>JAPQVY010000122.1:17486875-18946875 GCA_028535165.1 Quercus tomentella
CGTGATGGTAGCTATATACGAATTTAACATACTACATTTACAGCTATTAAACCATGGCATTATATAACATTAAAAGTGATTCCTATCATTTTGGAAATTCTTTTTTAAATCAGTTAGTAAAATAAAATGGAAATATTAAGAGATGTTTTGATTTGAAATAAATATATAATAATTTCATAAAAATATTCCAACATTAATTAACGACTAAGGAAAGAAAAAAAATATATCTAGCCCTGCAAGCCTAATTCGACCATGGATGATGAAAAATAGTAAGTTCGTAGAAGCTTACCCAGGCTAGCTCATTTGACTGAGTTGATTTCATCTCAAAATCCAACACTTTCTCTTTAATAATTGCAAATCAGTAATTTAATTTCAATCAATATTCTCACTCACCTCCATGGGTTCTATTATAACTGTGCCAAACCTAACTGAGTTGAGCTTTCAGTTACCTCAGAAAAAACTTATTTAGGAATTAGACATTGGTCGATTTGATTGGTGAAGATCCAGAGCTACTGCTCACTTGTGGCTTGCCAAGTTAACGGAACATAAAGGCAAGGAGATATTGGAAGCAATCTTTAAACGAATGATTAATAAATGTTAATGAAACTTAAGTAAAAGAGGATATAGCATGGGTAATTATTGAGAACTCTCTAAGTACCATAAATACGTACTCCCCCCTCTCACATAATTATGGATCCCACTAATGAAATTCATGATGAGACCTGCGATTCATGTAAAAGGAAGGAGTGCGCATTTATAGTACTCCCAGAGTATTCAATAATTTTTCAATATGATACAGCACATGTGCGCATGCACACAATACCCTTGATTAATAAATGTAGCAGATGTAACTTATACAAGAACCTCATTATTTGAATGTACACTCAACTTGCAATAATTGAAGCATCCAATCTAATGCATCCTTTATTCACAGAGTGATCAACATTGCTGCAAAATGGGGAAAAAAAAAATCTCAACCCCATGAAGGGGAATATATATACAATGATGTATTGTATGGTCAAGAATTTGAGAGATCTAAAACTAAGAGTAAACCCATCTGATTTTTCATTTTAAATTATAAAATTGTTAAAGTCTCTCTCTCTCTCTCTCTCTCTCTCTCTCTCTCTCTCTCTCTCTCTCTATATATATATATATATATATATATATATATATATCTAAAAGTTGAAATGTAGTATTTATTGTTACTACGCTCTTGTTGAGCCACATCAATGGCCACATCATCCACTTATTTTCTACCTTTTCTTTTCTCACTTTTATTCTCCCTATTCTAAAACAAAAAAAAAAAAAAAAAAAAAAAAAAAAAATTCTTCTTCCTATTAGTCCAAATTTATCATTATATTTCCTCCAACCTTTCCTCTTCCTCTTTGCCTCTTTATCTCCCCACTACTTTCTACTTTACCGTTACACTTCATTAATTATTTTCTCTTTCTTATATTTTAACACTTCTTCCTATTTTATTCTGTATAAATTTGATATGATTTCTCCCATTCAATTCATATTTTTTTCCCACAAAAAACATAAAAAAGAAAACTGTGAGTACTATTTCTCTCTCTCTCTCTCTCTCTCTACTTTCTTTTGGTGAATTTTTGTTCTTTCTTATAACTCTGATTAAGGTTGGTGGTTTTTTTATTATAAAAAATATGTGTTTTGGTATTGTATTTTTTAAATTTCCCATCACAAAGTCTTCTCTCTCCCTTTTCTTGCTTTGGTTGAATTTTGGTTCAGGTTAATACTTAATTTTTTGGAAATAGGAATTTGAATTTATATCAAAACACAATCTACATTGCTATGAATTTGAATATTCCTACCAATTGTTTGAATAATAAATTATTATAAACTATAAAGTCTATCTCTTATTCCTTTGGTTTCACTTTAATTTAGGTTAAGATAACATTATAATTTTGTGATGAGTTTTTATAATTATTATGATAATATCCTTATTTCTTAAGAAATGAAAATTTTTAACAATAAATTTGAAACTTATAAAGTTTTGTTGTATATTAAGAAAATGTAACACACTACAATAGAAGTTAGAAGAATATGGTTCACCTTAAAAAAAATATTAATCAAACATACAAAAAATAATAATATGATATCTTTGTAAAGATAAAAAGCTAAAAAAATACTTATAGAAATCTTTTTAAAAAAAATAGATAATACTTGAAATAATTGTTACTTTTTATATACTACACCCCATTACATAATATTTATATATTCACACACATCGCGTGGGCTGCGACTAGTTAAGAGATAAAAAAGAATGATAAGAATAAAATCAGCTTTCCTCCAAGCAAGCAAAGTGATTGACTTTCAATTTCATCTCTTTGTTATTCCATCTCTAGGTCAAAGTCCATTTACTTTACCTCTTCCATCTGGCTCCTTGTTGAAGACCTCTTCAATGGCGGTTGGAAAGAGAAATTTATCTAAAAATAAATATAAAAAATTTAAATACTTTTTCTGTCTCTACCCAAATAACTTCTCCTTTGGTACTACTTTTACCTCAACCCTATATGTTTTATATTTCTCCAATTCATATCTATGTCCTTAACTGTTGGGTTCTAGGTCTTTAGGTTTAAATGTATTAGAACTTCAATTTGTAATGTTGGCAAACCATGATCAAAATATTTAGCCTTATTTTAGACTTGCTCAAAGTATGTTTATTTGTAAAGTTGGAATCGAGTGATTGCAAAATTTATTGGACTAAATCTGCAAGGCTCGATCGATCGAAAATTAGACTCGATCGATTGAACCATGTGCAGATTTATTTTTTCTGCAGAATTTCAATTTAGCCCAAACTCTACTTAAACGTATTGGGTTTCAAGTAAAACACTCCTATATATAAAAGGAAACCCTAAAACATTTTCATAAGTTTTTTAGAGAGATTAGAGTGCATCTTGTGCTTCTTTTATAAATTTAGGGTTTTGTATCGAAAAGCTCTCTAAGGACTTTGTTGCTCCTTATGCTGTATGTGTGAATCTTTTGTGAGATCAAGAGGTGTTTGCCTTCACACATACTTAGGGTTTCCAAGATTCAAGATTATGTCAAAAACTTGGTGATCGATTCAGTTGCTGCGTTAAAGAGCTTAAAGATACACAAGCGGGTGTGCTTGTGCTTGCTGGGAATTCAAGAAGAAGTAGTCCGTGGACTCGAAGCTATCACGTGGTCGTGGTAGTAAGTTTCCTACTTGAGGTAGCAATAGGATGTTAGTGGTCTAAGTCACTATTGTGTAAACTTCAATTCTTTCATAGTGAATTCTGTTTTTACCTTGAGGATAGTTAGGTTAAATCCTCCCCAGGTTTTTTACCAGTTTGGTTTTCCTGGGTCATTATATATGTGTTCTTTATTTTTTGTACTTTACATTGATATGATATATTTGTGTTAACCAAGATTTGTTAATTTACCTAAGTTAATCATTTGGCTAAATAACTAGGTTAATCTGGTTGTGTTTTAAGGAGTCTAAAAACGTACATTAACTGTATCAAAGACTCAAAAACCAAAAGCAATATAGGTAGAAAAGATTACTTTATCAACCAAACTAGGAGAAAAGATTCCAACTTCATCGTTGCTGTCAAAGGAGCTAGGATGGGAATATCCCATCAAGCTCCTATGAGTTAATTTTCTTCTGTTTGTTTTCTCTCTTCTTGGCCTCAAAATGCTGATTAGGTGCTTTCTCACATTTTTCTTGTTCATTGTTTTCATTCTTTTTGCTCTATCCAACATCTTCACCCTATATATCAACAATAATATAAATGTATTAATATTTAATGACCATCCTAGTCGCTAATCCAAGAGGAAACAAGATTGGCAATTGAACTTTGTGGATTTTTTTTTAAAAAAAAGTACTGACCTTTTTTCTGTTTAAACAAAAGAATCAAATTTTCTCTGAGAACCTTATGAGGAAAAAAAAAATATGATGCTGGATAACCTGTTTCAGAAATATATATATATATATATATACACACACACACAAGAACTTCTTAAACTCAACATGTGCGCAAACACAGATCCGCATATATAAACCACAATTTTTTATGATTCATAGCTGCATCCGTGTAAAAGTAACTTCACACATAAAACGTTTGCTTCGAAATTGAAAATCTTGACACTCAAGTCCTATAGAATTTATTTTTCACTTTTCACTTGGAGAAAGTAAAAAGACCTTTAATCAAATGAAGGTCATACCTCATCCATTCTTCTTGCAGTTTAAAATCACCAATGCATTTGTGTGATTGAGTTCAAGAACCTGAAAATGAGCATTAATACGTCAAGCAAAACACAAGCCTAAAATGAATTCATATTAGCAATGGAATTCCGTGAGCAACAAGGGAAACAGGAAAACTTTGAACCTTAGATCCTCTCACCAGTTTAGATATCATCATGAGCATGAATTTTAGCAGGTTGGAAATGATTATGTAGATCCCTATTCTTAGGTTGCTAATAGAAACTGCAAGAGCTGGCAACATTCAAGGTCTTAAAAAAGGGCTTAACTCTGATGAACCATAGAAGAAGAAATAAAACGAAAGTACAACTAAACCTGTGTTGTAAATAGTGCCCAAGTCCAATAATGAATTCAATTGTCTAATTAATAGGCTCTCCACTATCCTCAAGGGTCTGGTAGCAAACCACCTGATGAATATTGTTTTAACACAGTTACCTTGGGGGGTTGAGGCAAAAGGTGTCAATACAAAGCATATAGGAAGAAGTATGCAATAGCAGTATAGAAATATCTTGATAAAGTTTTGAAAACCAATTTTTCTGAATAGGTTAGGGAAATACAGACCTCCGACCTTAAATGCTAGATAAGCCATAGCAGTGATAGTCCGGAGATTCCAATTCTAGAATGTTACAGGCATGTACTCTCTACAAAATTACATTGCTATTGAATTAAAACAGCATAAAAACGCATGTAATATCTGAGGCTACTTGAAAGGAATTTTAATCATATTTGATGCACTTGCCACTCCCTACGGAGCCAACAGTCAACATGTTCACAGTGAAATAAAAAGCTAAAAAAATTCAATAGATGACTTGTTAGGGCTTTACTTGATATAATTATATAACTATAAACATGGCATTTTTACCTGAAAATGAAGCAGCTATATCTTAGAAACTTATGGTCTTACAATAGGATAGTAAAGACTTGCTGATTGAGAAGAGACAAATCAAGAACATTTATGATCATGCCGAAAGTACATCAGTTGAGAGAGGAGGGGGGGGGGGGGGGGGGGGAACATATTATCTACTGCATTACATTGGAAAAGCGAGTCTAACACATTTATTATAAAAAAATAAAAATAAAAAGGAAAAAGAAATGGAGCTTACTCTAAGCATATCTTCTTTGCGAAGTTCAGGTTCAAATAAAAGGTCAATACTTCTGTGTATATCAACTATGTTGATGATTGATGGGCCATCTAAATCGTCCATGACAAATATTAAAAACTTAGATATAGAAAAGGAGAATCAAGGAGTTTTTTTTTTTTTTTTTTTTTTTTTTTTTTTTTCAATTGTGAGGAAAAAACCTAGTAGCTAATGAAAATGATTCATTCAAGACCAGTAACACTTACTAGCTTGGTCGTTTCTCTATATCAAGTTAAACAGAAAATTTCTGGCTAATTTCAAGAATCATTGAGTGTAACCAATTTCTTAAGCAACGGTTACCTTTCCTACAAGCCAAAAGGTGAAATAAGAAATAATGCACACTTAACTTCAAAAGATTTGAAAAGCACAGTCAGTGACTTACCATACAACATGTTAAGTCCCCATGACAAGGATCTGCAGCAGCTGCTATGGTATGTAAAGCAAGGTCTAGCAGGGAAAATCTTTTGGCAAACTCTTGAAATGTTATGTCTTGACCAGGCATAACAAATCCGATAGCTCTATATTATGCATAATCAAATTCGTTACTTCTTAACTTATTGAGAAAATTTGAATCATTAATTTGAAACTTAAAAATGTTTAGTTGTGCCCAAAAAAAAAAAAAACAAAACACACTATAACAAAAGTTTTGAAGAATACAGCCCACTTCAGAAAAGAATATATTTATAAAAATAGAGTGATGAGAAATACTTTTAAAAATGGTTCTATTTTTAAGGATTAAAATTAGTGGTTAGAAATGGATAGATATAGTTATACATTTTAGAAAATAAATGATATATTATATCACATTACAAAATAATTATATATTCTTTTTTTGGATAACAAATAATTATTATATATTTTCACACAATGCATGAGTCTGTTACTAATTTTCCATCAAAGAAGTGACAATTTTTGTAAGCGATATTTTCCAAATATTTGTAACTCATAATGTCCAAATATGCGTTTCAGAATAAGAAACAGCTCAAGGCCGAAACAGAAGCGGGGGCATTACAGTTCTTACTGGGCTTTATGCCGCACGTGCATCAAGCCATCTTACACTTTGATTCACCATATGTTTGGCCTCATGGAAGTTCACATTTCCATGTATTCTACAGGTTTAAACTGAAATAACACAACTAAATTTATAAATATTTACAAATTAATCAATAAAATATTTTCAAGTAGACGTTAAACGGCCGAGAAGTTATACAAGCCAATTACCAAAAGACAACCCAGAAGCATTGAAAAGAATCCCTTGCTACAGCTGCAAGTCCATAGTCATGCAGACCAGGCATTTGATGAAGTCCTCCAGTATTTGATATTGTTTTTGGTGAAAGGTCTTTCAATCTGCAGAATTTAATTACATCACACAGGTAGCTCAATGAATAATCAAATTATGCATTGTGGAACTATATATTCTATGTTGGAATTGTTTCTATTGCTATTACTTAATTAAACAGACATAACCAGCACAGCCTACTTGATAAAATGTTTTTATGGAAAACAATTAGTACATGACCACAAGGGTCGTGACTGCATTCACAATAACAATATAACAAAAACATCAATAACACAAGTTGAAACACTTCATTTATGTATATATGTCAAGAAACAGACCAAGTACTCATTGTATACATTAAAAACAATACCATTCAAATTCACCAGGTAAAAAAAAAAGAAGTTTTAGTACTTACAAGTGAATATCTGAGGAGGCTCACGTTTTTCTGCTTCTGAGAAAATATCTGAGTTGTAGTAATTACATTTACATGTTCCTCACTTAAGCCTAAAACACGACAACGTTTTCAGCTTCTTTCCTAAATCTTTTCCACAAAACGCCACCGTTCTTTTAAATGATGTCAACCTCTGCGTTTGCTTTACAATGTCGTATTGGCCCTTCGCTTCTTTCTTCTTCACTTTTGGTCTGTTTGGAAGTTTAGAAAGAAAGGAGAGTAGAGGGGAGTAGAGGGGAGGAGAATAGTGAGGATGAGAGTAGAGGGGAATGGTTATCCTCCACCTTGTTTGGATGTTTTTAAAATTAGTAAAGGAGAAGGGAGTAATTAGCCCTTACTTTTGTTTGAATGTTTTAAAAATTATGATGGAGAGGAGAGAAAATGATTTAAATAGACAAATTTACTCCTATTTGAAAATGGACTTACAACATTGGCTTATAATTAATATGATTAATTTGTTAGATTAAATAATTATGTCTATTATTACTATTTTTTTTTTTTTTCACTGCTACTCCTTACTGACCAAAAAAGGTTCAAGAAGTAGTTGATTAATTGTAGAATATATATTTCTCCAAAAAAAAAAAAAGAAAAAAAAAAGTAATGCAAACTGAATCCGATCAATTTTTTGAAATATAATTTGTAACGTTAAAAAATTATTTTGTAACGTTAAAAATTATTTTGTAAAAGGGTCATTAATTTGTGACGATACAAATTTTAATTTTTAACGTTAAAAATTTTTAACATTACAAATTAATTTTTTTGGTGCATGTCATTGGTGCAGCATTAAAAAAGCTTTTTGGTGCATGTCATTAATTTTTTAACGTTAGTTTTTTTTTTTTTTTTTTAGTAAAAGTATAATTTGTAACGTTACAAACAATATACGTAGTGAAAAATTTTTTGGTGCATGTAATTGGTGCAGCATTAAAAAAAAATTACGTTACAAATTACTCTTTGCTAATGCTCCTTACAATCTTTTTACAAATTAATTTAATATCAATTTGATTCTAAAAAAAAAAAAAAAATTTAATATCAATTTGTAATTTAATTAATATGACAAGGGTAAATTAGAGAATTCATTTGGTCAATAATTTATCTACTCTACTCTCCCTTCAAATCTCTCCAATTTGGGGGAATTAAAAATGAGAGGTTAGAAGTAGTTGAAACCCCTCCAAATCCTTCCCCCTCCTTCTTTAAAAAACTTCCAAATAAGGTAATTGAATTACTCTCTCTCCCTTTACTCTACTCCCCCTCCTTTTTTAAACTTTCAAACTGGCCATTTGTTCTTCTCTGATAAGATAACATCCTTCAAATCACTTACAGTGTTGGAAACCTCGTAAGGCAGGAGTTCAGAGTCATTAGGGACCGATAATGACAAATTCAAATCACCATGAAAGCCCTTCAATCCGGATTCAAACTTGTTCTTTGTTTTATCCATTGAAAGCCCAAAACTCCTTCATTGTTGGAAATCTCATGATAAATATTTGAGCCACAAGATTGAAATGGCAGTGAGTTAGTGTCATAAGTTACCAGATTTCTCAGGGCAACATATGCATTCTACATGAACCCCCCACCTTTCTATAATAAGGGGAACTGTGCTTGTCAAATGCCTGCCCCTGAATTTCGTCAAACATATTATAACCATATCAAAAACATATTATAAACATATGATAAGGGGTACTAATCCAATGATGGGTTTCACAAGTAACCACAACGCAATTTTGTTCAGATGAATGTGAGTTATTCAATTGCTCCTGCAATTTCTGAGAAGATATAGAAAATAACCATAGATGATCATGAATTTGTTCATTAGAAATTGACTTATGGTGTTTCTTTTTACAACCATTGATGGAAAGGTAAACCTGATAATAACGTCCCCTTGTATGTGCCAACTCCTCTCCAAAAGCAATACAGATGGTAATTTTTGGAATTTCACGGCCAACCAAGAATGATATGGACTTTAAGACACTCTGATGGTTGAAGTTGAACCAACTTGGAATCTCAATCCCCTGTACTATAATTTCACAATCATCATCCTCATATGATGAGAATGAAGAGGAGAGAACCTGATGCAGATATCCAGTTGATGGCCCTATATCCATTAATATGTCTCCTCTTGCACCTTCACATTCTTTATTTGGTAAATTCCCTATGATTTCTCCAATCTGCATTAGGAAATATAATAATGTAGTATTTGAGAAGGTAACAAAATATGTTTCTTTATAACTTTTTTTTTTTTTTTTTTTTTTTTTTGAGAAGATGTTTCTTTATAACTTAAAGAGAGAGAAAAAGAGAGAAACCTGACTCAATAATCTACTTGATGTTAATGGATCCAATGACCAACAATTCTTTGCACACACTAATCTAGTAAAACTACTAATGTGTTTGGGGATGGTAACAATATTCGTTTGGGATAGATATAGATACTTCAATACAGGGAAGTATTCCAGCTTCAGAAAAAAATAAAACTCTAATTCATTTATATTTTCACAGTTGATGAGATTCAACGCTTCCAACCTTGAAAACCCATACCAGAAAGAACAATTAGGAGAATTGCTTGCCAATATTGATGGGGTCGTAGGAAAAATTGATTCCTCAAGCAATTGCAATTTATAAATAACATCAACTGGAAGATGACTAAGATTTGGGCAATCATATGGGAATAACGTCCTAAGTGCAATGAGATATCAGATTGATGAGGGTAACCCTCTAACACCACTCCTTGACAATTCTAAAACCTCTAAACATTTCATAATTGGATGAATATTGGAGAACTTCTCAAGGCTTGAGCAGCCCTCAAGATTAAAATATTTATTATTTAAGAGATTTCAACATGAGCTTGCTTGGAAGAATTTGAAGTTTCTCGCAGTGTGTGAGGTGCCCTTCTTTAAGCATCTCAAGAAATCCAAAAGACTCATCGTTCTCAACCAAATTTTTACACTAAGAAAGGTCCACTTCCCCTAAGTTTGGAGCACATAAGTCATGTAAATTTGTAATGGAATCACATTCACTAAAATTGATAAGTTTCAAATTTTCAAACCATAACTCCTGTACAAGGTGGAAAAAACCAATATAAATCTTGACCATATTTTAAAATAAAATTTAAGAAAATCATAATTTAGAGATACCAGTAATCATACCTGCTTGAATAGCTTCTTTAATCTAATGTGACTATGTGGCATTCCAAATGCAACAAGTTGTTGAGGACAATATTTTGATGGCAAGGAAAAATGATATTTGGGCCATTCAAGCAACCTTAAACCATTGGGGAGAAATTTAAGTTGTTCACAAATGTGTACATTACGAACTATGAGAAATTTGAGATTTTCCATCTTTTTGAAAGCTTTAGCGTGTAGTTGCACTATTATTGGATTAGGAGAATGCAACATTATACCTCGAATTTCGTGGGATCCCTAATAGGATAATGCATTAAATGAATGATACACACAATAGAATTTTCCATAAGTATAATCATCAAGAAATTTTAATAAAAGATGATATTGATAATTAAGTTGTGAGAATAGCGTGTATCATCTTTCATTGGCTTGGCTTTTAGGGTGAAGTTAAGCCCATAATCATAGTCTTTCTCTGGCTCAGCCTTTGGTGGAGAACTGTATCTGTAAAAGGCTCTGTGCGTTGTGGCTGGGAGTGCGCAGAATGCTTGGCGCCTTCCTTCCCACAACATCAGTGATAGCAGGCCCGTAACCTTCATCAGAAGCATAGCTTGGTTTCCTCCATTCATCAGCACGCGGTGCAACTCCATTGTTGGTGGAGTAGCCATTAGACGCAAAACCATGCCTGTCCATCACTTTTCTTAGTGTGAAAACTTCAATTACTCAAAGAATGGGACTTCTTTCTTAGTTTCTAAACGAGTCATGAATCATCCTTAAAATAGGAAAATAATATTCCATTTCACTCACATGTCGTGATATGGTACGAGATTCAACCATATTTCATATTGAAAATGAGTATAAGTTGGTTTTTTCTACTTAGCAAATACTATTAAGTAGATAAAGATGAAATAAAATGAAAAACTATTAATCTTGTAAAACAAAAATAAATAAAATATGAATTCAACGGGAGACCTTAACCAAAAAAAAAAAAAATTCAACGGGAGACACAAGGAAGTCAGCAAGTGTAGTGGTTAATTTAACATTGATCTTAAATGCGTGGAAAGTCTATAAAATTGTATGTATGAAAACACATGTTTAAAGTACTCATAATGCAACAAATATATTTGATATCATATTTCTAATGTGTTTTTAAGATGGAAAAAAATGTGTGTTTATGTGCTGTCAACATTATGTGCATCTAATGGTTTTCAATATGATGATAACAATATCACTCAAAAAAAAAAATTTCTTAACCATACGCAACTTCACATGTTTTTTGAGAAATAAACACACACACAATAGAGAGGGAAAGGCTTCTATCACATAATTAAGTTGTTTGGCCCAAAAAGAAAAATTGAATTAAATGAGTGACAGTCTTGACAGCACTGACTACCCTTGCTCATTAATTATACGGTAGCATGGTTGTTGGTTAAGAGGAACTGTAACCAAATAGCCACCACTTGCCAAATGTAGTTAATTCCTGAAATTTAATCTTCAACCACTTCATGCCCCACTCTCTTGTCTTCTTAAAGATGCCATTCTATATGGGCTACATATTGACCAACGTTATTACGAATAATACAGCTAACCTTCCAATCGCCTTAATCAGTATAAATATATAATGTTAATCACAGTTTTGTTTTATAAATATTAATCTTGGCCTTATTATTTTTCTTTTTGATGAATCTTCATGGAACCTCATCCAACAATCAGGATCTCCCGATCCTGATTTTGCTTTTTTGTTTTTAATAAATATACTGCTCAAGGAAATGTGATGTCAAATTTAATTTAAGGAACCTGATCCTTCTTTCAAAGTTTCACATGGGATTCTTTCTGGAAATTTTACCGAAAGGTTTGAAGATTTGGATGTGTGTTACTTTAGACAAATCAATAGCCATCTGTAGTTAATTCAGACATTTATTCAACCACTTCGTGCCCCACTTGTATTTTTTACTGGAGTATATAATAACTTTAAAGTCTACTGGTGCCTGAAATTTTACTGAAAGATTTGAAGATTTGGATGTGTGTTTAGATTCAGCATTCAGTAACTCTTGCAATCACCAATCGAGGTCAACAATTATGAAATTACTGACCAAGACCATTTCAAAAAGAAAATTATAATCACCAGTCGGGGTCAACAATAAATGAGTGCCAATCTGCCAGCACTGACTACCCTTTTCGTTAATTGATGAGAGTTGTTACTAGTCACTGTACTCTAGGAGAAATTATAAAGTATTCTGGTAGATCAGGTCACTTGTCCATCATTCTACTAAAAAACTTTCACTTGTTTAAAATTGTTGAGTCAGTAATTAATTTCTGTTTAAAAATTTTTTTTAACTAACAATTTTAAACAGATGGAAGTTTTTTAGTGGAATAGTGTATCACATCACTTATCTACCGTGTGAATCTTATCATTTCTCATAGTCTAGAACGGTTGATGAGGCCCTGTAAACTTAAGGTGGACAAACCAGTAGCCATCTGTAGTTAATTTCCATATTTAATCTTCAACCACTACATGCCCCACTTGTATTTTTTGGGGTGAGGTAGTGTGTTATACTTAGCACATTACTTAGCATATTACCCAAGAAATTCTGGTCTATTCTTATCATCATCAGACCTCAGAACAGAAGCTGCTGAAAGCCAACCCAGGCTAGTTCATTCGCCTGACATTGATTCCTTCTCAAAATCAAACACTTTCCCTTTAAACAATGCAAATTAGCAATTTAATTACAGTCAATATTCTTACTCAGCTCCATGAGTTCTATTATAAGTAACTACGGCAAACCTAATTGAGCTAAGCCTAATGGTTTTGATCTAATTATCTTATAGGGAAATGCTAACGGATGCCCTTAGCACTAGCATTGGGAGTGCAAAAACTCCCAATTGCTATTTTAGCAACTAAATCCTTAAAATCATGCTCCATCCGGGTATGTAAACCTAAAAGAAATTTCCTTCCTTGTTACAGTGGTTGCATATATGCAACCTTACTATTCATGGGGTTGTAAAGAATTTTTTTTTTTTTTTTTTTTTTAATCTCTCACACTCTCTCAGTCTCTCTCTTCCTCTCACACTCTCTTTTCTTACATTTTAGTTTTTTATTAGGTAGTTTATATTATTTATTAGGTTGCATTTAAAAATAAAAACTAGGATGTTGGGTATATTGTTGGATGATTTAATAAAATAGATAAAATAAAATTTGAGGAGTTAAAATAGGTTTTTTTTTTTTTTTTTTACATTCCCTATTGCTAGTGCTGTTTTGAGGCAGTAGGAATAACTACAGTGAGGTTGTAAGCATTTGGGGGGTGTAAAATCCCCCCAATTGCTATTTTAGCAACCCACCCACTCAAATTGAGCTTCATCCGGGTGTGGGTTGCTAAAAAATTTTAGCAATCATGAATAGTAAGGTTGGATATATACAACTATTATTCATAGTTGCTAAACATAAAAGTAAATATGAAAGTACAAAAAAGATGAAAGAGAGACATGGGAGAGAAGAGAGAGAATGTGCTAATAGAATAATTTATATTATTTTACTGGGTTGAATGTAAAAATAAAAATTGAGATGTTGAGTGTATTGTTAAATGAGTTGGTAAAATAGATAAAGTAGTGTTTGAGAGTGTAAAATATGTATTTTTTTACATCACCCATTGCTAGTGCAATGTACCAACTGACTATAGCTAGGTTGCAAATTTTTTTAGGTATAACAACCTGGGCTGGAGCATGATTTTATGAGCTTGGTGGCTAAAATAGCAATCGGAGGTTTTTACACTCCCAATGCTAGTGCTCTAAAGTTCTGGAAAAATGATAAGGAATGACCCATTATCCTTTAAATAAATCCATGTAGTCTTAAATTCAGAAGAGCAATCACTGAAAGACTCATCAAATGACTCCTCACGATACTTGATGGCCATGGTTGCAACATCCACGCAACAAAAATTAGGAGTGAACTCTTTTATACAAGAATTTCAAACTCACTACAATAAAGGCAGGGACAAATCCAAGAATAAGGATTGTCGATGCTTGGCTTCGATCAGGACGGAAGCGGAAAAAACCGCCGCCGTCGTCGCAAGCCCTTGTTCGACCACCCACCATGGCGACAGCTCCCACGTGTGCAGGGCCTCGTTGGAGGGTCCCTTTCAATAATGGTGAGGTGTGCTTCACGAGGAGTTTC
This sequence comes from Quercus tomentella, assembly GCA_028535165.1. NCBI lineage: Eukaryota > Viridiplantae > Streptophyta > Magnoliopsida > Fagales > Fagaceae > Quercus > Quercus tomentella. Next base: position 17,501,266 of record JAPQVY010000122.1, read on the forward strand.
GGGTGCTCTCTCTCTCTCTTAGTGGAGGAAGGTAGGTCTACCTTTGGCGTTACGACAGGAATTTGGGCCAAATTTTAAGGGATTACCAAAGGTAAGTGGAGTCGCCACCAATCATTGGGTTTTTCTAAGGTGTGATTGGTCACCTGTTTCTAGTTGATTTTATTACTGATCCTAGATTAAGAAAAATGACATTTTTTTCTAATCTAATGTGGATGGCAAAAAATATTGATTCTTAGGTCTAGAAGTTTGGTTACATATGGGGAAGGTGTTAGGCACCCCACAACGCCTATCCAAGGACAGTCATTTGTTTTAATAAAACCTTAATTTTTAGAAATTGGTAGTAAAAACATGATTTCGATATTGGCTTTCGGGGCTTTGCATACATAGAGGTTTTGAGGTTTGGCTTTTGAATAGGTGTGGTCCCAATCTATACTTTCCTAAGGCATTTGAGCAAAGTACCAGATTTCTACGGCGAAAATCTGGCGACATTCACCTTACTTTCGTGGTAGAAATTAGGCATCGCTTGCCTTAAGTGACACGGACTGTGACAATCACACCAGAAAGGGACAAGCAGGTATGTATATATATATATATATATATACACACACACATACATCATGCACAATGCGAGCACACAGAGCAGCAAAGTAAATGCCTGCATCCTTAGAGCATAGCCTAAAATATAGGTGCAGGAAAGTAAACACGGGTCGCCATACTCTAGAGATGAGGACGAATGATACACAACATGATACACCTAATACAAACCATCTAGGGGAGAAAGGAGGGAGGAAGGAAGGGGTTTAGAAGAGTACATAACCAAAGGGAAAAGCTAAACCCTAAACCTACTGAATGCAGTCGCTTGGCTCAAATCCACATGCTTGCATCCTTGCCCCTTTGCTTGCGCCTGGAAACCGTGCCCTAACTCCATGCATCCTCGCTCCATGTGTGTACATGCAAAGGCAAAGACAAGAAACCAGCAGACAAGAAACCAACAAACAAACAATGGAAAGAAAAAGGTGCAAAGAGCATATGGAAGAGGCATAAGCATAGCAACAAGGATGCGAGCAAACAAGCGAGAAGGCAAACAAGCTAGAAAGCAAACAAACAAGCTAAAGGGCAAACAAGAAAGAAAGCAAACAAAAGGTGGTATCCGCGAGGGACAAATGTAAGTTTGAATCGGGTGTCCATAACTTCATTGTGTTGAAGTATGGATGACACACTAGCAAGCAAGACTCATGCATGGACATATAAGCAAGCGTGTAAAGATGCACATAGAGCCAACGAGTGGCACAAACAAGGATATCATTGCACGGAGCGAAAAAGGAAAGGGCACCCAAGGAGCAACCTTGCATTTGGAGATGCCTCCTAAATGGTTACATCCAAACAAGGCCTCATGGGCGTCAGGTGTAACCAAACAAGATCAAGCCTACGGAAGGCATCAAGCACAGCAAAGCCTAGAACTAGAGAGGCTAACACAAACATAAAGTATAGAAGCAAGCAAGCATAGACATGCAAATAGGGGTGATCCAAACCCTTTAATATGGGCCAAGGTGTATAGACAACAACAAAGACCATAGGGTCTAGATCAGGTCCGAACCGATAGGCCAAAACATAAAAAGATGTGACCAAAGGAACAAAAGGGTTACAATAGCACATGGCATGACAAACATAACCTAGGTCTAGGCACACGAACATGTCATGGAGCGCACAAGCATGTTAGGAACCCAGTGGTTCCTAATGGAGATTGATAGGAATTATAGGGAAATGGATGAGAATTGTAGGGAAATTGACTTAATTTGAGGTAGTCACCCTCCATAGAGAAATAGAGAGATTAAGAGAGAGAGAGAGAGAGAGAGAGATGCATTAATGCACTAACAAATTGGTTTATTCTTCAATTCCTCCTTCATATTGGATTATAATCATGTATTTATAGGAGACTAGCTCTAATCTCATTGTCCCGCATGGCCTTATCCTATTGGTTCTATTATTCCCCATGTGCATTAATAATTCCAACATGTGCTAAATGTGATTAACATGCTTGGAATTGTACCTAACTAACTACCTAACTAACTAAATCTCTATAACACCAATTATTATCCATATGCTTATAGCATTCCTAACAAAGCACGTGGAAAATAGCATAAAACATGTAGAGAACATAGAAGCAAGGAAACAAGCATGTAAGCATGTAGGTCTAAGCATGTGGATGTAAGCATAAAAGCATGGAAGATCACAAATCCGAGCATACAAGCATATGAAGGCATAGACATAGGCATAGGCATAGGAGCATAGAACATGCAAACAAACATGTAGATCTAAGTAAGGCATAACCATAGACATGATATCAAGTATGTTATCATGTAAATCTAAGCATAGATGAGGTAAGAAGCATGGAAGCAAGCATGTGAGTATGTAAACCTAGACATGGCATGCAAACATCACACAAGGTGCAAATCAATTATTCTAAATGAAGGTAAGCAAAAAGTGTGGATTTAAAGATAATTAAAACACCTTGGAAGTTGTAATGCCTTCAAACAACTTCCAAAGGGTTCAAGAGCCTCTTTGTGATTTTTGAAATGATTGAGGGTTTTATTGCAATTTTGGAAAGACTTGGGGTCAAGATGTAATTTTATGGAAAAAAATCGGGGTCAAAATATGAATATTGAAAAGTTCGGGTCAAAAAGCAATTTTTGAGAAAGACTGAGGTCAAAATATGATTTTGGGAATTTTGGGATTAAAACATGATTTTTGGGAATTTTGGTATTAAAACAGGATTTTGAGAATTTATGAATTAATTTGCAAATATGGGGAAAAACAAATTAGATGCAAACAAGATGAAATGAATTAAGATGCAAACATAGCGAAAATATGTGAACATGTAAATATGGGAAAAAGGATTAAAAAGAATGTAACAAAAATACATAATAGCAAATAAAGAAAAGATGGCATTTTATTAAAGAAAGGAAAACATGCATGGACCCTTTTATTTAAAAGGTGGGCTGAATATGTTTAAAACAAGATATAGGTTTAAAACCAAAGTGGGCTGAAAGTTTGATGTGCATGTGGGTTCAAAATTAAAGTGGAGGCCTGGGTCGAATGCTAAGCCTTAAAACAAATTGGGATTTAACTTTAGTGAAAGAGCTATCAACCCAATTAGAATAAAAGGGCCGAACTCCTCAAGCTCATCATTGAGCATCAACGCCACCACCACCACGGCAGCGAGCTCCTCCTCACCAAAACCTTACCAAGCTCTCACCAAACCCGAGCCCTCTCTATCTTCGATCTCTGCTCTCCCTAATCACTGAAACCCTCAGGCCGAGCCTCCATCGGACCTTCATGGCCGACCATTCAAGCTCCCACTTTGAACATCAATGCCACCACAATAAATCTCACCGAGCCCTCTCTCTTACTCTAAACACGAGCTCTGTCTTTAACCTCTGAAGCTCCCATGGCTGAAGCCCAAGCTTCCACTATCTCTGATCCTCTTCACCACCACAGACGGTGGTTCCACATCTCGATCCCTTTAAATCCGAGCCAAAACAACACCTATCTCTAATTTCTACTCTCTTACTCTCAACCTCAAAACCCACTTCTGATCTACCACCTATGATGGCACTAGACGGCGCGTGACTTAGCAAAACAAGAGTGTAGAGGCTAAGGTAGTCTCGGGTCAGCCAAACACTGAGGCAATGGTGGCGCGTGGGCTCTGTGGCCTGTGATGTCTCTAAGTCCAGCACCTGCTTCAGACACCGGACTTGGAGCCAAAGCAGGTGCTGGACTTAGAGACATCACAGGCTCCTCTGTCTTTTTAATTCTCTTTAATTCCCACTCCATAATTATTTGTAATTTTTATTTGTAAGATAATTATTTAATTTCTTTAATTTATTTATTTTAATACAGTTGGCCCAGTTTTTGTTTTGATGCATATAAATGTTCTCTTCAATAACTCAAGATCTCTGCAGCTGACCATATGGCCCCATTTCCTTCTTGTTTTTTATGTTTTGGTTCTATACCATATCCTTTGATATTCAAATTTTGCTTTTGTTTTTTAAAATGCATTTCTTCAAAGTTCAATCAAGATTTTCTTGTCTTCTTTGATGGTGGATACAGATTGGTGTTGGAATCATCATTGAAAAAGGTATGAGCCAATGAAGACGAACCCTATCCATTTTATGAAATTGGTGCGAGTGATGCCGGGATTGATGGGCTCCAAAAAACCAGAGCTTTTATCGTAGGTAATTCACTTACTTCTATGGAATCAAAAGATATAACCTCAACCTCAACGTGATTCTATCTGAATAGAAATAAATACTCATCCTCTTGCGTAAAAGATACAAAATCCATGAGCAGATGCTCAAACAAATCTGTTATATTTTCAACATGGATTTGTTTTTTACTACCATTGATGGAAACATAAAAGGAGAAACTTCTGATGATCGAAAAGAAATACAGAGGAAGAAACTGTTATCTGATTCAGAATAACAAAAAATTCAGAATTGCTTTTGATGATTAACAGGAAAGCATATAAAAAAATAAATGTACATGTTTAACATTAGGATCTAATAAAATGTTTGCCCCTTCGACATCCCTGCCAGGAGAGCCACATTATTTAATAGCCATAAAGAAATTAACAAAGCTGCAAGCCCGCAATTCCTGGAACAAAGAACTAAAGAACAACAATTGATACCCAAATAACTGTGCAATGTATTCCTTTCATGTAACTAGCCAGAAAGAATCTGCCTGTTGTGACTTTGAACGACAGATTCCTTGAAGGGAACATATTCTTGAAGTAATTTATGGATTGAGCCACCAGAGACATATTCCAAATAAACTGAGATTGTTTCCTCACCCTAAGAATATGATAATCTGGAATTATTATGAATAAGGGATCCAATATTACATAGATTTGAACGTGAAAAGTCCTTCACTCTCCCTCTCTGTCTCAATTATCTATATTACTGTCTATCTAGATTCAGCTAAAAACTTATATACTGCCGGATGAAAAAAATACCGGTTTCAGTTGCTTTGATATCTGATCATCAGAAACAACTCTGACTTCTTTAATTGCACACATTTGCTCACTTCCACTGTTATAGATGCAAATATAACAATTAGCAAATTAACAAAATAGAAAAAATGCTACTCTTGCTACACTATTCTTGAGTTTTTACTTCATCACATTGCTGCTGAGTTTATTTTCATGTCCATCATGTGGACCACTCACACCGGGTACACTTCATGTGTCTAATACTGATTGCAAAGCACTTGTTCATCAATCTTCTTTTCTTTATCTGGAGACATGGTTTCATTTATATTTTATTTTATTTTTTAACATTTGTAATAACACCTTGGCTTTTTACACTGTAGCCATACTAAACGCACCATACCATCTGGCACATGTATGCAGTTACCATAATAAAATTAGGCTTATCTGTGGAAAAAAAAAAAAAAAAAAAAAAGAAGAAAAGAAAAGAAAAAGAAAACCAATCAAGGAACTTTTAGTCTATACGACAATATGCAATACTAAAAGTTTCCCCCAGATAATCCAAACATTTATTGTAATTTCATTACCTTAAATCCAAGGTATACAAGGCCCAAAGTCACCCTTCCTTTGTTCTTGTGTTGGGCAAGGCAGAAGGGCTAGTAGGAGAACCTGGAGGAAGAGGCTGACAATCTAGGTTGCACGGACACGCCATTTTTGGCGTCGTGTCGGTGTCGGACACCGGAACGGGTACGACTCGCCGGATTCCGGTGTCCGGCGAGTGTCTCTTTTTTTTTTTTTTCGCTTCTCCGACACGGCTCCGACACGCTAGCAGTGAAAAAAAAAAATTCACAGATGTTTGACCTCTGACCTCTGCCCGCTGCTGCTGCCGCTGCCCTCCGTCGCTTGCCGGAGCTAGATCGGGCCGATCGGTGAGCTCCTCCTCTCTCCTTCTTCTTCTTCTTCTTCTTCTTCTTCTGCTTCTTTTTCTTTGCTCTCTCACCCAGATGCCTTCTTCCTAGGGATGGCAATTTTTGCCCGACCCGCGGGTACCCGGCCCGATTAGAAATAGGGTCGGGTATGGGTTTAAAAAAAAAAAACCCGAAGCGGGTCCGGGTCGGGTTCGGGTTTTATCAAAAAATCCGAAACCTGGCCCGGATATAACCCGGTTAACCTGAAATTACAAAAAAACCCCTTATATATATATATATATATATAGCTATTACTAACCCTAACTCCCTCATTTTTTTTTCAGCAGCAGCAGCAGCCACCTCCCTCACTCCCTCCCTCACCCTCACACACTTACCCTTAGTCACTCTCACACTCACTCTCATCCCTGCGTCACTGCTGCCGGCCACAACCCCATTCGTTCCCACGCCTCACTGCCTCAGCCCAGCCGCCTCGCTCCCTTCGTGTGTCTCCACCGGACCACCTCGTTCTCTCTGTTTTCTTTTTCTTTTTTTCTTTTTTTTCGGGGTTCATTTCGTCTCAATCATGTGAGTTGTTTTATCTGATTTTTGGAGGCTTGATTCGGTGGTGGAGGAATGGGTCTCGGCTATGGTATTACGGTGATACTAAGATTTCTCTATGGGTTTTTTAATGGGTACAATAAGAACACAACGCAAGGAAGATTTTTTTTTTTTTTTTGGGTATGGGTTTTCTTGTGGGGACTAGGGATGGGTTACTGATTTTGTTACTCATTTCCTAATTTTGATTGTAAAAGTTCACAAAATGAGTAGAATTTATATACAAGTTTCTAGATGTGATTGTGGAAGTATTATATTTGCATTCATGTAATATAAAAAAAAAAAAAAATGATCTTTTTATTGAGTCCTTTGAAGAGCTCAGGTAGTTTGAAACAATGATCATACCCAATTCATTGGCAATGGGTCGGCACAGAGGTGATGTTGCAAAGGGAAGAGAGAGACGGGAAAGAATATAAGTCTTTTAGTCTTCAATTCTTATTTTGGGCTTCAATGGTTTTTTTTTTTTTTTTTTTTGGTTGGGCCACAATTTGGGCCCAAATCTGGTAGGGCTTAACGGGCCCCACGGGGCCCGTGGGACCCGGCTGGGGCGGATCCGGGCCCCGGAAAAAAAATCCGTTTAGTAAACGGGCCGGGTCTGGATCGCGGGTCTTGGCCCGCGGGTCGGGTCCGGGTATGAAAAAACCCGGCCCGAACTCGACCCGTTGCCATTCCTACTTCTTCCTCTTCTTCTGCTTCATTTACGTTTTCTTTTTCTTTTTCGTTCATTTTAACTTTTCTAATATTTTTTTATATTTCCTCTTTGTTTTGTGGGTCTTCTGCCAACCCCACGTGAAAGCCAGTTTCAAACATTCAATTTCAAATTTTAACTATTGAGTACCATATGTCAGTCATGATGTCTTTGATATGCCATTGGTCCAAAAGAAAATAATTTATATTATTATTTTGACTATTATTTTTAGTATTAATATTAGTATTTGTATGTAACATATTTAAACTTTTGGTTTGAAATCTAAATATTTTATGTGTATTATTGTATTATTTTTGGTGTTAGTTTACTTATTTATAATTCTTATATAATTTAAATTCTAGACATAAACGTATTTTATGTCTAAAAATATTAAAAAATATGCCTAAATATAAAATTTAATTAATTATTTAACCGCCGTGTCCCCGTCGTGTCGTGTCCTTATTTTTCAAAAATTGCCGTATCCTCATGTCCGTGTCCGTGTCGTGTCCGTGTCCGTGTCCGTGTCCGTGCAACATAGCTGACAATAACATTGACTCTTTCCATCTTCTAACTTTCCAGTTGGAGACTTCAGGCTCAAGCCATAATGTGGGAGAAGAGGTGATGTGGGACTTGTCGGCCACCTCAACCCTGGACCAGAGCTTCTTGATCTCATGTTGAACATGGTATCACCATGTCCTCTGCCACCAAGATACAACACCAGTTACTATTCACAGAAGCATTAAAGAAGCATAATTGATCTCACTTATCCTATGCCCATTACAAGTTGAACCCTTGACTTCCACCTCTTTAAAGCGGGGAAGAACCAATATGGAACAAGGCCATTGATTGGTTGGCTTGTTCCTTTTTTTTTTTCTTTTTCTTTTTTTGATCTGTAAAGAAATATTAATTGCAAAAAGATTACTACAATTGACATAAAGAAGTATAAAGATTACAGATAAGCAATATGTACATAAACTATATAAACTCTGGGATGGAATTACTAGTAGGTAAATTTCCAAATGCGAGTCAAATCGAATAAAGAACTAGTAAACAGACCTAGTGGCAAATCCTCAAACATACAGCGATTTTGTTCCCACCATATTGGCCACATTAAACATAAAGAACTATGTTTCTAGATATCCAACGAGTGCTTGCCAAACCAAAACTTTCCACCCAAACAAAAGATTGGTTGGGTTGTTCATTAAATTTCTCAGTTCTAAAACTAAGTACACTCCATTATATTGAAATCTAGACTATTCTTCTTCATAGTGAATTTAGAATAGTAGCTAAATAATTAAACTCACAATTTCTTAACCGCTTAAACTTTTGGGACAAATGATAGTTTATCAGTGAGAAATATATGGACCAGCTCAATGTAAGTACGTAGTATACAAAATAATGGAATATGTGACATGATTGCTATTGAGCAAAGCAGCAGAGACTAATGCTTTCCAATGCTTTATTCTGTCAGCTATCACTCATGAAGAAACATTAGGTAAGAGATTTAGTAGCCCAAACTTTGTCACATAACATATTTAATGTCATAGAATCATCATCAAATTTTGGAAAATGATAGGCTGCCAATGGAGAGAGAGAGAGAGAGAGAGAGAGAGAGAGAGAGAGAGAGAGAGATGGTAAAGGAAAAAAAAAAAACAATATAAAGTAATGAAGAATAGATTAAGAAAAAAAAAATCAAACATCAATTAGTAACCGTTAATTAGAAAACAAAGAGGATGTAAGGAGATATATTAAAAACTTTAAAATGTAGTAAAATAAACCATTACATTCACTTCAAAAATTAAATCAATAATCATAGTGCCCTCTCAAAAAAAATAAAAAATAAAAATAAAAATACAATCATGGTGCTAAATTTAAACTTAAAACTAATCAAACTCTAACCATGGAAACCATATTTCTAATCACTAGTAAAAAGGAGATGTTTTCCAGTAATAATAGAAATTACATAAGAAATAGTTAGAAAATTTAAAATCCCTTTTTTGACATTCCATTTATTATTATTATTATTATTATTAATTATAATAATATTGTGGGAGGGAGATTTGTCTCAGACCCCAACAAAGGAATTGTTCGCTTTAGGAATGGACCGAGGAGACCGATGCCACCCCCACGAATTTGCTCAATCCCACATTGGGGAGAGACGCCTCCCACACACTAGTGGTACACATATGTCTTAGGTTCAAGCTTATAAGGCATGTGTGGGAGGCGTCTCTCCCCGATGTAGGATTGAGCAAATTCGTGAGGGTGGCATCAGTCTCCTCGGCCCATTCCCAAAGCGAACAATTCCTTTGTTGGGGTTTGAGACAAATCTCCCTCCCACATATATATATATATATATATATATATAATTTTCATACACTATTACTTTTAAAAATCTAATGAAATCTAATGAACAGTGCAACCTCTCATTTAACGTCTCTGATATGCAAATCATTGGTTAGTAAATATATAATAATGGTAAGAAGCGTTACAAATGAGATAATTAAAAAAATGATAAAATTAATAGGCCACTATCATTATGGAGTAGTAGTCTATGGTGTGTGTGTGTGTCTAAAGGTTAAAAAAAAGGTATATCTAAGGTTTTTATTAACTTAAAAAATAATGAAATACCAATGGTTAATAACTAAAATAATAATATTAATATTCTCAACAAAAAATAATAATATTAATAAAAAAAATATTTAATGAGATCATCCTAAAAAAATTATCACACGCAATGCGCGGGTATGCGACTAGTTATAACTAATAATAACTAACCACCTATGATTTGTTATAAGTGTAGTAAAAATGTTGTGCACATAGTACTTCTCAAAATAAAAAGGTCACACTTGTTATTGCACACAATCTATACACACACTACAAAAGATTTTGAACTGAAAGTTTCTAAAAGTATCTTTGATTGTACTCCCTTTGTCTCAGTTTGTTTGTCCTCTATTCCATTTTGGGATGTTTTAAAATATTGTCATGTTTCTAAAAGTAAAATTTATTAATTTACTAATGTTTCTATTATACCCCTACTTTATTTTAAAAAATATTTGAAAAGAAAACTAATAAATATTTAAAAAATCAATCTAATTGGGGCATTTTTTTAGTTGCCTTATTAAGAATAAATCTTAAAAAAAAAAAATTATTTAAAAGTAGTTTTGTAAACTTATATATTTTTATAAGGTAGACAAGACAATAAATAATGTTCCCTTAAAAAGTTTGACTTTTCAAATTGGGACGGAGGGAGTAATGATCTTAGGGTATCTATTTAAAAAAAATCCTAATAATTATTATCTTTTGAGTTGAATACATACTTCCTCTCCTCTAAGGCTCTAACTATAGTACCCAAATACTCAAATACGACAATAAATTCACGTCAAATAGCTGGTAAAGGTTATCTAAAATGAATAACGACTTATCTTAATATGATACATTTGTTGCTCATACAACACTTCATTGGTTGAAGTTGAAATACTTTTGAATCTCAGTTCCTGGTATTTTAATTGAACAATTCCAATATCCTCCTAGTTCTCAATACTGCTTGCATTTAGCAAATACAAGAAATTTAAGTAACATGAATTTGGGGAAAGTAACAAATATTGTTTCTTTATAACTTAAACGAGAGAGAGATCACCTGATTTAATAATGTGCTTGATGTTTTTGGATCCAACCCTATGCAGTTCCTTGCATCCACCATTCCCATTGATTGTGGAAGCCTTGGAATTTCTCGAAGCTGCTTGCAATTGTCAATGTCAAGAAGTTATAATCTAGGGGAGCTACTAATGCTTTCTGGGAGAGTAACAATATTGGAGTTAACTAGAAATAGAAATTCCAATACAGGGAAGTTATTGGGCTTCATGAATTCAATTATATTATTATCACAGCTAACGAGTTCCAGACTAATCACACTGAGAAACCCATATCCCTAAAACTGACTAAAGGAATTGTGTGCTAATAGGGTCTAGTACTCATTAACATCTTGTGACTTCGCTTGCTTCACCCATTGTTCCACTTGCTTCCAGTTTACACTTATCCTTGCAAATAAAAGTATGGAAGCGAAATCAGTCATGTCACACAATTACGAAGCACGAATGATGATAGAAAGGAAAGATGTTACCACCACGGGCTTTTAAAAGCTGTTGAACTGGGAACCACTAGCATTGTTGCATAATCTCTATCAATCAAAGTGATTTATTTTTTATTTTTTATTTTTTTTTGCACTTGAATTTTGGATGGAGTTCCAAAACTAGGATTAGCTTAAGTGCCATTTTCACTGACTAATAAAAATTAGCTATGGATATAGATTTAAATTCCTCATATCTGATTCTCAAAAAAAAAAAAAAAGAAAAAAAAAAAAAATTCCTCATATCTTATAGATAAGAAAGTGAAACTAGATATTCAACCTTTGATATCATTAGTTTTCTAAAATGTCATCTGAATAGATGATTTTAATGCTTTTGCTGACAATTATCTAAGGTTTAAGACATTCTTTTTCATCTATATAATAATGATAATAATAATAATAATAGAAATGGGTTCTAGTTACACCTGATGTAACTTCACAAGAGTTACTCTTTTTGTGAACCATTGATTATTGTTAGATCTAAGGGTCAAAAAATACTCATAATAGTGTCATTATTACTCCCTAGAAATTAGTGATTTAGGCATTAACTCTTCTTATTAAAGGGGGGAAAAAAACATAGCATTTACTAGTTATTGCCACCTTTCACTTATCTATTTAATGGAATTGACAAGGGAGATACTGAGTACCTATTTTCACTCCGAGCTCTAGTAAAGCGATTTAAATCCACAGATTAAATTGCACTTCCTATCATTTTTATAGTCTTTTTACTTTCTTATCACCTAGAGGGTAAAGAATACATGATACTCAAGTATATATGGCCTTGAGTTTGTATAAAAGAAAAATAAATGAGAACATGCTACTAGCATCACCTCACTGGGTGAAATGTATGTGAAATATATATATCTTTGCATGTACATTGAATGGAACTCTAATATCATTGTTTCTAATTTTGTTATTTTCTGATTTCATTTCTTTATTTTGCTGCATCTGAAGAACTTCTCTTGCTTATGTAACACACTTAAATCAAATAGTAAATAGCATATGTAGCACACTTAGATTACATAATTTTTAGAAAAATAAATTAAATTAAAGAGAGACTGAAGCTATGTATGGTTCATTTATGTAATTTACACTCATATAGCCAAATCGACCATCCCTCTATTTTATGAGCTCAAGCTTTGAAGAAAAATATATTGATGAAGAATGGGAAGCAAGTGACAAATGATTCTTATTATTTGTAGAAAATTATTTTACATCTACTAATAAGTTGGTAGTTTATATTCCAAGCATAATATCAATAGATTTAATACACTAATACAGATTGTAGGAACTTATTTGAGCTACTCACGTGTATAAAAGAAACATGTAGAAGACAAGGTATATGAAACATGCAGAATACTTCTTATTCAATGAAAAACCATGAGCAAGCCTATCTAGAATGCCAAAAAAAGTCTTTCCATCCAATGTAACACTTTGAAGGAGCACAAGAATTTTTGGACTTGCGAATAGTTAGTAGAGAACAACATTAAGAGAAAAGATCAAAATATGAAAATAATTTAATACCAACATTAAGATGGTGAGAAGTTTGATTTTTTACCTTCCATATAGCCAAGCATGTTGTGCTAAATCCTAGCACCAAGAATAATGTCCCTAACCAAATGCAACTCAGAGATGGCCTTACTAATGTCCCATTGTTCTTGTGGCAACTCCATAGAGCATGCCACTCCGACCTTGACCATGGATATCAAACACTCCTTTATTTTATTTGCAAGGCTACCATTGTGATTTCCAAGAAATTCCTCAACATTATTTAAAAGTTTTGGATCCACAACTTCCATCACACCATCAAGTAAGGCCATGCTAGCATAGTTGTGAAGGTTAAGGCCTCCCTCAAACACACTATTTGTGGGTCTCTTTCCTATTATCATCTCCAACAATAAAATTCCATAGTTGTACACATCTCCTTTGGTTGACACCTCACTTCCTAGACTGTACTCTGCCATTCAAAAAAAATTAATATAAATAATACATTCACATCACAATTTGGGATCTTAGAAGTAATCATGGTATATATAGGAAGCATATGTTAACAATTAAAAAGTACAATAAATCATGGTTACCTGGAGGGGTGTACCCAATTGTTCCTCTTATTCCAATTGAACTACTTTCTTTCAGATTTATATATCTTAAAAGAAACTTTGCAAGCCCAAAATCTCCTACATGAGCAATCATATCACAATCTAAAAGAATGTTGCTTAGCTTTAGATCACAATGAACAACTGGCATTGGGCAATAGTGGTGTAGGTAATCGAGTGCACAAGCAACATCAATGGCAATATTTGTTCTTCGAAGAATGTTCAGATTCGGTATCTCTACTAGCGTGATATTTGTTTCCAAAGCCATATGCAACCAATTTTCTAGACTTCCATTCGGCATGAACTCATAAACTAGAGCCTTAAAATAATTTCCATGAAAATCCAAAATTGAGCAAGAACTTATGATCTTCACAAGATTTTGGTGACGAATATTTTTCGATGCTTCACACTTAGAGATGAAGCTACTAGAAGCTCCTTGACGTTCAATATTTAGTTCCTTAATTGCAATAATTGATCTGTCCTCACCAAGGAGGCCTTTATACACTGAGCCAAAACTACCAACACCAATCAAATTTGCTAACGAAAATCCATCAATTGCTTTAAGGAGCATTTGGTAAGACACTCTAAAAAATGATTGCCTCAAGGAACATTCTAAAGAGTCATCATTTCTTTTATTTTTGCGCCAACAACATAAGAAAAATGACACTATGGTTATTACCAAAATCACACATGCCATTGAGATTGCCAGTTTGAGTGCAAAGGGCCACATTTTTTTCTTCTCTTCTTTTGTTAGGCACCTCGGCAACTTTAGATCTGATATGCCCCCAGATAATCTACCATTTCCAATGAGTGATATTGCGCTAACATTTGCGAACACTCCTTTTGTTGGAACCTCTCCTTGAAAATTATTGAAGAATGAATTCAAATTCTTGAGGGAGATTTTCTCCAAGAAATTTGGAACTTGACTAGAGAAGTTGTTCCGAGAGAGATCCATGTCTTGAATACCTCTCAAAGAACTCAAGATGTTGAAATTTCTCCTTGAAATAAATTACCCTCCACCTGAAGGTACTCTAGGCTTGTGCAAGAGCCTAGACTACTTGGAATTTTACCAGACAACTTGTTTTCAGATAAGTCCAACTCCTTTAAATGGACAAAATTGCCTACCTCAGAAGGTAATGATCCCATGAAAAAGTTTTGACCTAAATAAAGTCCAATTGACAATGTGGAAATTGCAAAGAGTTGCTTTGGAATGATGCCACTAAGATTGTTTTGTAAAAGATCTAACTCTAGCAAATTTTGGCAATTTTGCAATTGGGCTCCCATCTTTCAAAACTTTAGGCCCATCTCCCATCTTTTGACAACGTGGAAATTGCAAAGAGTTGCTTTGGAATGATGCCACTAAGATTGTTTTGTGAAAGATCTAACTCTAGCAAATTTTGGCAATTTTGCAGTTGGGCTCCCATCTTTCAAAACTTTAGGCCCATCTCCCATCTTTCAAGCTACGGAGCTTTAGATAGACTAATTTGTTTCTCACAAAAAAAAAAAAAAAAAAAAAAAAAGATGGACTAAATTTTTTTACTAGTTATATCTTTCATTAGTGTTTTTTATTTATTTTTGTCTTTGTTGATAAATGATTGCATTTTAATGTGTTAAAAAATAATAATTTTGTGCATGTGTCTTGGTTATTAATTTATTAATACTGTATGGATGTCTATTTGGAGTTTTTTTTGCTATACTTCGGCCACCCTAGCTTGAAATCCTAAGTCCGTCCTTGTTCTAGTTAGCTCAACTGGTAAAGTCTCTTTTCATTGAATAAGAGATTTGAGATTCTATCTTTACTTACATAAAAAACCAATTGATGTCTTAATCTAATGATAAAATTAAAAGATAGCAATCATCAAGAGCGAATGCTATAAGTTGAAATAAAACCTTACCAATATCTTTAAAAAAAAAAAAAAATGAAGAAGAAGAAGAAGAAGAAGAACTAGGGTGGAAATGTAAAATTTTTCCTAAAAAATTTTCAAGCAAAGAGAAATAGAACTAATATTTAAAACATACTATTGTAACTTTTTTTTGAGAAACCAAACTGGGAATTTATTATCAATCAAAAATAGAAATCTTAATGAACATATATATATATATATATATATATATATATATATATATATATATATATATATATATATATAAAAAGCTAACAAAGCAATGTCTCCAGGTAGGTCTTCTAACCAAACCTGTACGCCAGACTAGCTTTAGCGTTTGTTGCCAGAGCGTCTGCAACCTTATTACTGTGGCATTTTACATGACAAAAATCAATCTATTACTCCGGACCTTACTATTGTAACTTAACCATAAAAGTATCCAATAGTTTCAAACTTACATAACTAAAGACGAATTCATTACTTAACTAAATGAATTGGATACAACAATATAATACAACTAAAAACACTTTTAATTACGTTAGTCAATCAAATATTAGAAAGTTATAATTGAATATTTTAATGAAAATATGTTTTTGATTTCTGTGATAAATTTATTTACTAGTCATTAGTTATATATTTTGTTGGGTTATAGATTGATCCCGTTAATTAATTCAATTATCCAAGTTGATTAATTAGGTCAAATTACATGCAATATGTAAAGGCACGAACAAATTACCAAATAAACTAGAGTGCAGAGGAAATTAAATTGACACTATGATTTATTGACTAATGGGGAAAACCTCTCATAAGACAAAAACTCTACCGAGTGATTTTCAGGTTACTACTCTCAAGAATCACTAATCAAAATCAAGAGATTACAAGTACAAGGAATCTTACCCCAAACCTGGCCTATCCAAAATACTAACCTATAGCTACAGTTGAATCCTTATGCCAATCCCCAATTAGTCTTGATTTTGTAGAGATTTCTTCCTTTTGTATTGATCTCAATACGTGATTAACTCCTTTGCACAAATCCTAGTATGTGATTAACTCCGAGCAACTGAATCTTGTTATTGAATGCAAAGTTCTTCAATACACTTTGAACAAAATTCTAAGACGCATATGAACGCAATAGCTTCACAATAAGTGAATCTCTTCTCAATGTAAGTCTCTGTGTACGATGACTTTAAAATAAGCCTTTTACATTCCCTAGAAGTTTAGTGAACAAAACCCTAGTAATTCATGTCATCATGGGTCGAAAAAAAGATTTGAAAACTTTTGGATCTACATAGTTTGAATAGATTGAGAGATATTGAGCTTGTGTCGAGACTAGTGTCGAGGTACACTTTTTCAGCTTTTTTTTCACTTGTTTCTTGGTGTAGTCTTTATGTTTTTAATAATACCACTTGTTAAAAAGTCCTGAGACATACTTTATGATATTTTAGAAACCACTTAAAATTATCCAAATACAAGTAAAATGCGTTTTGTCAAAACATAAGCTAACTAATGAATAATATGACCCTAACAACTAGGGTAATTGATCTTGTACTGTACCGGCCGGTACGGCTGGTATATACCGTACCGGCCAATGCACCGGTACAGATACGCCCTCTATTTCATACTGGAAAAAATATCGGTCGGTCGTACTAAACGCGTACCGGACATTCCGGCAAAATCTAGCTGTTTCGACCAGTAAAGAGATACCAGGCCAAAACACATCCAGCTTTTTTTTGGGGTAAATTTGACAAGTTTTCAAGGGCAATATGGTAATTGTGCTAAATCCTAATTCTAACCCTAACGCCCCAACCGCACAGCCCTTTTTCAGCTTTCTCTCACGCTCTCTCTCAGTTGCTCTGTGTCTCTCACTCTCTCGGCTTCTCATTCTCTGCTCTCTGTCTCTCGGCCATTCTATCTCTCGGGTCTCGGTTGCTGTCTCTCACTCTCAGGTAAAATTTTGCCTTAATTTTTGCTGTGTGGAATTATATTTCGTGTGGAATTATATTTCATGTGAAATTAGAACCTGAAGATATTTGTAACTATGAGCACTTGTCTGTGTGTGTTGTTTAATCTATATATATATATATATATATATATATATATATATATATATATATATATATATATAAAACCGAAGCCTCTGCTGGCACCACAATTTTCCACGTCAGCACAATATTTAAAAAATAAAAAATAAAAAATAAAAAAATAAAAACATTTTCAAAACCCTAGCAACCTTACCCCTCTTTCAAGTTAAGAAAGCACAATATTTAAAAAATAAAAACATTATAACTCCTCAAAACCCTAGCAACCTTACCCCTCTCTCAAGTTAAGAAATATAAAGCCACGGTTTCTGCAAACTCTCTCTTTCCAAACGTAAATATCAAATTCAACCCCTTTAATTTCTCTTTATATTTTTGAGGCTTCTATAGAGTTATAATGAGTTATGTTGATTTTGTTTTGTGTGTGTGTGTATAGATGGTCATAATACTCTGGTATTCCAAGAGAAGTTTGTGTTTTCGTTAATTGAAGGCCTTGGAGAGATAAGTGTTGCAGTTTGGAACAGCAATACAGAAGACAATTTCATTGGCAGCAGAAAGTAATTACTTTTTCTCATATTTTTGTTTTTTGAATTGATTTTGTGTGCTTTTTAGACCCTTTTGGATCAATTTTGTTAATTGGGTGTTTTTTTTTTTTTTTTTTTTGACAGGGTCTAATTGGGGAAGGTTCTTTCAAAGGGTTACGACAACCGCACTTGGTGTCATATACTAATAGTGGGGGGTAAGTGCTATAAATTACTAACCCTTTTAAGTGTATAATTTGTTTCTAAAATTTAAGTGGATGGAGGGGTTTAAGTTTGCTCAAATTAACAGAATCTTCACATGTTCTTGTAGTGGAAAGGCTTTGATAGTTTTATTGAGTTAATTCAAAGTCCTGATATATTAATAAGTTCGGATTATATAGTAACACAATCAAATTAAATTCGTTGCTACCCGTAGAATACTGTGTGAAGAAGTTGTTACAATGCTCAAATTTTAACTTAATTTTTGTTCACCATTGAATACTCATATAATCAATTTCCAATTCAGTGTTCAAGAATTAAACCAAAATTCTAACTGCGCTATCATAAAATATTATTATTAGTATGAATTTAATGGAGTTGCAGTGTTCAGGAATTAAACCAAAATTCTTTTAAATTATCTATAATATTTTGTCCTCCGAAAATTCTCTCTTTAATTTTAGTATATTGTGTTTCTTAAGCTATAAAGAGATTTTCTTTGGTTTCTGCAAACTCTCTCTCTCCAGATGTAGGAAGCCCTAAACGCACGGTATAGCATTCAAGATTTACAACGCATGGTATAGATTTTAGCTTATAAAGTTCAACTTTTGTAAGGTTAGTTTGTTTATATATTTTGATAGAGAAACATGTTCAACGTGGTACGGCTTAATAATCGCATTAATAGCCAATAGTTAATACCATTTGCAAATTCAATTCATGGAGTTGCAATTTTCATTAAATGTTTTATGGCTTGAAGCACTTGCATTTTAACAAATTGGACATGTCTTTAAAGTACTTTTATTTCTTTGGGAAAAAAAAAAAAAGGAGACGATACGTTAAACTTGGCATCATCAACTTATAAGAGAGGATATGTTCTTAGATGGTAGGAATAGGACAAAATGGTTACACGTTTGTTACGCCTGACTGCCAAAAATTTCTCATAAAGATGTATGCACATGATCTACTTCCCTTTGCTTTTAGTGAAAGATTAAATGCACGCCAATGTTGAGATCAAACACTCTAAAAAAATAGTCTGTGTAATCATAAAATATTATTATTAGTATGAATTTTATGGAGTTGTGGAGTTCAGGAATTAAACCAAAATTCTTTTAAATTATCTATAATATTTTTTCCTCTGAAAATTTTCTCTCTTTAATTTTATTATGTTGTGTTTCTTAAGCTATAGAGAGATTTTCTTCTTTATTTTAAATTTTATGGGATGTAAAGAGATCTTTGATTTCGTGAAATAATTTATACTCTCTCCTTCTTTGATTTGATTTACTTACTATCTTTGGCACTTGCCATCGGCAATTACTCAGGGCCACTCTTATGGACTAAATCAACTTATTCTCCAGTCACCATCATTGATAAATGAGAAATCAAATCAAGGTTATAGTTTTTCTATTTAGTTGCTAGGGTTTTTGTTCATGAAATTGCTATTTTCTATTTAAAAATTGCACCTGTAGATCAATATTTATATTTCTTAACTTAGCATTTTGCACCTATGGCTAAAATTTGTGTGGATCTTTGGAAGTTCAAAAATCTTTTCTCCATTCACCATGGTTTTTCATTGAGTAATTTCTTTCTCTCTTACTCCTCTTGACAAGTTTTGTTTTTGACTAGAAGAAAGCTTTTTTGCTTTGAAGGTCATGCAGCACCTGTCTCATTTTACTTGTCCTCACCACAAGGAAAACATCTAGGTAAGGCAAATAATCTATTTTAAAGTTTGAATGGAAATTACCAAGTACAAGAGGTAAATATTTAAGGGATGAGCTTAATTGTTTCTTATTTTCAATAATAAATAATTTTATTGCAATACTGGTAATTGTTTGAGAAATCCAACATGTTCATATCTCTATAGAATAGAGAATAGTAGAAGCCAATTTTATTACAACTACTTAAATTGAGTTGACTTAATTCCGTACAATTACAAAGTATAGCATGAAAGATAATGGAATTAATTGTTGTAATTTTTATTTTCTTTCCATGTTTTGAATTTCCTCTATATTATTATTACAACTAAGCAAAGATTGAGAAAGTAACATTACTGCTCTAATTTGAAGTTTAATGCGTCCTTCTCAAGTCATGGTCTTTATTTATATATTTGCAATTTATATTTCTAACCGTTGATGAGAAATTAAGGCTTAGTTGCACAATATGTGTAAATTCTTCAGAAGACTACTTTAAATAGTAAGTCAATGTGTCTCTTACATTTGGGTATTAGTTAAAATTGTTTTCAAATGATTGTACCAATAAAAGTGAATGTGTATACATTTTGTTTAACTATCCCGTGTATTGCATGGGTTAGCGACTAGTTAGTAATTAATATTAGTGAGTGAGTGAGTGAGTATTGAGGTAGTGGTGGTGGGTGTAGTAGAGGAGGTCGGAGGCTCAGGACGCGTGTACTGTGTAGGTTTGAACAAAAGAGTCAAAAGCGAAGAAGGAAGTTCCTAGAATTGGGTTGTGATTGGTGCAAAGTTAAAACTTAAAAGTAGTTAACTCGATATTGGGCCTTGCAATTCATTTCTTTTACTGCGTTCTATGATATTTTAGGTTAAAACTGTAATTTAGTCTAAAGTATAGTAAAAAGTCAGATTTTATTTTTTTTCACTCTCATTCTCAGATGATGTGATAAATAACAAATTGATTACTGTTGTTTCGGCCTTATTATTTTGTTGTTGGGTTACTGTGTTTCATTTTAAACTTTAGTTGATGCTAAAGTTTAAAACTATGAACAATTTGTTCTTAATTGAAATAATGTTTTATGGTAAATAGAGATTTTTGAGGTAATGTTTTATGGTAAATAGAGATTTTCTATGTGTGTGTATATATATATTAAATATATAAAATAGCGGTAAACTCGAAATGGTACACCGGTATTGACCAGTACCTGAAATATATCGTACCGCTGGCCAAACCGGTACAGCCTCAAGTACGGTATTGACTTCATTGCTAACAACTAGGATATTACATACGAAGAAAATCAAAGAGACAAGTATATATAGAAGTGTGGATGTGGATTGTTGGGAGACTTAGACCCCAATTAAATTAATGAATTACCTAAGTTGATTAATTATTCAAATTATGTAATGGCCCAATTGTGTTTATAGTGAGCACATTATATTCCATAAATTAAGTTAGAGGGAAAAGTAAAATTGACACAGATGATATAGTTATAAAAGGAAAACCCTGATAGAAAAAACCCGAATGGGTGGTTTGAAGTTTATCACCAACTTGAAGAATTCACTATGTAAAATGAAAGTTACGACAATGTAGAATATACCTTGTAAGGACACGATTTGTAACGACCCAAAACGATACTGGGTTCGCACGTAAAAAGGCCCAAACAATATCATTTATAGAGCGTGGGTTTGAAAGGCTAGGCCTTGATCACAAGACAGTGGTATTCTGTGGTGTTCATACATAAATAAATCGTGTTTGCTCTAAGAGTCTTTCTCCTAGAGGCGGGCTGGGAGGCTCTGGTTTTGGCCATTTTTCCCAGCCTCCCACTTGATGCGTTAACCTTCACATTATATAGCCCTTCTTGGTTGATCTTAGCCCTCCACTTGTTGGCCAGGCAGGTGCCAACTTCTGTACTCGTCCCATCGACTGTCCCCTCTTGCTTTCTGTTAGTTGCGACGATCGAAGTCACCCTGTCCAGGTGTCTTCTCTCATTAACAAGGTCAGGACGCTGGCGGGTGCATTTAATGCGAAGAGGACGTATTTATCCTGAACCAGTTTCGCACCGTACCCTCAACGTGGGTCCCATTCTACTCGTATCTCCTTCAAGGGGCTTTTTTGGGGTAGCCATCATCGAGACGTTGCTCTTCCCCTTGAAGTCCTGGAGTGCCGAGGACAGGGTCATCCTCAACTGTTCCACTCGACACTTCGGCCTTTCCCCATTCATCCTCAGCACATACCCTCCTCGGCATGGGCCCCGAGCCCTAATAGAGCGTGGGCCGGATCATAAGTTCCCTGGCCCCACATACCTAATCCTCTTAGTATTGCTATAGTTAAACTTACTCATGTGACCACATGTAATTCTAACCTAGTTAGACTCTTCTACTTCGTGAATCTTTTCGGTGCACAGATACTCAATCCATATCTAACTCATCACAAAACTTTTTGATGTAGTAGTTTTTGTGTTGATGACTTCACTATAATACTTTGGATCTTCAATGTAGACCAAAGATGCAGTATAGTACAAAACCCTTGGTGCATATATGTCACAACAGTTTCTCCAACTTTCACTATTCTCTCTTATCTTATAATGACCTAAGAAGCCTTTTTAAATGTCATGGAACCCCAATGCATGGATTTCTAGGTCACTTGGTCACCATGGCTGTAGACTGAAAAGTCTGGAAAAACAAAGCTTGACTTGTTGACTAGAGTCGAACTTGGAGTCAAGGTTTAATGAACCTTAATCGGTAAACTTGTAATTGACCCTGCAAAACCTCTTCTTCTTGAGCAATTTCTTGACCTATATTCTCGTGTTTTCAATGTACAACTTCAAACACATTCTTGGACACTAAAACTCAACCTAAAAACATTAAATTACATTTTTGGAAATACGGTTGCCAACACTAGTTACATTTGATCCTAACATGAACCAAACTGCTAAGTGCTAAGTTTAAAATGTATACAAACTGTTAAAGTTTACTGAACATGTGTGCAGATTAAATCAAGTCTGTTAAGGGAACTGAGTACGTGCATTGATCAAGTATGTTACATGGTAGTTAGTTTTTTTAAAAGGAATAGAAACGCTTATAATTGGTAGCTTAGAGAGGGGATTTTGACCAAAGGTTTAGTATATATGATCATGTGGGTGTGCACGTGTAATGTACTCAGATCAAATGCAATTTCTTTCTCTCAGTTTCTTAGCTCATTCTCTCTATTTTCTTCTTTTCACTTAACTCATATTTCTCTTGATTGTTTTAATGCATATACTGCAAATTTTACATTGTTTGAAAGCCATATGATCATAGCTTCCTGCTCAACCGATTCCACAGCCTCGAATGCTCTTAGTTGTCCTCAAGCTTCAATTTTTTTCTATCCAAGATCTCCAATCTTGTTTCTGTGAAGCTTACTAAAGGAGCTTGCTACAGGCTAGCAGCAGGACTAACTATAAACAAAGAGAAATTGCTGCACAAAATACTGGAAGAGTGGCCATACCAGTACCATGCCTTTAGTTCTGCAAAAAGAACAAGGAGTGAGCCATTATCCTTTGAAGAAATCCATGTACCCCAAAACTCAGAAGAGCAATCACTGAAAGTAAGACTCATCAAATGACTCCACACAGTACTCGATGGCCAAGGCTACAACATTCACAGAACAAAAACCAGGAGCGAACTCTTTTACACAAGAATTTCATCCTCACCACAGCAAAAGCAGGGGCAAATCCAATTTTAAGGATGTATGGACGAAAGTCACGGAATTTAAAGGATAAGGAGATATTGCAAGTGATCTTCAAAGAATTAATCATTCCATTTTTAAGTAACACACACACAAGCACCTCAGTATTTGAATGTACACTCAAGTTGCAATTATTGAAACATCCAATGCATCCTTTATTCATAGAGGGATCAACTATTGCTACAAAATGGGAAAAAATTACTTTAAAAAAATCACACCATGAAGGGAAATATAAATACAATGACGTGTTGTATGGCCAAAGCACCAATCCTAATGCTATATGTATACTTTCCCGTTGCCTCCTCATTGGAAAAGGCAAGACTATAACTCAAATTTCCTCTTGGGACACTTGTTGGCTTTCATAAGCTTCACTAAGAAGGGAAGAGGCTGAGGCACAGGAACATTCATTGTCCGATAAAACTTCCTGAATCTTTCACTATGGCTCTTTGATGATCCAATTGTTAACGAAGCATTGTTAAGAACTTCAGTCTCTTTATCCACTAACTTCAGACATTGCACTTCAATATCTGCTATACCTGTCTTGCTTTCTGACTTTTGGCATTTCAGTTCAGCTTCCTCCTGGAATGAGAATTCTTCTACTTTGTTGGCAGATATTTGTGGAGGGTTATTGTTGATAGATGCAACTATTGGACCTTCATGTGAAAAACTAAAATCTTGGAGGCCAAGTCTCGCTCTTCCAAATAATGTCACTTTTTTGCTTGCAGGGGACAATTTTATAAGTCCTTTTAGGCCAGTAGATACTTTTACTTGTTCAAATTGAGGTTGAGCATAAGTTTGGGTGTGCTCTTCAACCATAGGAGAACCACTAACAACTTTGATAGATACATCCACATCTGGAGAACCTTCTGTGGCAATATCAAGAAGCTTTCAGATAGGGTCATTTGGAGCTACTTGATTGCCAAAGCAGTGTTTCTTAACAAAATCTAGCTCCATGGCCCTACAACTGGGGGTTGTTGAAACAACCCATTTAGGCACAAGAAGTTGCAGGGCCCATTCTAATTCTTCCTTGGATGAGTGAATTGAGTAACAAACATGCCAAACACCAAATGGTCCCTTTCTGCTTCATTCATTCTCAGTTTTCTTTGACTTCCATTCTCTGAGAACTCTTCCTCACATGCATACCACTGTGCTGATGGGCGGATTATGAGAGGGGCAGGCTGGCAGTGAGCTTGGGCCTCCAAAAGCTTTGCTTTTGCTCTTTCATATAGTTTAGGAAATCCATCTAATACCTGGAAGCAGGATGAGGAATCTTCAGAGATAATGTCAGGAAATGTTAGGGTTAGAGCTTGGAAACACACTGGATTAGAGGCTTTATCAACATAGATCTTGGACCCAAATGTTTGGGACACATTTGCCAGAATTTCTTCCTGGCCGAGAAGGTCACAGGTCAGATACACCACAGGGGCATCAGGATGCTTCCATATACAATTAATAACCAATTTCATAGAAACGTAGTTTGAAATGTAAGAAGCAGATTGAGGTTATATTGATATTGTGACATAAGAAATGTGCTTAACATTTAAGATAGAACTGTAGAGAAAAACAATCACATGCCAACAATTGCAAATAGGGCATTGATAATATTTCAACTTCACATGCCAGCAATTGCCAACAATCTCAATGAGAATGACCATTTCTAAAGGTATATATGGTTGCGTTGAAGTTGCCACGCAAATTGGTAAATAGGAAACAAGACAAGATACTAGTGTTGCCCATGTGCCGTTGATTATTGACCTTGAAGTTGAAGGTAACTGTCGAGGTTGAACTGCAATGAGTTGAGCAATTACCATTTTTATTAAATTTTTCTACCGTTCTTAATTAGTAGCTAACCAGGTTTGTTGATGATAATTTTCTACCATTCATAAGAGGAATTCTTGGGGGGTGCACTGGGATTCCCATGGAAATATAACTAATCATGATTAGAGAAAACTTTGTCGGTTAAATATTACTGCTCCTTGTCATCAAACTTCTAAAAATGCACTTCCAACACAGTAACTCCGCAAATCTAGCTACCTCTGGTAATTCTCTTTTTTCCTTTACAATTCTTACAGCGTAGGTACCACGCACACTTTATAAAATTTTCAAATTTTGGAATATTTTTCTACTGTTATTAACAAAATGGCTAATATATTGATTTCCTCCAAAGTCCAAACTTCAAAGGAACTTTTTGTAATTTTCCCTAATAAATTTCTATTATTTCACTTTTTTATTCCCTTCCAAACACGCAAAAGAAAAACAATAATCTTTTCTTTCCTCTTACTTTTTCATTCTTCATAAATTTCCATCCATCAATTTATTGCAAGTTTTACATGAAACAAAAATAGTTTAGAATATAAAGCAAATTTTATTTTAGGGTTGGTTCATAATCATACTAGACTAATTTTACAATTTTTTGGGTACCCCTAATTAGTTGGACACCCCTTATGATTTCAAACATCTAAACTGTAACAAATTAATTGAATGAGGAGGATAACCTTTTCCTCTATTTAATATTTTTGGAACAAATCATTTTGTGAAATCCGGGTAGTTCAAGAATTAGGGTCCAAACTCCAAAGGTCATATAGAACCAATACACTCCAAAGTACAAGCAATATAGATTGATGGTCACAAAATTGTAATAAAAAAGAAAAAAGAGAGATTGATGTCACAAAATGCAGACTTTGAAAGTATTACATAAAGGACAATATACTTCAACTCATAAATTCTTAACCATACTATAAGGGATTTTTTTTCCCCAATACTCGTATACCAAGTTAGCATTGAAGTGAGACATTTCTATAGGAGTTAGGCATAAAGACTCATAGACACCTTCCAAATATACATGGAATCAGGTGAACTACGTTAAACTTACTAATACATATAACACAGGTTTGTACATTTTCACAGGGAATGTACGTGTTTCACCCTCTAAATCACTAGCTTAACCTTAGCAAATGGTGTTTCATACAAAATGGGAGGGTTGTCATACTTAGACGCCAAACTCTGCTCCCCAAGAAAAGCACTGAATGAATCTGCCACTAAGTATGACAGACTCGAGATTGTATCCCCCTTCTAGGAAAAGCACACATCAGCCCCCGCATAGATCTTTGGCAAGTTGTTTAATATTGGACACTAGCGTGTAGTATGTTCTCCTCGTGAACTATAAACTGGCTAATGGATCCAATACAAAACCATCATATCTAACAAATTCTTGAGAGAGAGAGTAAAGGCACAGGGCGCACTTAAGCGCAAGGTCCTCCAAGAGCCTAGGCTCAAAGCACGCACTTGATTGAAGTGAGATGCACATTTTTTTTTTAAATGATTTGATAAATTTGAAAATAATTATCAATGGGCAATACAACAATCAAATGATAAAAAAATATATATATAAAAATTGAAATAAAATATTGTATAAAAATTCATATAACATTTATATAAGCCCGTCCTTTTGCAATTTTTTGGATCAACTAGATGAGTACTTCCATCAATATCCATTCTTGAATCTCCAGTAGCCATAATGTGCTATGACTAATTACTAATATTAGTTAATAATTATTAACTTAATAAGTATATGAAAATAAGAACTAGTCAATATAAGTTCAATAGTGGACTGTAGAGTGATTACGATCCCAAATAGTTCTTATAGAGGTGTGTAGCATTACACCATAAATTGCATTTTATACACCAAATTAATTTTTTAAATCAATAGTGTTAAGATTCTGTGACTGCAATTAAATTTTGGTTTAAAATATATATATATATATATATATATAAATCACTAAAAACCGTGTTCGAGCTTTTTAAAAAATCACAATAAAGCACACCTAAAGCACACTTCTTTGAATGCACCTCACTTTAGGCGCCAAAAGTGCCGGAGCTTTTGCACTTCTGCACTTCGCACTTAAGCACACTTTTACCAACACACACAGAGAGACAGAGAGAGAGAGGCAAGCAGGCTAATGACTAGATTGACTATGATAATTTGTTATAAGCTACTTAAAGATGATGACAATCTAAACCAGCGGGTAGGGGATGGCGGGCAGCAGAATTGCCTTTAGAACCATAGAGGATGTCTTTATGCCATAATTTCATTTGATAGTAGAGGATGTTGCCCCTTCTGGTTGTTCAAATTTGGAAGCATTACCAAATATCTATCAGACGTTATAGGTTGAAAATCTCTCAAAAAAAAGGTGAAAGACTATGAGGCTGCATATTAAAAAAATTCTTTACATTTTACGTGCAATAACTAATCGATTCAAATCCTGTGATAGATAAGTGTGTTTAATTTGATTAGTTGAAATTAAATTTCAATACTGGAGAAACTCTTAAATGTCTATCCATTTTGAATTCATGCCTTCATTTCTGCCACCCAAATAGAGCAAACCTAAAAAGAAAAGAACAGGAAAAAGAAAATATATATTTTGAAAAATAAGCTAATTAGTGACAGACGCACTATTGTCATTGAAACAAACACTAACAATTAAATTGCAGACGCAGCACAAGTGCACAACCATACAACTTGAAATTGGATGACCCCAAACAACTTTGTCGAAAGCCTTGTGAAATAACTTCCCAATAATTACATTATATTTCATCCTTTTTCATTAAAGGCCAACTAATATTTAAAAGTTTTATTTATTAAAAAAAATAAAAAATTCCTCTAACCTTGTCATATTTAGTATAGAGAGTATTGTTACTATTTTATGTAATGGTAGTATTCCTAATATTTGCATCTATACATTGTTTAAATTAGAAGTTGGGCGATGATCTGTGGCTATTTTAGGATTTCTCCTAGTCCTATATACACCTAAATGAGTTTATTTTATAATCTATGAAATAATTAGGATATCCATAGACTTGCTTGACCTATATACAACTCTTCACCAGAGACACAAATAAATTGCACAGTGAAGCTGCTTAATAGAGCACAGATTGTTTTTCACCGGAAGTATGAATTGCTTTTTATTGAAATGGAATACTCACCCAGCAGAGACAAGAATTATATCTGCCTTAATCTTAAATCTTTGAGCACAGGGTACAATAATTTCATCAAGCACAGTTGTCATGGCAATATCATCTGACCCTCCAAGTATAGGCAAATTTAATTTCTGTTCCGTCACCATCTCCATGACCTACCTTATCAACTTTACCAGTACCAGGGTAGCTTCCATCCTATAACAAACAAGATGAAATAGAATTAGATTGGTTGCTGAGAAATGAACTTCTAAGATGTACATCCATTTAATGGATCAAAATCAATAATATAAAGGCCTTGAATATTAAGCAGGAGAAGCAGTTTGTGATTAAATTGCAGGGGAAAACATATAACACAGGCCTGGACCAAATTAATTCTTACTTGGTGAGTTGAAATGATAAATATATCTGGATCATCATAAAAAGCATCATTTGTCCCATTTCCATGGTGAGCATCAAAATCAATGATAAACACACCCTTAGCCCATGTGAAAGTTAGGCATAACGAGCTACAATGGCCACATTTCCTAAAACACAACCCCGTAGGCCCCTTTGGAATAGGACAATGTCCTGGAGGTATTATCAAAGCAAAGCCCACAGGTGGATCCAGGCGGTTTCTAGATGCTAAAACCTGAAAGATGACATAGAAAATTTTAGAAAATAGATAGTGCAAACAAGAAGTAAACTCACTTACAGCATAGAATAACTTAAAACTAGAATCTACTTCTGCTAACTTCAGTGAAAATATGAACATTTGGGGGTGTCAAAAGAAAAAGAAAATAAAATCGTTCAAGGACTGCACATAAAATATAACAAATAAGAATTATCTCAAGAGACTGAATCAACTAACAAATATAACTTCAGTGATTCCTGCTCAGGCGCAACTAGTGACGCAAACCTGCATCAATATACCATGATAAGAAAGAGTGGAGTGTACAACATGCAGCTTGGAAATTAAAGCATTAAGATCCAAGTCAAACATCATTCATATCAAAAAAATTTAATTCAATAAAATAAGGACAAAAAAAAATGAACGAAATGTCCCAGATATACATTCAGTGCAACTGGAAAACCTTTCTATCCCAATCAATTCAACTAATATACATGACTTTACTAGATGAGGAAACATTGATGTTAAAGAAGCTCTCAATCAGACTGTAAGAACCAGAAAGAAAGAAAAAAATTGTTTGGTGGGTCATATACAAACCCCTTTTTTGCAAATACATCAAGGTTTAACAATTTTTCTTCATATCCAATGTGCCTTTCTTTCCATCTGCTGAATAATTTATCCATCAGAATTGATAAAGTTTTAGCATCATGATATACAAAAAGGATAATATTCTCAAGCCCACCAACAATATAGCATTTGAAAGACAACGTATAAAGATCATCTGAAATATGATGACAAAATCAGTCATTTATGGGGATCAATTACAATGTCCATAATCCAAACAAACATTGAGAAAAATTTGAGAGCAATTCAAATGCAATGTAAAACACAATAACCTGAAATCCAAATTATAAAGCCTGTGCTACTTAAAATTATTGCACAATCAAATGCTAAATCTTGGTGTGTACTTTTGGTTTGCTTTTAATTCAGTCACAAATGCATCTTTATTAGCTAGCCTTAAGCACCGTATCTCAACATAAGAACACCTGAGCCAGCCAAATTGATTGAACTAGTGGCTAGGAACCAACCCCTCATATGGGCATTCGTTCAGCGTTTTATACAGCCAAAGGAATACTAGGATGTACAAAGCATTTAAACTGCAGCCCCACCCCTGCACCCTATATAATAACAAGAACATATGATTATTCAAGAAAACCTTCTTTTTCTCAGAACCAGATATAGTTTTAAACATATCTTCAAATGAATTGATTTTAAAACATTCCTATTGAAATAATTTTAAAGAAGATACCCAAGGATCATTTAAGCAAGATAAATGTAATAGATGTGTCTTCGACTCTTGAACCCTCTATCTATATATTTATTAAAGTTAAAAGATGGAAGCTTGCAATTAAATGATGCAAATTCTACTTTGACATAATTTTTTTTATTAAAAATAATGCAAAAATAACTACAGAGTTCATGACAACAAATTTGATGAGCGCATATGCAAACCCATTCAGTCAAAGCACTTGCATGGTCTCAAAAAACTGCCCATTTTTCCCCAAATCACTAACTGAAGAAACTGCCCCCAACATATGAGTTTCCAATTACGAAATATCTGATGGAGTTAATCCCTTATCTTCTCATATTCATACACCTCATGTAATATATACAATTGAAAAAAGCATCCAAAAAATAATTATATTTGCCAAATTCTCTAAAGGTTTTACACCATCGTATGGACATATCATGAAAAGATAGAGAGATCCATACCTTCAATATCTGATCATGTGTTACACTGCCAAGAAATATGCTGAAAAGTACATCCGGTGGTTCAACTGGAGTGTCCACTTCCCATGTGTTTGTTGTGTCCCTACAAATACCAGAAAGGAAAGCACTATGACTTTGGACTTCAAAAGCTAGCATTAACGCTTACTGATTGTCTTGTTTTCCAATGGAAACAGCTTGACTTGAAACTACTCAAAAGAATTTAATTTAAAGCTTTAGAGAATGGTCCAACAAATGCAAACAGAGGATCCTATAGAATGGAAGGATCATTTTAAGCACAAAAACATAAAAACTTAAGGGATAAAGGAGTTTTATCATTAGCCAGTAGGTATAGTTGTTATCCCAACAATGATGAATTTGTGGTCTTTCCATCTTTACTAATTCAAATATTCCTAATTAACAAGGAAAGAAACAAGCAAATAAAAACGTAAGTTTTTATGTTATGATCATAGAAATATATTCTTCCAGAGATCCCAAAAAAAGGCATTTAGGCGGCCCAACAACTTAATTTTTGGCCAGCACGTATGAAATTACCAGCTAACAGTAAATTTTCATAGGCTTGAAAGGTAAGATGCTAAAATACCAATCATTCACAAAACCCTGGTATTCAAGAGGTACCATAGTGTTCCAACACCTTTTATGGTGTCTGGTCATGATGGTTCAAACCCCACCAGCCCCACTCCCCCAATTTGCCTAGGGAAAACGGAAAAAGAAAGAAAAAGCCCATCTCAAACAATTTTGTACCTGGCTGTTGCAAGTTAAAAAGCACTGATTTTTCAAAAATTCCCCCCCACCCTCAACTTATTAAAAACACATCTTTGGATCCAGTTTTTAGAAAAAACACTTCTTTAACACTACATAATGCAACAAGAATGGACCATTGGTGCAAAAAAGCTTGCCCTGATCATACACACACACCTGGAAAATGTCGAAATGCATTATACACTGATTATGGAAATCAACATATCTAAATCTAACTGTATATCAACATCAAATAAATATGACCAAGAAACATACTGTAATACATATTAATGAATATCAAATAAACTAAATAAATGAATAAACCAATCTATGACTCCGCATTCTAATTGAATAGTTTAAAATACATACAGAACATAAACTTGAATAATAATTTTAATGGTCTAGAACTTGGAACATCCAAATTTTTGAACAGACTCAGTGATCCCAATTATTCTCAACTGCAAATACCCCCCTTGGGAAGCTCCTCCCAAATTTGCAGCAATTTTAGAACCTCCAAAATTTTGTTTTGGTGTTTGAGTATTCTTATGAAAATTTTTATGCCCAACTCTTTTTTAGTGCAAATCACTCAGTATTAAACAAAACCAAAATCTCAGCAGACACCTTTCTGTGTTTTCCCATGAAAACTAACCAAAGATCGTCATTTAGATTAACAATCAATTTATTGTCTTATTTTGTGATCCAAAAACTCTATTAACTTTTTAGAACCTTAAGAGCAAGGTGCACTTTGAAAGATGCCTTTTTAAAAGTTTCTAATTGAATCACCTACCTTTTAGTTGTAGAAAAGTACATCTTGATGACCTTGACATAGGATCTTGTCAAACAGGCAAACAAAAATTTAAAACAATTAATTTGTATAAAAAATAATTTAATCCCTAAATCATAAGTGATAGAAAGTACCATAGCAAAGGAGTTTACTCTTTACCCCTCTTCCAATATGACTCCTTAGCTCTTGAAGTAGAATCTAGGAACCAAAACGGGGAAATAAATTATGTATTGTTAATTGTTATGCAATTGAATCAAAAGGGGAAACTGGTATAAGAGATTTTCAAAGAAAAGAAGAGAGTTCAATACCAGTGAATTATTAAGAGAAGATTATTTATCTCATCAACCATGTTTTGATCCTCCCATCCAAGAATATTCACCAAAACATCAATCACTAAAGATGGAGATCCACAAAATAAAAAAATTGGTATTAACTTAGGGGTTTGGAATTCCCGCTAACAATTCAAACCTAAAAGTAAAAAGAAGCAATAAAGCTAAACTTTTAGACTAATAGGACCTTTCAACATTTTACCACACAGAGCATTACGTGATTCAGCTTGCTTGGATAGATCTAAAGCATTTTGGTCTTTGAGAGTTGATCTTGAAACACCATCTGTTCATCATTAAATTTAATATCTTAACAATAAGATACATTAAAAAGAAAAAGAAGAAGAAAAGAAAGGCTAATATAGAAATTGACCCCCCGCCCAAAAAAAAAAGGATTGCACAACACATATTTCTCAAATGTTGCATGTTCTCAACAGCTAAACCAAAAAGAAAAAAGAAAAAAAGACAGTAAATGGAAAAATACAGTAACCATAGGAGCAATGCAATCAATACAAAAAGTTACTTAAAATTGAGGTTTGGCTGCAAGAGAATTCAGGTTTGCATGCACACCTTCTTTGATTTGTTTAGCAACGTAGAAAATATGTAACTGAAAAAGAAAAAGGCCAAGGTCCTCAAGGAAATCATAGGTAACCATAAGTTTTTTTTTTTGATGAAAAATTAAATTTATTAACGAAACAAACTATACAAACAGCAAACACCTAACAACAAAAACAGAGCAAGCAGGAAATTAAATAGAAGCTGCTTTTAACGTGCAAAGAATCAAACTAAATCGATCAATTATGCTACCATCAAAATCATAGAAATGGACCTCCCCACTGCCCCCACCCCCTAAAAAACAAATTATAACATGACTCTATACAGTAACAAAAACTTTTCTCTTTACAAACTCATTGGCCTTAATGCTTCCTTGGACTTGACATTGCTGAAGAATACACAAGCATTTATGTTAAGCCAACCATAATAAACCATTGCAAACCTAGCAAGTTTGCTTATGGTGCTTCTAAAACTTCTGCCCTTCAACTTATTTTTACATCAGAGAACTACTTAGTACCAGTTATATACCTTGGATTTTATTACACAATATGACTTAACTTGCTGCGATAGCTTCTTTGAGAAAGGATAACCAAAGAACAAGTGGCCCATTTTGAAGCCATAGTTTAGTGCCAATTTGATTTTCACTTTTCTTGACAACGAGTTCAATGCATTCTTGTCCGGTTGTCATTTACCTTTCAATAAAATAATGACCAATCTAAGTAATATTATTCAGTGAATCAATTAAAGTAAAGAAACATTTATGACAATAAACAATATCAAAATTTAAAACACCCAAGAAAAGAAGAAGTAATCAAACAAAATTATCTTTTGTAAAAATTAACAATCAAAACTTAACAATTGGTGCAATGAGTTGCATAGGTTAGAAACATCTTAGCAAGCAAATTCAATATTCTGAAGAAGCATTTCATCAAACAACTTGTGTGCTTGACTTAAATTTCAATTTAAAACAATCATCAAACATAGTCGTTATTTGGTAAAACTGAAACACAAATTTATTAGAAAGTTTCAAATTCAGAGTATACTTACTATGTGAATCTTTCAATACCTTGATAAATGTACATGTTTAGCCATGTTGATGTCCCTGCTAGCAAAGCCACATTATTTAATAACCATAAAGAAATTAACAAAGCTGCAGAGCAACGATGGAGAAGGGCTTCTCGATCATTTTTTTTTTTTTTTGACAAATTCATATACAATCAGATGCTTTTATCCTTGTGATTTTTATAGGTTTTTATTTATTTATTATAGTTATAAGCTAGTATTTATTAAACTTGCCTTTGACCCTCTTGCTAATGGTAAGAATTTTTCCTCCAAAAAATAACTTGGACGAAAAACAAAAAATCATACATATAATAAAATCAAACCTATATAACCAAAGAATCATACGTGTAATATGCAATATCCAACAATAAGACAATTTCTACAAAACCCAGATGAGCAAAATACAACACAAAGCCGTGATTAATTAGACTACCAAGACACTGATTGACATCAAAAACCGTGACAGTGAAAGTAGAAAACAGAGACAAACCTGAGGATAAAACAATCTCAATTCCCACAAATAATGAATCATCAAGCTGCACAAAACCCACAAAAATAAATTAATTAATTAAAACAAATGGGCATCTTTGGAAAAATAGAAGAAAGTGGAAAACAGAGACAAACCAACCTGAGGATAGTGGGAGGAAATCCCATAGGAGTGGAGTGGTGGTCTTTGTGGGCATGATGTGTTAAGGAATGATACCACTTTCTCTTTGAAGAAAGACTCCACTGAGAATCAAAAATCCTTTGAGCACATCTATTGGCTTTTTCTTGTCATTCACATCAAATACTAGGTAAAGGCTATCAGAATAACAACTTATCTTAATCTAATACACTTGTTGCTCATACCCGATATGATTTTGTACTTGTCAAGGTCAAACATGAACCCATCTTAGCTGACCAACAAGAGCATTAATTACTTGTGGAGCTTCTAAAAAAAGTCTTGTATAATTAATAAACTGTCTTTTTAATTTAACTGTTATTCAACACGATTAGGTGACTCCAAATTTTTTAGTTTCATCTTAACAATTATAGCTCGACTTTTATAATAGAATTAAATCCATAATAGAGTTGACTAGCCAACATGATCTTGAAATTATGTGCATGGTATCTACTGTGTGCCCTATCTTGTCAAGTATGATCATCAGATTACTTTTGTTATTGAAAATTATGCAAACATAGCATGTTATGTAATTTACACTGATAAGCCAAATCGACCATCCCTCTATTTTATGAGCTTAAGCTTTGAAGAATGGGAATTAGCAAGGGAAAAATAATTCTTCTTATTTGTAGAAAATTATTTTACATCTACAAATAAAGTTGGTATTTAATTGTCCAAGCATAATATATAACAATAGATTTAATACACTAATACAAGATTGTAGGAAATTATTTGAGCTACTCAGGCGTATAAAAGAAACATATAGAAGACAAGGTATATGAAACATGCAAAATACTTCTTATTCATTGAATAACCATAGGCAAGCCTATCTAGAATGCCAGGAATTTTTTTTTCCATCCAATGTAACACTTTGAAGGAGCACAAGACTTTTTGGACCTACGAATAGTTAGTAGTAAACAACATTAAGAGAAAAGATCAAAATAAGTAAACAACTGAATACCAACATTAAGATGGTGAGAAGCTAAATTTGATTTTTACCTTCCATATAGCCAAGCATGATGTGCTAAATCCTAGCACCAAGAATAATGTCCCTAACCAAATGCAACTCAGAGATGGCCTTGCTAATGTCCCATCGTTCTTGTGGCAACTCCATAGAGCATGCCACTCCAACCTTGACCATGGATATCAAACACTCCTTTATTTTATTTGCAAGGCAACCATTGTGATTTCCAAGAACTTAATCAACATTATTTAAAAGTTTTGGATCCACAACTTCCATTACACCGTCTGGTACAGCCATGCTAGCATAGTTGTGAAGGTTAAGGCCTCCCTCAAACACACTATATGTGGGTCTCTTTCCTGTTATCATCTCCAACAATAAAATTCCATAGCTATACACATCTCCTTTGGTTGACACCTCACTTCCTAAACCGTACTCTGTCATTAAGAATATTTAATATAGATAATGTATTCACATTATATTTTGGGAGCTCAAAAATAATCATTGTAAATATGGGAAAGCATATGTTAACAATTAAAAAGTACAGTAAATCATGTTTACCTGGAGGGGTGTACCCAATTGTTCCTCTTATTCCAATCGAACTACTTTCTTTCGAATCGGTAAGTCTTAAAAGAAACTTTGCAAGCCCAAAATCTCCAACATGAGCAATCATATCACAATCGAAAAGAATGTTGCTTGGCTTTATATCACAATGAACAACTGGCATTGGGCAATGGTGGTGTAGGTAATCAAGTGCGCAAGCAACATCAATGGCAATGTTTGTTCTTTGAAGAATGTTCAGATTTTGTATCTCTACCTGCATGATATTTGTTTCTAGATCCATGTGCAACCAATTTTCTAGACTTCCATTTGGCATGAACTCGTAAACTAGAGCCCTAAAATCACTGCCATGAAAATCCACACTTGAGCAAGAAGTTATGATCTTCACAAGATTTCGGTGACGAATATTTTTCAAGGCTTCACACTCGGAGACGAAGCTCCTGGAAGCTCCTTGACGTTGAATATTTAGTACCTTAATTGCAACAATTGATCTATCGTCACCAAGGATGCCTTTATACACTGAGCCAAAGCTACCAACACCAATTAAATTTGCTAATGAAAATCCATCAGTTGCTTTAAGGAGCATTTGGTAAGACACTCTCAAAAATGATTGCTTCAAGGAAGATTCTGAAGAATTATCATTTCTTTTATTTTTGCGCCAATAAAATAAGAAAAATGACACTATGGTTATTACCAAAATCACACATGCCATTGAGATTACCACTTTGACTGAAAAAGGCCACTTTATTTTCTTCTCTTCTTTTGTTAAGCACCTCGGCAAGTTTAGTTCCGATATGCCCCCACACAATCTACTATTTCCAATGAGTGATATTGCTCTAGCATTTGCGAAAACCCCTTTTGTTGGAACCTCTCCCTGAAAATCATTGAAGGATAAATTCAAATTCTTCAGGGAGAGTTTCTCCAAGAAATTTGGAATTTGACTAGAGAAGTTGTTCCGAGAAAGATCCATGACTTGAATACCCCTCGAAGAACTCAGGGATGTTGGAATTTCTCCTTGAAATAAATTACCCTCTAGGTAAAGGTACTCAAGGCTTGTGCAAGAGGCTAGGCTGCTTGGAATTTTACCAGACAACTTGTTTTCAGATAAGTCCAGCTTATATAAATGGACAAGATTGCCAACCTCAGAAGGTAGTGATCCTACGAAAAAGTTTTGAGCTAAACTAAGTCTAACTGACAGCATGGAAACTGCAAAGAGTTGCTTTGGAATGATGCCAGTGAGATTGTTTTGTGAAAGATCTAACAACAACAAATTTTGGCAATTTTCTATACTAGATGGGATAGTTCCTTGCAAATTGTTATTATCTAAGAGCAATTCATTTAACATGGATAAGTTTCCGAGGGTAATTGGTAACCTCCCTGATAACCTGTTGTCATGTAAATATAATCGTTGTAATTTTTTAAGATTGCCAATATCATCTGGGATTGTCCCTATAAATTTGTTACCATTCATCCATAAGCTTGTCAAGTTGACCAAATTACCCATCCCTACAGGGATCTCTCCAAAAATGAGATTTTCATTAATCGAAAAATCGATAAGATGGGTTGAAAGATTACCCAAAACTTTAGGTAACATACCTTCTAATTGATTCTCTTCAAGCTCTATTTTCCGTAAACTGCTACAATTGACTAGAGATTGAAAGAAATTCATTTCATCATCATCTCCACTTCCTAAATTATTGGCATCCATTAATAATACCTCCAAACTGTGTAAGCCTCCAAAATTGACTGAAATTTTTCCCATAAAATAATTATAGCTAAGTTCTATTTTTTGTAACTTAGAAGCATTAGATAATGAGACTGGAAGAGATCCGGTAAATTGGTTCATATAGATTGAAAACCACTGGAGATGCGGAAGGGTGAGGAATAAGTTTGTAGGAAGACTTCCACTAAGCTTATTATCAGACAGTGCAAAAACAGTAATAGACGAAAGATTATATAAAGATAGAGGGATCAAACCAGAGTGTTCATTGCCAGACAGTATAAGCATATTTAAGCTTCGCAATTGACCCAAGGCATCTGGAATGTGCCCTCCAATGTCATTTTCGTCTACAGATAAAACTTGGAGAGAGCTAAAGTTCCCAAAGAAAGGTGGGATTCCTCCCTTGAAATTGTTAGCGCGAAGAGCTAGAAACTCCAGCTTTGATAAAGAAGCAAGCTCCTTAGGGATTGACCCCGAAAGGTCATTCATTCCGAATCTAAGAATCTTAATGTTGGAGCAATGGGAAAGGTTTGCAGGAATTTCCCCTTCGAAGGAGTTATTAGACAACCACAATACATGCAACCTGAATAGACGGCCAAGTTCATCAGGGATTCTGCCTCCAATGGTGTTGTTTGCCAGCACTATTTCCCTAATGAAGCTGAGGTTGCCTATGTATGGAGACAAGGAACCCACCATACCTTTGGTCTGAAGATCTAATATAGTGACTCTTCTATGCTTGCGGCCGCACGTAACACCTTCCCACTCGCAGAAATGGAGGGACTCATTCCACGAGCTGAAAACGTTTTCAGGGTCATGTGTTATCTCTCTCTTGAAGGCCAACAAAGCTTGATGATCAGTCTCATTCCCACCGAAATAAGTTGAGGTGGCAATACTAATACCAGAAACAGAAAGAGTTTTAATATGTAGTAGTACAACCAACAAGAGAAGGATGGTTTGGAATTGAATTGAGCACAATAATCTCAGATTCATTGCTTGCATTTTCATCTCCAATATGCAAAATTTACGTTTGCCTAACAAAATAAGGCATCTATAAAGTAGAACTATGGGTGCACCAGCCTCTTGATGACGACAAAATAGGCGTCAATCCTACAAAGACCTAGGGTGTGTTTGGATAGAACTTATTTTGCTGAAACTGAAAACTGAAAACTGAAAACACTGTAGCAAAATAATTTTTAAATGTGTGAATAGTACTGTGGGACCCATTTTTAATGAAAAAATTGATAAAAAATGAAATTTGTAGGTCCATAAACAGTGCACGGACCCACTGATTGACAGAAAAATCAAAAAAACAGGGCCAAACAGTACTGAACAGTACTCTACTGTTGCGCTTGTCCCCTGAAAGTCTGAAACGCGTGTAGAAAAGAAAAAAAAAAAAAAAAAAAAAAAGCAAAACGCAAAACGCAAAAGTAAACGTGGATCCAAACTTACAACTAGACTCTTTTTGTGTAGGTATGGTTGATGCCTTACTTGTGATGACATACATGAAATCAACTTTTGGGGCTGATGCTGTGTTTGGTTGAGTGTAAAATATTTTTCAAGTGTAAAATATTTTCAGGTGAAAATACTTTCGGGAAAGGAAAATATTTTCAAGTGTTTGGTTACATTCCAAAAAATACTTTGGAAAATATTTTCTAGTGTTTGGGTTGCTGAAAATGCTCTAAAAAACTCATTTTTATCATGTTTCTCACATTTTCTTAGGATCCAAACAAATATTATTACAGAGAATCAAAATATATAAACAACACAAGAAACAAAAATCAAAACAAAAAAATCAAAATCACAAGACCAATCGTGAGAGAGGGACAGAGAGAGATTAGTTCGTGGGTGCGACTCGTCGGTGGATGATCGGTGATGAGGGAGGGGTGGATCGGTGATGGCTGGCGATCGGTGATGGCTGGCGATCGGTGATGAGGGAGGGGTGGATCGGTGATAAGGGAGAGGCCCGGCCTAGACGGTGGTGCCGTCGATCTCAAATGTGGGCTAGTGGTTGGTGATGGCCAGATCGGTGACGTTGAGTGGTGACGGCTAGATCGCCCAGATCGGGAGAAGAAGCGTTGAGGTAGAAGAGAGAAAAAAAAAAGCTTGGCCGGCGCGTGATCTAGGTGGTGGGGCGGCGTGATCTAGGCGGTGGGGGCAGCGATGGGGGCGGCACGATTTGGGCTGGCCAGAGCTTGGCTGGCCGGCGGGGTGTGCTCTCTCCCTCTCTCTCTCTCTCTCTCTCTCTCTCTTTGTCTGTGAGGGACTGGAAATCATTTGAAGGTAAAATAGAAACTGAAATTGATTTCCGGCCTGAGAGGGGTATTTTACAGTCAAAGTTGAAATTAATTTTCGTTGACCCTATTTTCTTG
Organism: Quercus tomentella; assembly: GCA_028535165.1. Taxonomy (NCBI): domain Eukaryota; kingdom Viridiplantae; phylum Streptophyta; class Magnoliopsida; order Fagales; family Fagaceae; genus Quercus; species Quercus tomentella. Next base: position 17,541,863 of record JAPQVY010000122.1, read on the forward strand.
TGCTTACCAAACACATATAGGAGTGTAAAATGATTTCCTGAAACCCTTTTTAGCCAAAACAAACGGACCCTGAGCTGCAATTATTCTTTATGGGTAACCAATTAATTATACATTTTTTCCCCTAATGAGACAAAGACCAAGACTTCTTTTGGCGGTATTTGGTTGATGACTAACTTTGTTACCCATGTGCCGTTGATTATCGACCTTGAAGGTAGCTGTGGAGGTTGAACTGCAATCGCCATTTTTTATTAAAATTTTCTTCCAATCTTAGTAGGTAACCAGTTTTATTGATGATAATTAACTAATTAATTCATTAGGAAATGGGTGCACTAGGATTCCCATGGAAATAAAACTAATTCATTGTTTGTGCATTCAGAACATTTGGATTTTGGAAGTACACAATTGCATGGTACAGAATTCAAAATTCAAAGTTGCACCAGAAAAATAAATAATTGGTCTGTGTCAAAGTAATAGTATATCAGCTAATCATATGAGCAAGTAATTGTTCAATATATAATGTCATTTTCTGAAATCACTAGGTTATGAGAATATGCATGACTTTTAAATGGATTTTGTGGTATGTCTTTTTGTTAGAACTTAGAATTCATGTCCTTCTTCTTGTGTGTGCGTGAGTTTATTTCACAAAAAATAAATAAATAAATAAATAAAATAAAATAAAATAAAAAGTTAAAAGAATATGCAACTCTTTTCAATACTTTCTACAATAGTGAATTAGTTCTTTTTTCAAGGGAGTTCAACATGGAGTTGATAATAATATAATCTAATCCTCCTCAAATCTTGTATAGAAACCATGATCCTTCTTGTACTGGAGTGGAGGTGTAGGTGACTAGAAAGTAGATAATGGTATGAATGTTAGTAGATTATATATTATTATTAACTGTCTACTGTTTGATTCAGATTCTACAAAGAATAAAGATGTAATTATATGCGATTTTGTTTTTCTATTCAAGTTTGGACCTATTAAAGCTTCATGGTTTGTTTCATTTTTACCCTATGTTTAGATACAAAGAGATAATTGAAAAGGAGCGAAGATTGTAGAACTTATTACCCTAAACATACTGATGGAGGAAGTTATTCACAGAATGCCTAAATAAGATGAAACAATTTATTAGCATAGGATCGATTGATCACCTTGACAACTGGGATTTGAAATTTTCTTGAAGGATTCTTATTAAGCAACTCTCTTACAGTTCAATTGAAAGATGACATTGCAAATTTTATTCAACAAGTTCCGAATTTTCAAGAAAATTTATTTATTTTAAAAAATTAAAAGACATGGATGTTATTTTGATTCATTGCTTTTAATAAATAAATTGTGGGGCAGTGAAGAAAGTTCAGATTGTGAGGGTAAAAAAGGAAGAAGTGACTCAAATGGAAATTTGCGTTTCGCTTTACAAAAAGTAGAATATAGATTGAGAGTTTTTCAAAGTCAAGCATTGAGAGTTTTTCACAGTCTAGCTCAAAAAGTAGAATATTGATTGAGAGTTTTTCAAAGTCTAGCTCAAAGTGCTTGTTAAACAATGATTTCATGCAATAAACTAATAGATTGCGTTTTGCTTTACAAAAAGAAGAATCAATAGAATGGGAAAGTAGAATAGATTGAGAAAAATTTTTAAAGTCTAGCTTATTTTTTCAAAGTTTAGCTTAAAGTGCTGGTATTAACAATGATTTCATGCAATAAATAATTATAACTTGCTAAACGTGTACCATAAAGTGCTGGTATGAGCAAAATCACATGCCACTAAACTAATATGAATATTACTACTTTCTCGTACAATGGAAACAGCTAGACCAGTCACTCATTTTTTTTTTTTTTTTTTAATTTTTGCACCTATGAACCATTCACACTTTCACTGTAGTTGTAGACTTTATAGTGTTTATCCCATATATTGGATCTTGTCCAATGTTTTTACATTTTCATTTCCTTAGTACAGGTGCATTTTCAAATAGCAAAATTTTGCGTTTGGTAAGGATTTTCCATGTTGCATTTTCAACCCCCAAATGTGAAAATTTACGATTTTGCATTGGACTCTTGGAAAAATAATGAAGCAAAAACCCAATAGGCTACCATTGTAAACTTTCTCTTATTTTCTTTAATTACCCTTACATTTTTTTCCCAAAACCCATTTTTACCCTTCTTCCCTAAGAATTTTCTTTACGTTTAGAATTGGTGCTAATTTATAGGAGACTGACGACAGTCTTGTGCCGACAATTTTTTTTTTTTTTTTTTTTTTTTACCCCCTTGGGAATAATTTGATGATGAATAAAATATAAAATATAGCATGTTTCACATAAGCCTCACTAGTACTTACAAAGGTTAGATCCTTTTGTAAGTACTAGTATTATTAGTCTTGTCTTCTCATTTTCTCCTTCCCCATCCCCTATGTATTTTGTCTGTATTATCTCCCAAAAAAAAAAATGTTTCACATAAAATAAATAATAAAAAAGCGAATCTCTTAAAGTCTTCCACTAAAAAAAGTTTTGTCTTTTGATCAAAAAAAGAAAAGTTGTGCGCTTCCCTTTTCCCTTCCTTGAGGCCAAGCCTTTTTATAATTTTTTTATTAAAAATAAAATAAAGCAAAAGGCCTGTCTTCCACTAAATATATAAATAATAATAACAATTTCATCTTATCGAAAACATTCAAAATTTTCAATCAGTTCGTGATCCACGTTCATAGAGTCTAGACTACAAAAAGCAACACAGTCATCTTCCTCACAAATCACAAAACATCAACCCATTTGAATTGTCTTCCAATACAAAAAAGAAGTCTTCCACTATCAAAAGCTTGTACTTTAGAAGTCTTCCCCTATAAAAAGCAAAGTCTTTCATTTTTGAAGACAATAATTGCATGAGAAATATTATGAGCACAACAGTTTTCACAATAGTTGATTGGACAAATTTTAATCTCTTTCACATATAAGTATATAATGAATGTTACAATCAGTTGTTGTTGTTGTAATTTATCCTAGGATAAATTACAACAACAACAACTCAAAAAGTTTCCCAAAATATATAAATGTAATAGAGAAGTTCATGCCCTCTTACATGTGCCATCACTAACATAATGTTCGTTTTTGAAAAAAGAGAAATCTACTCATGTTTTATTTAAATCTCAAAGGAAGGTGTCATTTCTACAAACATCAAGGGAGAGTGTTATAGCCAAGAGTAAAGGTTCAAAGTGATTTTTTTTTTATATTTGCTTAATTACACTTCTACACAAATACTATGTTATTATTTACAATATTTCTATTAAGTTGAAATTTGTAATTGTGGGGTCCAATAAAATTGTGGTCCTGGCCCATTCATTCGTTGGGGCCCAAGGCCCGAGCCGAGGAGGGTTATAGTCCAGGCTCGATAGTATAAACACGAAGTAGCCTTGGGACACAGCCGAGGACGATTCAGTCCTCGGCATGTCCAAGGTCTCACCGAAAGAAAGGGTACAAATGGTATAAGAACAGCTGGAAAAAATCTAAAATATCTAAGTCAATAGAAAAGGGTACGCTGGAAAGTGCAACGACCAGGGAAAGCTGCCCTTATTGCCATTCAATACTCTGCACCTGACAGAGCCATACTCCCCAGCCTTTACAACCACCTCCAACGACTTTGAGTATGGGCTGATGGGACAAGTATCAGTCCTGAAAAGTCGACCCTACACGTGGACAAAGGATAAGGAACACAGGCTAGTATAAAAGGAGAAGTAAGCAATCCATAGAAGAGGCTGGGAAAAATGGCCAAAACCAGAGCCTCCCAACCCACCTCTAGGAGAAAGACTCCCAGAGCGTGCACGATTCATTTATGTATGTACACGTTTTATTTATGTATGAACACCCCGGAAAACCACCGACTCGTGATCAAGGCCTAGCCTTTCAAACCCACGCTCTATAAATGATATTGTTAGGGCCTATTTACGTGCGAACCCAGTATCGTTCTTGGGTCGTTCTAAATCGTGTCCTTACAGTAATTAATAGCCAAGAGTCTTATGGTAAAACTAGCACATGTTGATATTTCCAATAAAGACATCCCCAAAGTTTAAACCCCTCTACTCTCAATTATTAAAATTTTATATTTAATACCATCATTTGAAATTTATTTATAATAATTATTTACCAAACACTCCAAATTAGTGTAAAAATTAACAAAAGTCTAAAATTTATTTTAAATACTCTAAGTTTATGGTGGCTTCTAATTGGATCCCCCAATTTTTTTGAACTTGCAATTTAAACCCTCAAGTATTAGGATCATGTCAATATGCCTTTAGTTACTTCTCATTCCAAATATCATTTTGTGTAATGGTTGTATACAACATATTTATTACATGGAGGCTAGTCTTACACTTGTGCGGTCCATATTTATGTGAGAAGGATTTTGTATGCAACCGTTACACAAAATATGATCTTATCCTTTCTATCCCCTATTATCCAAACCACTACTCCTAACTCAAAACCATCGACACATTTCTCTCTCCACAATCCCAAATCAAGATGAAAATCGTAGGCACATCACCATTGTACCCTAAGCTAAACTTGCAAGTGGAGAGTGGTGATGTGCCATCTGGTTTTGGGTTTTATTGTGGAGGTTGTTTTTGTCGCTAAACTTGTTGTTGGACTTGACGGTGGGGAGTGGTGGTGTACTCGCGAAGGGTGGTGATGGTTGCTGTGGGTAATGGGATGGAGGAAGATAGGGAGAGAGGAGTGATTTTTTTAAAAAACTTTCTAAAATAATTTACTCTTTTTTATAATTTATTTTTCCCCCCTATTTTGCTTTTAAAAACAACGTTGTTTTATATGGTTTACAACAAGTATATAACGAGAGGTGACGTAATGCCATATTGACATTATTGTAGTATTTGAGAGTTTAAATTATAAGTTTAATAAGTAGAGTGACCGATTTAAAAGCAGTTCCAAACTTAAAGGCTGTGAAATACATTTTAGCCTTAGCAAAATATATAATTAGGTGACTGAGGGGAAATAAAAAATATTGTGAACTAATATGTTATTTTGTAAGTGTGTAGCACCAATCAGCTTGTTAAGTAATTTTGATGGTAGAGTAGATATTGCGAATTAATCTCAAATTGTAAAAATTAATTTAGTTAAAGGTAAACATTGCATGTTTCTCTTCCTTTTTTTTTTTTTTTTTTTTTGGGAGATATATATATATATATATATATATATATATATAAGTATTAGAATGTTTCCTTTGCACGATAATGCAAATTTTCAATTTAATTTTTGAGTAATTAGAAGAAAATGTTAACAAGGTCACAAAATGTTATGCAATTAGGATTTATTCAAGTCCAATAGTTTAAATAAACCAACAAGTAATACTAAATAATATTGGCCCGAAACTAATATTGTTATAAAGCTACAAAATCATCAAAATTAAGTTAATCTGTTTGGTGTACTTTCAGTATTTTATTTTGTCTTTTTACATAAAAGTAAATCCTTCATATGAGTATCCCACACATAAAAACCATATTTTCTCAAGAGAAATATATAATAGAATAATTTTTTCACAAAGAGAGTAATGATTTTCCTTCTTTTGTCAACTTAGTTTTTCACTTATACAGAGTTGAATCGAAAATCATTCAACTCTCTATTGTATGACATATTTGTGTGTTTTTTCTTCTATGAATTTTAATTAGAATTATAAAGCCTCCAACAAAAAAAGATAGAAGAGTTTTTGAGCATACACGTTGAGGCTAGTTATTTTATTTTATATTTTGATGGGACAAAGAGGCTAGTTATTGTTTTGAAAGAGTTTCAACCTATGGGGTTCACTCCTGATAATAGCTTTTTATCATCAAATCAAGACACTAATTGATTTTTGGTGTAGGCGGGGATTAAACCTCAGATCTCTTATTTAACCATTAGTGACTTTACTAGTTGAGCTAACTGGGAGAAAGAGGCTAGTTATTATTATTGATAAGAAGGTGAAAGTAACCATCTTATATATATGTTTTGTCATTTTTAGTAATTTACTCCTAAAACTACAATTTTAATAAGTACTTTTAAAACACTAAATTTTTTCAAAAAGCAATTTTTAACCGTTCTTATCAAACTCTCAACTTTTTAAAATAATCCAATTTTATATCGTAGTTTTTAAAACCGTCACTTTTCAAAAAGCACAACATCAAAAAGTTGAACCAAACTCACCTTAGCTTTCTCTTTTTAGCTTTTTTTTTTGTTTTATATTATTATTATTATTTTTTTTTTTAATCTTGTCCAAGTTTTCACCTTATTACCATTCACGAAAAATTTAATTTTTCAAGTGTTTATCGTTTTTTTTTTTTCTCACGGCATTTCAATATATTTTACACAAAATCTAGTAGTCTATATAAAATGTGCAATCTTCTCAGGAGAAAATATATATATATATTGATGAGGATAAAAAATGAGCCTGGCCACGCGGAACATAAAGCTGACGGGTTTAGTGCAATCCTTCGAACATAGCAGACGGTGTTACAGCTGACGGTCATAGGTCAGCTAGCTCCAAGGCTGACGGCATTACTAGATCGACGAGCTGAAGGAAGTAAATTGTAGCTGACAGACCGAGCATGAGTTTACTTGCTATCCACGTTACGTATAAGGAAAAGATCCCGTAAAGTACGCTCAAGGGATCCCTATAAGGAAAAGATCCCGTAAAGTACGCTCAAGAGGACTCCTATAAGGAAAAGACTTCTACTCCAAGGAAAAGGGGGGGCAACCCTCGCTACTATAGAAACCCAAGCACCCTCACAACCCAAGGTACGCATAATTTACCCTCTCTAGCACTCTAGAGCAGTGAGAACAGTTCTGACTTAACCTTCGGAGGGTGTTTGACCGGTACGACACCGGTACTCCCTGCTAGGTTCTTCCTTTTCGTTCTGCAGGTGTCATTTGCGACGTGCGAGGAACGTGTGACTCACTAGTGGTATTATTTCCGGCATCATCAGTTGGCGCCGTCTGTGGGAAACGTAGCACGTTATCGCTTCCTAGACAAAAGAGTTACATGGTACTCACTCGCTCAATGGCGACCACTAACGACGTTCAAGAGGAAGAAGCCCCTACGACTGCGCTTGAAAGACAGGTCAGGACACTCGCCACAGCCGTGGAACGCCTCACCAAACAGAACCACGACCTAGAAGAGCAGCTGAAACAGAAAAATGCGGCTCCCAATAACCAAGGAGCAGATCAAGAAGGAACCAGCGCCGCTAGGGACCCCACCCAAGGAAAACTCAGCCCCAATTGGGAAGGACCTTATCGAGTTACGTCGTGGCAGAGAAAAGGTACTTACCACCTGGAAACGTTGGAAGGACAGAAACTACCACACCCATGGAACACCGAGCACCTACGAAAGTATTACCAATAGAAGCGGTAGCATGAAGACCAACCTCTTTTTTATTCCAGTAAATTTTAGTTTTACTCCTCAGATTTATCATTTACTTTAGTTTTTGCAACAATACTTTTTAGCCCAAAGGGCAGGATTTGGTTTTAATTACTTTTATTTAAATGCATGGCAATAAGAGGAGTTTATTCAGAAATTCCTGAAGTATCTATTTTTTCTACGGTCCACTAAGTTCACAACCAAAACGACTAAGTCCATAACACACGGACTAAAAAAAACTGGCGGACCAACGAAGATGTCAAAGACATCAAGGCTAAGGCCAAGAAAATGACAGTCCAGAGAGGCTAAAGCTAAAAAGCTGACGGTCCAATAGATGAAGCTATCATCATATGGACAAGGTCCTAAAAACTGACGGACCAACGAAGATGTCAAAGACATCAAGGCTAAGGCCATGAAAATGACGGTCCGGAAAGACTAAGCTAAAAAGCTGACGGTCCAATAGATGAAGCTATCATCATATGGACAACAGGACAAGGTCCTAAAAACTGACGGACCAACGAAGATGTCAAAGACATCAAGGCTAAGGCCAAGAAAATGACGGTCTGGAAAGACTAAGCTAAAAAGCTGACGGTCCAATAGATGAAGCTATCATCATATGGACAAGGTCCTAAAAACTGACGGACCAACGAAGATGTCAAAGACATCAAGGCTAAGACTAAGAAAATGACGGTCCCGCAAGACTAAAGCTAAAAAGCTAATGGTCCATTAGATGAAGCTATCATCATATGGACCAGGTCCTAGAACCAACGGACCTACAAAGATGACAGTCCAATAGGTGACGGTCTGACCAAAAAATGAGACTTTACTCACAAACAAGGTTCTCAAACCAATGAGCCTGTAGAGATGACGAGCTCATCAAAAAAGGCTAAAATAAAAAAGATAACGGTCTTATCAAATAAATGGGGCAATAAAAATTAGTTGATAAAGGAAAGAAACAAAAACATCAGTGTACATGTTCAAAGGGACGGATACCAAGTGCCATAAAAAAAGGCAGAGGGGGTTACAAGTAAAAGCCCAATAAACACAAGGGCACTTAAAAACATTGTTCAAAAATTGAAATAAAAGGCCAGGACTAGTTGACAGGAACGTCCTTAGAGACCCCGTCAGCTTTATCCTTGGCAGTTTGTGCTTTATCTAAAGACTCGGAAGGGGTGTTGACGGCAGGCTGGGCTAAAACAACTCCGGCATCATTAAGCAGAAGGTCCAAATTGAGGGGTTCGTCAGCTTTGTCAGCAACAGTGTAGCCAGCAGGAGTCATCGGCACGGAGACATCCATCGTAATTCCAGATAGATCCAACTCCGGATAAACTGACGCTACTTGCTTCAGACAATCATCGAAACCAGTGCCATAATAATCAGCACAGGAATCAATAAATGACTGGGTTGTCTTGAATTTTTGGACCGTGTCAGTCCCAGCTGACTCTACTTGCGCGCGTAAAGACGAAACCTCCTCCTCAAGCTTCTTTTGCTGATGCTCAGCCTCTCCTAACTTCTCCCTCACGTCCTTCAGATCTGCATTTAAGAGACGGACGGCCTCCTTATATTGCGCCTGCTGATCCACTAGGTTGGAGTTATGCCTCCTAACCCGAGCAACGACGCCCTCTTTGGCCATGCACTGGTCTTGGAGTGCTTTAACACGAACTAAGGCCTGAAGGAAGTACAATCGTCAGCTATTAACCAAGGCAAGATCAGGTTATTTAAGGTAGGAAGCATACCCGTGCAATGTCAAAGAAAGCTGACGCTCCCAGATCCTCCGTCCCTAGCTGAGCACAAGGATCCAGATCCGTCTGTTTTATGAGAGATTCTACCCCTTCAACAGCGTAATCCTTGTGAGTCAACAAGCAACGGGGCCCCTCAATGACGGGGCTGGAAGAGGTCATCACTCCTTTCCCAGCACCGTGACTAGACTTGGGGGGCGACTTCTTGGAGGGCACATCCCCAGGACTGACGGCCACCTTCTTAGAAGGAGGATCATCCTTTCCGTCAGCCTTCCTCTTAACTAAACCCTTAGAAGCAGAATGAAGGGTTGACGAGGACACTCATTCCTTTCCCTTGGCCTTCTCTTCCTCCTTCTTACGAGCAGCGGCGGCCCTCACCCTTTGCTTCGCAGCTTCCATCTCTACGCAAAACAAACTGACGGATCAGTAAAGCAAATGGAGTCAATAAGCCGACGGATTAAATGAGGCGTCCACTTACGTTTTCGGGAAAATTCTTCCAACTTCCGAGCTTCAGCCGTCGGCTCTGGACCCCCACAATACAGATGAAGAGTGTCTAGGGTGATCAAATCCCTACACTTCCGTTGCTCAAGCGGGATGCCAAGTATCCGACGGATGAATTCCCTTTGTTCGTCAGATATTTCTGGGCGAGCGCTAGCTGAAACGAAAGGGAATAAACGGTGTTAAAAAACTCCCTAACAAGTGAAAAGAGACGGTAGAAAGAAAGAGAAGGGGCGACCTGAATCCCTAATATAAGCCCAAGTGTTATCAAAATAACCACCGGGCAGCGTATCCCACTCGTCCGGACGGCACACCCAGTCCGTCCCCTTAACAAAGAAAAATCTACTCTTCCAATTCCTATTTGAGTCTGGCATATCAGACACTAATCTTAAGCTCTTCTCACGAGGAGCAAAATGGTATGTCCCCTTGGCAGATACTTTATGCTGGGGTCTGTAGCAATAAAAGAACTCGTCTAGCGAAAGGTGACGGTTCCCCCCACTCAATCGACCCCAAAGGATCTCAGCACCAATGAAGATCCTCCAGGCATTCAGAGAAATCTGACTGACGGACAATCCCAAGAAATCCGCCAGCTGACGGTGTAGAGTCGTCAGTGGTAATCTGAGGCCTGCTGCGAACATGGCATCGTACATCCCAACATCTGCAGTCCTCCCCGTATAACACCTCTCGTTTTTTCTAGGGAGACGGATAGGAATGTGATCTGGGATTTGGAAACGGATACGTAACTCGGTAAAAACTCTGTTGCTCATCTTTGGAAGGAATTTATTAACGGCCCACTCCTCCGAAAGAATGAAGGGACGGTTACCTCCAGAACTCCCTGAAGTTCCCTCACAGGACTCTTCGTCACCTTCATCCCCATTCCCGTCACTACTAACCTCCTTGTCACCTTCGTCCCCATTCCCGTCACTAACAATCTCCTCGTTTCCCCCCTCGACCTCAACCTCACTTAACACTTTCTCCCTAACTCCCTCAACATGGTCTTCTACATCAATACTAGGGGATTGGGCTGACGTTTCTTTTCCTGACGACTCAGAAAAGCCGTCGGACTCTTGACCTGAGCCAAAAAATTCGTCGTAGCCCGCTCCATCGCGGACTGACGACTGATCACTCGACGCGTCACTTGACATCTGACTACCTACAAGTGACGGATCCACTCTAAGTGCCTAGACTGACGTCCTCAATAAAAAAATTTTCAGGCAAAAGTAAGAAAGCAAAGAAAAAGGGAAGAAGAACTTACAGGTAAAACAGATCTTGAATGGATGAAACAACCTTGAAAGTGACGGTGTTGATAACAGCTGACGGATCAAATCGGAAGTCAGGGCGACGGGTTCTCTCTTGAAAAGTCAGCAAGGTTGAAATAGAGAAATGAGACAAGGGACATGGTATATATATAAGAGGGAAAACGCACGGAAGGCGAGGCGACGCCCGTGCCTGAAAACGAGGCCAACGAAAGCGCGCCACGTATCCTTGCATTTAATAGCTCGCGGCTCGAGGAATCGTTCATAATTGGTTTTCTCGTCTCTAAGAACAAAAAGATAGTTAAGTCATAAACTCCACATGCTGACGGTGTGAGGCGTCGAGCACGTAGAGTAGGGGGCAGCTGATGAGGATAAAAAATGAGCCTGGCCACGCGAAACATAAAGCTGACGGGTTTAGTGCAATCCTTCGAACATAGCAGACGGTGTTACAGCTGACGGTCATAGGTCAGCTGGCTCCAAGGCTGACGGCACTACTAGATCGACGAGCTGAAGGAAGTAAATTGAAGCTGATGGACCGAGCATGAGTTTACTTGCTATCCACGTTACGTATAAGGAAAAGATCCCGTAAAGTACGCTCAAGGAATCCCTATAAGGAAAAGATCCCGTAAAGTACGCTCAAGAGGACTCCTATAAGGAAAAGACTTCTACTCCAAGGAAAAGGGGGGGCAACCTTCGCTACTATAAAAACCCAAGCACCCTCACAACCCAAGGTACGCATAATTTACCCTCTCTAGCACTCTAGAGCAGTGAGAACAGTTCTGACTTAACCTTCGGAGGGTGTTTGGCCGGTACCACACCGGTACTCCCTGCTAGGTTCTTCCTTTTCGTTGTGCAGGTGTCATTTGCGACGTGCGAGGAACGTGTGACTCACTGGTGGTATTATTTCCGGCATCATCATCATATATATATATATATATATATATATATATATATATATATATATCTTAATATATAAAAAGCGGCTATGCCGCTATAGTGCTTCGGCACTATGCACCTAACGTATTTTACTGTGCAGCACTGTAGCTGCAACAGTGCTTTGGTTTCGTGAGTCTTTTTTTTTTTTTTTTTTTTTTCAACCCTTTTGTTTAAGTTTTGCACAGTAGCAACAGTGCCAAGCGGCACTGTAGCTACAGTAGTTGCATTTTTTAGTCTTAAGTTTGTATTTTTTTTTTATATATATTGTTATACTAACACAACAAATTTCACAATATTTTCACAATTATTGAGGTGTCAATTTCTTATAAGTTAAAATAAAATAATAAAATATGAAATTGTGACCAACCACAACTGAAAATAAATGTTTTGTGAAAATGTTATGACACTTATTAGTACAGTAATTTTGCACTGTAGCTACAGTACCAAGCGGCACTATAGCTACAGTGCCTAATTTTTTTTAGTAATCTATTTGTGTTTTTTTTCCTTTTAAATATTTATGTAAGTTGGTATATATATTGTTATACTGACACAACAAATTTTACAATATTTTCACAATTATTAACGTGTCAATTTCTTACAAATTGAAATAAAATAATAAAATATGAGACTGTGACCAACCACAACTAAAAATAAATGTTTATAATAAAAGTGCAAATGCACGCACAATGTCTTGGCACTGTACATCCAGTGTTTTTGCACTGTGCAGCACTGTAGCTACAACAGTGCTTTGGTTTAGTTAGTCATTTTTTTTTTTTTTCAGTAATCAGTCTGTGTTTTTTTTTCTTTTTCTTTTAAATATTGATGTAAGCTGACATTTATATTGTTATACTGACACAACAAATTTCACAATATTTTCACAATTATTGAAGTGTTAATTTCTTACAAGTCTAAATAAAATAATAAAATATGAGGCTGTAGGCAACCACAACTGAAAATAAATATTTTAAAAAAATGTTACAACACTTATTGCTATCACAATATTTTCACAATATCAAATAAAAATATGCTAAATCCACAACATTTTAACATTAATTTCACAACAAATCATAGGTAAGTTATTATTAATGGATAGCACTGGAGTTACAGTGCTTTTGGTTTATTCAACTGGCACTGTAGCTATAATGCCTAAAGTTTTCAATGACAAACCACAACTGAAAATAAATGTTTTGAGAATAACAGTAACAATGTTATTAGTTTAAAACTAATAATAACTTGTCATTTAGAATTTGTTCTAAAAATGTTATGAATGTAGCATTTCTCTCAAATAAAAAAAAATATATCTATTCAGATCCTAAAAACAAAGATATTGTGAAAATATTGTGATATTTTATTGTATTCTTAAACTTCTTTTTTAATATAATCAAATCAGGTGAGCCAAAATTCACAATTTCATACACAAAATTTATATTAATTTTCTCACTATTGGGGCAGCACGTGCCTTGCACGTGCAGCCAACACTAGTATATATAAAAGTGCAAATGGAGGTTTAAACAGTGCTTTTGTAAAGAAAAATTTTGTCGAGTAAACGCATTTCTGCTGGGTCATAATGAGGGCCGATTATTACGTTTTTACCCTTAGGCATTTGAAGGGTTTTAACCTTTTATAATTAAAAAAAAGGTAATTAAACCAAAAGTGATCCTTTTTTCCGCTTTCCAATAAGAAGAATCGAAGTGATCATTTTTTCTTTATAACTATGTACAAAAGTCCAGCAACATTTATAAAGGGATGTACAAAAGTCAAGTCGCATGAATGAAAATGTGATGTTAAGCTCGTGAGACACGTTGAAGGAAGAAAAGAAGAAAAGGATGAAGAAATATAAAAGTAAGGCCATTCGGCCATTGGGTGTATGAGTTCAATTCTTTCTTTTACACCTGTGCACTGTATTCCTTTCATATAACTAGGCGAGTCCAGAAACAATCTGCCTGTTGTAATTTTTAATATTCTTGAAATAATTTAGGGATTGAGCCACCAGAGATATATTCCAAATAAACTGAGAGCGTTTCCTCACCCTGAGTTCGTGGATTGTTCCCACCATATTGGCCACATTAAACATAAAGGAACTATGCTTCTACATATCCGACAAGTTCTTGCCAACCCAATTTTTCTCTATTCTAAAAGTAAGTCCACTCCATTATATTCAAATCTTGGCCATTTTTATTCATTGTGAATTTATAATGATGGCAAAATATTTAATTCACCTTAAACTTTTGGGACAAATGATAGTTTATTAGTGAGAAATATATGGACCAGCTCATTGTAAGTCCGTAGTATGTAAATATGAAATATCTGACATGATTGCTACTGAAGAACAGCAGAGACTATAATAATGAGTGTCGGACCGTGTGCCTTACCAATCCATCCAACCACCAATTGGTGAAGGATGAGGGGGCACATATCTTTTATAGCATTCGATCGCAAAGCAAGCCCATTGATATTGGAGCAAATTGTGAAATCCCTCACAATCTCTCCCTCATAATGCGGCTCCAACGACTCGAATCTATGACCTTGGCTCTGATACCACTTGTCAGACCGTGTGCTTTACCAATCCATCCAACCACCAATTGGTGAAGGATGACGGGGCACATATCTTTTATAGCATTCGATCGCAGACCAAGCCCATTGGTATTGGAGCAAATTGTGAAATCCCTCACAATAAGTAACACTATACTGTGCACAAAATGCATGTGATCAAGATTGCCCAGAAAAATTTAGAAATTTGACGACTATAGCTCAGATTTTCAAGAGAAGTTAGACTGATTGTCAATTTGCTCTGCAACCTGTCTCCATAATTTCTTGCTGGGCTTTATGGGCCACGCGCATCAAGCCATCTCACAATTTGATTCACCATATGTTTGCCCTCATGGAAGTTTACATTTCCATGTATTCTACAGGTTTAAACCGAAATAACACAATTAAATTTATAAATATTTACAGATTAATCAATAAATATTTTGAAGTAGACGTTAAACGGCCGAGAAGTTATACAAGCCAATTACCAAGAGTGAGATTAGAAAATATTTAAATTTGTTAGCCTAAAATATCTGAGTTTGTTATGCTAAACTCTAACTAACCTATACACGTGCGAGTTTAAAGAATAATTAACCCCATTCATTAAACACGGCACACTCTAAAGCACACAGCTGCATTGTTGATCAAAACGTCACCATTCTATTTAATGAGAAACGGTGCCGTTCTTCTTAATCTTAGACACGCGTTTCACCAATTGCTTGGACGACAGCGTTTTGGGCTTTACTGTAGGAACATCATCTTCATCTTCAACAGAGGATGATCTGCTAGTGCTTTCATCAATGAATAATCATATTATGCACTGTGGAAATATATATTCGCTTTTGGAAATGTTTCTATTGCTATTACTTAATTAAACAGACATAACCAGCACAGGCTACTTGATAAAATGTTATTTATGGAAAACAATAAGCAAATTACTACAAGGGCCGTGACTGTATTACCCATACAAAATCCAAGCATTCGCAACATAACAAAAACTTCAATAACACAAGCTGAAACACTTCATTTATGTATATATGTCAAGAAACAGACCAAGCACTGATTGTATATTAAAAACAATACCATTCAAATTCCCAAGGAAAAAAAAGGTTTGGAGTTGCAGCATAATTCTTTGAAGTATGATCAAGATGTCCTCATTTGCTTCGTTGGTGAAAACATATTGAAATTAGTGTCATCATTTATGCAGGTACGGGTCATTGAAGATGAACCCAGATAAAACCCACCAATAACGGATAAGCCTAATGCCAAATCAGGCTGGTCAAAGCCAAAGTTAGACTCATTTGCTGTATCAGGGACCAGAGGAGGCTCACGGCTTTCTGCTTCTGAGACATTTGCTAACAAACTCAAATGCCCCAAATCACTAAGTGTTGGAAACCTCGTGACCCATATTTGAGTCATAAGGAAGAGGTATTAAAGGCAGGAGCTCAGGGTCATTAGGGACCGATAATGATAGATTTAAATCACCATGAAGGCCCTTCAATCCAGATTCAAACTCGCTCTTTGTTTTTTCCATTGAAAGCCACTAAACTCCTTCATTGTTGGAAATATCATGATACATATTCAAGCCACAAGAAGTGGGGAAAAAAGATTGAAAAGGCAGGGAATTAGTGTCATAAGTGACCGAGGAAGAACAACCACCATGCCTAGCGCTCGGAAAGGGGAAGCAAGTAATACCAGATTTCGTAGGGCAACATGTGCATTCTACATGAATCCCCCACCGTTTTATGATATGGGGAACTTTAACACGTGCTACATCAGTCCCATGTCTAGATCTTTTAGATTTCAATATCGTCACACATATTACCTTAGGAGAGTAAGGGGTACTAATCTAATGATGGGTTTCACAAGTAACCACAATGTGATTTTGTTTAGACGAATTTGAGTTATTCTATTGCTCCTGCACTTTCTGAGTAGATATAGAAAACAACCATAGATGATCATTAATTTGTTCTTTAGAAATTGACTTACGGTGTTTCTTTTCGCAACCATTGATGGAAAGGTAAACCTGATAATGAAGTTCACTTCTATGTGCCTCCTCCGGTCCAAAAGCAATACAGATGGTAATTTTTGGAATTCCGCAGCCAACCTAGAACGATATTGAATTTTCGACACTTTGATGGTTGAAGTTGAACCAACTTGGAATCTCAATTCCTGGTACTATAATTTCGCAGTCATCATCCTCATATGATGAGAATGAAGGAGAGAGAACTTGATGTGAAAATCGAATTGATGGCCCTATATCCATTAGTATGTCTCCTCTTGCACCTTCACATTCTTTATTTGGTAAATTCCCTATAATTTCTCCAATCTACATTAGGAAATATAGTAATGTAGTATTTGAGAAGACAACAAAATTTGTTTCTTTATAACTTAAAGAGAGACAAAAAGAGAGAAACTTGACTCAATAATGTACTCGATGATGGTGGATCCAATGACCAACAATTCTTTGCACACACACTTCTTATAGATTGTGGAAGTCTTGGAATTTTTTGAAGCTTCTTGCAACTGATTATTTCAAGTACCACTAATCTAGTAAAACTACTAATGTGTTTGGGGATGGTAACAATATTCGTTTGGGATAGATGTAGATATTTCAATACGGGGAAGAATTCCAGCTTAAAAAAAAAAACTCTAATTCAGTTATATTCTCACAGTTGATGAGATTCAATGCTTCCAACCTTGAAAACCCATACCCAAAAGAACAATTAGGAGAATTGCTTGTCAATATCGAAGGGGTTGTTGGAAAGACTGATTCCTCAAGCAATTGAAATTTATAAATAATATATGGAAGATCACAATTAAGGTTTGGGCAATCATATAAGAATAACGTCCTAAGTGCAATGAGATAACCGATTGATGAGGGTAACCCTCTAATACCACGCCTTGACAATTCTAAAACCTCTAAACATTTCATAATTGGATGAATATTGGGGAACTTCTCAAGGCTTGAGTAGCCCTCAAGATTAAAATATTTAAGAGATTTCAACATTAGCTTGCTTGGAAGAATTTGAAGTTTCTTGTAGTGTTTGAGGCACCATTCTTGAAGCTTATCAAGAAATCCAAAAGACTAATGAACCTCAACCAAATTTTTACAATAAGAAAGGTCCACTTCCTCTAAGTTTGGAGCACAAAAGTTAGGTAAATTTGTAATGGAATCACATTCATTGAAATTGATACTTTTCAAATTTTCAAACCATAACTCCTATACAAGGTGAAAAAAAACCAATATAAATCTTGAACATATTTTAAAATAAAATTTAAGAAAATCATAATTTAGAGATACTAGTAATCATACCTGCTTGAATAGCTTCTCTAATCTAATGTGACTATGTGGCATTCCAAATGCAACAAGTTGTTGAGGACAATATTTTGATGGCAAGGAAAAATGATATCCGGGCCATTCAAGCAATCTTAAACCATTAGGGAGAAATTTAAGTTCTTCACAAATGTGTACATTACGAACTATGAGAAATTTGAGATTTTCCATCCTTTTGAAAGCTTTAGCGTGTAGTTGCACTGTTATTGGATTAGGAGAATGCAACATTATACCTTGAATTTTGTGGATCCCTAGTAGGATAATGCATTAAATGAATGATACACACAATAGGATTTTCCATAAGTATAATCATCATGACATTTTGATAAAAGATGATACTGATAAGCTTATATTTTTTACTGTGTTAAAAAGGAAAAAAAAAAAAATCAAAGAAAAAAGATTCATTACATCTACCTAGTGGGAATTCTTTTAAAAAAAATTTGAAGAGAAAGAACTAATACCTTTCTTTTGGTCAACACTTCAAGGGCATCTTTATAATACCATAACCCACTACGTTTTCCTAGGATTTCAGGTGATTCTTGCCGAACAAACTTCCTTACCCATTTGTTGTATCAAATCATGCATTGATAGTGTGCCATTTTGATCAACAGTTATGAGAGATTTATTAACAAGTATTGGAATACCAAAATTTGGATATAAATCGCAAGCATCTAATATATCTACAATATAATCCATGTACCATCCTTTGAAGAAACATGCAATATCAAGGAAAGTTTCCTTTTCAGTTTCTTCCAATCCATCATTACTTACTTTAAGTATCTCTTGAATATCTTCTTTGGGAATTTTTTTCATATTTATCTATTGCACTTTTCCACTCAAGTTTAGTTCTTCCACACAAATCATAACCTATTATTGCTAGAGCTAGTGGAAGGCCTTTGGCATAATGTATAACATGGCTTGCAAGTTCCAAATAATCTTCCCTAGGTTTGTTTCCATGGAAGGCATGTTGACTAAAGAGTTCAAGAGCTTCATGTTTGTTTAATTCCTTAACCTCATAAGATGTACAAACTTTTCCAAGAGTTGCTACTAAGTGTTCATCTCTTGTTATTATAATGATTCTACTTCCTGAAACAAACCAATCACATGATCCAAGCAAATTTTCAATTTGTTTAGATTTGTCCACATCATCAAGAATTAAAAGAATCCTTTTACTATGAAGCCTTTCTTATATCATATTTGTTAGAAATATATATTAGACATATTAGTCTAATGTAATAGGCTCAAGCCCATTCCTGCTTGTACTAGTAGTCTAGGGTTTAGTCATCTATATATATTCATGTTAGGGTTCATTGTAACATAAGTTATTATACTACACTCTTATACATAATAAAGATGTAGCCCTTAAGGGATTCCTCCATGGATGTAGGTCGTCAAAGCTGAACCACGTAACCCTTGTGTTCTTGGTGTTCCTATTCTATGCTTCTCCTTTCGCATCCACTCTAGTAGACACAACATAGTATAACACATCGCGTTGCTAATAATTATATTTAACAATATTGATTCCTTCCGCTACACTATCCACCTTCAAATGTTTGTCCCGTAAGATCTTAGAAAGAAGATTCTCTTGTAACTGGATTATGCCATCATTTGTTCTAGACTTTTCTCTAACATTCTCAAGCAAACAACTTCCTTCAAAATGATCAACACTTCTATTATAAATAGCTTTTGCAATTGTAGTCTTACCTATTCCCCCAAGGCAATGAATCCCAACCATTCGAATATCATTTGACTTAATATCTAAAAGTGATTCTATGGCCTTGGCACATGAATCTACCACAATAGGGTATTTAGCAACAAATAATCGTGTGCGATTTAATTTGGTATCTGATATCTTTTCAATAATTTGTTGGATAAATTTAGATTCAGGTCCACTGGAAATCACAAAGCATAAGAGATGTTAAATAAGTTGAATTGGTTGGAAATATAGATATGAAAATAAACTAAATTGAAGATATTGAGTTTTGTACATTACAACATTACAACATGGATTTGAGGCTTTTTTGCCAAATAGCATAATTTTAGGAAAATTTTTGAGAAACGTATCCAGCCAAACTTATTTAGTTATGTAGTACTTTTTTGGAACTCAAGTTTGTGAAACTCGAGTTCCAAGTGAAACTCGAGTTTACAAAACTCGAGCTCTAAGTACTATGTTTGATCATATTATCACATGAGTCCATAATGCTTGGAGCTTGAGTTTGGTAAAATCAAATTTGTCAAACTCGAGTTCCAAAAAAAAAAATACTACATAACTAAATACGTTTGGCTAGATACATTTTTCTTAATTTTTTTTTTCTAAAATTATGCTATTGGGAATAATTAGCCATGAATTTGAGAAGCATCATTAATATTAGTACTTTTTTTTGGCCAATAAATTAGATTAAGGCTTTTAGCAAGTAGCTGTGTGGAAACTTTGTTTAGGTGAGGAAAGAAACGTAGTAGAAACTCACGTTCCATACTTGACCAAAATGGGTTCATAGGAATACTTTATTTGCTTTTGGGATGTCACAGCTATGGTTAGACAGATATAGGTTTATATTCTCTCAAGCTATAACATCTTTAAGTGAACGCATTTATTACAAAATTAATTTAGCTAGAGAGTTCCATTTTCTCACAGCTAAAACATTCTAAACACCCCCGTCCCCCTGAGTTATAAAATCAAGGGTAAATTACAATTTACCCACCTATGGTTTGATCAAAATTTAAGTTGCCTATTTGTGTTTGAAATCTCATGATGCAAGTGTTCCATTGAATTCTTTTTAATCTTACTTGATCTTGTATGTTTATGTTTGTTTGTTTGTTTGTTTGTTTTGTTTTGTTTTTGTTTTTGTTTTTTTTTTTTTTTTTTTGTGTGTTTTTGGAGGAGAGAGAGATAAAAATGGAGCAAAATTACATATTTAGCCATGTTTTTAATATAATTGGGTCAATAAACTCTAACTAAGCTAACCTTAGGTGGGTAAATTATCAAATTTCAAACCACAGGTAGACAATTTATATTTCGGTCAAACGACAGGTAGGTAAGTTATAATTTACCCTAAAATCTATCAAATGGAATCCTCCTCATCTTCCCTTTGTCACTTTAAATACGAACAGAAGCGCTCAAGACAACTCGGGCAAAGCAGGGGCTAGAGGAGTTATTCATGACCATGAAGGCAAATGGATGAAGTCAAACCACAGGTAGACAACTTATATTTCGGTCAAACTACAGGTGGGTAAGTTATAATTTACCCTAAAATCTATCAAATGGAATCCTCCTCATCTTCCCTTTGTCACTTTAAATACGAACGGAAGCGCTCAAGACAACTTGGGCAAAGCGGGGGCTAGAGGAGTTATTCATGACCATGAAGGCAAATGGATGAAGGGCTTTTCTATAAACTGGGTATCACTTCTAATAATGTTGCAAAACTTTGGGCTATTAGACATGGTCTTCATATGGCTTGGGGGTTGGATTTTAGATTTACTAGTCGCAAACTCGTGCGTTGCGCGTGATAATTTTTTTAGAGTTATCTCATAAAAATACACACACACACACATATATATATATATATTATTTTTATTATTACAGTTTTACTATTGTCTATGTAACTTATGTAAAATTCTTATATGATAAAATTATCCAAATCATACTATGTAATAGAATAATATTATATTCTTTATAATGCAATTGGATAACATTTAACAATCAAAGAGAACAAAAAAGAAAAAAGAAAAAAAAAAACTTAAAACACAAAACTAAATTGCATCAACTCAAAGTAGAGTTCTTAAAAATACAAAAAATTAATAACCTAAAGCAGAGATGCAAGAAAAATAAAAAATCCACCAAAAAATTGAGAGAGAGAAATAACTTTTTTGTGAAGGAAAATTATGCATAGAGAAGTATAGGATAGAAAAGATAATGAAAAATTTATAAGAGGAGGATAAAAAGAAGAAGAAACAAAATAAATGAAGATAAAGGGAAAGATGAAGAGTGATATTAGGTAGAGGGTAGTGGGGAGATGAAATGTGAAAGGAATGAGAAATGTTGGAGAAAGTGTAAATGTTAAAAAAAAAAAGTACAATTTTATAAGGAAACTTTTATTTATTTGTATTTGATTAAAACATTATATGTTTAATTTTTAAAAATTAAAAAAATGAGAGAAAATATTAAAAATTTAATGATATGAAGGATATGGCTGAATTTAAATGGTCAATTGTAGTAGTGCTATTGATGTTAGCTTGAATATATATATATTTATTGCAACATGAAAAATGATAAACCCTATCCATATAACTAAATTAAAGTTACTTTATGATGTTGAGTTAACAAAATGAATTTGTGGTTACCAAAATGTTAAGCATTTTTTTTTTAATTTTTTTTTAAAAAAGAAAAAACTTGAAAGCTGAACATGAATTGTCTTGTTTTATTACTTGTCATTTGGGTGAGATTGAAGCCTTGCATAAATTAATGGAGTCTCATTAGACCTATCAACCATTGTAGCTCTAAAGAATACTGATAACAAAAACTTAGCATAAATCAGTACTTACCCTTTGCAAGTCAATAGGCTACACATATAATCTAACATACATCATTACTCAACAATGTTTCTACTCACCACACAACAAAGTAATCATGCAATTGAACTTTGAAATATCCATTTGGTGTTACGATCGATGATATGTAGCTTTCAGGAAAAAATATGTAGTAGTGGTAAATTAAACAACAATACTATTCAACTACTCAGATTTATCATGATATGAAGAGAACATGAATGCATTATGGATCCCTTTGTTTCTTATGGCCCATAAAAATTTAAACTATTGGAATTAAGAAGAAATAGATTTCTAAATATATAAATAGAATAGTTTTTGTTAGAAGTCAATCACTGCACATGAGGAGAGAAAAAAAAAAATGAAAAGATAACGTATCAAGTCTAAAAGGAACTTCATAGAACAAATGCCATGTTGTACAAAAATAACAAATATAGAACAACTAAATAGGTGAATTCAAAGCAACCCAAACTAAGAATTTAAAGAAAAACACATGTAATAAAATTAACAATTAAAGAGAGAAAAAAAAAAAAAAAAACTTAAATCACAAAACTAAATCGCATTAGCTCAATATAAAGTTCTAAAAAACATAACAATTTATCAACCTAAAGCAGAGATGTAAGAAAAATAAAAAAATCCACCAAAAAATTGAGAGAGAGCCTTTTTTTTTAGGAAAAAGTATATAAAGAATGGAAGAGAGAATGAAAATTTTATAGTAAGAGAGTGTAAATAAGAAAGGACAAAAAAATAAAAAGACGATGAAGGAAAAGATGAAGAGTGATATTAAGGTAGAGGGTAGTGGGGAGATGAAAAGGTAAGGGATAGAGAAAGGTTGGAGAAAGTGTAAATATTTTTAAAAAATGAGTAAATGTTAAAAAAAAAATTATAGGAAAATTGGAAAAAAAAATTAATAATGACGTGGACGCTGATGTGGCTCAACTGGAGCATAGCAACAATAAATGCTACACTTTAACTTTTAGATATATATAGATTTTTTTGGAAATAGATTCTACTCTTGTTATTCATCTACTAACTTCTCAATCCAATCCTACTGGTGGTATGTCTATGGTTGCTTTTTATTGCAAGAATCTTCTAGGGAGACAATGGAACGTTAAACTGCAACACATCTACCATGAAGCTAATGGGGTTGCAGATCTTTTAGCTAGGAGAGGAAAGACCAAGTGGAAAGCATAAGAGAATATGCTCAGAGCCCTTATTTTGTTAAGCATGCAGTTTTGTTTGATTGGATGAGTTGGGGAGTAGTTGTGTAGATGGATTTTGCCGATCTTATGTTTTAGACAATCTTGTGGCACTCAGGGGCGGAGTTAGAAATTTTGGTTTAGAGGGCCGAATCACATATTTAATAGAAATTCAAACCACATAAGTAGTCGTGTAGATGGATTTTGCCGATCTTATGTTGTAGATAATCTTGTGGCACTCACGGGCAGAGTTAGAAATTTGGTTTAAGGGGCCAAATCACATATTGATAATTTAGTTAAGAGAAATTCAAACCACATACATACATACATTTACACGTGTGTGTATATCATTTTGATGAGAAACTAATTATTTTATAAATTTTAATATACACAAATTACCTACTTTGCAATCAATATGTACCCCCCCCCCCCCCCCCCAAAAAAACACCAATATTTTATTATAATTTTTTTTGAGTGCCATCACTCCCTAACATTAAATCTCATTTGTTTTGTTTTTTCTTTTCTTTTTTTATTTAACATTTTGAGTCTACTTCAAACATTGACAAACAATTTCAAACATAACAACAATAACAACGAAAAACTTAGTCCCAAATAATAAAAATTGGCAAGAGAATTTTTTTGTTTACTCCTTATTTGAACCCAACAACTAGAACTCACCAAATAGGAGAGGGGGGGGGGGGGGGGGGGGGAAGCACCTACTAATGTGAACCTCGTGCATATGCACGAGTACATTTAAAAATAATCACAGTTACATATATATGTGAATTCAAATTAAACGTAGTGTAAGAATTACAACTTACATATTTTTTAAACCATGAATTTTTAAAATATATAAAATTGAATCTAGACTCTTCAGTTTTTGCACCTCAATAATTTACTTGCCACAAAAATTAAAAAAATTAGATAAGACATGTGGTGCAAAATTATATTCCAATTTAGAATTTAAATGGATTTTCTCTCTCTCTCTCTCTCTCTCTCTCTCTCTCTCTCTCTCTCTCTCTCTCTATATATATATATATATATATATATAGGTTTTAGCTCCTTGATTAATTGTTTAATTTTTTATTCTTTTATTTTGTGTGAGGGGGGCAACTCTTATTTTTTTGGGTCTAATATTTAAACCTTTTTTGTTGGAATTGCAACTCATTTATTGTAAATATCCTTGGTTTGTATTTTGTGAAATCTATATAAACCACTCCAATCTATATATTACTAAAAGTTGAAGCGTAGCGTTTAATGCTGTTGCACCACATCAGCTGACACGTCATTCTTTTTTTTCTTTTCCTTTTTAAAATATAATTTTTCCTACAATTTTAAAATGATTTTTACAATTTTCAGTCCTATAAATGCAGCCCACTACTTATTTATTTACTTCCACTATCATCCTATAATAAATCCAACCCACTATTTTTTTTTGTTTTCCAATTTTCTTATAATTGTTTTTAACATTTATTTTTTTTAATATTTACACTTCTCCAACCTTTCTCTCTCCCTTACCATTTCATCTCCCCACTACTTCTTCAATCTTTCTCCCTCCCTTAACTTTTCATCTCCCTACTACCCTCTACATTAATATCATTCTTCCTCTTTCCCTTCATCTTCCTTTATTTTTATTTCTTCTTATTCACACATTCGTATTATAAATTTGTCACTATCTCTTCTATTCTATTCATAGTTTTCCCTCACAAAAAAAAAAGAGGTTCTCTCTCTCTCTCTCTCGCAAAATTTTTTGGTGGATATTTTTATTTTTCTAGCATCTCTACTTTAGGTTGATAATTTTTTATATTCTTTAAAACTCTATTTTGGGTTAATGCGATTTAGTTTTGTTTTTTAAATTGTTGTTGTTGTTGTTGTTTTTTTCTCTTTGATTGTTAAATGTTAGAATTAAATATAGCATATAAAAATATAATATTATTCTATTACATAGCATGATTTGGATAATTTGGTATTTATTCTGTTACATAGCATGATTTTTTATAGTGCTAAATTTAGACGTTAAACTATGAAACTTTACTAATTTTTGTTTATTTTCTAATCCTTTGTGGTGGACACAGTACTCTTAATAGTTGTATTAGAAGTACTCTATAATGCCATTTATTTAAAGAAAAACAGGTTAGCCAAACGAAAATAATTGGATAGGTGACAAATTTTAACTTTTGCAATTTTATTTTTATTATTATTATTTTATAAAAATGCATGTATAGAAATTTAATTCTTAGATTTTGCTAATAATTTTTTATTTAATAATATGTTTTGGGCGGCTGAAATTATAATTTCTCCAAAGAAAATAACCTTATTAGATTATCAAAAACAAAATTTTATCCTAATATTGTTTCAATTAATCATTGTTAAGTTTTATTAATTTTTTTTAGTTTACGTTTTTTTGGTGTTTAGGATTGTTCCTATATTACATTTATGATTGTTCCTATAATAAATAAAAATATAATTACGAAATACATTACTCATTATTAGATTAGTTTAAATTGTAAAAAAAAATTTAATAAAACCACCATAAAAATAATTATCACGCGCAACACGCGAGTTCATGGCTAGTATATATATAAAACCGAAGCCTCTGAAACTCTTACAATTTTTCACGTCAGCACAATATTTCAATAAAATTATCATTGTATTTAATTAAAATTATTTTTGTTTAGTTCAAATTTAACTAGGAGTGAAACTCTATCTCTCTAACAAGTTCAACTTAAACTGAAACTCATTATTAAATAAAATTATTTTTGTTTAGTTCAAACTTAACCAGGAGTGAAACGTTATCTCTCTAACAAGTCCAATTTAAACTCAAAATCATCATTATCATTTGTATATATATATATATATATATAACCGAAACCTCTGAATCTCTCACAATTTTCCACGTCAGCATAATATTTAAATAAAATTATCAATTTATTTAATTGAAATTATTTTTGTTTAGTTCAAACTTAACTAGGAGTGGAACTCTATATCTCTAACAAGTCCAACTTAAACTCAAACTTATTATTAAATAAAATTATTTTTGTTTAGTTTAAACTTAACCAAGAGTGAAACGCTATCTCTCTAACAAGTCCAACTTAAACTCAAACTCATCATTATCATTTTAAAAAATATATATATTTTTGTTTAATCAAAACTTAACAAGGAGTGAAACTTTATCTCTTTAAAAGTCCAACTTAAACTCAAACTTAAATGTTAATAATCTATATAAAAACAAAAATTATGATAGGACTCAAAAGAAAAGAAAAGAAAAAAGAAAAAAGAAAAAAAGACTAACGTTGAAAAAAAAGAGGGTTTGGTTTTTGGGTTGAAATTTCTACTAATTATTTTTTTTTATTGTACATGGCAGATAAAACATTTCTATTTTTTTGGAGAAAAATAAAAAATGCAACCTATGTCTTCCAGCTTAGGGAATGATAAATTTTTATTTGATATGTTATATATAAATTTGTTGAATTTGGTTTGGTTTTGAAGTAGAATTTGGGGATTCTATAAATTTTGAAGTTTTAAGTCTTGGGGTTTTTAGTATTTGCGTCTCAGTAGGTTGATCTTAATTCTTCACCTTAAATGCTTTTTATTTAGGTTCCTGTGATTTTTTTGTTTTCTTATTAAAAGTTATGATTTTTGGTTGATTAATTATTTGTTTGGATTAATTTCAATTAATTATTTGTTTGGATTCAACATAAAAGATAATGGAATTAGATATTATAATTTTGATATTGTTCCATGTTTTGAATTGTCTATATTTTTATTACTACGAGAAAGTCATATTGTTACTCAAATTTGAAACTTAATGTGTCTTCCTCATATCATGGTCTTTATTTATATATTTGCAGTCTATATTAGTTTTGAGTGTGTGTGTATATATAACTATTAGGAGTTTTTCTTTATTAATTTAAGAACTGTAAGTTATTTTGTAGGTTTTGGTAACTATGCACTTGCAACTCAATAACGTTCAGTATTAGACAACACTTCTAAACTATGGAAAAGTATAGAAGTTAAATATTTATTCATTTCTTTTTTAAAAATACTAACTAGCAAAATGTCTATTTACTCATTGTTGATTTTTTTTTTTTTTTTTTTCAGAGTCAATAGTTTTTCCGTGCATCACACGGGTTAATGACTAGTTTTATCTTAAAAATAGAAAGAGAAAAGCATGAGACTAATGATGAGATATACATACCCATTCTTGTAATGCCATCCAGACAAACTACCAACTTCACATAGAGCTATCCTCCATCTCTACACCTTGCCTGTGTTATCTTTGAAATTTTCTTCATGTTTGGCCAATGCTACCCCAAACTCTCTCTTGTTTAGATACTTCCGATGGACTCAGTTTTAAAAGACTGGTAAAACCAACTGGCCATTTTTCCTACACTCGAGAATCCTAACAAGTTCATCCAAGCACCAAGTAGAAGAAGTGTAGTTCTTAGAGAATATAATAATTGAAATCATTGACAACTCAATGGCTTTGAGAAGTTCTACTGAAACTTCCTCTCCCTCTTTGAAGGTTATCTTCAATGATGGTATTAAAACCCTTGTAGTGGTCACAGTTGCTCCTCTGCTTTGCTATTGTTAATATATATTATAAGTAGCACAGGAAACAACGGTGTGACAGTAACGTTTAGCCTTCATTACGTGAAAAAACCCAATAAACATCACTACATGATTACATCTACAACTGCAAAATCAATGCAAATTAATTTGATACACACCCCCTGTCCAATTTGGTCACTCGTAAAGCTAAAAACATCGGAAAGGAAAAAATGGAGCTCATAAAGGAAAATCCTCAATTAGCATCTCTACCCGGAAAGCATTTTTGAGCTAGCGAGCATTGAACAGCTACTATCAGTCTCTCTCTTCTCTCCCGATTGTTTGTCGATCAATTATAAAGATAAAGAATATACATCAAACTCATTCATCAACAATAAAAATTTTAAAGGACAATTATCATGGAATAAAGATGATATCTACTTTAACCTTATAATTTGAAATGTAAGAATCAACAATGCAATTTTTGCGTAATAATCCCAAAAATGGGGAGGGGGTGCCCAAAAGAGGAAACATGATACATGACAATCAAATACTTTATAATAATCCCAAGCCCTCCAAGGAAACAAAACTAAAAATAAATAAAGCAGCATAGATCCTCTTATAAAAGATCAACCAAAGCCACCATGTAAATGGCATGCTAAACATTACACTTCCAAATGAAGGATCAAGGGTTGGTTTATGAAAGAAATCTAAAGTAAATCTTCATATCAGAATTGAGATGAAACTGAAATAATCTACACCACCATCGAGCTAAAAATCAGCAAAGAAACTTGTTTGAACTGATAAAATCAGTTCTTTTACTTGCATTTTTTTTCCCCTTCCCTTGATACCTGAAACATGGAAATGAAACACTCACATAGATCCCATTCAATAAGGCAGGGCCATCTTGGTCTTACTAATAAAAAGTTGATACGTAATAAATGTGCAAAGGATATAGAAGAGATAAATGGCCCATATTACATTTGAAAGACAACATAAAAAGATCATCTGAAAGATGATGACAAAATCGGTCATTTATGGGGATCAATTACAATGTCCATAATCCAAACAAACATTAAGAAAAATTTGAGAGCAATTCAAATGCAATGTAAAACACAATAACCTGAAATCCGAATTATAAAGCCTGTGCTACTTAAAATTATTGCACAATCAAATGCTAAATCTTGGTGTGTACTTTTGGTTTGCTTTTAAGTCAGTCACAAATGCATCTTTATCAGCTAGCCTTAAGCACCGTATCTCAACATAAGAACACCTGAGCCAGCCAAATTGATTGAACTAGTGGCTAGGAACCAACCCCTCATATGGGCATTCATTGAGCGTTTTATACAGCCAAAGGAATACTAGGATGTACAAAGCATTTAAACTGCAGCCCCACTCCTGCACCCTATATAATAACAAGAACATATGATTATTCAAGAAAACCTTCTTTTTCTCAAAACCAGATATAGTTTTAAACATATCTTCAAATGAATTGATTTTAAAACATTTTTATTGAAATAAATTTAAAGAAGATACCTAAGGATCATTTAAGCAAGATAAATGTAATAGATGTGTCTTGACTCTTGAACCCTATATCTATATATTTATTAAAGTTAAAAGATGGAAGCTTGCAATTAAATGATGCAAATTCTACTCTGACATAAATTTTTTTTATTAAATAATAATACAAAAATAACTACACAGTTCATGACAACACATTTGACAGCCATAGCACTTACATGATCTCAAAAAACTGCCTATTTTTCCCCAAAACACTGACTGAAGAAACTGCCCCCAACATATGAGTTTCCAATTACGAAAAATCTGATGGAGTTAATCCCATATCTTTTCATATTCATACACCTCATGTAATATATACAATTGTACAAAGCACCCAAAAATAATTATATTTTACCAAATTCTCTAAAGGTTTTACACCATCATATGGACATATCATGGAAAGATAGAAAGATCCATACCTTCAATATCTGATCATGTGTTATACTGCCAAGAAAAATGCTGAAAAGTACATCTGGTGGTTTAACTGGAGTGTCCACTTCCCACGTGTTTGCTGTGTCCCTACAAATAGCAGAGAGGAAAGCACTATGACTTTGAACTTCAAAAGCTAGCATTAACACTTACTAATTGTCTTGTTTTCCAATGGAAACAGCTTGACTTGAAACTAATTAAAAAAGAACTTAATTTAAAGATTTAGAGAATGGTCCAATAAATGCAAACAAAGGATCCTATAGAATGGAAGGATCATTTTAAGCACAAAAACATAAAAACTTAAGGGATAAAGGATTTTTATCAGTAGCCAGTAGGTATATATAGTTGTTATCCCAACAATGATGAAGTTGTGGCCTTTCCGTCTTTACCAATTCAAATATTCCTGATTAACAAGGAAAGAAACAAGCAAATAAAAACATATGCTTTTATGTTACGTTCATAAAAATAACTCCTCAACCAATCAAATACGAATTATATTCTTCCAAAGATCCCAAACAAAGGCATTTAGGAGGCCCAACAACTTAATTTTTGGCCAGCATGTATCAAATGAACAGCTAACAGTAGATTTTCACAGGCTTGAAATGTAAGATGCTAAAATACCAATCATTCACAAAATCCTGGTATTCAAGAGGTATTATAGCGTTCCAACACCTTTTATGGTGTTTGGTCATGAAGGTTCAAACTCCACCAGCCCCACTCCCCCAATTTACTTAGGGAAAACGAAAAAAGAAAGAAAAAGCCCATCTCAACAATTTTGTACCTGGCTGTTGTGAGTTAAAAAGCACTTATTTTTCAAAAATTCCCCCTCCCCCCCCCCCCCCCCCCCTTCAGTTGTAATACATATTAATGAAAATAAATAAACTAAATAAATGAATAAACCAATCTACGACTCCACATTCTAATTGAATATTTTAAAATACATACAGAACATAAACTTGAATAATAATTTTAATGGTCTAGAACTTGGAACATCCAAATTTTTGAACAGACTCAATAATCCCAATTTTTGAACCTCCAAAATTTTGTTTTGGTGTTTGAGTATTCTTATGAAAATTTTTATGCCCAATTCTTTTTTAGTGCAAATCACTCAGTATTAAACAAAACCAAAATCTCAGCAAACACCTTTCTGTGTTTTCCCATGAAAACTAACCAAAGATCGTCATTTAGATTAGCAATCAATTTATTGTCTTATTATGTGATCCAAAAACTCTATTAACTTTTTAGAACCTTAAGAGCAAGATGCACTTCGAAAGATGCCTTTTTAAAAGTATCTAATTGAATCACCTACCTTTTAACTGTAGAAAAGTATATCTTGATGACCTTGACATAGGATCTTGTACTTTAAAGGCTGCTCCACATTCCTAGACAAACAGACAAATGAAGATTTAAAACAATTTGTATAAAAAATAACTAAATCCCTAAATCATAAGTGATAGAAAATACAATAGCAAAGGAGTTTACTCTTTACCTCTCTTCCAATATGACTCCTTAGCTCTTGAAGCAGAATAGGAACCAAAATGGGGAAAAAATTATGTATTGTCAATTGTAATGCAATTGAATGAAAGGGGAAATTGGTATAAGAGATTTTCAAAGAAAAGAAGAGAGTTCAATACCAGTGAATTATTATAAAAAGATTGCAATTTATCTCATCAACCATGTTCTGATCCTCCCATCCAAGAATATTCACCAAAACATCGATCACTAAAGATGGAGATCCACAAAATAAATAAAATTTTAGTATTAACTCAGGGGGTTTGGAATTCCTGCTAACAATTCAAACCTAAAAGTAAAAAGAAACAACAAAGCTAAACTTTTAGACTAATAGGACCTTTCAACATTTTACCACACTGAGCATTACATGATTCAACTTGCTTGGATAGATCTAAAGCATTTTGGTCTCTGAGAGTTGTTCAAACACCATCTGTTCATCATTAAATTTAATATCTTAACAATAAGATACATTAAAAAGAAGAAGAAAAGAAAGGCAAATATAGAAACTGACCAACCCCCCCCCCCCCCCCCCCAAAAAAAAAAAGGATTGCACAACATAGATATTTCTCGAATGTTGCATGTCCTCAACAGCTAAACCAAAAAAAAAAAAAAAAAAAGAGACAGTAAATGGAAAAATACAGTTACCATAGGAGCAATGCAATCAATACAAAAAAGTTACTTAAAATTGAGGTTTGGCTACAAGAGAATTAAGGTTTGCATGCGCACCTTCTTTGTTTTGTTTGGCAACATAGAAAATACGTAACTGAAAAAGGCCAAGGTCCTCAAGGAAAATCATAGGTAACCATAAGTTTTTTTGGATGAAAAATTAAATTTATTAACAAAACAAACTATACAAACAGCAAACACCTAACAACAAAAACAGAGCAAGAAGGAAATTAAATAGACGCTGCAATTAACTTGCAAAGAATCAAACTAAATCGATCAATTATGGCTACCATCAAAATCATAGAAATGGACCTCCCCATTGGCCCCTACCCCCTAAAAACAAATTACAACATGACTCTATACAGTAACATAAAATTTTTCTCTTTACAAACTCATTGGCCTTAATGCTTCCTCAGACTTGACATTGCAGCAGAATACACAAGCATTTATTTTAAGCCAACCATAATAAACCATTGCAAACCTAGCAAGTTTGCTTATGGTGCTTTTAAAACTTCTGCCCTTCAACTTATTTTTACATCAGAGAACTACTTAGTACCAATTATATACCTTGGATTTTGTTACACAATATGACTTAACTTGCTGCTATAGCCTCTTTGAGAAAGGATAATCAAAGAACAAGTGACCCTTTCTAAAGCCATAGTTTAGTGCCAATTTGGTTTTCACTTTTCTTGACAACGAGTTCAATGCATTCTTGTCCAGTTGTCATTTACCTGTCAATAAAATAATGAACAATCTAAGTAATATTATTTAGTGAATCAATTAAAGTAAAGAAACATCTATGACAATAAACAATATCAAAATTTAAAACACACAAGAAAAGCAGAAGTAATCAAACAAAATTATCTTTTGTAAAAATTAACAATCAAAACTTAACAATTGGTGCAATGAGTTGCATAGGTTAGAAACATCTTAGCAAGCAGGTTCAATATTCTGAAGAAGCATTTCATCAAACAATTTGTGTGCTTGACTTAAATTTCAATTTAAAACAATCATCAAACATAGTCGTTATTTGGTAAAACCGAAACACAAATTTATTAGAAAGTTTCAAATTCAAAGTATACATGTTTTCCACAAAGGAATTGGAAAAAGAAAGACATTGTGAATCTCTCAATACCTTGAAGCCTAGGGGTTTCCAATGAGAAAAAAGATGAGTGGCAAGAGAGCAGGGTATTACATAGAAGACACGTAACACATCCCTAGATAACCCCATTTTAACAGCTTGTCTTGAGTGGAGAGTCTAATCCTCAAAGGAAGTTAACAACTAATGGAATGTTAAAAATACCAAATCAATTTCCTCAACTTCACTTCAGAAAATTTGGGTTTTATTTTCTCCCAAGCTGATTTGAAAGAGAACTACAAAGTTTAGTAGATTGAATAAAGTTTAGCATCTTCTTCTAAATGTGATAAATACTACCTCCTACTCCCAACATGGTTGACTTACAAGTTGACTTATGGCTCACTTAACTTCTATATATAACTTGACCTTGAACTCTTTTTTTTTTTTTTTTAGTTGAAAAGTGACAATACTCACATTCAACATAGATAGCAAATGTAAAATTAAAAATCATTATTAAAGTCCGCAACAATTGAATATTAAGAAATGCATTTTGAAGAACAAAAGCAAAATTTGAATAACAATATTGGAGATCTACTAATGCTTTCTGGGAGAGTAACAATATTGGAGTCACATAGAAATAGAAATTCCAATACAGGGAAGTTATCGGGCTTCATGAATTCAATTATATTTTTATCACAGCCAACGAGTTCTAGACTAATCACACTGAGAAACCCATATCCCTAAAACTGACTAAAGGAACTGTGTGCTAATAGGGTCTAGTACTCATTAGCATCTTGTGGCTTTGCTTGCTTCTCCCATTGTTCCACTGCTGTTCCACTTGCTTCCAGTTTACACTTATCCCTACACATAAAAGTATGGAAGTGAAGTCAGTCATGTCACACAATTACGAAACATGAATGAGGATAGAAAGGAAGGATGTTACCACCACGGGCTTTTAAAAGCTGTTGAACTGGGAACCACTAGCATTGTTGCATAATCTCTATCAATCAAAGTGATTTTTTTTTTTTTCCTACTTGAATTTTGGATGGAGTTCCAAAACTGGCTGCTCAGAAAGTTAAAAGTAGGGATTAGCTTAAGTGCCAATTTCACTGACTAATAAAAATTAGCTGAGGATATAGATTTAAATTCCTCATATCTTATAGAAAAGAAAGTGAAACTAGATATTCAACCTTTGATATCAAAAGTTTTCTAAAATGTCATCTGAATAGATTATTTTAATTCTTTTGCTGACAATTATCTAAGGTTTAAGACATTCTTTTATCCTTGTGATTTTTATAGGTTTCTATTTATTTATTATAGTTACAAGCTTTTTTTTATTAAACTTGCCTTCGACCCTCTTGCTAATAGTAAGTATTTTTTCTCCAAAAAATAACTTGGATGAAAAACAAAAAATCATACATTTAATAAAATAACCTGTATAACCAAAAAAGAACTCTAACAAAAACTCAAAAGCAAAATAAAATCAAACACGTATAACCAAAAAAATTACAAGTGTAATATGAAATATCCAATAGTAAGAACAAAATTTTACAATTTCTACAAAACCCAGATGAGCAAAATACAACACAAAGCCGTGATTAATTAGACTACTAGGGCACTGATTGGCATCAAAAACCGTGACAGTGAAAGTGGAAAACAGAGACAAACCTGAGGATAAAATGATGTGGGAGATGCAAGAAAATTATTATTTAGTATTATTTATGTTTGCTAGTCAATTGTATTTTTATGTTTTAGGTCTTATTAGTTTATTGGGTTATTAGTATTTTAATTTAGAAGTAAGGTTATTTTTGTAATAAGGCAATTAGGGTTTCCTAGCCAATTAGAACTAGGGTTTAGTAATCCTTTATAAGCAACTTATTGTACTCCTTGAGGAGACAGTTGATATTTTGATGAATGAAAACAATGGCCGTTTGGTCTTTCTTTGGTCTGGTGCTGACTCCAGGTCTACCCTAGGTGCTGACTCCTAGTGGTTTCCCCGCTTGGTGCTGACTCCAAGCAAGGCCTAGGTGCTGACTCCTAGATCATATCCTTTATTTTTCCGTTCTTTCAATATTGTTCTGGTTGTCCTGCGTCAGTTTTGGTATCAGAGCAAACAACGATCCGTTTGAAGCATCATCGCAAGTCAATCCAGAACAAAAAAAAAAAAAATCTTTCACCGTATATTTTCCACTACCAGAAAAGCCAGCCACCACAACCCACAAACAACCAAAAAAAAAAAAAAAAAAAAGTAACCCACGCAAGACCCATCAGCCACCAGCCACCGAAACCCACAAATCAACACTCACCGCCGCAAGACCCAGCCGCCGAAACCCATTGTTGACCCACCGCTGCTGAGATTGACGATCAATTGCCGCTACTGAGATTGACAAGCCACAGCCATTGCCGAGATCCGAGACAAGCAGCCACCCGCTGTTGTCTGCGCCTCCTTCGCGCCGCCACCAGCGTCAATCCCCTACACCGGCAGAAGACTCTCATCACAGAGAAAATATATATATATATATATTTTTTTTTTTTTTTCTTTCTCGGTTTTGATTTGTTTCTTTAGTTTCTTTAGTTCAGTCTCAGTCTGTAACTTCTTCTAAGTTTTAAGTCCTTCGTGTACTGTATTTTATTATTTTTCATTAAAAAAAGAAAAAAAAAAAAAAAAGACCAAGCAGAGTCCAGGCCCGTGACAGACCAGTCCAAGCCCAGTTCCAGCACTACCTGTCCAGAGAACATCACAGCAGCCCAGGTTCTTGTTCCAGCTCCAAACTATTTTTTGACGCACTATTTTAGAGAATCATGGAAATATTAGGAGCACCTTATTTTGATGGTTATGAAGCTTATCCATGAGATTTTGTCAACTGGATGAATGGGATGGAGCAATTCTTTGAGCAGGCAAATTTTGCAGATAACATAAAGGTTAGGTATGCCAAGTTGAAGTTAATAGGTAAAGCACAAAGGTTTTGGGAGAATCTTGAACGTTTCCGCTATATGGATTATGAACCTGCCATTACTGTGTGGGAAGATATGAAAGAAAAGCTTTGTGATGAGTATTTGTCACCATACTATCAAGCTAAGTATCTACCCCAATCTCAGTGTGGTACTTTTCAAGTTGAAGCAAATGCGATGAATCCTCATCCTCATCCCATATCATGTCCTCAGTGCACTTTTGAACAATCTACCAAGGAATTATCTACCAGGAAAGCAACAGAATTAACTGTAAAGCCCATGAAAGAGATTCAAGATAGGATTGCTCAGATGAAGCAAATGAAGACTCAACCTGATTCAATTGGGAAACCAAGGATAATTGATCACAATGAACTTATTGCTGCCCCCATAGAAGATAACATTGATGGTGATATCTTGGTCGTGGAGAATCCTCCAGCAGCACCAAAGCCTAATGTTGCTTTAACAAGCATGCAAGGAAATGAATCTATTGAAGAGCAGCAAGGTGAAAAGATGGCGCCTAAAGAGAGTATTATGTTAGAGGGTGCACATGATGTGAAAGTTGAAGTTGTTGAATGTGCTTCTAATCAACCCTCCATAGTCCTTGAAGATCTACATCCTGGTGAAGTCGAAGAGGTTAAAACCACAGAGCTTCCTATGGTTCATAAGGTTCACGAAGAGATTATACTGATTCCACACATTGATTTTGTTATTCCAAATGAGTTTGACGTGGTGGAATTCAAGGTTTTTGTTTTCCCTGTGCTCCCTAAGGTGATTTCAGATTTGAAGCAAGTGTTATTTATCAGCATCCTAATCCTTCAATGCTTTAAAACTCGAGGTCGAGTTTTCTCCAACCAGAGGAGAATGATGCGGGAGATGCAAGAAAATTATTATTTAGTATTATTTATGTTTGCTAGTCAATTGTATTTTTATGTTTTAGGTCTTATTAGTTTATTGGGTTATTAGTATTTTAATTTAGAAGTAAGGTTATTTTTGTAATAAGGCAATTAGGGTTTCCTAGCCAGCAAGGGTATTTTTGTAATAAGACAATTAGGGTTTCCTAGCCAATTAGAACTAGGGTTTAGTAATCCTTTATAAGCAACTTATTGTACTCCTTGAGGAGACAGTTGATATTTTGATGAATGAAAACAATGACCGTTTGGTCTTTCTTTGGTCTGGTGCTAACTCCAGGTCTACCCTAGGTGCTGACTCCTAGTGGTTTCCCCGCTTGGTGCTGACTCCAAGCAAGGCCTAGGTGCTGACTCCTAGGTCATATCCTTTATTTTTCCGTTCTTTCAATATTGTTCTGGTTGTCCTGCGTCATAAAACAATCTTAATTCCCACAAATAATGAATCATCAAGCTGCCTAAAACCCACAAAACTGAATAAAAACAAATGGGTATCTCTGGAAAAATGGAAGAAAGTGGAAAACAGAGACAAACCTGAGCATAGTGAGAGGAAATCCTATAGGAGTGGAGTGGTCTTTGTGTGTGGGCATGATGAGTTAAGAAATGATGCCTCTTTCTCTTTGAAGAAAGAGTCCACTGAGAATAAAAAATCCTTTGGGCAAATGTAATTTTCACTGATATAGCCAAATTGACCATCCCTCTATTTTATGAGCTCATGCTTTGAAGAAAAATATATTGATGAAGAAAGGGAAGCAAGTGAAAAATAATTCTTATTATTTGTAGAAAATTATTTTACATCTACAAATAAAGTTGGTAGTTAATTTTCCAAGCATAATATATATCAATAGATTTAATACACTAATACAAGATTGTCGGAAATTATTTGAGCTACTCACGCGTATAAAAGAAACATATAGAAGACAAGGTATATGAAACATGCAGAATACTTCTTATTCAATGAATAACCATAAGCAAGCTTATCTATAATGCCAGAAAAAGTCTTTCCATCCAATGTAACACTTTGAAGGAGCACAAGACTTTTTGGACCTGCAAATAGTTAGTAGAAAACAACATTAAGAGAAAAGATCAAAATAAGTAAATAACTTAATACCAACATTAAGATGGTGAGAAGTTTCATTTCTACCTTCCATATAGCCAAGCATGTTGTGCTAAATCCTAGCACCAAGAATAATGTCCCTAACCAAATGCAACTCAGAGATGGCCTTACTGATGTCCCATCGTTCTTGTGGCAACTCCATAGAGCATGCCACTCCGACCTTGACCATGGATATCAAACACTCCTCTATTTTATTTGCAAGGCTACCATTGTGATTTCCAAGAACTTCATCAACACTATTTAAAATTTTTGGATCCACAACTTCCATTACACCATCAAGTAAGGCCATGCTAGCATAGTTGTGAAGGTTAAGGCCTCCCTCAAACACACTATTAGTGGGTCTCTTTCCCGTTATCATCTCCAACAATAAAATTCCATAGCTGTACACATCTCCTTTCGTTGACACCTCACTTCCTAGACCATACTCTGTCATTAAGAATATTTAATATAGATAATGTGTTCACATTATACTTTGGGAGCTCAAAATAATCATTGTAAATATGGGAAAGCATATGTTAACAATTAAAAAGTATAGTAAATTGTGCTTACCTGGAGGCGTGTACCCAATTGTTCCTCTTATTCCAATCGAACAACTTTCTTTCAAATTGGTAGGTCTTAAAAGAAACTTCGCAAGCCCAAAATCTCCAACATGAGCAATCATATCACAATCAAAAAGAATGTTGCTTGGCTTTATATCACAATGAACAACTGGCATTGGGCAATGGTGGTGTAGGTAATCGAGTGCACAAGCAACATCAATGGCAATGTTTGTTCTTTGAAGTATGGTCAGATTTCGTATCTCTACCTGCATGATATTTGTTTCTAGATCCATATGCAACCAATTTTCTAGACTTCCATTTGGCATGAACTCATAAACTAGAGCCCTAAAATCATTGCCACGAAAATCTACACTTGAGCAACAAGTTATGATCTTCACAAGATTTCGGTGACGAATATTTTTCAAGGCTTCACACTCGGAGATGAAGCTCCTAGAAGCTCCTTGGCGTTGAATATTTAGTACCTTAATTGCAACAATTGATCTATCCTCACCAAGGATGCCTTTATAAACTGAGCCAAAACTACCAACACCAATCAAATTTGCTAACGAAAATCCATCAGTTGCTTTAAGGAGCATTTGGTAAGACACTCTCAAAAATGATTGGTTCAAGGAAGATTTTGAGGAGTTATCATTTCTTTTATTTTTGCACCAATAAAATAAGAAAAATGACACTATGGTTATTACCAAAATCACACATGCCATTGAGATTACCACTTTGAGTGCAAAAGGCCACTTTATTTTCTTCTCTTCTTTTGTTAAGCACCTCGGCAACTTTAGTTCTGTTATGCCCCCACATAATCTATTATTTCCAATGAGTGATATTGCGCTAGCATTTGCAAACACTCCTTTTGTTGGAACCTGTCCCTGAAAATCATTGAAGGATAAATTCAATTTCTTAAGAGAGAGTTTCTCCAAGAAATTTGGAATTTGACCAAAGAATTTGTTCTGAGAAAGATCCATGACTTGAATACCTCTCAAAGAACTCAAGAATGTTGGGATTTCTCCTTGAAATAAATTACCCTCCACATGAAGGTACTCAAGGCTTGTGCAAGAGCCTAGATTGCTTGGAATTTTACCAGACAACTTGTTTTTAGATAAGTCCAACTCTTTTAAATGGACAAAATTGCCGACCTCAAAAGGTAGTGATCCCACAAAAAAGTTTTGACCTAAATAAAGTCCAATTGACAACATGGAAATTGCAAAGAGTTGCTTTGGAATGATGCCACTGAAATTGTTTTGTGAAAGACTTAACACCAACAAATTTTGGCAATTTTCTATACTTGATGGGATAGTTCCTTGCAATTTGTTATTTCCTAAGTGCAGTTCATTTAACGATGTTAGGTTTCCGAGGGTAATTGGTAACATTCCTGAGAGCCTATTGTTATATAAATATAATCGCTGTAACTTTTTAAGACTGCTAATGTCGTCAGGGATTGTCCCTGAAATTTTGTTATTACTCATCCATAAGGTTGTCAAGTTGACCAAATTACCCATCCCTATAGGGATCTCTCCAAAAATAAGATTTTTGTAAATAGCAAAATAGGTAAGCTGGGTTGAAAGATTACCCAAAACATTGGGCAACGTACTTTCTAATTGATTCATCGAAAGATCTATTATCTTTAAACTGCTACAATTGATTAGAGATTGAAAGAAATTCATTTCATCATCATCTCCACTTCCTAAATTAGTTTCACATATTAATAAAGACTCCAAACGGTGAAAGCCTCCAAAATTGACTGAAATTTTTCCCGTAAAATTGTTCGCGCCAACTTCTAAGTATTCTAACTCTGAAGCATTAGATAATGAGACTGGAAGAGATCCGGTAAATTGGTTGTCACTGATTAGAAACCCCCGGAGATGCGGAAGGGTGAGGAATAAATTTGTAGGAAGACTTCCACTAAGCTCATTTTCGTACATTGTAAGAAAAGTAATAGACGAAAGATTATATAAAGATGGAGGGATCAAACCAGAGAGTTTATTTGTATCCAGTTCAAGGTCTTCTAATCTTTGTAATTGACCCAAGGCATCTGGAATGTGTCCTCCAAAGACATTTTGGCCTGCATATAAAACTTGGAGAGAGCTAAAGTTCCCAATGAAAGGTGGGATTCCTCCCATGAGATTGTTTTCTGTAACAGCGAGAAACTCTAGCTTTGACAAAGAAGCAAGCTCCTTTGGGATTGACCCCGAAAGGTTATTTCCACCGGCTCTAAGAATCTTAAGGTCAGAGCAATGGGAAAGGTTTCCAGGAATTTCCCCTTGGAAGGAGTTATCAGACAACCGCAATACTTGCAACCTGAATAGACGGCCAACTTCATCAGGGATTTTGCCTCCAATGGTGTTGTTTGCCAGCATGATTTCCCTAATGAAGCTGAGGTTGCCTATGTATGGAGACAAGGAACCCACCAAACCTCTAGAACTCAGATCTAATACAGTGACTCTTCTATGCTTGCGGCCACATGTAACACCTTCCCACTCGCAGAAATGGAGGGAATCATTCCAAGAGCTGAAAACGTTTTCAGGCGCTCGTGCTATCTGTGTCTTGAAGGCCAACAAAGCCTGATGATCAGTCTCATTCCCACCGAAATAAGTTGAGGTGGCAATACTAATACCAGAAACAGAAAGGGTTTTAACATGTAGAAGTACAACCAACAAGAGAAGGATGGTTTGGAATTGAATCGAGCACAATACTCTCAGATTCATTGCTTGCATTTTCATTTCCAATATGCAAAATTTACGTTCGCCTAACAAAATAAGGTGTCTATACAGTAGAAATATGGGTGCACCAACCTCTTGATGACAACAAAATAGCGTCAATCCTACAAAGACCTAGACTTTTTTTGTGTGGGTATGGTTGATGCCTTACTTGTGACGACATACAAGATAGTCTCTTCCTTGGGCCATTGATAATGATCTTGAAGTCAACTTTTGAGGCTGAGCTGCAATTATTCTTTGTGGGTAACCAATTAATTATACATTTTTTCCCCTAATGAGACAAAGACCAAGACTTCTTTTGGCGGTATTTGGTTGATGGCTAACTTTGTTACCCATGTGCCGTTGATTACCGATCTTGAAGGTAGCTATTGAGGTTGAACTGCAA
Organism: Quercus tomentella; assembly: GCA_028535165.1. Lineage (NCBI taxonomy): Eukaryota > Viridiplantae > Streptophyta > Magnoliopsida > Fagales > Fagaceae > Quercus > Quercus tomentella. Next base: position 17,583,709 of record JAPQVY010000122.1, read on the forward strand.
TCCCCAGTTTTATTAAAATTTTCTTCCAATCTTAGTAGGTAACCAGTTTTATTGATGATAATTAACTAATTAATTCATTAGGAATTGGGTGCACTAGGATTCCTGTGGAAATAAAACTAATTCATTGTTTGTGCATTCAAAACATTTGGATTTTGGAAGTACACAATTGCAAGGTACAGAATTCAAAATTCAAAGTTGCACCAGAAAAATAAATAATTGGCCTGTGTCAAAGTAATAGTATATCAACTAATCATATGAGTAGGTAATTGTTCAATATATAATGTCATTTTCTGAAATCACTAGGTTATGAGAATATGTATGGCTTTTGAATGGATTTTGTGGTATATATTTTTGTTAGAATTCATGTCCTTTTTCTAGTGTGTGTGTGAGTTTATTTCTCAAAAAAAAAAAAGTTAAAAGAATATGCAACTCTTTTCAATGCTTTCTACAATAGTGAATTAGTTCTTTTTTCAAGGGAGTTCAACATAGAGTTGATAATAATATAATCTAATTCTCCTCAAATCTTGTATAGAAACCATGATCCTTCTTATACTGGAGTGGAGGTGTAGGTGACTAGAAAGTAGATAATGGTATGAATGTTAGTAGATTATATATTGTTATTATTAATTGTCTATTGTTTGATTCAGATTCTAGAAAGAATAAAGATGTAATTATATGCGATTTTGTTTTTCTATTCAAGTTTGGACCTATTAAAGCTTCATGGTTTGTTTCATTTTTACCCTATGTTTAGATAGAAAGAGATAATTGAAAAGGAGCGAAGATTGTAGAACTTATCACCCTAAACATACTGATGGAGGAAGTTATTCACAGAATGCCTAAACAAGATGAAACAATTTATTAGCATAGGATTGATCACCTTGACAACCGGGATTTGAAATTTTCTTGAAGGATTCTTATTAAGCATCTCTCTTACATTTCAATTGAAAGAAGACATTGCAAATTTTATTCAACAAGTTCTGAATTTTCAAGCAAATTTATTTATTTTACAAAATTAAAAGACATGGATGTTATTTTTATTCATTGCTTTTAATAAATAAATAGATTGGGGCAATGAAAAAAGGTCAGATTGTGAGAGTGAAAAGGAAGAAATGACTCAATGATATATATATATATATATATATATTGACAATGACTCAATGGTATTAGTGTAAGTACAAGTGGGTTTTTTTCTACTTACCCCAAAAAAAAAAAAATTCTATATGGCTAATCCAGCTTTGCAATGGAGTCAATTTAATGCTAGTAGAATGGTCTTACTTCTTTTTTTATACTTCAGAAGACTTGTTAACAAGTCTTCTGAAAACTTCTTTTATACTTTAGAATACTTGTTAACAGGTCTTCTGAAGTATAAAAGAAGTTTGTGCCCCATGATAGAGAGAGTGGTTGAGTAGTAACATCTTGCATGTGTCCATTTGACTTGGAATATTTTTGGTATTCTTGGAAAATTTCTCTCGTCATTTCCCACAAAAAAGAGAGTTGAACAAGAATAAACTGAACCAGTTATATGAATGTGTCATTGTCTTTCATAAAAAATAAATAAATAAAAAAGTGTCATTACCTAGAAAATATTTATATCTTAACTCTTGGATTTTGGAAGTACACAATTGCATGGTACAGAATTCAAAATTCAAAGTTGTACCTGAAAAATAAATAAATGTCATTTTATGAAATCACTAGGTTATGAGAATATGCATGACTTTTGAATGGATTTTGTGGTACGTTTTTTTGTTAGAATTCCTATCCTTCTTGTGTGTGTGTGAGTTTATTTCTCTGAAAAAAAAAAAAAAAAAAAAAAAAAAAAAAGGGTTAAAAGAATATGCAACTCTTTTCAATGCTTTCTGCAATAGTGAATTAGTTCTATTTTCAAGGGAGTTCAACATAGAGTTGATAATAATATAATCTAATCCTCCTCAAATCTTGTATAGAAACCATGATCCTTCTTGTACTAGAGTGGAGGTGTAGGTGACTAGAAAGTAGATAATGGTATGAAAGTTAGTAGATTATATATTATTATTATTAACTGTCTACTGTTTGATTCAGATTCTAGAAAGAATAAAGATGTAATTATATGCGATTTTGTTTTTCTATTCAAGTTTGGACCTATTAAAGCTTCATGGTTTGTTTCATTTTTACCCTATGTTTAGATAGAAAGAGATAATTGAAAAGGAGCGAAGATTGTAGAACTTATCACCCTAAACATACTGATGGAGGAAGTTATTCACAGAATGCCTAAACAAGATGAAACAATTTATTAGCATAGGATTGATCACCTTGACAACCGGGATTTGAAATTTTCTTGTAGGATTCTTATTAAGCAACTCTCTTACATCTCAATTGAAAGATGACATTGCAAATTTTATTCAACAAGTTCCGAATTTTCAAGAAAATTTATTTATTTTACAAAATTAAAAGACATGGATGTTATTTTTATTCATTGCTTTTAATAAATAAATAAATTGGGGCAATAAAAAAAGATCAGATTGTGAGAGTGAAAAGGAAGAAATGACTCAATGATATATATATATATATATATATATATATATATATATATTGACAGTGACTCAATGGTATTAGTGTAAGTACAAGTGGGTTTTTTTCTACTTACCCAAAAAAAAAAAAAAATTCTATATGGCTAATCCAGCTTTGCCATGGAGTCAGTTTAATGCTAGTAGAATGGTCTTACTTCAAACTTCTTTTATACTTCAAAAGACTTGTTAACAGGTCTTCTGAAAACTTCTTTTATACTTTAGAAGATTTGTTAACAGGTCTTCTAAAGTATAAAAGAAGTTTGTGCCCCATGATAGAGAGAGTGGTTGAGTAGTAACATCTTGCATGTGGCCATTTGACTTGGAATATTTTTGGTATTCTTGGTAAATTTCTCTCGTCATTTCCCACAAAAAGGAGAGTTGAACAAGAATAAACTGAACTAGTTATATGAATGTGTCATTGTCTTTCATAAAAAAATAAAAAAATAAAAAATTTAAAAAAAGTGTCATTACCTAGAAAATATTTATATCTTAACTCTTGGATTTTGGAAGTACACAATTGCATGATACAGAATTCAAAATTCAGAGTTGTACCTGAAAAATAAATAAATGTCATTTTATGAAATCACTAGGTTATGAGAATATGCATGACTTTTGAATGGATTTTGTGGTATGTCTTTTTGTTAGAATTCTTGTCCTTCTTCTTGTGTGTGCGTGAGTTTATTTCTCTAAAAAAAAAAAAAAGTTAAAAGAATATGCAACTCTTTTCAATGCTTTCTACAATAGTGAATTAGTTCTATTTTCCAAGGAGTTCAACATAGAGTTGATAATAATATAATCTAATCCGCCTCAAATCTTGTATAGAAACCATGATCCTTCTTGTACTGGAGTGGAGGTGTAGGTGACTAGAAAGTAGATAATGGTATGAAAGTTAGTAGATTATATATTATTATTATTAACTGTCTATTGTTTGATTCAGATTCTAGAAAGAATAAAGATGTAATTATATGCGATTTTGTTTTTCTATTCAAGTTTGGACCTATTAAAGTTTCATGGTCTATTTCATTTTTACCCTATGTTTAGATAGAAAGAGATAATTGAAAAGGAGCGAAGATTGTAGAACTTATCACCCTAAACATACTGATGGAGGAAGTTATTCACAGAATGCCTAAACAAGATGAAACAATTTATTAGCATAGGATTGATCTCCTTGACAACCGGGATTTGAAATTTTCTTGAAGGATTCTTATTAAGCATCTCTCTTACATTTCAATTGAAAGATGACATTGCAAATTTTATTCAACAAGTTCCGAATTTTCAAGAAAATTTATTTATTTTACAAAATTAAAAGACATGGATGTTATTTTTATTCATTGCTTTTAATAAATAAATAAATTGGGGCAATGAAAAAAGGTTAGATTGTGAGAGTGAAAAGGAAGAAATGACTCAATGATATATACATATATATATATATATATATATATATATATATATATATATATATATATATTGATAGTGACTCAATGGTATTAGTGTAAGTACAAGTGGGTTTTTTTCTACTTACCCAAAAAAAAAAAAAAAATTCTATATGGCTAATCCGGCTTTGCCATGGAGTCAATTTAATGCTAGTAGAATGGTCTTACTTTAAACTTCTTTTATACTTCAGAAGACTTGTTTACAGGTCTTCTGAAAACTTCTTTTATACTTTAGAAGACTTGCTAACAGGTCTTCTGAAGTATAAAAGAAGTTTGTGCCCCATGATAGAGAGAGTGGTTGAGTTGTAGCATCTTGCATGTGGCCATTTAACTTGTAATATTTTTGGTATTCTTGGGAAATTTCTCTCGTCATTTCCCACAAAAAAGAGAGTTGAACAAGAATAAACTGAACCAACTATATGAATGTATCATTGTCTTTCATAAAAATAAAAAGTGTCATTACCTAGAAAATATTTATATCTTTACTCTTGATTGCATCTCCTTTTTTTAGATTAAGTGAGTCATGTGCACATCACAGGTACTAATGTCATATTTCTATTGGTAATTGGAGCCCAAAGCTGCAAACATATTTAGAGCCAAATTTTCCTTCTTTTTTTCCATTTGAATTTGACTTATTGGAATTAGCTTTGGCATAAGCTGGAAAACTTACTTGGACGTTTGATTCGAATTTTTAGTATATATGGGGGATGTTTGGTACATGCACTTAAATAACAGTTTTCAGTATTTAAACAACATTACATGTATTTTCACACACTTTTTTACCCACACATATTTTTAAAAAATACAAATAACGTTACTAGAACAATATTACCAAACAGGCCCATATATGTTGAGCCCTCACCATACTACAAAGGGACTACATTTATGAAGACCATGATGAGGTAGGTTCTTACAAACTCTAGTAGCACTGAAGAAGAAAGGACTAACCATGATTAGTAAAAACTTTTTAGGTTAAATATTATTGTTCTTTCTCATCAAACTTCTAAAAAAGAAAAAGCACCTCCAACAGCAACTTCATGCAAGTTCATAGATCTAGCTACCTCTAGTAATCTCTCTTTCCCTTTACAATTCTTACAGTATCACACATACTTTACCAACTTTTCAATATTTTGAAATATTTTGTTTCTGTTATTAACGAAATGGTTAATGTGTTAATTTCTCCAAATCTCAAAGGAAAATGTCATTCTCTTGAACTTTTGGTATGGAGAAACAGTCCACAAAAGTTTTTGTAATTGACCCTATTAAGTTTCTATATTCTTCCAATTTTTCTATTTCTTTTCCAAACGCACAAAAGTAAAGCGATTATCTTTTCTTTCCTTTTACTTTTCTATTCTTCATATATTTACCATTCATCTTTATACTTTTCTATTCTTCGTATATTTACCATCCATCGATTACTGAAAATTTTACACAAACCAGAAATAGTTCAAAATGAAAGTAATTTTTATTTTAGGGTCATACTAAACTAATTTTACAGTTTTTCATGCACCTCCTAATTAGTTGGACACCCCTTATGGTTTTAAACATCTAAATGACACAAATTAATTCGATGAGAAGGATAAGCTTTACCACTATTTAATATTTTTGGGACAAATTATTTTGTGAATTCCGAGAGTTCAAGAAGGGTCCAAAGGCCAAAAAGACCCAACAAAACTCTAGCTTACAAGCAACACATAGTGACATCAAAGATGTGAGGAAGAAAGAGACTTTGAAAGTCCTACATATTTGGACAAAGTACTTTAACTCATAAATTCTTAACCATACTATACTTTTTTTTTTAATTGGAAAACCAAGTTAGTGTTGAAGTTGGACATATGACATTTCAATAGGAGTTAGGCATATAGAAAACTTCCAAATGTACATGGAATCAGGTGAACTACTTAAAACTTACTGATACATACAACTATAAGTTTGGACATCTTCACAGGGAATGTATGTGCTTCACCCTCTGAATTACTTGCTTAACCTTGGTTGATGGTTCATCATACAAAATGGCAGGGTTGTCAAACTCAGATGCCAAACTCCTCTCCCCAAGAAAAGCACGAAATGAATCTGCCACTGAGTATGAAAGAGAATCGAGATTGTATCCCCCTTCTAAGAAAAACACACATCGACCCCCACATAGATCTTTAGCAAGTTGTTTAATATTGGACGCTAGCATGTAGTATGTTCCCGTTGTGAACTGTAGACTGGCTAGTGGATCCAATACATGACCATCATACCTAACACATTCATTTGCAAGATATGAATGTATGAGAGAGAGAGAGAGAGAGAGAGATATGCAAGTGGGTGAATGACTAGATTGGCAATAATAATTTGTTATAAGCTACTTAAAGATCAAGACAATCTAAACCCAGGGGCAGGGGCAGAATTGCCTTCAGACCCATAGAGGATGTCTTTGTGCCATAGTCATTTGGCAGCAGATGATGTTGCCGCTTCTTGTTGTTGAAAAGCATTACCAAATATTGACAGGAGCCTATCTTAAGGTCAAAGACTATGAAAGTTAAATATAAAACGTTTTTTTACATTTGAATGACTAGATTGACAATGATAATTTTTTTTAGGCTACTAAGAGAGAGAGAGAGAGAGAGAGAGATGCAAGTGGGTGAATAAATAGATTGACAACGATAATTTTTTTAAGCTACTTAAAGATGAAGGCAATCTAAATCCAGGGGTGGGAGGCAGAATTGCCCTTGGTCCCATAGAGGATGTCTTTATGCCATAGTTTCATTTGGCAGCAGATGATGTTGTCCCTTCTGGCTAGATATATTAAATTTTGTTTACATATGAAGTAATATCTAAATTATTGAAATCATGTGATAGATAAGTCTGTTTATTTGATTAATTCAAATTCAAATTTCAATACTGGAGAAACTCTAAAATGTCTATCCATGTTGAACCCTTGCATTCATTTCTCCCTCCCAAAAATAGCAAACTCAAAAAGAAAGAACAAGGAAAGAAAATGCTATATTTTGAAAAATAAGCTAATAAATGACAGATGTACTTACTGTAATTGAAAGAAAAATTTGCAGTTAAATTGCAAATGCAACACAACCATACAACTTGGAATTGGATGACCCCATACAACAACTGAGCTGCAACCCTTATAAAATAACTTTCCAGTTCCATTATTTTCATCCTTCTTCATGAAAGACAACTTATATTTAAAAGCTCTATTCAGTCATGGTAAAATCATTTTCCTTTAACCTTTTCTTAATTAGTATAGTATTCTCAGTATATTATGTCCTGGTTAGTATTCTTAATATTGCATCCATACATTGTAATTATAAGTTGGGCGATGATTTGTTGCTATTTACATACAACCCCCTCCCCTTTTTTTCTCTCTCTCTCTCTCTTCCAATAAAAATTCTAGCTCTACCCATAGGAGCCTCACTTGGGATTACTCCTAGTCCTATATATACCTACATGTGATTTTATTTTACAATCTATGAAATAATTAAGATATTCACGGACTTACAAATAGAATTCTACAACTCTTCACCAGAGACAGAAATAAATTGCACAGTGAAGCTTCAGCAAACGTTGTTTTTCATGGGAAGCATGTATGCAATGCCATTTATAGAAATGGGATACTCACCCAGCAGAAACAAGAATTATATCCGGCTTAAATCTTTGGGCACAGGGTACAATAACTTCATCAAACACAGTTGTCATGGCAATATCACCTGATCCTCCAGGTAGAGGCAAATTTAATGTTGTTCCTTCACCATCTCCATGACCTACCTCATCAACTTTACCAGTACCAGGGTAGCTTCCATCCTATTTCAAAAGAAGACTAAATAGCATTAGATTGGTTGCTGCAAAATGAACTTCAAAGATGAACATTCATGCAGTGATCAAAAACAGTAATACCAGACAAATCCAGAAATTAAAAAGAAGATACTGGACTATTGAAAATAGAACATCTATTACACATACTTATTGGCATCTAGATTCTAGACACTACAACGGCTAGAATACACCATAAGATCACATACAATTGCACATCATCTTGCCTCCACCACATAAAAATATTTTTTTTAAAATAATTTGAAAAGTGCAGGTATGTTCCTTTTCAATATAGGTCAAACAAGAACTTGACACTGAATTCCTGATTCTCACCTATACATACTCACATACATACATACATATATATGGGTCATTACTTAGTGACAGCATTTGGTTCCACCTAAATAAGGTCCTAGAAGAGGTGGCTTGGATATGGTCATTTTCTAACACATTTGCACTTGACAAACCAAGACTTTACCATTGCTATAGAGTACCAGACAATGATCCCTCATACACATAAGTATGCATGTATGTATATTCATACTTCAAGTCATATCTAACGTTCTTTAAATGCGGGAGAAGATAAAATTCATATAATTGATGAGAGAGATTAAGGCCTTGAATATTAAGCAGGATAAAAAGTTTGTGACTATATTGCAAAGTAAAACATATAAGACAGGTCTGGACCAAATTAATGCTTACTTGGTGAGTTGAAAGGAAAAATATATCTGGATCATCATAAAAAGCGTCATTTGTCCCATTTCCATGGTGAACATCAAAATCAATGATAAACACACGCTTCAACCCATGTACACGTTGGGCATAACGAGCTGCAATGGCCAGATTTCCGAAAACACAGAACCCCATAGGCCCCTTTGGAATAGCATGATGTCCTGGAGGTCTTATCAAAGCAAAGCCCACAGGTGGATCCAGGCAATTTTTTGATGCTGCAACCTGAAATACAAAATAGAAAATGTTGGATAATATAAACTAGAATCTACTTCTACCATCTTCAGTGCAATTATGAACATTTAGCGGTGTCAAAAAAAGAAATGAAATTGTTTCAGCACAGCACACAAAATATAACAAATAAGAATAATCATAAGAGACTGACGTGCCAGGTCGAGACATCACCACTGAATCAACTAAGGTGATTCCTGCTCCAGCTGCAACTAGTGACTCATGAAATGTCTGCATCAATATACCATGATAAGAAAGAGTGGAAGCACAAGATATAGCTTGCAAATTGAAGTGCCAAGATCCAACTCAAACATACACTATATGGTAAGATAAAAATCACATAAAACCATTGATATCACATTTCAAATTCAATAAAAGGACAATAAAAATGAGAGACATGCACCATATTTACATTCAGATCAACTGGAAAACCTTTCTTTACCAGTCAGTTAAACTAATAGATACATGACTCAACTAGTTGTAGAAACATTGACATTAAAAATGTTCTCGATTCGAATGCCGGAATAAAAAAAAATGTTTTATGGGTCACATATGAACCCCTTCTTTGCAAAGGTTTAACAGTATGTGCGTTTCTTTTCATCAGCTGAATATATATCCATTGGAGCATACTAAGACAGTTATCCAAAGTACCCGAATTTCAATGAAATTTTCGAACTGCAAGAATTTCTTTTGATCTGAATTAGTTATCAATGTGAATATACCTACATTAAGCATACTAATATGAAATTTAAGTGTCATTGAATCCACCCATAAAGCACATAGACATTTCACAAAATATGAGAGGAGTCTGCAATTGATTTTTTGAAGGCTTGGACTTCCAAAAATAGTCATGATATACAATTTCAATACAATCACTTCTGCTAACTCATCTAATGTACACCTTCCCAATGAGAAGACCACTATCACTGATCTTGTTAGGAAACAAGAAACCTAACCCAGATCCATGGAATGCAATACCTGAGAACAGTAACCTTGGAAAGAAAGAAGAGAAAATAAAGAGAAATGAGAAGGAGAAAGAAACAACAAAGGCCAACAAGCCTATTACTCAAAACACTCAATTTTATTATCAACTCATTCTATTTTGTTTGAATAGATTGAGCACAATATATATAAAGACTCTTACTTGACTCTTTCTTGTACTAATAGTATTAGGATTCCTACTAGTATTATGATTACTAATAAAGCCTAATAAATACTAACTTGGACCCAAATTAAATAAACCTAAGATACTTAGAGTACCTCAGAAGATTCTATACTCAACTAAATTACCAAAATACCCTTAATTCGCAGAAATTGCAGAAATTACAGATTTGCCCCTCAATATAAAACTGACCATAACTAATAAATTTTTATTTTTTATTTTATTTTTAGAAGAGACCATAACTAATAAAATAAGAAACCCAAATTAAAAACTGTTTTGACCCTAAAAGACTCATACTTAGACCAATAAAAGGGCATGACTTTCACTTCAATTGGACCTCACACAAGGAACCAATAAAATAATTCTTGAATAGGCGAATTTGCAAAGTAATAACATATTAATCTTCCATGATTCCATCAAGAAAAGATCAACAAACGCACAGATTTACATGGTTCACCCAAAAAGTAAGGCCATGTCCATGGGGTTGCTGCAATTTTATTATGACGGAGCTATAACAGGAGTTACGAAGATCATTAGAATATACCGCCCTATTATTTAGTCTACACACATGGGAAATTACAATAAAAAGGCCTAGAGCATCTAAAGAGATAACCCCAATATTTATACAGACATCAATGTTCAATTCAAGGTGAGCTGCCAGCCCCTGAACTCCCGGCATAACCAACACAATAAATCAAGCTCCACCTCTCTCTCTCTCTCTCTCTCTCTCTCTCTCTCTCTCTCTGTGTAAAAAGACAAAGGTAAAAAAACTAAATAACACAGATTCTAATAAAAAAAGGTTCACCGATGTAATATGCAAGTTAACCATTACGCTGGAGATGCCACTTCTCTCTCTCTCTCTCTCTCACACACACACACACACAAACACACACATCTCTCTCTACTGTAATGAAAATGCTCCTCCATATCAGAAGAGCTCATAGTGGAATCCAGTTGAAAAATAAAAAATTAGGATCAAGTTTCAAATAAACTGATTTCAAGAGATCATCATTTTAATTTTTCTAATAGTTATCCCTTTTCTTACCTTATCTTGATAGTTATATTGATTTGCTCATGTAACTATCAATTAATTAATCTGATTTGATGATGCAAAGAAATTATAGGCATTGATTATGACAAGTCCAGTGAAAAATATCTAGAAGCAAATGACTTTTAATACCTTAAACAGAATGAGTGTCTGTAAATATCCACAAGCTCAAGAAAGAAAGCAGATTGATCTAAAGTTTTGAACTTACAGTGGAAGTAGCATATGTTGGCCCAGAACCATCAATAAATATAATACCCTCTTGTGAAGCCTGATCCATTGCCTATAAAAATAAACCAAATAAGCCTGATTGGTTCCATGCAAGACTAAGAACAATAGAAGTATATAATATTGAAAACAAACACCAGCATAATGTAAAAAAATTAACCATTCAAGGAAAATGGATACTTGAAACCTCAAAAAGTCACCAACACATTGACTGACTAATAAGGATATGCACATACATATCCCTCCAAATGTATTATAGCATCTTGAAGGTATAAACCCTACATGCAACACATCCTAAACTTGCCATTGCATTGAGGTCAAAACTTATTGCTAAGTCTCTAGCATCAGTCATCACAAACCACATATATATAAAAAAATAAAAAATAAAAAAGAAGAAGAAGAAGAAGAAGAAGAAGAAGAAGGAAGCAAAAAAATTGCAAGCAAAGCCAAAGAGTGGGATCACGTACTAATTTGTGGTACTCTTTATATTTTTTCTCAAAGGACTTGCATATTAAGGTATCAAGTCATATTTAAATCATTCCTGGCCTCAATCTAAATTCTTATGCTTCTCACATTAGTTGTATATGTCAAAAAGGGTGGAGAAGGGGGAGGGTGCCACCCATTTGTACCTATATATCAATTTGCCTTACCTATGATTCTCCTTCAGACTGTCATTCTCATTTTTGTTTTCGGTATTATGGATCTTGGTTCACAATGGTACTTGTGGATAAAGATTTATGCATCAGTGAGGTCAATGTCATACTTTTACATTTCAACTTTTTTTTTTTTGGATAAGTTGTAAATAGGTGCTATATGTGTAAAAAGAGTGGGGAATCAGTGAATCATCTTCTTCTTCATTGTCCTATTGCTTCTGAGTTATGGTTTATGGTGTGGGCTCTGTTTGGTCTTCTATGGGTTATGTTGTGAAGTGTTACTGATTTATTTTCGAGTTCACAAGGTTCCTTCAGTAGACATCAAAGCATAAATTTATAGAGGGTCGTACCACATTGTGTCTTATGGTGTATTTGGCAAGAACAGAACTCAAGATGTTTTGAGGTGAAGGAACAATCTATTCTGGAAATTAAATCTCTCCTTCTCCACACCTTGCTGGATTGGAGTTCGGTTTTTAATCTTTTTCCATGTTATAATTTTTTAGAAATGCTTGATCTTTGTAATTTAAGAGTTTGATGTACTGCTACCCATGTACACCCCTAGTGTACCTGGTTTTTGATTAATACAACTCCATTATTTATAATAAATAAATAAACATTTTTTTTATAAGTAATAAAACTTCATTGATAAGACATCTCAGATACAAAGACCAAAGTACACCGGGCGTGTGCTGAGGAAAAGCATAAATAAATTCTTGCTACCTTCTTCACATGTCTTTTCCTTGGAAAACTGCATGGAAATCAAAAGTGCCAACAAAGATCAGTTTCTTTATATAGATGCCGACATTGGGTCGTATCTCAACTAATGATAATTTATGGAAGCATCGGCCCTTTGTTATTGATTGGTGTTCTATGTGTAAGAGGGATGGGGAGGCCGGTAATCACTTACTCTTACACTATTCTCTTGCCAGAGACTTAATCTTACATTGTTCTCTTGCCAGAGACTTATGGAGCAAGTTGTTTTCACTTTTGGGGTAGCTTGGGTTATGCTTAGTGGTGTGGTGGAGCTTCTAGCCTGTTGGTTGGGCAAGTTTAACCAGCATAGAAATGGGGCAATTTGGAATATGATCCCTCATTGTCTAATGTAGAGCTTTTGGCTAGAAAGGAATTCTCGAATCTTTGAAGAAACCGAAAAATCAACTCATGATTTGATCTTGTTCTTCTTTCAGACTTTGCTTGGGTGGAAAAATGCTTTGGGTGTTCTCAATTTTACTTCTTTGTTGGATTTACTTGATAGTTGTACTTTCTCTACTACTTAGTTTTGTCAAAGATCTGTTTAGTTGGAGAGATGGAAAAGTTGTAAGATAGAAAATGGGGAGAGGATAGAAAAGTGGAAAGATAGAAGAGATTTTAGTTTTCCCTCATGGTGTTAGGTTTGGGGGGTCGAAAAATGGAGGAATGGAAAACTCTTTTGTTTGGTTGAGAAGAAAAATGAGAGGATAGAAAATATTGTTTGTCGGAATTTACTCTCATGCCCCTATTATGTATTTTTATATATAAATATTTTACTAGGAAAAAAAGCTAGATTGGGGTATAAAAAATGCATGCCAAACATTAACTTAAAAGTAGGGGAACAAAAAGGAGAAACAATTTGAAAACAGTGGGGAGCAGAATGGTAAATTCCATCAGCCCCCTCTCTTCTCTCCTATTTTCTCTCCATTTTGGGGGGATTGAATTTTGGTGGTCCCGGAGAAAAAACTGCCAGGCCCCACAATTTTCTCCCCCCTCCCCTCCCAACCACACTCATTATCCATTTTCTATCCACCCAGTTTTCGCACCAACCAAACACATCCTATAGTAAGTTTGAACTTCAAAAAACCCCTAGGATGAAGGTTTCCAACACAATCTATCCATGCTACCTCCCCTCCATACTCCAGAATAAAGTAGATCCATGAAAGACACAACTGACTCTAGCTCCCAGTCTTGTACTAATGATTTATATAAGTAGTCAACCACTCTCTATAGTAGTCTCTACTTCTAAATGAGATGAAGACTATGCATCTAATGAGTAAATTCCATCCACTTAAAGCATATAGGCAACCCAGTTTCTAAGCCTTGTCGGCATGCCCAGGGACTGCAGTAAGCTGCTTCCTGTAGTCATCACCTCGTTCTTGACAGATTTAATCAGGTGTTAATAATCTGGAGTAAAAGGATTTGAGGTGACAAGGATTTGCTGGGAATTCCAGATCAAGGAAGAGGCAGATCAAAGTATGGTCCGGAAAAACCCAAGTCGATATGAATGAAAGATGCCTCTAAAACTTCTCTCGTACAGTTGAGGTAAAAACCACAATGTTACACCCCAAAATAGAACTATAAGGAGCCCACTTGTCCCAGTCAGAAAAAGCTAGTTTCCTAATATATGTACTCTCGTCCAGCCAATCAATTAGAGGTCCAGAACCTCAAACGGATTTAGCCTGGCCATGTTGTGTAAAACAGAACCTTCTTAAAAAATGTTTATAGAGGTGGATTTAGCCTGGCAAGATCTACATTTACTACTGAGACCTCAACAAGGCATGCCTGTGCTTTTTAACTAAGAAAATATCCTGTCTCTAAAGCAATGGTATACGAATCCGCTGAAGTAAAACAAACTTCTTTCACAAATTCCAAAACCGCATACCAGTATATACAAGATTCAACATTCTCATGAAAAAAGTATGAAAGTAAAAAATAAATAAAATAAATAAATAAAACATTGGAAGCTACACATATACAAACAACAAAAAACAAATGGCACTAGCCACATGCTTCCATTCCTTGTACCCATATAACTTTCAGCTAGTTTTTAGCACTTATTATGATCTGACGCAATGAACACCAAACACAAGAAGAAAAACTACAATAGTTAATTTTGAGGCTACCTTCTCAAGGCCTGATACATAGGCTCTTGCATGAACACTTGCAATGTCATCTATTGAAGCAGGCTTGAAATTGTGAAGTTCAATGATCTCTGAGCCACGGATCTATATAAAGGAAAAAATGATTAAGCAAATTGGAACAATAAAATTTTCTTATTCATAATATCAAAATAATTATCCAATCTCAATTTAAAAAAGGACTAGGCATTTTTCTAGTCATATGGGTCACACAATGGAAGTTTGGTGCAGGGAGTGCAAGACAATTTTATTTTATGTAATTTAAGAAGTCAATTGTATTTTTTAAGATTTACATTGAATTTTATTATAGGTCTTATACTCTTACTAGTTAATTTGACTATTAGTATTTATTTAATTTCCTAAATTCAAGGGTACTTTTATAATTCAATAATTGGGCTTTCCTAAGTCGATTAGAATTAGGCTTAAGTCATACTAGTTTATATAAGCACACTATTGTACTCCAATGGTGATAGTTAGGTTGAGTGGTAAAATTTATTGTTGCAGATTTTCCTTCAATAGCTTGGTGCTGATTCCAGGCAACTCTATGTACTAATTCCTAGATTTTGTTTTCTCTTGCTTGGAGCTGGATCCTGGAGTGTTTTTTTTTTTTTTTTTTTTTTTTTTTTTGTGAATGAAATTTTTTTTCATATAATTATTTGAAATTACAAGCAATATTAATGATTTCCATGTGAACCAATTAAAAATATGTTTTTTTGCTCATTTTCAAGGTCAGTTTCCTAAAAATATTTTCTAGAAAATACGTCATTTTCAAGAAAATGTTTTCAGTCAAAACAGATGGAGCATTAGTGGCAAACCCTAATACTGCAACTACTACTACTAGTGTAATCAGCATCATCATGTTATAGGTAACTCCTTGAGCTAAAAGTTCTCCAGAAATGATATGTAATCCTAAACACTTTCTACATTTTCTTTTCATCTCGGTTGCTAACGATTTGGGGTACTAGTTGTTCAATGCTATCATTTCATTCCGAAAATATAATCTTGCTTGTAGCAGTTTGTAATACCAAGAGAGAATTGTTAAAACAAGAAAAATGATGAAAAAAATTCAAGTATTAGACTCAAACATAGGGATTTGTTTTATAAGTTTTGGCCTCAAGGGGAAAGGGGGGAATGGGAAATTTAAACCAGTGATATCCAATTCATGAGGGGTGGTTCACAGCCATTTGTGCTACCCTTTATGGGGTTATTAACAAGGAAAATATCAAATTTCGTGCAGAATAAGAGTCTCAACAATAAAGAATGAAGCATATTGTACATTTCATTTAATACCTTTGGAGTCAGTTCCATCTTTTCAAGAGCATTAACAATTGCAGGAACTCTAAAATTAGATTCTGGATGGGACTCCTGTACACAGCAATAAATCCAGAGTTCAATTAATGGCATTTACACAACTTCAAACACATTAGTAAGACAATGACTGAAAATAACAGGGAATACACTTGGTATGCTAAAAAAATCATAGATTAAAAATGTAATTTCTGATTAGTAAATGAAGTGATGGATATCTTGAGAGCCATTTAATCAAAAGATCTCTTCCCTCCTCTGTTCTCTTGCACACTAAAAAGAATAATAAAAAATGAAGAACAAAAATATGGAATTTCTGATTACCAATTGAAGTGATTGACCACTTTAGCTTGAAAGACAACTGTATTATTTTTTTCCTCTATTCCTTTCTACATCCTAATTTTTCACCTTTAAAGAAGTACAAATAAGGATATAACACTCTATTCTAATTAAATTCTTTCAATGCTGATACTATTTGAAAGATCTTTCATCATGGAGTGGAGACTGGAGAGTCCATAATCTACACACATAGTCCTAATTCAAGTCCTATTCCACACTAAAACTAATAACTCAAACCTTTACCTTGACCAGTTGTTAGTTGAAAAACTCAATGATTTAATCATTTATAGTCACTCACTGGAAGTTTGGAACCCTGAGTACAGTGTTCCAACCATCCAGTTGTAGCAGGAAAAGGAACTTTATGTGAAATGGTGCTCAGATGAAAAAACACCTTTTTCAGCCATTGGATCAGCAAGGGTGTGATGGATCAACCAATAAGAGATGATCAGGTCTATTGTCAACTAGAAAAGGCATTATGTAACTTTGGAAATGATGAAAAAAATCATCTAATTTCACAAAGTGATTTATAACAAATATTAGAGGACTGAGGACTTAAAGATAATTCAAATTTCAAAAAAACTGCATAAGGGGGCCGTTTGAAGGTAGTATATGATGGAGAAAGAGGAGCACTTGTCTACTTATAAACATTTTACAAATAAACTATAGGATAACTAAAATAACCTCAGCAGCTAAATAGTTTCTTAAAGGAGTATGTAGAATAAGGTACTTTCCAGAAATTCTTGTGACATAATTGCCAATTCAAACTACCTATACGTTATCTTTATTAGTCAGTTAAAATATATTTTTTTATAAGTATTAGTCAGTTAAAATAATAGCCAACCAAATAATAACAAAAATAAGTCCTTTCATATTTTAATGTTTATAAGCCAACTTCAGCACAGAAAGAACTGAAAATCAGATCATATATATTCATGACCCAAGAATTATAATAACAAACAAAAATATAACCATATATATCAACCAGATCTTTTCCTCTTATGATATTATCCAGCATCTTAAGGTATGATACAAATTTGAAGTCATTTTACATTATTCAAAATGATTGCTCTATAAAGTTGGGAAACCAGGAATTATGTATGTTATATATCAAAACTAGACCATCAAAATAATCCCCATGTTTGAAAATTGCAACCGAGACAATTAGCCCCAGAAATCCATACTGAGGACCTCTTAATAAGCTTAAACAAAACTCATGACATTTTAAGAGTATAAAATGAACCAGTCAGCTAAATAACCTGGTTGTGACCCATGGCAGGAGCAACAGCATAAATCAGCCTTGCATTAGTGATCTTTTCATTAGAAGGAACATACAGATCCCTCCCCATACTATTTAAACAAGAAATGGAAGCTCCTCCAATACTTCTTGAGAAACATCTCCTTCCTCCTCTCAATTTCTTTGGGGAAAATTGACCCCCCACAAATTTCCCATCCATGTCAATTCTAATATAACTTTTCCACTTGTATAGATGATGCCGCACAAAAAATAACACATTCCCTAACACAAACACAATTATTTGATCTTAAAAACACCAGAGGCCAGACCACATTTCTAGGATTTTACAAAAGTATTATATATATATCAATCAAGACAGTTACAATATGGTGAATCTAGCAAGCCAAATATGAGCATAAGTCATATCTATATTAAAGTACAGAGAAATTGATTCTGGATATCTGTAAATCTCTTCTTTAGGGCAGTTACTCAACAAGCAAACATTAACAGCTCTAACCTGTGATGGAGGCTTGGAGTTGCTTGAGAGCTGGAGCATAACATGAGGGAAAAGCAGTAATAAAGTAGTTAGGGAACCAATATATTTATATTTAATGTGGTTCATTTGGTAGGTGGAGCTCCAATTAGATAGACTAAAGCAAATGTTTCTGAGATGATAAAGTTATTGTTCAATGAGACTTGATTCTTCCTTTTTTTTAATTGCAAAGAATTCTAAAATACAAAGAACTTTATAATCTTCTCTTTTGTTATATCTCACTTCTGAAAGCTCTTTATCAATTTGATTACTAAACCAATGTAACAACTTTAAAAACACATTATAACTGTATTTTACTAAATTCTAACAGCATTTTAGTAAGAAATATTTTTGCAAAATATTTATAGCTAAAAGCCTAAAACTATACATCCCACCACAATTCCAAATGGGCACCAACTAAGCCAGCTCATGCCAATTGTTTTGCAACCCAATTCTATTTCGTTCTAGTAGTTTCTACTTGGTTTAGTAAGGTTTTTTTTTTTTTTTTTTTTAAATCTTAGTCCGTTTAGGAAAAAGATTTTAAACCAATAATCCTATCAGAATTTTTATGCTTTGAGAGAATGATTACCTTCTCCTTTGTAGATATGATTGTTAAGAAACTTAAGAATGATTTTCTGGGTTTCATCATTTTTTTTCTCCTTTCACTCACGATTTTAAAATTTTAATACCAAACAGACATCAATTTCCTTCAAAATCTTTTGGTAAGTGGCCAACCTTGATTAGTCTGTTGAGGATTCATAGCCGACCCCAAAGTTTTAGGATTAAGGTTTGGTTGTTGTTGTTGTACTTATCAAATTTCGATCCATTTTATAATATAATCATCCTAAAATTCCTTAAACAAAAAAACCCCTCCAAGAAACCTCAATTAGTGCTAAATTTCTAAAGTTGGTCCGTCAAAAGATTCAGCATAATAGCTCACTCCAGTACTCCTTACTTTCCTACATCACAAAAGCATATCAAAGTGCAATATCTTTTTATTGGCAAGTTAGCCAAGAACTTTGTAACTCAACTGACACCTCTTAATGTTTTCAACAGAGACTTCTAGACTTCAAATCCCCCATCCCCCATCGTAACTATCAAACATCAAAAAAATATTTATTTGTAAGTTACAGTGGTTCTTGAATGAACCCATGACCTCACCCTCCACCTTATGCTTACAAGAGGAATATATGTGACTAGAGCTAGAGCTCACTGACAAAGTCTAAAACTTTTCTCCTCCTAAGATAGTGAATGACCAAAAATAATTTTTGTGTCAACTTTGAAAATAAACTAGAACTACCCAGCAATTCAAGAAAGACTCAATTAGTAATACTAACATGTTAAAATGAAAACCCAACTGAAACACCAAACTATTAAAGAATTAAAAGACACCCAAATCAAATTTCGTAGCTATCAATTTAACAGGCATATATGAATACATAATATACTACAACCCAGATAAACGATTTTTTATTTATTAAAGAAATACATAAATTCAAGGAAACAAGGTTTAGTGGTTTATAAGTGCATGTCTGTGAGAGAGAGAGAGAGAGAGAGAGAGAGAGGTACCTGCAGAAGATGGAAATGGAGGGAATGCTTGGAGATACATATTGATGAGAGGGAGAGGGAGAGAGAGAGAGAGAGCAGTTTAGCGTTAGGATGGTGCGTGAGCGCGCTCAGTCAAGCCTTTTTCTCTCAACATTTTGGCAACATTACATTTTAACCACAAATTAATAAATCCTTAAATTTTCTAAAATACTAAATTAAATTTTATTTTGAATAATAATAATAATAACTAGCCTACACGCGTGAGGCTTTTCTATTTTTTTATAAAGATTAATAATTTATATTTATTATAATTTAAGATTTCTACTTTTTCCAATCATAAAAAATTTAAAAAAAATACGTGAGGTGAGTTTTGTAGATTAGAGGAGTTTTAAAACTAACAAAAGAGTGGTCGTATTTTGTAAGGAGTTAGTGAGTAGAAGTAGAGATGGCAATGCGGTGGGGCGGGGCCGAAGGATGGAGTCTTCGTCCCCGCCCCGTATGGTTTTGTCTTACCCCATCAAGCCCCTTGGGGCCCCGCGAAATCCCGCCCCACTCCGTAAAACTTTACTTTTTATTAATTTGCCCTATAACTAGTACAATTTTTTTAATGAAACCTATTTCATTGATAAAAAATATACTTGAAATTACAACTAAATTTATCCTATCAAATCAAATCAATTTTTAGAAAAAATTGAATAATATATCCAAGTGTTTAATAAGACAATCATAAAAAAAAAAATCTCATAGTATAACACATAATAAAATAAAGGCAGAGAACTACATTAGATAGAATAAAATGAGCTAATATTGATATGTTTGTTTAAATAGTAGGGTTTTAGGGTATAAAAAATTTACAATTATAACATTTAGCAACGCAGGGCGAGGCGAGGTGGGGACAAGGAGGGGCGGGGCTGGGTGGGTCTAAAAAGTCTAAACCCATCCCCGCCCCGCCCCGTGGTGTGGGGCTAAAATCTTGCCCCATCCCCACCCCACCACTTTTGCGGGGGTAGGGAAAACCCGTGCGGGGTGGAGCGGGGAGGGGCGGGTTAAGCGGGACGGGGAAAAATTGCCATCCCTAAGTAGAAGTAGGAATTTAAATTAATGTAAAAGTATGAGTTTATTAGAAGCATGAAGGCATTTCAACACAGAAGTAGGAATTTATTATTTTTGTCAATTTACTATTTTAACCCCATTTTTAAGTTTTAGGTAGGGGTATTTTTTACAGTAAAAAAAATAATAACTAACTTTCTTTTGCCAATTTACTATTTTAACCCCATTTTTAAGTTGTTGGTTAATTAATTTAGGGGTATTTTTGACAGGAAAAAAAACAATAACTAACTTTTTGAATCCTCTTAATATATACAGATTTCTTTTGCCAATTTATTATTTTAACCCCATTTTCAAGTTGTTAGTTAATTAATTTAGGGGTATTAAATGTAAAGTATTGTGTTTGGAATTTAATATAAACCAAAAGTTTAATTTGTACACAAAAAAGTTTTAATTTTATTTACTTGTTAAAAATTCAGGTTTAATTTATTGTTTTTTAAAACTACAAAATTTAATGTATCAAACACCCTAAATTCTAAAATGTAAATGTAATTTTCCTTAAAAAAGTTTCTCCAAAATTTTGAATAGACAACATTCCAAGTGGAAAATTATTGAGTACTTCCAAATCTATATATCTATATATATAATAATAGGTGAAACTGAGAGAAACTCAAATTAGAATTCCAAATTAGAGTTCCAATTTTGCATCATATGTCTTAAATTATTTATTCTTAAAAAGTTTTATTTCTTAATTTTAGAATCAAATATGAGATCACATCATAAATATTCATCAAATTGAGTTATTAAGTACAAAAACCAAAGAGTCTAGAATAAATGAATCGTTAAAAAAAAAAAATACTTTACAATAATTAAAAAAATAAAATGGAAAATTTACATTTTATACCTAATAATATCCTTACAAATTTTTTTAAAGAGTTAACAAAATATAAAAATGACTATTAATAGTATTTAAATATTATATATATATGAATTATATTATGCATCTTATTGTATATATTTAAGTGTATCTATGCATATGCATGGGGTTACAAACAAGTTATAATAATATCATATTCACTCCTCTCACTATTACCTAATAGGAGAGATTATAACATAATATAATTCCAAATTATTGTACACTTTGAAAACCTCTCTAGTCCATCATATCATACACTTTTTATTTTAACTCATATCTCTGATATGATACCCATATTATTTGATTAAATGATTTAATAGATCATTGTACACTAAGTTATTAACCAACATATTTGATGGTCATATGATTTTATTAAAAATTTTAATAGATCCTTGCACACATAAATAATTATCTAATAGATTTGAAAATCATATGAATTATTTAGAATTATCTAAATAAAATTAAATTAAAGATAGAGTGATTTTAGTCATCCACGTATATTAATTTGTTACATGACATTTAAAATTTATATGATTTGTTTATAACAAATGAAAGAGATGAGTTTTAAACCAAAATTCTTTGCCACGAGAGACTTAAACACAGTCATTGATACAAAATTCTTGACAATTATGTGACTAATTTAGATAACTGTGTGGGTTAAAAATGGAAAATCAACTTAACTTGAGACAACTAATTTGTATTATGGACTAATGATAATCCATAATAAGAGATTTAAACAAGAACAAGCATATACGTAAAAAGTTATATTACTCAAAGGTGTTACAATTTTCCTATCAAGAACAAGCTCTTGAAGGTGTTGTAAAGCTCCCTTTTTCTCTTTGTGATTCTCACTCTAAGTTTTTAATTTCTTTTTCTGTGTACCCCCACTTCTGCCCTTATCCTCCCTTATATTTGCCCTACTTCTACCCCAAGGATGTGTTGTCCCTCTACTACTGGAGATCTTTATGTTTGACCAGGCTCTTCCTTCCTTACTTTTATGATGAATAGAGACTTTTGGGGCTCTTTGCACTATTTAGGCCAGTCACTCAGTAATAAATGCGACTGTACCAGGTAGGTGAGCCTCATTAATGTAAGCGTGACTGTGGATTTATCGATAAGTTTCAGCAAGCTTCCTCGAACAATCTCGTACATTCGAGAATTTTTCCATGGAAGCTTGATAGTTACTTCGTCTTTGTTGGCTCGATTAGAGTCTTGTCTTCAGATAAGGTTCTCGATGAGTTTCATCTTTGGATCCAAGGTGACATATTATCTGATCCGTGGTCCAAGGTTTGGCTCTTTTAGTGAGGCTTATCCTTAAGGTGGGCTAGCTTGTATAGGGCTTATTTTCACCCATGGCCCAATGTTATTTGGGCCCAAAAAACCATCTCCCTACAATAACTTAATTTGTCATCTAAACGAAAATAGGTAGATGGTCATTTTAGTTCAACCACTGGGTAATGGGTTGAACAAAGATTCTTGGGTTGGAAGATAAACTATATCATTTTATATATATGCTTATATCCAAAGAGTTTGTCACAACGGATTGATCCCAAGATTATTGCTATTTTTCCAATATTTTCCTCTATGCGTATGGAGCAAAGGCAAAACGGCAGGCAGGGAAAATAGGCTCAGGCCAATTAGTATGGATACATACAACTTTTACAAGTTCTTGGCCATTGAAAAAGTTGTCCAATTTTCTTTGTATTAACTATCAAGCAATACTAGTCACAGTCATGTACTTGCGAGATGTGCGAAAAAATTTCACGATTTTTTTTTTTATTAAGTGAAAAATGAAAATAGATAACTATACTTATAAGTGTTAGTCCCAAATCCTTTTTAAAATGATGTGATTAGTTTCTAACAAAGTATAGTTCATACAATATATTAAAATTTCTAAATTAAGCTATCTATATTTGGTATTTGAAAGTGTTTTAAATTTAATAAAGTCTTTTTTTCAAAGAAATATAATGCATTTTACATTTAATTATTATATAAGGTTGACATATTTTATAAATAATGTAATGTGTGGTTAGAATTTGTTTCTTATGCTCCTTTCAAACGATTCATCGTCTATATATCTTAAATGGCCTAAAAATGAAGCATTTATAATTAAATATCATCACTTATATTACCAAAAAAAAAAATGACAAGACTTTAATAATATAAGAAAAATGTAATTTTATCAAGAACCTACTAACATTATGCTGAAAATGTGTCATAATTGTCAATGAAACAACTCATCTTTCTATACAAACTTGTCTCCCAAAGCATCATCAAAGTGGTCTAAAATGGACAAATGGAGCGAATTGGTTTGAAATGGACCGATAATGGTCCAAAGTGGACCGAAGTGGACCAAACTAGTCTGAAATGGACCACAATGGACCAAGGAAACAAGGTCTAGTGGTTTATAAGTGCATGTGTGTGTGAGAGAGAGAGAGAGAGAGAGAGAGAGAGAGAGAGAGAGAGAGGTACTTGCAGAAGATGGAAATGGAGGGAATGCTTGGGAATGCATATTGATGAGAGAGAGAGCAGTTTGGAGTTAGGATGGTGCGTGAGCGCACTCAGTCAAGCCTTTTTTTCTCAACATTTTGGCAATAATAAATTATAATATATAATAATACTAAATTTTCAAAAATGCTAAATTAAATTTTATTTTGAATAATAATAATATATAATAATGAATTCTATAATTTCAAGAGTAAAAAAAATTATATGATTAAATGTGAAAAATAAAAAATTTAACTTCAACGCAATTGAGTGTAAAGTATTGTTTTCTCAAAAAAAAAAAAAAGTGTTAAGTATTGTGTTTGGAATTTAATATAAACCAAAAGTTTAATTTGTTATTTTACCTATTTTCTCACCCAATTTTTTTTTGCAAACATGTTTGAATCTGGCGCCATAGATCCAATCGAGATCAGTGTTGGTAATTTTAATTTTAGGATATGGTCCAACCAGGTCAACCACGTTTCAATATATATATATAACTGACTTCTCAAGTACATTCTCCAGTCATACCCATCTTTGTAACCAATATTATCATAGACACGAGTAACGCAACTTGATGATTGAAGTCTATGTAAATGGTGTCAATGTCCTCGAAAGATTAATGACTGCTGTTTTTTCATTGAGGCCCATCTGGATTCCTTTATAATAAGGACAATCCTAACCTAATATAAGGCTATAGTGGTGAAGTAGGACGACCATAGTTTTCTAAAGTTTTATAATTGTTGTCTCACAAAAGATGAGTTGTGGAAGATTCTTTGTTGTGGTGTGTAACTGTAATTTAAGAGGAGGCATTACGTAATGCTGAGAATCAAAGAGTATTAGAAGATTAAATTAAGCTTAATTGCCAACCTTGTTTCAATTAAATTGAATACTCAAATCAAATCTCCATAAGTGTGTCTGCTTGCTCTCATGTGAGAGAGAGATGAGTAGGAAAGAGGGAGTTATCAGTTTTGAGTGTCTGATACAATTACAGTGGGCTGGACTAGCAGCAATTCGCATTGTCCATTTGACATTACACGATGTTGAACTTGAACACACTTCAACCAAACTCTTGTTGGTTCATTGAAACTAAAGTTGATACATTTTTGGTATTTTCTACAATGAGAAAAATAGAATTTTGGGAAGCTTCACTGTCTTGCATAGCTTGGCGTTTGGCCTAATATTACTGTCTGGATTTAGAAAAAAGAGAGGGATGGGATAAGTAACTCAGTTTTTGGACTAATGGAAAGGTCTAGAAAACAAAAATGACAAGATATCTTTAATCAAGATCCATTAGGGTCTTATCTTATGAGTGACCTACCACTTGTTTCATTGGTGCATGCCCCTTTGGAGAGGTTGAGGCCTTGAGCAATGAGTGTTGAACAGCTGAAGGGCCACACACACACAAACAAAGGGGGTGGGGTACTTGCTATACTCTTTTGCTTGCATGCTAAATAGCAAGAGTTTACATGCTGCTTACTTGTTTGATGCTTAATATTACATACTTGTTTTCATGAGAGAGAAAAAAGAGATAGATTGGAGTCTTAGAAAAGTTCAAACAGAGATAGGAAATAGAACAGAAAAATGTCCTTCCCATTGATTGTAGAAGTGGCACCATGATATACCTTTCAGTGGTCCCATTCTTAAATTGGAATAGGGTGTTAGGATTTGTTAGCAAAATGTAGATACAACTAGAACTATTAAGAGATTGAAGAAGAAAAAAATGAAAAGAATAATCCTTAATTTATTGCATTACATTTTGTCTTCAATTAATATACTGTTCAAGATTATTATTTCTTTGTTGTTGCATCTTTCAGTGCAGTACTAAGCTGCATTCATCAGAAGGAGAAAAAAAAAACACAATTAAAAAGTTTTATTTATTTATAATAATTAAGCAGTATTAGTAATACAGTTGGTGGCCTTATGACAAGTACTAAAAATATCAAAATACATTAATGAATTGGCAAATGCCTACAGTTTTAGTGGTTAAAGAATAGGGATAATCTTATTTTTTTGTTAATGTCAGTTTGAATTGCCACCACAACCACCAGAATAGCTTATTTGAATTGGTTGATGCTCTCCCCCATCAAAAAAAGAAAAAGAAAAAAGAATTGGTTGATGCTCAAACAAATCAAGTTCAATTTGTTTAAAACTTGAATTCATTTACATACTATATGATAATTTGACTCACTTTTTTTGTCGTCTCTTTATTCAGATTACAAGAAATTAAGCCTTTCTCTATTCCATTTTTGGAATAAAGAAGAAGGTTAAGCAATTAACACAAGTTTACAACTGTACAGAACATGAATTTCAGCACATGATCAGTGAATGAGGACAAACCAGTGTGCTAATTAACCAAAGACAACCCATTCCCAAGGAACAAGGAATGGAATCCAGTGTTAATTATCTGTTAATTAATCCATATTTTAATTGTAAATCATCATGCAACTTGCATATGTATTTATTTGTAGGGAAATGTATTATTAATTCCTCTCTTAGTCAATCCTAATATATATAAGGCTAATGTGTAGAATGACTAATGATGGCATAAATGTTATGTTTTTATACATGTTACAGAACGAGTTTTTATTCTATTTATATTTAAAAAAAAAAATTAAAAAAGAAGAAGAAGATGAAGAAGAAGGTAATTTCCGTATAATCTTGTACTCTTCTTCCCAATTTAGATATTTTTGTTGGGTTCCTAAGATATTGTGCATAAACTGTTGGATGAGACTTTGGAAATTTTAAGTTCCAAAAATAATACTTTACAAGATTGATTAAAAATATATTTTTAGGGTCAATTGGATTCTTACAACAAACCAACTATTAACATAACACGTATTTGGACTTTAGAGATTTAGACAATATCGTATATTGTATTTTATATGAATTCGGAGTTATCATTCAATTTCAAATGGCCAATGCCATGGATCCAAATTTCTCCAAAGAGTAAAAATTTGAAATTCACAAGAACCCATCACATGTTAATGTAAACGTTAAATTCTAATTCCACGATTCTAGATATATAATCACTAAACAATCAGTAAATAATTTATTTTCTCTCTCTTGCTAGGATCCTGCATAATATTTTTTTTTCCTTGTGATTTAGAGAATCCTTAGTGACAAAAGAAGGATTGTGAGGTTCTAGAATCAATTAATTAGGCATCATTATGCTAAGAGTATTGTAGCACATCCTAGTATATTTAATGTAAATGTTCATATTAAATCCCCTCTTTCAATATATAAAATTATAAAATTAAATACTAAAAAATGCACCGTTCTAGTTGTAGGTAAAGCTTCACATCCTTTCCTCATGCAATGTGATGCTCGGTTTTCAATGCCCAAAAAATATATATATAGATTTCAAACAAGAAGTCCCTAAAGTCATCTTGAATGCGCGTGAGGTTTATTCATTATTGTTGAATCTTCTATATATTCTAACCTCTATCATTTATATGTTGGGTAATGTTAATGGGTGCCATTAGAACAATTTTTAATAAATCATATTAGAAAAATTTTAACACCACTTTCATTGGAAATATAACAAGCTTACAAAAAAAATTAATTGCTTTATTATTTACCTATACAAATGTTTCTAAAAATGGTTATTAAATCAATACCCTTAAATTATTCATTAACATTTCCCTATATTTTAATTTAGAGAGAGAATAAAAAAATATTGAAATAAGAAAATTATTAGATACTCATAGTCTTAGAATACAACAATGTGGTTACTCTATTCTTTCAAATGAATAGTAAATCTTACCATTCAATTTATTAATACAACTCACTATTATATAAGAAAAATGAGTACTATACAGTCTATACTACTCTTCTCTAATAATACTAAATAGTTTCTCTTCGAGAGTTATGTCAAGAATTGCCCAAAATACTCACTAAATAAATTATCAAGCAATAGAGCACCAAAACTAGGACAAAAAGATTTTGATTTGTACAACCACCACATTATCAAGATTCAAGGAATCATTTGCTATTCTAGCAAAATGGTAAAGGATCACAGCAAACGCATTTTCATGGGGAATCCACTAATAATGAGCTCTGCAAATCCTTAAAAGTTAAAGATTAAAACTATTACCTACATCCAAATCCCTAGAGAAGGCTACAGCTAAATAAACTATTACAAAATTCCAAATCATTTCCTTGCTAGAGAAGAAGTATTAAACAAACCGGCAATTTCTTATAAGAACTCTATCCAATTAGAAAACTGAGCCAGACTGAGACTCTGAGACAACAATTAGGAGTTCTAAAACAGATTTCCCATCAAATCAAACCTCATATTACCCATGGTAAGCATTTGATACTTTTTTTTTTTTTTTTCTCAATTAAAAAATAGGGTCTTCGGTCATGCCACATAATGACAATAGGTAATATCACATGTACCACTAAGATCTTGCTGGACTATCGCTCAAACTACTCACCAAATAAAGCATTAGAAACCTAAGTTAAATGATTGGTGGGAGAGAAAATTGAAGATGGGTTCACGGGCTAAAGATGTGGTAGGAAATGAGTTGTTCATTGGTGGGGCAGGTGGTGGCAAATGCCAAGTGGGGTTCACAAAGGGCCTTGATTGACCACACAGAAGATAGTTCACGGGTGCTACATATATCACATAAAATAATAAAAATAACACTTTAGGACAAAAATCAGCACCATCGTAATTTGTAAAAGAAAAATATTTAGAAAACTAAAAAAATGAAATGCAGTAAAAACAAAATAGAGGACAAATGAGCATTGAAAAGCCACAAGAAATGGATGCCAAATAAGATCTTCTCTCCTCTTCTCATCCACAAAAGAGATTCATTCCATGTCATTATATTCTTGGTAACCATTTGCAACCACAAATAGAGATGTTACTTTACCAGAGAAAATTTGCAACCACAAATTAAGAATTTACTTTTCTGGCAATAGTTGGTGTGTGGGGGGCACTTGTAATTAGAGGTGGTAATTTCTTTAGCCGGACGATATATATGTTACTTGAAAGGTACATCACGTAAATGCCAAGAGTGAGGTGTAAGGTTGATTGAGGTGGCTTATAATATAAAACGTGATAGTTACATATATAACGTGTGTATGAGATATTCAATATTATGTAAATTGAAAATTTATTTTTTTTAGATAAAAATGTGAAATTATTATTGAAAATGTGATTTTATAATTTCATATTTTGAAAAAGCAAAAAAATGCGTAAAAAATGTGTGTAACAATATGTAACAAGAATTAACCTATCATATAACTATATAAATTAAAGATAACAAAGCTATTGAGTTATTTTCAATGAAATTATCTAGTGATTTTAAAAAAAAATTTGGACACCATAATGCATCGTTAGGTGAGCAAATAGAGACATATGAAACCAAAAGCATTAAAAACATTATTTTATCGAGACTATGTACCAAAGGGTGAAATAGAAAAGCATATTAATTGCAAAGTTTTCGCGGTTCAGATGTTCTGGGGGGCCACAAAAGTGTTAGTGTAATTTCAGCCACAAATTAGAGGACCACTGGGGGCCACTGGCCCACTGCCTCTTGTTTTCATCCAATTCCTAGGGTCCTCCTACTCCTACGCATAACTCCAACGTGCTACGAGGGTTTACTAATTGTGTTTCATATAATGACATGATTGATTAACCCTTATTATTGATTGTTTGCATCTTCACGTTATTGGAATGCATGTTCTTTTGGGGGAGTTGGAAGTATAAATTTCTTGTACGTAATTGTACTGAAAAATTAATCAAGAGCAGCTCATTGCTTAGCCAAATGGGGACTTAATAATAGGTGGCAGGAGTTTGGCAATGAAATGTCCTTACCTGAATAATTTGTGAATGTGATCAAGAATAATGCTTTGAATTGTATTCTGTAACGTTGTTTTCTAATGACGCTTGCTTGGATTTAAATATTAAAAAAAAAAAAAATTAAGCCAAAGCATTGCATTTCAAAAGCAAATGTTTAGACAGAAATGGCATAAATTTTAATTAAAACCCTCTAATGACAGAACATTGATAATTTCCACTTTCTATGTTTTTTATTTTTTATTTACATTTTTATAATATAATAAAATTTCAACATATAACATCCGTTCCATGATGATTAATAAGATTATTATTGTAATGTCCTAACAAAATGGAAAATCTTATCCAGTTGTTCCAATAATGGTGTTGCGATGATTACTTTTTATATGATTCATTGTTTTGTCATCTGTGCATTTGGAAACGCATAATTCCCTACCCCACATTTTATTTATATATATATACACGAAAAACAATTCATGTTTTTATTCTAGAGTGGAAGAATATGGACAAGGTTTTGTCACAAATAATGCTACAAGAATTATGGGCAGTTAGACAAGGTTTATTAATTGACTGGGAACCCCACATTTTATATATATATACACGAAAAAAAATTCATGTTTTTATTCTAGAGTGGAAGAATATGGACAAGGTTTTGTCACAAATAATGCTACAAGAATTATGGGCAATTAGACAAGGTTTATTAATTGACTGGGAACTTAGTTACAAATTTCTAGACCTGTAAATTGATTCTGAAATTGTGATATGTTGGTTAGCAACAAATGAGATTAGGGCTCTAGCTATGGCTCCATTAATTTGTGATTGAAGGGCCCTACTAAGTAGAGCGTGGACGGTCCTACCACGTCACATCTTTCATGAAGCTAACAGGATCGCAGATGGCCTAGCCAAGAGAGAAGTAATGCAAAGAAGCAGCCTAGTAGAATATGCACAATGTCCTACTTCTGTAACTTACCCCTATATATGGGATCTTTTGGAAAATAAGCACTCTTAGAGTGTTCCTTAACATCCTTGACCTTGAACGCTAGACTCTGTCCAAAAATGACTAATGGACCAACTTTTGTAACTACTACTTAATCAAATAAAACATCTCCTCTTTCTACCCAAAATAAAAACTAAATATATAACATTTTATGCAAAGCAAGAAAGGGATAAACCGAAGCCAAATTCTTACATGACATACTGATGCAATACAGGCTAATAGATTTTTTGTCCCAAACCAAGTAATTATGTCAGTCAGTTGGTTGAATTTAGTAATTTAATTACTGCCTATTTTAGTCGTTTAGCTAACTTAGTTGATTCAGGCCTAAGTTCTTTGTTCTCTTGTCTTTTGGTGCACCGTGATAATAATTTAGCCATGTTTGAGTGGTCGGCACCTTTTTGGTGTTTCTAACAAAAATATTAGGGTTTGAATTTCCCCACCTCTAATTACCAAATAATCAAAAAAAGTTATCTTTGTAACAACTTTAGGTGGTTGTCTTTGAGTATATATATATGTAGCAGGCTCCCCTAATTGTATGAAGGCAGCCTAAAAACTTTGTATTTGCGACATGGCAAGACAGTTTATGGGATGTATTTGAAGTTTGAGTTTTGTAAATGAACATTGACATAGTTCTAAGGCTGGACCACATGCTACCTAGGCATTTAGATTAGTTTTCTTTGGAGATTTTTCCTAATTGGTATGTGAATCCGATATTTGGAAAGAAAGATGGTGAGTCGTCTACAAAAATTTCAGCAATTAGAGCTATGGTCCTTAATACTAATGCAAAGCAGTCTGATGGAATGAAAAACTTCAGCATGTGACAATGTGAATAAATGGGTGGCCTGATCCAACAAGAATTAAATATTGATTTGGAAAATAAAAATTCAAATAAAACTAAGAGAAAATTAATAAACAAGATTAATAGGATCATCCTTTTATGGTTGGCCAAGGATAAAAATATTTTATTATGGGGTCTCTAAGGTTAAGCATGGAAAAAATTGGAGGCATTATTTTGTCTCTAAAAGCTGGAGCCTGGAAGCCATACAAACTTTACAACGAGAAACCAAGGGCTTTCACGTAACATAGCCACGTGAACTATGCAAATTTCCATGACAAAATATCTGTAGCAAAAGATGCACGTGAACCATCTATAGAAACCCGAGGACCCAAGTGTCTTTGCTTAAACTACTCACTGTTTTCACAGTTCGTAGTTGAAGCCAAAACCAGGGATTAAATAAGAAAATAAACAAGAACAAAATCAGTTGAGAGTACTTACTAGTACTACACAAATTGATCAGCTAGAGAAACCCAAGTGAGTAAAGAAAAAAGAGAGAGAAAAAAGTGCATCTTCAATGAAGAAACAAGGCTGTGAGATTGAAGCAATAGGTATCAACTATCAGATTCAAACACAAAAAAGAGAGCACCCTTTTAAGATCTTTAGCAGAGAGCCACAAAAGAGTCATCATGAAGTGGTTCAAGAACCGGAAGAACCACAAGCCAAGGTTGAAGAACTATGTCCACGCCCCGGAGTCCGCCAAGTGTTAAAGGACGTGAACTGCCAGGCAAAACCATGGGAGATTCTAGCCATTGTCGGTCCAAGTGGAGCTGGAAAGTCTTCCCTACTAGAAATCCTAGCAGGGAAACACACACCACAAAGTGGTTCCATTTTTGTGAACCAAAAGCCTATAGATAAAGCTGGGTTCAAGAAAATCTCAGGGTATGTCACTCAAAAGGACACCCTATTTCCTTTACTTACAGTGGAAGAAACCTTAATGTTTAGTGCTAAGCTAAGGTTAAGGCTTCCACCAGCTGAGCTGAGCTCCAGGGTGAAGTCATTGATTCAGGAGCTTGGCTTGAGTCATGTAGCCGGGGTTCGTGTTGGAGACGACAGAGTTCGTGGGATATCTGGTGGAGAAAGGCGTCGTGTTTCGATTGGCGTGGACGTGATACATGACCCCAAAGTGCTGATTCTTGATGAACCAACTTCAGGTCTGGATAGTACATCAGCGCTTCAAATTATTGACATGCTCAAGTCCATGGCTGAAACCCGAGGCAGAACCATAATTCTCAGTATCCACCAACCAGGGTTTCGTATTGTGAAGTTGTTCAATTCAATTCTACTGTTGGCTAATGGATGTGCCTTGCACCAGGGCACGGTGGATCAGCTTGGTGTGAACTTGAGGCTAATGGGGTTAGAGCTTCCTCTTCATGTCAATGTTGTTGAATTTGCCATTGAATCCATTGAAGCCATTCAACAGCAGCAAAAGTCTAAGCCAGTCCACCAACAAATGCCACCACAGTTGCCATCAACAACACAACAAAAGAAAAGAGATGATCCAGGTGAGTGTAGAAGCGGTAAGTGCACGCTACAACAGCTCTTTCAACAATCCAAGGTTATTGATGAAGAAATCATCAATGTTAATGGTATCGATTTCCCTCGTGGCTTTGCCAACTCTAGATTGCAAGAAACCATAATTCTCACTCATAGATTCTCGAAAAATATCTTCCGGACCAAGGAGCTCTTCGCATGCCGGACAATTCAAATGCTGATTTCTGGGCTTGTCCTAGGCTCCATCTTTTACAATCTAAAAGATGATTTGGTTGGGGCTCAAGAAAGGGTAGGTCTATTTGCTTTTATATTGACTTTTCTGTTATCATGCACCACAGAAGCTTTGCCAATCTTTTTGCAAGAGAGGGAGATTCTTATGAAGGAGACCTCTAGTGGAAGCTACAGAGTCTCATCCTATGCCATAGCCAATGGACTAGTTTACTTGCCATTTCTGCTAATCCTGGCCATTTTATTCACAATACCCTTATACTGGCTCGTTGGACTCAATCACAATTTCATGGCCTTTTTGCACTTCTTGTTGCTGATTTGGTTAATTCTGTATACGGCAAATTCTGTTGTGGTATGTTTCAGTGCTCTAGTGCCTAATTTCATCGTCGGCAATTCTGTGATTGGAGGTGTCATGGGATCCTTCTTTCTCTTCTCTGGTTACTTCATATCAAAGCATGGAATTCCAGATTATTGGATTTTCATGCATTACATATCATTGTTCAAGTATCCATTTGAAGGGTTTCTAATAAATGAGTTCTCTAATTCAGACAAGTGCTTGGAGTACATGTTTGGGACATGTATGGTGAGTGGAGAAGATGTGCTTAGAGAAGAAGGCTATGGGGAGGAAAGCAGGTGGAGAAATGTGATGGTTATGGTGTGCTTCATATTGCTTTACAGGTTTATTTTTTATGTCATTCTTAGGTGTAGATGCTCTCAGAGAGGGCTCAAGGATTCCCTTGTCTGAAGAATATAGTGAAATCTCTCTCTCTCTCTCTCTCTCTCTCACGAGTTGTTGAAAACATTGTTCAATGTTCACATGTTTTGGACTTTACTTAAGATAGCATCCAAAGAAGAAAAATCACATATATAATAATAAAAGAAGATATGTAATATCTGTCACCAGATTGTACTAACATGAAATGTTGGTTTTTTATTTTCTATATTTCTTAATGATATGTGACTCTCTCTGTCTCTCTGTCTCTAGGCCTATCGATTTTTAAGATGATAAACAAAAGAAAGTTTTCATTGTGAAGGAAAAACCAACACACTGCAGCACTTTGTTCATGTAACAAGGTTTCTAAAGGCTTGGTCCATCTATCTTTTTAAGTCCCCAAAATGCTTAATATTCTGAATAACTGGAGGATCCAGACCACATTGAATTCCGAACACTCTGCAACTGTAAACAGTGCAAATTCTAAGTGACCACTTATCACCGGGGTACGTACACATCTGATAATACATGTAGCACACTAGAAACAATGCAGAACTTTAAACCATCATTAATATATAAATCTAAGGTGCTCCTCGAATCATAGACATGGCCTATTTACAAGAAAACAATTGAATATAGGGTAAATTACATTGACCTCGCCCTAGGCTCAACGTAATCTTCCAACTAGAAGGGAGGGAGATCAAAGTATTTTAAGTATTTTTTGATAACCAAAGTAATTTAAGTTCAAGAGTAGTAGCTGTCTTTCTGAATAATGTGTAATGGTACAACATTTAAGCATTACAGTTATGAGAACTACTGACTACTATAACTTGCTTATTAGTTCTAAAACTTTTTTTGGTAAGTACTTATTCATTCCTATTAGATTAAATGATTAAATTCACCATTTCCTAATGGCTTAAACTTATGAAAAAAAGGGTAATTTATCCATTCCAAAAGTCGAGAAAAAAATCAATCGGATGTTGGTGAAAGAGGATACCTGGAACAAAGCATCTGAATTCAACCAACATCCACTGCCATTTCCATTTCATAACATAAGGTGAATTCAGATTCACTCTGCTCATCAAAGGCCTCATGGTCACCATCATCTGGCACATAACCAGCTCTCCTCATCTGTTCCGTGAGCATCTTCAAAAGTAAATAGATCTCCTTCCTCTGAGGATGCCTATTATCTTTCACCATAAAAACATGTGAATTACTCTGGATTTTAATCCAACTGCAACCTGGCTGCTTTTTAACTCCCTGTTGTCTCATCCGTTTTCTAACTTTCATAGCATCCTTCCATTTTCCATGCTCAGCATACATGTTTGAGAGAAGAACATAAGGTCCGGAGTTCAAAGGATCAATCTCTAAGAGATTCTCTGCCACATACTTCCCTAACGTTATGTTCTTATGGACCTTACAAGCAGCAAGTAAAGATCCCCAAACAACAGCATCAGGCTGCATTGGCATTGTGTCTACCAAACTCTTTGCTTCATCAAGGCATCCAGCTCGACCGAGTAAATCAACCATACATGAATAATGGTCCTTCAATGGAGCCAAACCATGCTCTATGCTCATTGAGTGGAAATAATGACGCCCCTCCTCAACCAGCCCGGCATGACTGCAAGCACATAGAACACCAATCATCGTGACATGGTCTGCTTCCTCTCCAGATGCCAACATTTTCTGGAAAATTTGTAGAGCTTCAGTTCCATAGCCATTTTGTGCGTGTCCCACTATCATGGCATTCCAAGAGACATAATCCCTTTCCCCCATATTTTCAAATACCCGGCTTCCATCTTCAACTGATCCACATTTCATGTACATATCGACAAGAGAGTTTCCCACAAAAATGTCACTCTCCTCTCCAGATTGAAAGCGAAATCCATGCTTCAAAACATGACTATGAGCCTGTCTGCCCAGCTGCAGTTCAGCGAGATTGGCACAAGCATTGAGTAGATTCCCAAAGGTGTAATGGGTTGGCAAAATAGATTCCCTCTTTAGGAGGAGGAAGAGTCTAAGCGCCTCTTCATTCTCCCCATTCTGTGTATATCCTGCAATAAGTGCATTCCAAGATACTACATTCCGGTCCATCATCTTCGTAAACATTAACCTTGCAGCTTTCACACTTGCTGCCTTTGCATACCCACTTACCATGGAGGTTTCAGACACCACATTCCTAATTGGCATCCTATCAAAAACCCACCTGGCTTCATGGATTCTACTACATTTTGCATACATATCAACCAATGCATTTCCCAAAACAAGATCATCCCTAAATTTGTTGCATTTCACAACACGGGCATGAATCTGTATACCTTCTCTAATTGCTGACAAACTCGCACATGCACTGACCACACTAGCTAGAGTGACCTCATCGGGTTCAATCCCACAATCCATCATCCTCACAAAAACCTCCAAAGCTTCACTTGCGGGACCATTTTGCTCATAGCATGTAATCAAGCTGTTCCAAGAAACTCTATTCCGTTCATTCATCCCATCAAAAGCTCTTTGAGCACAAGCCACGCTCCCACACTTAGAATACATGTCAACAAGAGCAGACCCCATATAAACATCCAAAGAGTACCGTGATTTCGAGACCAAAGAATGAATTTGAATACCCATTTTCAAATCCATCAGACCCGAACAAGCACTAAGAGCACTACCAAATGAGTACTCATTAAGCACAAAATTCTCCCTATACATCCTAACAAAATACTCCAAAGCTTCATCAAAACGATCATGTTGTGCAAAACCTGCAACCATCAAGTTCCACGAGCATTGGTCCTGCTCAGGCATCGACCCAAAAACCTGCAGAGCCTCATCTAGAAAACCCAATTTCGTTAACGCAGTTATAATGGAATTCCAAGTGAAAGTGTTCTTCTCAGGCATTTGATCGAAAACTTTGCGTGCATCTTCCAAACAGCCACATTTTCCATACACATCAATGAGCCTGTTCTGGATAAAAACTTCAGAGCAAAACTGGGTCTTGACGATACGTGCGTGTATGCGGCGCGTGTCGCGTGCTGACTTTGATTTGACGCAATAGTCCAAGAGCTTTGCGAAAGGCGACGAGTCGAGGAAAGAGAGGTCACCCACCACGAGTTTCTTGAGCAAGCCATGTCTACTGGTACCCATTCCATTCTCTGTGAAGGAAACAGGTTCATGGGCATGTTTCGTTGAGGTTTGGGAATGCTCTGAAACTGAAAGAATAGGAAAGTGAAAGAAAGCGTGGTTTTTGAGCTTCCATTTCCAATTCCATATATGAAGAATTTTCAAATTCTTGTTGCTTTTTAAGACTATGGTTCCCCGCGTCTTTTTGCATAGCCGACCGTTGTGTTAATGGGTGTACGCGTGCCACTCGTAAGTCAAGTTTGGGCCTGCGTCAGTCCGTTTATAGTCATCTAAAATAGAAAAAAAAAAGGTACAAATTTTACACATTTTGAACCAAAAAACGCCTACATCAGTCTGTTTAAAAACGTGTAAAGTCTTTCAAAATTTTCAATGAGCTACAGTACTCATGTAAATTTACATGGGCACTATAGCATGTGTAGTTAATTTTTTAATAGTTTTTTCTCTCTCCTCTCTGCCTGACTACCACCTCCCTCCCTCTTAGGCGTTGTGCGCTCTCTCTTTCTCTCGCAAAAAACCCATTCCATCCTTTCATCCTCAGTTCTCTCTCCCTCTCTCACATCTCTCTCTCTTGTTCAAAGTATGTCACCGGAGTTGCGTTGGATTCGACGTGGTCACAACGTGGCGAGATTGGCGCATGGCGTGTGGCGTGGTCTCGATGGTGGCGGTGTGGGTTTGGGTCGATGATCGATGGCGGCGACGTGTGGAGGTCTCGTTGGTGGTTTAATCTGAGTTTATGATGTGGGTTGGTGTTGGTTTGTGTGGGTTTGCTTGGTCTGGGTTGATTTGGGTTGTGGGTTGATCTGGGTATGTGTGGAGGTGTGGAGGCGTGGAGACGATGGCAATGAGACTTGGAGACAACGCCAGTGGAGGTGTGGAGATCAGCTTCAAATTGGTTCTGATGGATTCTGAACTTCTGATGTTCTTGATTTTGGGTGGAGATCGGGTGGGTTCTGATGGAGTTTTGATCGGCGTGTTTGGAGATTGATTTCTGATTTAATGGCTTTTGGTTTCTGATGATGGTGGTGATGCTGGCTGTGGGTCTGTGAGAGAGAGGGACAGTGAGGGAGTGAATAATAAAAAATTATAAAATAATGAATATTTATTTGAATAAATTTGTAGAATAGATAAACTGATATGAGTGTTTTGTAAAAGTAGATGCGTAAAATAGAAAAAATAGGTTTTTTCGTGTAAAATAGACAAAAAATTTAAATGGACTGATGTGGATGTTCTAATTCTATATTTTCTTACACGTTCACTATTTCACATTTTCACCTCCTTTTTCTTAATCAACTTTTTTTTTTCAAAATAATTTTTCCTATCAACTTTTTAAGTGTTAAAATATGAACATTCCAGAATACATAGATGTCAACTAGTGTGAGAATAATTTCCCTTCAAGAAATGGGGCTAAAAGCCCAAGTACATATACAATAGTACTGATTGCATATAGATAAAAGCAATAAATAAAAATTTACTCCTTGGTGTTTTTTGTGGAAATATTTACTTGTTGCTTTTTGTCACACCTTTTTTAGTATAATAAAAATAGCAAAACTAGCATTTTAAAAAATAAATTAACTTCTATCTTTTTACCTTTTGTTTTTTTAAATTATCTTCTGATCTTGTATTTAACAAATAAAATTATCAAAGATTATGAAATGTCAACTAAATAGGATGTATTCTTAAAATATTGACAACGTGACTCTAAAGAGGGTTTTTTATTTATTTTTTATTTTATTTTATTTTTTTGCTGGGTAAGTGTTGTTGCAGGGGATAGAACCCCTGACTTGTTAGGCCCCAAGTAGACCGGGTACCACCAGGCCAGAAGGCCCGGTGGTGACTCTAAAGAGGGTATTATGTATAATGGTTACGTGTGTAACTATATTAACACTTATGAGACTCAATCCATGTAGGTGGAGTTGTTTATGTAACTATTACATAAATAAAAATTTGTGCTCGAGGTTCGAGTCTGGTTCTTGTGGCTTTGAGTATCAAGCCCTCATGGCTTTGGGTCAATGGACGGCCGTGACTCTGAGTTGCAAGTTCTTATGGCTTTGGACTTTGGAGCACAAGCCCAAATTATTATTATTATTTTTCAAATCACCTAGCCAAACAAGATTTTCAATAAGAACTATCACTTTTTGTTTTCAAAACATGAAACTTCTTTCTAAAACAGGGAACCAAACAGCTTCATACAAAAAGATCTTTATTTTCTTAGATGGTGTGCCCAAACGCATGATTGGTAAGTAATTCAAGTACACCAACACTAAATCAAAGTCAAGAGCCTCTTAGCAATATTGTTTGGTTTCCTTAAGTCCTTAACTAGAAACATGATTAGAATCACCTTTCCCCACAAGTATGTTGTAAGATTGAATTATCCAAAAATAAAAAACAATCTAACCAAAATGAAGTGAAGCTTCACTTTTCACTTATCAGTCCCAATAACGTTTTCACTCTCTTGTTGTTATCAAGCCACTGATCATGCTTCCTTCTGATTTCATCTCAGCCATTGATCAATACGCATCGCACATATCAAGATGCATCACAACCAAAAATCTAAAACTGGGCATGGCCTTGCACTCACACCTTATCAAAACAGCTTTCTCATTCAACCCAGTCCTAACCAACGGCCTCATGGATATGTACTCCAAATTCAACGCCATTGAAAGTGCCCAAAAGGCCTTTGATGATCTTCCTAATAAAACCACTCGTTCATGGAACACAATGATTTCTGCATGCTCTAGAATTGGTCTTTTCGATAAAGCTCATAAACTGTTCGATGAAATGCCAATGCCAAATATTGTTAGCTATAATTCGTTGATTTCTGGTTTAACCCATCATGGGTTTCAGAGGGAATCTATTAGTTTGTTTAGACAAATGCAAAAAGACTATAATTGTTTAATCTTGGATGGGTTCACGCTGGTCAGTGTAGTGGGTGCTTGTGCTTGTTTGGGTTCTTTAGCATTGTTGCGTCAAGTTCATGGAGCAGCAATTGTTTTAGGCTTGGAGTTGAATCTGATTATTCATAATGCACTAGTTGATGCTTATGGAAAAACTGGTGAACCCAATACCTCTTATTCTATCTTTAGTCGAATGCCAGTAAGGGATGTTGTGTCTTGGACTACAATGGTTGTTGCTTTTGCAAGGGCATCTAGACTTGATGATGCTTGTCGGGTCTTTAACGAAATGCCCGTTAAGAACACTGTCTCGTGGACTGCTTTGGTTGCCGGCTATACTCAAAATGGGCATGCCACTGAAGCATTGGTTCTTTTTCAGCAAATGATGGAAAAGGGTGTCCAGCCTAGTACTCATACTTTTGTTTGTGTTTTAAGTGCTTGCGCGGATTTAGCACTTGTTGAAAGAGGTAAACAGATTCATGGCCACATGATTCGAAGGAGCACTAGTAGCAACTTGTTTAATATGTATATATTTAATTCTTTAATTGACATGTATTGCAAATGCGGAGGCATGGAATCAGCTAAAACATTGTTTGAGTTGATGCCTGAAAAGGACATTGTCTCTTGGAACTCATTAATAACTGGGTTTGCTCAAAATGGGCTTGGTGAGAAGTCACTTGTTGTGTTTCAGAGAATGATAGAAGCAAAGATAAAACCAAATCCGGTCACATTTTTAGGGGTGCTATCTGCCTGCAGCCACTCTGGTCTAGTATCTGAAGGGATCCAAATTCTTGACTTGATGCAGGAGTATGATGTAAATCCAAGACCAGATCACTATTCAATTTTAATTGATTTGCTTGGGAGGAAAAACAGAATCAAGGAAGCAGTGGAGTTGATCGGGAAAGCTCCTAATGGTTCAGATCATGTTGGGATGTGGGGTGCACTATTGGGTGCTTGTCGAGTCCATGGGAATTTGGATCTTGCTAAAAGGGCTGCAGAAGCTCTGTTTGAGTTGGAACCCAGCAATGCTGCGAGATATGTTATGTTATCAAACATTTATGCTGCGGCTAGTAGATGGGGTGATGCGGATAGAGTGAGAAGGCTTATGGAGGAGAAAGGTTTGAGGAAAGAATCAGCTTATAGTTGGATTGAGGTGAGGAATGCAAGACATGAGTTTGTAGCCAAAGACAGGTTCCATTGTCAGATAGGCGACATATATGAAGTGATTGGAAAGCTGGTAGATCATATGAAGGATGCTGGATATCAGCCCTATATCGGCAGCCTTTTTCTTCCAGATGAGGATGATAGTGTTTCTTGATCTTATTAACTGGATGAAGATTTGCAAATACATGGGTGAAAGCCTGCTCAACAAGCTTTAGAAAAAGACTACGTAGCAGGCTAGGTTAATCGCAGTGTCTCCATTTAGTCCAGCTTATGCATCTTTCCAGAAAAAGATTTAGACAATGTCAGCTTTTTTTGGAGTAATGACCCCTTATCAAATAAAGCTCTTGCTGGCCTTGTCTTTGAGGCATATTCCGTATCTTTCAACCTACAGTAGTTGGAAACCAGTTATCTCGGCATTGGCTGTGTTAATCAGGAGTTTTCTTCAACCCATATACAACTAAACTCCCTATAAAACTATATAAACAGTGTGAAGTCATCTGGTTGCAGCGTCTGATCTACATCCAAATCTCTGCACTGGTAGGACAGAACTTTTGTTTAATATTTACCAATGGAATGGTAGCAGGGTACAGCAAGAATACAGATTGCTTGGTATTATGGTATACAATAGCCTTCAGCAATTCTAGTGCTATGCACAGATTGTCGGATTATCTCTGAAGTAGCCCAAGTGTGACATTCATTGCGTGGAAGATCCATATTAACTGCTAATTCTGGCACTGGAATGGGGACAAGCGCATAATCAAACAGTGTCGTTCATTGCCTGTTTTTAATTTATTCAGTTTATTTGGATTATGTACAACTTGTTAAAGCCTTACTTTGTCTAGGTACAGCTGTATATTTGTCGAGCTTATTTTATAAGTCCAATAAATCAATGAAAATATGCTCTCCTAAATGAGCAAAGTTACTAAGTTTTTTTTTTTTTTTTTAAAGAGCAATTAGGACTCAGGATAATTTTTTTTTTTGACAGATAAGATATAATTTTGACCTATGGTATTCACTCCATAATGATTGTTCTTTATTATCATTTCATAATGATTGCTCTTTATCATCAGGCTAAAACATCAATCAGTTTATAGTGTATGCAAGACTTTACCGATTGAGTTAACAAAATCCCATGACTTAGGATAACTTATTATCATTGAACTATCACTTAAGCCCCTCTATATAGCATTTGAATTTTAAAGATATATGATCCAAATGTTTTTGCTATGTAATAAAATAATTGATATACAAACTGGCTGAGATGGGGGCTATATTAGCAATGGTAGGAAAATTGGGCTTTTCTGAGGGTACAGAAGTACCACTTGAGTTGTAAGAGTACCTCAACTGGGCCGAAGAGTCCAACAAACATTTAAAAAAAAAAAAAAAAAAAAAAAGCCTCAACTGGGCAGCAGCTCAAAACCCAACCAAAATTATTCGTTCGTGGGCTTGGCGTGGGATCCACAAGAACCTGTCAAGACTCAAGTGTGACTTTCCATGAGAAACTACAGTAAGAGTAGTCATCTTCTAGAAACTAGAAGTGATATTTGTTCTCTTTTGGAATCCAAAAATAGATTTAGAAATGGAATATTCGTTGCATTTATACAAACTTCAAGGAAAAAAGTATTATTTATACAATTGTTTTAGAGGAGTGTCATTTTCATAAAATTCAAGGGATAGTGGTGTTGTAATGGTATTATTTAATATTTACTAGTATATCATAATTTATAACGATTTGTTTTTTATGCATTTAAAAATTAAAATCCAATCTACAAACATATTACACATGACATTTAAGATTTTTCTAAATAATAAAGAAATTATAATAGATCAAAAAATTCTAAGATTATAAACATAAAAATATTGATGTTTAGTATAAATAATAATATATGTAATAAAAAATATTAATTATGATAATTTTATTATTGTATACATTATTCGATAACAAACATTTTCCTAAATAACAATTATAGCGTGGATAAAAGTATTAAGTTTAGTAAGTTATCTTTTATATTTATATTTATATATATATATATATATATAAGTATAATACAGGAAACATTTAATATATATTAAAAAAGATTAAGTACAGAAAAAGCATATCTTTCAGGATACTTAAAACTAAAACTTGATTTATTGATTTATTATATTATTTACAAATGAAAAAATAGAAAGAAATGGAGGTAGAGCCAAAGGCTCTTGTAGCGTCCGCGTGGACTTCTCCCTAGCAATTATTTTTGTGTGAGTAGGTGCCCCTGTCACTAACATAATAGTGTTAAATGCTCAATAGTCAATACTATTATGCTCGTTTTTCCTCTATAGAATCTTTAGAATCTATTGGGATGATGTTGAATCAAATAGCTGGTCATGATTTTTTAATGGAAATAATATTAATGAAATTAAAAGTTTGGGATGAAGGTGACCTTAATGCCCATCCACCCAAATTTCCCCCTTATCACCTCATACTCCTATAAATAATATTTATTTTATTTTATTTTATAAGAGCATTAGCATTGATAGAACTACAAAAGAAGAGAGAGAGAGGGGTCTGAAGAAAGAGAAAAGGGAAAGAGAACATGTATAATAATGAAAGAAAGAGAACTCGCCAAATAAAAGAGTTTTTTTTTTTTTTTTTAAACACTTTTTTGCTACAGTAGACTGCCAAAGATGGCAGTTTGCTGTAGCAAGTTTGTTAAATTATCTAACAATAGCACCATTATGTAGCTTAGTTTTTGTTGTTTGTGGTACTAAAAATAGCAATTTGACTTTTTAGTAACATCAATGCAAATGCTCTAGGAAAGTATAAATAGGTGAGTTCATTTGTAAAATTGTAATAGAGAGATGAATGAGAAATAGAATGAAATAATGAAGAATATTACATATAATTTATATCAAATCAATATAAATATAAAAGCAAAGACATCATGTAGAAGAGTATGAATTTATATTATATGGTGCATTCTTAGAGATTTTCTTTTTTAGGCTTCTATCTCAACAA
Organism: Quercus tomentella; assembly: GCA_028535165.1. Taxonomy (NCBI): domain Eukaryota; kingdom Viridiplantae; phylum Streptophyta; class Magnoliopsida; order Fagales; family Fagaceae; genus Quercus; species Quercus tomentella. Next base: position 17,628,102 of record JAPQVY010000122.1, read on the forward strand.
AATTTGCATTTATTTATATTAAAGTATTAGTTAATTGAATTTGTGAATGGAGTAAATGTACATATTAATTATTTTTAGTTGTATATTAATTAGTTTTATTAGAGGGATTTATATGGTTACTTTTATAAATTTTATATAATAAAAAAACTATTTTTATTTTGAATATATATTAATAATAAAAATAGTTGGTTTGGAATATGATATTTTTCTTTGTGTTATGTTATATATTAAAAAGATTATTCTATATAATTATTCTTCGTGTTAATAGGATGGCATTCCTCTTTGTATTATATATTAAAAAGATTATTCTATGTTATTATTATTATTTTTTTAGAGTGTTTCAATTTATGGCGTCTGCTTCTGATGATAGATCTTTATCAAACCAAGACACCAATCAGTTTTTAGTATAGGCGGGGATTGAACCCCAGATCTCTTATTTAACCATCATAAATTTTACCAGTTAACTTAATTGAAACCTACAAACATATTAGCATGTATAAATAATTTTTTGACATGTGACATTTTTTTTAGAGAGTTTCAACATATGGCATCCACTCTGGATAATAATTCTTTATTATTAGACCAAGATACCAATCGGTTTTTGGTGTGGGTGGGGATCAAACCCTAGATTTCTTATTCAACCATTAGAGACATTTATTTTTTATATTAATTATTTTAAGAGGTGCATTCATTATTTAACAATAATGAAATTTTGATGTCAATTTTTTAAAATTTATATGAGAACCAATGGATTTGAAATATAGTATTCTTGGTCAAATTTAGTTACTTAAACAAAGTACAACAAAAGAATAAGAAAAATTTAGCAACACACAATTTAGAATGTAAAAAAAAAAAAAAAAAAAAAAAAGTATTGAAAGATATTTGCATTTTTATTTGAGTAATGCTAGGATCATATAAAATGCATAACTTTTACCACAAATTGTCATGTGGCGAGTTGTGAGCGGTAGAGATGTATCCCCTCGTGGATCCACTACCACACCTTTACCACTCATAACTCATCACATGGCGAGTTGTGGCAAAAGTTGTGCAACTATATGCGGTCCTAGCATTTCTCTTTTTATTTATCAAACGATATTTGCATTCTTAAGTAGGTAAGAAACATGTCTATCTACACTAGTCACTATATCATGCAATTTTCAAATTTGTAAATATATATAATATGATCAAAGATCACTATACTATTCTTATTGTCTTTCTATTTTGTCTACAAAAATAAACACTAAATATTATAATAAAAAAAATTATTGAAATATTGGAGAAAACTAATAATAAAATGCCCAACACATTTTGTGGGAATTCAGCTTGTGCCAATAAATGCTTGCACTTTGTAAAATATCACACGCTCTCTAAATAGAACCGAAAACTTTATTGCTTCTTGAGTCTAAAAATGTATAGAATAATGATACAATGGGAATAGTTCCCTTTATATACAAAGACTAACAGAAAAGAAATAAGAAAAATAAAAGGAGGGAAAAACTAAGTAACTGAGTTCCAAATTACAATCTAATCCCACCATGATTAGTGGAGGTTAGTTATAAGTGGAATCCACCTAAAGGGCAGTTTACAAATTAGCGTTAGCATTTTGATTAGATTTTTGTTTTCCTTTAGTTTTAACACTCCCCCTTAAGGCTTAATATATTCTTTTGAGCCTTGAATTAAAGAGGAAGATGACAATGTAGAAGGAACAAAAATGTTAATTAGTCCCAAACTCTTCACTAACTTTGAAAAAGCAGGCAACTCGAGGGCTCTGGTGAGAATGCCAGCAGTTTGATGATTGTTTGACACATGAAATTTCTTTATCATACCTGCTAAAATTTTCTCACTTATATGGTGACAATCCACTTTTATATGTTTAGTACACTCCTAAAAAACAGGATTTGCTACTATATGTAGAGCAGCCTGATTGTCACAAAACATCAAAGCACTCTTTGGATGTGGAATATGCAAGTCCTTAATCAAAGAGAACAACCAAGTTATCTCACAAGCAGTGCTAGCCATGGCTTTGTACTCTACTTTAGCCAATGATCTAGATATAGTTGATTGCCTTTTGGATTTCCATGATATAAGTCTTGAGTTGAAGATCAGAATTACTTGAAAAAAAATAATCCTTGTCTTGGTGATCCCTTCAAATATGGCACCACTCGATTAGCTGCTAATAGATGTGGTTCTCTTGGCTTATCAAGGTACTAACTCAATCTATATGCTGTATAAGTAATATCAAGTCTTCTAAAAGTCAAATAGAGCAATCTACTAATTAATCTCTTGTACTGTGTTGGTTCAGCAAGCAACCTTCTTTCATACTTACAAAGTTTCAAGTTTTGCTCCATTAGATTCTTCATTGGTTTTGAGCCAAGTAAGCCTATGTTTGCAATTAAATCTAATGCATGCTTTCTTTGACTCAAACTAATGCTTGAATCATTTCTTGCAATCTCAAGACTCAAGAAGTATTTCAATGAGCCCAAGTCTTTCAATTTAAATTTCAGATTAAGTAATTTCTTTAATTGTGTAATACAATTAGGGACTAAATTTCTGATCAAGTACTTTCATTAATTGTGTAATACAATTAGGGTCATTACCTGTGAGTAGGATATCATCTACATACACAAGTGATGTGGTAACAGAAGACCCTATTGAACAAAAGAGAATCAGTTCTTGATTGTTTGAAACCAAACTCCAATATGGTAGCACTGAATTTGGCAAACCACTGCCTTGAGGCTTGTTTTAGTCCATACAAGCTTTTTTTTAAGTTTACAAACCACAGAACAAGAAGTTGTCTCCCGTTGCTGTGAAAAAGGAGGTAAAGCCACGTAAACCTCCTCATCTAAATCACCATGGAGGAAAGCATTGGTAACATCCATTTGGTGCAAAGATAAACTTTTCACAACAGCCATAGCTAAAACCACCCTGATTGAAACTGATTTGGCCACTGGGAGAAAGTCTTACAGTAATCAAGACCTGCTTGTTGTGTGTAGCCTTTAGCCACAAGCCTGGCTTTATACCTTTCAATTGAGCCATGTGAATTATATTTGATCTTGTAAACCCATTTGCAGTCAATGGGAACTTTGCATGCAGGTAGGAATGTCAAGAACAAGTATTGGTTTGTTCAAGAGCATTATTCTCTTGTCCATAGTAGCTCTCCACTCAGGATGTTTAATAGTCTGATGAATGAATTATGCTTCTTTGGTGATAGTGATGGTCATTAGGTAAGATGTATAGGAAGGGCTAATTTTGGAATAGGAAAGACAAACTAAGATGGGATATGGGTTACCAAGTGATGGTTTGTGAATGACAGATTTGCAAAAATAATCTTGCAAATAGGATGGAAAATTATGAGATCTAATAAATTTTCTAAGAGGTTTAGCTGGACTAGATACAGTAACCGGAGTAGGTGTATTGATTGGATTTGTCAATTGAAAAGGAAATTGAGTTTTTGAGAAATTTATTGAAATTATAGTTTTCCTAAAATGACTCTTGATTTGTTTATTAGTTATTACTTTATTTTGTTTGAGTTGAATAATTGTTATATATGCTAGACATTCTTGTATTTCAAAAGCTTGAAACTTGTTAGTATTGTGAGTGATAAATAAAGTTATATTTTTAAAATACAAATGCAACTGTTTAAGAATTAAAAGGTTCAATAATTTAAAAATTATCTTATAAAACATGAATAAGCTAAAAATATATTATAGATATCATATAAATGCTTGATTTACATTTAGTTTTCAAATGCATGTTTTGCATCCTAAACTATGATCTTTGTTACACTTTGCACATTGACGTAAAGTTTGCTATTGACTTGAATGAAAAAATATAGCACCACGTGAAAAGACCTAATTGTCATTCTTCTCAATCCTTTAAAAACAAAAGATAAATTACACTTTATTACCCTAAACTATACTCTTGATTACACTTTGCACTTTAAATTTTGAATTTTTGTCCAAATTAACAACAAACTTAATGTTAGGGTGTAAAGTATAATAATGGTCATAGTTTAGGGTACAAAACATGCATTCGAAAAGTTTAGAGTGTGTAGTGGGCCTTTTGTGGTTAAAGTGGGCTGGGCTGGGCTGCCTCTTGCGGTACTAGACCCAAGTATTCTAAGTAAAGGAGTTGAGACCGGTCCAACTGTAACTCAATTTGGTTCGGCTTATGCGTAAACTATATCTCGTTTGCCAGGAGCACGCTTACGGCGGGCAAAACTATTTTCAGATGGATTGCGGCAGGCAGATATGATAATAATAAGATAAAATAAAGTACTTTGACATTTTTGTTAAGGTAAGCAGATAATCCCTAATTAAAAAAAAAAAAAAAAAAGAAAAAAAAAAGAAAAAAGATAATCACAATTTAACAACAATTGTTTTATAAGAAAAAGTAAGGGGAACAAGTGGATAGTATATGAGTTGATTGAGAGAGGAAATAAATCAGATCAACTCTGATCCGCAGGACCAAAACTAAAGAAGGAAGAATGCCTCTTCTCAAAGTGAATAATTTCTCAGGGAGATCCTGTTGTGGAAATTAATCACTTTGAGGGAAGCGGATCTGAATGGTTGGTACACAAGAACACTCTTTGTTTTTGGCAAAGAGCAAGATTCTGAGAGGGAGAGAGGGAATCAACCTATTGGTGCATGCCTGCCGTTCTAACTTTATCTTTTTCTTTCTTTCTTTTCTAATATTCCCCTTTCTTATCTTCTTTTTTCTACTTCTTTTTCTTAATCCTTTTTTTTTTTTTCTCTATTTCCTGGTTTTCAAGTTTCCAATACTGTGGTGCTTTCGTTCCCCCCTTTTTTTTCTGCACACGGCAAGGACCTCTTTATAGTGCCTACCCTGATCGGATTTTACTATTTTAGCCCTTAACCACCTTTGTCTGGTATGGGTGTACCTGTCGACCACCAAAGGTCCGTTTATGTGCCATTCCCCATCGCCAGATAAAAGAAAGCTATTTTGTTTGTTTGTCTGTCGTGGCACCATTTCCTGTTACGGTGTGGGTGCCTTTTCTCTCCCTATCCCTCATGACATGCACCTAGTGGTTCCAACTCAGTTTTGCCCTTTTGGGTGGTATATCATCCCAGTAGGACACTTCTCCTAAAAGAGCCCTAGCAGGAACCTCAAAATAGGTTTTCCCTTCTCCCCATCGCCAAACCATGCCCTCTTACCTCTGACCCATGATCTCACCGTGTCCTGTATTGGCTGGGTACAGGCTGGTGCGGTCTGGGTCTTATGCGTGCCTCTCTTCCATGTATGTCCAAAATCTGCTTGCTACTCATGCGTTTGCCGTGGTTGGCCTACACAGTCTGTCGTCTGTTCTTAACCATTTTCTGGTTTCCCTTTCCTTTTATAGCTTGCCTTATTCGGGACTGGGTCTTGCTTGACGATGAGCTTTACTTTTTCTTCAGCCCACCCTTTTTCCTGTTACCATCTCCTGCCATACCACTCTATTATTCCTACTATGAAGTTGTTTTACCTCAATCTGGTTGGGCCTCTTTGGGCTTGCCGTTTATTCTTCTCTTAATGGCTCAGCAGGCCATTGGTTCTTTTGTTACATTACTGGCAGGCTCCTGTGTCCCATTTGTTTTTCCTTCGACGTCCTGGCCCATTTGCTTCCCTTGAGCTTCCTCGGCCCTTTTCTTAACTTTACATTACCATGGGATTTTACTGAATTCTTTGGGTTTCCCTGGCCCAATTACATTGTTTCTCATCCTTGGGATTCATGAGCTTGCCATCAACTCCTTACTTTCTTTGCTTTCATTATTTTGGGCCTGCCGTGACCCATTCTCACTTTTTCACATCATGTACTGCCCATGGTTTGCTTTTTCTCTCTTTCCGGACTCTTTTAAGCCCATTTATCTCCTCAAGGCCCATTTGTTTATCTCATGGGCCTGTGACCCATTATTCCTGCCGCTTGGGCTTAATGGATTTTCTATCTGTTTGCCAACTCTTTTCTGTCTGTGTTGTTAGGCTTCTCCCTTTCACTTGGGCTTCCGAAATGGCCATCAACAGAGTGCAAAGTGTAATATGAGGTGTAATTTAGGGTGGTAAAGTGTAATTTTTCATAATTACTCAATAATACATAACTCATTTAATCTTATTTTAAAAACAGTATGTAAACCAAATTTATGTTGTTAAAAATATTTAAGAATTTGCATGTAATTTCAGTTTAGTTATCTCTAACAAAATATTTTTTTTTAAAAAAGGCTCATATTTTTAAACAACATAGTACCCTAAAGCATGAATGATATTTGACTCAATTCTAAGAGATTTCAGGTGAGGCAAAAAAAGGAAAAAAAAAAAAAAGAAAGAAGATAAAATACAAACGTACCCTAAAGCATGGGATGATATTTGTAGGCCAAAAGATGCTGAAGGCTTAGGTATAAGAAAGATGCAATGTGCCAATGTCGCACTAACTGCCAAAATTGGGTTGGACCTTGCTAATCAAAGAAGGCAAATCGTTATGGTGAGACTATTATGTTTAAAAATAATGGATGACGGGAATGGAGTTCAATCCTAGAATCTAGGAAAGTTTTGGAAAAACTTTTACATTCTAGAAGGTAGGAAATGGAATTGCTCTAGATATCTGGAATTCTACTTGGGTGCCTGGGTTGGAAAAACTTTAAACCTAAACCAAGAGATAATATTCCAAATAATATTCTGACTTGAATCCTGTGAGATGGGATATGTATAGGTCCCTAATTAGTCAGGTAATTTCTCAACAAAGTCAGCATACAAAGAGTCTCATTAGGTTAGAAATATTGAAAATAACCCTATGGAGGGTAACGTGTGGAAGAAACTTTAGAAAATTGAAATTCCAAGAGAGTCTTAATTAAACTTCTATTGTGGAAAATTAGCATGGTAAGTCATCCCAACAAGATCTGTGATTAGGTAAAGAATTAAGATCACAGAAAAGGACTACATATTATGCGAACATGAGGAAGAAAATCTGGAACACCTTTTCATTGAGTGCTCGGTTGCAAAAAAATTTTGGGCTAATTCCCCTTCCAGATTTTTTGAATTGCTTGAAAGCCGAATGGGTGATGAACTTGACATTACCAAAAGACAACCAACAAATATCAAAGGAGGAAGCAAGCAATTTCATAGTATTTGTAGCAATTTATTGTGACACAATATGGATGACGAAAAACCACCTCATAAGACAAAACGATAAGGAATTATTATATTTATGGGTTCTGTTTACGGATTCCCCTACAGCATTCATTAATTTTTCCCCATATTTATTACTTTTACCAAGATAAATTAATAAACTAACTTCTATCACTTTATGTCTTGGGAATTTACACCTTTTGTGAAGGTTAATTTTGATACTGCCATTAGTGAAGACAAAGCTTATATAGCAGCAATAGGAAGAAATCATAAAGGGGAGTTGATTTTTGCATTTGACAGAGTTGACATACGACCATGATCACCGTATTGCATAAGCAAAAGCAGCATTTTTAGGCAACAACCAAAGCTACCGAACATGGTTATAATTTTGTAATTGTTTCACATTGGCCTATAGAAAAAATCACTCCTATAATCTTAATTGTTTTTAAATTCCAAAGAAATTACACTTTAACACTTTAAACTATACATCATATTGCACTTTGCACCATAACTTTTTCGAATGCACATTTTGCACCTTAAACTATGACCCTTGTTGCACTTTGCATCTTGACGTTAAATTTGCAGTTAACTTGGATGGAAATTTAAAATTTAGGGTGAAAAGTATACTTAGGAGCATAGTTTATGGTGGTAAAGTATAATTTCTCATTTGTTTTTAAAGAATTAAGAAGAGGGGCAATTAAATCTTTTCACATTGTGTCATATTTTTTTATCTAAGTTAACGGCAAACTTGATGTTGGGGTGTAAAGTATAAATAAGGACCATAGTTTAGGATGTAAAATGTGCATTCCGAAAAGTTTAAAGTGCAAAGTGTAATTTAGAGTATAGCTTAGGATGGTAAAATGTAATTTTCCCTTAAATTCCTTTAACTAATTTTTAGGGTGCAATATTTTTTTACACATTTTACATCCACAATATTTTCACAACACTTTCATAACAGATCATAGATAGTAAGTTGTTATTGGTTTTAAATTGAATTAACAACTTAAATTACATTTTTGCCCACCCATAACAACTAATAACAATCTACCACTTAAGATTTGTTGTAAAAATATTATGAACATATTATTTCTCTAATTGTTTTAAAATTCCTTTTTAACTATTTGGTATGTAATTTCACACTTTTAGGAAATTTAATTTTATTACCTATAACGTTGCTAAATGGGTCCTTTCGTGTAAGAGAGTTAAGGAAAATATTCTCATCTCCTCTTTTATTGATATGTTGTCTAGAATATGCTTTGATGGAAATGGTCTTAGTCCCCCACAATTGTAGTCTATTTTTGTTTCTTTTCTCTTTTTTGTTAATGAAAATTGTTATCCAACCAATAAAAAAGAGTCACTCCCAAAGAAAAATAGCTCTGCAATGGTCCAAAAATAATATCAAACAAACCACGTGTATTACGAAAAATAGTTCAAAGAAATTGATTTGTTCGTATAAGAAGATTCTTTTGATGGTAGAGGAAGAGAAAAACTGCCTTAACAAACACGCACCACACGTTGAATCGGTGAAAGCGGAAAGTAGAAAGCGGAAAGCCACTGACTACTACCATTTGCAAATTGAACACGATATCTCTCATGCAAGTCATTCATGCATGTATTTTTCTACAACTTTGAGTCAAATTTCAGAGCCAAGAATTCCAAGTACCATCAATTTCTTTGTCAATGACTATTTTTTTTTCAAGTAAAAGACTCGGGTAAGTTTCGAAGCACCATTTCTGAGAGAAAAAAAAAATGTGAATATCATTTTCTGCCACTGTTCGGCCGCTTTTTTTAATGTGTTCTTACATTTATTAACATGACATTATGACAATCATGAATATAGTGTAGCTATAAGGTGGGTAATATTAAGGTTTATTATTGCTTGGTCTTCTCAGATTTCATCCAAAAAAAAAGAAAAAGAAAAAAAAAGATCTTCTCAGATTGCCAAGTGTAAAAGTATGGATTCAAGCCAAATAAAATGTTGAAGCTTAAGAACATACACCCCTCTCATGATCTAATTTTAATGATACCGGCATTATTTTTCATATTTTCTTTATAATTGTTGATATAATATATTGTGTTTAAAGCAAATCACTTTCGCCAAATCTATCGTTGATACTGTTATATATAAATTAAATCGGCTAATATCAACAATAGTAGAAAATGTTTGTCTCCCGACATATCATTCAAGAAGCAGCGCCTTCTTTGTTTTTTGTCTTGTCCTCTAGTTTCAAAGAAATGAGAGTTTGAGATTCGGACAAAAGAAATGGACTAAGATTGATGGCAGCTATTCATTACAAATTATGGGTCCATTTTGTAAAGTTCACTTTAAATTATTATTATCTAAAGTTTGAGACTAGTTTACAATTCCTAACTACCATCCAAGTTTGGTGTCAAAATTAACAAATTAATGAACAGTAGGGGGTCCTAATGTGTCAAAATCAACATATTAGTTTTATTTGATAGTCACCGAATCCCACCCCAATCAAGTATCAACCCACTTATTTCTTAATTTTGTCTTTGAACCACTTTTTTTTAATAGTGGGGGTGAATAATGCAAATTAATGTTAAATTAGTGTGTCAACTTCACAAATGACCATGTAGAATATATAACATGGCTATAATTAACACAATAGACTAAAATAAAATTAGATTTGAAAGTCATTAGAGAAACTTTGAAGACTATACAGATGGAGAAAAATTGGAGGCTAGACCATGTGGTTGTCCCTCCCGTCCTAGACGGCAATGACTTTTGGGGCTCCTTATTAAACTATGGAGAATATGACAAGTAACATTGACTAATCTGCCTATGAAAACGTTGCTCCCTTAACTATTTCTCTCACTCATTATAAGTTTATAACTACAACCTACTTTCTCCTTTCACTAAACGCTCCAAACCATGCTTGATCACAGGCAAGGATTCACTGGGAAACCACTTTATTCTTCGAGTCCAAAATACCAAATACAGAGTAGTCATGACAGTACAGGAGATATAGAATTCGATTTCTGGGGTGTACATGATAGTGATACCAAGTATAATGAGAATTTTAGTGATCAATTTGGCACTGAAATAGAGTTTCAAGTTCAAGCAAGCCTTGTTCAAGAAGGACTTGGAGGGTACTCACTACCCTTATGGAAAAGAAACTCATCAAAAAAGGTTCAATATGAATCTTCTCCTTTGCTCCCACACAACCATCATCCTAGCAATCTTTCCCCCACTTCAAGGAGAAAAATAATTGCAGATGGTAGGAAACAGCTTATGGAGATGGTCAAAGACATGCCCGAGTCATCTTATGAGCTTTCTCTAAAAGATCTTGTCGATGAGCAGCATAGTTTGGAGGAAGTTCAAGGGGGTCCTGTTGAGAGTGGCTCTCATTATGAAACTGAAGCTGAAGATCAAGCCAAGAAGCAAAAGAAGTATACAAAGAAAGGAATTAAGAAGGTAGGTCAGTTGTCAAGGATTGAAAGTATGGAAAGTGAAACTTTCCTACTCAAGATGTTCTTTCCTACTTCTCTATCTTTTAAGAAGAAAACCAAGGGAGGAAAAAGCTCAAAACTTTCTCCAAGTCCATCTTTTGAAGATACCAAGGACCACATTGACAAGGAATGGTGGTTGAAAAGGTTTTTTGTCACAGGAGAGAATAAAAGAAGTCGAGAAAATAGCAGGAATGGAAGCACCAGTAGCAGCAACAGCAGCACAAGCAGGTATTTGTTTAATTTACTAATAAGATCCAATGTTCAAGTGATGGTATAGGGATAATTTATCCTCCCATGGAAATCAATTCAAATTATGCTTTCCAAAGAATTTGATTGGGCAAATATGTTATTTTAGAATATGAAGTACACTAGTCAAGAATTCACTTAAAAGAGTTGTAGAAAATTATAAAAGTTAGAATAAAATTCTTAAATCTAACGCCAAAGGTTAATATTTACTATTTTGTGCAGGCACGATGATGCCAATTTCACACCTGGTTGCTGGTACTTCTTCCACACCAACAAAAACAAAACTAAGAGACAGAGAGGATTCGACTTGTGAATGGAAGGCAGTTGAAAACTGAATAGGATTGATGATCGTAGCAGAATTGATGGTATGGTGCTTTTTGTTCCTTGAGATTATCCTCTGGTAAAAAATCTCTAATTTTTGACAAGTCAATCTGCAAGTCTTCTCGCTGCTGGAAATTTTGGGGGGACAGTAGATAAAGCACAAATGACCAGAAGCAGGCTGTGCTAATGAAATTTCTGAGTTTGAAAATAACATTTTATACCGCTGTTGTAGTTGCTCCAAGGCTTTAGCATAGCTGAAATAGAAGTTAATATTCTAGTCTGAATACTGGCTAGCAGAATTTTCTAAACAAATGTGTATAGTTCCATGTACACTAATGCAATATGCAAATCCCAACCCAAAAGATGGATTATAAATAGATAATTTAGCAAATAGATAATCTTTCTTGATTGGGAGGCATTTATATTTCTAATGAAAAATTGTGTTCGAACTCTTAGGGTCAGAATTTAAAGGTCTTTGTTACCTTGCACTATATGGTGATGCAGAAATGGAATGCGTAATAGGCCAATCTTTTGGCAGTCCTAATCCACAGGTAGAATCCTCAACCAAAAATTACATCATGCATCCTCTGCACTAATCATTCAAGGAGAGCATAGCCTGCCTACTGGAGAAAGCAAGGTCCTCATTCCCAAATGAACCTTTCTATTATTCAATAGCCAACAAGTCAGCTAATCAACTCAAGCTTTTGTAGTAAAATTCTTCAATACTGCATCTGCATGGAAGAAATCAGCAAAGTAGGCATGCCTTAGATGGGTGATTTTGAATGTGGATCATGAAATAAAAGCAGAAGCATAATCAACATGAGCTTCTTACCAATTTTCTAACACAGAAACCTCAGAACCCTGAGTTTGGCCAAAGATGCAACATATTGTATTTTAATATTTGAAAAGATTTTTGTCCATTAGTTTGGTTCAACTAATTTTCATAATAAAATAGAATCTACAGTTTTTCAAAGCATCACCTTTTCAAGATGACTGATGAAAACAAGCTCATCCAAGCCATACCTTTACTCATTGTACGTGCATATCACATCCTTTGTTGTATTGTGTAATACTTCCAATCAATATGCTTCCTTTCTTGGGTATTTAAGAAATGTCAAAAGATTCAAAAAAATCACTTTAAAAACAGATAAGATGCTCCAAATGAATACAATATACAGACATGCAAATTTGAATTTTTTTTAAAATAATAAAGGTGAAAGGAAAAATTAACCAATTTTCATTTGCATAAAGAAAAGCGAATCATGATACTAATAGATAGTTGGGACCTATCTGCCACTGAATTCTTTTTCTTGGTAGTAATTGATCAGAACTAGAGTTCTAAACCTCAAAACCTTTTATTTACAGAACAGTGAACAAAATTTTCCAAAATCTTTAGTTTCTAGCTATCTTTGTCATCTTCAGCATCCTGCAGAAAAGCACCTCTTACTTTTGCCCTGCCCAAATAATAAAAGCTGAGTAATTATATGAATATATATATATATATATATATATTTAGAGAGAGAGAGAGAGAGAGAGAGAGAGAGAATGATACTGGAGACGCTGACTTACCTGCGATATGCTGGCACAACACGGTTGACAACTTTTGTTGAGTTTGCATCTTGAGCTTTTAGCTTGTCTGCAGTTCAATCGGAATCCATTATAAAACAAAGGATGCTAATAATAACTTCAAGAAACTTCTTTAGCCAAAAGAAAAACCTCAAGATACTTGCAAGGAAATTAATGCTGTGTTCCACAAAATAAAGAATGCTGGAAGGTGCAGAAAGGACATTTTTTTATGAGTTCTAATCAAAATCAGACCATATTGATCGATAATATTGAGAAATTATTCATTCGAAAAAAATAAAGAAATGAAGACTACTTTGCATAATAAAGGTTTGAAGAACATAAAATTAGGATCAAAGGTAGCTCCTATACATAAGCAGAAAAAACCTTAAGAAAAATATTTTGATCAATTTATTTACACAAATTAGATAAAGATATTTTTTGGTTGGGGGGGGGGGGGGGGGAATTAAAGTTTTTTCTTATATACCGTTTTTTTTTTTATTAATATAATTACTGTCACGCATCAAGAGAAAATAAATAAGTAAAATTAAATTGGCAGGGGCTCCCAGAGTGCAACCTGATTTGGGCACCTTCATCAGGTTGTAGAAATTTATGGTCTAGAATTTATGTATGTGCACAAGTTTTCTTATCACTTGTTAGATTTCAATCATAAATGCACCAAACCATGCAAACTAAAATCTAATTTGTACTCCTGCCTGATAGAAGCAGCAATGAGTCTCCATTTTGAAAATACGTGCATTGTTGAGAACAAATCTATTATGGTCTCTGATAATAGTAAAGAAACAAGATGTAATTTATTCAAAAATGCAGAGGTAGCCACTTATTCAGACAACCAACAACCATTCCTTGCAGGGAAAAAAAAAAAAAAAAAAACAGTGCACACCTGGAGAATTTTGCAAACCATTACTCATAGGAGGAGCAGAAACATCTGCTTTGTCTGTGGCATTCTTCTTTTGAAACTTTTGCCTCTTTGAGTAGTAATCCAGTTGGCTCTGTATAGTTTCATTCCTTTCCTGACAGATAAAAAGGACAAGATTTGCTAATAAGGAATGGAGCAGTAATCTGTTCACAAATGACAGACAATACAGCATTCAATAAGCTACCGTAAACCATACTTAATTTCCTTATAACTAACTGGGGAACTCAGCATTACAACTATAAAAGGCTTCCCAAAAAAAAAAAAAAAAAAAAACATTACAACTATAAAAACAACGGCAACGAAAAAAGCCTTAGCCCCAAAATTTGGGGGTTGGCTATGGATCCTCAACAGAAACTTGGCATTGCCAATCACAAAATTAAAGACAACCTCCTAAACAATTACTGTCGAAGGTAAAAAGTAAAACGATTTTCTCATTTAATAGAAGAAATTGAACTCCACAATCATCAAAGTAAGCAAAATTTCTTTTCCATCACAAAAATTAACTTAGTTCAAGCTTCAATAATATATAGAGTTGTACAAACACATATCACCAATAATATTTAAGATACAAAATATGGTCCTAATTAGAGAATGATGGCGAAAATGATGCACGCATCTAACCTCAATTGATAAGGTGAGGTTTTATTGAATTCAGATGAGCTGTATTAACCCAGCAGGAGAGAGAGAGAGAGAGAGAGAGAGAGAGAGAGAGCAGAGCAGAGCATGCAACTAGGATGCCTTTATATTGCTATCTAGCTAAGGGTACATACATAGTCTGAAGTGATTGACCTATTCTAATATTAATATAATGTGTGGATTCATTAGATTATATGAATAGATCAAATTTTTCCATAGCTAATTTTGCATAAAGATACCCAAAAGTACACCAGCTCAATGCCAAAATCTTGACTCAAAATGGAGAGTTGGAGTAAGAAAGATTTGATCTCAGTGTTGCACTACTTCAACTATGGTTTTAGCTATTTTCATAAATTTTAACTGTTAATCAACAGGCAAGCATACCTTCTCGGCCGATATCACTTTTGTCAACTGAAAAGTTCGCTCTTGCTCTGAAAAATCACAATCAAGGAGCAACAGTTAATACAACCACAAGCCAATTTTGGAACACCTAAAGTCATAATGATTCTTGATAACATGAAACAAAAGGTTTAAGAAAGAAAAAGACAAAGTGAACTCACCCAAAAGGGAAAAAAAAAAGCACATAACAAATGAACACATGGATGACTTAATTTATTGGTTTAAAATATAAGCTGGGTAAAAACTATAAGTTGTAACTAAAAAAAGTGAAAATTTAAAAAGTTGTACCTAGGTGAATAAGCTGGAAACTAAGCAATGCTAAACACACAGGCATAATGTAGAGAGAAGAATAAAAATAATGCAGGGGAAGTATAGAAGGATAAAGGCAAGCACATACATTTTTCTTTTTTAATTTTATTCTGGGGGTGGGGGGGATAAGTAATGAATACAATTATTCATCATGTAAAAAGAAGTACAGCTCATGAAAGGCCACAAACTAATTATCCATTCAAATTCCAAAATGCTCATTTTGAGTAAAAACATCACAGCATGCAAATCTCAACAGAATCCTGCAACAACCAGACTCTTCAAAGCCATTAAAAATATGATGGAATCTTCTAAGCAGCCACAAATTCCTTTTTCTTCTTCTTTTGACACCCCCCCCCCCCCCAACACCACCACACACACACAAAGATCACACCTCAGAAGAATGTATTTCGCATCAAATGGAACAAAGCCAGATGAAAAAGATAGATTGTATGATTCTTGAGCACAAATACTTCTAGAGGTAGGAGTCAAAACAGTGCCACAAATACAGCTCTTCCATATCAGCATACCCCTCTTTATAGCCATGGCAGAATTTAGGTCCATCATAGAGCATATTACCATACTGTGACTCTAAATGGAAAACCTATTTAAAATTTATCCATGCATCTAATATGCTTCAAAAAATGCAGCCACCGAATCAGCTGACAACACAATAGGCCTAATGCCCTTGTCTAGACCTATATTTAAATGCAATCACAATTCTGCAAAAACCTCTAAGAAGGACCCAAGTTTCTGTCAGCCATGTTTCAAGTACCACATAGATTGAAAGGTGTTTTGTGTGTCCAATATTCTTTAACTACAACAACATCAAAAATCAGATATGTCTCTTCAAATCATCCTTTCTCAAGTGTGTTAGAACAACCATCAAATGTTGTTAGTAGCTGATAAAACTATCACTAAAAAAGAAATAATTAAACAGAATATTACCAGTGAATATAAAAATGTGAAGAACCACAAAAAGACAAAAGCTTAGATAAAAGATAATTATGGGGTAACAGTTCTACACATGAATAGAGAACACAACCTTCTACTAATGAATGCCGCATGTTTTTGAAAGCTTTGAAGAGCTCCAGAGACAGATTTGCCATAGCCTCACTAGCAGCAGTGTCCACAAGTTTTGTGAGAGGAATGGAAATTAGTGGCATTCCTTTCAATTTCTGACCAACTAATTTTGCATACACAGCACCTAAAATACAAGAAGCAGAAATTTACATGCATTCAATATACTTCTTCACTCAAATTAAAGAATGTACATATATATATATATATATACTGTTTTACAGAATAACATGGTCCAAAGTACAATAAGATACTATCATCATTCACACATAAAAATGATACACAGCCATCACAACCAAGTACCAACTGCAGCCAAAGAGAACCACCAACTTATGAGCATGTCTGGTTCATGGGCACAGCCTCCTTGAGGAATAAAATCGTAGAACCACTACCTGCAACAAGAGATGGCTCACAGCCAACAGTGTTAAGAACAATACTAAACTAATATCCATTTCTAATACTGAACCGGACACCTCCTCACCTGTCACTACTATCAAAAGAAGCAAATTTACCATTAATTTATCACTTTTAAAATAAACATCACCACTGCAGCAGAGCAAGTCACTGCCATTGTCTATCACCTCCATTTCCACAAGAGCTCTTAGTACTACTACCACAATTATTTAACCATTACTAGTACAATAGTACCAAACTCCAAACAACACCTACCCCCTCCTCCCCCCACCCCCCCCCCCCCCCCCCCCCCCTTCCTTTCCCCAGCAGGGGGGACTCCAATTCAAAAAAAGTGATCGCCTTCTTAAATTTAAATCCCCACCACTCAAAGCATTATGCAATTTGATTTGGGGCTGTGTTGTGTGAAAACAACTATGAGCCTCTCTAATATCCATCACCAAAGATATCACTATCACAATGGCATCAGCAAGAAAAATTATCACTAGCAATGACAAACTTGACATGCCATTATGTTATCTTTAACATCCCAACACCCCCCCACCCCCCCTTTCCTGCACAGATACCAACCTACCACCACTTAGTCAAAACCTTAAACATGATAAATGACTACCATTTTCATCATTGATATTCTGAACTGCATCAAGAATACTGCCCAAGTGTCACCTCCATATCACAAGGCACCTACAACCATAACCAATTAAACAACATTCCAGTCCTAAATTACCATCATGGTTGCCGACAACTTATGAAATCAAAACCTCAACAAATTTTCACCACTGCTCTTATAAAATTCCTAACACCTGGTGATGCAGTCATGGAAGATTAATATTTTACTACTCGCAAATTCATCTATAAAAGATTTATTTTATAGGGTTCACTTGTGAGTTATGAAGTCCAATTTTAATAAGAGTCGTATGGTTTCAAAGGTCTAAATATATGCGTCCTAGGGTTAAACCAATTTTCAATTTAGGCTTTTATTTAACAAGTAATGGTTAATATCATATCTGGAGGCAAAATCATAATTTGTACAATCCTTGACAATTGAGGGTATTTTGGTAATTTACTTGAGTCTAGAACTTTCAGTTAAATCTTAAGGTCCTGTTTGGTGAGCAAGTTCTAACACACATTTTTACATTTTATACAATCTTACACACATTTCAACACACTTTTTCACCCATACGTATATCAAAAACACCCAAACAACATTACTCAAACTCCTCTACCAAACGGGCCCTAAGTATCTTAGGTTTTGTTTTATTTGAGTCCAAGGTTGTGTGTTTGGTTTACTAGTCCAACTAGGAGTCTTGATACTACTAGTACAAGTAAGAGTCCTTATATATATTTATGTTTAATGTACTCAAAGAATAGATGGAGATGATTAAGAATATATTGGGCATTTTGAGCACTAAGGCATGTTGGCTTCATATCTCCCTTTCTCTTCTCCCTTTGCTTCTTTTTCTTGAGCTATTGTTCACAAGTACTATTCATAAATCCCTTAAGCAGTATAAAATCTATTTTTTCGTTCTTCCTTACAATCCCAAGTCAAGTCATTCCTCTTCCTATCAAAACCATAATACCTCATATACTTTCTCTATCAAATAGTCATTTAAGAAAAAAACAAAAAACAACAAACCTAGCCAATTTTGAGCCCTAATTCTTTCTTCCACAACTCTAAATCCTAGATCCACAAAAACTCCTGAACCTTAACCCACTACAAGCAGATGTTAGACAAATTCACCAATTTTTCCTACATCGCATGTTCTAATGACAAGCACACTAAATGTATAAATCCATTCAACTGGAACTTTATTAATGAGTTGAATTCTCCAAAGTAGACAGAACCTCAAGTTTTATAGAGTTACAAAACAAAGTTACAAAATAAAAGTTCAGAATTTGCTCAAGTGGAATGAATTCAGGAAAGCTAGGGAAAGTCTAAATCCATGACCAGGCAAACAAATTAACATTTTGAGCTTGTAAAAAAATGCAAAATACAGAACATATCTAGGTCATCCATACAGCAAATTCAGTATCAAGAAATAAATAAGCTAAATGCCAAGGCATTCAATATAACAAGTCATGACTCACTCTGATCCAAGAGAAAGAATAAACCCAGTTGCACAATTTGTTATTGGAAAGAAAGCAGCCACTCTTTTCATGAAGAAATGACCATAGATATTGAATTTATAATAAATCACACACAGAGTCCCTCAAGTGATTATAAAGGAGTGCTTCAAAATATGAATTTTCTGATAAACCATCAATATAAAGAAAAGAAGGGAGATAGAAGCAACGAAATATAGTTACCACCAGAGCTAGAATGTCCCTCCATAACAAGCTTTAAATCTTCAGATTTTATGGAAGCTATAACATAGTCAACAAACTCAGACCAAGAGCCCCCTATTCCAATGTTATCCCTCTGCACATTACGTTACTAAAATTAAAAAATAAAAACAACAAACCAATAATTGTATTCACTCCAGCACATAGAAATTTTCTCACAATTACTAAATTTAACTTGGACCGGCAATAGACACAAGTAAATCTAACAAAAGGACAAATCCAAAAGGATGTCTAGAATAAAGGGGTCTTAGCAATTTTGAATAGTATTTACTCAAGACAGACAAAACCTGTTTAAATAGATCTAATAACTAGTACGTTTCTAGCTATTGTATGAAATGGGGAAACAATATACAAGAAATGACATTCTAAAGTGAGACAAGCATTTATAAAGCATAAAAAATAATCCGTCAGTCATAAATTGGGACTCTTTATGCAGGCTTACAAAAACTGTATAAACGGAAAAGAAATCAAAATATTATAAACCCTACAAACTTGTCATCTTTTATAACGACTGAAATACAAAAAACCAAAACCAAACCAGTCCTTATGCAACCAGTAAGGCAAAGCTTGAGTAGTGACGACCAATATGCAGAAGACTCTCCTTATAAACATTTCCAGGTGGGTTCAATCATAGCTTAACCTTGGCTAAGACCCAATAGCATTAATCTGTGGATGTCCTGAGTTCTTCATTGTTTAAAAATCCAAATCAATAAATGTTTAACACCCACCCTCTCCCACCGCCCCCCCCCCCCCCCCCCCCCCCCCCACAAAAAAAAAAAAAGAATAAAAAAAGAGCTCTTCTAGTTACCACCCTATGGTTTTAGAATTGTACACTAATACCCAGTTGGTGTTGACTTGTGAAAACTCCCCCTATTTCCCTTATTGACAATTTCTTCTTTTAATAATTCAATTGTTACAGCAAGTAAGGGATATCCTGCTTCTTGTTATAAAGGAAACCAGACAATGCCACTGAGACTAGCGACCTAGCTACTCGGAACTAACTAGCTACCCTGTATTAAAGTTTTGATTTGATAATAACATGGTAATTGCAGCTCTTGGCAACAAATTTAACTAAGCCTTTTGATTGTTTTCCTTTTTCCTAACTCTTTCTTGGCAACCAAACAAAGGGTATGACAACATAGACAATTAAACATACACACAAGTTAAACTAAGGCAAACCCAGAAGCAGAAACAGAAAGCTCACCATGTCTTCAAGCTGCACAACCGACTTAACGGCCTCCCACGTATTGGAGTGGAAATCAGTGACATGGATTTTGAGGTGTGAAGGATCAGAAGCAGAAACGTGGAACAAAAATGGACGCAGCTTAACCGAGTCTTGGCCCTGGTCCCATTCCACCTTCGGCTCGCCGAATATAGGCTCCAAGTCTTCAAACCCCATGCTTGCAAATACACAGATAGAGAGAGAATCAAGCTCTGTTTGGTTACTGAGAAAATGAAGGAAAAGAGAAGAGAGATAACAACATTTTAGGTGTTTTCATTGCTTTATAATAATCTGAGATGAAAAAGAAATTTTTTTTTCTTTTTTTCCTGTTTCTGATTCCAAAATTTATGGAATTTCAGGCATCCAAACAGAACCAAATGGAATAGGGAATTTCGCATATCGAGAGATTCATCCTTTTTGGTTGCCGAGAAAATATCGAAGAAAATTAGAAACTTCTTCTACAACAATTGTTTTTTGGTGTAGTTGACTTGGCCGTACTTCTCTGAAGCCAAAACCACAAACATTTACAAAATGCATTATAAAGTTTCAATCTCTTTTTTCTTTTTCTTTTTTTGGGTCGAATTTTCCTGCCTTTTCTCGGCAACCAAACAAGCAAACACCAATATGAAAAATGGCGGGAAAATTGGAAAAAGAAAAGAGAGTAAGGCATTATTAATATGGAATGGAAGGTGTAAGAGTAGAGAGTAGAGAGTAGAGTATTGGAGATAGCATACCCAGTAAAAGAGATGAGAATCCACAGATAACAACAGAAGATTCAAGAATAAAGGGAAAAAGAGGAAGGAGGTGAAGAAGTCACAATTTATAATGGTGTCATGTCACAGTGTGAGTTTAGACTTTTGAGAGAGAGAGAGTCTGGCAGTTGGGAGTGGGAATATTGTAGAGGAAGCTTTGTGGGGAAGTGATATTTTTGAAAATCTAATTTAAATGGTAAAAACTCTCACAATAGTAACCCCTAACCTAATTTGATATTTAATTTAATTTAATATGATAATAATTCTTTTCTCAAAAAAATAAATGATAATAATTAAAAATTAAAAGAAAAAAAAACTCAAGTTTGTAGTTAAAATGTAAATCATGACTTTTTAATTTTTTTCATAAAACCTTAGTTTTTTTTTTTTAACTACTCAACCCCAAGGTGCCATCAAACCAATTGGCTCATAATAAGCCTTAGACTTTATTAATCATAACAATCAAAATACTTTATCTATATTTGTTGTGAAAAAAATCAATTAAATAACTTAATGTGTTTTTAGTCACACTTATTTTTGTTAACTTATTTTACTATTCAGTTTATTTTTGTTACTATTCATAGACCTCACTACACTTTTTGGTAATATTTATGAGTTTTAGTATACTATTTTAGCTAATTTTTACCTTTATCTTTATATGCATAACTTTCAGCAAAAAAATTTCTATTTTAGCAAAATAACCAAATTTTAAACCTATCTTTATTTGATGAGAATAATTTTTTGTTTGCAAGAGTTTTGCTGTGGCGGATGTTTTCTTCTCCATATGAAAGAGAGAGATAAAATAATACAATAAAGAGAGGGTAGTACCAATAAAGAGAAAAGCTTTTAAAACATAAAAATCAGTGAAAATTATATTTAAGAAAGGTGCATTCCAAAATGGAACCTTTTAAGTCTGATGCTTAATGGATTTTAAGCTTTTTTTTTTTTTTATTAATTTTTTTTTTTATGAGAGTTTCAGAGTCAAGCTGGTTGCTTTACATTTATATGTTTTGTGGGTTCATTTTTATTTTGCTATTCCTAGAGAGGGAAAAGAGTTTGTCATTACAGGTTATCTGATTTTATTGTGCTCTGTTTGGTATTGGGTATTGGAATTTGCTGGTGGGTTTTTGTGGAGGTTTGTTTTTAATGGATGTTTTAGTTTTTTTTATCCGCAAAAATGGTAAATGCATGAGATTGGAAATAGGTTTTGTTTTGTGTTTCTTTGAAATCTCAACCGCAAATGTATTTCTTCATTGTGCATTGTTCTGGCAGCTTATTGGTAATATCTTTTATCATTCCCATTTTATGGTCTATTGGGTTGTTTTCACTTTCCGTGTTGAATTTTGTGACTTTCAGTTTACATTACTTTGGAATCCTTTTTGGAACATGTAGGAACTGATGATTTGATCTCCATGATTATTATAGACCGAGTGGACTAGGGAAGAGGATGAGAAACTGCTCAATCTTGCTAAACTCATGCCCACCCAATGGAGGACAGTTGCACCAATTGTTGGGTGTACTCCATCCCAATGCCTTGAGCAGTATGAGAAACTACATGATGCAGCCTGTGCTAAGGATGAGAACTATGAACCTGGTGATGACCCTTGTAAATTGCGTCCTGGAGAGATTGACCCGAACCCTGAGTCAAAGCCTGCACGTCCTGATCCCTTTGATATGGATAAGGATGAGAAGGAAATGCTTTCCGAGGCACGAGCTCGGTTAGCCAATACTAAGGGTAAGAAGGCAAAGAGGAAAGCCAGGGAGAAACAGCATGAGGAGGCCAGGAGACTTGCTTCTCTACAGAAAAGGAGAGAACTGAAGGCTGCTGGAATTGATAACAGGCACGGGGAATAGATTATAATGCTGAGATTCCTTTTGAGAAGAAGCCTCCTCCAGGCTTTTTTGATGTTACTAATGAAGATAGAACAGTGGAACCGCCCAAGTTCCCCGCCACAATTGAAGAACTTGAAGGGAAAAGAAGAATGGACGTGGAAGCACAATTAAGAAAACAAAATATTGCGAAGAATAAAATTTCACAAAGGCAGGATGCCCCATCAGCTATACTGCAAGCCAACAAGATGAATGATCCAGAAACAGTTAGGAAGAGGACAAAACTTGTGCTTCCTGCACCCCATATTTCGGACCACGAGTTGAAGGAGATTGCAAAGATTGGTTATGCTAGTGATCTTGGGGGACTGAGAAACTTATTGAAGGGAGTGGTGCGACGCGTGCTCTTCTAGCAAATTATACCCAGACACCACAGCAGGGAATGACCCCTTTACGAACTCCACAAAAAAACCAGCTGCTAAGGGCGATGCAATTATGATGGAAGCAGAAAACCTGGCAAGGTTGTGGGAGTGAGTCTCAGACACCATTATTAGAAGGAGAGAATCCAAAGTTGCACTCTTCAGATTTTTTAGGGGTCACTCCTAAGAAGAGAGAGATCCTAACACCAAATCCTATGCTGACTCCTTAGGCAACTCCTGGAGGTGCTGGTCTTGTTCCTAGAATTGTCATGACACCATCAAGGGACGTTTATTCTTTTAATATGACCCCAAAGGGAACTCCCATCAGTGATGAGCTCCATATTAATGAAGATATAAATATTCATCATAGGGCAAGACTTGATCAAAGAAGACAAGCTGGTCTTAGAAGGAACTTGCGTTCAGGTTTAAGCACTCTTCCACGGCCAAAGAATGATTACCAGATAGTTAAGCAACTGGTCCCAGAAGATAATGAAGAACCAGAGGAAAAGATTGAAGAAGATATGTCTGATAGGATGGCTAGAGAAAACACTGAGGAAGAGGCACGACAGCAGGCTTTCCTTAGGAAGATATTGAAAGTACTGCAGTGGGAGCTAGCTCCCTAGGCCTCTTACTGCTTCGTTGGATCTAATTAGAAATTCTCTTATTAGAGCAGATGGAGATAAGAGCTCCTTTGTTCCTCCTACTTCTATTGAGCAGGCTGATGAAATGATAAGGAAGGAGCTCTTGACCTTACTAGAACATGATAATGCAAAGTATCCTCTGGAAAAAAAATGAACAAGGAGAAAAAGAGAGGGGTCAAGCACTCTGTGAATGGATCTGTTGTTCCTGAGATAGATGATTTTGAAGAAGAAGAGCTGAAAGAGGTATGAATTTAATTGTGCTGTATCATCAAGGTTCTTGTTTTCATAACTGCTTCTCTAGTTGTCACTTTTGTCTCCTTGTTTTTGTGTATTTGACTTTAAATTAAGCACCTTTATTGAGTCAGTGGTACTATCCCCCATCTTTTTAAGTTTTCATTGATGCAGAAATGAAACCATTGTCTTTTTATGTTTGTACCAGTAGAAGTGTCTAGCATATACACTTGTAAGAAGAATCTTTTAGATATGTGTCCCATGTATCTTTTTGGCATCTCTTAAACATGTATTAATCATCCTTTGGAAGTTTGAATTGAGAAAAGAAAATAATAGTTAGGAAGAACATAAGATAGATTTATAGTTTGGATGCCAATACCTGTATGTCTTGGTATATAAATTATGTGTGCTTGTGAATTATTTCTATACAGATGGGCAAGTTCATTCCTATGGCATCAGTATACTGTAATATTTCTTTTTTGGATTCCTCATGGTGACCTATTATCTAGGAAAAGCATCTATAACAATGCTTCTTAGAGAGCTTGATTCTACTAAAAAATTGAGTCTATGAACTGTTTGTGTAATGATTGTTTATAGTTTGTGTTCCTTATATCTTCCTCCTTTTTGATATATTTGTTGCAAACTTTTAATATATATTGTTGTTGGCAGGCTGATTCTTTGATAGAGGAAGAGGCCCAACAAGTTCATGTGGCAATGGGGCATGAGGATCAATCCCTTGACGAATTTGTTGAAGCACACAAAACTTATTTAAATGATCTCATGTACTCCCCTACACATAATGCTTATGGTCTCTCAAGTGTGGCTGGAGAGTTAGAAAGAAGATGGATGGTGATAAAGCTAAGGCAGAGAGCCTTGAGAATAAGGTTAAAGTTCTCACACATGGTTAGGAGGTGTGCTAGTGCCATTTCTTAAGGACAGTTCTACCTGCCGAATCTTTGTTCTGGCCCTTCTGGGCATCATTTTTAATTTTATATTAGTGCCACTTCTTGAGGATTATGTCTTCTTCCTAGAACTTGTTGCTACTTTCATAAGTTTTTATTCTATGGCAAGCTTACTTTTATCATGAGAGAAAAAAAAAATAATATCATGTTGCAGTTTTTCGCATCAAATGTGAAATATGGTTTAAATTATAGCTGTTGCATGACATTTCTTTAATAGCAAAATTTTGGCAGAAATGTGTTTTGAGTTGTTTCCCTAATATATTGGAACCTTAACTGTAAATTAACATAAATGCAGATGTATGGGTTTATACTTGCATTGGCATTGCAGACCTCTGTTTCAACAAGCTCTTTTTTGTTTTTTTAATCATTATCTGGGGTAGAAATTTCTATCTCAAAATGTGTCTGTTATTTTTTCAACAATGATAGGGCAATGGGGAAAAAAGTGAATGTAATTTATTACAATGCTGTGCTAAAACCCATATAAATAATCTTTTAATCAAGATCACGGAAATTTCACCCATTAATTAAATGTAAAATTTGCTCGCAGATCCATTGCTTTTCAGCCATGTTACTTAAAATCAAACTCCATAGGTTACTAAAATATTGGATATTATGATTTTTCAGACTCGAGCTAAAACAGTTCTCTGGCTAAAGATTGGGGAAACCTTCAAGAAGATGGACACTGCCACAATGGAGCTTGAGTTGTTTTAAAGCTTTACAAAAGCAAGAACAATTAGCAGCTTCACTCCGGATAGATAGTATCTGGAAGGAAGTTCAGAAGCAAAAGGAGCTTGAACAAACCTTACAGAGGCGGTATGGGGATCTTGTGGCAGAGCTAGAGAAAATGCAACAAGCACAAAAGCAAGAAGAGATTGCAGCCAAGAATCATGCTCTAGAGTTGTCTAAGGCTGCAGAAGATCAGACTGTTGTGCAGAGCGTAGTGACTGATGAGCCTATTCCCTCTTCAGAAGAGCAGCTTGGAAGCTCTATTCCTTGTAGATCATCTAATGATGAAAATGCAGGCCAGCAAATGGATGTTGAAAAAGAGCATCCTTCTGTGAGCCTAAAACCTGATATGGATGCCGATGGCCAGAAAGAGCACTCTCAACCACGCATAGATGAAAACTTGCAAAGTAACATGCCTTATGCAGAGGGAAAGAGCACCACAACACTACAAGGTGCTAGTTTTGAAGGTAATGATATTCAGCTCTCGCATTCGGATAGAGAGCTCTAACGGAGCTCCAGACATGATGCATGTGGAGGAAAATAAGATTGTTATCGACTCTGTTGATGGGGCCTCTGGTGACATATGACTGTCGAGGTTACCAAAGAGAATCCACATATTGTGGATCACCAGAATCTATTGGAAGCCAGAAATCTAGATGGAGTTTTTATCAATCAAGAAGACTAGTCCCAGAAACGGTTGGCATTGATGGTTGTGCTTATGGGGGGTGCCATGTGTGGCCTCTAGTGGGAAAGGGAAGGTCATAATTCAGCTGGGAATAGCATTAACAAAACGCCAAATGTGTTGATGCCGGAGGAGAATTTGCCTTTCCTGTATTGTGATTTTTATTGAGAAACAATCTGGATTTGGCAGATATGAATGCCCACTTCCAAGCAGATTATTGTAGGGTTAGACAGTTGCTGAATTTTGCGGTTCCTATGAATTGATGAAATCTTCAATTGGAGTTCGTGTTGTAGCTAAGTGGTAACCTGACCTTTGGTGATGTTCTTTGATTGTCACAGTTTTGCAATTCAGGTTCATACCAGAACTGGAAATCAATTCTGTACTGTTTTGTTCTGTTTAAACACAAACCAAAAATAAGAAAAAAGGACGTGGTTAAAGATCTTATTTTGGTGAATGAGAAGAGCTTAATTTGGTCTTGCATATGGTGCAATTGTTATTCAATTGTGAAATATAAATTGTTGCAGTTTTTCTTTTTGCTATGATAATGTAGCGTCCGCTTAAGATTTAAATGATTGTATCACAGTTTCCCTTATCAATATTCAGGATTTTGCATTTTATTTGATCCGGTAGCCTACTTTTTAGCAAAGGCAGAGGTTGAAGTTATGAAGAATGTTATCTGTCTCTTTGTGATGTCACAGCCCTCATGCTACCATTACAGCCATTAATTTAACAGAAAATTATTCAAAAATTAAAACCTGGTTAATAAAAAAACTAATCACAATTGTTATTTGGTTTCAAACCATGTGCAAGTTGAAAATATTCATGTTAAAGTAGCTTGTGATTGTGAAGACTGTTTAAAAAAATAAGAAGAGCATAAAGAAGATATATTTCTTAAAAGGAGTTGAAGATTAACTTTTTACTTACTAATTCAAAGTGGGAATTCTCTTCTTATAGATTGTTTCTACTGGAGCTTAGCATGAAAGTGCATATGTTCGATACATAAGCTTAAATCAAGAATCCTAGTGTCTTAATTCTTTCAATTTCCATGCAAGCAAGACCTGGTACCATCGCAGGTCAGATTCAGCTCTAGATCCTTAGGTGTTGAAAGTTGAAACTCATCTGATGGAGATAAGCTAGAACTATTTAACACACAAAATTAAAAAATATGAAAAATAAAGATAGAAATAGAACATAGGAGTCAACACCTAGACTTGTTTAGAATCAGAAAAATCCTTGGAGGGCACTAGGATATGCAGGAAGCGCATAGAAAATTTTATTATAATTTAGAGTTTGTTTGAATACCTCTTATTTTGCTGAAAACTGAAAACACTGTCACAAAATAATTTTTAAAATGCAAAATACTGTTCACGCATTTTTCACAAGTTAGCTGGTCCATGAACAGTGCTGTGGGACTAGCAAAAAAAAAAAACACTAAATACGCAAAACTCCTCAAGCAAACGCATGCTTAGTTTTATTTGATTTTGGAGTCACTTGTAATTTTTATCTGTGAATTATATATAGTTTTTATTTTAGGTCTTAGTATTTAATAAGGTATATAGTATTTTTGTAATATGCCATTTGGATTTCTAGTGATAGTTAGAATTAGGGTTTAGTCTCCTACTTAAGCTTTTAGTCGTGTACCCCTGTCAAAGGAGAGATTCTTTTGATGAATAAAAGTTTATATTGAAATTGTCTCTAGGGTCTAATATCTATTAGAAATATGTGATTAAATGATTAAATTTATTATATCTCAATAGTTTAAATTTTTGGGACAATCAGTAATTTAACATGATATTAGAGGAAGATGTCATAAATTCGATCATTGTATCATTTGCTCTACCCACCATTTAAAATCTCACAAAGTATGTGGTTAAATGATTAAATTTACCATACCAATAGTTTAAACTCTCCTAGTGGTAACTGTAGGTTCTATCTTTACTTTTCCTATTTTTAATTTTAATTTGAATTATTCTTGTTTTTCTTGTGTCAAATTTAGTATTAGAGCAAAAAATTTGATTTGTATGAAGATCATTGTTAGTCAACAGAGACCAGGTAAAAAAAAACCCTCATGGATTCTCCAATACTAAAAATTTTGATTCCCCACTAGCCACCATTAATTATTGTCATATTTATTTAGGGTCTGTTTGGTTGGGGAGATTTTAGGGGGATGGAAAAGGGGGGAGAGAAAAGTGGAGAGAATGATTTTTTTGGGTGTTTGGTTGAAGAGAAGAGGGGAGTGAAAATTGGTGGGGCTCAAATGTTTTCTTCTCAGGCCCTCCAAAATGTTTTCTCCCCAAATCAAGGAGAAAACTGGAGAGAAGAATTGCAGATGAAAAAACCCATGTGCTCATTGCACATGGGTTTATCATTTTCTTCTTTGGTCTTTTTTATTTATTTATATATTTATTTATCTTTGGTTTTATTCTTTGGTTTTTGTCTTTTTGTGTACCCCTCATTTGAATTTTTTATTTTTTGCTCATTTGTTTTGGATCCCTTGGCTTGTGTTCTTTAAAAAAATAAAAAATTGAAGTGTCCATGCACAATTTTTTAATAATAAAATGTGTTACTTTTTGTTTTCTTTAATAAGGACATAATTGTAAATTTATACCAACTTCATTTTCTGTCATCTCATTTTTTCTTCTCAACCAAATAAATGATTTTTTCATCTTTCCACTTTTCCACCATCCCAACCAAATACATATTAGAAAAAAATTAAATCTCTTCTATCCTCCCATATTTCCACCCCTCCAACCAAACAAAAGCTTAAGTTAGTTTGAGAAAAAAAAAGTAAAAAATCTCTAATCTCTCCACTTTTCCACTTGTGATGTCTTCTCAAACCATAGTTTGAGCAAAAAGCCAAAAAACAATTTTTAATTAAGTTTGGTTCCTTATTAGCGTCTGCAGATTACTCAAAGTGAAATTTGGGATGAAAACCAAATTCGATGTAGATTTTGACTTCATGGGTTAGGGTTCAAGCTTAGAAAATGCTCCACTTAATAAGAAGATTTTTTGTCGCAATGCAAGTAACAATGAAATATAAGAAACTAAACGTGATTACAATTTTTAAGAGACTAAGTGACTGTTTGGATAACACATTTATTGCGTCTGCGTTTTCAGTTTTTTTTTTTTCACGCGTTTCAGGGAGACAAATTTCACTGTTCACACACTGTTCACAAGACCCACAGTCACTTTATTCAAAAAAAATATTAAAAATGGGTCCCACGGTACTATTCACATATTTAAAAATTATTTTGTTACAGTGTTTTCAATTTTCAGCAAAATAAGTTGTATTCAAATAGACCCTAAGTTGCAATACCTATCTCTAAGTTATTTCCAATGCCATTGATTTGAAGTAAACTGACTTGAAGTAAATTAAATCAAATCTAACTAATTTGAAGTAAACAAATTCAAAGTGGAATGAGAGGAGAGCAAGAGTCATGAATGTTAATATGATTTCAATTGCCAATGACTTATAGATCAAATGATATTCCTTCTGTTATAATAAAGAATGAAGGGTAAAGTTGTGTGTTCAAAATTCACTGGATGTATTAATAAACTTATCACTGGAAATAAAAATAAAATAAAAAAAGAAGAAGATTTCAACTAACAAATTTATGAAGCTGGTAAGGGAATGTGTTTGACGATTCACATAATGGGAAGCACTAGGAAGTTGCATGGAAGCAAGGAAGGTTGTAATCTGCTGCAGTACTTTAAGAGTTCAAAACTCATAAAAGTTGATTAATTATTTTAAGTAGGGAAGAAAGATAAGACGATGGGTTTGGATTTTCTTTAATTGAAAAAAAGTAAATGGAAGAAGAATGACACGCATGTACGTAATGGACATGCAAAGTCCTTTTGTTTGACTCTCGTTACATCATATTCAACCAATCACTGAATCACAACAATGATTCCAATGTTCCGCACATATATGATGAATGTTTTCGAAATCCAGACCACTAATAAGAGAATAATAATTAATAAAGAAAAACGAGGTATTTTAAGGTTCTTAAAGGTCTCACTTGTTGGGTCCCAAGCACCCAACATAACTATCAGTTGGAAATAAATAACTTGACTAATAATTGATGCAATTATAAAATAAATATAATTCAACTATAAAAGTATAATTTTTTTGTTGATGAAAAGTGAACCAAGAAAAATTTATCGATTTTCCAATAAATTTTCACTAAATATATAAACTAAGAAGAAGATAAAAAGTAATCTAACAACTTTTTATTTTATATATATATATATATATATATATATATATATATATATATATAACAACTGTTTATTAAAGGTTCTAGATCCACTGCTCTAATAATTACTACTATCTGTATAATGTAATAACCCTCTTACTTATGGGAAGGGGCGAGTTTTATTTAGAAAAATAAAATAAAGAAATAAAGTACTAAATACTAATAGTCTTTATAAACTTGAGAAGTTATGACTTATGACATACATAAATTATATCATGCTATCGTACACCTGAGCACACAAAATGTCAAATATATATATATATATATATATTGAGAAACTGACAACTAACAACTAACTAAACTGACTTTGCTTTTTTTTTTTTTTTCAAGCCAATGTTTCACCACTTTAATGCCCCCATACATAGGTTACAAGTTTGCGTTACTATTCCCTCAAAAAAAAAAAAAAAAAAAAGTTTGCATTACTAAACCCGGCCACAAATGTCAAATATTTAAATCTTAATTAGTTGACAAAAATGTAGAGATATACACTCATTTGCAGGGATGTTCCTCTGTTTAATTTTATCACTTGGAGGGGGCATGGACCTAATATATATATATATATATATATATATATATATATTTATTATTATTATTTATTTATTTTTTTAAGATGGAGTCTTTTTAATAATGAGCAGTATTATTCCCCAACGACGTAGTACCAAGAGTGAAAACTAAGTGAACACATACAATTTATTACTATTCTATTTTAGTAAGAATCTTGTAATTTAATTTGCTGATATCTTTTAGGTATTTTCAAGATATCTAGAATTCAATTATCTCCTATATTATTAGTATATTAATAATAATCTTTTGGTAAAATGATATTTTTTAGTGTTTTCAACGGATTGAAAGTCATAGATTTAATGGATGATTAGACAGTATGATTGTTCAGCCAAGGCCCATGGGCTAAAAGCGGTTTTGTAAATAAAAATGTGTCGGCAACACCTCATGGATGAATAAAGAGTACAAGAGGTCCTATCAAAAAAAAAAAAGAAAGAGTACAAGAGGAGACTTTGATAAGGTCTTAGTTTGATGATAAGGGTGTAAATCAAAGTCAGTAAATTGAGAAACTGTGGCAGATTTTCTGTCTTTATAT
Organism: Quercus tomentella; assembly: GCA_028535165.1. Lineage (NCBI taxonomy): Eukaryota > Viridiplantae > Streptophyta > Magnoliopsida > Fagales > Fagaceae > Quercus > Quercus tomentella. The sequence goes on from JAPQVY010000122.1 coordinate 17,659,748, forward strand.
TGCTTTGATTTTCCTCCAATCTTCTTTGACAACAAGCACAATATATGTCTTAAAATTTCCCGTATTGGTATTGTACATACTACATAGAAGGCCGTGTCCATCAGTTTTTTTAATAACAAAATTAGTTTTTTCTTTTAATTAAACTAATTTTTATTTATTTTATCACATATTTAACATAAAATTATCAACAATTCTCTTATTTAGTAAATAAGCTTTAAAAAAAAAAAGGGTTAGGAGATACCCAGCACATTAGTCCGTTTAGGATTTGATTAATTGTACCAATTCATAGTCTATAAGCAGTGGCCAACAGGCACTGAGTGAAACATGGACCATGGGATAAAAAGTTTAAAAACAACAATGGGGAAGACTGAAGAGTCATTAGTGGGCTCCTTCATTTACGGATTTACCCATTTCTGTAGAAGTTTTTTTATTTTTTATATATTTAAAAAAACAAACATACATAAAAGAGAGGAATAAGAATTTTAAATTCTAACATAAAGACATACTACAAATTTTACTCAAAAACCATGGTATATAATATCTTATAAAAAAAATAAAAACTATTGTACTTAATATTTGAAGATATTTTATTACACTATCGTGTTTAGGGCAAAAAATGTCATAATTTAAGACTATTGTGCAAAAATTCATACAAATAATCATATATTTAGACCAAATATTTTCTTACACTAGTTTATATCTAAAATTTTATAAAAATATCCATAATTAATATGTTAGAATACACATTTTAAAAAGCAAAAAAAAAAAAAAAAAAAAAAGAAAAAAAGAAAAGAAAAAGAGAGTAACAAGACATCGTATTATTTTAGTAAGGGTTTGACTAGTTTCTAACTCTTAGGTGCATTCTTACATTTGTATCTTGTATGGTGTAGCAATAACTGGGCACTCAACGAGCCCCTTTATTGGAAATTAATAAAGCGATCCTTAATAATTTAAGACTAACAAGTAACATATTATTGAGAGGAAATGAACAAAGTCAATAACAAACTATTTGTTATAGGATTATAACTTATTTTTTAGCCATGATTGTCACAATTCTGACATGCATATCATTTTTACACAAACTCACCATTTTTTCTTTGCCACTTGCCATTTTATCACATTAAAATTGTGAAAAAAAAAAAAAAAAAGGTTGTGATCTCAAATTTTATTATTACAAATATAATTGAAGTTTGTCCAAACGCAGAGTCATTATATATATTTTATTTTTTTGATAAGCACACATTATATATGTTTGTTTCTCAATTCAGCATAACTTTTATTTTTGGTATATTAGTAATATATAGCAAATACTAATGACATGTTTGGTCTAACTTATTTTTAATCCTTTTTTTTTTTTTTCAAAAAATAGTGTTATTTCAAAAAATTGCACTCACAAAAAAAAAAAAAAATATGCCCTGAGTTTTGTAATTCAAATATCATTGTTAGTGTTTTTGACAAAAAAATATTGGGTTCAAATCTTATCACATATTCTAACTATCGAATTATAAAAAAGAAAGAAAGTAGAATTATTATTATTATTTTTTTAAATTTTAAAAAGTGATGTTTCAAATCGTGGGGCATTGGCATTTTGCTATCATTTGCCTGCTTTTTATTTTTTAATATATAAGTATTATTGATGTTGGTTTTTTTCTTTTGGGGTAAAAATTGATGTTGATTATGCTCTTTGGCTGCTGTTGTTGACTTCTTATTCTTCTAATAAAAATGGTTCAATATATAGTAGCAACTTTGTAGTGGTTGAGAAAAAGTCGAATAATTCCATTAAATAAAATCACATGAAGGTATAGAAAATGTCAAATAATTGTATATTACAATGTGATAGTCATCCTTTTATCATTCCTCCACTAATTTGAAAGTTACGATATTCTTCAAATTAATGAAATAGATGATACAACAATCGTAGGTAGTGACAACAAGAAACAAGAACAAAAACAGTAACATTAAAGCTAATAAAAAAATTTACATCTCAAGATTCTCAACTGACATTTTCTAGATCGTGGGTCACAACAAGAACCAAGAACAAAAACAGTAACACTTGTGGGGTGTGGGGGCAAGGGTTGGAGTTCAAGTCTTTAAGAGGGAGCTTCACACACATATACATTTAGATTAGATTAGAGTATAAATTCTATCTTGTAAAAAAAAAAAAAAAAAAAAAAAAAGCTAATAAAAATTTTATTTCTCAATTGAAATTTTCTAATATTAACGACATCTCAAATTATTAAAAAAAAGAAAAAGGATTATAAGAACAACTATTATAACCTGAAGATCATGATGAATTAAACGCTTCCACATTTCATGATCTTCATGAAATTGTGTACAAGGATTAAGAAAATTTGAAGCTTGATACATCCTCTCTTGGGAGGCAGCTGGACTTGCCCTCTATTGCACCTTTTTGCCTTCACTCTTAACTCTTGTGATCGGAACATGATATTGGCCACTCTCCTTTGATCCATATTGAAAAACCAAGCTGTGCCAGATGTGAGTATTTGAGAAAGGGAGATTGAGAGATATAAAAGAAGTTGGTTATCTCAAAATTTGCTTCCAAATATCTATGCATATATAGGGGAAAGAATCATGAATATCTTTCTTTTCTTTTTTTTGATTGCCGAAAGAATCATGAATATGATAATTATATGATTTGGACTACAAAATGTGTCAACTTGGCATGGACGTGTGTTTGACAAAAAATGAAGACATTCACATTAGAGAATCACAAAGGAAGTTGCATCGAACCCACAAAGGTCAGTATCTTGGGTCCGGGGTCTATTTTCTGATTCAGTTTTGGTGTTCAAAAGTCATAATTGAGATGGTTAATACTGTTACATAGGGAAGACTACTTAGGAAATGGAAGACCTCGCCCCATGGCCACTATATATGTAATTATGTGATGTCCTAGTTTGACACACGTGAAATCACTTCACTCATTCAGCACCCAAAAAAAAAAAAAAAAATCACTCCACTTTAATCAATTTCAATGGAGAACATTCCAACTTTATGTCTCGGTGGTGGGCCCAAAGGCCCCCCCCGACCTTAAGAAAAACAAGTTGGTATATTTTCTACAAACTTTCTTCCAAAAATCATAGGCCCCTCTCTACAATTTTATGATGATTTTATTATAAGAGCATTTGCATAAGTTGTTGTAAAATAACATAAGATCTCAAATTTTTCCAACCAATCCTAAAATGCACCTATATTAATCTATGTAGCATTCTGCAAAAATATATTTGTGTAAAACATTATGAAATTTCAAGATGCAGGAATGGAGACAAGACTTTGAGTTAGGAGGGGCCGAAATATGAAAAAAAAAAAAAAAAAAAACATTATGAAATTTCAAATAAGCATCTATTTAGTATTTATAAACTCTCAATAAAGATCAAGATATAAAATCATTGTTCCTTAATATGTTACAGTGCAATCATTTATGAAAAGGAAACTTGACTTTTTTTAAATCTTGGAAATTATCTGTGATAGAATTCGTACTAAATGTTATAGCTTTGTCCCTTTCAATGTAAAACATCAAAGCGTTTGTCAAAATATCTTCTTCCATTTTGTTGTGAAGGCTAATTTTGATAACATTCATACCTAGAATTTGATGGGGGTGACCAAATAGTTTAGTTCATAGATTAGTTTTGATTCAAATTCTTTTAAGGGCTGGGCTTTTTTTTTTTTTTTTTTGGGTGGTAAAATTGGTTGATTGGGTTAAATTTTCTTTAGTTTTGCTATTAGTGAATTTGTTGTTGGGATAATATTTTTGGGCAGCACAGCAGAGACTATTTTGAAACAATTTTTTTTTTTCTTTCTTTTTATCATCTTGTTAACTATGTTAGCTTTTTTCATCCACCTCTTAATAGAAAGAATTATTTTAACGTAATACCAAAAAGTTAGAAATTAAACTGACACATTTGACATGTTAGGGACCATTTTAACAAATAGGAATTGTAGGTGTGTTTAGTGCTTCTTATCCATGTAAGGACTGAAAATGTGTTGGTCCCAAAATTGGATTGGGCTCAAACGCTAACGGCCCATATAATAAATTTGTAGAGCGTGGGTAGAAGAACTAGATTTATCCTCGCAGAAAATCGATTGGAGTTAACTATTTAAGATGGTTTGATGCAAAGTAAGATTATCAGATTTTTTCCTCAGAGCGAACTTAGTTGCTTGTTTCATATGGTTCTTTCTTTTTTGACAAAAATTCTATCATCCTCCCTTTTTGGCGTATTCTTCCGGTTTATATATTTGTAATCTTGGTGCCATCCTTACCACACACGTGTAGGTTAGATTCGGAGGACTCCTTCCTGTCCCATCCAGCACCCCCTAGAATCGTCAACCAGTAGCTGTAAGGCTGCTTGATCACTGTTCAGGCATCACTTCCACATTAATGCGGCCAGAGAGTTGGTTGGAAGGCATTTAATGTAGAGGTAGCAGTCTTTGTAGATATTTTTTTACCTCTCTTGTCTTACCCCCGGCCCAATATCCCGTCCTTTGCTGTGGTGTAACTCTGAAGCAAGTCCACGATGATATGGCACTCAGATTTACCTCGGACGCGAGTTTCTGAGAAGACTTTTATCCTCGGACGCTTACTGGACCCATCTCATATTGTTTCTATTCCTCTCCTAACTTTATGCTCTTCATAGCCGAATTTGGGCCTCCTCGGATAGGGCCAAAATCTGGTTTACCTCGGATGGTCTAACGTCCTCGGATTGAGCTTTAGGCCCAGCTGGTATGGCCGTAATAGTACCTCCTGATTAATTGGCCCTCACAATCCAATTATAGTTTTTTTAAAAAAAATAAATAAATAAATAAATAACATTGTATCAATTAAAATCTGTTTAAGAATATTTTCTAAGATTTTAAATAGGCTTGCCGTCTATAAAATAAAAATAAAAGTCTAGTATTACTTTAATTTTAGTAAATTTATTGGTAGATTCTGGATTTATTTTATTTTATTTTATTTTATTTTTGTTGTTGTTGTTGTTGAGATTCGAGAAAGGTATATTCTAGAGTTTGTCTTGGTGGATTCAAGGAACTTTAAATAAATTGAAGAGTTTATGTTCTACATTTTTTATTCCCTTTTTATAAAGATTGCAATTCTACATTCTTAATAAGTGTTAAAGATTTATAAGAGTAACTGGACAGCATGTTAGCTAGATGAAACACATAAAGTTCAGTGACAAATAATTGACAATTACAATGGAAGTCTTTGATTTCCAAAGGAATCATATTTGGTCTTTCACCAATTTTTTTAAATAAATAAAAAAAATCATATTTTGTCAATGGCATCCTACACACGTGTTTCTCTATGAGATGGGCATTAGTAATTGACAAATTGAGCACTGTATGCCTGGTTTATCCATTGGAGTAACATTGTTCATAGCTGCAGAAGAACTGGATGTACCACCAGCAATAGAAGAAACTTGATTAGCAGAAATGGTAGACATGCCCTTGTCTTTACAATTATTGCCTCTATTTGCAGAATTGAACCTAGAACCACCATTGGAATTAGAATTTAAGTAACTCCCATTACAACCAAAATTTAAGTATAGTGCAGTAGCCTCAATCTAAACATTGTTAGAACCAGAACTAGCACCAGCATTGTTGATACTCTTTTGTCTTTGTTCTTGAATCACAAGTGAATTGATCTAGTTGATGTCAGGGATGGGATTACTCATCAAAACCTGACTACGGATTGTACTGTAATTCTCATTCAGTCCCATGAGGAACCTCATCACATAATCATAATCATTTTTCTCGTCAAGGATCTTCATTGCTCCACATGAATATTTAGGATATGGATCATAATTCACCAATTCATTCCAAAAACATTTGAAATCAATGAAGTAATCAGTGATTGAAAGATGATTTTGAGAAACGTGAAACTTCAAATTTGCTTCTGCAACTCATATTATACACTCTTTCTGCATACATGGGTGGCGCCCTTCCCCTTCTTGCCTTTTTTTTTTTTTAATGAATTTTTACTTATAAAAGAAGAAGCTTCAATGGAAAAATAGAAGTTAAAGTATACCTGAGTCTCACACCTTAGAACCTCAACTGCAATGTTCGTTGAATTATTCATAAACGTATTATTATTCAAATTGAAATTCTTTCATCCATATTTATAGGTGGCTGACCTCCATATCTAGTAGAATTTGAATTTCTTGAAACCATAACACTCTGGGTTTTTACTACTTATTAGCAGTTAAATTCAAATAAAACCCAAAATAAGACCCAATGGGTCACTAGTACAGCCTATGTCCAGCTTTGGTTATTTTCAGATTATATATGGAGAGATCAGGGGCAGAGTTTATTTTTGAAACCAGTATTATGTTGTGAAGGAATTTGTAGTATAGGTTGTTGCATTATTATTGAATGTATGGGGCCGCTTAGAGTGTGGTCTTCAGAATTAGGAGGCCTACTATTTCCCAGGAAATTGAGTAGGACCAAGAACATTCCTTTCTTAGAAAGTATGTAAATTGAAAACTAGGTGCCTGAACCAACCACAGGAGTAAATGGAGCTGCTCTTTGGACTGCAAGTTGGTATTTTTGGAGCAAATTTGTCACCAAAAGGTGGATTGATGAAATTGAGAGCACACATATGGAAGAGTTCAGGTCTAATTTATTATTAACAGGCTTCAGGCACATGATGCACTTGCATGAACCTAATTGTTTCCCAAAAAGATGGAATAGCTAAATAATTTAGATCCTCATTATTTTAGCTTCATCTATAAGGTGCACGTGCAATGCATGAACTTGAATTTAAGCAGATAGCTGAATGGATGGATACATGCTAACACCATTAGATTATATTCAGTTTATGTCACTAAGCTATCTTCTTTTAATTTGATGCTGTAAATTGCAAAAGTAAATAATAATAATAAATAAAATAAAAATGGAAATTTTCAAACATGTACATTTACATAGCCACTCCAAGGCACTCTACCTCTATGAATATTTTGGAGATTGATGCACTTGCTAACCACTTAGCTAGTTTTCAGTAATGACAACTAAGACGCCATTTTATCGTTGTTTTGAACCATTTTTCTTAGAAAACTGGCCTTCATGAAAATTGATTTGATTTGGGTTTGTGCAGATATGCATATTCAGAGGAGACAGGGGATGACTTCGAAGAGGAGGCTATCTTGCTCACTGAAGGTGGAATAATGGTGGCAGGAGATTTGGCCACCAAGCTAGAGATAAAAGAAAGGATTTTGAGGAGGACAACGGAGAATAACATGGCCTCTCTTTTTTCCATGTATTCCATTCAAACACCACAGGCCAAAAAAGCATGTTTATCTTCCAGGAGTTTTGTCACATCTTTATTTTTATACCTCCTGCAATTTTGTATAGTGGACAGTCAATAACATGCTGTGCCTAAATGGCAATCAACAACCTGAGTTTCATAGATATAAGATACTTGAAGGTTTCTCTTCGTAGGTAAACATTCTACATCAATACGTGCTTCCAAGAATAAATTGGGTTTCCAAGACAAGTTAGAAAGCAAGGAACTCTATCCAGATGCTAAACCCCAACTCTATCCCCGATTTATTCTTGTTTGTACATGCATGCATGCCTCTACTCCCAGTTTCTGGCTTATGGAAATCGATGACTGATAAAAAGCTTGGGATGAGTTCAGAATGCAAACATATCTTGAACGCTGAAGAACAAATTTATGTATTTTCATAGTGGGATAATAGATGCTACCGCAATGGAATGTTTCAGTATGAATGTGGTGCTGCAGTTATATAGGAAATAAGTTTGAAGTTTGAAAAGTATTTCCTCCATATTTGGAGTTGCTGTACACTAGAAATTGATTGTTGATTGGAAGCCCAAATGTAATTATATATGTCTTCACACACATACAGCCTTGATGCAAATCTCTGCCTTATTCGTCTTTATCAAGTTCTCTTCTCCTTCTTCTATTTTATTTTATTCATAATTGTTTTGTTCTGTGTGTAACTGTGTTTGTAATAGACATTTTACATAGGTACAAATAGGGGTGAATTGGATGGGTTGGGTCATAAATGTGTTGGATAATAAGTTATCCATTTAACCATTTATTATTGTCTAAATATAAATTAAATTCCCATTATCCACCTAACCTATTTAATTCTCAACCTAGCAATTTAACCCATTATAAAATTAAAACAATTTTAAACAAACAATAAATTAAATCTCATGAATTAAATCATAGCTAACTAAAATCCAACTCACCAAAAAATAAAATATTGATAATCTTTAATTGGTTGAACAGAAAATCAATTTAGGAGCAATGATCTAGTTCTTTATTCATCAATAAAAGAAATATGATAAATCAAGAAAAGAAAATCAACTAAGTTTTCACCAAAATTTCACATTCAATATCAACTAAAAAATTAGTTCTCTTTCCTCTATTTCCTTCAAATTTTCGCAACAACTGAATAAAACACACACACACACACACACACACACCTTCAAATTATATAAAACTGGATAAGAAAAAAAAATTTGCCATTATAAGATTTTGTTAGACAAAGCTAAAAACTCAAACCACTGTTGGTGAAGAAATCGGTGCTAGCACCAGAGACAAAAGTAGTTGGAGAGAACTGGTTGGCGGTGAGCAACGGTAGTCTTTGGCCATGGAGGCCTTGATGTGAGAGAGGGTGAGAGGGATTAGACCATGTAGGATATGCTTGTTAGCTAGGAAAATGAGAAAGAAAACCAATGAAAATAAAGAAAAAGGAGGAGAGTAGTCTGATAGTTGAATAGAGAATTAGGGTTTTGGGTTAATTTTTTTCTTTTAATCTATTAAGCATTTAAATTTCAAAAAAGGCGAATATTTTTTTTTTTTTTTTTTTAAAAGATGGGAATCACTACATACTCAGTAGTGTTAGGTTCATGTTTTTATATAATTGGCATATCCTATGACAAAACGCACTTGTATTTTGGAAAATCTAAGTAGGTTCAAGATGATCATTACAAGTGGTTACATTGAAGACATGAAGATTACTTAAGAATTGCTCAAGAAAAGCTAAATCTACCGGTCCCAATACCACTTTGATACCTGTCGATCTATTTAGATTTATTAAAGCTCGATACCTATCCTAAAGGTTATTTGTTTACGGGTTTGTATAATCCTTATAGGACTAGGAAAGCCTAAAGTTTGTGTAAACCTAATTGGAATAGGAGAGCCTATTTAAAAGGCCCATTAAGCTCCTATTTAAATAAAGAGGTGGAGAAGGAAAACCCTAACCCTAGAAAGCTTCATAAGGTTTTCTTTTTGAAACCCTAGCCTCCACCTACAGAAGAAAGAGTTCTTGCTGCATTTCTTGTATACCTTTGGGTCTTGTAACCAAACAATTTCTCTAGCACCAATCTTATTGGTGTTTCTATGTGAAGCTATTGCAAATCAACTACAATAATCAAAGGGTTGCTGTGGAGTTAGTCACTTACTAGGATCCGTGCAAATGAGTTAATCACAGATTATAGATTTGTACAATAAAAGAAAGAATGCTACTACAAGATCAAGTCCAATTGGGTATTGAAGCGAAGGTTCAACTATAGTTTGGTATTTTGGGATAGGTCAGGGTAGTGGTAAGATTCCTTATACTTGTAATTGCTTGATTATTGATTAGTTGATTCTTGTGAATGGTGACCTTAAAATCACCTGATGGGGTTTTTGCCTTACAAGAGGTTTTACCCATTTGTCAACAAATCACCGTATCAATTTAATTTCCGCTGCATTTAGTTTATTTGGTGATTTGTTGGTGCCTCCATGATTCGCATGTAATTTGACCTAATTAATTAACTTGGGTAATTGAATTAATTAACTGGGGTCAAGCTATCTTAACCCAACAAGTAGGTTTACCCATTAAGACTCATTAAATGAATTACCCAATAATTCTTTTATCCATTTAACCCAAATTTTTAATCTGGTTGTGTGAGTGCAGCGGCTTCCTCCTTAAGAAAGGGGGAGTACGCCTCGGCCGAGTGGACCAAGGTGGACAAAAGATGGAGTCACCACCTAGATTAGGTTTAGGAACCATAAATATAGCGCCCTTACGTGGAAGGACTAATCTTACTACCAGAGTATAGGTTCGGAGTTTAGGTATGGGGATGAGAAGGTGTTAAGCGCCCAACCCCACTCGACCCATGGGTCAGCTTCCAATCATTGTGTCTTACGTCTTAATCTCTTATAGGCTCATTCAATATTGTTATTTATACTCACACATACACACTAGCATACATCTAGTAATCAACATGACATCAATCATCCCAAAACCCTAATATACATCTATCATGGCAACTCATATGAAACCTAGCATACATCTATCATGCATTATCATATCATTTCATCCAAGGCGGCCAACAAACAAGATATCACAAGGGCATAAATATAGACATGGCAACAAGGTATTAAAATCAAATATAACTCAAACATCTAAACATTGTATCCAAGCATCAAACAAACATATTTATTGTGTTCATCATCAAAAATGCATGTTCATGTGAATGCACAACTTACCTCACTTACCTTATTGCATCACAGCACCTATACATCAATGGATGGACATGTGAATGCATGTTTATGGAAAAACAAAGAAAACATTAAAGGGCAAACCCTAATCTAACATATGAAGAACAAACAACAAGTAAACAAAGAGACAGAGACCCAAAAACATAAGAAAATGGTCAAAATAGAGGCATATTACATGAAAGAAATAAAGAAACAAAAGCAAAAACTCAAATTAGGGTTTCTGGGCAGGAGTATGCATGCACAGGCTAGTTGTATGTGTACGCATACGTAAGCATGCGCAGCATACATGCCTCAAACCCTAACCCAGAAACTAAAATGCAGAAAAATAGAGCAGAAACTTAAAACAAAGAAACTAACAACCTAAACATGCTTCAAATATAAAAATAAACAACCTAAACTAACAACAAAGATATCCAAAAAAAAATCTATTCCTAAACATGCATTGGATCTAACAACAGACAAGAACAACACTTAACACATCAAAACATGTTCATCAATATATTCAATCATTCAACTCACTAATCAAAACATGATGAGACACAATAAAACAAAAATAAACAAAGAAAAACATATTTCTAAGCATATATAACATGTAAATAAAATTAAGAACAAAAGGAACACAAGTTATAAAACCCAAATTAAGGATGAGCCATAAAGGGAGACTCACCTTGCTTATTGGAACACAACTTGGTTGACATTTAACTGGCCCTTTAGTGCCCACACAACAAGATCAAGGGATAAACAAAGAAATCAAAGTATTCAATAGTTCATTGGTAATCACAACTTAAAAATAAAAAGATTTTGAAAAGGTTTTGAGAAATCCCCTTAAAGACCAGTTTCTGCCTTAGTTTTTGTGCTAGAAAAAGGTTTCGAATCTTTGTAAAAAAACGTGGTGGCTGCTGCCCTAGGGTTTTTGAGAGAGAAAATAGGGTTTAAAAATCGAAGAGACACTTTTTCTCACTAGGATTTTGATTGGAGACATAAAATGAGTATTTATATGTTTAAACTAGGGTTTTCAGACTCATTTAGAGGGTTTTGAACGTTCCAAAAGGTCTAGGGGCTGGGGCCCATAAAAAATGAAGTTCAAGACTTCTGGAAACTGGCCTGCGTACGCAGGTTCATGCATGCATACACAAGCATGCTTCATGCGTACGCATGCATCCCCGAAAACCCTAATTTTGACTACTGGGTTGGCCCGACTTCAAACGATCATAACTCACTCAATATAAGTCCAAATTAGGAAAAAAATGTGTTCAAATTGAAGTCCAAGATGTGTAATTTTCAATGAAATAAACCTTACTCAAAAATTATGTGTGGAGCAAAAGTTATAGTCAAAAGAGTGAGCAAAGCTCACTTTTCAGCATCGTTTTCAAAGCGATTTGAGCACTTTTGAGTTGTGATTACTTCCAAACTCTCAAAATAACTTCAATTACCTTTTGTAGACATGTGAGGCTCATCATTGGGACCAGAGATTAAAATTTATTAATGGGTACAAAATGCGGTGTCTACAACTTGGGTCAAGACTCACTTAAATTAAGTGTGGTCATTGGTGGGATCATGCTTTTGGGTACAAATTGCCACCCCTAGGTACAATCCATTGGTGAGTTTGAGTTGTTTGTGTTTGTAATTGTTAGGCTTATTAGTACTAAAAGTATTAGTGGAACTTGTGGGTGTGTGTGATCGTTTGTTTATTGTTTGCAATTTGAACTAGTGCAAACGAGTTCCCAAACAGTGGCCTACATCTTGGTTAAGGGCTTAAATTTTTTCTTTAATTTTTACATTTTAATATTTATTTCCCAATAACTACATATTGACAATTGTATTGTTAAAAAAAGAAGAAGAAAGGAATTAAGAGGGTATTTTGTAAAAACTGAAGGGTTTCCGTTTTTATTTGTTTCTTATTTTTTTTAATTACTTTGAAATATGGTATGTATAGCCTTTAGTTGGGAGGTCCAAGAGTATATTGGTAATTTTGAGGTGCAAGGTGGTATTTTAGTCAATTTGTCAATTTAAGTGGGTACTTTTGTAATTTTGGTATTTCTAGGGTTTGGGTCATTTTGGATTAATTGGGCGGGTTACAAAATTAAATAGGTTGGGTGGGTAATATAGTTTTTAAGTTTATATGTAAATGGATAATTGAGTACCCTTTTATGACCCGCCCATTTACCATCCCCAAACTTAGGGTTATTGAAAGGGATTTTAGAAATCAGTAAATACATGAAAGAAGCCTTACTCTCAAGTAACCATTGAAAAGGAAAAATTAGAAACACTTTTGCGTAGCTTTCGCCTTTGGTCCTGCCATTTCCAAACCAATGCAAAACCCTATTGACTTCAATGTAGCTGATATTTACGCTTTTACTAGTAGTTTTGACGAGTCAGATAGACTTGGAACACTTGGTAGTTTTGACATAGCGTGTCGAGGTTTATTTCCTGCTAATAACACTCACAATCTTCAAGAACAATATGTTGTAGTTAAGATGTCACACAATTTACGTTAGTCTCGTGAATTTGAAGTAAAATTACTGTCATTGAGTTTTGTTTTATGCGGTTTCACAATATATTCTATATATAAATATATATATATATATATATATACAGGGCCGGCCCTAGACATTTTGGGGTCTAAGGCGAGAACTAAAATGGAGCATTTCTTTATACTTATGTATTAATTAAATTAATATTTATTTAATATTTTTATATTATAATATATTTCATTTAAAATCTATTTTTGGTGAATTTCTTGCTCATTTGTGATATTTTCCTCTAAATTTTGTGTTATATTTTGTTTATTACTAATAACAAATTTATCAATTGATCATTTTTGAGACTCAATTAGTTTTTCTTTTTTTAAGTTTTTCATATCCAGATGCATATTTTCTAGTAGACAATTCTAATCAAACAATATATTTATAAAGACTAAAATAAAAAATAACTTTTAAGTGTAGAGCAAATGAGAAATAGAACCTGATTTATATAAAAAGTATTGTTGTATTTTCACTGAAAAATAAAAAGTTTTTAGCAATCTCAACCTACATAAATAAAGATTTATTCATTATATTACCAATAACTAATATATATATATATATATATATATATATATATATATATATAAACACAAGATTAAAATTAAAGAAAAAAATTAAGTACAGCCATAACAAAAGTACAAGCCCAGCCCAGCCAAGAAAATGCCAAGATGGCCACACAAGTCTTATTAGTAAGACCCACCCACAAAAAACACAAAACAAATCCTATTACACCTATAACCAAAAAAAAAAAAAAAAAAAAAAAAATCCTTGAAGGCCCATATGTCCAACCATAACTCAATATAAACAAGCCCAGTCTTAACAAATAAAAAGTTGAGAAAGCCAAGCCTTATACCTCAAAAGTCAAAACTCATCCATCTATAGAATCAAAACGCAGCAGTGAAAAAAAAAAAAAGGTAGTCGGTAGTCCTCACTCCTCAATCAATTCAGAGTTTTTAGATTAGATGTGATCGGATGATTTAGATCGAAGGAAGCTTGAGCCAGGTAGCCAGCAACAATGGAGAGAAAGAATGAGAGAGGCAGAGAGCAAGAGTTGAGAGGAAAAGAAGCTGAGCAAGAATGAGAAAGAGAAACGGTAAAAATTTTAGGGATTTGAGGTTTTTTATTTGTTTTGATTTGTGATTGTTTTGTGGTTAATTTCTTAGACCGGATTTGTAGTTTATCTTGTTGAATTTTGGTTTGTCTAGAGGATAATGATGTTATTTTGGGGACAATTGATTTTGTTTAGACCAATTTTTTTTTTTTTGTGCTACCAATGTTTAACCGGATATAACAGAAATTTTGTTTTTTGGTCAAACGGATGTGCCAGATTTTTTTTTAGATTCATCCGAAACCTTTTTTTTTTTTTTTTTGCCTTCTACCCCTTCTTTTCTAAAATTTTGGGGCCCCCCTTCCACTTGGGGGCCTTAGGTAATTGCCTGATTGGACTAATGGAATGGCCGGCCCTATATATATATATAAATTCCAGGCTAAAGTCCAATGGTTGACTCCATTCAGACACCCTAATATCATCTCTTTAATTGGCTATTGCCAAAGTCCTTCAAACTTTTTCTTGATTTACAAGTTGGTCAAATAAGCACATTTAGTATAAAATACATGTTACAATGGAGTTCTCTTAAGTGGGAGGGAATAGAATAGGTAAAAGGGAACACTTATTCCTCTCTATTCCCTTAAAATTTCAAATTTTCATTCCCCCCGAAATTTAGAGGAATGGGAGGGAATGAAATTAGATTTAATGAATTTTTTACTAAAACTCCCAAAATACCCCTATATATTCAACCATTTATTTTAAAATATGGGTTTAATTGTAATATTGTCATAAAATGATTCCATTCCATTCCCTCCATGTTACTCCCAAACAAGATTACTTACATTTCATTTCATTTTCATTTCTTTCCATTTCTTTATTTTAAAACATCCAATCAAGGTTACTTAATTCCATTTCATTCCATTCTTTTCCATTCCTTTCCCTTACTTAAATACATTCCATTCCATTGCATTCCTTTCCATTCCCTTATGATCATTCCATTCCCTTATGAACTCCCAAATGAAGCCTAAGAGCGTATGTCGAAACTCAATACATTGTATAGATGTTAGTCTAGTCGCTACCAAAATGCCTAACTCGAGTCTTTTATCAGCCTGCTAACCCATAGTAGCTAAAAGGTCTCACATCTGGCTTGTCTAAGCTACATGATCATAAGAAAAAATCATGCACAATCTCATTTCCATGTCTCATCTCTGCTTACAACTCAAGCGTCAAAGGTGGTTGCTCACGCGAGTGAGCCAACCAAAAGCCTGAAGACATACCTTAATACCATTGCTCCCAGCCACATGGTGTACGTGTGTGCTATTGAGTTGTCTACTAATACTCATCTCATGCCACAATGACATACCCAACATCAAATGCATGAGTAAGGACAACTATTTACATCAATGGTCAACAATATAACACATAGAACTCAAACATGCGTACCAAGACCATGTATATGTACAATATCTTAGCCAATAAAGGATGCATGTCTTTACCACCACACGCCCTTGGTGCAATGGTCATTCCACAAGTGCTTGTGAGGTGTAGGGGGCAAAGGTCGGGGCTCAAATCTCTAGAAGGGAGTTTCACACACATATACACTTAGGGCACGTTTGGTAGACTGTAATAGATACTGTAACGTAATAACTAATCCTATGGTTTAGTTGTACAGTTGTTTGGTAAAACTTTTATTACAAGGAATAATTATTCCTTATGAATAACTATTCCTTAAAATGAGGAATAGTCATTCTTTATTAAAAGGTCTGAATTCCTATTCCTTCACTTAATAACACGCTCAATTAAAAAAATTCCCAAAATATCCCCTCTTACCCGCCTCTCCAAAATTTTCATCTCCCTCTCAAAAATTTTCTATCTCTCTCCCTTTTGAAATATTTTGTCCCTTCTCTCAAAACTTTTCCTACTATTAGATATTTCCTATTTCTACAGGTACGGCCTTTCATTTCTCTCAGTTGCTGCTCTCTCTTCTTAAGAATTTTTTTCTCCCCTACTATATCTCTGCGATTCCATAGGTACTGTCCCCCTTTTTCTTTCTCTCTACTATTTTTTGCGTTTTGAAAAACTTATTGGCGTCCTTTATGCGCTTTCAAAAACAAGCTTAGAAGGACAGAACAAACAAGAAACTTTTTTTGCAATTCAATGGGCTGTTCTGAAATTATATTTTTTTTGTTTTGAAACTTTTTTTTTTTTTTTATATTTGTAATTTCAAAAACAATAAAATAGGATTTTTATAAGTATTAACCAACCTGTCGTGTATGGATTACACAAGAAACGTGTATGGATTTTTATCACTAATTCTTATCAAGTGTATTTGTAATTTTATAATAAGGGTATTTTAGACAATTTAATTTTAAATGCTTTTATTCCATTGTCTTCAGGGTTTTGTCACCAAACAAGTGAATAGTAATAAGTATTACATTACAGCATCTTGTATTCCTTGTAATACCTATTCCTATTCCTATGTAATCACCATTACGGTCTACCAAACGTACCCTTAGATTAGGCTAGAGTAAATTTCTATCTTGTATTAAAAAAAAAAAAAAAAAGATTCTAAATTTCACAATAAAACCACCATACTATCTCATAATTAGAGCATTCTCATCAAAAATTTCAAATGCTAAATATGCTATTTTTTAAAATCTGATTCTAAAAAAGCACACTATATTAAGGGTGCTATACTTAAAAGTTTCAACATCTTTACTACAGTAGTATGTCATCTTTGACATCCTACTGTAGGATGTCAAAGATGACATACTACTGTAGATGAAATCTTTAAAAAAAAAAATAAAATTATTATCACTTCAATTAAAATAAGAATTTCTCTCTCATACTCTTTCTCTTTCCTTCAATTAAAATAATAATAAAAAAGGATATTTAAATGAAGTGGTAAAAAAATAGAAGTTTTGATGTTGGATGTATTGTAAAGTGATGTGTTAAATGTTATAAAGTGGCTTTTTTAGTTGCTAAATGCCAAAATTTTTAAAACCCTTGATAGGAATGCTCTTAGTCAATAGCCTTATTTTGACTCAAAGGCGCTACAAGAATCCTATCTCTCACTTGTTTACCAAAAAAGAATATGCATACCAAAATTGATCATATCACCATCGAGAATTAAGCAATTTCATCCCCCTCTCACTAAGCTTGGCCAAGCCAACTGTTGTGTATGGATTAGGTTCCACATAGACCTAAATTGCTTATTCCAATAAGCTACACTGTATTTTTTTAAAAATATATACATGCTCAAACTTAGTGAAGCACACGGTGAGCATTCTTAAGATTGTTTTACTGGTTTCTTATATTAACTCCCATGAGCAATTCCCAAAAGTGAACACTTTTCTTGGCTATATATGAAGCCCCATTTTTTTTTTTAATTATAAAAAAGGAATTTTTATTTTAATATTTCAAAACAATTAAACAGACTACAAAAAATCGCACCACTGTAGGTCTGAAAACTAGTCCTTGGCAGTGTGCATCAGTTTTGGTTATGGGAAAATTGATTTCTATCGGTTCAATGATAAATTTAGAAAAGAAACAACCCCGATTGAATTGTGCACACCCCTTATAATGTCATCAATTAAAATCTTAAATTTCAAGTTTTCTTAGTCTAAAATTATACAAAATATAATTTTATAAATCGAATAATAAATTACATTTGATTGGCATGAAATTTAACATGTATATTAATGGCATGAAATTTGACATGTATATTAAGAATATAAAAAACATGTAATTCAATGGTTAGATTTAAAAATATATAACCATGTTAATTGTTTTAGTGCGAGTTGTAACCTTTGACAATAACTAAGTTTATAGCCAAACTTTGTCCATTAATTTTATAAAATAAACATCATATTTTAATCATTCTCGAAGAATTTTTCCCCGTTAATGATAAGTATTATATTATTAATATATTACTCATATATCTGTCAATGGCGTTTTCGTGAAATGATATTCTTAGCCTAATCAACTCATATGTTCTCAAATGGAATATCTTCTTTCCCTTGAGTTATTAATTTTTTACTGATCAACATTATTATTATTTTAATCAAAATAATAACTTCCCGTCTTGGCATTTGTGAAATTTTTGTTTGTTTTGCTCCTCTTAGATTTGATTTTATTAAATAGTAATATTCTATTAACATGGACGGTGGGATAAAAAGCAAGAGGGAGGACTGAGTCATCAGTGGGCTCCAATTCTTACCCCCTTTGTTTAGAAGGTTGGAATCTGCTGGCTGCTGTAGGTTAATAGTTCAAAAGTCTTAAAAGTTGATTAATTAGAGGAGATAGACAAGGGGAGATGTTTGGATTTCTTTAATGGAAAATAAAACGAAATAGTTAAAGAAGATTCCGATGTTTGACTTTGGTTCTGGTAACATCATTTTCAACTAATCTCATCAATTCCGATGTTTCCAAATATGATTAATGTTTTAATAAAATCCAGACGATTAAGATTTAAAGATCTGATTGTCGGCTAAAAATAATTTAATTAATAATTGATTTAATTATAAATACATATAATCTATCTAACAAATTTTGATGAAAAGAAGTTCAAGAAATATTTATTAATTAAATATATAAAATAAGGAGAAAAAAGTAGTTACACGAGTATTTATTAAAGATTTTGTATCAATGCTCTAATTAAATATACATGATTACTATCACAAGTATAATATAATTAATATATTTTGTAATAGATGCATATGATGTGTATCACCCTTTTACATAGGGGTGGGTTTTATGTTTTCAGGATCCTTATTTCATAGGGTGATTTTATGATACATAATATCATTTTTTTAAAAAAAAGAAAAAAAAAATACATAATATCATTTTTCTACAATTGCCAACTAAATTATGTAATTATAGGCTTTATAATTGACTTGGGAAGTTACCGACATTCATAAATTATACCATGCTATTGTAGTATCATACACCTGAGCAAAGCATTGCTAGTGGCGGCACAACAATATCAAATATATAAATATTAATTGACAAAAAATGTATAGGCATAGCCATTTTTTTTTTTTTTTTTTTGGAAGTCCAAAGGATGGAAATTACTCTATCTTAACAAAACCAATATGCCCATTAAATAAAATCAATATGAAATATCTCATAGAATTTTGCTCCCATTAATGATAAGTATTATTTTAATATCTTACTCATATATCAGTCAATAATTTTTGGGTAAAAATGATATTTTTAATATTTTATTCTTTTCAACGAAAATGTTAACAAATTGAATCTCCTTCTTTTAATTAAAATGTAAATAAAAAAATAATTGTAGATCCATTACTTTTCAATCATTTTACATAATTAAGGAAACTATAAGGAGAGATTAACATTTTGCCGTTTACCAAAAAAAAAAAAAAATTAACATTTTGCCTTTTGTTTCAAATTTTAAAATAAAAAATTTTAAAAATTAACCATTTTTTTAAAATTTTAATTTTAATTTGTTGTCACATATTTAATATAAAATTAAAAGTTTTTAATAAAATAAAATTAAAAAAATATTGTTTTCTCATATTTAACAAAAATAAAGTTAATAAAATACCGAATCAACTATGGGATTTTAAAGAGATAAGTCAGATTAGGATTCGATTGGTTGTACAAAATATCATATTCTATCGTATCAGTAGTGGCTAGAGTGAGTGAAACATGGACGGTGAGGCAGAAAGACAAGTGGGAGAAATCATCACTCAACTGGGCCCCTTCACTTCCCTTTCTTTAGAACAACTAGATTCGTTGCTCAAAGTGTCAACCATTGGACTTAATATTTGAACATTTTTTATTACATTATTGTGCCAAAGGGGAAAAAGTGAATATAATTTATTACACTATCGTCCAAAAATCCATACAAATAATCATGTGGAAATTTTCTTCACCAATTATATGTAACATTAGTATGCGTTTGATACTGACTTATAAGTTTTTATGTATAATTTTTTAATTTTTTTTTTAAAATACAAGTATATTTTAACATACTTTTAACAAAAATGTTTTATAAAAAAATTAAATAGATTGTTTCCAAAAGAACGCTTCATCTAATATTTTTTTTAAGAGGCATTTGTTGGTTTGTCTTAGATGGGTAGAAACGAATACAATTTCAAAGACTTCAAACTAGGTAATGACAAAATTCATTCATGAATCATGACCATGAATTAAAAAAATGTTTGCAGTTGAATTTTCTCCTTTGATTATGATATCATTATTGTCATATCCAAAGGATGATTACTGGTTGAAATAGTTTATACTTGATAAATTATGTTAATGAATTTTACTTTTAACCACCAAGAGAAGATATAGGGATCAACAATATAGAGTCAAGTTTTGAAGAAAAAAATGAAGTGGTTGAAGAAGATTGAGTTTTACAGCAAGTTGATCAAAGGAATGTTGAAAAGATAATATTTTCAACAAATTGACAAATAGATTATAGAGAAGGAGATTATGTTGCTTAAAAAAAATGATGTAGAATATGTTGAGGGTGAAATTTGAATGGAAAAGTCACTAACTTTGATGAGCCTATACATAATATAATAAGAGATTAAATTCTATAAGGATTTGGTGTAAGTCCTTTCGTTTACACCCTCCAATAAGGACATGCTACATCATCATATTACTAAAATATAAATATATCTTATTACAAAAGGATAATATCTCAATAAATGCCATATTTCAAGTTTAAAGTAAAAGATTGATGTGGTATTATTAGGTGTGGTAGGATGTATTGAGTTTTAAGTAAAAATTTGACGTAACAATCTTTTATTAGTTAATGTAAAACATAAGTTTTACACCTCGTCCTTATCAATTTTGGATTCATTTAATAAGCCTAGAGATCCTATTGGTTTTAGGGAGAATAATGCATAACAATACATTACTAAATTGGGTTTGAAATCTTTTGGTTGGATTATTTATTAAGCCTAATTTGATTTAATCTTGTGAATCAATTGAAGATTGGTATGACTAAAATTTTGGATCATCAATTCAGGGTAATCTACTTTGGATAATGAATTAAGAAAGGAAGACATTCAAAACATCTATTTATTTGAAGCGGAAAATTTCAATTTTTAAATAAAAACTCAAGGACAAAGTTCATTTAAGTGGGGGCTTTAAATGTAAGACACAATATAGGGTTATTTATTTATTTATTTTTATCATTTGTTAATTTTAAATTTTTTTAACTCAATTTTCGTAATTTTTAAGAGATAGGATTTTATGTTTTTATTTTAGGAATTTTAAAGATTTTTCTAGTCAAAATTGGAGTCTTTCTATGATATCGTATCGATATATAGCATATGTTTAAGAATATTGTTACTCAGAAAATATGTTTTCTAAAACCTACATCTACCGTCTATAAAATGAAAATAAAAGCCTATGATCGATAAAATTTTAGTCAATTTGTTTTCGTTCATTTGGTAAATTTCGAAATTTCCTCTTGAAGGATTCAAGAAACCCTTTATAATTTAAGAGTTTGTGTTTAACTATGACCACATTCTTCAAGCTTGAGATTTAAAAGTAACAATACAACATATTATTTAGAGCGAAGATTTGACCTGCGTTCTAGTGCTCTTGTGCAATCTACTTTCTTATCTTGCCTAGTGCATCAATCATTGAGCACTCGACGAGCCTTACCTTATGGAGGGGAGGAAATGCATTAAGTCATTGTAATAATTTATGCCTTAAGTCAATAGCCAATACAATGGAAGTTTTACCAAAGCAGTCATAGTTTGTCAATGACATGGCTTCTCTTCACCAGAAGTATTAGCAGATCGAGGTCTTTGTGCTTATTTACACATTATATATGTTTTTTTTAGAGAGTTTTAACTTATGGCATTCGCTACAAATGATAGCTCTTTATCATCATACCAAAACGCAAATCAGTTTTTGGTGTAGGCGGGGATTGAACCCCAAGTCTCTTATACAACCATCAAAGACTTTACCAGTTGAGCTAATTGAAACCCACACACATTATATATGTTTGTTTCTCAATTCAGCATAACTCTTATTTTTGGTATTTTAGTAAGATAGAGCATATATTAATAGCGTTGGTTGGTCTAACTTATATTATATTTGATTATTATTATTATTTTTTTAAATGACGTTATCTGTAAAGTAAAACTGCACTTACAAGAACAGTAAAAAAAAAAAAAAACAAAAAGTTCTTTTAGAAGCTGAAGTTTCAAGTCGCTTGCGCACTGGCGTTTTGCTGTAAAGTAATTGTGCCTTCTATTTTTTAATTTATAATTACTGATATTGATTTTCTCTTTTTTGCTAAGGGTCCGTTTGGAAGTTTATAAGAAAATGAAATGGAATGGATTTAGTAGGGAATGGAATAGAATGAAATTTAAAAATCTTGTTTGGATGTTTTAAAATAAAGGAAGGGAAATGAATGAAATGAAATAGAATGTAAGTAACATCATTTGGAAGTGACATTGGAGGGAATGGAATGAAATTATTTTATAATAACATTACTATTATACCCTTCATTTTAAAGAACATAAAAAATAATCAATGAGAACTTATAATTGCTTTGAAATGTTTAATATTTAGTGGATGATGTGAAACTAGTTAGCCACAATTGGGTCTGTGTTAGATTATTTAATTACAATATAGTTTTGTCAAGGTGAATAAATTGTATCATGCTAATCAATAATTTAACAGATGAAAGATAATGGCATGAAAAATTAACAATAACACAATTTCTTTATTTCAATTTACAAATTTTTTAGGGGCAGCTAGTTTTAGATTGGATCCCTCTAAGACTAGCGGTGATAAAACTATTAATATATCAATTTCCAGATATAAAACTAAAATAATTCTAGTTTAAGGAAAAAGAAAATTTTATTGTATCTAGAAAACAAGTTATGCATATTTCTATGTTGTAAAGCAATTCACGTATCACATATTTATTTCCAACAAAATAAATATTTTCCAAAAATGCAAACAAATATCTTTAAAAAAAAAAAAAAAAAACACTCCTCTAATGAGTTTTACCAAAACAAAACAAAATAACATAATCCATTCCAAAACTAAGGTTGGCCAAAAAATCCCACACTTTTTAAATTTTTAGGCCTAAATATCATTGTCAATAGGACACATTTGCGCACATGATCTGGGCAACCAAAGAACATCTCCTTATATGTTGGATTTTCCATCAAAAATATGTAGGTCTCAGTCTTTGATATTGTATCTAAGTCCAATACTCCCAAAGCTGCATGAAATTCTGCTCCATATAACTTTGAAAAGCACTTTGCCATAACCTTATTCGCCCTATCAATTGCCATTGATACATTATCAAATGACTGGAAAATTACATTTCCGAGTTCATCATCTTTTGCCAGTCGTCTTTTCTTGCTTTTAGAAGACATTGCATCTTGTGATGACATTCGAGAACGTGCAACATTAATTTCTGGTGACCTTTGATCATCTTCCACTTCAAAGTTCTCCAAAGAAACTTCATTTTGAGATATCAAATTATCAAACTCATCAATAGGGGTCGATGCAGCATACCTAGCACATTTCTCCTTTGCAATTTCACCATGATCACCTTTTGCTCTATCTTTACCCCAAAGCTGTGCCATCTTAGAGCAGTTGAACATAAGTGTTGTCATCCACTTCTTGGCTGCAGGTTTAGACTATTACAAACCAAGAAAAATGATTAAACAATAGATATAATTACGTAATACAAAATTAAACTCACAAAAAATGGTAATTTATCACTATAAGTGGCTCCCAAACTTCTGGTTCAGCTGTCCATATATTTAAAGAATCATTTCATCCAAAACCACTCAATCCATCTTTAAATATGTCATAGCATTCATGAAAAAAAAAATTCAGTATCTTTTGTCGATTTTTCACCTTATCCTTGTTAATCTCCATGTGAAAATTTTCAACCAACTCTTTCACTATGTCATCATATACCTTAGAGATAAAAGTTTCATTAACTCTACCACCTATGATCACCTGATGTAAAAAAGCATGCACTAAAGCATCCACTAAAGCATCATCCATAACACTACTCTATTGTACTTCTTGGATCTCCACCATTCTTCTTTGATATCTTACCCATGCTATAATTAATAGGACAAAGAACACATATAAAATATTGTGTAAATATTAATATTAATTATCAAAAGATAGAGAGCAATATCAAAATGAAAAGAGAAATTTGCATAACATTTAGGTCTAAGTAATTGAAACATAACATAGTTTTAAACGACATGACAACAATAAACACAAAAGCTATCACATTTGGACATAGTTTTGCCACATGGCTAATGCTATAGAATCTCTTATAATATCTCCTTGCCTAGCATCCTCATCATCTTCTCTTGGAGTAGGGGCCGCACGTTCACGATGAGAATGTAAAACCTCTTCATCAACTTTAGCAATAAGACTTTCATTAGGATCAACACCCATTAAATAATTATGAAGTATGCAACATGCTAAAATGATTTCATTTTGTGTGTCAACACAATAACTAGGCTCTATAGTACTTGCTATGATAGGAAATCTCTTTTTAAGTACACCAAATGCTCTTTCAATAGCATTGCGCATTGACACATGTCGTAAATTAAATAATTCTTTAGCATTTTTAGGGGGCTGAACAGAGTACTCTTCTGAATGATAATGCACTCTCTTATAAGGTGCAATCAGATGACTTCTATTCATGTATCCCACATCAACAAGATAATATTTACCTAATAAACAATAACAATTGTTAATTATATACTATAAATTTTTTTAATTATAAAGAATACATCTTAATGCGTATTTGAATTCAATTTACCTTGTGGGATTTTCAAATTATCATTTCTAGTTAAAGCACTCTTTATTATTCTCGAATCTGAAGCAATTCCTTCCCAACCCGGTAATACGTACGTGAATTTCAAATCAAATAAGCATGCCGCCAACACATTTTTGTGTTGGATAACCCTTCCTACCCCGATATCTTGGTGCATCCTCATTAGACACTTTGACACGAATATGTGTTCCATCAAGCGCCCCAATACAATCCTGAAATTAAAAATATCTCTCAAAGACGTTTACTATCAAATATATAATATATACATGATATATTTACCTTAAAATATGGATTGAACCTACTACTTTGTAATATTTCAACTGGCACTTGGGTTCCATCAGGTTGTCGAAGGAACTGATCCTCTAACATAATTATTGATCTTAAAACATTATGAAAATGGCGACTAATGGTCTCACCGGAATGACAAAAAAGAAGGACATTGTATGGATCTTCACATTATGTGATAAAGTGTGAAGAAACTTGGCAACTTGCTCTTCAACCATGGCACGTTGTGTGTCTTGAAGATCACCGTCTCTTCACAAAATGTCACACAAACCTTCAAAAGCTTGTGGACCCATGTGTATTACATCATAGCATTTTTCACTAGATCTAAGTCGATGCATTATTTCATCACGAACTAATTGTCTTTTTGTGGTTGATTGTGTAGGAATGTGGGGAACACGTCTTTTCAAACGTTGCCTTCGATGAATAATGTAGCACAAATAACAGCATGAAGCATGAACCAAGGCTAGTTTCCGCATATATTCCAAAAAAAATTATGGTCTTAAGTACCTCATCATTCAAATCTATCTAGTAAAAAAAATAGTTATGTTATTAGTCGGAGTCCTAGTCAATGAAATTATAGGCACATATTCTATTCATTATAAAATTTGGACACTTCACAATATGCTTTTGATAGCTTTTAAACTGTAAATTAAATATTTTTTATATGTTAACATATAATTAAGTATATGAACAAGAAATAGTATAAGACTTGAATACATTGATATGAATATATTTTAAATATATTCATTTTAAATGAAACAAAGCCAAAGGATACCATTCAAGTAGCACTCACAATACTGAATTTTGTTTTTCCATTTCAAAATCTATCCATTATGTCAATTTCATGGTTCAAAATCTTATTTTCAAAATTTAATAGCATATAGACTACCATGTCCTATTCCTCATATCAGATCAAAAACACTAATATCCTACTTTTCATTAAAAATAAATAAAAACATTGGTGATGACATTGTACGATGAATAACCAATATAATTATGAAATTATCCAGAAGAACAAAGTTTTGCTCCAATTTAGTGTAATTTTTGTAACCTACAACACCACGTTTATACCACAGAAAGTGATATACTATATTTTGCTACACAATTCACACAGAAGTTCAGGAAGTGATTAATTAGCAAAACAACTATAATTTTATGACAAAACATTATTAAAGAAAGATGTAAGCAAACCAAAGAATCTAGTTGTACAGCAACAACGTTTATATGTCACTCTTTCATCCGTGGACCCCATAGCTACCATTTATAAGACTTGAGGGGACAAAAAAAAAAAAAAAAAAAGACTAACTTGTGAGCAGTAACCAAAACTTGCGGCAGTCAAAGAATAACGTGTAGCTATGTTAATGAACAGCAGTAACTTCAATGGTGTCTCACGAAAATCCCACGAACAGTAGTAGCTTCACTTTGTAGCAAACTGGCAATAACGTGTAGCTATGTTTTTGTTCTTGTTTTTTTTTTTTTTGTTTTTTGTTTTTTTTTTGTTTTTTGTTTTGTTTTTGTTTTTTGTTTTGTTTTTGTTTTTTGTTTTGTTTTTGTTTTTTTTTTTTTTGTTTTTTTTGTTTTTTTGTTTTTTTTTTACGACTAATTGAGAAAAGAATTGCTGATATTAAAGGGGTATTTTAGGGGTTTTAATAAAAATTTCATTAAACCTAAATCTATTTCCTCCCATTCCTCCCAATTTTGAGGGGAACAAAAATTTGAGGTTTTGAGGGAAAAGGGAGGAATGAGCATTCCCTTTTAAACATTCCATTTCTTCCCACTTAAACTCCCAAACAAGGGGATAAACCTTTCATTCCCTTCGTTAAAACCCAAAACAAGAGAATGGAAGAATATTCTAAAAATATTCATTTTATTCCATTCCATTCTCTCCTCCCAAACAAAGCCTGAGATTAATTAGCAAAACAATAGGAATGGAATAAAAGGAATATTTTAGAATATTCTTCCCTCCTCTTGTTTGGGAGTTTTAACGAATGGAATGGAAGGTCCATTCTCTTATTTGGGAGTTTAAGTGGGAGGGAATGGAATGGTTAGGAGGGAACTCTCATTCCTCCCTTTTCCTTCAAAACCTCAAATTTTTGTTCCCCTCAAAATTGTGAGGAATGGGAGGGAATGGATTTAGGTTTAATGAAATTTTTGTTAAAAACCCTAAAATACCCTTTTAATATCAGCCATTCTTTTCTCAATCAGCCGTAAATAAATAAATAAAAACCAACAACAACAACATAGCTACACGTTATTGCCTGTTTGCTACAAAGTGAAGCTACTACTGTTCGTGGGATTTTTGTGAGACACCATTGAAGCTACTGCTATTCATCAACATAGCTACACGTTATTCTTTGACTGCCCCAAGTTTTGGTTATTGCTCACAAGTAAGTCTTTCTTTTTTATTGTCCCCTCAAGTCTTATAAATAATAGCTATGGGGTCCACGGATGAAAGAGTGACAGATAAATGATAGTTGTTGCTGTACAGCCAGATTCTTTGGTTTGCTTACATCTTTCTTTAGTAATGTTTCGTCATAAAATTATAGTTGTTTTGCTAATTAATCACTTCCTGAACTTCTGTGCGAATTGTGTAGCAAAATATAGTATATCACTTTCTGTGGTATAAACGTGGTGTTGTAGGTTACAAAAATTACACTAAATTGAAGCAAAACTTTGTTCTTATGGATAATTTCATAATTATATTGGTTATTCATCATACAATGTCATCACCAATGTTTTTATTTATTTTTAATGAAAAGTAGGATACTAGTGTTTTTGATCTGATATGAGGAATAGGACGTGGCAGTTTATATGCTATTAAATTTTGAAAATAAGATTTTGAACCATGAAATTAACATAATGGACAGATTTTGAAATGGAAAAACAAAATTCAGTATTTTGAGTGCTACTTAAATGGTAACCTTTGGCTTTGTTTCATTTAAAATGAATATATTTAAAATATATTCATTTCAATTTATTCAAGTCTTATACTGTTTCTTATTCATATATTTAATTATATGTTAACATATAAAAAATATTTAATTTACAGTTTAAAAGCTATCAAAAGCATATTGTGAAGTGTCCAAATTTTATAATGAATAGAATATGTGCCTATAATTTCTTTGACTAGGACTCCGACTACTAACATAACTATTTTTTTTACAAGATGGATTTGAATGATGAGGTACTTAAGACCATAATTTTTTCGGAATATATGCGGAAACTAGCCTTAGTTCATGCTTCATGCCATTATTTGTGCTACATTATTCATCGAAGGCAACGTTTGAAAAGATGTGTTCCCCACATTCCTACACAATCAACCATAAAAAGACAATTAGTTCATGATGAAATAATGCATCGACTTAGATCTAGTGAAAAATGCTATGATGTAATATGCATGGGTCCACAAGCTTTTGAAGGTTTGTGCGACATTTTACGAAGAGACGGTGATCTTCAAGACACACAATGTGCCACGGTTGAAGAGCAAGTTGCCAAGTTTCTTCACACTCTATCACATAATTTGAAGATCCGTACAATGTCCTTTTTTTGTTGTTCCGGTGAGACCATTAGTCACCTTTTTCATAATGTGTTAAGATCAATAATTATGTTAGTGGATCAGTTCCTTCAACAACCTGATGGAACCCAAGTGCCAGTTGAAATATTACAGAGTAGTAGGTTCAATCCATATTTTAAGGTAAATATATCATGTATATATTATATATTTGATAGTAGTTTAGTATAAGTATATTTTAAGGTATATGTCTTTGAGAGATATTATTAATTTCAGGATTGTATTGGGGCACTTGATGGAACACATATTCGTGTCAAAGTATTTAATAAGGAAGGGTTATCCAACACAAAATGTGTTGGCGGCATGCTCATTTGATTTGAAATTCATGTAAGTATTACCGGGTTGGGAAGGAACTGCTTCAAATTTGAGAATAATAAAGAGTGCTTTAACTAGAAACGATAATTTGAAAATCTCACAAGGTAAATTGAATTCAAATACGTATTAGGATGTATTCTTTATAATTAAAAAAAATTTATAGTATATAATTAACAATTGTTATTGTTTATTAGGTAAATATTATCTTGTTGATGTGGGATACATGAATAGAAGTCGTCTGATTGCACCTTATAGGGAAGTGCGTTATCATTTAGAAGAGTGCTCTATTCGTCCCCTTGAAAATGCTAAAGAATTGTTTAATTTGCGACATGCGTCAATGCGCAATGCTATTGAAAGAGCATTTGGTGTACTTAAAAAGAGATTTTCTATCATAGCAAGTACTACAGAGCCTAGTTATTGTGTTGACACACAAAATGAAATCATTTTAGCATGTTGCATACTTCATAATTATTTAATAGGTGTCGATCCTGATGAAAGTCTTATTGCTAAAGTTGATGAAGATGTTTTACATTCTCATCGTGAACGTGCGGCCCCTACTCCAAGAGAAGATGATGAGGATGCTAGGCAAGGAGATATTATAAGAGATTCTATAGCATTAGCTATGTGGCAAAACTATGTCCAAATGTGATAGCTTTTGTGTTTATTGTTGTCATGTCGTTTAAGACTATGTTATGTTTCAATTACTTAGACCAAAATGTTATGCAAATTTCTCTTTTCATTTTGATATTGCTCTCTATCTTTTGATAATTAATATTAATATTTACACAATATTTTACATGTGTTCTTTGTCCTATTAATTATAGCATGGGTAAGATATCAAAGAAGAATGGTGGAGATCCTAGCAAAGAAGTACAATAGAGTAGTGTTATGGATGATGCTTTAGTGGATGCTTTTTTACATCAGGTGATCATAGGTGGTAGAGTTAATGGAACTTTTACCTCTAAGGCATATGCTGACATAGTGAAAGAGTAGGTTGAAAAATTTCACATGAAGATTGACAAGGATAAAGTGAAAAATTGACAAAAGACACTGAAAAAGAATTTTCATGAATGCTATGACATATTTAAAGATAGATTTAGGGGTTTTGGATGGAAAGATTTTTTAAATATATGGACAGCTGAACCAGAATTTTGGGAGCCACTCCTAGTGATAAATTACCATTTTTTGTGAGTTTAATTTTGTATTACATAATTATATCTATTGTTTAACCATTTTTCTTGGTTTGTAATAGTCTAAACCTGCAACCAAGAAGTGGATGACAACACCTATGTCCAACTACTCTAAGATGGCACAACTTTGGGGTAAAGATAGAGCAAAAGGTGATCATCCTGAAACTGAAAAGGAGAAACGTGCTAGGTATGCTGCATCGACCACTATTGATGAGATTGATAATTTGATATCTCAAAATGAAGTTTCTTTGGAGAACTTATAAGTGGAAGATGATCAGAGGTCACCAGAAATTAATATTGCACGTTCTCAAGTGTCATCACAACATGCAATGTCTTCTAAAAGCAAGAAAAGACGATTGACAGAAGATGATGAACTCGGGAATGTAATTTTCCAGTCATTTGATAATGTATCAATGGCAATTGATAGGGCGACTAAGGTTATGGCAAAGTGCTTTTCAAAGTCATATGGAGCAGAAGTTCATGCAGATTTGGGCGTATTGGACTTAGATACAATATCAAAGATTGAGGCCTACATATTTTTTATGGAAAATCCAACATATAAGGAGATGTTCTTTGGTTGACCAGATCATGAGCGCAAATGTGTCCTATTGACACTGATGTCTAGGCTTAAAAATTAAAAAAGTGTGGGATTTTTTGGCCAACCTTAGTTTTGGAATGGATTATGTTATTTTGTTTTTGTTTTGGCAAGACTTATTACAGGAGTTTTAAAAAAAAGATATTTGTTTGCATTTTTAGACAATATTTATTTTGTTGGAAATAAATATGTGATGCGTGAATTGGTTTACAACATAGAAATTTGCATAACTTGTTTTTTAGCTACAATAAAATTTTCTTTTTCCTTAAACTATAATTATTTTACTTTTACATCAGGAATTTGATATGTTAATAGTTCTATCACCGCTGGTCTTAGAGGGATGTTGCTCAGTGTAAGAAATTGGGAGATTAAGATATATTAAATTATCAAATCTATTGTAAAGCCCACCAGTCAAAAAAGATCCAATCTAAAACTAGCAGCCCCTAAAAAAATTTGTAAATTGAAATAAAGAAATTGTGCTATTGTCAATTTTTCATGCCATTATCTTCATCTGTTAAATTATTGATTAGTGTGATGCAATCTATCCACCTTGACAAAACTATATTGTAATTCAATAATCTAACACAGACCCAATTGTGGCTAACTAGTTTCACATCATCCACTAAATACTAAACATTTCAAAGCAATTATAAGTTCCCATTGATTATTTTTTATGTTCTTTAAAATGAAGGGTATAATAGTAATGTTATTATAAAATAATTCTATTCCATTACTTCCAATGTCACTTCCAAACGATGTTACTTACATTCTATTCCATTCCTTTATTTTATAACATCCAAACAAGATTTTTAAATTTCATTCCATTCCTTTCCCTTCTAAATCCATTCCATTTATTTAATGATCATTCCATTCCATTCTTTTATAAACTCTCAAACGGACCCTTAATAAAAATGGTTCAATATAGTAGAAACATTGTGGGGGTTGAGAAAAAGTCAAATAATTCATTTATATACAATCACAATTCACATCCATCGGAAGGTACAGAAAAAGTCAAATAATTCGTATATTACATTGAGGTAGTTATCCTTTGTACATTCCTTCGCTGATTTGAAGGTTACAATATTCTTCAAAAATGACATAGATGATATGTACAACAATCATGGCGAGTGACAACAAGAAACAGGAACAAAAACAGTAACATTAAATCTATTAAAAACGTCGACAACTTTGTATCTCAACTGACAATTTTTTTATTCTAACGGATACGTCTATCCAATTATATATAAAAAAAGCTAGTAAGAACAACTATTATAACCTGAAGATCATGATGAATTAAACGCTTAACTTCCACATTTCATGATCTTCATGAAATTGTGGACAAGGCCTGAGAGAATTTGACGCTTGATACGTCCTCTCTTGGGAGGCAGCTGGACTCTCTCTCTGCTGCACCTTTTTGCCTTCACTGTTAACTCTTGTGGATGGAACTCGATAATGGCCACTCTCCTTTGATCCATACTGAAAACACAAGCTGGGCCAAGTGTGCGTATTTGAGAAAGAGAGAACCAGAGAGAAAGAAGTTGGTTATAGATATAGAGCACATATCTCAAAATTTGCTCCCACATATATATATGCATATTTCGAAGGAAAGAATCATGACTTTTTCTTTTTTCTTTTTTGTTTTTGATTGACGAAAGAATCATCATAAGACAATATATGATTTGGACCTACACAAAAGTGTCTACTTGGTATGGACGTGTTTAAAGGACAAGAAATGAAAACACGTTTTCTCAAAAAAACAAAAGAAATGAAAACACGAATATACATTTAATCATCACAAAGGAAGTTGCATCGAAGTCACAAAGGTCAGTATCTGGGGTCCGGGGACTATTTTCTGATGCAGTTTTAGAGTTCAAAAGTCCCAAGATGATTAATTATATTATTACACAGGAAATATTACTTATATCAGGTGAATGAGTTTGATTTCCATTAAAACTAATGCTACATTTATAATATTTTTACAACAAATCTTAGATAGTATCGCAATAAGTTATTTATAATTTTAATTTAAACTCATTAATAACATCACTTTTTTACTTATCAATTACAACTTGTTATTTAAGATCTGTTGTGTAAATGTTATTAACATAACATTATTATTTCAGTTTATAATAAATAAAATAAAGGAAAGCAGGACCACTATGTATGCAATTATCGATGTCCTAGTTTGACACACGTGAATTCACATCATTTCAAGCAATCTTAAGAAATTGAGAACATTCTGACGTTTACATTACGATTAATGTTTTAAAAGCCAGAATATTGAGAGAATCAAGAAAAGCGATAGTTAAGGATTAAAAATCAATTCATTTGTTCTCGTATATAAATTATAAAAAAAAAAAAAAAAAAACCATTTGTAGTGGGTGAATTTTTAAGAATAGAAATCACAAGGACCCAAATAAAGAACCATTTGTTAAATGGGCCAGAGACAAATTAGCAGGGATAGTCAAAAAGTGATGGGCCAAAGACCAATTAGTTGGGATACCTTTCCTAATGGCGTAGAGGAGATGCTCATATGTTTTGTGAGTGAGACTTGGTGAATAATTTTTCACATAGAAGTGATAAAACTAGGAAAAGGTCCAAAAGGATCCCAACATCACATCATGCCCTCTAGGTTGGCTGAGGGAACGTGCAACTAGTGTGGCGAACCAAAGTTCATTAAGTGATGTATCATGTCTTGTAATAATAAATGTGAATGATAGTAGTTTTTTTTTTTTTTTTTTTTTTTTTGATGTGGTGAATGATAGTAGTTGAGAGCATTAAATATAAATATAACAAGGTATTGTCTTTTGACACAATTTTTATCGGGCTTTGTTTTTGTTTGGTTGGGGAATTGGAAAGTGGGAGATAGAAAAAATTTAAATTTATCTTGTGTGTTTGGTTAAGAGGATGGAAAAGTGGATAGATGTAAAACTCTTTTATTTGGTTGAGAAAAATGAAAAATATAATTTGTATAAATTTACTCTCTTAATTTCATGTTCTTATTACATAAAGAAAAAATTAATAGAAAAAAACTCCAACACCGTACACAAGTGGGAGGAGATAGAGGTAGATGGGTAATTTCCAAGCCCCTCCGCCCTCTACATTTTCTTCCTAAAATAGAGAAAATAAAATAAAATCACTCTAAATTGTGGGCCTAGGTAGAGAACTTATGAGCTCCACCCAAATCTCCATAATTTTTCTCCTCCCAACCAAAACAACCCAAAAACCATTTCCTCCTCATTTTCCATCCCCCAATAATCACTCCAACCAAAGGGTCCTAAGTTAGATGACATGAGCCAATCTATCCTCAATCCAATTGCTTGGTAATTCCTAGATATTGTTTGACCTCCTGAAGCAATGTAGTTAACACGGACTCAGTTCAACGGAACTCCCCAAGATTGTTATGTTAGGCCGTAAGCTATTGGGCTAGGCCCAATGGAACTGCAATAATGGGTTTCTCCCCTGCATCATTAATTAATTGCTTCAAGATGGGACCGTGACTTCTTTAATAACACGATTAATAACCAATAAATAAAGAAAGAAATAATAAATATAATTACTGAAATGGACATGCTTGACAATTCTCGTAAACAAGAAAATAAAATATAAAATGCATTTGGGAAGCATAAAGGAAGTTGCATGGAAGTCATTAAAGTTAGGGATTGAAATGATCCATAGCGGGGACTATTTTGATATTATTTTTATCTTTCTTTTCTTTCACCCCATTAACTATGTTGGCTCTTTTCATCCACCACTTAATAGTAAAAAATATTTTAACATAATACCAAAAGGTATCATTTTAAAACATTAAGAATCATTTTATTAGATACGACAGATATCACGGACAAAAATGATAATTAAACATTCCCTTAATTGTAGGTGTGTTTAGTTCTTCTTAATCCAATTATAGTTTTTTTTTTTTTTTTTAATAAAAAATACTACTGTATCAATTAGAATCCATTTGAGAATATTTTTACTTGGAAGATAAGTTTTCTAAAATTTCAAATAGGCTTGCCGTCTGTAAAATAAAAATAAAAGTCTTGTATTACTATAATTTTAGTCAATTTATTGGCAGACTCTAGAGAGTTTTTTTTTTTTTTTTGGTGGGTATGTTCTGGAGTTTGTCTATTTAGTGGATTCAAAGAACTTTTATAAATTTAAGAGTTTTATGTTCTGCATCACTTAAGGCCCAAGTGTATTAAGGTAACTTGTCCAGAGGAAAAGCATAGAGTGAAGTAGTGAACTATAACAGGAAATTGTAGGCCCTGTAGTTCTTAGGTTTAATAATCATTTGAAGTTAATTTCTACATACTTAAGTGTTAAGATTTATAAGATTAACTGGGACAGCATGCTATTGAGATAAGATGCATAAAGTCCATGACAATTACAATAGAAGTCTTTCAAAAGGAATCATATTTGGTCTTTCACCAATATATATTTTTTTTATTAAAAAAAATCATATTTTGTGAATGGCATCTTACACACGTGTTTCTCAATGAGTTGGGCTTTAGGAAACGTTCCGAATTAGGTAGACTTTGGGTCTGGGAGATCTGGTCACGTACAAGTAAAATTATATTGGATTTACCATGGCCAAGTTAAATGGTCGACGCCTTTCATTGGATTTCACGTACAAGTAAATTTTTTTTTTTTTTTTTTTAACTAAACGGATAAAAGTCTTTGATAGTTAAATAAGAGATTTAGAGTTCAATCTCGCATGCATAAGTAAAAAAAAAAAAAAAAAAATTGATAGCTAAATTAGCAAAAAAAAGAGTATTTTTTGGATTAGTTTAGCTAAAAATTTGAGAAGACTAATGTGAATACTCTTACACATTATATATATATATATATATATATATATATATATATATATTGTTGAGAAATGTGGTTTCTAAGTTTGGATGCAACTTTCTAGGTTATTTGTTTATTGTAGAAACTTATTTGCTAAAATTTAGTTAAAAGTATAATAAGAAGTGATATATTTACAACATTTTTACAATAAATTGTAAATAGTAAGTTGTTATTTGTTCAAATTTAAATCTGCTACTGAAATTAATTTTTTGTCCACCAGTAACTACTAATAACAACCTACAATTTAAAATTTGTTATGAAAATGTTATATACATAGTATTTCTCAGGTATAATTGTACTTGAAAAAAGGTAAAGTTTTAAAAGTTTATACATCTGGTCCTCAATTTGGGATGAAATCTAGACTTTGTCAGGCAATGAACCCGCTAGCAACAAAAAAGAATACGTTATGTAATGTTTGTTTTTTTAGGAGAAACATAACTTGTTTTATTATGAAAACCCAACAATGTCAGCTAGGACAATAGGAAGTAAAGATGGTGAAACATCCTCAATCCACACTACAAATTTTGAAATAATTAAAGCATGTCAAGCTAAATTATGAGCAACTTTATTTTTTATTTTTTCAAACCAGACCAAAACTTATATCATTAATCAATGAGAATCGAAGTACAAAGCCTCCAAAGCAGGTGGAGGGGACTCTTCTAACCAAACCACTTCATCAGTAATACATCTAGCAAAACATGCTAAAGAGTGAGCTACTGAATTGGCTGAGTGAGTAACACAATTGACAAAGAAAACATGTAGTCCTGCAGCCATGCAAAGCAGGTGGAGGGGACTCTTCTAACCAAACCACTTCATCAGTAATACATCTAGCAAAACATGCTAAAGAGTGAGCTACTGAATTGGCTGAGCGAGTAACACAATTGACAGAGAAAACATGTAGTCCTATAGCCATGCATTGTATATCACCATACAAGTGTCCCAGCCGAGATTGAGCAGCCCGTGAGTTGGACAAGTAATTCATGACAGTAGCATTATCACCTTCAATCACCAGATCAGAGAACCCCGCATCCATTGCAAACTCCAGAGCTTTCCTACATGCCAACACTTCAACTTCTTCACTGTAAAAAACCGGTGGACCTTTCGCTGAGATTGATGCCATGACCTCTCCCAAACCATTCCGGATTATTGCACCAAAACCTGTCGCATTTATGTCCTGAAAAATTGCTGCATCAAAATTGATTTTGAAGCTTGCACCCGGTGGAGGATTCCATCTTGTACAGCCCCCAACAAATGTCGAAATAGCAAGATGGTCATGTGACTGTTTAAACTCCTCCAAAAAATCAGTGGCTCTTTCAGCAAGCTGAAACGGGTCTTGTATATGGCCACCATGGATGACTGAGTTCCATTGTGTCCATAGCAACCATGCCTGCACTATGAAAGTCTCGAGCTCCTCCGATTGTAACTTCATCATCAGCTCCTCCATCAACTGCCTGAAATCATGCTGACCCCCCACACCCTTTTGTAACCTTCTTGAGCTCACCGCCCAAACATCCTGGGCCACTCTACATTCCCATAATGCATGGATGGCTGATTCCTTTGAACTCTTACACAATGTGCAAGTGCTATCCTCCATAATGTGTCTGCGAGTGAGATTTTCACGGGTGTGAAGAATGTCATGGATAGCTCTCCAGCCGAACACCTTTATTTTATTAGGAATATGAAGCTTCTATAGTTTATTCCATATTAACCCATCTGCCCCTGTAACTGAACATTCTCCCTGCATACTCACTTCCATCATCATCTGCCTTGCAACATGGTATCCGAATTTAACAGAGTATACTCCATCTTTGTTGTGAGACCAAAATATAGTATCAGTAGTGTGTCTTCTGCTCAATGGGATTCGGAGGATGGCAGCAACATCATCTCCATGGAATTTTGTCTCAATGAGTTGTTTATCCCAGGTTCGGTCAGACCAATCAATCAACTCCATCACTCTCCATTCCCACTCATCCTCTTGAGGTGGATGAAGCACCTTGTTGCTTGGATAGTTTGGAATCCATTTATCCTCAATAACCCTTATAGTTGAGCCATCCACAACCCTCCAACAACAGCATCCTCTCTTTAGAATATCTTGGGCAGCCAATATACTTTTCCAAACAAAAGAGCTGTTTGGTGCATCCCCCGCTTCCGAAAAACTATATCGTGGGAAATATTTAGCTTTGAAACAGTCATAAAGCAGTGACCCCTTGTCTTGAAGCAGCCTCCAACCTTGTTTGGCTAGCATAGCCAAGTTGAAACTTCTGATATCCCTAAACCCCTACCTATGAGCAACTTTATTACCTTCTTGCTTTACATTATATATGTTTGTTTCTCAATTCAACATAAGTTTTATTTTTGGTATAATAGTAAGATATAGAAAATTATTAATGGCATGTTTCATCTAACTTATTTTTAATTCTTTTTTTTTTCAAAAAATAATGTTATTTGACAAAGTGCGCTTACACAAAAAAAAAAAAAAAAAAAAAAAAAAATTACAAGAGTTTTATAATTCAATTGACACTGTTTAGTGTCTAATAGAAATATCGAGAGTTTAAATCTATTCATCATATTGTAACTATTGAATTATATATTTTTAAATTTTTTTTTAAAAAATTGTTCTTTAAAAATGTGAATTTTCAAATTGCAGGGCATTGTCCTCAATTTCATACCACAGGAGTAGATACGGCTACAATTTACCGTACTAGAATAGCTGTGAATCTTACCACCTCAAATACTAGGTTGTACTGGTCTGTTTTGGCCATTTCAGGACATTCTAGACATTTTGGCTGGAAAATACATTTCCGTACAAATAAGAGTAAAAAAAAAAAAAAAAAAAAAAAGAAAAAAGAAAAATAAAAAGATGAGAAGAATGGGTTAGCAACTCATTGCCTAGCCTAATTCGTGGGTTCTGATTTGTGCTCCAAATCTTTCATTTTTCCTTTCGTACTCTTTTTTTTTTTTTTTTTTTTTTTTTTGAGAGAGTTTCAACCTATGACATCCGTTTATGATGATAGCTCTTTATCATCAGACCAAAACACCAATTAATTTTTGGTATAAGCGAGGATTGAACCCCAGATCTCTTATACTACTATCAGAGACTTTTGTACCATTTTCTAATTTGGATGTTGTTTAGCCTCCATAGCAGCTGTCACTACAGCTTCTTCGTTGTTTTCATCCAACTATTTGGTCAATGATGTCAGATACTAGGTAGGGGTGAAGATTTAAAGCATTTGGCATTTTGGCTACATCTTTTGCTATCTCAAACTCAAGTCACGTGTGCAACTTTCTTTTTTTCTTTTTTGATAAAATTTATTTATTTATTTTTATTTTTTATTTTATCTTATCTTGTTTTTTTTCCTTGTTATTTTGTAAATATATTATTTTATATTAATATATTGGAATAATGTATAGTGACTAAGATATTAAACTTATACAAAATAATTAAATTTTAAGTATTTGTAATATATAACAATAAATAAAATGGTACACCATTGTTGATTGGTACCAAATATTTCTTTTCTTTAACCAAATCAAAATAGTTTCTAATACAGTATTGATTCGTTGTTTTTGTTGTAATTGCGTACTTTTTATTTTTTTTAATATGTAATATAAGTATTGTTGACGTTTTTTTTTTCTTCTTAAGGGACAAAGTATCATTGATGTTGATTATGCTCTTGACTGCGGTTGACTTCTTATTCTTCAAATAAAAATGGTTCTACATGGTAATAGCTTTGTCATGTGCGTAGTACCAAAAAAGTCAAATAATTCGTCCATATACAATCACATCAATCCGGTGGTACCGAAACAATAATACTTCTCATTAAAAAAAAAAAAAAAAAAAATGATGGTACCGAAACAGTCAAATAATTCTTCTATATTACAATGAGCTAGAAGCTAGTCATCCTTTTTCCTCTCCTGATTTGAAAGTTACAATATTCTTAAAATTAATGACAGAGATAATACAACAACAATCATGGGGGTGACTAATGACAACAAGAAACAAGAATTTAGCACCAAAAAAAAAAAAAAAAAAAAACAAGAAACAAGAACAAAAATATTAACCTTAAAGCTAGTGGGAAAGACAATGATAACCTGAAGATCATGATGAATTAAACGCTTCCACAGTTCATGATCTTCATGAAATTTTGGACAAGGCGAGAGAGAATTTGATGCTTGATACGACCTCTCTTGGGAGGGAGGACTCTTTCTCTATTGCATCTTTTTGCCTTCTTCACTCCTAACTTTTGTGGTTGGAAGTTGATATTGGCAACTCTCCTTTGATCCATCTTGAAAGATCAAGCTGTGTCAAATGTGCCTAGCTATGTGTGAGAAAGAGAGAAAGAAGGTGGTTGTAGAGCACATTTCTCAAAATTTGCTTCAATACATATATACATAGAGGAAAGCAAGAATCAAAGAATGACAACATATGATTTGGGCTAACAAAAGTGCCGACTTGGCATGGACGGGTTTGACAATTTTGATTATGTACAAAAAAGAAAAGAAAAGAGGAACACATTTGGAAAGGACAAAGGAACATGCGTGGAAGCCACAAAGGTCAGTGTCTGGGGACTATTGTGTGACGCAAGAATTCAAAAGTCATAAGATGGTTAATTATATTAATATATAGGGAAGACTATATATATACAAGATGAATGGGTTTGGTTTCCTTAATTTAATGAAAAATAAAATAAGTTTCTAAAAAAAATGAAGAAAGTTTAGGAAAAGGAAGAAAAGGGCATGTTACATGTGACGTCCGTGTTTGACACACTTATGAAATCACTTTATCTTCTAAAAATTCTCAAGAATTAGCGAACATTTCAACATTTAATTATTATCAATTTTTGGGGATATCATATCAACATTATTTTCAGAAAAAATATTATTTTAAAAACTTTTAAAAACATTCTTCACCAATTTAGAATGCTTCTATATCATATTTCCTCATTCTGATCATACATAACCATTATTAATGCAATGATTCTAACATAGCAAAATCATCTTTCAGTTTGAAATCAAATTTGCTCTTGAGTTATAAATTTTGTATCTTTATTATTAATTCATCAACATTGCTTTCAATGCTCCTACAATGCGAAAGAAGACCTTTTACTAGCCAGCGAACAACCTTTGTTCCTTCAAATCATGTTCCATTGAATTTCATTTCACTATCTATCGAACTTTGCAAGT
The DNA here is from genome assembly GCA_028535165.1 of Quercus tomentella. Classification (NCBI taxonomy): domain Eukaryota; kingdom Viridiplantae; phylum Streptophyta; class Magnoliopsida; order Fagales; family Fagaceae; genus Quercus; species Quercus tomentella. The sequence continues at coordinate 17,700,653 of JAPQVY010000122.1, forward strand.
TTTAAGCATCACTTCGAAAGCCTCTTCAAATCCTTCTTTCCAACTCTTTATAAATATCATCTTAAACTTGTGGGGATTTTGGGGAAAATCAATGGGAAACACAAAAATAAGTAAAGTTTAGAGGCACAAATAAATTAGCTATTTTTAAGATGATATTTTCCCCCATTCAATTTCGTGTATACCCCCATCCAAGATTCAACTATGCTAGATTCTCTAAGATACTGTTATAGGGAATATACACGAAATTCTCAGATATGTGGGATTCAAAAATAGAGAAAAAAATGCACCAAAGAAAATAATCACACAAAACAATATTTACGTGGTTCGGTAATTTGCCCACGTCTACGGAGTTATAAGGATTTCATTATTCACAGGGAAAAATACAAGATGTAGCAGTACAATTTTCTCTCTCAAAACACCACAAAATCATAATATCTAAAACAACAGTTTTTTCTATCATGCACACAAGTTTCACAATAACCCAACGAGGTTGGTCCATAAGCACTCCGGCTTGGGCCTATCAGCTCAAGCCTCCACTCAATGGACTAAGTCTTAGAAAATATCCTTTTAATAATGTAACACTTTTATATCGGGTCAGGTCATAATCCGGATTAAACATAATTAGGCTCCACAATGCCCTACAACTATAAAAATCCCAACAACTATAGGAAAAATGGGGAATTACTTCTTTGTTTTTCTGCTCTAGCATCAGAAGGGCAAAGGACTTAACTTATCAATAATATAATTTGTCACAACTCGTCATGTGGTGAGTTACGATTGGTAAAAATATGATGGTGGGACATGTGGGGACACATCTTTACCAATCATCACTTACCACGCGATGAATTGTTATATATAATTATGACAAAATATGTGTCGCTAGCATTACTTTTGACTTATAGCAGTACTTAAAGGTCCCAGCCCCCCAGCTCCATCAGTGCCTCTAAATAGATTAGCTGAGGGAAATGTGCAACTGGGGTGGTGTGCCCGAGGTTACAAAGCGATGGATCATGAGGTTTGGGTTAGTTATCAATTTGTATTATTGACCCATGAGATGTATTATTGACCCTTGTGCTATCGATTTTTATTATGGGGGCATTGCAAAGCAAGAAAGCAAGCCAGCAGAGCTCTCTAGAGACTTCTAGGTCTCTCTTTTCTCTCCACCTCTCTGTGGATCTCTCTTCCACCTTGGTGTGGCTTCTTCTTCCACCTTTGTGTGTCTCTCTCTTCCACCTCCGTGTGGTACTTCTCCATCACCTTCGGGTGTAGCTGCTCTTCCCAATTTCTTTGTAGGTCCTTCCCCATCAGGTTTTGAAGTTGCCCAATTTACCTTGCCCCTTTCAGCCCTTATACCCACCCATCTAACTCTCCTAACCCACAAACTACCAGAAACACCTTATCCCTCATTGTCACCTACGACTATTGCGAGGGGCTCTTAGTCGTTTGTGCATCTCCAGATACTTGAAGTAGGCGTCAAGCTTATGGTGTGCGTCTCTTAGAATCTTCTCTGGCTCGCTGTGGGTCCTTTTCCCTGTAGTGAGTCATATTTGGCTACTCGAGACCTTGTTCGCTACTGTGTTTATGCAATCAATTGTAAGTGGTGCTAGTCCCCCATTGTCATGAGAAGCTTGGGCTGGAATTGTCGAGGCATATGCAATGCCTCGACAGTTAGAGCCTTAAGGGCACAAATGAAGGGGATAAACCCGGAAGTGGTCTTTCTATGTGAGACAAAAGCTTATGAGAATCGTATGGAAGAAGTTATGAATTCATTTAAGTTCTTTGACATGGTAACAATTGATGCTAAAGGAAGAGCTGAAGGCCTATGTATGATGTGGAGAAATATAGTGAATGTAGAGGTACTTGAGTATAATAGAAATATGATTGCTGTGAAGATTAAAGATTTAGTGAATGATTGATATTTGGTGGGAATTTATGGCCCGCCATATGACGCTAAAAAAGAAAAAGGAAAGCTTGGGAGAATTTAAGTGCTTTGTTAGAGTCTCTACGAGGTCCTTGGATTTGTATTGGAGATTTTAATATATCCTAAGGGACGATGAGAAGGCCGGAGGAAGAAAGGGAAGTAGTTCGACCCCTAATTATTTGAGAGAGATTATTTCTGAGTTAGAAGCAGTGGATCTGGGTTTCAAGAAGTGAAATTCTTTGGAGACAAAATCTAAAGAGATTTGGCTAAAAGAGGGTGATAAGAACTCAGAGTTCTTCCATTTATCTACAATCATCTGAAGAAGAAGAAGAAACTCAATTGATGCTGTTAAATTAGACAATGGAGAATGGATTACAGAGAAGAAGGAAATTAGCTATCATTTTGTGGCCAAATATATGGAGCTGTTTAGTGAAGAGGAGGTAGATTTTCCTACAGATCTAGAAAATATAATTTCACCTTGTATCACTGTAGAGGAAAATGCCAAGCTGAGCAGAATACCAACGCAAGCGGAGATTAAAGATGTGTTGTTCCAAATAGAAGCGCAAAAAGCGCGGGGGTCGGATGGGCTTCCTATGCTCTTTTACAAGAAATACTGGAAGATTGTGAGGGACATCGTAATCAGTGCGATTACAAATTTGTTTTGAGACTGGAAAACTTCTTAATGAGTTTAACAATTCCTTTATTGTACTTATCCCCAAAACCCAAAGCCTTACATCCTTTAATCATTATAGGCCTATTAGCTTATTTAATGTTATTTATAAAATTATTGTTAAGCTACTTGTATCCAAATTAAGGCCTATTTTGCACAAACTCATCTCTCCTTGCTAGTCAGCAATTATACATGGTAGATGGATAACTGAAAACAAGATGATAGTGCAGGAAATGTTACATGGCTTCAAGAGGAGAAAAGCCAAGGATGGGTTGATGGGCATAAAATTAGATCTCCAAAAAGCTTATGATAGAATTAATTGGAGGTTTTTGCAGCTAGTGCTAAAAATATTTTGGGTTTAATGATGGGTTTAATGAAATATTTATGAAGTGGATAATGAAGTATGTCTCTTCAGTATCTTTTGCAATTCTTGGTAATGGGGTATAGTCCAGTCACTTCATCCCCAGCAGAGGGTTGAGGCAAGGGGACCCTCTATTCCCTTGCCTCTTCATTCTATGCCAAGAAGTTTTATCTAGGATTTTGGAGAAAGAATGTGTAGAAGGAAGAGTTAGTGGTGTGAAAGCCAGCATAGGCGGACTAGCTATCACACATGTAATGTATGCTGATGATATAGTGTTGTTCTCAAAAGCAAAAAGGAGTGAAGCTAAGTCAATCAACGATTGCCTAGATAAATATTGTAAGTGGTCAGGCCAGCTCTTAAACAAGAATAAATCTGTAGTTACCTTTTCAAAGGCCACCCAAAAGTCTTCCAACCAATATATAAAGCAAGTGTTGCAAATGAAACAACTTCAAAAGGATGTCATTTACCATGGAGCACCTTTGTTCCTCATAAATGTTTCCACAAGGGGTTTTAAATTCCTACAAGAAAGATTAGAAGCTAGACTGAAGGGTTGGAGGAGTAAGTGTTTATCTTGGGCTGGTAAATGCACCATGATCAAGTCAGTAGCTCAAGGCTTGCCTACTTACACAATGTCAACTTTTGATGTTCCTTCAAAAGTATGTGAAAATTTAGATACCATGACAAGGAGATTTTGGTAGAACCCAAAAAATCCAAATGGTAGATTTCTAGCATGGAAAGCTTGGGACAATTTGTTCCAACCAAAAAAAGGAAGGAGGGCGGGGGTTTAAAAAGAGCAAGGATTTCAACATGGCATTGATTACCAAATTAGCTTGGATGATTGCATCAAAAAGAGATAGCCTATGTATGAGACTTCTCAGGAGTAAATATAAAGTTAGGCAGGATTGGCTTCAAAAAGATCCAGTCAAGAATGGTTCTCCAATTCGGAAAGCCATTGAGAAAGCAAAGAGCTTAGTTGCTAAAGGTGCTTGCTATCTTGTAGGGGATGGAAATTCAATTGATGTGTGGTCAAACCCTTGGATTCCATGCGTACAGAATTTTAGACCAAAGTCGAGAGATGATTCTGTCTAAATGAACCCTTTGATGGTATCAAATCATATTAATCCTTCCTTGCATTTTTGGAAGAGGGACATTCTGACTGAGTTATTTGATGATACTTCTATCCAAGCCATTTCAAGAATTCCTATCCCATGGAGACAGATGCCTGACAAGCTAATATGGACAAAGGATCACAAAGGTATTTTCTTAGTTAAATCTGCCTATAGTGTAAGTCAAGCTCATAGTGGGAATTCCAACACTTCCAACCTACCTTGGCAAAAACTATGGAAGATTAAAGTCCATGAAAGATTCAATCTTCAACAAAGATTGGGGATAGATGAAACAAGGTGTGTGTTGTGTAAGGAGACAGTGGAATCTGGCCAACAATTGTTTTTTAACTGCCCTGTGGCAAGGGTAATATGGTTTGGACGTTGGGGTATATATGTTGATAAACTAAATGTTTCTAGCAATCTAGATATAGTGAAAGTGATTCTAGATCCTCCAATCCAGCCTATGCCTTCCAGTCACCAATCTAAGGAAGTGGCAGAGTTATGTGCTTTGCAAATGGCCTTAACAATGGAATTCATTTGGATCCTTAGAAATAAGATCATGCACGATCGTGGACAGGTTAATATCACAGCCCATATTTGCAATCTCAAAAATAGAGTTAAAGAGTTTGTGTTGGCCTTAGAACAATCTAAGGATTTACAAGATAGCAAGGTAATCTCCTGGAAACCCCCTTCTGCTGGAGTTATCAAACTTAATGTTGATGCAGCAGTTCAAAAAGATTTTACTTCCTTAGCTGTTGTTGCTCAAAATAATGTTGGAGAGGTCATTAAAGGTTAGGCTAAATTTTATGAAATATGTGACCCTGTACAAGCTGAAGCATCTGCTATTCTATGAGTGTAAGTTTTTAGACCCCTTAAAACATAACCAGATTAACCTAGTTAATTAGCCAAGTGATTACTTAGTCAAATTAATTAGATCTAGGTTAACACAAATATATCATATCATGTATAGCATTGGAAAATAAATAGCACAATGATATGATAACTCAGGAAAACCAAACCGGTAAAAAACCTAAGGAGGATTTAACCTAGCTATCCTCAAGGTAAAACAAATCCACTATGAAAGAATTGAAGTTTACACAATAGTGACTTAGACCACTAACATCCTATTGCTACCTCGAGTAGGAAACTTACTACCATGACCACGTGACAGCTCCGAGTCCACGGACTACTTCTTTCTTGGATTCACAGCAAGCACAAGCACTCCCGCTTGTATAATTTTAAGCTCTTGAAATAGCAACTGAATTGATCACAAAGCTCTTGACATCAGTCTTGAGATTGGAAACCCTAAGTGTGTATGAAGGCAAACACTTCTAGATCTCATAAGAGATTCACACACACAGCATAAAGAGCAAAGCCAAAACGTGGCTAGGGTTTTTCCTTTTATACTTAAGGCAAAACATAAAATCCTACACATCAAATGGGCTTGGGTTGAGTTGGAAAATTCTGTAGAAAAACAATCTGCACGAGTTTCGATTGATCGAGTCTAATTCTCGATTGATCGAGCCAGGCAGATCTACACAGTAAATCCTACAGTACACTCGATTCCAACTTTACACATAAACATACTTTGAGCAAGCCTAAAACAAGACTAAGACGTTTTGATCATGGTTTGCCAACATTACAAAATGAAGTTCTAATACATTAGTTTCTAATTCCTTAGAACCTAAAAAACTCTCCCTTTGGCAATTCGTGACAAAACACAAAACAAACAAAATGCTCAAATTTTACAAAAACAACCCATTACAATAACATTGCCCATCAAACAAATCCAACCTAACTACTATCTATCAGTTGTAAGTGTAGACAGTAGCACGACTGAATCAACCTGTATATTCCTGTAACACTTAACAAACACATAAACGCATGTGTGGAAAATACAAGTAAAACAAAATAAATTCTTGATTTCACATAAGCATAATCTACAAGACATATATCATGAATAACCTCATAAATATAAATCAATAATCAATGTAGCACAATGTGAAACAATAAACATAAATAAACACATCAAAGTATCTCCCCCTATCAAAGACAACTCAAATAAAACAAAATACATCATGAGCCAAAAAATATAAATACAAGATGAAGCACCTAGATACAATTTAAAAGCTCCACAGCTCCAAAAAAACAAAAATCTCCCCTTATCAACAAAATCTCCTATCCCCTATCCAAATGTACTCTCCCTTTTTGTGACGAATTGCCAAAAGGCAATCATAACTCATCATCAAAAGGAGGTGGCAAAGGTGATTGTCTAAGACTCTCCAAATCCGCTTGCAAAGATCGAAGCTCATTAAGCATGTTCACCAACATACGATGAGTCGCCTGAACGGTCATGATAGTTTCCAACATACGATGAATGTCTGAATCATCCGAAGTAGAAGGTGGAGGAACAGCAGCAGTAGTCGGATCCACATACGCATCAGTAGCTAGATCACCTGAAAAAGGAGGAGGAGGAGGGGCAAAACCAAAAGACTCAACCCTAGGGCGTTTAGATCTAGCTCTCATCTGAGCAGCCCAAGGTAGTCAAAGGCGAAAGGCGCCCTTAAGGCGCCAAGGCCTTGTATCGCCCGAGGCGACGAGGCGCCAAAAAGGTGCTAGCCAGAGTGAAGCGAGGCACCAAATTCTAAAAAATTAGTCTCCATCCAAATATCAACAGTCAACTAAGTCTAGATAATTATCAAATATCAACTAAGTCTAAATATAAACATAAATCACCATTTAAAAATTAGTCTCCATCCAATTATCAACTAAATCTGAATATTAAACCAAAATATTGTTCATAACTTCATATTAGAAAGAAGAAAACTCCTAACAAAACATTGAAGATTGAACTTCATGATTATCCATGACAAAACAAAAGCATTTGAAGATTGAACATTCTGCCTATTAGCCTATTTAATAGCCTGAATGTGGTTGTTATTTTTAATCTAAAAGTCATCATCAGAGTCTTCACTCAAGTTTCCATCACTTTCAAAGCCACTTGAACCAGATTTATAACCATCAACATTCTCTTCCTCGGTCTCATCAGAATCAGCATCTTCCTCTTCAATATTTGGTTGTGATGTTGAGGCCTTTGAGCTTGCCCTTGATTTTGTTTGGAATCTAGTATTCTTCCTTGGTTCTCCAACACCAGCAGCTCTTGCCACTACACCCCATGTCAAACCATCATCACCATCATCATCAAAATCCAACTCATCTTCAACATTCATAGATGGTTCAACACCCATTTGCCCCAACAACCATTCATTACTTTCATCTATATCATCTAAGAAGATGGGATCAATAACATCACGCTTATCATATTGTGCCTTCATCTTTTGGTTATACTTCACAAAGACCAGATTATTTAGTCGTTTTTGTGCAAGTCTATTCCTTCTTTTTGTGTGAATCTACAACCATTTATGAAAACTAAGTATTAGACTATAGTGAATAATTAAACCATTGGAATTTTCTATGAAATAAAGTAGCTCATCAAAGGATAAAATCTACTTATTATACTTCAAAACTCACTTGCTCAAACACACTCCAATTGCGCTCACAACCACATGCACTACAAGTCAAACTCAAGATTCTTATAGCTAACTGTTGCAAATTCGGAGTTGAGCTCCCATACAAACTCCACCATTCAGCTATGTTAAAAAAATAAGTATGAGTAATGATATATGATATATCATAGAAGTCAGTTTTTTTTTTGGTAAAAAGTACCACTATTCTAGTCATTATAAGTTAGATATAAATGCTTTCTTACCTGGAGCCCTTGCCTTTCTTGATCTTTTAGCCAATTCAATGCCAAAGAGTCCTTCAGCTTTCTTATAGATGGGTAGCTCAGCCATGATCTTGTCCTGAATTTCAGCACTAGGAACTAGTCTTTGTATACAAGCATACGATCTTGCTGTAATTTCATGATCTATTACTATGTTATCATCAAAATAAAAGTACTCAGGATTCAAGAAATGACCCGCTGCATGCAAAGGCTGATGTAATTGACATTCCCATCTCTCATCAATGATTTTAAAAATAATTGAGTACCTTTCTTCATTCTCATTAAAAGCTTTTATAATAGCTTCTTTAGCCCTATCCATTGCCTCATATATGTAACCCATAGTTGGTTTTCTCTCATTATCAACAAGGCGAAGAACCCGAACAAGAGGGCCCATAACTTTAAGAATGTAAACTATAGTATTCCAAAAAGAAGGCATCAAAATCGTTTCTACTACTTGTTTAGCATTTGCTTCCTTTGCCCATCTACTATGAACCCATTCCTCAGAAGTAAACATGGCCCTTAGGTTATGCTTTTGCTTATAAATGGATTTTATTGTAAGATATGAAGTGCAAAACCTAGTTTTTCCAACCCTAACTAGCTCTCTTTGTTTTGTGTATTCTCTCATCTTATTTAAGACATCCCCCTGGTTGTAGATATATCCAATCAATTGAATGACCCTTTCCAAAGTTTTTGTAATTCTAGGAATTTTCCCAATGTCCTCCAATATAAGGTTAATGCAGTGTGCAGCACATGGAGTTCAATACAAATTTGGCCTTTTTGCTTCCAACAACTTCCCAGCCAACACATAATTAGATCCATTATCCGATACTACTTGGACTACATTAGCCTCCACAATTTGTTCTAAAAATGCATCAAGTAATTCAAAAGTTTTTTCTTCAGTTTTCATAAAAGATGATGCATCAATTGACTTCACAAACATGGTTCCAGATGGGCAATTCACCAAAAAGTTAATCAAGGTCCTATTGGTTCTACTAGTCCACCCATCAAACATAATAGAACAACCATATTTCTTCCAATCTTGCTTGTGATCACTCAATAACTCATTTGTGTAAGTCATCTCCTTTTTGACAATTGGAACTCTTAACTCATGGTAACTAGGAGGCTTCATATTTGGACCATACTGCCCAATAGCTTCAATTGCCCATTTAAATTCATCCAAGCGAGCAACATTGAATGGTATACCGGCTAGATAAAATAGTCGGCCAATATACTGACAAGCTTGTGCTCTTTTCTCTTTGTCAAGTTTATCATTGATGTTAGTTTGCTTCATCTTACCCTGTTTCCTAAGTGCAACCACTTTTTCTAGCTTTAATCTTACAAAAGAATCCATGGGACCTTTCAACTTCTTAGACTTTGGCATTAATTTCATAGTTTTCATTTAGGTGTTACTGCCAACCCCTCTTTTACTAGAGCATGAGTTTTTCCCTTTTTGGATAACTTCTACTTCCTCTACTCATCATCATCTACATCCTCAATTTCAATCATATTATCTATATCATCAAAATCAGGCATCTTGTCATAGTTCTCCTTGTCACTCTTCTTCTCTACCATATACTGCTCAAGCTCTTCTCTAACATGATCAGGACATTTTAAACACTTTATATTGTTTTTAAAATTCCCTACTTGATGCTACTTTGCTCTATGTATCCCTCCCTTTGTGACTTTATTACAAAAGAGGCAAGTCACTGCATTTTTGTCTTCAACATTAGCTAAATAATTATATTTCCATCCCGGATCTTTTCTCCTCCCATTATCTGAAGCCATTCTACATATAAAAAAATAAAACCCAATACAATACATTTAATAGGATTCTATATTAAGCTAGCTATGTATCATTTACTATGGTTTAAGCTCTAAAAATTGAATCAAGTAATGAGTTCGAGAAAAGGGAAAGTTGCTAGAGACAGAGAGGAGAAAGTTGTTGGAGACAGAGAGTCCAACAGAGAAGAGAAAAGGGGGAAAAAAACAGAGAAAAAACAGAGAGGAGAGAGTTTTATATGCTCTAAAAAGGGGGGGAAAAACAGAGTCCAACAAAGAAGAGAAAAGGGGGAAAAAACAAAGAAAAAACAGAGAGGATAGAGTTTTATATGCTCTAAAAAGGGGGAAAAAAACAGAGAGTTCAACAGAGAAAAGAAAAGGGGGAAAAAAGTAGAGAAGAAATAGAGAGGAGAGAGTTTTATATGCTTTGAAAGTGTGGACAACAACAAACTTACCAAAGCAGTGTCGTAGTGAGAGAGAACTCAAGAAAAGAAAAAGTGTAAAAAAAACTAAAAGAATAGGATAATATTACCTGATGTTGGTTCACTGCCGGCAGCCACTAGCCCACTCTCTTCCAAACCCTAGAAGAAGACGAAACACCTTTGCTCTGATGTTGGTTAACTACTGCTTTGCTTTGAAAGTTAAGTGGTTCCTAAAACTTCTTTGTTTTATCTTTTTTTATGCTTTTTTTTTTATTTATATATATATATATATATATATATATATATATATATATTAATTTGTTTGATATAATGGGCAACAGCTCATCCCCACTGAGGTAACAGTTTTAAAACCAACCATACACCTCTTTAAATTTACAAAACATGCCATTACAACCCTTAAAAACACAAATCTGCCTCAGGCGCTCACCTCTCGCCTAACAAAATACATCTGGGCGAGCGCCTAGGCTCCAGAGACAAGTGCCCCACTAAAGGTGCCTCGTCTCAGTGCCTTTGAGGCGTTTGTCTGGCCCCTCTCAGTGCCTTTGAGGCGCTTGTCTGGCCCCTCGCCTCACCTGGGTGCCTAGGCGAGCGCCCAGAACGCCTTTGACTACAGTGGAGCAGCCTTCTTCTAAAGGAAGATGGCACCTATAGGAGCTATAATATGAACAGGCTCAGATGCCGGAAACTGCTCTAACCCTAAATGTAGTAAAATTCGATGAATAAAAACCAAAAAGAAAAGAGCATGAGAAGAAGAACTACTCCTATGAACCTCAATCAAAGAACGAATGAAAAGATGAGGAAAACTCATAGGAGCGCCTGTGACAAGGGCATACAAAAACGCACATCTCTCTAGAAGAATGGTGTGCAAATGAGAGATGGGCCAAATAGAATGGCAAGAAATTCGGAAAAAGAGATAGTGAATCTCGGTCAACTTGTGAGAGGTGATCCGAGGATCAGAACCCCACTAGATAGAAGATCCAGTAAGATATGACATGATGTCATCCAGGGGAGGAGACTCATCGTAAGGATAGACAGGATGCTGGACCAGTGGCACCCAAGAGCATCGGCCACTACCGTAGGAGTAATGACATACTCTTCACCCCGTATCCAACTCTTCACTTGAGTGTTGGAATCATAGGAGTGGACAGAGAGGTTTGAGTAGAACTTTCTAATCAAGGTAGCCGGAGGTGGATGGTCAATATCCATCAACGGTAACCAACTCCTACGCTCAAAGTTTCTCCTAATCTCCAGATCAAGCTCATCTAAAAGAACCTTTCTCTCAGCCCATATAGATTGAAGAAGGTTCAACTTCTCAAAAGTTTCCTAGTTTTTCTCACTCAGAAACCTATCACTCTCAAAGGTGGGGGTAGACGAAGAGGAGGCTTTCCTATTTGCTCTAGTCTTCCTAGTCATGATGCTAAGGAAGGACAGGACAGACACAAAAGAGACAAAGAAAAAACAAACAAGGAAAAACCAACGGCAGACTGCAAGTTAGCACAAAAATGATAGAAAATAACATCTATATGATGCATGAACAATATCAACACATGATGCATGCTCTAATGCAATGAGAATGAGTTCAATTTGACTTTGAAATTACAAAATTGGCTTGAGCATAGAGTTTATATCAAAAACCCCAAATTGTGAAAACCCACTTTCAAAAAACTCAACAATTTGATCAATTGATCATTACACAAGTTATATCACAGAATATAATGATCAAATTAATCAATCCAACAAGCCAATTTCATCACAATATGCTCAATTGAACAAATCCCTAATTCGGGTAGTTTCAAGCCCTAGAAAATTCAATTTTTCCCAAATCAATAAATTGATCAAATTAATTTACAAAGATCTGTTTTATATCATCCCATAGCAAAAACCCATTGATCAATTTTGAAAGAAAAGATTGAAAACATCAAAATCCCCAAATTTTCATAGGTTCGAAATTTTCCCCAATATGCATGAAAAAATGCATGAAACATGAAAATAAATGAAAAAGGAGGGGCAAAAGAGTCTTAGCGGCCTTAAAAGACAAAAACCTTGCAAAAAGTTGAGAGAAAACGACCAAAAATTGAGCTTTGAATCCTTGACCAATTGAAGAGAGAGAGAGAGAGAGAGAGAGAGAGAGAGTTTTGAAAAAGTTTGAATAGTGATAGAACACGTGAAAACTCAAGGTTTTAAAAAATTCTCTAAACGATTTTCGATTGATCGAAAATTAGATTCGATCGATCAAAAATGCCTTCAATTGATCCAACAGCGATCGAGCACCAATCGAAACGGGCAGATTCAAACCAAATTTTTAATCGCAATTTCGATCGGTCGAGCAACAGGTTCGATCAATCGAAAATCTGGAAAAATCAAATTTCTGAAAAATAGAGCAATTTTATGCAGAAACTCCTCAAAACATAGTATTTTATGAATAAAATGCATGAGTATGAGATGAAATACTTTTCAAAAACAATTGTATTGAACCCATATCTCCCAAAATTAAGATTTTCAATCAATTTTCCTTAAGTTCTTAAACTTCAAACACATTTTGCATTTAACTCAAGGAAGTTTCAATCTTGGATGGCCAAAACAAAATCACACATAATAACATGTACAAAGTTTAGCAAAGAGTAACTTGTGTAGTGTGTGCAACTAGCAAAAGCTTGAGATACATGTGAGGTGATATGTGAATAGAAATTAAGTACAATTTCTACAAAATTCATCACATAAATTTGAAAGAGACTATCACCTAAAGAGTTACATCATATAGCTTTCACATCTCTTAGAAAACAAGCTTGCAATCATGTAAGTTTCTTGATTTGCCTCATAATGTACACACCAATTTTATTTGATCATAAACTTATTAAAATAGCCAAGATAATATACACACCAATTTTATTTGATTGATTTAATTATAGTCCAATAATGTACACACCAATTTTAGCAATTAAACCGAGGCTATACCTTATGTTCTTTTTGTGTGTTCATGATTGGCTAGTAAACAGTGGTGAGATGGTTATTTATGCCTTTCCCAATAAGTTCAAGTCCGACAATCAAAGGCATGTGACTTCAAGATCAAGATCAAGATCATGTGATCAAAAACTATAAACATCTTCCAACACAACATGCACTACAAAACTCAAACTAGTAAAGTGCAATAAATAAGCTCATCCAAGCTAAACAAGATACATAGACATGTTATGTAAAAATAAATTGGCCAATCTTGATTTCAAATCCAAGTCAAATAATGCAAAACACATTTTGCTTCCCTTTTCCTTTTTTTTTTTTTTTTGGAAAAGAAATAACAAAAACAATCCTAGAATGAAATGCATGAATGTTATGCAATGCAGCTCCTAGAAAAAACAAAGAAAACAAAAGCAACAAAGAAAAATGGTCACAAAGAGTAGAGCGATGAAGCACAAAAACCATGTCAGAAGAACTCAATTAAATTGAGCCTTTTACATTCAAAACTTTTTAGATGCAACTCTAGCATTGGAATTTTTATTCACATTAGAATGATAACCAATTCCAGGATTGAAATAAAGGTTTAGAGCCTTTACCAACTCACCAATAAGTACCATAGGATCTTGTGCTTGAGGCATAGGTACTTTTGGCTTATTTGCTCGCTTAACAGCTTGCAATTTGAAATAGTTTGGACAAATGTGCCCGGACTTTCCATAAAAATGACAAACCCATGCAAGCCTATCACTCACAGAGAGTTCAGAAGAAGGAACAAAGTTTGTGGAATAGGGTTCAAGCACAGAGATGCTTTCTACAAAACCTAAGCCAGTTTTATCTGAAGGAGACTTTTGAACACTCAGCATATGATCAAGTTTGGAACTAGCAGACCTATTTGTTTGTTCTCTAGCAACAGATAATTCATGTTCCAAATTCTTAACTTTATCAAGCAAAAGCATGTTCTCAGTCTTTACATTATTCAACAATTCATTAGCATCAAACAGTTTCACAAGTAAATTCTTCTTATCAAGTTCAAGAGATGCAATTTTCTTTAAGCCTAAATCAACACTCATAGCATCCTTTGTAGCAACTTTGCAAAGTTTATTATAGACTTCTTGCAAATCTGCATCCTCAGAGAGTTCTTCATCAGAAGGGTTCTCTTCAATAGCAACACTTTCGTCAACTATAGTAGTAGCAATGAAAGCAATGAAGTTTCCATCCTCATCACTACCAGACTCATTGTCAGAAACTTCATCATCACTAAGGGTTACAGCCATAGCCTTACTCTTAGACCTCAAGAATGTTGGACATTTAGATTTCACATGACCATACCCTTGACACCCAAAACATTGTTGACCCATAGAATTATTGGAAGTTTTACCTACTTTTTCTTTAGGTTTTTCAGTGTTGTTTACCTTAGTGGGATCATTCATCCTAAAATTTCTAGGTTCAGCATTGTTTTTACCTCTTGCCCTTCTGTTATTGCTCTTAAGAAAGTTTCTAAAGTTCTTGGCATGATAGGCAATATTTGTAGCAGAGAGCTCATCATCAAATCCATTCACATCAACATCATCAATAGATTTAGGAGCCATTGATTTGGATTTGCTAGTCTTAGGTAGGTCCAACTTATATGACTGAAGAGAACCTACAAGTTTATCAACAGGGATGGAGTCCACATCCTTACTTTCAGTGATGGTAATCACTTTGGATCTAAAATTCTCAGTCAATGATCTAAGAATCTTCCTAATAATTTTAGGTTGATCATAGATTTCACCCAAATTATATGCAGAATTAACAATATCATTAAGCTTAGTATAGAATTCATCAAAAGATTCATTATCAAACATCCTAATGCTTTCAAATCTAGTTGTTAATTGCTGTAACTTATTGATTTTAACTGCCATTGTGCCTTCATGCACAGTTTGGAGGATATTCCAAACAATATGAGCAACCTCAACATTAGAGATTCTCTTAAATTCCTCCATAGAAACAGCATTAAAAATAGCATTCATAGCCTTACTATTAAAAGTGGCTGCTTCTTCCTGAGAAGTTTGCCACTCACTAACAGGAGTAGTGGGCTTCTCCCATCCATATTCAACGGAGTTCTAAACTCTCATATCAATAGATTTCAAGAATGCTTTCATCCTTACTTTCCAATAAGCATAATTATTCCCATCAAAGTGAGGTGGAATAACAAGAGAGTGACCGTGTTCCATGACAACCGGGGTCAAGGATTAACTCTTAGATCAAAAGGATCTAAACACTAGAGCTAACCTGCTCTGATACCACTTGTACGTTTTTAGACCCTTTAAAACACAACCAAATTAACCTAGTTAATTAGCCAAGTGATTACTTAGTCAAATTAATCAGATTTAGGTTAACACAAATATATCATATCATGTATAGCAGCAGAAAATAAATAACACCACAATATGATAACCCAGGAAAACCAAACCGGTAAAAAACCTGTGGAGGATTTAACCTAGCTATCCTCAAAGTAAAACAAATCTACTATGAAAGAATTGAAGTTTACACAATAGCGGCTTAGACCACTAACATTCTATTGCTACCTTGAGTAGAAAACTTACTACCACGACCACGTGATAGCTCCGAGTCCACGGACTACTTCTTTCTTGGATTCACAACAAGCACAAGCACTCCCACTTGTATATCTTTAAGCTCTTGAAACAGCAACTAAATTGATCACCAAGCTCTCGACATCAATCTTGATATTGGAAATCCTAAGTGTGTATGAAGGCAAACACCTCTAGATCTTACAAGAGATTCACACACACAGCATAAAGAGCAAAGCCAAAACGTGGCTAGGGTTTTTCTTTTTATACTTAAGGTAAAACATAAAACCCTACACATCAAACAGGCTTGGGTTGAGTTGGAAAATTCTGCAGAAAAACAATCTGCACGAGCTTCGATTGATCAAGTCTAATTCTCGATCGATCGAGCCAGGCAGATTTACACAGTAAATCCTGCTACTCGATTCCAACTTTACACATAAACATACTTTGAGCAAGCCTAAAACAAGACTAAGACGTTTTGATCATGGTTTGCCAACATTACAAAATGAAGTTCTAATACATTAGTTCCTAATTCCTTAGAACCTAACAATGGGCATTGCAAATCACCAAGGCAGAAAATATGGAGAGAACTGAAGTGGAGGGCGATGCTAAAAGTTGTTTTGAAGCAATTAAAGAAGGCTACTCCACCGCGGCATGACCTATCCAAGCTATAATTTGTGATGTTGTAGACTTTAGCAAAACTTTTGTTAATTGTAATTTTAACTAGGTTTGGAGAGAGTTTAACACTATGGCTCATTGTCTAGCTAAATTTACATTTGTACATAGGCCTTCTTTTTGTTGTAACTCGCATATTCTTCCTGCTGCAATTTTGGATGCTTGCAAGAAGGATGCTGCGTTTACTTTGTTTTAATAAGAAGCTTGGATTATTAGCAAAAAAAAAAATCAATTTGTATTATTGACCCATGAGATGTAAGGCTCTTATATCATGTTATTGCTATAAATAAATAAATAAACCAAATTCCTCTATTTAATGTCGATTCATCCACACTTCCATTCCTTGTAGCTAGGGGAAAAGGGCCTCTTTATTCAATGGAGATCCTTTTTGTTAACATAAGACCCAACATGATTGTCCTGATCATTAATTAGTGTTGATTGCAAACATCAATATAAAAAAGTTTGAAGGACAAGAGAAGATTTAATATTTGGAAGAAACAATATAGAGTCATGTTTTGAAGAAACTCATAGAGTGAGATCAAGTTCCAAGTTTAGTAATATAAGGTTGGAGAATAACACATTACAATATTGGGCTTGAAAACATCAATTGGATTATTAGTCCTAATTTGATTGACCTTATGAATCATTGATGATTGGCATGAATAAAATTTTAAATGATCAGTTCATGATGATTTGTTTTGGAAATGATTGAAGAAATTGCAACATTCAAAGTTTATATTTATTTGGAAAGAAGATTTAAAAATTTTGGCAAGACCGGGAATGAGTTTCATTCAAGTGAATGGATCTGGTTTAATTTTTATTGTCAATTAATTGTTAATATTTTTATGAAATTTTCCTAATTTTAGAAGCTACTTTTTTTTTTTTATTCCCTTAATTGCAAGTGTTTTTAGTACTTTCTTAATCTAATTACCGTTTTTTTTTTCTATGGCACTATATCAATTAGAATATGTTTGTAAGAATATTTTAACTTGGAAAAAATAAGTTTCTAAAACTTTTATACAGGCTTGCAATCTATAAAATAAAAATAAAAGTCCACTATATTAATAAAATTTTAGTCATATTATTGTCAGATTCTAGAGTTTATCCTTGTGAATTTAAGTAACCCTTTATTATTTCAAGAGTTTACATATAGTTAAATGATATATAACTTACTAAGGTTTATGTCCTACGTCACTTACACTGCGTTTGGTTGGGATGAAAACAAAGGGGATGGAAAATGGGAGAGTGAAAGTGGAGAAAACTAAGTTTTCTCTTATTTGGTTGGGAGGGGAAATTTGGGGAGAAAATGGGTGGTCTTGGATATTTTTCACCCAAGCCTACCAAATCCCATCTCTCCAAATTAGAGAGAAGACTAGAGAAAAGTGAGAAAGAATTGTGAATGACAATTTCTTCCCTTGCTTACTATTACAACACCTATTTCTTTTCCTTCTTTATTTTTTCTTTCATTGATTATGCTTTTTTTTTCTCTTGCTGTCTGTCTTTCATTATTCACCGGTTTCATTGCCTCTCTCTTTTGATGTAATTGCTTTTTCTCATTGGATATCTTTTATAAAAAAAAAAAAAAGAAAAAAACTAACTATTAAACTTAAACACACACACACACACATAATTACACTCTCTCACCAAGTTCAAATACATTACTTAACCAAAGTACCACTACAAAAGGGTCTTCTCAGTGGATCTAGGTGCGTTTTGTTTATTTCATGTTCTTATTACATTAAAAAAAAAAAAAAAAAAAAAAAAAAAAAAAAAAAAAAAAAAAACAAACAAACAAACAAACAAACTCCAACACCATACTCAAGTGGGAGGAGATAGAGGTAGATGAGTGATTTCCAAGCCCCTCCACCCTCTACATTTTCTTTCCAAAATGAGGAAAAAAAAAAATGAAATCACTCCAAATTGTAGGCCTAGGTAGAGAACTTATGGCCCCACCCAAATCTCCCCAATTTTTCTCCTCCCAACCAAAACAACCATTTCCTCCTCATTTTCCATCCCCTAATAATCAGTCCAACCAAATAGTTACTATGTTAAATGACATGAGCCAATCTATCCTCAATCCAATTGCTTGCTAATTCCTAGATATTGTTTGACCTCCTTAAGCTGTGTAAACATGGATTCAGTTTGACGGAACTCCACAAGATTGATATGCTAGGCCGTAAGCTATTGGGCTAGGCCCAATGGTACTGCACTGATGGTTTCTCCCTTGCATCATTGATTAATTGCTTCAAGATGGGGCCGTGACTTCTTTAATAACACAATTAATAACCAATAAAGAAAGAAAGAAATAATAAATATAATTCAAGTATAATATTTTACAAATTTGAAAAAAGAAAAAAAAAAGCCAAAGAAAACTTAAATATTTTTTTAGGAGAGTTTTTCTGCATGTATTAACAATGATTTATTTTAAACCTTCATGATTGGTGATCCCGTACTCTAGCATCATCATCATTATCACAATCATAAACGAGAGTATTCAAATCTCTTTAAGTGCCTGACTATTTCCCTGAATGTATGTAATCTTCTATCCCCTACACACACTAGGTTATTACAAGAACGTATCCCATGAATGGCCCCAAGATGTTAGCAGGAGATTTTGAACCTAAGATCTCATGCATATCATAAGGCCTTAGAAACCACTAAGTCAACCCCTCAAAATTTTAAAACATTATTATTGACTTAAGCAGTTCCCAACATCACTTGCTCTCTGTTGCATCTTTTTGCCTTCACTATGAACGCCTGTTGTTGGAACTTGACATTGGCCAATCTCCTTTGATCCATCTTGAAAAATCAGTAAGTTGTGCCAAATGTGCGTTTGTGTGAAAGAGTGAAAGAAGTTGGTTACAATTTAGAGCACATCTTTCGAAATGTGCTTCAACTTATATATGCATATATAGAGGAAATACAAATGAATATGACAATATATGATTTGGATAATAAAAGTGTCAGCTTTTTTTTTTTTTTGGTAAAACTTATTATGAAATTTCAAATAAGCATTTATTTAGTATTAAAAAACTGCCAACAAAGATTAAGACACAAAATCATTGCTCCTTAATACATTACAATGCAATCATTTATGAAAAAGAGAACTCAAAGTTTATTTTATTTTATTTTATAAATCTTAGAAATGATGTATGATTGAATTTGTACTAAATGTCACAGCAATGACCAAATAGTTTAGTTCATAGATTAGTATAATTCAATTTTTTTAAAGGTCATTTTTTTTTTTTTTTGGGGTAAAATTGGATGGGTTAAATTTCTTTAGTTTTGCTATTGGTGATTTTGTTGTTAGGCTAATTTTTTTGGGCTTGCTAATTTTATTTTTGGATTTTAGATCCACAAACTTTTTTATGGCCTCTAAAAGGGACAATGATATTGTTAGAAGGAGGGGGGGACAAGTGTAATTTTATTGAGCCAAATTGACACACTAATATGGCTAGTTGACATGGACATGCTTGACAATTCTCATTGACAAGAAAATAAAATATAAAATGCATTTGGGAAGCACAAAGGAAGATGTATGAAAGCCACAAAAGTTAGGGACTGAATTGATTCATAGCGGGGACTATTTTGACATTATTTTGAAGTTATTTATACATGGAAATTCTACATTATTTATTTACTTATTTATTATTATAGACAGTGCAATTCTACTTTCTTAAGTGTTAAGGTTTATAAGAGTAACTGGACAGCATGCTATTTAGATGAGATGCATAAAGTCCATGACAATTACAATAGAAGTCTTTCCAAAGGAATCATATTTTGGTCTTTCACCAATATTAAAAAAAAAATCATATTTTGTGAATGTTATCTCACACACGTGTTTCTCAATGAGTTGGGCTTTAGGAAACTTTCCGAATTAAGTAGACACAAGACTTTGTATCTGGGAGATCTGGTCACGTACAAGTAATCTATATTGGATTTACCATGGCAAGTTAAAAGTCAAGAAACACAATGCTTGCTGGGCTTCTACAAGTTAAATGGTAAACGCCTTTTTGCTTTATTTACGCATTATGTCCGTTTGGATATAGTTTATTTTGCTGAAAATTGAAAATTAAAAACACTGTAACAAAATAATTTTTAAATATGTGAATAGTGCCGTGTGACGTATTTTTAATGTTTTTTTTTTAATAAAGTATTTGTAGATCCCGTGAACAGTACACGAGACTCGCTGAATAGTGCTCTATGTCTTCTGAAACACGTGCATGCAAAAAAAAAAGAAAAAAAAAGGAGGGAACGTGCAAACGTGAAACGCGCAGACGCAAATGTTGAATCTAAACATATACTATGGTGCAGTTTGGATTGAGATTATTCCTGCGTTTGCGTCTGCGTTTTTGATTTTTTTTTTTTTTTTTACCAGAAGCACGTGAACACAGCTGCCAGTGGGTCCCGTGAACAGTACACGAGACTCGCTAAATAGTGCTCTATGTCTTCTGAAACACGTGCATGCAAAAAAAAAAAAGAAAAAAAAAGGAGGGAACGTGCAAACGTGAAACGCGCAGACGCAAATGTTGAATCTAAACATATACTATGGTGCAGTTTGGATTGAGATTATTCCTGCGTTTGCGTCTGCGTTTTTTATTTTTATTTTTTTTTTACCAGAAGCACGTGAACACAGCTGCCAGTGGGTCCCGTGAACTGTGCACGAGACTCACACCACTTCCAACGTCCACACATTGGCTCTGTTATGGCACTGTCAGTGGGTCCCGTGTACTGTTCACGGGACCCACAAATCTCACTTTTCAGTAACTTTTTCATTAAAAATCGGTCCGACGACACTATTCACATATTTAAAAATTATTTTGCTACAGTACTTTCAGTTTTCAGTTTTCAGTTTCAGCAACAATAAGTTCAATCCAAATGGACCCTATGTATGTTTGTTTCTAAGTTTGGATGCAACTTTCCGTTAAAGTATAATAATAGACAGCATTTTCCCAACAACTTGTAAAAGGAAAATTGTTATTGGTTCAATTTTTTTTTTTTTAATTATCTTTAAAAAAGTGAATTTTCAAATTGAAAGTAGGGATGGCAATTTAAATCCGACCCGCGGATACCCAGTCCGACCCGACCCTAATGGGTCAGATTTTACCCGGCCCGATAAAGAATAGGGTCGGGTATGGGTTTTAAAAAAAAAAACCCGAAGTGGGTCTGGGTCGGGTTCGGATTTTATTTAAAAAACCCAAAACCCGGCCCGAAACCCGGTTATATATATAATTACTAAAATACCCTCCTATATATACATAGTTATAAACCCTAATATTTCCCATTCCTCATTTCATTTCAGCATTCAGCTCCCTCGCCTCTCTTCTCTTCAGCTCACACCTCCGCCTCTCATTTCTTCAGCTCACAATCTCACTCACTCCCAATCTCACCGCCGGCCCAACTGCCCTACCTCTCTCCGCCGCTCTAGCTCTCACCGCCGTCCCAAGCTGTCTTAGCTCTCTCACTCACTGTCTCACACGGACGTTTCTCCCTCTTCATCTCTCAGTTCTCTCACTCACACGGCCACAAGCCCACAAGCAGTCAAGCATAGGCACAGCTCCGTTTCGTCCTCGCCGTCGCTGATCTCACTCCACCTCGTTCTCCATTTTTTTTCCTTTTTTTTTTTTTTTTTTTTTTTTTTTTTTTTTTTTTTTTCCAGTTCGTCTCAAATTCTCAATCTTGTGAGTTTGTGTTTGTGATTATGAAAGGGAAAATCATAGATCTAAAATTTGTGTTTGGTTTGTGATTTTGAAAGGGAAAATCGAAGCTTCTCGCCACAATTTTGTGGTTTTTGATCACTGGCTTCATTGGTGGGTCTCTCTCATAATTTTTTTTTTTTGATTAAAATATGTGAAACCCATTTTGTATTTGGGGACCTTCGGATTTGTGTTTGTATTTTTTTTTATTAAAATATGTGAGTTCTCACCGCAGTTTTTGGTTGTTGATGGTTGCAAGGAAACGTTTTTCTCGGCTTTGTTTGTTTATTTATTTTATTGTTTAGCTGTTGGGTTAAGGATCTTCTGTTCAGAGCATTTTGGTTGATTGCCATTTGTTTTGGATTTTAGGTAGTTTCTATTTTTTGGGTTACATGTTTTGCAAAAGAATCCCATTATTCCATTCCATTTTGGTTAGTAATGAACAGTCTATAATGAGGAAAACCATTTCATTCTTTTCCGGGTTGTTTTGAATCTTTTGATTGTCAATTGATGATTCAGAATCTTGCCTCCAATATTTTGTTGCAGGCATATGCATTGATTCTTTTTTCTCAGGAAAACAAATTTTTTTTTAATTGATTGGGCCACTGTTAGGGGCTGAAGATTGGGCCATGAAGTGGCCTGGCTGAGCGGGGCCCGGCGGGGGCGGGTCCGGACCCCAGGAAAAAAATCTGTTTAGTAAACGGGCCGGGTCCGGGTTGCAGGCTAAGACCCGCGGGTCGGGTCCGGGTATGGAAAAACCCGGCCCGAACCCGACCCGTTGCCATTCCTAATTGAAAGGCATTGTTGTCAATTTTGTACTGTACGAGTTGGTACGACTAGAATTTACCATACTAGAGCCCAAATCGATATGAAAACAGCCATGAATCTTACCGCCTCAAATACTGAATTGTAACAGTTTGTTTTGGCCATTTCGAGACATTCTGGGCATTTTGGCTGAAAAATACGTTTTAGTGCAAATCAGAGGAAAAAAATAATAATAATAAAACAGGAAGATTAAGAAGATGAGAAGAATGGGTTAGCGACTCATTGCCTAATTCATGCTCATGGGCTCTGATTTGAGCTTAATTTCAATTTTCCTTTTGTACCATTTCTTTAGCCTCCATAGCAGCTGTCAGCCTGTCACTACAACTTCGTTGCTTTCATCAAACAATTTAGTCAATGGTGTTAGATGGGTTAGGTAGGAGTGGGAATTAAGCATTTGGCTACATCTTTTGCTATCTCAAACTCAAATCACGTGTGCAACTTTTTTTTTTTTTTTTCCTTGTTATTATTAGGGATGTCCATGGGTCGGGTTAGGTCAGGTTTGTGCCCGACCCAGACCAAACCCAAATTTTTCGGGTGGGTGAAAATCAAAACCAAAACCGACCCGTATTAATGGTCTGATCATCCAGTTCGAGTCTGTCGGGTTTCGGGTTTGTGTCGGCCAGTTTCGGGTTTTGCCGCCGGTGCCAAAGCATATGGCTACATCTTTTGCTATCTCAAACTCAAATCACGTGTGCAACTTTCTTTTTTCTTATCCTTTTTTTATTATTATTATTCTTATCTTCTTCTTTTTTTCTTTTTTCTTTTCCTTGTTATTATTAGGGGTATCCATGGGTCAGGTCAGATTTGTGCCCGACCCGGACCAAACCCAAATTTTCAGGTGGGTGAAAATCAAAACCGAAACCGACCCGTATTAATGGTCGAATCATCCGGTTTGCATCTGTCAAGTTTCGGGTTTGTGTCAGCTGGTTTCGGGTTTTGCCGCCAGTGCCAATATTTGGCCAGATTGGTCGAGATCTGGCCAATATTTGGCCAAATCCATCGAATCTAGACTAGATCTCGCCAAATCTCATCGGATCTGGTGGATTTCAAGTAGCTCTTTGTTGAAAAATCAAAAATATCGCCAAATTTGGTGGATTGCAATGGATTTCAAGTAGCTCTTTGTTGGAAAACCTTTGGATCTTGCCGGATTTTGTTGATTTTATGGTCAGGTCGGGTGGCTTGGATTTTAGGGAGGAAACTTGCTAGCCGACTCGAAGGGATCAAGTTCTGTGGGTGGCGACCCACTGCCGACTGTCGGATTGGTTGGTTTGGGTGGTGGCGGTACGGTTTCGTGTGGGTCCGGTGGGTTGAGTAGGTTACCGGGTTGTGTGGACACCCCTAGTTATTATTGTAAATATATTATTTTATATTAATATATTAGAATAATGTATAATGACTAATATATTAAACTTATACAAAATATTTGAGTTTTAACAACTTGTAATATATAGTGGTAAATTCAAAACGGTACATCGGTATTAATTGGTGTCAAAATATTTATTTTCTTTAACCAAACTGAAACAGTTTCTAATACACTGGTTGGCTTTGCTATAATTGCTTACTTTTTATTTTTTTTAATATGTGATATAAGTATTATTGATTTTTTTTTTTCTTAAGAGACAAAGTAGTAATATTGATGTGGACTATACTCTTCGCTGGGTTGACTTTTTATTCTTACAAATAAAAATGGTTCCATATAGTAAAGCTTTGTCACGTACGTGAGAGGTAAAAAAAAGTCAAATAATTCATCCATACACAATCACAGTAATCAGATGGTACCGAAAGAATAATACTTCTCATAAAAATAATAATAATAATAAAAATTATATTAAATAATAAAAAAAGGATGGTACCGAAACAGTCAAATAATTCTTCTATATTACAATGAGCTAGAAGCTAGTCATCCTTTCTCCTCTCCGGATTTGAAAGTAATATTTTTAGAATTAATGACAGAGATAATACAACAACAATCATGGGGTGACTAGTGACAACAAGAAACAAGAATTTAGCACTAAAAAAAAAAAAAAAAAAAAAGAACAAGAACAAAAATATTAACCTTAAAGCAAGTAGGAAAGACTATGATAACTTGAAGATCATGATGAATTAAACGCTTACACAGTTTATGATCTTCATGAAATTTTGGACAAGACAAGAGAGAATTTGATGCTTGATACGTCCTCTCTTGGGATGGAGGACTCTTTCTCTAATGCACCTTTTTGCCTTCTTCACTCCTAACTTTTGTGGTTGGAAGTTGATATTGGCAACTCTTCTTTGATCCATCTTGAAAGATCAAGCTGTGTCAAATGCGCCTAGCTATGTGTGAGAAAGAGAGAAAGAAGGTGGTTGTAGAGCACATTTCTCAAAATTTGCTTCAATATATACATACATGGAGAAAGCAAGAATCAAAGAATGACAACATATGATTTGGGCTAACAAAAGAACCGACTTGGCATGGACGTGTTTGACAATTTTGATTATGTACAAAAAAGAAAAGAAAAGAGGAACACTTTTTTTTTTTTTGGATAATCAAGAAAAGAGGAACACATTTGGAAAGGACAAAGGAACTTGCATGGAAGCCACAAAGGTCAATGTCTGGGGACTATTGTGTGACGCGAATTCAAAAGCCATAAGATGTTTAATTATATTAATATATAGGGAAGACTATATATATATACAAGATGAATGGGTTTGGTTTCCTTAATTTAATGAAAAATAAAATAAATTTCTAAAAAAAAAGGGAAATAAAGAAAGTTTTGGAAAAGGTGACGTCCCTGTTTGACACTTATGAAATTACTTTATTTTCTACAAATTCTCAAGAATTAGAGAGCATTTTAACATTTAACTATTATCAATTTTTGGGATATATATCTGTTTGTTCGTTTAGACCCCTTAAATTAGATTGTTTAACCTAATTTATTAACCAAGTGATTACTTAGATTAATTATTTAGATTTAGGTTAAACACAAATAAATCATATCATGTTAATATGCAGAAAAGTAAATAATACCATGATATGATGATCCAAGAAAACCAATGAAACTAACTGTTTCAAGGTAAAAACCTATGAAGGATTTGACTTAATTATTCTCAAGGTAAAGTAAATCCATTATAAGAGAATTGATGTTTTTACAATCAGATTTAACCCTAAATCTATCGCTGCCTTATATAGTAACTTACTGACATGATCATGTACAAGCTCCGAATCCACAAACTCCTTCTCTTCTTGGATTTACACCAACACAAGCCACCTTACTTGTGACTTTGAGATCCCACTCAAAAGTTTCAAATCACCATCAGTAATGATCTTGATGTAGCAACCATGTTCTTCCAACGCTTGATTGTAATTCTTGCTCCGGTAGATCCTTGTGTAGTTAGAAGGTGCAAAACCTCATAGATCTCACAAAGAGTAACACATAAGTCTTCCAAAAAAGTATTCAAAACGTCGCTAGGGTTTCCCTTTTCTGAACTCAGCTGGACTTGAACCTTGAAACACCAACATTTAAGCATTGCCTAAAACCTAGTCTAGACATGTGTTGTTCTCGATTTGCCAACACAATACAAATGTGATTCTAAATATTCAGATCTAAATCTTTAGAACCTAACAATATCAGTGAAATTAAAACAGAAAGAAAGAAAAAACTTTTAAAAACATTCTTCACCATTTTAGAATGCTTCTGTGTCATATTTCCTCATTCTGAACATACAAAACCATTAATGCATTGATTCTAACATAGAAAAATCATCTATCAATTTGAAACAAATTGCTTTTGAATCATAAATTTTGTATCTTTATTATTCAATCGTAAACATTGCTTTCAATACATCTACAATGTGAAAGAAGCAATGCAGGATGCGGAAGTGTCAAGAAACAGAATACGTCTACTTCTAGAAAACAAGAAACAGAACAAGTTTGCTTCTAAAAATAACATCGAATCCACGAGGGTCCTTAAATTAAAATCCACCAAAGAAACGATAGATAAAAGTCTGAATTTTTATTAATACCAATAATACTATAATAAAATATATTTTGAAATAACTCCTAATTAATACCTAACTATAACAAGAACCAAATTTGACCTAAAAAGCATCTAAAAATAAGGAAATAAATACGCTAAACCTAAAATAACGAAAATTACATAAAAATGCCAAAATTAATAAGGGGAAATTACAATAAACCTACCTGTGGTTAGTTCCGTTTTCACTTTGTCTACCCGTGGCTCAAAACTTAACACTTTGCCCACCTGAGGTAACTTCCGTTAGGAATCTGTTACCCACCTCTCCCTTTACCGTTAGAAAAACATATTTTTTTGGAAAAAACAAACATAACAAAGATAAAAAAGTTAGGGTTTTTTTATTGCTAAAGAATTTCTATGAGAACAAAGTGGAGGAATAGCACACAAATCAACAGTATTGCTATTTTCTTATCGAATGGGTTATTCAAACATGTATTGGTTTGGATCTATACTCTTAGCTGTTTCTTTGCCTAAAAAGCAATCTCCTTTTTATCAAAACAACACCCATATACTCAAAACCCACAAGCTAATAAGCAACACCTGCATAGTGCTCCCAAAGTATTGAAGTGTTCAAGAGTAGATTTAGCTTAGTCTTTATCACAAGCACTATCTTCAGTGAGATCTTAACAACTTCAGTGCCAAACTGTCCCACTCCGTCATGGAATCGACTGTGACAATGGTTGTGCTCTTTGTAACTTGTCTCGCCTCTGAAACTGAGCCATTGACTGATTGGTTAGATCCAGAACTAGTCCTACATGACCCAACAGATCATGCCCAGTCGAAGAAAACAAGGAAAAATCATTTCTTCTTGAAGAAATCATAGTTCTAAGGTTGATTTGAGTTCGTGAAGATGGGTCCGAACGGGGTTTTTTTTTAACAACTCGTGCTCATGTAAATGACATTCCTTTCTTGCCTTGCTGCTAAGGTGTTTGGCGAAAAGCCTGTGAAAACCCCTTTGGTCAATACAATCTCAGCTGACCCGCTAAAGCCTTGGATCTCAATAAAAGAGTAAAAAAAGGGGATTGGCAAGGAAAAGGAAACAGAGAAAGCTCTTTCCCTTCCTTAACTCAATCAATTACTTTCGCACTAATATGAAATCCCATTTGGGTGCCAACAGTATTCATCTCTTGCCTTCATTTCCGGTTTCTTTAAAATCCTCTCAATATTTTGGCTCTCCCTTTCTTCATCTGCAACTTTGTTTCCCTGGCTAACACTTTCTCCCTAGCTCTCAAAACCATCCTTTTTTCTTTTCTTTTTTTGTAGAGTTATCAATTCAATGGCTAACAAAGACAAAGATCAGGACAACGATGCCACCAGAGTTATAGAGATGATTCATCACATAGAAAATTTGCTTAGAGAGTTAAGGAAAACAATGAAGAATCTTATTAAAAGTACCCAAGGAAGTAACGCTTTAAAGGTGTGAGACTTGAGTCACTGAAGAAAGATCTTGAGCCCTTTGATTTGTGTGATATTCCTCCACTTTGTTCTCGTATAAGTTCTTAAGCAATAAAAAACCCTAACTTTTTTATCTCTGTTATGTTTGTTTTTTCCTAAAAATATGTTTTTCTAACGGCAAAGGGAGAGGTGGGTAACAAATCCCTGACGGAAGTTATCTCAGGTGAGCAAAGTATTAAGTTTTAAACCATAGGTCGGCAAAGTGAAAACGAGTCTAACCACAGGTAGGTTTACTGTAATTTCCCCAATTAATAAATTACAAAAATTAAATAGTAGATTCTATCGTACATCAGACTCCTCCACTTGAACAAACTCGTCCTTGAGTTCATCTAAATAGTAGATTCTATTGTACATCAGACTCCTCCACTTGAACAAACTCGTCCTCGAGTTCATCTTTGAAATTTATAATCTTCTACTCCAAATAAATAAATACTTTTAACACTTGAACCCCTTGATCTTCTTTTCATACTTGCAACTCATTAATGGAATAAATAAATCATGAATCTCTTTTTCCTTTGTCTTCATGTAATTGTAGAGATTTACCAAATAAAAACTGACAATTGAATCAAATCTATCAACCCTAATAAAATCAATATACTTTGGTGCATCGCATACCACTAAAATAAAAGGATTTTGAGACAACTGACAATCAAATGATTTGATTTCATTGAGATTCTTGAAAATCTCCTCTTCAATTTTTTCTTCACTGGTCTCTACCATCTCGACTTCAAGATCTTTCTCTATAATAAGATATTCATTAATCTCCTCCCCAATAATCTTGATTTCAAGACCTTCTTCCATAACAAAGCCTTCATTAGTTTCCTCGAAAATCTCTATATTTTTTTCTTTGACTTCTACATAATCTTCAAGAACAATATTTTCTTCAACATGCATTTCTTCTTTTAATGGTGGAATATATGACTCTTCAAAATAACTAAAGTATGAACTTCTTGGCCAATAATAATCTTGTTTTGTATACAACAAGATTTCATCACAATCCATAGGATAAAAGTTATAGCAAGTATTTTTTCATCCTTGGCCATGAACAAATTTTGTCTCTAGACTGTATTCGTTCCCACCAATGTAAAGCATACTCACTAAGTTTATATAAAGCAAGTTTAACTTTTCTCTCATAAAAAATATTCTCAAAAACAAATAAATCATCTAGATCAAGTAACCAATAAAGAAAATATTCTTTATAAAAATAGCCATTAAAACTAGCAATTCTTTTATAAGGCATATGAAATTTGCTTACCAATAAGTTGCCTGTGAGTTACGTCTCTGTTGCAGTTATCCCTATTGTTTACATACTTCAATGGTGCCATCCTAGCAAAGATATTTGTGAGTGTTAGCTTTACATCACGTAATAGTTGCTAACATTTCTATCACCAAAATTATTACCGTCTCATACGTTGGCCACCAGACCAAGATAAGTCAAGGCTTTGATACCAACTGATATGAAAATGTGGAAGCGTTAAGAAGCAGAACACATTTACTTCTACAAAACACGTTTGCTTTTGAAAATAACCTTGAATCCATGAGGGTCCTTGAATCCAAAAGAAGAAAGGGTTCTGGAATTCACAAAAAAAAAAAAAAAAAAAAAAAAAAAGACAAAAGTTTGAATTTTTATTAATATCAATAATAGTCTGAAAAAATTACAGACTTAGAGGCCTATTTAAGGGCTCTGTAAAACTTGACAAAAAAGAAAATACATTATAAAATAACTTCTAATTAATACCTAACCATAACAAGAACCAAATTTAACCTAAAAAACATTAAAAGCACCTAAAAATAAGGAAATAAATGCCCTAAACCTAAAATAACGATAATTACATAAAAATACAAAATTAATAAATTACAAAAAATTAAACGTCCTACATCAAGAAGACCTTTTACTTGCCAACGAACAACATTTGTTCCTTCAAATCATGTGCCATTGAATTTCATTTCACTGAATCTATTGAACTTTGCAAGTTTTAAGCATCACTTCGAAAGCCCCTTTCAAATCCTTCTTTCCAACTCTTCATTAATAATATCTTAAACTTGTGGGGATTTTGGGGGAAATCAATGGGAAACACAAAAATAAGTACGAGCTTAGAGGCACGAATAAATTAGCTATTTTTAAGATGATATTTTCCCATTCAATTGAATTTGCTATAGGGTCCCACGGAAACCACATCCAAGATTCAACTATGCTAGATTCTCTAAGATACTATAAGCAGCAAACTTGGAGAATCTTGTGAATATCTCTCTATGTGTCATACTCACAAATTTATGTGTTTTTTGGAAACTGAAAAACTATCAATACTCTCCCATTTCTTGAATATTAAACAATATTTGTATATATGGAAGAGCATCCCTTGAAAACGCCCCTTTTGGTGATACAAACCCTCTAAAAAGTTGCATTGACTGTTACTATCTGTTGGGAATCCAAATGACTCCCTTTCCCTCATTTTTCTATAAAATTTTGTAAAAAAACAGTTTATACGGCTGTCTTGCTCGAGCAAGCTTTAGTACCTTACTTGAGTGACCATCGAGCAAGCTCACACTCTAGCAATTAAGGGAAGTTACAAATACTAGCTACTAATTCAACAAGTGTCATTCAAGGTCAACATGGAAGTGACCCATGGAGAAAGTAATTCACATCAACTGTCGAAGTCTCATGTATAAATAAGAGGCTTATTTCCAAGAGGAAGAACATCGTGAATAAACCATAAACTTGAGGTCATTACATAGATCATTTGTAATTTAGTTTCTTAAGGGAGTATTTCTTAGTTCATACTTCATAGGACTTGAGGAATTTATGCTTGTAATTGTTTCCTTGTGACTTTGTATCCTAGTTTAATCTTGTTTATTGAAGTTTGATTCAAGTTCATATTTCTTAGTCTCATTTGGTCTAAAATGTGTTTACTTTTAACCAATTTGATGTTAGTGTAATAATCTTGGTTTTGATCTGTCTACTATGAGCCTTCGAATCATTAATTGTTAGATGAATTCAGCTTCAAAATTAATTTGTTTACAATCCAATTTACTTTCTTGAGATCCAATGGCATTAGAGATAATTAAAATTCAATCCTAGTACGTATTTGATAACTTTGAACTTCATTTATATAAATAAATATATATATATATATATATATATATATATATATATATATATATATATATATATATATATATATTTTGGCTAATTGAATGAACTTCATTTACTTGCTTTCATTTTTCATTGTCTACAAAAATGCCTCTTAAGTGAGATATTTCCGAAGCCTGTCCCTAACCAACAAAGTCAAATAATCCATCGAACTGCCATTTAAACACTTGAAATAAGGCATTGAATCACCTGTAATTCACTTACGCTGTGATTTTTTTTACTTAGAAAAGTTGTTTATATTCAAAGAATTTCTGAGCAGACAGGTCGAATTTGCTTCATGCAAGTTTGATTGCTATATCTTAAATTGAGGTTACGAACAAAATTTCATAAAATATGATAGGGTTAAGTTTGTTTCATGGAATTAAGTTTTTTAACCCCATTAAATTATAATATTATATTGTCATATTCAATGCAAGATTATTGGTTGAAAAGTTCACATCAAAGGAAGTATATATTCAACCATTAAGAGAAGACATAATATTTGGAAGAATCAATATAGAGTCAAGTTTTGAAGAAAATCATAAAGTGAGATCAAGTTCCAAGTTCAGTAATTTAAAGTTGGAGAATAACACATTACAATATTGGGCTTGAAAACATCAATTGGATTATTAGTCCTAATTTGATTGACCATATGAATCATTGATGATTGGCATGAATAAAATTTTAAATGATCAGTTCATGATGATTTGTTTTGGAAATGATTCAAGAAATTGCGACATTTAAAGTTTATATTTATTTGGAATGAAGATTTTAGAATTTAGGCGAGATTAAGGATGAGTTTCATTCAAGTGAATGGA
The DNA here is from genome assembly GCA_028535165.1 of Quercus tomentella. Lineage (NCBI taxonomy): Eukaryota > Viridiplantae > Streptophyta > Magnoliopsida > Fagales > Fagaceae > Quercus > Quercus tomentella. The sequence continues at coordinate 17,732,851 of JAPQVY010000122.1, forward strand.
TCTGGTTTAATTTTTATTGTCAATTAATTGTTGATATTTTTATGAATTTTTCCTAATTTTAGAAGTTCCTTTTTTATTCCCTTCATTGCAGGTGTTTTTAGTACTTTCTTAATCTAATGAGAGTTTTTTTTTTTTTTTTTTTAATTTTTATTTTTATGGCACTGTATCAATTAGAATATGTTTGTAAGAATATTTTAATTTGGAAAATAAGGGTATGTTTGGTAACTATTTTTTCCCCTTATTTTCTGTTTCCAAAAATAATTTTCTATTTTTGAGACTGAAAAACTTGTTTGGCAATCCAAAATGGACAGAAAACAAAAATTATTCTTAAAACTCAATTTGTGAAGGAAACTAAAAACATGTAAAAGGTTGTTTTCAGCTTTTAATTTTCAAAAGTCAATGAAAAAGCGCATTTAATTTAATGAATTTGTCTTATTTAATGAGTTAGCATTAGAATTCAAATCCTAGTAATAACATATTTTAGTATTTTCTATTTTTTTTCTTCAAAAAACTATCTTTTTAATTTCAACTAACCAAACATGTTTTTTATTTCAAAAATACAAGAAAACTATTTTTTCTTTATCTTCCCAAAAATAGGTTTTTGAAAATAAAAAATAAAAACTGTTACCAAATATAAACTAAGTTTCTAAAACTTTTATAAAGGCTTGAAATCTATAAAATAAAAATAAAAGTCTACTATATTAATAAAATTTTAGTCATATTATTTCTAGAGTTTATCCTTGTGAATTCAAGTAACCTTTATAATTTTAAGAGTTTATGTATAGCTAAAATGATTTCTAACTTACTAAGGTTTATGTCCTATGTCACTTACACCGCGTTTGGTTGAGGTGAAAATAAGGGGGATGGAAAATGGGAGAGAGAAAGTGGAGAAAACTAAGGGTATGTTTGGTAATTGTTTTTTTTCTTTTCTTATTTTCTGTTTTCAAAAAAAATTTCTATTTTTGAGACTAAAAAACTTGTTTGGCAACTCAAAATGGGCAGAAAACAAAAAATGTTTTCAAAACTCAATTTGTGAAGGAAACTGAAAACATGCAAAAAGTTATTTTCAGTTTCTAATTTTCAAAAGTCAATGAAAACATGCATTTAATTTAATGAATTTGTCTCATTTAATGAGTTAGCATTAAATTTCAAATCCTAGTAACAACATATTTTAGTATTTTTTATTTTTTTCTTCAAAAAACTATCTTTTTAATTTCAACTAACCAAACATGTTTTTAATTTCAAAAATATAAGAAAATTGTTTTTTATTTATATTCTCAAAAATAAGTTTTTGAAATAGAAAACAAAAACTGTTACCAAAAATAACCTAAGTTTTCTCTTATTTGGTTGGGAGGGAAAATTTGGGGAGAAAATGGGTGGTCTTGGATATTTTTCACCCAAACCAACCAAATCTCATCTCTCCAAATCAGAGAGAAGACTAGAGAAAAGTGAGAAAGAATTGTGAATGATGATTTTTTCCCTTACTTACTGTTACAACACCTATTTCTTTTCCTTCTTTCTTTTTTCTTTCATTGATTATGCTTTTTTTTTTTTCTTTTCTTTTCTTTTAGAAACAAACTAACCGTTAAACTTAAACACACATACACACGCACACGCTTAATTAAACTCTCTCACCAAGCTCAAACATTATTTAACCAAAGTACCACTACAAAAGGATCTTCTCATTGGATCTAGGTGCATTTTGTTTATTTATTTTTTAATTGAATGATGTGTTTTGATTTTATTGGATATGGTTATGGTTTAATGGAGTTAGTCACTATTCTTATCCTTTTATTCTTCTTCTTTAGTGTGTTATTTATTATTTATTTTTTATTGATACTATATTTTATCCTTTTGTGTCATCATAATTTATTGAGATAATTTTTAAAAAAGAATTAATAGCCCATAATGAATTATATGAGTCTATCCTAAAATTTCATAATAAACAGCGTGTCTCTAGCTATTTTTATATTGTTAAAAAAAATTAATGATATCTTAAAAAAATGCTTATGTAATAGAAGTGTAAATTCAAAACTATTTTTTCTATTATTTAGTTTTTTTTCTCAACCAACCAAAATTTGGTTATTTTAGTTTTCTATCTTTCCACTTTCCATCCCCCAACCAAACATATATGGTAGAAAATAAAGTCTCTTCTATCTTCTCATTTTTTCATTCCCAACTATTTTTTATTTGCTTACTTTTTCATCTTCCAACCAAATAGAACTTTAAAACATAATAATACAATATATATTATCTAGAAACATTTCTATTAAAAAAAGTGTTATGCAGAGGAAATGCATAAAGTGAACTATAATTTGGAACATTTATGGCTTGTAGTTCTTAAGGTTTAATAACCAAGTGAAGGTATTTATAAATGGCAATTTTACATTTTTTTTGTTTTTTTTTTTTTATGGTAATTTTACTTCTTCTTTTTTTGGAGAATAAATGGCAGAATTTTATTCAATGAAAGAATAAATTTATACAAGAACAAGGTAGCATCAAGGAGAGCCAAAGAAAACTACACTAGCTACAGAGCTTTCCCAACACCTATCAAAAACAGCAACTATATGCAAGGTTACATCAAGGAAAGCCAAAGAAAAACAAGACTATCTTACAAACTCAAGACAAGCTTCCATTATTAGCTTCCAAATATTCTATAGCATGGGCTGCAACAGACCTGGCTAGAAAAGAGGGGTCAGGACGTGGATTACCGTAGTGAGCCTCATTCCGCTTATTCCAAATCATCCAGCTGGTTGTTAAAAATATTGCAATCTCGGGGTCAGTTTTCCTTTGCATAATTTGATCAGCCACATCCACAAATGAAAGATTTGTGCAATGAGACATGGTCCCCCTTAAGCATATGGACTTCCAAACCATATCAGAGTATGTATAGCTTAGCAGGATATGGTCTGTTGACTCCACCCCATCCTCACAACAATCACATCCAGCATCAAACAAAATTTTTCTTCTAGCTAGATTTGCTTTTGTAGGTAGTATATCTCTACAAGCTCTCCAAATGAAAGTTTTAATTTTATTACATACCTTGGCTGCCAAATCGCTTTCCAAATTTTATTGCACTGTGAGTAATTGGATGATTGGCCATGAGAAGATCTCAGTTATTGAGTTTGTATCATCTTGTCTCGCTAAAGGAAATGGATGGGACGGTGATAGAGCAACAAAGCGATATAGAAAGGGTGATAATTCAACATTTCTCAACTCTCTTCCAATCTTCAAATCCAAATGCTATTGAAGAAGTGGTGGCCCATATTCCTAGAGTAGTTACGGAGGAGATGAATGATTGGCTTGTGAGAGATTTTCATCCAGAAGAGGTTTGATTCGCCTTATTTCAGATGCATCCTTCAAAAGCTCTAGACCCTGATGATATGACTGCTTTCTTTTTTCAAAAGTTTTGGCATATAGTGGGTGCTGATGTAACTAATGCTGTGCTATCATGTCTAAATTCTAGAATTATACTTCGAAATATAAATAATACCCACATAGCACTAATTCCCAAAACCAAAGACCCTGAATTATTTAATCACACAATACCGCCCCCATTAGCCTATGTAATGTGCTATACAAAATCATATCTAAAATGTTAGTCAACTGGCTGAAGCTTATCCTCCCAAATTTAATTTCCGATACTCAGAGCGCTTTTGTCCTGGGGAGATTAATTACAAATAGCATTTTAGTTGCATATGGAACTTTACATAACATGAAAAAGAAGAGGTGGGGCAAGATAGGTCAGGTAGTTATTAAATTGGATATGAGCAAAACTTAGAACAAGGTTGAATGGGGTTATTTAAAAGGGAAATTATTATGTACTCCCGGAGTACCATAAATGCATACTCCCTTCTCTCATATGAATGGTAGGTTCTACTAATTAAATTCATGATATGACCCATTATTTATGTGAGAGTAGAAAATACAGATTTATGATACTCCGGAAGTATTTAATAATTTTCCTATTTAAAAAGGGTGGTGGAAAAAATGGAGAGTAATTAATTAGACAGCATATTATTTTAAATGGAATGCATGAAGTCAATTAATGGAAGTTTTTTCAAAGCAATCATATTTTTGTCAGTCGCATCTTACACACGTGTTTCTCTGTGAGCTGGGAGATGTCAAGTACAAATAAATTATACTGGAGGTCAAGTCAAGAAATACATTGCATGGTTTCTAGAACTAGAAAAAAATAAATAAATAAAAAGGTCAATGCATTTTTGCTTATTTACAAATTAATATGTTTACAAATTAATATGTTTATTTCTTAGTTTGGATGCAACATTTTGATGAAAGATTATTTATTAAAAATTGCATGATTAAGATACAGTTATATATATATATATGATGATGCCGAAAAAATCACCAATGAGCCACACGGTTCCAACACGCTCGACACCAGACCTGCCCAACACAGAAAAAGACCTTACAGAGAGTACCGGTGTGGTACCGGCCAAAAACCCTCCGAAGGTTAAGTCAAAAGAGAGCTCCAACAATGTTAGAGAGTATGAGCTTTAGAGAAATTGTGCGTCGCAAGTATTTTCCACTTAAGGTTCCTTGGAGACCACATAATAATGGGCTGGATGCCATGTGGCCGTCCGGTCTGTACATGCCACATCTGTCCGTGCCACCTCCGTCCAGATAGCTCTGTCATGCATAATTTTTCCTCTTCAGTTGCCCCCTTCACCCTATGGGTCCGTGATCTTGGAGTGGAAGGACCCATGGGGTGACGGTTCGATTTGGATCCTAAGAGACTTGTCAGTTTTTGACAGGCTGGCCTGAAATTATTTATGGCACAAGGAACTTAAATTTTGACCAAGGCCTTTTTGGGTGACATGGCTCGTCTGTCCTCCCATAGGTAGGAAGACTTTGAATTTTCACCAAGGCACTTGTGGGCGACTTGGTTGGTCCTTCCACCCTTAAGTAGTAGGACTTAAAATTTTCACCAAGGCACTCGTGAGTGACTTGGTTCGTCCTTTCACCTGTAGGTAGAAGGACTTAAATTTCGACCAAGACACTCGTGAGTGACTTGGTTCGTCCTTCCATCCGTAGGTAGAAAGACTTAAATTTTGACCAAGGCACTCGTGAGTGACTTGGTTCGTCCTTCCACCCGTAGGTAGAAGGACTTAAATTTCGACCAAGACACTCGTGAGTGACTTGGTTCGTCCTTCCACCCGTACGTAGAAGGACTGAAATTTTGTACCAAGGCACTTGCTGGTAGCTTGGTTAGTCCTTTCACCCATAGGTAGTAGGACTTTAAGCTTCGACCAAGGCACCCGTAAGTGACTTGGTTCGTCCTTTCACCCATAAATAAAAGGACTTAAATTTCGACCAAGACACTCGTGAGTGACTTGGTTCGTCCTTCCACCCGTAGGTAGAGGGACTTAAATTTTGACCAAGGCACTTGTTGATGACTTGGTTTGTCCTTCCACCTTTAGGTAGGTAGGACTTAAATTTCGACCAAGACACTCGTAAGTGACTTGGTTCATCCTTCCACCCGTAGGTAGAAGGACTTAAATTTTGTACCAAGGCACTTGCTTGTGGCTTGGTTCGTCCTTCCACCCGAAGGTAGGAAGACTTAAATTTTGATCAAGGCACTCGTGAGTGACTTGGTTCGTCCTTCCACCCGTAGGTAGAAGGACTTAAATTTCGACCAAGACACTCGTGGGTGACTTGGTCCATCCTTCCACCCGTAGGTAGAAGGACTTAAATTTTGTACCAAGGCACTTGCTGGTGGCTTGGTTAGTCCTTCCACTCGTAGGTAGAAGGACTTAAATTTTGACCAAGGCACTCGTGAGTGACTTGGTTCGTCCTTCCACCCGTAGGTAGGACTTAAATTTCGGCAAAGACACTCGTGAGTGACTTGGTTCGTCCTTCCACTTGTAGGTAGAAGGACTTAAATTTTGACCAAGGCACTTGTTGGTGACTTGGTTCGTCCTTCTACCCGTAGGTAGGTAGGACTTAAATTTCGACCAAGACACTCGTAAGTGACTTGGTTCGTCATTCCACCCTTTTTTTTTTCATGGACATGCATATCCATTTCTTTCATGGACATATGCATCCGTCCCCCTTTGTGTCCATCCACTTTTTTTTTTTTTGTCCGTCCACTTTTTTTTGGGTTGTCATTTTTTGGTCGCGGATTTGTTGAGATGACTAAGTGTTACCTCGTCACCTTGTTGGTCGTTTGCTTGGGGTCGTGGACTTGTTAAGGTGACCAAGTGTTACTTCGTCACCTTGTTAGTCATCCACCTTGGGTCGGCGACTAAGTGTTACCTCGTCACCTTGTTAGTCGTCCACTTAGGGTCGTGACTTGTTGAGGTGACTAAGTGTTACCTCGTCACCTTGTTAGTCGTCCACCTTGGGTCGTGGATTTGTTGAGGTGACTAAGTGTTACCTCATCACTTTTTTGGTCGTCCACTTGGGGTCATGGACTTATTGAGGTGACTAAGTGTTACCTCGTCACCTTGTTGGACGTCTACCTTAGGTCGTGGACTTGTTGAGGTGATTGTTACCTCGTCACCTTTTTGGCCGTCCACTTAGGGTCGTGGACTTATTGAGGTGACTAAGTGTTACCTTGTCACCTTGTTGGATGTCCACCTTGGGTCGTGGACTTGTTGAGGTGACTAAGTGTTACCTCGTCACCTTGTTAGTCGTCCACCTTGGGTTGTGGATTTGTTGAGGTGATTGTTACCTCGTCACCTTTTTGGTCGTCCACTTGGGGTCGTGGACTTATTGAGGTGACTAAGTGTTACCTTATCACCTTGTTGGACGTCCACCTTGGGTCGTGGACTTGTTGAGGTGACTAAGTATTACCTCGTCACCTTGTTAGTCGTCCACCTTGGGTCGTGGATTTGTTGAGGTGATTAAGTGTTACCTCATCACTTTTTTGGTCGTCCACTTGGGGTCATGGACTTACTAAGGTGACTAAGTGTTACCTCGTCACCTTGTTGGACGTCTACCTTAGGTTGTGGACTTGTTAAGGTGATTGTTACCTCGTCACCTTTTTGGCCGTCCACTTGGGGTCATGGACTTATTGAGGCGACTAAGTGTTACCTTGTCACCTTGTTGGACGTCCACCTTGGGTCGTGGACTTGTTGAGGTGACTAAGTGTTACCTCGTCACCTTGTTAGTCGTCCACCTTGGGTCGTGGATTTGTTGAGGTGATTGTTACCTCGTCACCTTTTTGGTCGTCCACTTGGGGTCGTGGACTTATTGAGGTGACTAAGTGTTACCTTGTCACCTTGTTGGACGTCCACCTTGGGTCGTGGACTTGTTGAGGTGACTAAGTATTACCTCGTCACCTTGTTAGTCGTCCACCTTGGGTCGTAGATTTGTTGAGGTGATTAAGTGTTACCTCATCACTTTTTTGGTCGTCCACTTGGGGTCATGGACTTACTAAGGTGACTAAGTGTTACCTCGTCACCTTGTTGGACGTCTACCTTAGGTCGTGGACTTGTTGAGGTGATTGTTACCTCGTCACCTTTTTGGCCGTCCACTTGGGGTCGTGGACTTATTGAGGCGACTAAGTGTTACCTTGTCACCTTGTTGGACGTCCACCTTGGGTCGTGGACTTGTTGAGGTGACTAAGTGTTACCTCGTCACCTTGTTAGTCGTCCACCTTGGGTCGTGGATTTGTTGAGGTGATTGTTACCGCGTCACCTTTTTGGTCGTCCACTTGGGGTCGTGGACTTATTGAGGTGACTAAGTGTTACCTTGTCACCTTGTTGGACGTCCACCTTGGGTCGTGGACTTGTTAAGGTGACAAGTGTGGCATCGTCACCTTTTTGGTCGTCCACTTGGGGTCGTGGACTAATTGAGGTGACTAAGTGTTACCTCGTCACCTTGTTGGACGTCCACCTTGGGTTGTGGACTTGTTGAGGTGACTAAGTGTGGTCTCGTCACCTTTTTGGTCGTCCACTTGGGGTTGTGGACTAATTGAGGTGACTAAGCGTTACCTCATCACCTTGTTGGATGTCCACCTTGGGTTGTGGACTTGTTGAGGTGACTAAGTGTGGCCTCGTCACCTTTTTGGTCGTCCACTTGGGGTCGTGGACTAATTGAGGTGACTAAGTGTTACCTCGTCACCTTGTTGGATGTCCACCTTGGGTCGTGGACTTGTTGAGGTTACTAAGTGTGGCCTCGTCACCTTTTTGGTCGTCCACTTGGGGTCGTGGACTAATTGAGGTGACTAAGTGTTACCTCGTCACCTTGTTGGATGTCCACCTTGGGTCGTGGACTTGTTGAGGTGACTAAGTGTGGCTTCATCACCTTTTTGGTCGTCCACTTGGGGTCGTGGACTAATTGAGGTGACTAAGTGTTACCTTGTCACCTTGTTGGATGTCCACCTTGGGTCATGGACTTGTTGAGGTGACTAAGTGTGGCCTCGTCACCTTTTTGGTCGTCCACTTGGGGTTGTGGACTAATTGAGGTGACTAAGTGTTACCTCGTCACCTTGTTGGATGTCCACCTTAGGTCGTGGACTTTTTAAGGTGACTAAGTGTTGCCTCGTCACCTTTTTGGTCGTCCACTTGGGGGCGTGGATTAATTGAGGTGACTAAGTGTTACCTCATCACCTTGTTGGATGTCCACCTATAGTCGACTTTGGTCATGCGTCTACCTATAGGTGACTTAGCATAGTGACCGTTCATCCATAGGAGACTTTGGCTACGCGTCTACCCGTAGGTAACTTAGTATAGTGACCGTCCACCCGTAGGTGACTTTGGCCATGCGTCTACCCGTAGGTAACTTAGTGTAGTGGCCGTCCACCCGATGCGTTGTACAAATATTCCTCGTCTATTGCCTCCCCTTCCATGTTTGCCTTCGCTACTTAAGTTGATCATCTCTCAGATTGTTCGTCACCTTGGCGACTTGGATGATCGGTACTACCTCGGAGATATTGTAGAAGGGTAGGCGGTATTGGTTGTTCGATTTTTTTTTTTTTGAATCGCAAGTAGAGTAAATATTCTTCAAGCATTCGGTATTCTAAGGGTGAGGTAGCTTCTGCCTATCAAGTCTCTCTTGTAGGGTGGTTGTCGTCCAAAAGGCGCCTTCTTCGTGGAGAATTGGCCTTCCGTCTTGCCGGGTTGCTCCAGTTCGCTGCAACTTCCCTTGGCCTACAAGGATCTCTATTTGTTGTTTCAGATCATAACACTCCTTTGTGTCATGTCCATGTTCATGATGGTAATGTCAATATTTGGTGCTTTGATTGCTTGCTTGGATCCCCATTCATCCTCCTCGGCCATTCCAACATGGGGTTGTCTTTGATAAGTGTAAGTATATGGTCGATAAGAGCGTTTAGTGGGGTGGAGCGAACGGATCTGCTGTTAGAGTGTCTAGGCCTCTTGCCTTCTCTTTGGCCAATCATTCGTCATCCTATAGTATTGTAGTCGTCAGTCTTCTCTTCTATTTGCTGCTCCCTTCTATAATATTTCGAAGGGGTGGATAGTGATTATGACCACTTCTACGTTGATCATGCAATAAGACTTGATGTTCTTGCGGCTGCTTAATTTGCACTTCCAACGCTTGGCTTTGTAGCATAAGAGCTTTATTTTGGTGAGTAAGTCGCTCGATCACAGCCGAGAGAGTGTCTGCAGTTGGCATTCTACAACAATGCGGGGATTTCCAGTATCTTGGTTGGCTGATGCCATCGATCGAGTTTGGACCATACGACCTTTTGTCTCAGGGATAAAGCAATGATTGATTACTCGTATTTCCCACAGACGGCGCCAACTGATGATGCCGAAAAAATCACCAATGAGCCACACGGTTCCAACACGCTCGACACCAGACCTGCCCAACACAGAAAAAAACCTTACAGAGAGTACCGGTGTGGTACCGGCCAAAAACCCTCCGAAGGTTAAGTCAAAAGAGAGCTCCAACAATGTTAGAGAGTATGAGCTTTAGAGAAATTGTGCGTCGCAAGTATTTTCCACTTAAGGTTCCTTGGAGACCACATAATAATGGGCTGGATGCCATGTGGCCGTCCGGTCTGTACATGCCACATCTGTCCGTGCCATCTCCGTCCAGATAGCTCTGTCATGCATAATTTTTCCTCTTCAATATATATAGATATATATATGAGGTTTTAAAAATTTACATAAGTAAATTAAACATACTAAAAAATTAAAAGAAAAAATTGATGTCAAATAGATATGATGTAACTGTAAGCTTTTTTTTTTTTTCTTAATTTATATTTTTTATTATCTTTATTAATGCTGATTATGCTCTTGCTGTTGTTGACTTCTTATTCTTCTAATAAAAATGGTTCAATATATAGTAGCAACTTTGTGGTGATTTAGAAAAAGTCAAAATAATTCATTTAAATACAATCGCATCCATTAGATGGTACAGAAAATGTCAAGGCCGGTGTATATTATGAAAATTTCATTAGTGTATATAAGCCCGGAGCATATAAAAAATATATATATAATTGGATTTTATTTTTTTTAGATAACTATTAAAAAAAAAAAAAACCATACGCATGTGTTTCAATATGAGTTGGGCATTAGGAAAGTTCCGAATTAAGTATCTGTCTAGGTCTGAGTGGTCACGTACAAGTAAATTATATTGTACTTGTACCGAGGCAAGTTAAAGTCAAGAAACACAATGCTGGGCTGCCACAAGTCAAATGGTCAACGCTTTTTGCTTTATTTACACATTATAAATATTTGCTTCTAGTTTGGATGCAACTTAATTTTGATTGAAAGGTTATTTATTCGTTTAGTAAAATATTATTTAGCTCAAATATTATAAGTTTCTATGTCTATATATTATAAAATCAATTGTTGTTTTGATCTGATAATAAAAAATAGAGCATGATTCATTAAGATCAATCCATCCGGTCCTTGATTTAGAACAAAATCTAGATTTTAGAGCTAATTAGCTAGGATCAGAAGTAAACCCGCTAGGAATGAGGAAGCTCAAAGCAACCTAGGAGAAATATGGATAAACTAGTTAGAAACCTAAAAAAAAAACCATTAATATCTTAGGCACCTTTGTGGTGGTTTAGAAAAAGTCAAATAATTCATTTGATTACAATCACATCTATCAGATGGTACAGAAAATGTCAAATAATTATTACGATGTGATCACTGATAGTCATTGTTTTAGAATTCCTTACTGATTTGAAACTTACAATTTCAGTATCTTCAAAAAGACATAGATGATACAATAATGATCATGGATAGTGACAACAAAAAAACAAGAACAAGAACAAAAACCGTAACATTATAATTATAGCTAGTATGAACATATAATAATCTGAAGATATCATGATGAATTAACGCTTCCACAGTTGATGATCTTCATGAATTTGTGGACAAGGCATGAGAGAATCCGACGCTTGATAAGTCCTCTCCTTGGAGGCAAGACTCGCTCTCTGTTGCACCCTTTTGCCTCCTTCACTCCTAAATCTTGTGGTAATTGGAACTTGATATTGGCCACTTTCCTTTGATCCATCTTGAAAAATCAAGCTAAGCTAAATTTGTGTATGTGAGAAAGATAGAATCAGAGGATGAGAGATACAGAGAGAGGGAAAGAAGTTGGTGATAGATATAAAGTACTTATCTCAGATTTGCTTCCACCTATATATATATATGATTTGAAAGTGACAAAAGTGTCAACTTGGTATATTATTGGACGTGTTTGACAATTCGGAAAAGAAAAGAAAAAAATAGATTTACAAAGGAAGTTGTATGGAAGCCACAAAGGTCATATCTGGGGTCCAGGGAGTATTTTCTGATTCAGTTTCAAAGTTCAAAAGTCCTAGGATGGTTAATATTATATTGATATATACATAGGGAAGACTACTTATAGAAGATACATTGTGGGTTTAGGAAAAGAAAGAGCACTACATGCAATTATGTGATATCCTAGTTTGTCGCATGTGAAATCAATTCATTTCAAGCAATATCAAGAAATAAAGAACATTCTAGCATTGACAATTGACATGTATGATTAATATTTTAAAGCTAGAATATTGAGAGTATCACCAAAAGCAAGAGTTTTAAGGTTTAAAAATCTATTCATTTGTAAGTGGGCTATCTAGAAGGACCCTGATAAGCTGAGGAAAATATTTGGAGTCTGGACCACCTAAGAGCTCCTGATCAGCCAAAGAAATATAGAAAGAGAACAGTTTCCTAAATGGGTAAGAGACCAACCAGAGGGGACAAAGCTACTGTTATACCTGAGTTTGTGAACAGAGTAGAAAGATTTTCAAAGAGAAATAGGGTAGTAACAGCATATGGGTGTGCAACTGTGCATACCTTCGATAATGGCTCAGATATTTATATGGTTTGTGAATGACAGTTATTGAATAATTTCCTGTCAAATTTAGGAAAGGGAACTGACATCACATCATCCCCGAATTAGTGATGGAGCCGGATTTTAGTTCAAGTGAGACAAGATTAAAAGAAAATAAATTAAATATATAATTATATATAAACAACAGTAATTGTTATACAAAATCTATTAAAATTGTAAATAACTAAAAATAAATAAACAATTGTAAACAACCAATTTATCATTACTAAAAATCAAATTAAGTGATTAGTCTACGTACATAAAGTTTAAGCATCTAATTTGATTCCTTAAAATAAATTTAAAAAATAAATAAATTAATTTAAAAGTATTGAAGAGAAGATTCTCAAAAAAATAAAAATAATTTTTTTAATAGTTTAAAAATATAAATAGAAGTTCATATAGTTTCCTTCCCTTAACTATTTCTCAACCTTTATTTTTCTACTCTTCTAGTATTTTTTTATTTTATTTTTGAGAAATATAATTTAGTAAGATTTTATTTAGCAAATACTTGTCTACAATTTATAACCTCCTGGTATTTTATATTTTCTATTACTGCTATTTGTGAAACCTTGAGTTTGAAATATATTAGATGGCTTGTATTTTAGACTTAATTTAAATTAGTAATTTAGGCATGCCTATTTTCTTTTTTTTTAATTTTCATATATATATATATATATATATATATATATATATATTATGACATCTCAAAATTAATTTTATATTTATTTGATTTTTTATTATTTAACAATATGGTACAACTTGTGACCCACTAACTGAGCTAATGACCCAATAACCCAACTTTTAGACTTAGTTAACGTCTGATCCAGGTTTAAAAACTATGGGGTATTTTGTCCCAAGTCCAGTAGCTTTTTTTTTTTTTTTTTTTTTTGAGAAATTCCTCAGCCCAATAACTTGATGCATGATTCCCATTTAGTGTTTGGTCTTCTCAAGCCATGTAGTTAACATGGACTCAGTTGGAAGGAACCCTCCAAGATTGTTATGGGGTTGCGAAATCAAGCCAGGCCCTGAGCAGTTGGTATACTTGGGCCTGACCCAATGGTGCTGGAACGATGAGGGTTTCTCCCCTATAGCTTCGAATGAATGGATGGATGGTATCGTGACATCTTAAATCACTTGATTAATAACTAACAAGGAAAGAAAGAAATAAAATTCAAGTATAAAAATTTACCAATTTTGAAAAAAAAAAAAACCATTAAAACATAAATAATATTATACGAGAATGCTACTGCATATAAATATATATATATAACGATAATGTAACTTCTGATGATAGCTCTTTTTTATCAGATTATGACACTAATCTGTTTTTGGGATTCAGATCTTCTAAATTTCTGAAGGTAGTCTACCAAATAAATTTTTTTAAATCTTAACCATTCTTTAATGATTTAATGATCTAGATTTTGCCATGTCAGCATTCCACTAATAATCTTTTTTGAACAAGATTATTAGTGGAATGCTGACATGGCAAAATCTAGACCATTACACTAATAATTTTATTGTTAGTGAACTGTTGACATGACAAAATCTAGACAATTGAATCATTAAAGTGTGATTAGAATTTAAGGAAATTTATTGATAGAGTACCTTAGGAATTCTAAAGGATTTGAATCCCTGTTTTTGGTGTAGGTGGGGGGAATAAACTCCAAATTAATTTTTTATTCAATCATAAAAAACTTTACCAATTGAGTTATTAACTGGAGTGCACTTGCTCTAATAATGTATCTAATAATAATAGTTTATGTTATTCTAGGAAATATAGTAATTGACTTAAGCAGTTGCCAACATTACGTAAATTATGGCATGATATCCCGAATTTGAGCCGCAGCAGAAGATTAATGTCATAGGATACTCGTAGATGAATAATATTGCTCTGAATTTCTCTCTTTCAATAATTTCCTTCTTGACAATTTCTCACAATTTTGTGGGGCGAAGAATCTATTTGAACATGGGACAATATTATTGCCCGACCACGATTTGCCGGCTGGAAGTAAAGTGAACATATATAGTGTATTCACACTGCTATCATAGGTCTATCATCCATATGGAATTATGCATGGATAATGATTTTTCAAACAAGCTCATAGAATTTTCCCTCAATAATGATATCCAATCTCTATGCGTCCAAAAGCCTATTCCCCTAGATGGACTTAGCTGAAAGCCTGAAACTCATTCATCCTCAAGGTTGCTGTTTTGCTGATGTTGAATCTTTGGTCGTTAACATGAACCCCAATTTGTTCAGCCTCCTTCCTTTCGTCTAACCTTTTTTTCATTAAATTCGTCTAGATATCTCTCCCCATTCCGTTCACACTAGGAATCTAATACAAGTTAATAATAATAATAATAATAATAATAATAATAATAATAATAATAATAATAAAAACTATTGTAATTTGTAAAATTTGGCTCTAAACTAGTTTGGAGCAATCTTTTATAACCCACTACGCGATGATTTATAAAACTGTTCATTTGTATTATAAGTCATGACTCTCATTAAAGAAATTATTTGACTAAAACTATACATGGATAGTCTCATCAATTGCCACATAGTAGGTTGGAGAAAAATAGCTCCAAACCAATTTAGATCCAATTAAAGTATACTAGCTAATTTGTAAAGTGTATGTTAGTTGTCCTTGTTTTTTCCTCTTCCTTCTTATTTTGGCTAGAATTTGTTAGTTTTTATCAAATCAAACTATAAAAGTATTGAATCATATAGTATAAATGGTATGGTTTTTTATATACATAAAGATGTGAGTTTAGATTGAGTTATTGTTAAATTTTTTTGCTTTGCAACAAAATATTGGAACTACTCAATTGAGCCCACTAAAATAATAGGTCCTCAAGTTTTTTTTCTCATTCTCTCTCTACAAAAGAAAGGGGGACAATGTATCTGAAAGTGTAAGTTTCTTTTTTATACTATGAAAACAATAATAAATAAAAATAAAAGTATTGTTGTTATAGGTCCAAAAATAAATTTAACCTCCATAAGAAAGTAAAGAAAAAGTTATTGAAATAGAATAACACGAATAAATAGTGAATGTTAGAGATGGTGAATAAGAAAATAGGAATGGCAACAGGTCGGGTTCAGGCTGGGTTTTTTTATGCCCGAACCCGACCCGCGGGCCTGAACTTGTTACCCGAACCCATCCCGTTTAATAAACGGGTTTTTTTCCAACCCAAACCCACCTCGCTGGGCCCTGCGGGCTCCATGGACCCCGTCCTGTCATGCCCAGCCCCAAATCACAACACAAACACAAACACAAATCCTAACACAAATACAAACACAGATTTCATAAACACAAAATTTTCAGATTTTCCCTTCCAAAATCATAATCACAAACACAAATCCTAACACAAACACAAACACATATTTCACAAACACAAAAATTTCAGATTTTCCCTTTCAAAATCACAAACACAAACATTGAAACCCTAACACAAACACAAAAATTTCAGATTTTCTCTTTCAAAATCACAAACACAAACACAGAAACCCTAACACAAACCCAAAAATTTCAGATTTATTATTTTCCTTTTCAATATCAAAAACACAAACACAAACACAAAAATCAAAAACACAAACAAAGAAAAAAAACAATGAAAGACGAAATGAGCCAAAAAAGAAAAAAGAAAAATCACGGGCGTAAGGCTGAACGAACAGAGCCGACGAGAATGAGGCCATGGGACCATAAGGTTGAGCAAGGCTGTGAGAGATTGAGAGAGAGAGAGAGAGAGAAAGAGGTGCTGCTGAGATTGAGATTTGAGAGCTTGAGAGAGAGAGAGAGAGAGAGAGAGAGTGGCGACTGAGTGAGAGGAAAAATGAAATGAGTTAGGTTAGGGTTGGTTTATAACTCTCTCTATATATATATATATATATATGGGTATTTAAGTAATTTCTTATGTAACCGGGTCAGGTCTGGATTCCGATCGGGTCCGAGTTCGGGCCGGGTTTTGTAAAAATCTAGACCCGACCTTATTCTTTATCGAGCCAGGCCGGGTACTCGTGGATTGGGCAGAAATTGCCATCCATATAAGAAAATAGAGAATAAAAGAGATGTCAGTGATAAGATGACTTTGTAATAAGATGATGAAAATAACGGTAGATATCGATTTGGCTTGTGCGGATGAAGTGATTAGCAAAGATGATGAATATGATAAGGAAAGTTTTTTTTGACTTATGTATCATGTATTATTACTTTTGAGTTTGACTAATTAATTTGAATTTGGGTATTATAACTAAATTTTTATTTGATGTGTTTAGATAGTTTATTTAAACATTATTGGAAAAAGTGATGATTAAATTAGTCATTGATCAAGTATGTTCCAATGTTATAATAAATACTTCTCTTATATGTGTATTTATAATTCTTTTAATACTTTTTTTATGCTTAAAATACCAAAAAAACAAATAAATGATCGATTCACAATATAATTTATATATATATATATATTTTTTTTTGGGCATAGGAACTAGCTAGGAATCCAATATTTAATTACTTAAAACTTTTCATACCTAGTGATGATGCTGGAAATCGTCAGTAAGCCACACGATACTCACGAGCTTGAAACGATGCCTGCAAAACAACAATAGAGAAAACCCTAGGAGAGTACCGGTATGGTACCGGTCAAAGACTCTTCGAAGGTTAAGTCAAAAGACTTTTTCTACAACTCTAAAGTGCCAGAACTGGGGTGAATTATGTGTACCTTGTTTCCTGGGGTCTTTGGGATTTTTATAGTAATGTAAAACCGACCTCCATTTCTTGCGTAGGAAGGCGTTTCCGTACGGGGAAGATCATCATTAATGGGCGTGTATTACGGAATCCTTCTCATACTAGGACTCTATCCATATTAGGATTCTATCGACTAGGGTTAGCTGTGGAATGCAAGTTGTTTCCATTTAGGACTCCTTGGAAATCACTTAAATTACGTGGAAGCCACGTGACCATTGAGATCCGTCCACCTTACGTCCGTGAATATCGAATCCATCCACCTCTAGGTTTTGTTTACAGTTAGTCCGCTGATCTAACACCGTCAGCCTTATTTAGATGGATCCATCATCTAATTTCTCCCTCTTCAATTGCCCCCTCACTCCATGGATCTGTCATCTCCTTCAGACGGATCCGTGGAGTAACGGTATCAAATTCGTTTTCCGAGAAACGTGCATAGATTGATAGGTTGGCCTAGGGTCATTTATTGTTTGTAGGGGCAGGTGTCGCTTTTTTAGTGGTTGATCTCTTGGAATGAAGCGTCCCTTTGTCTTCCGTGTCGTTCTCTCTATATAAACCTAGCTTCCTTCCTTTTCATTTTTTACTTTCTTCAGCGAATTTGTGATCAGAGCGCAATCGTCTCCCTTGACAAACTAGCACACCGTTCACTTAGCGTGCCCGTCATCTACACCTCCTATTTGCTCGTCTTCAACTGGTAAATATTTCTCACCTTATTGTTGAATTTCCTTGCTATTTTTTTGAAAGTCATTTGCACACCCGTCATCTATTTAGATTCGTCTGTGTCTTAGGGTTTACCCGTCACGTGTAGGTAAAGATGTCTAGTGCGTCAAGTAACAAATCGTGTGTCCGCAATGTGGCGGGCTACGATGAAGTGTTCCCGTCAGGGCAAAACGACCCTGGCACTTTGAGTGAAGAAAGGAATCCGTTGACCACCTTACCTTCTACATGGGATGAGGATTTGGACGTGGATAAGTCAGTGGGTGATTCTTCTGACGGCTTAATTGGTGTCAAACCCCCAGTCCAATCTGTCATAGGTCCTGATGGATTTAGAGAATTTATAATGTTTCCCATATGGACGGTCAATGATTTCACTTCTACAATCAAGGAAACACACTTCAAAACACTTAGGAAGAAGTACCAGATACCAGTCAACATACCCCTTCGTCTACCTTACAAGTCGAAGAAATGTTACTATGAGGGTGTTGAAGGTGTCAGGGTTTATGAGCAAATGCTTAAAGCTGGGCTCAGATTCCTCCTAAGTTCACTTCACCTTTGCCTCCTCCAATACTTAGGTTTGGCCGTCACCCAGATCTCCCTAAATGCCTGGAGGGTCTTCCTTGGTGTTGAGGTTTTGTACGGGGCCATGTTAGGCAGAGCACGGAGGTTGATAGTGGAAGAATTCTTTCATTGTTACCGTCCGGCTGAGATTGCTCAGTCAAAGGGCATGTACAGCTTTGTGCCCAAGAGCCCGTTGTTGAGGCTTGTGCGTGATACCCCCGACGCCAACAAGAATTGGAAGATTCAGTATTTTTTCATGGAGGGTGACGAGTGGATGTGTCATCCTGGTGAAAATGAATATATGCACGTCGACACAACATGGGGCATAATGCCCCTGTCTGGTATGTATCTGTCTATATTTAGGTCTAATTGTTTTAATTTTTTACATGTTACTTTAACCATCCTCTTTTGCAGTCCGGGAGCAACCACAAGTCTCACTTAAGCAGTGGAGTTTCTTGGAGAAAATTTTTAGCAAAACCAAGCTATCAGAGAGGACAAGGGCTAAGTTGGTAACCTTAGACACTCTTTTCTAGTATTGTGATGGACCAGAGCCAACTACAGTCACCCGTCGATATGACGCTAAAGTTCGCCAACATAAGCCGTCACCCTGTACTTTGGTTGATTTTACTTTATTTCATTATAAACAACCTTCTTCCTTTGTGTAGAAATGGACGCTGCCAGGAGAAGGGCTTATATTAAGCAGCAAGCTGCTTTGAAAAAACAAGTTAAGGGTCAGACCTCTAAGGGGATGGGTTCGTCCAAACCGTCTACTAAGAGGAAGCAACAAGAGAAGTACGATCGTCTTCCTAAGAAGCCTAAGACCGTTCCCGAGTCTGTCGTGGGGTTGGAAGTTGAAACCAAGAAGATGGTCACAACCCTTGGTTATGGGAGGGGCAAGGTTTTCTTGAAGGGCCCTACCCTCGTTGCTAAAAAACCACCTATCCTCCTCCGTAAGGATTCTAAATACGCATTGGAAAAGCTCTCGTCCATCATTACATTCGACGACTTCGAGGACTTGAGCAACCATGCAATTGAAGCCATGGGGGAGACAGGGCTCTTTTGCATTGCGCAGGTAACATGTCCGTCCTCTTCTCTTTTTATTTCCTTCAACCTGCCTTGTTCTAACTCTATTTTGCTTTCAGTCAATGTTAGTGATGAAGGGGCTGATAGGCCGTTGCCTGAACCATGAGACGGCTCTAGACCGTATCAAGGCAAAGGCAAGCTCGATGGAGGACGAGCTAAATGAGTTGAAGGCCTGGAAGACAGTCCAGAAGAAGAAGCTTGTTTTATCGGAGGAAGCAAGGGGTGAGCTGGAGAAGCAGACGGAGCTACTGAGGCAAGTCCTGGAAGATAAGGAGAAAGAGATCAGAGACGCCAAGGACCAACTCTGTCAGGTGAAGGAGGAAGCGATACATTTGCTGAGCTCGGGACCTCATTTGCTGAAGGATTTGATGACGCCCTCCGTCAGGTCAAGACTTCTTATCTTGATCTAGACCTGTCTTATGTTACTATTGAAGTCCAGGACCAATCAACAGCTCAACCCGTCCTTTCGGAGAGTACGAAGGATTTATTCACTAATGATGTCCTTGCGGACGATACAACCATCGATTCTCAGGGTGACAGGGATGCTGCTCCTGAAGTTCGACAGAAAACCGTTGAGGAAGGTTTCCGTTAACCTGTGATGTACAGATCGTGGAAGAGGACGATGCCCCAGCCGTTCAGTAGTAGATTTTGTTTTATTTTATTTTTTATTTTGAATGTAAAGATTTTGAAGAACAGTTAATGTTTAATTTAACTGTTGCCCTCTGTATCTAAACTTCTCCCTTTATGGGCTTAAGTAATATTTGAGTACTTATTTTGCACTATCCGTCTGCTTTTATGAATGTATGAATATGACCATCCTTAGGATGATTCCGTCCATTTATGGATTTGTGGATTTTATTGCCATCCTCTCGAATGAACTCGTCCTCTTATGGACTTGTACTATTTAATTTAATGTACTATTGAACCCGTCCACTTTGTGGACTATTAATTACCATCCTTTTGGAAGAACTCGTCCTTTTATGGACTTGTATTCTTAATTTATCATATTGTTGAATCCGTCCACTTTGTGGACTATTAATTATCATCCTTTCGGATGAACCCGTCCTCTTATGGACTTACACTTTTAATTCATCATATTGTTGACCCGTCCACTTTGTGGACTATTAATTACTATCCTTTTGTATGAACCCGTCCTCTTAGGAACTTTATAATGAATCCATTCACTTGTGGATTCTAAACCCATCCACTTATGGACTTTACAATGAATCCATTTACTTGTGCATTCTAAACCCGTCCACTTATGGACTTAATCTTGAATTCGTTCACTTGTGGATTCTAAACTCGTCCACTTATGGACTTTACAATGAATCCATTCACTTGTGGATTCTAACCCATCCACTTATATTAACTCATCCTTATGGGATGAACTCATCCACTTATGTAGACTTAATTATGAAGTCGTCCACTTGATTATGGATCTGTCCACCTGTAGACTTTATAAGCACGTAGAGTAAACATGTAGAAACAGATAAATATGCTAGTCATATTTGAATAAACTCCTCTTATTATGATAAATGCATGTAGAAAAATTTTTCCTTAAAGAAAAAGACCTGCCCTTTGGGCTTAAAAAGTATTGTAGCAAAAATAAACTAGAAAGACATAAACTGGAAATAAGGAGTGTCGTTGCTCGTCTACTACTAATAGTCTACTGATAGTACTTCTTTAAGTGCTCTCTGTTCCGCGGGTGATGCAATTTCTCCCTGCCTAATGTCTCCAGGTGGTAGGTTCCCTTCCTATGCCATGATGCAACTTTGTATGGTCCTTCCCAGTTAGGTCCTAGCTTTCCCTGGGAGGTGTCTTTTGTAGAGCCCATCACCTTCCTCAAGACGAGGTCTCCAACCTAGAAGTCCCTGTGTCTAACCTTGGAGTTGTAGTACTTGGCCATGAGATTCTAATATCGTGCTAATCTCTATTCAGCTGTTGCTCTTACTTCATCCACCAAATCAAGTTGTAGGTGTATAGCTTCATCGTTCTTGCCTTCATTATGGTTGTCTACCCTATAGCTTGTAAGTCCCACTTCAGCCGGGATGACTTCTTCGCTTCCATATGCTAGTCGAAATGGGGTTTCTATAGTAGGTGTCCTTGCCGTTGTCCTGTACGCCCACAAAACACTTGGTAGTTCGTTTGGCCATATACCCTTTGCCCCCTCGAGTCGAGTCTTGATAATTTTAAGCAAGGATCGGTTCGTGACCTCAACCTTTCTGTTAGCCTGTAGGTGGGCGGGCGAGGAGTAATGGTTCTTAATCCCTAATTGCGAGCAAAAGTCTCTGAATGCGTCGTTGTCAAACTGCTTCCCATTGTCTGAGACCAATACCCTTAGTATACCGTATCTGCAAATGATGTTTTTCCATACAAAGCTTCGCACATTTTTCTCCATGATTGTGGCCAAGGCTTTTGCTTCTACCCATTTGGTGAAATAGTCTATATCGACTACTAGGAACTTCAACTGCTTGACCGCCGTTGGGAACGAGCCCATGATATCCAACCCCCACTGAGTGAATGACCATGGGGCCGTCATTAGAGTGAGCTCCTCGGTTGGTTGCCTTATGAGGTTGCCGAACCTCTGACACTTATCGCATGCTTTAACATATGCATAGGCATCCCTTTGCATGGTTGGCTAGTAATGCCTAGCCCGGATCAGTTTATGTACCAATGACCATGATCCAGAGTGGTTTCCATAAACTCTTTCGTAGACTTCTCTCATGAGATAATCTGCCTCTTTGGGGACGAGGCACCTTAGGTATGGTCGGGAGAAGCCCATCTTATAGAGAACGTCTTTAATCAGAATGAAGCATGCCGCTTGAACCTTCAACTTCCTTGCAGCCTCCTTGTCACTTAGTAGTACGCCGTCCTTTAGGTAGGATGCTATTGGTGTCGTCCAATTTTTTTCGAAGCCTATCTCCTGCGCACTTGTATTGTTTATTAATGATAAAATTTGGACGAAGGATAATACCTGATCGGGGATGACCATATGCTCTGCTGAAGCAGCCTTAGTAAGTCGGTCGGCGTGCTCGTTCTCCTCACTTGGAACTTGAACAAACTTTACTCGGAGGTTGTTAACCTGATCCTTCACGTGCTCAAGGTACTTCTTCATCCGTTCATTCTTACATTCGTAGTCTCCGTTAACCTAACTGGTTACTACTTGGGAATTATAGTTTACGACCAAATTTTTAGCTTCCACGGCCTTGGCAAGATCCAACCCTACTATCAAGGCTTCGTACTCTGCTTTGTTATTGGTAGTAGGGAAATCCAGAAGGACCATGTATTCGATCTAATCTCCTTCCGGGCTATGGAGTATCACACCCACTCCGCCTGCTTGCTTATTGGAGGATCTGTTTGTGTGGATGCTCCATTGTGGGACCTCTTCTGCCCCCTGGCCTCCAACATTAGTGAATTCCGTAATGAAGTCGGCGACCATTTGTCCCTTAATGGCAGTGCGCGGGCAGTACTGTATGTCGAACTCACTCAACTCTATTGCCCATAATGCCATTTGTCCGGCAGTTTCGGGATTACTCATTGCTCGTCGTAGGGGTTTGTCAGTTAGGACGATCACCATGTGAGCTTAGAAGTATGGTTTGAGCTTTCGAGCTGCTGTAACTAAAGTGAAGGCAAGCTACTCCATTGGTGGGTATCTTTCCTCTACGCCTTGGAGTGCTCGACTCGTGTAGTATACGGGCTTCTGTACCCTGTCTTCTTCTCTAATTAAGGTTGCGTTGACGGCCACTGAGGATACTGCTAAGTAGAGGAATAACTCTTCCCTAGGCTAGGAAGGACTTAACAACGGAGAGGATGAGAGGTAGGTCTTCAGATCCTCGAATGCCTGCTGACACTCGGCCGTCCATTCAAAAGATTTCTTTAGCGTGCGGAAGAAAGGTAGACACTTATCCGTCGCTTTAGACACGAACTTGTTCAGCGCTGCTACCTTACCATTGAGGTTTTGTACTTCTTCCACGTTCCTTGGAGGTGCCATCTCTATTATGGCCCGAATCTTGTCCAAGTTGGCTTCGATACCCCTCTGAGACACCATGAACCCTAGGAACTTTCCTGCCGTCACTCCGAAGGAACATTTGCCTGGGTTGAGCTTCATGTTGTAGGAACGTAGGGTGTCGAATGTTTCCCTTAGATCATCAAAGTGATCTTCCTCTCTTCGGCTTTTCACTAGCATGTCGTCAACATAGACCTAGACATTTCTCCCAATCTGCTGTGCAAACATCTTGTTCATTAGCCTCTGATACGTCGCGCCTACATTTTTGAGGCTAAATGGCATTACTTTATAGCAGAAGAGGCCCTGGCTAGTAACAAACAAAGTTTTCTCCTGATCTGCTTCGTCCATTCTGATCTGGTTATAGTCCGAAAAAGCGTCCATGAAACTTAATAACTGGTTTTGAGCCGTAAAGTCAACCAGAACATCAACCCGCGGGAGGGGGTAACTATCTTTGGGGCACGCCTTGTTCAGGTCAGTGAAATCTACGCACATCCTCAATTTTCCGCTGGCTTTCTTAACCATCACTACGTTTGCCAGCCAGTTAGGGTAGTAAAGCTCCCTAATGAAACTCGCCTCTTGTAGCTTGTGAACTTCTTCTACTATAGTTTGATCTCATTCTGGGGCGAATACCCATTTCTTCTGACAAATGGGTGTAAAGGAGGGTGACACGTTCAATCTGTGCACCATGACCGAAGGGTCTATTCCCGACATGTCTTCATGGCTCCAAGCGAACACATCCCGATTATCATTGAGAAAAGTTGTTGGTGCTTGGCGGACAGTCGAGCTGGCGAGGGTACCAATCCTCGTTGTTTGATCATTCCTGGAGTTGTCGAGAAGTATCTCTTCAAGCCTTTCAACAGGCTCTGTCACCGTCCAATGTTCTTCTATGGTCATGGCTTGGAGGTGGTCGTCCATCTCCATCATAGCTATGTAGCATTCATGCGCAGCTACCTGATTTTCGCACAGCTCCCCTACTCCATAATCTGTAGGGAACTTGATCATTAAGTGGTAGGTTGAGGTTACAGCCTTCCATGAATTGAGGGTAGGTCGTCCTAGGATGGCATTGTAAGCAGACGAACAGTCGACCACAAGGAATGTTACGTCCTTAGTGATCTGCTAGGGGTAGTCGCCGATAATGTGACTGCACTAAGAGGGAACACCCTTGTTCCTCCAAAACCAATGAGCGGAGCGTTCGTCGGAACTAGTCGTTCTTTATCAATTCTTATCTGCTAGAATGCTGGATAGTAAAGGATGTCAGCCGAGCTGCTATTGTCGACCAGAACTCGATGCATGTTGTAATCCCCTATTCGTATACTGACGACAAGTGCATCGTCATGTGGGTGGTGGAGATGTCAGGCATCTTCTTTCGAGAATCCGATGATGGGGTTGTCTTTCTATGCCATCTTAGGTACAGAACCCGTCAACTGGACGTTCTGAACCATCTTGAGGTAAGTCTTACGAGCCTTTTTGGATGACCCAGTAATCGTCGTGCCCCTTACAATCATTCTTATATCTCCTATAGGCGGCCTAGGGCGCTCATTCTCTCGTCGGGGAGCCTACTCCTGAGGTGGGTCCGTCCTCTCCTTGTTGACAAACCTCTGTAGCTTTCCTTGTCTGATAAGGGCTTCAATTTGTTGCTTTAGGTCGTAATAGTCAGTTATGTCATGACCATGATCATGGTGGAAACGGTAATACTTGTCTCTAGACCTCTTATTTGGATCTCCCTTCAGCTTGCCGGGGAAGGTCAGGGCTCCTTCGTCCTTAATTTGCATCAGGACTTGGTTGATTGGGGCAGTCAGCGAAGTGAAACTCACGAATTTTCTCATAGGGGGCTTGGAACGCCTATCTTCCCGTCGTTCTCCGGTCCTGGCCATCTTCCGCCCCTTATCCTGCCATACGTCCTCTTGTCTTTCCCTCTTCCTCAGCTTTTCTTCTTGGGCCAACAACGCATCTTCTGCGTTCATGTACTTGGTTACCCTGTACAACACATCTGACTTAGTTTTTGGGTCGTTCTTGTATAGGGAAAACGAGAATTTACCCTTTCCGTAGTCCGTTCGTGAAGGCAGCCACGAGTATCTTGTCGTCTGCTTCATCAATCGAGAGAGCCTTTTTGTTAAAGCGGGTGATGTAGGACCTCAACATCTTGTCCTCCCGCTGCTTAATGTTCATCAAACATGCAGTAGACTTCCTATACCTGTGCCCTCTGATGAAGTGTGAGGCAAACTGGGCACTTAACTCCTTGAAGGTACCAATGGAGTTGGGCGTCAGCCTGTTGAACTAGATCCTGGCGAATCCCTTCAACGTGGTGGGGAAGGCTCTGCACATGATTTCGTCTAACACCCCTTGAAGGTGCATCAGGGTCTTGAAAGACTCCAAGTGATCTAAGGGGTCCTTGGATTCGTCATAATTGTCCACCTGCGGCATACGAAATTTCGGTGGAAAGGGGAATGTAGTGACAGATATTGTAAATGGTGAATCAGTTTGATGGACCAAGTCATCGAGGTCACTAGACACCCATCCTCTAAGTGCATTCATCATAAAGTTCATCCGTTCCTTCATTATCTGCATCTCGGCAACTATATGAGGTGGAACCGTATCTATGATGGATGGGCGACTCGTGTCCTGTCGCTCTGGCCTGCTCGGGGTGTTGCTACCTTCCGGCCCTTCTTGGCTCCTTCTCTCAACGCTGGTGCCTTCTTGGTCTTCCTCTTGGGTATCCATCGCTGCGTTCTTCTGGCGCAACTGTTCCTCTAGGTCATGATTTTGCTTTGTGACACGTTCCACTGCTACTGTGAGGGTTTGGACTTGCCTCTCCAGGGCAGTGGGTCGCAGTTCGTCGCCTTGATTGTTGGTGGTGGTTGCCATTGAACGAGTAAGTACCATGCAACTTTTTGTCCGAGAAGTGATGAATATGGCTTATTTCCTGATCACCGTTTCCCACAGACAGCACCAACTGATGATGCCGGAAATCGTTAGTAAGCCACATGATACTCACGAGCTCGAAACGATGCCTGCAAAACAACAACAGAGAAAACCCTAGAAGAGTACCGGTTTAGTACTGGCCGAAGACCCTCCGAAGGTTAAGTCAAAAGATCTTTTCTACAACTCTAGAGTGCTAGAGCTGAGGTGAATTATGCGTACCTTGTTTCCTGGGGTCTATGGGGTTTTTATAGTAGTATAGAACCAACCTCCGTTTCTTGCATAGGAAGGCGTTTCCTTACGGGGAAGATCATCATTAATGGATGTATATTATGGAATCCTTCTCATACTAGGATTCTATCCATATTGGGATTCTATCGACTAGGGTTAGCCGTGTGACGTAAGTTGTTTCCATTTAAGACTCCTTGGAAATCACTTAAATTACGTGGAAGCCACGTGACCATTGAGATCCGTCTACCTTGCATCCGTGAATATCGGATCTATCCACCTCTAGGATCCGTCTACAGTTAGTCTGCTGATCTAACACTGTCAGCCATATTTAGATGGATCCGTCATCTAATTTCTCCCTCTTCACCTAGCAACCGTAAATTCCCATCGCCAAGGACTAAGCCTCCATGGTCATTAGCTTATTCATTTAGTTTTTATTTTATTTTTTTATGTAGAGCTTTTCTTTTTTACTTTTCTTTTTTTTTTCAAAGATAATTATACGTTAGCTCACTTTTAGTACAAAGTAATCAACAAAAAACGATGCTTGAGATTTAATAGTAACAAGACAGTTTCTCTCTCTCTCTCTCTCTCTCTCTCACAGCAAAGAAAAGAAAAAAAGGTAACAAGACAGCATGTTATCTAGAAGAAATGCAAAAGTAAATAATAATAATCATCACAATCAGCTTCTTTCCAAAGAAGTCATCATATTTTTGTAAATGGCATCCGGCGCACGTGTGTCTCCAATCCCATGACTTCGGTCATTTGGGAAAGTTCTCAATCAGACACAGAATGAAAGGTCACATACAATTGAATTACACTGTGACTTATTATTGGTATTTTATTGGTTAAAGTCAACAAACAAATTGCATGGTTATTGTGACAAATCGGTCGCGTGTTTCACAAATGGGTTCAGACCTGATCAAGTTTGAGTTAACAGATCATCCTAAATGTAAATGTTTGTAAAGTCTATAACTCTTAATCGATCTTTTTAGAATTGAGTCAGCCTGGTATAATTTATAATTTTTTTCACATACAAAAAATGATAATACTTTCTCAAAAGAAAATTGATAATAAATAAATAAAAATAAAACTTGAAAATATTGTCTTTGTTTTATTTTCAATACACAAAAGAGAAAAAAATAAACAAACACTCAAATATAGAAGTTATACAGTATACTATATAAATTTTCAAGTTTATACCATATGAGTTAAAAATAAAAAATAAAAAATAAAAAATAAAAATAAAAATCTAAAATCTTCAAGTCCCGACCTCGTAAGAAGTCTATGAATGTCTAAGAGGAGAAGAACTTAAAAAAAGAAAAGAAAGAAATTAGTAAGAAATGAAAGTGTCATGAAAACATTTTTAGATAGTGTTAGAATTCAGAAATCCATACCAAGAAAAAGAAAAGTGAAAAAAGCACTTAGAAATATAGGTTAATCCATGTGACCCATAGGTTGACCCGACTTGATATGTTCTCTCATGGGTCCAAAATATCCCTACACATGCCCATATTTTTACCCTTTGGGATGAGCCAATTATTGAGTCCAAGTTCAATTTTGTCAAGACTAACTATAATCCAAATTAGGGTGTCTTTCACACATGTTTGATTATCTACCATGGGTAAATGTAGCTCATTCAAGGTGTTGCAATATTTTAACTTCTTGCTATTTATTTATTAATTAAATCATCAATGTTGATGTTAATCTTGCTCTTGGTTGCTGCTAACTTGTTGGATTTTAACAAAACTAGATGCTTAATAAAATAGAAACTTTGTGGCCATTAGAATTTATTTTCGACTAATGATGTAGGTTTTTTTTTTTTTTTTTTTTTTTAAGTTGGTTAAAGTATATATTTGCATCTATAAAAAAAATGAAAATTTTAAAAACAGTAGACAAAAAGATCAACTAAAAAGTAAAAAAACTTATATGAAATAGACACTAGATACAATCCTACCCATCTCAGTACAAAGTGATAATCATGGTTCAAGAGTTCCTTTACTTATTTGACACTAACGTTACAACATATCTTCAAGTGCTGTAATTGCAATTCAGCAATCATGGCTAGTGGGAACAAGAACAAGAGTAAGAAGGAATGACATGACAGTAATATTCAAGTCATTAAGATAGATAGAGAGCTAAACTAAGATCTTGATGAATGCTTCTGGAAAATCAAACGTTTCCACAAGTAATCTTCATTAACTTGTGGATCAAGCATGAGAAAATCCGGCGCTTGATACATCCCCTCTTGGGAGGCAGGACTCGTTCTCTGTTGCACTTTTTTGCCTTCACTTTTAGCTCTTCAAATTGGATGATGATGTTGGCCACTTTCCTTTGATCCATCTTCAAGCTGTGTCAAATGTGTATGAGAGAGAGAGAGAGAGAGAGAGAGAGAGAAGGTTGTGATATGGAGCACCTAAAAAACGTACCTTCAAATATATAGGGAAATAGGAACTCATGAAAGTGAAACGGTTTGGACTAACAAACAAGGAAAGTGTTTGACAATTTTCATCATAGAGAATATAGAAAAGGGGCCTATACGGTAATTTTGGGAAGGACAAGGAAATTGCATGGGAAGGGTACAGGCTTTTGTCAACGTTGTAGCTTGGCACAGCTGTGTCAAATGTGTATGAGAGAGAGAGAGAGAGAGAGAGAGAGAGAAGGTTGTGATATGGAGCACCTAAAAAACGTGCCTTCAAATATATATGGAAATAGGAACTCATGAAAGTGAAATGGTTTGGACTAACAAACAAGGAAAGTGTTTGACAATTTTCATCATAGAGAATATAGAAAAAGGGCCTATACGGTAATTTTGGGAAGGACAAGGAAATTGCATGGGAAGGGTACAGGCTTTTGTCAACGTTGTAGCTTGGCACATAGGTACTGCATGTGGTCCAATGGGATTAAGAGTTTCTATAGTTAATGATATGTATTAACTTTGTTAGCACCAAACGATGAATCGGTTTGGAATTGCATAATGAAAATTATATAAAGATGAAAGTTTGATAAAGCAAGAGCACTGCTACTACAAATAATTGGCAGTACATGGGTGATCTCCCTTTATTTTCTCTTAAGAAAAATAGAGAACTTTTCATACTTTGACATGTACAATTGTCTTTGCTTTTTATATGAGAATTAAAGTTGCAACTGGCCCACGTATCACCACAAGGTAACAACGCAAGCTGCAATTTATTATTATTATTATTATTATTATATATTTTTCATTTCCCTTTAATAAAAAGAAGCACATTGATAATGTCCTTATTAAGAGTGTATATAAGTCGGATTGGCTTGGATTTGGGTGTTTTTCAACTTAACCAACTTTTTCAAATTGTGAAATCTCTAATGGTCCGTTTGGATTGAGGGAGAGGGAGGGAGAGTAGAGTAGAGTAGATTTAGCACAAAATTAGCTTATTTTTAACCAACTCTACTCTACTCCCCTCTACTCTGCCTCCTTCCCCCCTCCATCTAAATAGGCCATAACTCAACCCGTAATAGCTTTAAAAACCAATTAAACCCAAAATGAAGGGATTGAATTGGTTTAGGTGGCCTGGTTAAGGCAATTTTATGTGGTTATATTGATCAAATTAACAAAACAAAAAAAAAATTATATATATTAAAGGACAATTAGATTTAACCATGTGGTTTAATGATTGATACAATCACATAATTGAATTTAATTAGAAAATCTAAAATACTACACTTGAGTAAAAGGTGTGTAATTTTTACATGAGGTATAGCGTAAGAAAATATTTTCATTCCTAATGGTGGTGATCCAGCTAATTAGGTGAAATGGGTTTTTTTTTTTTTTTTTTTTTTTTGGTATAATAGAAGAGAACATGGATTACTTTACCTTAAAAAACATTCTATCAGTTTGTTAACTATTATCATCATTTATTGTTCTATAATTAATAATAGTAAATTCTATAACCCTTCCCAATTCTTTTGGTACTGCAGTATAGGGTGACATTCAAGCCAATGTCAACAATATTCCCATTGAAAGTTTTAAACTACCGACCTTTTGAATCTAAGCAATACTATAATTTCATCTTCCTAGCTAGGGATCTTAATTCCTTTTCATGTTACAAGAACATCTGTTTGTTGACTCCATTGACTCATATCATCAGGTCTAGCCAACGATGTCAAAAACACTGCCGGAAACTTTTTATTTATTTATTTATTTTTATAGTTTTAGATAAGTAAATAGCAAGAAAAAGAAAGGTAAAATTCAAACCATATACATGAAACACTAAAAAAAATGTCACTAATAATAGCTTCTTCTTCTTCTTCTGTATGGTTGAATTTATTCAATTATGTGTTAGCTTTATTCTGTGCCAAATTTTCTTGTAATTTAGCAATAAGATACCTTGTATTTAGGTGGGATTTATGTAAGGGTTGTGTGTGAGAGTGTGAAGAAAACTCAAGATGTGTGCAATCAAAGGAGTCTCGCGACTAACTCGCGACTAGCAAGTCGCCAAAGTGGCACACGTGTGGAGCATGCAAGGGAGCTGAAGGGTCTCGATAGCTAAAGCACTACAGGACAAAAATTCCAATCTGGCCAGGCAGTTAGCTCACGACTCAGACTCGCGACTTGTTCCAGTCGTGAGGTTGAGTCACCAAAATGCCCTATTTAGATGTAAACTGACTTTTCGCATTCTCATACACTCTACTATAAATACTCCTATACCCACGAAATATAGAGAGCTTTCAAAGAGAATTTTGAGAAAGAAACCCTAGAGAAAAACAAGATTGACTCATCTACAATCTTTATCATTTGATTCTTCAAATTCCTCTACTCTCACCCTCTTCATTGATATATCCTTGAGAGGTACATTTGTCAAATCTTTATCTCACCATATCCATATAAGTGAGGAGGTGTTTTGGTGCTTGAAGAGAGGACCAATTTGTTTGGTTGATGCAATGAGCTTATTGCGGGATCTGGTAAGTTAAAGAAGATAAGATTCGGCGTAACCCTGTTGGAGTAAGAAGTTTGGAGGGTTTAGGTGCACTGGGTAGATTAGGCTTTGAGGGTCTTCTACTATTCATGTATCTCAACTATATTCTTTAGTGGATCATTTACCGCTTGGAGGGTGGTGTAAAAGTTTTTCGCCAAGTACTTCAGTTTCCTCTTCGATAACACATGGCCATGTTATCTTTGTGTTTGCATCTCTCTTTCCTTTCTTTTTACCTTTTAATTGCTGCTGTGTTTGTAATTAATTATGATTTAGAGTGTATTACCAATTTGGATATAGCTTATATTTCATATTCCGCACATATATTATTTGTTTATAAGCTTGTGCTGGTATTTTTGTAATTGGGGGTCTAAACGTTCATTGGTGTTTTATATGCAATTTGAACTTTCATCTTTTTTTTTTTTCTTTTTTTGGAATAATAGTAGTATATCAACATTTTTATACGAGATTATTGTTGACGTCACTTTTATTATATTTTAATTACTATCTACCAATTAAAATCTTTCCTTTCCAATAAACCATAATCTAATTATCTAAAACCAACACCTTTAGACAATCTTCAATAAAGGTTTAGCTTACTTTCAGTATTTTTATAATTGCACATGTTTTTTTATTTTAAATATATAATGATAAGTAGTAATGAGTTTTGATCTCCACATTTTATTTAATTAATGGATAATATCGTAATTCCTAATTAAAATAAAAGAAAATTTTCTCTAAAACAATATTGAAGACAAACAAAACCCCTCCAATAACTCAGTTTAACTTTTCAGTACTAGCTAGAATTTCTAGCAGTAATAGAGAAATATCGTATCATGCGCAGAAAATTAGGTAAAAACTAAAGGCAACCCGAGAAAGGAAAAGTTCTAGACTTGAATTTCGAGAGAAACTTCACAGTTTTTTTTGGTTTGTCCTTTACTTTCATGACCCACTTGCATTTATATACGTACAAAGGAATCTTTTTGTCCCCCAAAAGTATTGGTTTCACAATTAACATAAGAAAAAGGTGACCTTTTCATGTCAATTTTCATGCATGGGGTGATGGATCCGGGTTACATCAACAGGCCACATGACTTGACAATGGAGGCAAGCAAGTAGGCAACGTCATAATGAGCTAAAGTTGTGTTCTACAAGTGCCCTTGCAATAAATTGAAAAAAGTGAAGGAAATTAAAAACACAACTTTAGTCATGATTGCACGTGCTTGAAAGAGAAATTCCAAATTTAAAGAGAATTTTTCTTTGTGAGAGAAAATTTCTACTATCATGTGCAATACATGAATCATGATGATAATTGCCTTAATACGAGTACTCTCTTTGCATGTAATATAATACATGGTAGTATGGTACTATTTAAGTGTGCGTTTGGCATAAATGAAAGTTGCCAGTTTATTTTACTATTTAGCTTATTTTTATTACTATTTATGAGTCATACTATACTTTTTGGTACTATTCATGAGTCTCACTATACTATTTCAACTAACTTTTACTTTTATCTACAGCATTTTTAGTAAAAAATTTCAGTTTTAACAAAATAAGCAAATCTCAAACGAACCATAAATGAGAAACTTATGAGGCATTCTTTCATATGAACAGAGTACCGATTAGCCATTCCAATCCTCCTTAATACATCCCAATTGATAAATAAGCTTTAAGAATATATATTTTATATATGTACACAAAATTAAACATCATACTTTTGGCATCTATGATGCCTCAATTAGCAGATTCAAATTATTATTTGCAAGACCTATGAATAACAAGGTTTTCAGACCCGGACCGTTCATTGAACCGTAAAAGGGAGAGGTTCAAGGTTTTTGAGGTCGAACCGAGGTCGAACCGGGGTCGAACCGTGATGACGTTATAATTGATTTAATAATTAATTAAAGCCTAAATATAGATATTAAATTTATAAAACTAGAAAAATTGACAATATATCTATATATATGAGGGAAATTTAATGATTTTCAAGCATATATGTAATAATTAAATAAGAAAGTTTATAAAATAAAATAATAACCATGAAAACATTAAAATTTATGATTAATTTTTGAAGTAAAGTTGAATATCTTTAAAGGATTTTAATTTTAATTTTTTTAATTCCTTGTAAGAGGTGGATAATTTAATTAAGTAGAATAAAATTGTAAAAAAAAAAAAAAATTGCTAAGGGGTTGGACCGCACGGTTCTCACCGGTTCCTACGGTCCAACCCCGGTTTTAACGATTCACGAAATTAACAAAAAATCCGGTTCTTTAGACTTAAAAAACCGGTATTCATCCCGGTTCCCGGTTTTCACGGTCCGACCTCCCGGTCCGGTCCGGTTCTGAAAACTATGATGAATAATGCATAATCCGCCCCCCCCCCTTTTTTTTTACAAGCTTAAGATTTGTTTATCCAAACTAACAAAAGAGTCATCACCACACTAATGCACATTATAATTACTAAGTTAATTTTACTCTAAGTGAAATTTTATTTCCAAAGTTCTAAAAAATTTATATACTATTTTTTTTTAATCCTATTATTATTTTTAATTATCTTTAATCATTTAACATAATTTATAGTTTTGATTTTAAAAAAAAAAAATCAGTTTTACATAAGAGACTTCCATCATATTTCTTAAGGTGATTATTTCTTTTATACATATTAACAATTTTTTATGATATTTATGAAAACTATTTTATTTTTTAATAATTCAATAATTACAACAATGGGAGTGAAGAGGGAGAGGGGGTTTTGAACCATAAATGTTTCCATTAGAAAAATTAAAATTTGTTGGTTGAGTTTTGTTTGTTTGATAAATTTCAATTTCATTCAAACTACTGAAAAAGAGAGACAATCTACCTTACAAGCAGATTTTATGACTACTAGTAGATTACCCTTATTGAACCAAAAGGACTCACTAGAACTAATAGCAAATTTTGCAGCCGCATGAGTAGAGAAATTACAAGTCCCCTTAAACCCAACGAAAAAAAGAGAGAAGACAAACATTCTCTTGGGACTATGGTTAGTTGTGTTATGAAACTCTTAGCTTATGAAAACTATTGTTGATTTTACAAAACACGTGAAATGCAAGAACATACATTAATACATACCACTCATACATATAAAAACAAAAAACTAAAAGAATGATTTTTGGTTTGACCAAGAAAGAGAAAGTTAGGGTGCATGTACAAAACCAAAATGTTAGGTCATTTTAATTTGTCTGATGTAATGAATCAATCTCCGTCACAGGAGTATCCTTTCACATTGGACGAAAGTTTCTAAGTTAGGGTGCATGTATAAAACCAAAATGTTAGATCATTTTAATTTGTCTGATGTAAAGAATCAATCCCCATCACAGGAGTATCCTTTCACATTGGATGGAAGTTTCTAAGATGAACTTTCTCAACAAAGAAAGGCAAAGTTGGGATAAAGGGGGAGCCAGAATAGAAGGGTTGAGTGGGGACCTTACTGAGCTCCTAAAAATCTTAAAATCCCACACACGAGAAAATGCTACTCCCCTTTAGCCTCATAACCCAGTAATTCCCTCCTTTCCCTCATGTTCAAACAATTTCCTCAATGAACTTTCTGTAACCTCTTTACTGGGTTTAAAAAAAAAAAAATGGTAAATTATATTTTATTTCTTATCATTTTTGGTCCAATTGTAATTTAGAGCATAAACTCCTCCTATGGCTTATAAGAAAATTAAATCATTAAAGTTCCAGCTAAAATAATGTTTCAGAGTTTATTTTAATCCAATTTTTATGGGTGAAAATGTAACGATTAAAAAGTTTGTGCAATTAAACTATGACATGACTAAATCACAAGGAATAAATAATTTGTTTAAAAAATTAAAAAATTCTATTAATTTAAATGAAATCTTAACAAGGTCATTTTAGTCCAGAATTTAAGGATTTAAATGTACCAATTAAGGGATAAATTGTAATCCCTTCCCCCCCACACACCAAAAAAAAACAAAAAACAAAAAACCAAATGTGTAGAGAAGTGACCTATTACCTTTATTCTTAAATAATAATAATAATAATAATAATAATCCATTCTAACACACAAGTGGTCTTTTTTTGATTGGCAATAAATGAGTTTTGAACCTTTGAGCACAACGACAAGACCTCTTAAATAAAACAGGGTAGATGGCACACATATACTTTTGAAACTTTTCAAATACTAGTAAGGGTTGCACGTGCAAGGCATGTGCTGCTCCTTTGGGTGAGAAAATTTAAGATAGAATTATTTTTTAAAGTAGTATCAAACCATGTATTTAAATTTAGAATATTTATTTAACATATGACTATCTATTTAGTATGATAATTTTTTAGGAGAAAGTAATTGATATCAAATGATACCATGTCAGCGGTATCAAAATCCAATAAGTGTAAGACATGTCAACAAAAAATAACTAACCCACTAATAATTGAAAGACATGTGTTAGCGGGTAGTTATTTTGGAA
This sequence comes from Quercus tomentella, assembly GCA_028535165.1. Classification (NCBI taxonomy): domain Eukaryota; kingdom Viridiplantae; phylum Streptophyta; class Magnoliopsida; order Fagales; family Fagaceae; genus Quercus; species Quercus tomentella. Next base: position 17,768,827 of record JAPQVY010000122.1, read on the forward strand.
ACAAGTTTCTCGTTTATTAGATTTTGATACGAATGACGTAGTATCATTTGATACAAAATACTTTTTCATTTCTTAGAACTTATTTACTAAAGACAATATCTACTAACAAAAAAATTATACTGAGAATGATAACAAATGTCGTCATCTTCCAACAATAAACAATTAAATTGTGATAAAACATTGTCACAATATTTAAATTTTCGCAATAAATGATGACATATGCTACAATTAAAACTCTTCATCAAATTAAATACCTATAATCATTTGCAATGAATATTTTGTTATTCATACTTCATTCTTTATCATTTTATTTTATGAGCCTAACTACAATACTTAGCTTACTTAATTTTTAATGAACACATTTTTAAGAAAGAAAACAAATAAAAAAAATAACAAAATAACAAAAGACATATGTCATTGAAGTTTCTATTAGATAAAATTATAAATTTAGAAAATTTAAACCACTAATAAATTAGAATTCTCTAGGCAACAAATAGAATACCATACATCACCATTTTTACATTGTAAGTATGACTAACACATGAAACTCAAAATACACGAATAAAATTTTTGGGACATTAAAATTTAGTGAGGCATTTTAAATATTACACAATGAAATTTTCTAGGAACCATAAGATTTTGTTAGGATTTAACTAAGAGAGTAACAACAAGGACTATATACTTGTCTACAAAATATAAAGATGGAAATTATTCAACTTTAAACTTGGGGGATGAAACTACCCCAAACACAAAGGGGGAAAATACTTTTTTTCCATAATTCTTTTTTGTTGGTAAAAATATGTGTTTTTTTTCTTTAAATAGTGTGTTAAAAAAAAAAGGTCAGCCCAAGAAAACTATCTGTAAAACTATGAATTTTGGCTCAACAAATTGTCTAAAAAAAAAATTAGGAACAAAATAAATGTCACAATATTTTCTTAATACCTTTATTTTAGCTATGGTGGGCCCTAGTATGATATTTTATAATTTTATTTTAGAGTAATGCTTTATCCACAACATTTTCACAACAAATCATTGGTGATAAATTGTTATTGGGTTTTAATTGGGACAACCACTTTAAACAATGCATTAAAAAAAAAAAAAAAACACAACAACAACAACGACAAACAAAAAACGAACAGAAGAAAATTATGCGTGAAATATTGAATTTTTGCTCACCAAATTTGACTAAACCAAAAAAGAAGTCTAGAAACACAATAAAATGTCACAATATTTTCACAATACCTTTATTTTCAGACGTGATTAGTTTCGGCCTAATATATTATTATTTATTTTATAGAAACACCATCTCCATAATACTTTCATAACAAATTCTAGATAGTAAGTTGTTACTGATTTTAAAATAGACCCACGACTAATATCACTTTTTTATCTATCAATAGTAGCTTACCTACGATTTGTTGTGAAATTAGTGTGAAAATGTTATGGACTTAATATTTTTTTATTTGATTTATAAGAAACTGAGATCTCAACAATTGTGAAAATATTGTAATAACAACAAGTGTTACAACATTTTCACAAAACATTTATTTTCAATTATGGTTGGTCATAGTCTCATATTTTATTATTTTATTTTGACCTATAAGAAATTGACACCTCAATAATTGTGAAAATATTGTAAAATTTGTTGTGTCAGTATAACAATATATATGTCAGCTCATAATAATAATAATAATAATAATAATAATAATAATAATAATAATAATAATAATAATAATAATAATAATAATAAAGAGCACAAACAGATGACCAAAAAAAAAAAACAATGAAGTGATGAATAGTACATATTGAAGAAACCAATAAGTACCGTAGCTTTTACACATTCATACAACAAGTATTACAATATTTTCACAAAATATTTATTTTCAGCTATGGTTGGTTACAATCTCATATTTTATTATTTTATTTCGATTTATAAGAAATTGACACCTTAATAATTGTGAAAATACTGTGAAATTTGTTGTGTCAGTATAACAATATATATGCCAACTCATATAAATATTTAAAAGATAAAAATAAATAAAAATAAAAACTGATGACTGAAAAAAAAAAATTGTTGTGTAAGAATAACAATATATATATATATATATGTGTGTGTGTGTGTGTGTGTATGTGTGTACGCGCACGCGCTTCCCAGCTCATATAAATATTTTTTTTAAAAGAGCACAAACCAATGACTAAAAATAAAATCAAAAATCAAAAATAAAATGAAATGATGAACAGTACATATTGAACAAACCAAAAAGTATTGTAGAGTTTAAACATTCACACAACAAGTGTTACAACATTTTCACAAAACATTTATTTTCAGTTGTGGTTGGTTACAGTCTCATATTTTATTATTTTATTTCGACCTATAAGAAATTAACACCTCAATAATTGTGAAAATATATGAAATTTGTTTTGTATGTATAACAATATATATGCCAGCTCATATATATATATATATATATATATATAAGAGCACAAACTGATGACTCTAAAAAAAAAAAAAAAAAAAAAAAAAAAAAAAAACAAAAACAAAAACAAAAACAAAAACAAAAAAACAAAACAAAACAAAAACCCAATGAATTGATGAAAAGTACATATTGAACAAACCAAAAAGCATGGTAGCTTTTACAAACTTTCACAACAAGTGTTACAACATTTTCACAAAACATTTATTTTCAGTTGTGGTTGGTCACAGTTTCATATTTTATTATTTTATTTCGACTTATAAGAAATTGACACCTCAATAATTGTGAAAATATTGTAAAATTTATTGTGACAGTATAAAAATATATATATATATATATATGCTACCCTACATAAATATTTAAAAGAAAAAAAAAAAAAAAGCACAAACCGATTACTTGAAAAAAAAAAAAAAAAAAACTGTAGGCACTGTAGCTACAATGCCAATTGAATAAACCAAAAGGCATTGTAGCTACTGCGCAATAGCGCATTCGCGCTTTTTATATATAGATATTGTTATACCGTTAATATTTTTACATTTATTCATAATTATTAGTTCACTCTTTGAATTTATTATATTTAAATTAATATTTTTATATTAATTTGTTAATGATTATCTTTTAATTATTTCCTATGTACTTTCGTTTTACGAACTATATACATATAGTTATTTAAGATTATAGAGAAACCCAGGCATGATATATATGGAAGGGGGAAGAGGTGAAGCCAAGTCATAGATCTAAAAAACGCTAACAATCGAAGAACTTTCTACGGAACAAGGAGAGATATTGGGTCTTCTAACTATAATATTCCTAAGCAAGATTGATATTTCGAGCTCTATACTTGATTCTCCCAATATATTACAAATACATTGTTTTGAGTTAAATTTTACCCTATACAATTTATATTATGTTGTGTAGGATGATTAAATTTAAGTTTAATAATTAAATATGTCGTATCTTTTCTATTCATTACTATTTTCAATTTGTCAACCTTATAGTTTAACTAGCTAGTTGGTACATATTATTATTATTTCTAATGAAAATAGCCAAGATTCAAATCTCACATTCCCAACTATTGATATATTAATATCAACTCCCAATCCTATTATAATTTTAAGACAAATTGACATTATTTGTTTTTTCTTTTTTTAAAAAAAAAAATAAACACACATACAAAAAAGAGAGAATGAGATTCTAATAATTATTGGAGAGAGAGTTTCTTAAAAATCGAGCCAATAAATATGGCATATGGTCAACCGACATCACTTTTTTTTTTTTGAGAAGGAACCGACATCACATTAATATGTAACATTAGTTCATAAATTCATCACTCCTTATATTCTATATTGGTCTCTTTCTTTGTAAATGGATGGAAACGTAGGAGCTTATTAGGAGGTCCCAGTCCCACGCGTTTGTTGGAGAGATATTTTGCAAAATCCTTGCATGACTTTGCGTTATATAAAAGCATGAGGTCCCACATGTTTCTTGTAATGAAAAAATAGATTATGCCATAGCCCATGAGATACTATCTCTCTTGCAATAGCTTAGGTAGTTAAGGGTAGGATATTAGGATCTATAATTTTTTTTTAGATAGTTCGTCCTATTAATTGGTACTCTTAGAACATTCGTTAGCAGATTATTTTAAGAAAGTTTTGATACTACTTTCATGGAATATAAAATAATTGTAAAAAAATCAGTTGTTTTTTTATTTTTCATAAATATTTTTTAAAAATATTTCTTAAACCAATGTCCTAAAGACATTTATTAACTTTTCCCTACTTTTTATTCCTCAATAAGCATGAGAAGGACTTAATCCTAAAATCTCCCCATTAGACAAATTGAGCAATGAATTTGTGGGATATTCCATTCCTAAATGGACAAAGCTTTAAAAATAAAAAAATAAAAAAAAAGAAATTATTCCATTAATAAAGGGACAAAGTGTCTGTTCTATATTCTATAAAAGCAAAAAAATGGCAGTTACTAGTGAAAGGTGTTTGGATTCTGACGAGTACTATAAAATGGTCGTCCATAAAGTGACCGTCATTACTAAGGACGACCGTCATTACTTAAGACGATCGTCATTACTAGGGACGATCGTCATTATTAAGGACGATCATAAGCAAACATTAATACTCAGATATAAATTCCTTACTTAAATGGCACAAGTGTAACAAATGTACAGCCTTTTCAGCCACCAGGTCACAGTTGTTACAACTATCTCAAGCTGAACATTACACAACGGTTACAGGACATTGAATGGGGAAGTTAAATGGCTATTAAATGAGCCATTTAACCCTCCAGCTCAACCATAACTGATAGATAGCAATAAAATGCTTGTCCATATTGCAAACCGTCCCTGTTAATGACGAGTAAAAGTATGGACGAGCGTAAGCGCATTAGTTTCAGACAACATTTAATGTCCAAATGATAAATGAGCACGAAGCCGTTACTGTCGTCCAATTATGCGCATTTAATGGTCGTTACAGATGTTAAAGGATTGAGGATAAATGGTCATTATTAGGCCATAAATCCTCCAACTGTGGTACAACGTTAGAGAGGCCAGTAGATTGAGCATTTACTCACACAAAGAATATATAAAGCTACGAGAGACAAGTAAGTGAGGCATGTTGAACACACACAAATTACTCTACAGATTACAAATTTCTAAAGAGTTTAAGCTAATTTAAGCATCGGAGAGTCCTTGGCAAGTCTTAAACCGGTGTCATTATCTACTTGGTGCTTACTTTGGTACAAGATCTCCTGGTCGTCCATATTACTGACAAGGAACATACTGACAAACTCTAGGTCGTCCATTGTACTGACGAGATACATACGGTCGTCCATTGTACTGACGAGATACATACGGTCGTCCATCATACTGAAGAGAAACATACTGATGAGGTGAAATTCTGCTTCATTAGATTCAATATTTGCTTATTGGGGTTCATACATTGGTTTTGTACCATAAAATCTGTTTGGTCCTAAGTAATAAATTTCAATTTCATTGTAGGTTTTAATTAGCACAAGAGTAAACTACATATTTGGTCCCTATCCTTTATAGCATATTTCAATTTGGTCTCTAACCTTTCAATTGTGTCAAATTGGTTCCTAACCTTTTAGTGTCATGTCAATTTAGTCCTTTTTTTTTACATCTTGGATGAAAATTGATGACATGTCAAATGGTCAAAATAAAATTATAGTGTATTGTCACATCAATGAAAGCTAATTTTTTTATTTTGATCATTAGACACGTTATCAATTTTCATCCAAAAAATAGCAGTAAGGACTAAATTGACACAGTACTGAAAGGTTAGAGACCAACTTGACACAATTGAAAGGTTAAGGATCAAATTGAAATATGGTATATAGGATAGGGACCAAATATGTAGTTTACCCTTAGCTCAATTAGCAAAATTAATATCATGTCATCAATGTCGAATAAGAGATCCAAGATAAACCCTTCAGACACAAAAAACTAATTAGCATCCTAATCTAATGATAAAGAAGTTATATAGTAGAATCAGCGGATACTATATCTTAAAATTCAAACATATCTATTAAAAAAAAAAGTTCTATATTCTTAATTATTTTAATATATTTATAGTGCATCATATGATATATAAGGGGAAAAATAAAATAAAAAGGAAGAGGGTTTTCACTTGGTTTAGACATATTTTTTACTAATACTTTATGCTATGATATAATTTAGACATGGCCTTTGTTATTCCACTAAAGGTGGATGGTCTAAAATAACCCTATATTTTAATTGTGACAATTTTTCGTAAAAAGAAAAATTAAAAGTTAAAAGAGTAATTTAACATGTTTTTAAACCAACTAAATACTTGCATTTTGTTCAAAATATACCATTTAAAATGGTCATAACATATCAAGCATAAACTCCACTGCTAAAACTACTTGCTTCTCATTCAATAGTAGAAAATTCGAACCACTCATGACTTCTCAAAAAGAGCTTCAAACTATGTGCCTAGTGCTTCCATAAAGGCTAGTAATATATAATTTTATTGTCAATATTTTGGAAATATTGACTACAAGATTTATTATTATAAAATTTTACAATTCTCATATAAATACAATACATCAAAGGTTGGGTTTATTTATTTATTTATCATTGTGTTTAGATAGGTTTTAGTTACAACTTATGTGAATTTATATTAATTTTATTTAATAGACATTTATTGAGTGTGTGAATTGAACCAATTTAAAACTTGATATTTTAACCACCGCACATCCTTAGTGCGATGGTCACTCCACAAGTATAAATGATTGTGGAATGTGGGGAGGGAGGCAAAGGCCGGGGTTCAAGTCTTTAGGAGGGAGCTTCACACACATATACACTTATATTAGGCTAGAGTAGAATTTTTATCTTGTATTAAAAAAACAAGTTGATATTTAACTAATTCTTTTTAAAAAAGTTTATTGTTTAATTTCCTATAACCATAAGATGGCATAATTTGCTTATTTAAACATAATTTAATTTCTTTATAAAATAAAGAAAATGAATGATTAATTCCACAAAAGAAGTAAAATCACCCCAAACTATAAAGTGATTATGCAATTTATCAAAAACTTTAATCAAGTTTAATTAGGTGGAGTTTGGATAGCATTTTCAACGCTTGCGTTGCGCGTTTGTGTTTGTTAGTGGCCCATACACTGTTCACGGGACTTACAAATCTCTTTTTTTCAGCAAAATTTTCATTAAAAATGGGTCTCACGACATTATTCACACATTTAAAAATTATTTTGCTATAGTGTTTTCAGATTTTAATTTTCAGCAATAAGCGGTATCCGAACAGACCCTTAATTGGCAAAATTTCTCCAAAAAAAGGGCTCAAAAAGAGTGTAGCCACTTGTTAGAGGGAGATATGTCATGGCTATTTTGATAGTGGAATTTGCATATGAACTTGTATGAGTTGTATCTTAGCTAGACTTTGGTTAAAATAAAAGTACGATTGGTACACTTGAAAGTATTGGTTGGCATTAGTAATATGGGCTGCTAATCAAGAGGCCCACAAATTAGTTTGTTGGGATGACTTTTGTAACTGAGCGTGATGGGCCTTCCGTCTTTTGGGCAATAAAAGCTACAAACACTCCATAGAAAAAATGAAATAGAATGGGTCTTTTCTTCATTTTTTTTTTAATATTTTTTATTTTTTATTTTTTTAATGTGAAGTATTATAAGTCTAGATGAGGGGATGGTATCTTGTGAGACGGGTGCATGTGCCCAATGTCTCACTAATATATGGGTCCCACACACTGACATTGGGCGCATGTGCCCATCTCATACAAGATTTCTTTCCTAGATACAGACACTACTAGGGATGGCAATGGGGCAGGGCGGGGCCGAAGGGTGGGATCTTCGCCCCCGCCCCGCATGGATTTTTCTTGCCCTATCCCTGTCCCGCCCCGCATGACGGGAAAATTTCTTGCCCCATCCCCGCCCCTTAAGGCCCCGCGAAGACCCGCGAAGCCCCACCCTACACCATAAAACTTTATTTCTTGTTAATTTTCTCTACAATTATTACCATTTTTTCAAATAAAATGACATGTTTCAATAATAAAAATATACTTGAAATTATAAATAAATTTATTCTATCGAATCAAACTAATTTTTAGCAAATACTAAATAATATTATCTAAATATTTAACAAGATAATATCACAACAAAAATCTCATAGTATGACACAATAAAATAATCCAAACTCCTAATACATAACAAAATAAAAATTAGCTAGTTCTTCAAAAAGAATCTCTACTTAAATAAAATAAGATGATGATATTTTTGTTTAAATAGTAGGGTTTTAGGGTATGAAAAAATTACCTTTTAACCCTTATTAATGCGGGGCGGAGCGGGGATGGGGCGGGGCGGGGTGGGGTGGGTCTAAAAAGTGTAAACCCATCCCCGTCCCGCCTCGTGGTGCGGGTTTAAAATCTCGCCCCATCCCCGTCCCACCACCTTTGCGGGGTGGGGAAAATCCGCACGGGGCGAAGCGGGGAGGGGCGGGTCAAGCGGGGCGGGGCAAAATTGCCATCCCTAGACACTACTGAACGCGTTTATAAAATAGAGTTGAACGATGCAATTTTCTTTGGATATGGACCACTTACAAAGGGATCAATCTGAACCGTTCCTTAAATATTCATGTTTTTCTTATGAACCCATGGCTAAATTGACAAAATCTACAAAGTCCGGATGCTAATGAATAAACATTAATGGTAGAGCATGAAAGTCTTTGCTTTGCCTAGGTACTAAATATTCTCTAGTCTTTTGAGGCAATTTCTAGGCTAAGAAGCTGAGAACAACATAAGTACATGGTTGGTCACTTTCATAATTAATACTAGTGTGTAGCCTCGTGCATATATATGGGTATAATTAAAAACAATTACAATTATACTTCTTTTTAGAAGATATTCAAATTATACATAGTATTAGTTTACATTTTTAAAAAATATATATATATATATATAATTTAGAATTTAATTGGATTTAAACTCTTCGATTTTTTCACCCAAAAAATACTTGCCACAAAAATTTTAAAAAAATAAATGGACACATGGTGGAAAATTGAATTTTTACTCTTCGATTTTTTTCACTCAATAATTCACTTGGCACAAAATTAAAAATTAAATTGGACATGTGGCCCAAAATTGAGAATTCAATTAAAATCTAATTGGATTTTTTCTGAACTTTGGTTATTAAGCACAATTTTTATCATAAAATATAAATAATTAGTTAAATTATTTTTAAAAAAAGTATATTTAATTAGTTACATATTAAAATTCTTACATAAATTTAATACTACTTATGATCATTTTTTTTCTAAGTTTAATAAGATAGAATGTGTGATGATATTCGTTGTGTGGTGATTTTTATTGAATATATGTGATTGGTTTTTATTTTTTTATTTTTTTTATTTTTTATAATACATTAATATTAGATTTTTAGTATTTTGCATTCATTAACTTACTTGGCACAAAAATTTAAAAACTTAAGTAGATACATGACACAAACTTAAGCGGATAATTATGATGTGGTCCCCACATAAATTTAGACACACAGCGCAAAATTAGATTATAATTTCAAATTCTAATTGTCTCTCTCTCTCTCTCTCAATGTCAAAAAACCTACTTGGCCAATAATTATATGGAATTTTTGTTTTTAATATTGTGGAGTACGTTGACTTGCAATTGTTCTTGCAAAGAAGGATAGGTCAACCAATGCAAAGCATGTAACCTATTATTGAAGTATTGATGCTTGAAGTTCGTTGTATTGTTACCTTCTCCAAGAACATTGGCCTGGACTTCATAATTCAATGTACATACAAGTAATTAGTCATGTTTCCGATTGCCACTTATGTCAAGTCGAAGAAATTTTAGCTTTCGGTGGGTCTCAGTTTCCTTCAAAATATTTATATTTGATTTTCGTCAAACTTATACCATAGCGTTGTTCCCGAATTTCAGCCCAATAAATTTGAAGCTACAATATAGTTCACAACATTTTAATAATTATTGGGGGTGACAAATTACAATTAGTAAATAATAAAAGTAATGTTAGTTGTTTCTCAAAAAAAAAAAAAAAAAAGTAATGTTAGTTATTGTGGGGCCCAATAATTTATGGGCCAGGCCCATTTGCTCGTGGAGAGTCCGAAGGCCCAAGCCGAGGAGAGCTATGGACCAAGCCCGATAATAGAGAGCACCAAACAGTTTTGGGATACAGCCGAGGACAGTTCAGTCCTCGGCAGATCCAAAATCCCACTAAAAAAGAAAGGGTAAAACTGGTATAGGACTAAAACTTGAAAGAAGATCTAAAATATCTTGGGAAAGTTATCCTTACTACCCTTCCCAGATAAGGCTCTGCACCTAACAGAGCCGTATTCTTCAGCTTTATCAACCATCCCCAACAATTCTGGGATGAGACTGATGGGACAAATATCAGTCTTGTAAAGGTTGACCCTACACGTGGACGAAGGACAGCGAACGCAGGCTAATATAAAAGAAAAAGTAAGTGAGCCAAAAAGGGGGGCTCTTTCGATCCCACCTCAGGAAGAGACTCCATGGGGGAAAACACCGGAACAACTCACGCAGATCAGAGAAAAACCCACCGTTGGGGAACCGGAATAGGACCTTAATGCTCCTCGGATCAAGTCCGAGGAGTCCAACCCCATGGGATGCGACACTATAGGGCCTGAATGTTCAAACCCAACTCCTCTTTCTATATGAATTCCTCACAAAATTAGACCGGAATATCGCCCCGTGCCCAACGGCTAGCTTTTCAAGCCCACTCTCTACAAATCATATTGTGAGGGATTTTTCATGTGTGAGCCCAACATCCCTATTGGGCCTCAACAGAATCGTGTCCTTACAGTTATTATCCTAATCCATAAAAATGATATTGTACCAATCACAATCTACCACCCTCAACAATTTGTAAAATTTGTTGTGTTTATAGCAATGTTGAATTCCAATCATCATCTACTGGGTGTAAAAACATTATTAGGGTCATTTATTGTTGGCAAATTGTGTGTCAAATTAAGTTTCAATTGTAATTGTATTGACTTCCATGTATATATTTTATTTGAGTTATTATAAATTGAGTAATCAAGGTTGAAGAACTGAAAGAATAAGTGAAACTTGTTGCTTAAAAAATCTCGGTTGAGTGAAAATTGAGGTATTAGGCAAGATGATTAGGGAGAGCTTTAGCGTAGACCTACAAAGAAGCTTGCTCGACATTCATCGGTCACCTTGGTCGAGCAAGATTCTCAAAAACTTAATATATTAGAATTTTCTAAATTCGTGAACAAGTCATCGAACTCTTGATTTGTACTTTCTATAAGAACGAAATAACCCTAATCATCTAGAAATGAAGGTAGAGGTGGCAATATAATTGGAAGTAGGGGTGGCAATTTTTATCCATATCCATGAACCCATCCATAACCCACCTTATTTGGATAAGTCTTAACCCAACCCATTTGAATATTTGGGTTAAATAGGTAAAGACCCATTAGGTAATTTAATTAGATGGGTCTAAATGGATAAATCCACTAATACCCACTAAACTCATCTAAAATCTAAATTTAAATAAACCCACAAATACCCACTAAACCCGTCTTAAATCTAAAATTTAAATAAACAACATTACCTCTAAATTTCTAAGCCAAAAAATTTGGCCCTCAGTCTCACTCTCCTTAACATTAAAATACATTTTCCTCAAACTTTCTCAGTAAGCAAACAGGTTAGAACTTCAAATTAAGGAAATTCTAGAGAGAGATGGAAGGTACTTGAAGAGCAGATTTGAGGTCAGGCTTCAACGGTGGCGTAGAAGGTCATTGAAGGCATTGTTGTAGGTCGTTGAAGGCATCAGATTTCTCAGGTAAGTCACTCAATTCTTAGGTTGATTTCTAAGTTAAAGTTTTCGAGAATTTTGGGTTTGGGGTTTTCGGAGACAAAAACAACTTCGGTTCAAAATATATTTAAGCATTTCAAATTCCGTTCAAGCAAAGGTAACAAGCAAAGTCCACTTCATATTTTTGACCCATCTTGTCCTTCCACGACATATATGGGGCCAAATAATCAGTTCGTGAGCTACTAGAGAAGAAATGCTTGGCTGAGTCTATGTGAGAACAAATAACAAAACCCTAGATACAAAGGAGGCACACTCTTCTCTCTTTAAAAAGCCTAATAAAAACGTGTTTAAGGTTTCCTTTATATACTAGTAGTGTTTTACTTGAAATCCTATACGTTTAAGTAGAGTTTGGGCTAAAATAGAATTCTGCAGATACGTGTTTCGATCAGTTAAGCCTGTTTCTCGATCGGCTGAACCAGATAGATTACAAAATCTTCTTTCAGCAGTTTGTATGTTCTTGAATCTTGACTTGTATCACCTTGAGCATTGTCTAATAATACCTATAGACTCTAGGATGTATATCTATACAGGTTTGTGTTCACGATTTACCAATTGTTCTAAACTTTTAAAACCTAACAATATTATTTCTAGAGTTTATCCTTGTGAATTCAAGTAACCCTTTATAATTTTAAGAGTTTACATATAGCTAAAATGATATCTAACTTACTATGGTTTATGTCCAACGCCACTTACACCTCATTTGGTTGGGGTGAAAATAAGGGTGATGGAAAATGGGAGAGTGAAAGTGGAGAAAACTAAGGGCCTGTTTGACTCAAAACTCAATTCTCAAATCCCATTTCTCATCACTCAAACTCAGTTTTCATATCTCATATCTCTATCTCTACTTTTTCCTTAACTTTGTCTTATTTTTGTTTGGTTTCAAATCCGGGTGAGTTTAACTCAAAATTTTGACAAAGTGGTGGAGCCCATGTACTATGCAGATCAGAACAGTAACATGTCTCTCTCTTCCATCTCTTTCATTTTTTTTTCCTCTCCTCTTTCACGAAACCTGAAACGTTTAAACCTTTCTCCTCCCATTTTCGGTCTCTACCACCTCCAACAATCCACAAACCCACCAATTGCAATTCTCAAATATCCAACCCACCGCCATTGTTTGGCATCCACCACTATACAAATCACCAAAAATCAAACCCATCCACCATAGGAGATCCACCAACACCTTCAACATCATAGCAAATTCTTTTACATATATATAATGAAAATAAAAAGAAAAAGAGACACCAGAAAAAATTACCCCACAAATCCCACAACTCCAAGCCCAAAAAGCACACCTTAACCCGATTAAAACGCAAATCACAACTGAAATTGAAGCCCTCTGCCATCTCTGCCATCATCGCGTGAAGAAAAAGAAGAAAAGAAACCAGAGTAAAGAAGAAGAAAAAAAGAAAAAGAAAAAGAAAAAGAAAAAGAAAAAGAGAAGCAGCTGAAAGAACCCAACTTGAAGAAGAAAAAAAAAAAGAAAGAAAAGAGAAAAGAGGAGAGGGAGAGAAGAAATATCAGTACGCTGGAGAGAAAAAGTGAAGAAGAAAAAGATGTTTGAGCACATGTGTGGTCTTAAGTGTTTGACCGTGGGTCCCATAAAGTCACAATATTTACCATTATGCCACTGAAACTTAGTTTTCAACTTCTGAAAACACCAATTTGGTGTTTTCGGTTTTCATCACTCTCAATCAAAATTTTTGAGTTTGAGTGATGAAAACAACATTAGAAAATCTAGCCAAAAAAAAAAAAAAAATTTGTGTGGGTCCCATGTTTTTTGATAACTCAGTTATAAGTTTTAGATCATATCACTCAAAACTCCTCTAAACCAAACAGGCCTTAAGTTTTCTCTTATTTGGTTGGGAGAGGAAATTTGGGGAGAAAATGGGTGGTCTTGGATATTTTTCACCCAAGCCTACCAAATCCCATCTCTCCAAATTAGAGAGAAGACGAGAAAAGTGAGAAAGAATTGTGAATGATAATTTCTTCCCTTACTATTACAACACCTATTTCTTTTCCTTCTTTCTTTTTTCTTTAATTGATTATGCTTTTTTTTCTTTTTTGTTATCTGTCTTTTGTTATTCACTGATTTCATTGCATCTCCCTTTTGATGGCATCGCTTTTTCTCATTAAATATCTTTTTTTTTTTTTCTTTTAGAAACAAATTAACTATTAAACTTAAGTGCACACACATGCACACACGCTTAATTACACTCTCTCACCAAGCTCAAACATTACTTAATCAAAGTACCACTACAAAAGGGTCTTATCATTGGATCTAGCTGCGTTTTGTTTATTTATTTTTTAATTGAAGGATGTGTTTTGATTTTATTGGATATGGTTGTGGTTTAATGGAGTTAGTCACTATTCTTATCCTTTTATTCTTCTTCTTTATTGTGTTATTTATTATTTATGTTTTATTGATACTATATTTTATCCTTTTGTGTCGTCATAATTTATTGAGATAATTTTTTAAAAAGAATTAATGGCCCATAAAGAATTATATGTGTCTATCCTAAAATTTCATAATAAATAGCGTGTCGCTAGCTATTTTTATAACATTAAAAAAAATTAATGATATCTTAAAAAAAAAACTTATATAATAGAAGTGTAAATTCAAAACTACTTTTTCCATTATTTAATTTTTTTTCTCAACCAACCAAAATTTGTTTATTTTAGTTTTCTATCCTTCCACTTTTCATCCTCTAACTAAATATATATGGTAGAAAATAAAATCTCTTTTTCATCCCCAACTATTTTTTATTCCCTCACTTTTCCAACTTCCAACCAAATAGAACTTTAAAACATAATAATACACTATATATTATCTAGAAACATTTCTATAAAAAAAAAAAAAAAATGTTATGCAGAGGAAATGCATAAAGTGAACTATAATTTAAAAAAATATTATGCAAAGGAAATGCATAAAGTGAACTATAATTTGGAACATTTATGGCTTGTCGTTCTTAAAGGTTTAATAACCAAGTGAAGGTATTTATAAACGGCAATTTTACATTCCTTTAAGTGGTAAGATTTAAGAGTAATTAATTAGACAACATATTATTTTAAATGGGATGCATGATTTTACATTCTTTTAAGTGTTAAGATTTAAGAGTAATTAATTAGACAGCATATTATTTTAAATGGAATGCATGAAGTTAATTAATGGAAGTTTTTTCAAAGCAATCATATTTTTGTCAGTGTCTCAGTGGCGTCTTACACACGTGTTTCTCTGTGAGTTGGGAGATGTCAAGTACAAATAAATTATACTGGGACCAGAGCAAGTTAAAGTCAAGTCAAGAAACACATTGCATGGTTTCTAGAAAAAAATAAAATAAAAGGTTCAATGCCTTTTTGCTTATTTACAAATTAATATGTTTATTTCTTAGTTTGGATGCAACATTTTGATGAAAGATTATTTATTAAAAATTGCATGATTAAGATACAATTATATATATATATATATATAAATAAATGAGGTCTTAAAAATTTACATAAGTAAATAAAACATACTAAAAATTAAAAGAAAAAATCGATGTCAAATAGATATGATGTAACTGTAAGCTTTTTTATTTAAAAAAAAATTATATATTTTTTATTATCTGTATTGATGCTGATTATGCTCTTGCTGTTGTTGACTTCTTATTCTTCTAGTAAAAATGGTTCAATATATAGTAGCAACTTTGTGGTGATGGTGAATTTACCAAAAAACTTTGTAGTGATTTATTCCGCAAAAAAAAAAAAAAAAAAAAAAAACTTTGTGGTGATATAGAAAAAGTGAAAATAATTCATTTAAATACAATCACATCCATTAGATGGTACAAAAAATGTCAAGCCGGCGTATATTATGAAAATTTATTAGTGTATATAAGCCCGGAGCATATAAAAAAAAAAAAAGTATAATTGGATTTTTTTTTTGGGATAACTAAAATAAAAATAAAAAATAAAAAAACTATAGTGGTTTCTTAGGGTACTCACAGTAAAGGTGCTATAACTGCTATAATGCTATTTTAACAACTAAAATACCAAAATACAAGTACAACAACAAAGGATCTATACTTAAAAAATTTAGCAACAGAGCTACAGTAAGTTGGTATCTTTAACAACCTACTATAGCTCCAAACTTATAAATAAAACTAATATTTTATTTGTTCTCTCTCCTCCTTTATTTAAAAAAATATTTTCCCTTTCTCTCTCTCTCTCTCTCTTTTTTTTTTTTCTCCTCTCCTCTAATCCATTTCTCTCCTTTTTTTTTTTTTTTTTTTTTTTTTTTTTCTTATCCTTTATTCAATGCTGTTTTTTTTTTTTTTTCTTCTTCTTCTCTCTTCTCACCGCTGGATCATGTTGGTGGTGGATCATGGATCATGACTGAGATTTGGTTCGTTTTGGTTGATTTGGTGGGTTTTGGGTTTGTGATTGGGTTTTGATTTGGGTTAAGGTTGTGGGTGGTGAGTCAAGTGGCTTCGATGGGTTGGGTTGAAGTTGTGGGTTATGGCTTCAATGGGTTGATTTAGGTGATTTGGGTTGAGGTTGTGGGTTGTAGTTGGATCATGGATCGCATCTGAGATTGGGTTTTGATTTGGATTGAGGTTCTGGGTTGAGCTTCGATGGCTTGATTTCTGTGAGAGATGAGTCACAGTGACTGTGCTGTGTTTATGGTTGTGGTTGAGAGGTGGAAGAGGAAGGTTGGTGGTGGTTGGATTATGGGTTTTTTTTTTTTTTTTTTCCTTCTACCGTCGTGGTTTGTGGTTGTGGCTGGTAGGACAACGGTGGAAGTGGTTGTTGCTGTTGTGTTGTGATGGTTTGGTTTTTGTGGTTGATATTTATCATTATTTTAATGAGTTATTTATATTATTTTAAATGGGTTGCTAAAATTATAAATTTTTTTCTGTAGGGTGTATTATAAAGTGGGTTGTTAAAATAGATAAAGTAGTATTTTGAGTTGTTAAAAACTAAATTTTATAGATGCTTTACTGCGAATGCTCTTACACACGTGTTTCAATGAGTTGTGCATTAGGAAAGTTCCGAATTAAGTAGAGTCTGTCTAGGTTTGAGAGGTCACGTACAAGTAAATTATATTGAACTTCCATGGCTAGTTAAAGTCAAGAAACACAACGCAGGGCTGCCACAAATTAAATGGTCAACGCCTTTTTGCTTTATTTACACATTATAAACATTTGTTCTGAGTTTGGATGCAACTTAATTTTGGTTGAAAGGTTGTTTATTTGTTTAGTAAAATATTATTTAGCTCAAATATTCACCACAAAAAAAGGACCATTGCAGCGGGCCAAAACCGCTGCAAAAGCCCAAAAAAGGGCCGCTAAAGGTCCATTTGACCTATAGCGGCAGGTGCTATTGGGTGGTTCGTCTTGTCACAGTTGCGGTGCTGCTATAGATCAATTTGCGGCGGGATCAAAAAGCGCGACAATAGATCTGCCATTCAGCAACGCTTTTGGTATATTGCAGAGGGCTAAAAACCGTCGCCATATGAGGTGTGCGTTCGGGTCAAGTGGCTTTTTAGCGGTAGGATATGCCTGCCGCTATAGGTTGTGACCTATAGTGGCGGGCAATAAGCGCCGCTATAGGGCTTTATGTACAACAGGCCTTATGTACCTTTTAGCGACAGTTTTGCCCGCCGTTATATGTTTGAAGCTTTAGCAGCGAGCGATAAACACTACTATAGGTCTTCAATTGTATTAAAATGTTATTCCTTCAGCGGCGGTTTTTGCCCACCGCTATAGGTGAATTTGTTTTTCCCTCTTGGGTTTTAAACCCGCATATCTATTGCAAATAACCTATAATAATTTTAGCTCCACTAAGTCAATACCACAAATGTAGATAACGCCACAAATGTCTCCAAACTAACATTATATTAACATAGAAATATATTATCAAATACATAACATTGCCTATAACTATTATCAAAATTCCAAAGTATTTAAACAAATCCTTCAACACTTCCAAAAAATGCGGTTGTTTAAATGTAGTTCTTTGTCACGTCTCCAATATCATCAACGTGCATTTGAAACTATCAACCAAAAAGCAAATCAAAATTATACCCTTTGGCAAAACTACATGGTCCAAATAAAAGTTTAGTAATGAAAAGCTTAGAAAAAACTTACAACGGCTAACCATATGAGAGGATGCTGCTTCATTACCATCACATGGACAAAACTAATTTCCAACAACACCCCACTATGAGTGGAATCCTGCACCAAAATTTAAAGAATGAAAACTTAAGCACCAACTGAAAATTTCCCTAACGCATATTCTTGCATCAAATAACATAGTGAACATCATCCATAATAAGATTCTCTAACAATGATAGTAGCTTTGCTATGGAGAGGCAACCTATTATTTAAAGCTAAACAATTACATGAACTTCAGAAAGATCCAGCACAAAAATAAACATAAGAGAAAGCAATAAACAATGAATCATTTGAAACTAAAAGAGAAAGTATCATGACACAGATGTCACATTCCTTTCCTTTTTCTTTCTTGTTTCAAAAAATTAGGCATACAACATACATATCTACATGTTAACCGAAATGTCTAATAAAATGAATGAAACCCCCAACTTTCAATCTAAAAGTTTATAATTTGTTTCATATAATAAAAGTTTTACCAACTTCAAGTTGGGGATATGAGATAAAATACAACCAATTTGATGCAAAGTCAAGGCATTTCTCAATGGATTTCCATTCTAGGCAATTGGCTGCACTAGCATGTAATGTGATTTAATTAGGCTTAAGATATTACACAAGATGTGATCCTATAAGCCTTAACTGACTTATAACCCAAACCAACCATAAGCATGCTTATAAGAAGACAAAAAATGCATATATTGTATATCACACAAACATTGACATATAATTTTAAGGAGAAGAAACTAACCAGAGAGAGTTTTTGAAACTCTAAGACTCATCATCACTAGACTCATCATCATTGCAGTCATCATCATTGGACTTATCATCATTAGACTCATAAACATCATCACTAAGCTCTTCATCATCGATAAAGTCTTATTCAAGCAATTCATCCTCACTAATCAATGGTGTATCATAAATGGTTCATTCTTCATTAACTCGAGCCCAAGCATGGTTGTCATTTGCATCATCACATGCATCATCAGTAGTTATATTATAAGGGACATTCTCAAGATAGGTACCCACTTCATCATCATCATGTGAAGCATTAATACCAACATCAAACATCTCCCTAGGTTTTGTTTTGACCACCATCGCCCAATCTTTATGTCTCACATCTTCCACGTAAAACACTTATGAAACTTGAGATGCTAATACATAAGACTCGTCAAACAATCAACCACCAATGTGTATCAATCGTGAAAATTTGACAAGGAGAAATCAAAATTCATCTTTTTTGCATCCTCTCCCACTAATAACATTAACCCATTGACATTTAATAGTACATATTGATACTTGTCAGAGTAGTTTAACTTAATAATATTGATTAGTACACCATAATAAGCAGCACCACCTTCAGTAACAACACAAACTCCACTCTTTTGAGTTTTCCTAATTGCCTCAGAGTCTTCGATGTAAAACTTCACACCATTTATAACATAACATTTGAATTGTTTTGCTTTAGCTAGATATCGAACAAGCCATATGACTTTATCAACGAGTTTGTTTTTCTCAGACGCATCCATTAACATCACCTAATATAGACAATGACCTTTATTATAAGTATGTTATCTAAAGTGTTACAATCAAGTTTTATATATATGCTTTACTTACATAGTTCCTAAACCAAATGCAAAATTTCTTCATATGCTGCTTTTGAATAACATCATCAATTACATGAAAAGGAAAATTAGCCTTGATCTCCGCTATGTGTACACTATGTAGACAAACGTGTTAGTATTAAGTTAGAATATTGTACTTGAATGCTATAAAAGAATACGCAATGACATATTACTTACTCGCGAAATGGGACGATTTCTTCACAATTGAATAGCACATAACAATGTACTTGGATCCATGAATTTGAATCTAGTGTAATGCTCGCCATCACACCCATGGATTCCTTGACATTCCTTACAGGCCGATTGAATGTAGTTTCAACAGATTTAAAATAACTTGAGTAGAATGCTAAGCATTCCTCTGCTATATACCTTTTTGCAATGGAGCTTTCTAGATAAGTTTTATTATATACATAAGACTTAAGTCTTAACAAGTACCTATTGGAAAACCCAAGATCAACAACGGGAAATTGGTGTGAAAAACAATTAATTAGATAGACCAAATTACTATATGTGTTACCTTTCTATGGGATACATCCAATGATAATGAACTAGGCCAGCAACTTTGGCTTCGGTTGCCAAATGCATAACTAGATGTACCATCATTGTAAAAAAAAATGGAGGGAATATTCTTTCCAACTCACACAATGTCACTGCAATTCTCTTCTCGAGAGCCCCAAGTTCCTCCATATTTAGTACTTTGAAACATATCTCCCTAAAGAAACAAGACAAGTCAATTAAAGGCCTACTCACTTCAGGGGGCAAAGATCCGCGTATTGCTATCAGAAAAAGTTGCTGTATTAAGATGTGATTATCATGGCTCTTCATCCCACTAATCTTGTGTTCTTTGAGCTTAATGCAACATGAGATGTTTGAAGAATATCCATCTGGCACTTTTACATCATTCAAAACATGTAGAAAACCATCATTTTCACTAGCATTCATATGGTAGCAGGCATGTAGCATACGTATCTGATCATTCTCAACTTTTTCCAAGTGAAGTTCACTTCTTATACCTATATTCTTTAAGTCTTGACGTGCCTTCAAGTTATCTTTTGTCTTGCCATCCAAGTTCAACAATTTGTTGATTATATTATCGACTACATTCTTTTCAATATGCATAACATCAAGATTGTGACGCAACACATGGTCTTCCCAATAAGGCAAGGTGAAAAATATACTTCTTTTCTTTCACACAGTTAAGGCTTCCTCCCCTCTTTTTCTTTTATTGAACAAATTAACTGTTTTCTTCCTAAACACATGATTGACTATAGCATTCGTTTGTAACATGATTTCCCCTTCGAATACCGTAATAGGAGCTGATCTCGTATCAACATGCCCATCAAATGATTGTTTTTGCTTATGAAATTTATAATCACTATCTAAGAATCGCCTATGTCCAATGTAACTAAATTTCCTTTCATATCTTAACCAACGAGACTAACTATCATAGTTACAAGGGGGACATGCAAGAGCACCTTTGGTATTCTATCCTGAGATATCACCATATGCAGGAAAATCATTTATGGTCCACAATAATGCAGCATGCATTTGGAATGATTTTTTTGGAAGATACATCAAACATTTTTACTTTAACATCCATAACTCCTTCAGTTCTTCTACTAAGGGTTGTAAGTACACATCTATATCGTTCTCGGGCGAGGTTGGACTGGGAATCAATAATGATAGCATAAAAAAAGACATTTTCATGCACAACTATGGAAGGAGATTGTGTGGGATAAAAATGACAGGCCATGTACCATGAGTACTACTCATATTTCCATACGGGTTGAATCCATTGGCTGCTAATCCAAGTCTTACATTACGAGGCTCTGATGAGTACTCTATGTACTTAGAGTCAAATGATTTCTAAGCTTCAGAATCAGCAAGATGCCTTAGTAACCCTTCTTTCACACGATCATTGACATGCCACTTCATATGATTGGCTATTTCAGGAGACATAAAAAGTCGTTGCAATCTTGGCTTTAAGGGGAACCATCGTAGGATCTTTGCAGGTTTCTTTTTTCTTTTCTTTTTTTTTTCCTTTTTTTCTTTTTTTTCTTGGGGGAAGCATTAGTACTTTGTTGACTTTTAGACTTATTACTTTCCCATTTTGAACGGTTACAGTTCGGACAAGCTTCAAGGTTGGCATTCTCCTTCCAATATAAAATACAATCTTTAGGACAAGCATGAATCTTCTCATAGCTTAAGCCCAAATTCTTAATAATCTTCTTAGCCTCATAACAATCTTTTGGTAACTTAGCATTTGAAAGAAGAAAATCAAACAAAAATTGTAACAACATAGTAAATGATTTGTTGGTCCAACCATTAAGACAATTCATGTGGTACAAATGCACAATGGTTGACAATTTACTAAAATGCTTACATCCTTCATAACAAGGTTATTTAGCATCTTCAAGCAATTTTATAAACCGAAGTGCATCTTCATTAGAACCTTTTGCGGGACCTTTTGTGGATTGTTGCACAATAGGGACTTCTTCCATTGGCCCAGATGTCATATCTTATATGGGGAACATGTCATGCAACATGTCACAAAGATTGGCATACTCTATCGGGTTTTTTTGGACATAACTATTAGGAATTTCAGAAGAAGTCTATGCAGATGATGATTCCCCGTTAAAAACCCGATGGTTATAACCCCTACAAATCCCTTTTGACACTAAGTGAGCCTTTACGACATCTATAGGCCACGAATTTGTATGCACACATTTTCTACACGGACATGAAATCGTTCCATCTGGGTGTGCATGGTTAGATGCAAAATTCAGAAACTGTTGGACTCCATCTAAATATTCTCACGACCTTCTATTTGTAATTTTCTTTTAACTCTTATCCATTGCTATAAAGTGGTTTACAAGAAATACCTATAATATGATTTCATGAAAGCACAAAGCAAGAGTTAACACATATTTCGTTTACACAATTTCACTTTAATTTAAGAAATATATCATCTTTAATCATTCACTTTCAGCTATATTTCTAACAAAACAATGAATTTAAACGCGAAGAGAAGTTATCAATACATTTGGTAACTATAACATCATTACGATCAATAGCCTAAAAAAAATTAATCAAATAAAAACTAACTCAACAATAATCATCCAATATTACACAAAACAGTTAACACTCTCAATATCAAATAAAACCACCTTATTACTCCATGCAAGCCACTTGCTTGCCCCAATTCAACAATCCACCACAACCACAGAGAGAGAGAGAGAGAGAGAGAGTACTTTAATTATTTCACCAACTTCACTTACTTTGCTAGCAATTAGTTGTATCTATATTGCTACTCTACACATATATAGTCATTATCAACAAAATTCTATCATGAACTCCACACTGATTAATAAGTAGTTTTGATGATCCTATTGAAGAAGGAACAAAACTTTTTAAATAGAATACTAGAATACGTTCCTACTTTAACTCTCCTTAATATATATATATATATATATTTCAATACATAATCATAGAATTATTATCAAACTTCATGAAATGGTATAAGACATCATTTTATCATTTAACAATACCACACTTTTGCTTATTTATCTAAACCAAACTAATCATTTACCACAACAAAGTCGATAAACTAATCAGTGTTGTCACTTTTTCAATTGTATTTAATAGTCCATTCTCTCCCCCCCCCCCCCCCCCCAACAATGAAAAAAAAAAAAAAAAAACCTGAATTTAATTGAAAAACGTTATATACTTGGCCAAAAGACAGTTCATTGTGATAATCAAATACTCCACCAAGGTTAATGAGGTGCTCCAATAATATTCAAGCAAAACAAACTAGAGAAGTAGAAAAATAATAAACAACTGGTTGTATTCCACCAAAATGTCAAATTACCAACCCAAGCACATGCAAAGTAGAGGAAAATATGTTGTTAACTTTTTGGATATTCAACTCACATATAAGGCCTTACTTTTTCCATACCTAGGTGATGTGAGATTCCATTGACTACAAGCTCTCACCTTATCAATGAGTGAGTGTATAATAAATGAGTTTTGACACATTCGCTATCTATGTAATTCGCTTTTCATAATGAAACATCCATTAACATTTTCCATAAAACATTAGTACAATAATTAAAAAAAAGAAAAAGAAAGATAAATAAGCAAATTAATGTTCATTAATAACGAAGAATTTCCACTCAACTAAATTAAGCTATAAAGTCTCATATGTTGAAGCAAGAAG
This sequence comes from Quercus tomentella, assembly GCA_028535165.1. Lineage (NCBI taxonomy): Eukaryota > Viridiplantae > Streptophyta > Magnoliopsida > Fagales > Fagaceae > Quercus > Quercus tomentella. Next base: position 17,792,703 of record JAPQVY010000122.1, read on the forward strand.
AATTTCCACTCGACTAAATTAAGCTATAAAGTCTCATATGTTGAAGCAAGTAGGCATTACAAAATTCCATTAAAAAAAAGAAAGTAGGTTTTACAAAATCAACATGCCCATCAATAGCGATTGGGAATTACCCAAATCGGTGCTGGCCAAACCTCATTTAAATCACTTGACTAAGTTGGCAGAGGTTCAATCTCTTTTCATCCAAGCAGAATACACCTTCATCAAAAGGTCTTCCAATGCCCTTCAAACCAAAATTGTAGTTGACATCCGTAAAATATATACAATTTCTCTTATATACAGGATAATCATGAGATGAAATGGCTAAAGATGAATTCAATTCCAAGAACAACACATCATCACCTAAACTTTGAACCTGAAACCAATTTCGACCACTAGTATCAAGCTTGAAAATCATAAAAGATAATGTCTTGCTTGTATATATCTCCTTGTTATAAATAGAACATTTGTTCAATGCATATTAATTTGGGGTTGAAGTTATAGATTCAATACAAGTGTGAGATAGCATACAACAATTTCTGCTTTTATGAACACACAAAACAAGGTTCCTCCAATGGGTATCCAAAATAAGATTTCTGCTTTTATGAACATAGAACAATTTTAAAACATTGGGACCAATATAATCATAAATGGAAACAGAATCATGTTGTATTGATGGCAGTACCCAAGGACCTAATTGCATTAACTTGGAACCTGTTAAAAGCTTATATTTCCACATAATAGATAGAACAAAATTGATGGCAGTCCTCTATTCATTTGTAAACCCATACTTTTGACATGAACACATTATACCCAAGTAAGACCAAAAAAATGGAAATACACAATCCAATTAGTTCTTGGTAATGATTATGAGAGCATACAGCAATTTTAAAATTCCTAACATAGCAACACAAAGATCTAGAGTACAAAATAAAAACCAAAAACAAAAACCAAAACATTCTAAACAAAAACAAAAACAGAAGAACAAAATAAAAGAGATTTTGTACCTGGAATGGAAATAAGGGGTTTAATACATGGAGCTCCTAAAGAACATTCCTTGCACTGAGAAGGAAACCAACGATCAATTAACAACCAAAAAAAAAAAAAAAAAAAAAGATCGATCTAATGAAGCACCGAGAAGGAAACCGACGAAACTTACCAGAAATGAGAGAGAGAGAGAGAGAGAGAGAGAGACTTACGATGGAGATGTGGTAAGTGCGGTGTCGAGTCCTATGCCAAGAGAATGCGAGTGCGAAAATGCAGATGGAGTTGACGGCAGGACCTAAAGGTGGAGTTGACGGCGGCGGCGGCGGAGATGGAGTTGGCAACGGTAGAAATGGAGAGAGTGAGAGTTTGTAGTAACCTAATAAGAGGGAAAAGGGAATAAGTGGGAAAAGGGAAAATGTAATAAGAGGGAAGACGAAAAAAATAGAGGGAAATTTTGGGGGAAATTTAAAGGTCTATAGTGGCGGTCCAACCCACCGCTATAACTAAGCAAAAGCGCTGCAAAAAGTAGTACCTATTTGTGAGAGATCGCGCCCCTAACCCGTTTTATAGGTGTTGGGCCAAACCCATGTGAATGGGTGGAGTCATGTTATTGCTTCTCAAAATGAAGGTTCGACTAATTATATTTTCCCTTTTAGATTAAGAGTTTTACAATGGAGTCGCCACTTATTTAATTATTGGAATAAATAAGAAAACCAAAATTAAAAAATTCTTCATTTTATTAATTTGCAACTGAATTTATATTGATCATAGGAAAATTACATGACTTTGGTCCTAGATACAATCTAAGATAAAGTACATAGCTTTATTTCTTAGTTACAATCTAGAAATTGAAAATTACAAGGATAAGCATTGGTCTATCAACCCTTGATCTAAACTCGGAGGCTATGTTATAAGGTGGGGAAGGTGTTAGGTACCCACCTTGCCCAGTGAAACCGGTCTTCTAGACTATGGTCGCCAACTTTCATATCACATCATCCAATATGTATCAATCAATTTGCATGTTGAATTTAATGTGTATGCATGTGATAAACCCTAATTCAATTTATTAAGCATTACATTTGGATTGAAAAATAAATTCTAGTGAATGTGTGTGGATAATGATATCCTAGATTCAAGGATTTGAAAGAATTATGAAATAAAAATATTTTTCATATTTTTTATATGGATTTAAGATTAAAACTAGTGTTATGTATGAACATGTGATAAACAACCAAGAACATGTGAAGAACACATAAGAATAATTAAGAACATTCAAACATATTCAAGGGAATTTAAATAATTATATCATGCTTTAATCTTAAATTCTCATCATGGCAACATAAAAAACCAGTTAGGGAAGAGGATTATATCTTTATGCAAGATCCATACGGTAGAGGAGACTCTTGATAGAGGTCCTAAGTGTGTAGGAAAAGAAGAGATAGGAGAGGGAGAGTGAGTCTCACGCAATACCTTAAGTCTCAAGAAGACCAAGATATGACAAGATTACTCAATTTCACTAGAACTCAAGAGAAGAGAAGAGAGGAGGTTTTTTGTGTTTTGGAATGGAGAAGAAGGGGGATTTATATAGTAGTAGTTGAGGAAATATGAATGGAAGGTCATTTAATGAGGGTTGACAAATAATCATGAACGTAGACCTCATTTTAGTATTTGGGGAAATCTAGTGCATTAAATGTAGAGATTGGTGGGAGTGAGGAGCAAGCAAAATTTGGTTTTCCCTTAGCTATTGTAACAGCCTGTAAAGTCAATTTCAAAAAAATAATATCTTACTCAATTCAAATCAGAATTGTCACGTTCTTGTGCTCAAATTGAATCCCCGGATGTCTAGTTTCTGGGAAAATTAACCTCATTCACAGATTCAAAATATTCTGAGAGATATTAACAAAATGATGAGTAGAGGTCATTTGTTAGAAAACAATTTCAACACAATTAGCATTAATAGGTCCTAAATTTACCAATCACTCTCATTTCAGACCTAATTAGTTCCGAATTTACCCTAATTAAAAGATAATTGCACAAATTACTCATTGAATGATTAATGTTTAACTATCTAGTTAATTAGGTGTGTGCAACCCTACCATAAAATGTAGTCCTAACCAATCAAATTATGACACATCATTGATTTCAAATTGATTATACTTATAACTAATTGAAATCAATTGTTCATAATCACATATAGTTGGACTCAATTTATAATAGTGCATTTCAGCCATTAAAACTTGATTTGATGATAACTTTCAATCTGGTGGTCTGATTAGGGCTTATGACCAGTTGATTTGATCGTTACAACATTAAGATCATTTTGGTGAAATGAGATTAATGATCTAATTACCAGAATCAAGATGCATATTTCTAAGGCAAAATTACCCTTTTACCCTCTGGGTGAGGTTAAATGTGGGTTGTAAAATGATGTGTCAACACTATTGCGACCGTCATACAAACGCCGCTACAACTTGCATATTACGGCGTTTTTTTCTACCACCGCTATAATATATGCGCAAAATGATATATTTATTGCGGTGGGTTTTTGGAGTGCCGCTATAACTAAGTTACTGCCTCTAAAACATATATATTGCTGCATTTTTCTGTCCCGCTGCTGTAGGGCACTGTAAAAGACTATACCTGTAGCGGCAGTCCCAAAAAAAGGCCACAATAGACCCTATGTACAGCAGCTGTTTTTGCACCCGTTGCAAAAAAACTGCCGCAATAGTATAGATTTCTTGTAGTGATTATAAGTTTCTATGCTTATACCATAAAGTCAATTGTTATTTTGATATGATAATAAAAAATAGAGCTTGACCCATTAAGGTCAATCCATCCTGTCTTTGATTGAGGACAAAATCTAGATTTCAAAGCTAATTAGCTAGGATCAAGAGTGAACCTGCTAGGAATGGGGAAGCTCAAAGCAGCCTAGAAGAAATATGGATAAACACATTAGAAACCTAAAGAAAAACATTGATATCAAACATACATGATATAATTGTATATTTATAATTTTTAAAGGATTTTACTAACCTATGCTTTTGAGCATATGTTAGTAAACTTTTTTAAGAAATGTTTTATGAAAAAAATGAAAAAAAGCCTAAATCTTTTAACTGTTTTTTTATAATGATTTTGACGATGCTCTTGGCTACCGTTGACTCCTTGTTCTTCTTAGGCACCTTTGTTGTGGTTTAGAAAAAGTCAAATAATTCATTTGAATACAATCACATCTATCAGATGGTACAGAAAATGTCAAATAATAATTACGATGTGATCACTGATAGTCATTGTTTTAGAATTCCTTACTGATTTGAAACTTACAATTTCAGTATCTTCAAAAAGACATAGATGATACAATAATGGTCATGGATAGTGACAACAAAAAAACAAGAACAAAAACAGTAACATTATAATTATAGCTAGTATGAACATATGATAATCTGAAGATATCATGATGAATTAACGCTTCCACAGTTGATGATCTTCATGAATTTGTGGACAAGGCATGAGAAAATCCGTCGCTTGATAAGTCCTCTCCTGGGAGGCAAGACTCGCTCTCTGTTGCACCCTTTTGCCTCCTTCACTCCTAAATCTTGTGGTAATTGGAACTTGATATTGGCCACTTTCCTTTGATCCATCTTGGAGTGACAAAAGTGTCAACTTGGCATATTATTGGACGTGTTTGACAATTCGGAAAAGGAAAGAAAAAAAAAAAAAAAGATTTGCAAAGGAAGTTGTATACTTGTATGGAAGCCACAAAAGTCATATCTGAGGTCCAGGGAGTATTTTCTGATTCAGTTTCGAAGTTCAGAAGTCCTAGGATGGTTAATATTATATATACATAGGGAAGACTACTTATAGAAGATACATTGTGGGTTTAAAAGAAAGAGCACTACATGCAATTATGTGATATCCTAGTTTGTCGCATGTGAAATCAATTCATTTCAAGCAATATCAAGAAATAAAGAACATTCTAGCATTGACAATTGACATGTATGATTAATATTTTAAAGCTAGAATATTGAGAGAATCACCAAAAGCAACAGTTTTAAGGTTTAAAAATCTATTCATTTGTAAGTGGGCTCTCAAGAAGGACCCTAATAAGCTGAGGAAAATATTTGGACCACCTAAGAGCTCCTGATCAGCCAAAGAAATATAGAAAGAGAACAGTTTCCTAAATGGGTAAGAGACCAACCAGAGGGAACAAAGCTACTGTTATACCTGAGTTTGTGAACAGAGTAGAAAGATTTTCAAAGAGAAATAGGGTAGTAACAGCATATGGGTGTGCAACTGTGCATACCTTCGATAATGGCTCAGATATTTATATGGTTTGTGAATGACAGTTATTGAATAATTTCCTGTCAAATTTAGGAAAGGGAACTGACATCACATCATCCCCGAATTAGTGATGGAGCCGGATTTTAGTTCAAGTGAGACAAGATTAAAAGAAAATAAATTAAATATATAATTATATATAAACAACAGTAATTGTTATACAAAATCTATTAAAATTGTAAATAACTAAAAATAAATAAACAATTGTAAACAACCAATTTATCATTACTAAAAATCAAATCAAGTGATTAGTCTACGTACATAAAGTTTAAGCATCTAATTTGAATCCTTAAAATAAATTTAAAAATAAATTAATTAATTTAAAAGTGTTGAAGAGAAGATTCTCAAAAAAAAAAAAAAAAAAAAAAATTTAATAGTTTAACAATATAAATAGAAGTTCATATAGTTTCCTTCCCTTAACTATTTCTCAACCTTTATTTTTCTACTCTTCTAGTATTTTTTTATTTTATTTTTGAGAAATATAATTTAGTAAGATTTTATTTAGCAAATACTTGTCTACAATTTATAACCTCCTGTTATTTTATATTTTCTATTACTGCTATTTGTGAAACCTTGAGTTTGAAATATATTAGATGGCTTGTATTTTAGACTTAATTTTAATTAGTAATTTAGGCATGCCTATTTTCTTTTTTTCAATTTTCATATATATATATATATATATATATTTGATGACATCTCAAAATTAATTTATATTTATTTGATTTTTTATTATTTAACAATATGGTACAACTTGTGACCCACTAACTGAGCTAATGACCCAATGACCCAACTTTTAGACTTAGTACCCGTTTAAAAACTATGACTTAAGGTATTTTGTCCGCTTTTTTTCTTTTTTGAGAAATTCCTCAGCCCAACTTCTCAAGCTATGTAGTTAACATGGACTCAGTTGGAAGGAACCCTCCAAGATTGTTATGGGGATACGAAATCAAGCCAGGCCCTGAGCAGTTATACATACTTGGGCCTGACCCAATGGTGCTGGAACGATGAGGGTTTCTCCCCTACAGCTTCGAATGGATGGATGGTATCGTGACATCCTAAGTCACTTGATTAATAACTAACAAGGAAAGAAATAAATAAAATTCAAGTATAAAAATTTACCAATTTTGAAAAAAAAAAACCATTAAAACATAAATAATTTTATACGAGAATGCTACTGCATGTATATATAACGATAATGTAACTTCTAATGATAGCTTTTTTTTATCAGACCATGACACTAATCTGTTTTTGGGATTCAGATCTTCTATATTTCTTAGGGTACTTTACCAAATAAATTTTCTTAAATCTTAACCATTCTTTAATGATTTAATGGTCTAGATTTTTCCATATCAGCATTCCACTAATAATCTTAGTATTAGTGAAATGTTGACATGGCAAAATCTAGACAATTAAATCATTAAAGTGTGGTTAAAATTTAAGGAAATTTATTGATAAAGTACCTTAGAAATTCTTGAGGATTTGAATCCCTGTTTTTGGTGTAGGCGGGGGAATAAACTCCAAATTAATTTCTTATTCAATCACCAAAAACTTTACTAATTGAGTTAACTGGAGCTCACTTGCTCTAATGTATCTAATAATAAAGTTTATGTTATTCTAGGAAATATAGTAATTGACTTAAGCAGTTACCAACATTACGTAAATTATGGCATGATATCCCGAATTTAAGCCGCAGCAGAAGATTAATGTCATAGGATACTCGTAGATGAACAATATTGCTGTGAATTTCTCTGTTTCAATAATTTCCTTTTTGACAATTTCTCACAATTTTGTGGGGCGAAGAATCTTTTTGAACATGGGGCAATATTTTGTGGGGCGGAAGTAAAGTGAACATATATAGTGTATTCACACTGCTATCATGCTAAAAGTCTATTATCCATATGGAATTATGCATGGATAATGATTTTTCAAACAAGCTTATAGAATTTTCCCTCAATAATGGTATCTAATCTCTATGCGGCGAAAATCCTATTCCCCTAAATAAACTTAGTTGAAACTCATTCATCCTCAAGGTTGCTGTCTTGCTGATGTTGAATCTTTGGTCCTTAACATGAACCCCAATTTGTTCAGCCTCCTTCCTTTCTTCTAACCTTTTTTTCTTTAAATTCGTCTAGATGTCTCTCCCCATGCCGTTCACACTAGGAATCTAAGACAAGTTCCGAATTTAATAATAATAATAATAATAACTGTGGGGTCCAATAAATTGTAGTCCTGGCCCATTCATTCGTTGGGGCCCAAGGCCCGAGCCAAGGAAGGTTATAGCCCAGGCTCGGTAGTATAAGTACGAAGTGGCCTAGGGACACGGCCGAGGACGATTCAGTCCTCGGCATGTCCAAGATCTCGCCAAAAAAAGGGTAAAAATGGTACAAGAAGAACTGGAATAAAATCTAAAATATCTAAGTCAATAGAAAAGGGCACGCTAGAAAGGGCAACGACCAGGGAAAGCTTCCTTTACTGCCATTCAATACTCTGCACCTGATAGAGCCATACTCCTCAGCTTTTGCAACCACCTCCAACGACTTTGAGTATGGGCTGATGGGACAAGTATCAGTCCTGAAAAATCGACCCTACACGTGGATGAAGGATAAGGAACACAGGCTAGTATAAAAGGAGAAGAAAGCAATCCATTGAAGGGGCTGGGAAAAATGGCCAAAGCCAGAGCCTCCCAGCCCACCTCTAGGAGAAAGACTCCTAGAGCGTGCACGATTCATTTATGTGTATACACGTTTTATTTATGTATGAACACCCCGGAAACCCACCGACTTGTGATCAAGGCCTAGCCTTTCAAACCCACGCTCTATAAATGATATTGTTAGGGCCTATTTACGTGCGAACCCAGTATCGTTCTTGGGTCGTTCCAAATCGTGTCCTTACAATTGGCGCCGTCTGTGGGAAGGGCTTGTGCGTTGGCTCAGGCGGTTGGTCGAAACAATCCCCTTGTCACTTCTAAACAGCCGTTTATATTGTATGGTTTTAGCGTAAAGTTCCACCAGGGGCTATGTTTCTTTAGTAGGGGCTGCGCTGGGTAGCATCAGTAGCACGGATGGTTCTAGGGGCGTGGCCGAGGAGCTAGTTCTCCGTAAACCAAGGTCTCGTGCCATAACCGAGAGGTTAATTCCAACTACTTCTGAAAAATGGGTTTTGGACAGAACCAAGGTATTGCATGGTCCTCGGACTCAAACCTATGGGGAAACCAACTACTTCTGAAAAATGGGTTTTGGACAGAACCAAGGTATTGCATGGTCCTCGGACTTAAACCTATGGAGAAACCAACTACTTCTGAAAAATGGGTTTTGGACAGAACCAAGGTATTGCATGGTCCTCGGACTCAAACCTATGGGGAAACAAATTACTTCTAAAAAATGGGTTTTGGACAGAACCAAGGTATTGCATGGCCCTCGGACTCAAACCTATGGGGAAACCAACTACTTCTGAAAAATGGGTTTTGGACAGAATCAAGGCTATGAAAGTTATTAGGAAAATGGTGAAACGCCTTATTGCTCAGCAACCGACAGGGGTTGCACGTTTTGGGGTTATATATCCTCGGATGATTACTTCCTACACGGCATCGAGCATTCAGTCATCACCTCGTTCAAATTTGGGGTATACAACCCACTTTCAGGTCAGTCTTATTGTACACGATAGCTTCAATTAGTTCATAATAGTATCCTTCATCTTGATAAGGCATTTTGGCCCTAAGTATCGCTTTCTCAGGCCGGCATTATTTGGCCGGACAGTTTTATTAAGTTCATTATGGACATCTTTTTCTTAGTAAAGGTTTCTGTCCTAAGTGCCGCCTATTGAAGTCGGCATTATTATGCCAGATAGTGCCAATAAGCATAGAGTAAGATCTTTTTATTAACTGGGATTTCGGCCCCAAGCATCGTTACAGGATAGTACGTCTATTCATAGCATAACTATTTCAAAAGAAGAAGTAGAATATACGAAATCAATGAATGATGACCTTTATTAATGAGAAAAGGTGTTACAGCGTACAATGAAGGGCTTAAACAAAGTCTATATCGAAAATGAGTTACAAAAACAAAAAAAAAAAAAAAAAAAAAAAAAAAAAAACAAAACACACAAACAAACAGAAATCTTTTTAAGTTCTGCACCGAAGTCTCTCCGAATTCTGCCCCAGTAGCATCCATATTGAGAGGAGGACCTTCTTTGATGGATAAGGAGAAGGAGGAGAAGAAGAGGAAGAAGTAAAAGCACCAGGATGGATCTGGTGATGAGAAAGAAGAAGAAGGGGAGGCAAAAGAAGGCACTAGTGAAGGAAGAAAGGAAGAAACAGGGATACTTTGTCCCTGTGTCAGTCCTGATTCCTAACACGCTGGTGCCATGTTAGCTATGCTCATTAGAGAGCGGCTGGTACTGATGATGGGTGACCCCAGTTTAGCCGCGCCAGGAGATTGACGTGACAAGCCCCTGCTTCGGATTTTGGCTGAAAGGAAGGTAGGAGGTATCTTGAGTCTCTGCCATCCCTGCCCTGACCGAGCCAATTTGAGCTTCACAAGAACGTGGCGTTTTTGAGAAGGGTATGGTCTCTTCATTCCCCCTCTTATCATGAACGAATCAGAATTCAAAGGGTAAACGATTGGTATGGGAAATTCTGGGGGAGGCTAAGGGTTTTTAGACTTTAAAAATGTTGAAAGATCTCTGTGAAAGAGGGGTAACCGCCTGCTTTCATTCTTATATGAAGGACGAAACGGAAGGCCTTTAATCTGCCCGAATCTCCAGGGAAAGCGGTAAACGAGAATATACCCGTTCCACTTCCCCACACCATCGATAACCGTCGAATTTAAATGGTCTCGTAAAGGGAAATCATTAAAGGCGCGTCTTGGGTAATCCAACGGCAGGAACACATTATTAAATTCAAAGGAATGTCCCATAACCCGGTATGTTTCCTGGGTAGATGAAGGGACACCAGTACTAATGAAAGACAGAATTAGACGAACCGTAATAAAGGCTTGACGTTACCAAAACCCTCCTCTCCAACCAAGAGGTCGGACAGTAGGATTTTGAGGGGCTATTGTGGGGTCCAATAAATTGTAGTCCTGGCCCATTCATTCGTTGGGGCCCAAGGCCCGAGCCGAGGAAGGTTATAGCCTAGGCTCGGTAGTATAAGTACGAAGTGGCCTAGGGACACGGTCGAGGACGATTCAGTCCTCGGCATGTCCAAGGTCTCGCCAAAAAAAGGGTAAAAATGGTACAAGAACAGCTGGAACAAAATCTAAAATATCTAAGTCAATAGAAAATGGCACACTGGAAAGGGCAACGACCAGGGAAAGCTGCCCTTACTGCCATTCAATACTCTGCACCTGACAGAGCCATACTCCTCAGCTTTTGCAACCACCTCCAACGACTTTGAGTATGGGCTGATGGGACAAGTATCAGTCCTGAAAAATCGACCCTACACGTGGACGAAGGATAAGGAACACAGGCTAGTATAAAAGGAGAAGAAAGCAATCCATTGAAGGGGCTGGGAAAAATGGCCAAAACCAGAGCCTTCCAGCCCACCTCTAGGAGAAAGACTCCTAGAGCGTGCACGATTCATTTATGTGTGTACACGTTTTATTTATGTATGAACACCCCGGAAACCCACCGACTCGTGATCAAGGCCTAGCCTTTCAAACCCACGCTCTATAAATGATATTGTTAGGGCCTATTTACATGTGAACCCAGTATCGTTCTTGGGTCGTTCCAAATCGTGTCCTTACAATAATAATAATAATAATAATAATAACTATTGTAGTTTGTAAAATTTGGCTCTAAACTAGTTTGGAGCAATCTTTTATAATCCACTACGCGATGATTTATAAAACTATTCATTTGTATTATAAGTCATGACTCTCATTAAAAAAATTATGTGACTAAAACTATACATGGATAGTCTCATCAATTGCCACATAGTAGGTTGGAGAAAAATAGCTCCAAACCAATTTAGATCCAACTAAAGTATACTAGCTAATTTGTAAAGTTTATGTTAGTTGTCCTTGTTCTTTTGTTTTCCTTCTTATTTTGGCTAGGATTTGTTAGTTTTTATCAAATCAAACTATAAAAGTATTGAATCATATAGTATAAATTGTATGTTTTTTTCTATACATAAATATGTGAGTTTAGATTGAGTTATTGTTAAATTTTTTTTGCTTTGCAACAAAATTATGGAGCTACTCAATTGAGCCCACTAAAATAATAGGTCCTCAAGTTTTTTTCCCATTCTCTCTCTACAAAAGAAAGGGGGACAAAGTGTATCTGAAAGTGTAAATTTCTTTTTTATACTATGAAAACAATAATAAATAAAAATAAAAGTATTGTTGTTATAGGTCCAAAAATAAATTTAACCCCCATAAGAAAGTAAAGAAAAAGTTATTCAAATAGAATAAAGAAAGTAAAGAAAAAGTTATTGAAATAGAATAACATGAATAAATAGTGAATGTTAGAGATGGTGAATAAGAAAGTAGGAATGGCAACGGGTCAGGTTTAGGCCGGGTTTCTTTATACCTGAACCCGACTTGTGGGCCTGAACCCGTTACTCGAATCCGCCCCGTTTAATAAATGGGTTTTTTTCCAACCCAAACCTGCCTTGCTGGGCCCCGCGGGCTCCACAGGCCCCGTCCCGTCATGCCCAGCCCCAAATCACAACACAAACACAAACACAGATATCAAAAACACAAGTTTCAGATCTATGAATTTCCCTTTCAAAATCACAAACACAAACACAAATCCTAACACAAATACAAACATAGATTTCATAAATATACCTGCCCTGCTAGGCCCCGTGGGCTCCACAGGCCCCGTCCCGTCATGCCCAGCCCCAAATCACAACACAAACACAAACACAGATATCAAAAACACAAGTTTCGGATCTATGAATTTCCCTTTCAAAATCACAAACACACACACAAATCCTAACACAAATACAAACACGGATTTCATAAATACAAAATTTTTAGATTTTCCCTTCCAAAATCACAATCACAAACACAAATCCTAACACAGAAACCCTAACACAAACACAAAAATTTCAGATTTATGATTTTCCTTTTCAAAATAAAAAACACAAACACAAACAATGAAAGATGAAATGAACCAAAAAAGAAAAAAGAAAAATCACAGGCGTGAGGCTGAACGAACAGAGCCGACGCCGTGAGGTTGAGCGAGGCCGTGAGAGCTTGAGAGAGAGAGGGGGGTGGCTGAGTGAGAGGAAAACTGAAATGAGTTAGGTTAGGGTTGGTTTATAACTCTCTCTCTCTCTCTCTCTCTCTCTATATATATATATAAGGGTATTTAAGTAATTTCTTATGTAACCAGGTCGGGTCTAGGTTCGGGCTGGGTTTTTGTAAAAATTTGGACCCGACTTGGACCAGGTTCAGGTTTTTTTTTTTTTAAAAAAAAAAAAAAAAAAAAACCCAAACCTGACCCTATTCTTTATCGGGCCGGGCCGGGTACTTGCTGATCGGGCAGAAATTGCCATCCCTATAAGAAAAATAGAGAATAAAAGAGATGTCAGTGATAAGATGATTTTGTAATAAGATGATGAAAATAATGGTAGATATCGATTTGGTCTGTGCGGATGAAGTGATTAGCAAAGATGATGAATATGATAAGGAAAGTTTTTTTTTGACTTATGTATCGTGTATTAATACTTTTTGAGTTTGACTAATTAATCTGAATTTGGATATTATAACTCAATTTTCACCTGATGTATTTAGTTAGTTTATTTAAACATTATTGGCAAAAGTGATGATTAAATTAGTCATTGATCAAGTATGTTCCGATGTTATAATAAATACTTCTCTCATATGTGTATTTATAATTCTTCTAATACCTTTTTTATGCTTAAAATGCCATAAAAAAAAAAAAATGATCGATCCACAATATAATTTATATTTTTTTTGTGACATAGGAACTAGCTAGGAATCCAATATTTAATTACTTAAAACTTTTCATACCTAGCAACCGTAAATTCCCATCGCCAAGGACTAAGCCTCCATGGTCATTAGTTTAATCATTTAGTTTTTATTTTATTTTTTTATGTAGAGCTTTTCTTTTTTACTTTTCATTTTTTTTTTCAAAGATAATTATAAGTTACTCACTTTTAGTACAAAAATAGTCATCAAAAAATGATGTTTGAGGGTCTGTTTGGATACAATTTATTTTACTGAAAACTGAAAACACTGTAGCAAAATAATTTTTAAATGTTTGAATAGTATCGTAGGACTCATTTTTAATATTTTTCAAATAAAATATTTGTGGGTCCCATGAACAGTGCCTGAACAGTGCTGAACAGTGCACTCTATTGGAGACAACCTAAAATGTGTGAACAATGCATGGGTGGGAAAGTCAAACTTAACGGCTTAAAAAAAAAAATGCTGAAAATGCAAATGCAATAGACGTGGACGTGGATCCAAACACATACTTAACAGTAACAAGACAGTTTCTCTCTCTCTCTCTCAACAAAGAAAAGAAAAAAAGGTAACAAGAGTACAAGACAGCATGTCATCTAGAAGAAATGCATAAGTAAATAATAATAATAATAATAATAATAATCATCACAATCAGCTTCTTTCCAGAGAAGTCATCATATTTTTGTAAATGGCGTCCGGCGGATCGACGTGTGTCTCCAATTCCATGACTTCGGCCATTTGGGAAAGTTATCAATCAGACAGAATGAAAGGTCACATACAATTGAATTACACTGTGACTTATTATTGGTATTTTATTAGTTAAAGTCAACAAACAAATTGCATGGTTATTGTGACAAATCGGTCGCGCGTTTCACAAATGGGTTCGGACCTGATCAAGTTTGAGTTAACAGATCATCCTAAATGTAAATGTTGGTAAAGTCTATAGCTCTTAATCAATCTTTTTAGAATTGAGTCAGCCTGGTATAATTTATAATTTTTTTCACATACAAAAAATGATAATACTTTCTCAAAAGAAAATTGATAATAAATAAATAAAAATAAAACTTGAAATATTGTCTTTGTTTTATTTTTAATACACAAAAGAGAAAAAATAAACAAACACTCAAATATAGAAGTTATACAGTATACTATATAAATTTTCAAGTTTACACCATATGAGTAAAAAAAAAAAAAAAAAAATCTAAAATCTTCAAGTCCCGACCTCGTAAGAAAGTCTATGAATGTCTAAGAGGAGAAGAACTTAAAAAAAGAAAAAAAGAAAATAGTAAGAAATGAAAGTGTCCTGAAAACATTTAGATAGTATTAGAATTTAGAAATCTAAACCAAGAAAAAGAAAAGCGAAAAAATCACTTAGAAATATAGGTTAATCCATGTGAGTCATATGACCCCATAGGTTGACCCGACTTGATATGTTCTCTCATGGGTCCAAAATATCACTACACATGCCCATATTTTTTACCCTTTGGGTTGAGCCAATTATCGAGTCCAAGTTCAATTTTGTCAAGACTAACTATAATCCAAATTAGGGTGTCTTTCACATGTATTTGATTATCTACCATGGGTAAATGTAGCTCATTCAAGGTGTTGCAATATTGTAATTTGATATTTATTTATTAAATAAATCATCAATGTTGATGTTAATCTTGCTCTTGGTTGCTGCTAACTTTTTGGATTTTAACAAAAGTAGATGCTTAATAAAATAGAAACTTTGTGGCCACTATAATTTATTTTCGACTTATGATGTAGGTTTTTTTTTTTTTGGTTTAAAGTTGGTTAAAGTATATATTTGCATCTATAAAAAAAATGAAAATTTTAAAAACAATAGACAAAAAGATCAACTAAAAAGTAAAAAAACTACATGAAATAGACACTAGATACAATCATACTACCCATCTCATTACAAAGTGATAATCATGGTTCAAGAGTTCCTTTACTTATTTGACACTAACGTTACAACATATCTTCAAATGGTGTAATTACAATACTATAATCATGGCTGGTGGGAACAAGAACAAGAGTAGGAAGGAATGACATGACAGTAATATTCAAGTCATTAAGATAGATATAGAGAGCTAAACTAAGATCTTGATGAATGCTTCTGGAAAATCAAACGTTTCCACGAGTAATCTTCATTAACTTGTGGATCAAGCATGAGAAAATCCGGCGCTTGATACTTCCCCTCTTGGGAGGCAGGACTCGTTCTCTGTTGCACTTTTTTGCCTTCACTTTTAACTCTTCAAATTGGATGATGATGTTGGCCACTTTCCTTTGATCCATCTTCATCAAGCTGTGTCAAATGTGTATGAGAGAGAGAGAGAGAGAGAGAGAGAGAGAAGGTTGTGATATGGAGCACCTAAAAAACGTGTCTTCATATATATATAGGGAAAATAGGAACTCACGAAAGTGAAATTGTTTGGACTAACAAACAAGGAAAGTGTTTGACAGCAGGAACAGAACCAGGATTTGAACATAGGGGATCAAAGCATGAACTAAAAAAATTTCAAGTGACATGGTTTATTAAAAAAAAAAATCATGGTAGACAAAACAATTGCACTTTATTACCATAAATATTTAAGTCATGAAGGAAATAATATGAACAAAAAAAGTTGAAAATTACAATATGATATTCTAACCTTTTTGAAGAAGAAGAGGACTTCGGATTTCCAAATTTTGGGTAATTGGAATTAATATGTTGATTTTATCACCTTGACCAACTCACCAATATGATAAACCCATACTTTTGGATGCAACTGAAAATCACACTGATGAAGTTTTCAAAACTTTGTTTGAGGATTTTAAAAATTTGGGATATTAATATTAAAAGTTGGCAATGCTACATCATCAATATTGGTTTCTAAAAGAATTTTGCATTTTATCTTTTGGAAAAAATTTAAATATTGTAATTGACTTTTCCATAATTTATAAATCAATTAAAAAGTTATATAAATTATTGTCACTACCATAAGGGAATTTTTTTTTCTATGAGATTTTTTTTGTTATGAATTATTGAATTATGATATTGGTGATTTGTGGATTTTTTATTGTGTTATATTTGGACTATGGAGGGACCTTGGGCCCAAAGAAAAGGTTAAATGATTATTTTCTTTTGGACTATTTAGACCAATTCAAAAATTTGAAGGGCCAACTATAAAACCAATATACTACTTAAATTTTTCAAAGAAATGGGTCCGTCCCTGTTTGACAGTTTTCATCATCATAGAGAACATAGAGTAAGGGTACAGGCTATTGTCAACGTTGTAGCTTGGCATATAGGCACTGCATGTGGTCCAATGGGATTAAGAGTTTTTATAGTTAATGATATTTTTTTTTTAAGAAGCCTATAGTTAATGATATATATTAAGGCTGTGTTTGGTTGCTGTAAAACGTTTTCTGGAAAATACATATTTTCCGGAAATGCTAATTTCCAGAAAAGGAAAATATTTCTGTGTGTTTGGTTGCATTTCAAAAAATTTTCCGGAAAATATTTTCTGGTGTTTGGAAAAGAAGAAGGAAAACACAAATCCAGAAAAACACAAGCCACAACCCAGAAAAAAATCATCAACGATCGCGATCTCGCCGGCGCGATCTCGCGAAGGCGAGATCGCGATCAACGTCGTGATCTTGCTGGTTCGCGAGATCGCGATCAACGTCGCGATCTCGCGACGGCGCGATCTCGCGTTAGCGAGATCGCGATCGACGCTTCGCGCCGTCCATCGCGATCTCGCGAAGGCGAGATCGCGATCGACGGCACGACCTCGCGAAGCGTCGATCGCGGTCGTCGGACTGGAGCTCGGACTGGTCTTCTCCTCTCGCGCGCGCGCGCTCTCTCTCTCTCTCTCTCTTTTTCCGGAAATCCTTTCGCGAGATCGCGATCGACGGCACGACCTCGCGAAGTGTCGATCGCGGTCGTCGGACTGGAGCTCGGACTGGTCTTCTCCTCTCGCGCGCGCGCGCTCTCTCTCTCTCTCTCTCTTTTTCCGGAAATCCTTTGAAGTGAAAATGGAAGTGGTAATTGATTTTCGTGGTCAAAGGCCTTTTTTTTCGGTCAACGGATTTCAATTTCCGGAAAACAGAATTTTCCGGACCAACCAAACAGCCTCATTTCCGGAAAAGCATTTCCGGAAATGATTTTCACCCAAAACAAACACAGCCTAACTTTGTTAGCACCAAACGATGAATCGGTTTGCAATTCCATAATGAAAATATATAAAGAAGAAAGTTTGATAAAGCAAGAGCATTGCCACTACATATAATTGGCAGTACATGGGTGATCTCCCTTTATTTTCTCTTAAGAAACAGAGAACTCTGTTGAGGGCCATTTGTGGAAGCCCAGGCAGACAGAAAAGCCCAATAATGAGGGCCACAAAGAATTAACAAGATAAATAGCAAAAAACCCATTAGGCCCAAGCGGCAAGAATAATGGATCACAGGCCCAACAAATAAATAAATGGGTCTTGAAGAAGCAAGCGGGCTCAAAGAAGCCAGGAAAGAAAGAAGTAGCATCCCATGGGCAGAGTATGAGGTAGAAAAGTGAGAAAGGGCTGCCGCAGGTCTAAAGCAATGCAAACTAAGAGAGTAAGGGGTTTTATGGCAGACCCATGAACCCCAAAGATAAGGATAAGGTTATTGGGCCGGGGAAGCCCAATGAAGTTAGTAAAAGGCTTATGGGAGTGTGGAATTAGCAAATGGGCCAAGGAAGCCCAAAGAAAGCAATCGGGCCATGGATGCCCAAAGGAAAGCCCAAAGGGACATAGGAGCCCATGAGTAAAAGCAAAACAGTGTCCATGACAGGCCACTGAGAAAAGGGATAAACGGCTGGCCCAAAAAGAGGTCCAGCAGGATTAAGTTATTACGGCAGGAATAACAGTTTAACACGGCAGGCAAAAAAGAAAATCAAAGGCGGGCCAAAGAAACGTAAGGCCCATCACCATACGAAGCCCAGCTCCTGAATGGAGCGGGAAACCAAAGAAAAGCCCACATGAAGGGCCAGGAAACGCAGACGGAGAGTCTCCAGGTCACGGCAAATGCATGAGCAGCAGGCAGACTCTTGCACGAATCTGAAAGGGAAGCACCCGCGAGGCCCAGGCACCACCAGCCTGTACCCAGCCAATATAGGACATGGTGGGGCCATGGGCCAGAGGTAAGAGGTAGATGGGGTATGGTTTGGTGGTGGGGAGAGGGGAAAAGATCTATTTCACGGCTCCTGCCCAAGCCCTTTTAGGAGGTACGTCCTGCTGGGATGACAAACCACCCAAAAGAGGCAAGTTTGGGGGGGAACCGTTGGGTGCATGCCTTGAGAGTAGAGAGAGAAAACATTTATACCACGGCAGGAAGAAGTGTTACGGTATACAGAGGAACAAAACAAACCTGCCTCTGTCTGGCAAGGGTGGATGTCGCACAGACCTGGTGGTCGGCAAGTACGCCCAAACCAGACAAAGGCGGTTAAGGGGCAAAACGGTAAAACATGGGTCACGGCAGGTACTATAAAAAGGCCCTTGCCGTGCCCTGAAAAAAGGGGGGACAGAAAAACAGAGCATATTTTCAGGAAGTGAAAAGAAAAACAGAGCATATTTCACGAAGTGAAAAGAAAAACAGAGAAAGAAGAAAAGAAAAAAAGATAAGAAAGAAAAAATAGAGAGGAAAAGAAAGGAAACTAAGGAAAAAGGAGAGTTAGCTCAATGGGCATGCACCAATAGATCGGTTTCCCTCTCTCCCCCTTTAAACCTTACTTTCTTCCAAAATGTAAATAGGGACTTTTTCTTTTTGGGCAACAACCATTCAGGTTCGACTCCCTCAAAGCCATTAATCCCCGCAGCAGGATCTTTTTCCTGGGGGATTATTTGCGTTGAGAAGAGGCGTTCTCTCCTCTTTGGCTTTGCTGCGGCAGACTAAGCTTAAAAATTTGATTTATGCCCATTTGATTAGCTAGTATCATTTTTCTTCATTCTCTCTGTGATTGACATCAATATGACCGTAATCATGCTTTATTAGTAAGGAGTACATAGCCACTTATTTAAATAATCAGAATACTCTGTTTTAGTTATTATTATATCTGTCTGCCGTAACTCGTTTGCAACAGTTCTGCTTGCCGTAAGTTTGCTCCTGGCAGACAGGGCATAAGTTTGTGCACAAACCGGCCCAAGTTGAGTTACAATTGGACCGGCCCCAGCTCCCTTACTCAGAAACACTAGGGCCCATCACCGCAGGAGGCAGCCCAGCCCATTACCGTAGGAGGCAGCCCAATACACCATATACAAAAAAGGCCCCCACATTAAATTGGTGACTTCACTGGGGAGTTGGGAAGCAGACGGGGACAAAGAAAAAGAAAACAGAGCCCCTCGCAAACAATGCCACCAAAGTTCAGGACGACACGGAATATGAGTATCGTACCCTCACAAGGAGAATCCAGGCCAACAACGCCTCACCAAGAGCAACTTAACCAAACAGAAGGTGCCAACAGAACGGGGGCTGAGCCTCAGCCTCAGACAAGAGTCCCCGTGGACAATGTCAACACCTTTATCGAAGTATTGTAGTCATTACAGTACTCGCAGCAACAAATGATGGAAGAAATCCGCCAATTGAAGGCAGACAAAACAAAAGAGAAAGGCAGCCAGCATGACCCGGATCATATGGCAGACGGAGAAGAGACACCAGTAGGAGGTGTCCCACGGAACGCAGGACAGCGTTTCATTACCATGGCTGAGGTAGCGGCTCTCTTGGAGCAAGAGAGAGCCAGAACGCCAAAGGAGAGGTTTTACGCACGCAGACCTCCCTATCCTCTAAAAGTACTCAGCAAACCGTACCCCGAGAGGTATGAACCAAGGGCCTTTGCCCAGTACGACGGTAGGAAGGGAAGTGCAGTAGAGCACGTGAGCAAATTTATTGACCCCCTTGGCCCTTACGCAGCAAACGAAGACTTATGTCTGCGGGAGTTTTCAAAGTCACTATGCGACCGGGCATACACCTGGTACATTGGCTTGAAACCAGGATCAATCCCAACCTGGGATGACATGGTGGATGTATTCTGCACTAAATACTTTCACGGGGAAAAAACAGTAACACTTGCGACTCTGCAAGCAACCAAGCAAAGGAACGGGGAGGATCTGATGGAATACATCAAACGGTTCAGGGACATAGCACTTGATTGCTATGACCACTATGAAGAAAGGACGTTGGTAGAAATGTGCATGACCAATATGATTCGGGAGTTCAGAGCTGTCCTGGAGAATCTGGTAATTTCCCAGTTCGCACAGCTATTACAGAAAGCTAGAAAGACGGCTCAGTTCGTAAAACCCAGTTCGGACAAGAGAAATGCACCGCAGGCTATGGCGGTGTCCACTGGAAACCAGAAAAGGAAAATAGAGGGGAGGGAGTATGATACGCCCCCACCCTTACCATGTACTCCAAAGGAGTTAGATGTACTACTTGACAAATGGATAGCGGATGGGATCTTTAAACCCAACTAGGTTTCTAGGGAGCCTACAGAGGAAGAAAGAAGGGATCCTCGCTTCTGCCGCTTGCACAACTATGTACAACACCCCACCGCAGAATGCTGGGCGTTCCGTAGGCTGGTTCATCGCAGGATCAAAGAAGGCACATTAGAGTTGACCCAGCAGGAAGTTCAAAGAAACCTACTCCCAAAACACAAGGGAAAGGGTGTAGCAGCAGTAGTGATATGTGCAGACCCGGGAGAAGATGAGGAAGAAAACTTAGCCCTGCCTGCCGCGGCGATTACCACTCTTCAGCAGAGTGCCAAGTTCAAAAATCTATTTGACCAGTTGGGACTTACAGCAAAAGAAAGAAAAATAGCCACGGAGGCTTTGGTAAGCATCGCCTTCGGAGCAGGGGTGGAATGCCTGCCAGCAGAGATGACAGAAGACAGGGCCCTCCTATAGGAATCAACAGAAATCACATTTAGCAGCGAGGATATGGAAGTGGGGCACCCAGATCATAGGAGGCCTCTCTATTTAGCAGCATCTATAAATCAAATCCCCATCAAGAGGGCCCTAGTGGATACAGGTGCTTCCGTAAACCTCATTCCATTGAGCACCCTGCAAGCCGCAGGAATTTCAGAGAAAAAGATCCAAGGATGCCCGATGGAAGTAATGGGATTCGGTGGAAGAGGTGAGTACACCGCAGGCCACATTCAGTTATGGTTGAAAGTAGGTCCTATAGCCTCTTTAGTTCGTTTCCACGTGGTCAAAATGGAGGTATCCTACCATGTGCTTTTGGGAAGACCTTGGTTACACAAACATCGATTAGTCCCGTCCATCTACCACCAATGTGTGAAAGGAAGATTGAATGGCAAGATGATATGCATAGCTGCGAACCCCTCGCCGTTCGAGCAGGCAGAAGCCCACATGGTGGAAACCATGTTTTATGATCAATGGGCTTCATCTGGAGAAAATGTGGTTGCAAAGCCACGAGGCACCTTTGTGCCTAGGTGGGAAGATGTTCAAGATGACCCAGAATCTGATTTAAGAGAGCTATTGGCGCGAAAGAAGAAAAGGAAAGAAGCGCCTGCCGCAGAGCCAGACGAAATAACTCAGTGTATCAGGGTCCGAGGCCTTAATGGCAGGATTGTCTATAAATTATGAAGGTGCGTGGGGCCCACGGGTGAGATGCAAGTGGGTCCCACCCAAAAAGGGCAACACAAGAGTTTGGCGTGTTGCGTTGCTGAAGGAAGTTTGGGAAAAGAAGAAGAAAAGGATGAAGCAGTTACGGTAGAAAGGGACATCCAGGTTATGGCAGAGGAAGAATTGGAAGAGGTTGACTTAGGGTCTGACTCGCAAGAACCAAGGCCCATCTCAATTAGTGCAAGCCTGACAGAAAAGGAGAAGTCAGAACTCATACTGTTGCTGAAAGAATTCAAAGATGTTTTTGCTTGGGATTACAATGAAATTCCAGGGATCGATCCCGGGCTTGTTACGCATACATTGAATGTGGACCCAAAGGCCAAGCCGGTGGCCCAGCCTGTCAGGATATTTCACACAGAAATAGAAGGGCAAATAGTCAAAGAAGTATAGAAGTTGCTAGCCGCAGGATTCATCAAACCTATCCAGCATCCCCACTGGCTATCCAACATAGTACCAGTAAAGAAGAAGAACGGGCAGATAAGATGCTGTGTAGATTTCAAGAATCTCAACAAAGCTTGTCCAAAAGACGAATTCCCACTGCCAAACATGGATTTACTGATAGATTCTGCGGCAGGAAGCGCCATGTTCTCATTCATGGATGGTTTCAGTGGGTACAATCAGATCAAGATGGCGCCAAAGGATGCAGAGAAAACTGCCTTCAAAACACCCATGGGCAATTTCTACTATACTATGATGCCCTTCGGGTTAAAAAATGCGGGTGCAACTTATCAGCGAGCAATGACGGCCATATTTCACAACATGATGCATCAGGAGCTAGAAGACTATGTGGATGACATAGTGGTTAAGTCAAAGAGAAGAGAAGAACACTTTCGGGTGTTAAAAAGAGTATTTGAAAGATGCAGAGCTTTTAAGTTAAGAATGAATCCCCTCAAATGCGCATTCGGAGTATCCTCTGGGAAATTTTTAGGCTTCCTGGTTCACATTAGAGGAATAGACGTGGATCCAACCAAAGCCACGGCCACAGCAACTATGAGACCTCCTGCCACAGTAAAAGAATTGAAGAGCTTCTTAGGAAAAGTCTCATATATCCGGAGATTCATCCCTGGGTTGGCATCAATCACCTCTGCTTTCACCAAGTTGCTTAAAAAGGGGCAAAGTTTTGAATGGGGAGAAACGTAGCAGACGGCCTTCAAGAGGCTACAGCAGATAATGATGAACCTCCCCATGGTGCAGGCCCCTATTCATAAAAAACCATTGCTACTCTATCTGGCCACCAACTCGTACGCCATCGGCGCACTAATCGCTCAAGAAAATGGAGGTGGTATCGAACAGCCAATATACTACATCAGCCGCGCCTTGAAAGATGCAGAAACTCGTTACCCAAGGGCAGAGAGAGCATGCCTAGCCATTGTATACGCTTCACAGAGATTGCGCCACTATTTCTTGGCCTACGAAGTATGGCTGATGACTAAGTCATATGCCATTAAAGCTCTGTTACAACAGCCGATCCTCTCTGGCAGGATCTCCCAGTGGTTGCTACAGTTATCACAATACGACTTGAGAATGGGGACACTTAGGGCAGTGAAAAGTCAGGCTATAGCAGATTTATTGGCGCAATTTCCCGGAGAGGAAGAATTCCCGCTGGATGATGAAGTTCCAGGGGAAGTAGCTATGGCAGAAGAAGTTAAGGAATAGTAAGTAATGAAGTTTGATGGGTCTTCTACTACCCATTCCGGAGAGGTGGGAGTAGTTCTGTATCATGAAGGAGACAAGGCAGTAGCGCTGTCATTTAAGTTGGAATTCCCCTGTTCAAACAACACGGCGGAATACGAGGCCTATCTAACTGGGCTTGCCATAGCGCTCGAAATGAGAGTCAAACATTTGAAAGTACTAAGGGATTTGAACTTGGTCGTCTGCCAGGCCAAAGGAAGTTTTTCCTTAAAGGAGCCTAGCCTAGCCCCGTACAGAGCGATGACCCAAAGAATGGAAGAAAAATTCTCAACCTTTGAGATTGAACACGCTCCGAGAAACGAAAATCGGTTTGCGGACACGTTAGCTGCATTGGGTTCGCAAATAATCTTCAAAGGGGATAGCACTAATATAGAAGTCAGTAAGAGAGAAGAATCCATCATTGAGGTGTTGAAGGAAAAGTTCCGAGAGGAACAGGGCGAAGGGGATTGGCGAATCCCCATAAAGGAAACCTTGGTGAAGGGAAATGATGCAGCAGAATTGAAGATATTAAGAGACTATGCCTTGGTAAAAGAAGAGTTGTACCGCAGGATGCCAGGTGGGATCTTATCCAGATGCGTGGGCCAAGAGGAAGCCCAGAGAAAATTGAAAGAAATACACGACAAGACTTGTCGGTCTTGCAGGGAAGTCAGTCTCTACCGTAGACTCCAGAGGGCAGGCTTCTATTGGCCAAGCATGGGTAAAGACGCAGATCAAGTCCAGACCCAGTGTGGGACCTGCCAGCTTGCGGCAGACAGGGAGGAAAGTTATGCTGTTTTCATTAGCGAGGATTGGAGAAGCCCTTTTATGCAGTACCTAACAGAGGGCGTCCTGCCACAAAGGCACAGTGAAAGGTACAAGCTTAAGAGGTTGGCAACACGTTACTTCTTGCGTAACACGGTCCTTTTCAAAAAGGATATGATGGAGACCCTTTGAGCTGTTTGGGTCCTGAAGAGGCTAAAGAAATGATAAAAGAAATACATTCAGGGGAATGTGGTGAACACCAGGGGAAGAAAAAGCTTTACAGATGCCTGCTGCAGATGGGCTACTACTGGCCAACCATGAAGAAAGATGCGGCAAAATTTGTAAAGAAGTGTCACAGTTGTCAGATACAAGCCAACTTGATTCATACCCATCCACAAGGCTTGCACAGCATGGTCACCCCATGGCCCTTCCACACTTGGGGGCTAGATTTGGTAAGGCCGGTCAACCCACCATCACGTGGATACATATGGATATTGGTAGCTATAGAATATTTTACTAAGTGGACAGAAGCAGTGCCACTTCGCAAGGCCACAGGGGGAGCAGTGGCAAACTTCATCAAAGAAAATATAATTGTGAGGTTTGGGGTGCCCCACAGGATCATCAGTGACAACGGCACACCATTTGTCAACAGTGATGTAAGGAGAATGCTAGAATTCTACCAAGTCAAGCACCACAGGTCGTCACCTTATTACCCTCAAGGGAATGGACAAGCGAAGGCAACAAACAAAATTCTCATAAAAATCATCAGCAAGATGAGCCAAGAGTATGCGGGAGGATGGGCAATGCACCTGTCGGACGCTCTTTGGGCCTACAGAAAATCACCAAAGTCAGCCACAGGCTTTTCACCCTTTTCCTTAGTCTACGAAACTGAAGTAGTGAGTCTGGCAGAAATAATGACACCGTCTCTAAGGGTTATGCAGATGCGAGAAAAGGAAAAAGAGGGAGAAGCCTTCGCGGCAGAAAGGTTTGAGGACCTGGAAGAACTTGATGAAAAGAGGGAAGAAGCCCAGGAACGCAGCCGAAGATACAGGCAGAAGATGACTGAAGCCTACGGCAGGATGACCAAGGAAAGAGTGTTTGCGGAAGGACAACTAGTGTTAAAAGTGGCAGACTACGTCAGGCGAGGTCTGGCAGGACCATCCAAGTTTGCACCAAAATGGGAGGGACCCCTTGTGATAAGGGAAGCGCATCAAAGTGGGTATTATCGCCTAACTCAAATGGACGGCAGGGACTTGATAGATTTCATCAATGGAAAATGGCTGAAGCGCTATTTTACTTAGAAAAGAAAGTTATGTGGTCGACCCCCTTTCCTTAGTTTTGTTTATGTTTCCTTTACCTTTTCCTTTTATTCCTCCAAGTGACTATGTCACAGAAGAAATTGTAACGTGCTTTTATGAGTATGCAATGAAAAAGTACGAAGTATTAGCATCATATCATAGCAATAGTAAAGAAAAAGTAGCAAAGTGTAGCATTATTACAAACCCAAACTGTGGCAAACACAAGCCAAGTAACTACGGCAGGAAACATATAAGTGTTCTGTTTGACATAACAAAAACAGAGAAACAAAGAAAAGGAAAGAAAACTGTGCCATCATCAATGAAGCCCAGAAATGAGACTCTGATCGCCAAAGTGACTGGGTCCACTAATGCCGGAAAGAAGACGCTCACGGCGACCCTCCAAATCGGCCACCTCTTTCTGCATAAAATTGCTGTGACGGCTGTAGATCATCACAAAGTGTGAGACGCAGTCCTCAGGGACTCGGAAGCCATAAAAGTCTACATAAGGAGGACCAGAAGCCCAGAAGTCTGCTGGACCAAGGTCGTTAACCTCCGGCTGGTCAAAGCGGACAAAGAAAGATGCAGCATCATCCGGAACGGCGGCAGAACTACTACGCGCCTCAAACTGAGAAGGGATAGTATGGAGTGGGCCTGTAAAAAAAAAAAGGGGAGGGGAACGCAAGGCAAAATAAAAAAAAAATGGCACGGGAAGAAAAGACTTACAGAAAAAGAAGATGAAAGAAGAAGATAAAGAAAAATTGCCAAAGTTACTAGGAATGGGGGCTACGGGCGTAGCAGAAACAGGTACTGCAAGCATGGGAGAAACAAGGGTAGTAGGCACGGCTGAAACAGGTGCTGAAGGTGCGGCAGGAATAGGCGCTACGGGTGCGGCAGGAGCAGTCATTCCCACACCTGCTGCAATTTCTGGCCCCTCAGAAGTTTCTGCAAGTGGGGAGATAAGTATGCAAATGAAACGCAAATGTAAAAAGGAGATAAGGAGAAAGAAAGATACATACCCATGAAGTCAGGCTCCGGCGAAGCACTCCCCTCTTCATCGGAGTCGGAAATTCTCTTTTTCAGCACGGGTGCATCATCAGGATCCTCAAAAATGTCATCAGACACCTCTGAAGATAAGTCCGAATCAGGGCCACGGGTAGCGGAGCCGGGAATGGAGGAAGGAGTAACAACAAGTGAGGCGCCACCCTTTGCAGTCTGGGAGATGGCTGCAAAAGGGTCACTAGTCGAAATCACAAGCGGCAGAACGGGAGAAGTGGTTTTGGTTTGAACAGTGGCAGGAGGAATGGCTCCCTCTGAAGGAGTGGGTCTCTCGGCAGGCAAAGGTGTATTCTCACCAACCCCTTCAACATGAGTACCCTCTCTAGGTACCAGTTCGGCAGAAGGGGTGGGAGTTTTGGTAGGAGTCTTGTGTGCAGCAGTAGAAGGAGCAGGCGTTGCTAATACCGCCTCAGCCCCATCAAAAAAGCCTTTCATAGGCATACCCATGGAGGCGGAAATCTCCTCGGCAGTGGGGCGATATATGGATAGGGGCTTAGGCTCCTCCTAAAAAGAAGAAATTTTTTGTTAAGAAAAAAAAAAAAGGGCAAAAGACCCGTGGCAGAGGCGTGCGAAAAAGAAAGAAGAAAGAAGTGGAGAAAAGGGACTCACCTAGATTCAGGCTCATTGAGTAAAATGGGGCGGGTAACTGATTAGTCTTCCTTATGCTTGGACTAAAAGGAAAGAGGCAGAAGAAATTGGCGAGTTAGCCGCAAGAAATTAAGAAATTTTGTCGAAAAAGAAAAAAAAAAGGGGGGAGAAATAACTTACCCTCTGTTCAGTGGCAGATGCGGGGTGAAAAGTAGTTTTCCTTTTGCTACCACGAGTCCTGCTAGCCAGCGGAGCACTTGCAGGAGGCAGTGGTGTGGCAGGCTTGGTTTTGCCGGCAGACTTGGGTTTGGCAGGCGCTTTCTTGCTCTGTACAGAGAGATTGATTACCTTAACTTTTTCCTCCCAACCAGGGGGATAGTCGCCAGCGTGCCAGAACCATTCTTTCTTCTCTGCGTCCCTTCAAAAATGGCTGACTGACTCTGTTTTCTAGCATATGCCAAAACAGACTTAGAAGGAAGCAGTAGGCGAGGGTTAACCGAGACAACCATACCTAGCCCTTCAGGAGGAATAAGGGAGAAGCCACGACTCCCCGCTAACTCAGCCATAAATGTATCCATCACTGCGTGCCAGTAACCGTGCATGGGAAAAGTATAGACACCTTCCTTTAGTGAACCAAGAACTGTAACGGCGTTGAAACACTTCTTCCAAAATTCAAAGGCAGTATGCCGCAGGAAAGGACGGGCTGACGTAGGAGACTCCATGAGGAGAGAAATGTCATCGGGGATGTCTTGATCCAACCCAAACTGCCTTCTCACCCGGTTGGCAGAATAGTGAACAAACCTAATGCCTTCATCGGCTAGGTAAGGCAGCCATCCGACGTTGGTAGCAGCAAGTGTAATCTACACAAGTGTAATCTGCACCCAAATTTCTATAGGCTCTCCAAGAGAAATCGATGCCCTCATCAAAAGATTCAACCACAGAATAGGCAATCGGCTTTAAACCAGACCAACGAAAGCCAAGCGGAAAATCGGATTCAAACCTGCCACAAAAATCGGTAATCACTCTCGGACATGTCTGGTACTTCTCTTTGGCAAACCGAGCGGGTCTACACTTTGTCAAATACTGAGCGCAATGCTCAAACAACAGCTGCTGAAGTATGGTACAGTGAACGGAAGAGGTAACAATGTGGCAGGACCCAACCTGACTCTCATCACTGTGGAGGATATCTAATTGAACATATAAATGCCCCAGGAACACAGGGGCCAGCGGC
The DNA here is from genome assembly GCA_028535165.1 of Quercus tomentella. Lineage (NCBI taxonomy): Eukaryota > Viridiplantae > Streptophyta > Magnoliopsida > Fagales > Fagaceae > Quercus > Quercus tomentella. The sequence continues at coordinate 17,821,216 of JAPQVY010000122.1, forward strand.
AGGCTTACCCCAGCAGATATTTTGATAGCCAAACGAAAGTACAAAGGCTTTATGACGTAATGGGGATGGGACCCAAAAACAAACTTGCAAAGCCAAAATGCAATAAAAGCCGCACGGCGAGCTGCAAAAGAAAACTTAGAGGAAGAACTCACCCAGTATGACAACTTGGCGTTTCCGGCCATCCTTTTCCTCAATTCGGCCTCAATGGCCTCTTCCTCCAGAGAAAGCTCTAGGGCGGCAGGATCGGCATCACCAAGAATGGGCAAGAGCAACTGGTTAGCCACATCTTCAAGGGTCACGGTGAGTTCGCCGCACGAGAAAAAGAAGGTGTGGGTGGTGTTGCACCATCGCCGGACCAAATGACGGAGGTTATAGAGGTCCCGGAAATTCGACAAGCAGCGAGACGAGACTATAGCCTTCAAGACGCCGGCTCATTGCAGCAAACCCATAAAGCCCATGTCAGAAAGCTCACTGTCAACCCATTCCTTCCAACCCGAGGCTGCGCCAGACCCAAATTCAAAATGAAGCGGTACGGGAAGCGAAGTACCTTGGCGAAAGGACAGATCGGGGATTGAAGATGCTAAAGGGGCCCAAGAGACGTCGGGGTTTCGCCGGACAAGGGCAATCAATACACGACCCGGCGGCGGCGGTACATATTCACCAGGGATTTTTGGGAAGTGAAGATTGACTTCGTACCACGGGTCGATTAAAGGAGCGCATTTGCTGTCGGGGTCGCGTTGCGTCTCTTCCTCAATGGACCGCTTCGAATCGGAACGTTCCATCTCCTCACCCACATCAGGAACGGCGGGAGAATTGGAAGCGACCGCCTTCCCTTTGCGGCGGGAAGAGCCTTGACTTTTCACCGGCGACATGGTAAGGAGGCTTAATCGGAGAAAATGGGTATGGGTGTTTGAAAGGAAGAAGGAGAGCAAGAGACGGAGAGTGAATGTTCTGGGAAAAGAAAGAGTTTGTGGTCAAAGTGCAGAAGGATTCTTCCTTAAATACCCAGGTCATTAATATCAGCACGAAAGGAGGTGACGGGTCAGCCATCAGAAGGGAATGAAATTAATGAAACGGCGGCTCTGTTTCGAAAATAACTGCCAAATTGGGAAATTCGAAGAGACAACCCTATTCACGGCAGGAAGGAGAATATATATATATATATATATATATATATATATATATATATATATATATATATATATATATGTATGTATAAGAAGGGGTCCACAGCTTAAAAAAGACCCGCGAAAAATAAAAGAAGAAAAAAGATGAGAGAAGGGCAGAAACGCCTTTTCGTTCACATATGAATCGCAGGAGCGTTTCAAATGTTCAGGGGGCTAAATGTTGAGGGCCATTTGTGGAAGCCCAAGCAGACAGAAAAGCCCAATAATGAGGGCCACAAAGAATTAACAAGATAAATAGCAAAAAACCCATTAGGCCTAAGCGGCAAGAATAATGGATCACAGACCCAACAAATAAATAAATGGGTCTTGAAGAAGCAAGTGGGCTCAAAGAAGCTAGGAAAGAAAGAAGTAGCATCCCATGGGCAGAGTATGAGGTAGAAAAGTGAGAAAGGGCCGCCGCAGGCCCAAGGCAATGCAAACTAAGAGAGTAAGGGGTTTTATGGCAGGCCCATGAACCCCAAAGATAAGGATAAGGTTATTGGGTCGGGAAAACCCAATGAAATTAGTAAAAGGCCCATGGGAGTGTGGAATTAGCAAACGGGCCAAGGAAACCCAAAGAAAGCAATCGAGCCATGGATGCCCAAAGGAAAGCCCAAAGGGACATAGAAGCCCATGAGTAAAAGCAAAACAGTGTCCATGATAGGCCACTGAGAAAAGGGATAAACGGCTGGCCCAAAAAGAGGTCCAGTAAGATTAAGTTATTACGGCAGGAATAACAGTTTAACACGGCAGGCAAAAAAGAAAATCAAAGGCGGGCCAAAGAAACGTAGGGCCCATCACCATACGAAGCCCAGCTCCTGAATGGAGCGGGAAACCAAAGAAAAGCCCACATGAAGGGCCAGGAAACGCAGACGGAGAGTCTCCAAGTCACGGCAAACGCATGAGCAGCTGGCAGACTCTTGCACGAATCTGAAAGGTAAGCACGTGCGAGGCCCAGGCACCACCAGCCTGTACCCAGCCAATATAGGACATGGTGGGGCCATGGGCCAGAGGTAAGAGGTAGAGAGGGTATGGTTTGGTGGTGGGGAGAGGGGAAAAGATCTATTTCACGGCTCCTGCCCAAGCCCTTTTGGGAGGTACGTCCTGCTGGGATGACAGACCACCCAAAAGAGGCAAGTTTAGGGGGGAACCGTTGGGTGCATGCCTTGAGAGTAGAGAGAGAAAGCATTTATACCGTGGCAGGAAGAAGTGTTACGGTATACAGAGGAACAAAACAAACCTGCCTCTGTCTGGTAAGGGTGGATGTCGCACAGACTTGGTGGTCAGCAAGTACGCCCAGATCAGACAAAGGCGGTTAAGGGGCAAAATGGTAAAACATGGGTCACGGCAGGCACTATAAAAAGGCCCTTGCCGTGCCCTGAAAAAAGGGGGGACAGAAAAACAGAGCATATTTTCACGAAGTGAAAAGAAAAACAGAGCATATTTCACAAAGTGAAAAGAAAAATAGAGAAAGAAGAAAAGAAAAAAAGATAAGAAAGAAAAAACAGAGAGGAAAAGAAAGGAAACTAAGGAAAAAGGAGAGTTAGCTCAATGGGCATGCACGAATAGATCGGTTTCCCTCTCTCCCCCTTTAAACCTTACTTTCTTCCAAAACGTAAATAGGGACTTTTTCTTTTTGGGCAACAACCATTCAGGTCCAACTCCCTCAAAGCCATTAATCCCCACGGCAGGATCTTTTTCCTCGGGGATTATTTGCATTGAGAAGAGGCGTTCTCTCCTCTTTGGCTTTGTTGTGGCAGACTAAGTTTAAAAATTTGATTTATGCCCATTTGATGAGCTAGTATCATTTTTCTTTATTCTTTCTATGATTGACATCAATATGACCGTAATCATGCTTTATTAGTAAGGAGTACATAGCCACTTATTTAAATAGTCAGAATACTCTGTTTTAGTTATTATTATATCTGCCTGCCGTAACTCGTTTGCAACAGTTCTGCTTGCCGTAAGTTTGCTCCTGGCAGACAAGGCATAAGTTTGTGCACAAACTGGCCTAAGTTGAGTTACAATTGGACCGGCCCCAGCTCCCTTACTCAGAAACACTAGGGCCCATCACCGCAGGAGGCAGCCCAGCCCATTACCGTAAGAGGCAGCCCAATACACCATATACAAAAAAGGCCCCCACAAACTCTTATCAAAAAAAAAAAAGAAAAAAAAAAGAAAAAGAAAAAGAAAAAAGAAATAGAGAACTTTTCACACTTTGACATGTACAATTGTCTTTGCTTTTTATATGAGAATTAAAGTTGCAACTACCGACTGGCCCACGTATCACCAACAAGGTAACAGCACAAGCTGCAATTATTATTATTATTACTATTATATTTTTCATTTCCCTTTAATAAAAAGAAGCACATTGATAATGTCCTTATTAAAGGTGTATATAAGTCGGATTAGCTTGGATTTGGGTGTTTTTCAATTTAACCGACCTCCTCAAATTGTGAAATCTCTAACTCAACCCGTAATAACTTTAAAAACCAATTAAACCCAAAATGACAGGATTGAATTGGGTTTGGTGGCCTGGTTAAGGCAAATTTATATGGTTATATTGATCAAATTAACAAAAAAAATATATTTTTTTATTATATTTTTTAAAGGACAATTAGATTTAACCATGTGATTTAATGATTGATACCATCACATAATTGAATTTAATTAGAAAATCTAAAATACTACACTTGAGTAAAAGGTGTAATTTTTACATGAGGTATAGCAATTATTTTCATTCCTAATGGTGGTGATCCAGTTAATTAGGGGAAATGGTTTTTTTTTTTGTATAATAGAAGAGAATATGGATTACTTTACCTTAAAAAACATTCTATCAGTTTGTTAACTGTTATAATCGTTTATTGTTTTGTAATTAATAATAGTAAATTCTATAACCGCTTCCCAATTCTTTTGGTACTGCAGTATATAGGGTGACATTCAAGCCAATATATGTCAACAATATTCCCATTGAAAGTTTTGAACTACCGACCTTTTGAATTTAAGCAATACTATAATTTCATCTTCCTAGCTAGCTAGGGATCTGAATTCCTTTTCATGTCACAAAAACATCTGTTTGTTGACTCCATTGACTCATATCATCAGGTCTAGCCAACGATGTCAAAAACACTGCCGGAATGACAAAAACGGTAAAACCAATTCTAAAAAAATAAAATAAAATAAAATAACGGTAAAACCAATAAAAGTCAAACTTTTTATTTTTATTTTTATATTTTTAGATAAGTAGATAGTGAAAAAGAGAGAGTTGAAATTCAAACTATATATATGAAACTTTACAAAAAAATGTCACTAATGATGACTTGTGATTAGTATAACAACATTTTTATACGAGATCATTGTTATTTGTTAGCATCATTTTTATCATATTTTAATTCATTACAATCTACCTATTAAAATCTTTCCTTTCCAATAAACCATAATTTTTTTTTTTTTTTTTGATGAATTCCAATAAACCATAATCTAATCATCTAAAACCAGGACCTTTTGACAAACTCCAATAACTCATGCGCAGAAAATTAGGTAAACTAAAGACAACCGGAGATAGGAAAAATTCTAGACTTGAATTTCAAGAGCAACTTCACACTTTTTTTGGTTAGTCCTTCACTTTCATAACCCACTTGGATTTATATGTATACATATATATAAAAGAATCTTTTTTCCCCCCCGAAAGTATTGGTTTCACAATTAACATAAGAAAAGGTCACCTGTTCATGTCAATTTTTTTGTAGTGGGTGATGGGTCCGGGCTACTTCAAGGCCAAATGTCTTGACAATGGAGGCAAGCAAGTAGATACGTCATAATGAGCTAAAGTTGTTTTCTACAAGTACCCTTGCAAGAAATTGAAAGAAGTGAAGGAAATTAAAAACATGACTTTAGTCATGATTGCATGTGCTTGAAGAGAAAATCCAAATTTAAAGAGAATTTTTTCTTTGTGATCGAGAGAAACTTTTTACTAACATGTGCAATACATGAATCATGATGATAATTGCCTCAATATGAGTACTCCCTCTTGCATGTAATACAATACATGGTACTATCTAAATGAGAGATTTATGAGCCATTCTTTCATAAGAATAGACTACCAATTAGCCGTTACAATCCTCCTTAATATATCCCAATTCATAAATAAGCTTTAAAAATATATTTTTTGTATATGTACACAAAATTAAACATCACACATTTGGCATCTATGATGCCTAAATTAGCAGATTCAAATTATTATTAGCAAGACCTATCCATAATGTATATATTATACCTTTATATAGCATATATTATTCCTCTAGCAAATCCAAATCCAAATATAGGATACAATGTGGGCTAATAAACCCACCAAATGAAGAATTTTTTTTTCTTCTTACGACAATCCTCTCTCACCCCCTCCCCCCCTTCCCCCCCACCCCCTTTCTTTTTTTACAAACTTAAGATTTGTTTATCCAAACTAACAAAAGAGTCATCACCACATTATAAGCACATTATAATTACTAAGTTAATTTTACTCTAAGTGAAATTTCATTTCCAAAGTTCTAAAAAATTTATATTGCTATTTAATCAAAGTCTATAACTAAAATTTTTGCCCTAAAAGAAATTTCAATTATTATTTTGAATTATCTTTAATCATTTAACATAATTTATAGTTTTGATTTTTTTTTTTTTTAAATCGGATTTATGTAAGAGACTTCTATCTGTCATATTTTTTAAGGTAATTATTTATACATATTAACAATTTAACATTTTTTTATGATATTTATGAAAACTATTTTATTTTTTTAATAATTTGGTAGTTACAACAATGGGAGTGAAGAGGGGGAGCGAGTTTTAAACCTTAAATGTTTCCGTTAGAAATATCAAGAATTGTTAGTTGAGTTTTGTTTGTTTGATAAACTTCAATTTTATTCAAACAACTGAAAAAAGAGGCAATTTACCTTACGAGAAGATTTTATGACCATTAGTAGATTACCCTTATTGAAACAAAAGGACTCACTAGAACTAATAGCAAAATTTTCTGCCACTTGAGCAGAAAAATTACAGGTCCTCTTAAACCCAGAGAGGGAAAAAAAAAAAAAAAAATCTCTAGGTACTATTGTTAGTTGAGTTACAAAACTCTTAACTTATGAAAACTATTGTTGATTTTATAAAACACATAAAATGCAAGAACATAAATTGATGCATACCACTCATATATATAAAAACAAACTAACTAAAAGAATCATTTTTGGTTTGGCCAAGAAAGAGAAAGTTAGGGTGCATGTACAAAACCAAAATGTTAGACCATTTTTGTTAGACGTAATGAATTAATCGCCATCACAAGAGTATCCTTTCACATTGGACTAAAGTTTCTAACATGAACTTTCCCAACAAAGAAAGGCAAGTTGGGTTAAAGAGGATCTAGAACACAAGGGCTGAGTGGGGGACTGTGAAAAAACCCACACACGAGAAAATGCTGCTCCCCTTTAGCCTCATAAGCTAGTAATTCCCTCCTCTCCCTCATGCCCCAACTCACTCCACCAAAAAAAAAAAAAAAAAAAAAAAAAAAAAAAAAAATCTAATAAATACTATTCTTGTACAAACAATTTTCCCCAATCAACTTTTTGTAACCTCTTTACAGGGTTAAAAAATGAAAAACTAGAAACATAAGGGAAATTATAATTTATTTTTTTATAATTTTTGGTCCAATTGTAATTTAGAGCATGAACTCCTCCTATGGTTTATAATAAAATTATTATATCATTAAAGTTCCAACTAAAATAATGTTTCAGAGTTTATTTTAATCCAATTTTTATGGGTGAAAATGTAAAAATTAAAAAGTTTGTATAATTAAACTATGACATGACTAAATCACAAGGAATAAATAATTTTTTTACAAAATTAAAAAATCTATTAATTTAAATGAAATCTTAACAAAGTCATTTTAGTCCAGAACTTAAGGATTTAAATGTACCAATTAAGGGATAAATTGTAATCCCCCTCCCCCACACCCCCCCCCCCCCCCCAAAAAAAAAAAAAAAAAAAAATCCAAATGTGTAGACAAGTGACCTATTAACACATTAGTGGTTTTTTTTTTTTTGGTTGGCAATAAATGATAAATCTAGGTTTTGAACCTTTGAGCACAAGGACAAGACCTCTTAAATAAACCAAGGTAGAAGGTACACATATACTATTGAAACTTTTCAAATATATTGTTATACCGTTAATATTTTCACATTTATTCATAATTCTTAGTTCACTCTTTCAATTTATTATATTTAAATTAATATTTTTATATTTATTTGTTAATGATTATCTATTAATTATTTTCTATGTACATTCATCTTACAAACTATATACATATACGGTCTGTTTGGATTGAGGGAGACGGAGGAAGAGTAGAGTAAATTTAGACCAAATTATCTTATTTTCAACCAACTCTACTCTACTTCCCTCCACTCCTCTTCCTTCCCCCCTCAATCCAAACGGGCTTACAGTTATTTAAGATTATAGAGAAACCTAGGCATGATATATATGAAAGGGGGAAGCGGTGAAGCCGAGTCATAGATCTAAAAAATGCTAACAATCGAAGAACATTCTAGGGAACAATGAGAGATATTGGGTCTTTTAACTATAATATTCCTAAGTAAGATTGATATTTCATATTTTTGAGCTCTATACTTAATTCTCCTAATATATTACCTTTTGTTTTGAGGAAAATTCTCCCAATATATTACAAATACATTGTTTTGAGTTAAATTTTACCCTAGACAATTTATATTATGTTGTGTTGGATGATCAGATTTAAATTTAATAATTAAATATGTCATATCTTTTCCATTCATTACTATTTTCAAATTGTCAACCTTATAGCTTAACTAGCTAGCTAGTTGGTACATATTATTATTTCTAATGAAAATATCCAAGATTCAAATCTCACATTCCCAACTATTGATATATCAATTTAATATCAACTCTCAACCCTATTAGAATTTTAAGACAAACTGACATTATTTTTTTTTTCTATTTTTAAAAGTAATGAACACACACAAGAAGAGAGAATGGGGTTTTAATAATTATGAGAGAGAGAGAGTCTTACAAATTGACCCAATAAATATGGCACATGATCCCGACATCACTTTTTTTTTTTTTTTTTTTTTTTTTTGAGAGAGAAGGAACCAACAGCACATTGATATGTAACATTGGTCTCTTTCAGTCTTTCTTCGTAAACGGATGGAAATGTAGGAGCTTATTAGGAGGTCCCAGCCCCACGCGTTTGCTGTAGAGATATTTTGCAAAATCCTTGCATGACTTTGCGTTATATAAAAGATGAGGTCCCACACGTTTTTTGCAATGAAAAAATAGTTTATGCCTCAGGCACATGAAATACTATCTTTCTTACAATAACTTAGTTAGGTAAATGAGGGTAGGATATGAAGATTTATAATACTTTTTAGATAGTTCATCCTATTAATTGGTGTCTTAGAATATTTATTAGTGAATTATTTTAAGAAAATTTGATACTACTTTCATGGTATTTTTATGGAATATAAAAAATTTTAAAAAAATATATTGTTTTTTTTCTTTTTCTTAATTTTTTTATTTTAAAAAAGTACTTTCTACACCAATGCCCTAAAGACATCTATTAACTTTTCCCTACTTTTTATTCCTACAATAAGCATGAGAGGCACTTAATCTTAAATTCTCCCCATTAGACAGATTGAGCAATGAGTTTGTGGGATATTCCATTCCTAAAGGGACAAAGCTTAAAAAAATCAAATAAAAAGAGATGAATTTATTCCATTCCTAAAGGGTCAAAGTGTCTGTTATATATTCTATAAAAAAAAATGGCAGTTACTAGTGACAGATGTTTGGATCCAATATTTGCTTATTGGGGTTCTTACATTGGTTTTGTACCATAAAATCTGTTTGGTCCTAAGTAATAAATTTCAAATTCATTGTAGGTTTTAATTAGCTCAATTAGCAAAATTAATATTATGTCATCAATGTCAAATAAGAGATCTAGGATAAACCCTTTGTACACAAAAACTAATTAATGTCCTAACCTGATGATAAAGAAATTATATAGCAGAATTAGAGGATACTATATATTGAAATTCGACCATATCTATTAAAAAAAAGTTCCATATTCTTAATTATTTTAATATGTTTATAGTGCATCATATGATATAAAGGAAAAAAAAAAAAAGAAAAAAAAAAGAAGAAGAAGAAGAAGAAGAAGAAGAAGAAGAGAGGAAGAGGGTGTTCACTTGGTTTAGACATATTTTTTACTTCTTATACTTTATGCTACGATATAATTTAGACATGGCCTTTGGTATTCCACTAAAAGTGGATGGTCTAAAATAACCTTATATTTTAATTGTGATAATTTTTCTTAAAAAGAAAAATTAAAAGTTAAAAGAGTAATTTAACATGTTTTTAAACCAACTAAATACTTGCATTTTGTTCAAAATATACCATTTAAAATGGTCATAAACTCCACTGCTAAAACTACTTGCTTCTTGTTCAATAATAGTGAAAGTTCAAATAGTGTAAAAACACCCTTAAACGTTTAGATCCTCAATTTACAAATTAACCAATTCAAGCTTTATGTCAAACAACTAGTGTGCGGAAAATGAACAAAAACTATAAAACAGAATTGGAAAACAATCTAAGCCAAATTAAAATCACAACCCACAGCAGATAATAAAGGCAAAGATAAAAGGGAAGGAAGATGCAAATACAAGGACAACATGCGATGTGTTATCGAAGAGGAAACCGAAGCCCTCGGCGTAAAACCTCTCCGCCGCCCTCCAAGCGGTCAATAATCTACTAGAAAATGTAGTTGGGATACATGGACAGCAATAGACCCTCCAAGCCTAATCTACCCAGTGCACCTAAGCCCTCCAAGCTTCTTGCTCCAACGAGGTTGTGCCGAACCTATTTCTTTTCTAACTTTCTGGATTCCGCTACTTGACCATAGCATCAACCAATGTAAATTGGTTCCTTCCCAACTACTTCCCAGAACACCAAACAGCCCTCTCACAGTAATGGATATGGTGAGAACAGGTTTTGGTAAAATGCCTCTCAAGGGTTTGACAATGGAGAGGAAGAGAGTTGAGGAATTTGAAGAGACTCTTATGTAAAGATTGTAGATGAATCAATCTTGTTTTACTCTAGGGTTTCTCTCTCAAAATTCTCTCTGGAAGCTCTCTTTCATTTGTGGCTATAAGGGGTATTTATACTGGGGTGAGAGGAGAATGTGAAACGTCAGGTTTTTCAAAACAGGGGTGGCTCGCGGCTTGGCCTCGCGACTTGACTGAGTCGCGAGACCCAGTCGTGAGATAACCGTATGGCCAGTTGTCTTGTTTTGTCCTGTAGTGCTCCAGCTAGCATGACTGTTCACCTTCTGGCATGCTTGACACGTGTGCTGCATCTGGCAGCTTCCAGCCGCGAGTCACCCGCGAGATCAAGCCGCGAGTCTCTGTTTTCTTGCACACTCTTGAGCAATCTACACTCTATCTCACTCACTACCCTTACAACAAACCCACCTAAATACAGGGTTACTAAATGCTGAAATACAAGCAAATTTGGCACGGAATAAAGCCAATTAGATGGTTGATTAAATTCAACCTTACAATCTCTCCCTTTGGCTATTTCGTGACAAAATCCTAAAACAGACTCTAGACTTAACATGTGAGTTGGGAACAGTTGAACAAAACTCACTCACACCTAACTCTAGAAGCTGTGAAGCACTTGAATCATATGAACAAGAGACTCCTGACACACAACAATACACCATGATCATTGTAAGCAGAAAATCGTGAAATGCATATGAAACAGGCAATATGTGATCAAGCAAAGATGGAGTTAAGAAACAAACCATGGCTTGATCAACCAAGTAATCACTACAAGGTAGTGAACACATTGCTCATTCACACTTGGAATGAACACTTGAACATACAAGCAAACAAGAACAATGCAAGTTACTTGTATGCCCAACACTCAACCAATGCATAAAACACTAGGTATATGCATCTAGGAACAATCCTACAAGGGCACAAGAGTGACAGTACTTAACAAGAAAATGCATGACATTTAGTTAGAAGTACTGATTTAACAAAAACATAAAGGCTACATAAAGTATGGTACAGACCATAAAGCCTACAGATAACCCTTAAAGCTTACAGAAGCAACATGGGTACAAAACACAATATACTTAAAAAAATGCACAGTATAAACTAAAAGTGCTTAAAGTCTCTTCCCTTCAAAATGATGAGAAGCTGTGATGCACTTGGAACATGTATACTTGTAACCTGAAACACTTGCACAAAACACATTAGACCCTCAAGGTAAAGCAAGTAATAAAAGGACAAGTATAATGTAACAAGTAGAAAGCAATCAAGTAAACATGATGTGAAACATGTAAGCAACTTGATCAAAACAGTTAAATAGAAATGACTATAGTGATCACATAGCAAAGCAAATGATCATCCAAACATGCATTCAATGAAGCACAATAGCATAGGGAAATATGTATGACCAAAACACAAGCATGATGCAATACAAGAAAACAAACATAATAACAAACAAACAAAACAAAGTTTTCTTATTAACTCAATGTCTTCTTCCCCTTGGTATATGCATCTCCCCTATGGAATATCTCTCCCCCTACAAATGTGCATGAGAAATAGAATTTCTCTCCCTAAGGATGTGCACAAGAGTCATATAGAAATGACAAAACACTTCGACATACTCTTTAGAGTATACTCTCCCCCTTTTTGTCAGGAATAGACAAAGGGTCAAGGAGAAACGAGAGTAAGAGATGAATGTATGAACAAAGATAATGATGCAGGAGGGAAAAATGAAAAGTTTTTTTTTTTTTTTGAAAACAACTTTGAAAATAACCCTCAATATGCAAAACACGTGATTTTCGCGACTGAGTTAAGTCGCCAGGGCAAGCCGCGAAACACTTTGAAAACAAGATTCTTGAAAATTTTTCTAAGTGTTTTTCGCGACTGGAAAGACTTACTCGCGAGGGAGTCGCAAGCTGAGCCACAAAAATCTCTGTGTACCCCTCGCGACTGGACCTTTCACTCGCAAACAAGTCGCCAAAACCGACCCGCGAGCTCGCGACTGTGGCATGCGACTTGTTTGACCCGCGACTAAGTCACCAAAATAGGGCAACACTGTTTTTGAAATTTTCAGTTTTTTTGTAGAAACAAAATACTTTCCAAAAAAAACTAAAACACTCAAAAATCTTTTTGTGTTTGAATTAACAAAGATTGAGCATGTGAAAACACATTTTATCAAGTACAATCACACAAATGAATATGGCATTCATTGAACATAAACTTGTGTGCTGTGTGTGGATATCAACAATGAGATAGTCCTTAGTCTAATGTGAAACTTCAATGATCAATTCAACCAAGGCATACATAATCAGTACTAGATCATGTGACCCATCTCAATTATAGAAGTATGCATATATGACTTCCCACAAAAACATTATAACATAACATGGAAGCTTTTCATTTGGCTCCACTACAATTCAATCATTTGATCATTTAGATCCTTTTTGAAACAAACACATCTCATTGTGAGAATGATGTCTGATATTTCACCTTGATGAAATAGCCTTTGGCTTTTTGAAAAATCATACACTTTATTTTTGGTCGCTTTCCCTTTTTCCTAGTCGAATACTAGTATGTGCGACTGGCTTTTGCAGCTCAATATCTCTTTACATTTGGAAATTTACATTTGGTGAGCTCTTTTTAGCAAAAACAAAAAATAAAGAGTGGGAAGATATATAGGCACAAGTCTATGCATGTCTCAAGATTAACATAACCATTCACTAATCATTCATGACAAGTTTGAAGATCTATTTACAATAGTCACATAGATTTCAAGATTTCTTCCATAGTGATAAGAGTGCATAGGAACAAGCTACGCTCGTAAATGCACAAAGTCATTAGCACAAAGGTACAAGGCAAAACAAGTTTTGAGACAAAACTCAACAATGTTGATCAAACTTTTTGATTTTCTACTTTTTATGTGGTTTTAGATTTTTACACACAAACCAAAGACATAAAAGTAAGATCAAAACAAAAACAAAATAAGGCATATAAAGATATGCATGATGCACAAATGCATGACAATGAAGCATCTAATGCATTAAGGGTCCTACAAAGATCGAAAGAATTAGATCAAGGACCAAAGGAGCAAAAGCTCAACCATAGGAACCCTTCCTCATCCAAACAGAACAATTGTTTGGAATGAGTGTCTCATGAGAAGTGAGACGAGGGTTGGAAGAATGAGAACCGGAGATGCATATAGACAAGGAGTTAAGAGCATTAAACACTTTCTTTAACAACATGCTATTATCACTCAAATCCGATTTATCCTTTTTAGCACAACTTCCAAGAAGCTCAAGTTTTTCTTTTCTTTTGATTCTTTTAAAAGTATGAAACTTAGAGCATTGAGGTCTTAGATGACCAAAGGCACCACAATGGTGACACACAATGTGTTTAGGTCCACTAGGCCTTTTGGGAAGGGATCTAGCAATATGGATTTGTTCCCTCTTCAACTTATGACATTGAGGTCTTATATGACCAATCACACCACAATGGTGGCAAGTTGGAACAAACTTAGATCCATCCAAAGCCTTATGTTGAGACCTAAACAGAGGCTTTGATTTGACAGCCTTTCTCTCCACCTTTTGATTTCTTTTGTGTGGAGGAACGTACACCGATTTGTCCTTAGAGGTAGAATACACAAAAGGCACAAGATCGGGTACCACAACATGATTGCAACAAATATTATTATCCCTTTTATCAATGGGTTCAGCAATCAAACACTTGGCATGCATCTTAAGAGATTCATTTTCACATTTTAACTCATCAACAAGTTTGTTAGACAAAACAAGTTTAGCATCCAAGTCCATATTCAAACATTCAAACTCTTTTAGCTTTTCAAGAGAATCTTCAGCAAGTTTTTTATATTTCTCAACCAATTTGTTGGATTCATTGAGCTTAGCAATTAAATCATCCTTTTCACAAAATAACTTGCTCAAATTCTTTTGAAACTTCTTAACATTTTTCTTTAAGAGTTTGTCATTTGGAATATCAACAACATCAAATGATTCATGCAACATAGCATCACAATCATGAGGATCCACACTCATAGAGGCATTTTCACAAACACGTGACATGATACATTTATCATCAACCAAATCATACAAAGAGGCATACAAAGCACAATCCATGGCAAATAAACATAAGGGGTCAAGGATCACACTTAGGTATTTAAACCACAACAAGTGTACCCACTCTGATACCAATTGAAAGTTTAAATAGTGTAAAAAGACCCTTGAACGTTTAGACCCTCAATTTACAAATTAACCAATTCAAGCTTTATGTCAAACAACTAGTGTGCGGAAAATGAAAAAAAGCTATAAAACAGAATTGGAAAACAATCTAAGCGAAATTAAAATCACAACCCACAGTAGATAATAAAGGCAAAGATAAAAGGGAAGGAAGATGCAAACACAAGGACAACACGTGATGTGTTATCGAAGAGGAAACCGAAGCCCTCGGCGTAAAACCTCTCCGCCGCCCTCCAAGTGGTCAATAATCCACTAGAAAATGTAGTTGGGATACATGGACATCAATAGACCCTCCAAGCCTAATCTACCCAGTGCACCTAAGCCCTCCAAGCTTCTTGCTCCAAAGAGGTTGCGCCGAACCTATTTCTTTTCTAACTTTCCGGATTCCGCTACTTGACCATAGCATCAACCAATGTAAATTGGTTCCTTCCCAACTGCTTCCCAGAACACCAAACAGCCCTCTCACAGTAATGGATATGGTGAGAACAGGTTTTGGTAAAATGCCTCTCAAGGGTTTGACAATGGAGAGGAAGAGAGTTGAGGAATTTGAAGAGATTCTTATGTAAAGATTGTAGATGAATCAATCTTATTTTACTCTAGGGTTTCTCTCTCAAAATTCTCTCTTGAAGCTCTCTTTCATTTGTGGGTATAAGGGGTATTTATACTGGGGTGAGAGGAGAATGTGAAATGTCAGGTTTTTCAAAACAGGGGTGGCTCGCGGCTTGGCCTCGCGACTTGACTGAGTCGCGAGACCCAGTCGCGAGATAACCGTATGGCCAGTTGTCCTGTAGTGCTCCAGCTAGCATGACTGTTCACCTTCTGGCATGCTTGGCACGTGTGCTGCATCTAGCGGCTTCCAGTCGCGAGTCACCCGCGAGATCAAGCCGCGAGTCTCTGTTTTCTTGCACACTTTTGAGCAATCTACACTTTATCTTACTCACTACCCTTACAACAAACCCACCTAAATACAGGGTTACTAAATGCTGAAATACAAGCAAATTTGGCACGGAATAAAGCCAATTAGATGGTTGATTAAATTCAACCTTACAAATAGAAAATTTGAACCAACCATGACTTCTCAAAAAGAGCTTCAAACTATGCGCCTAGCGCTTCCATAAAGGCTAGTAATATATAATTTTATTGTCAATATTTTGGAAATATTAACTACAAGATTTGTTATTATAAAATTTTACAATTCTCATATAAATACAATACATCAAAGGTTGGTTTTATTTATTTATTTATTGGTGTGTTTAGATAGGTTTTAGTTACAACTTATGTGAATTTATATTAATTTTTTTAATAGACACTTATTGAGTGTCTGAATAGAACCAATTTAACAGTTGATATTTTAACTAATTCTTTTTTTTTTTTTTAATTTATTGTTTAATTTCCTACAACCATAACGTGACATAATTTCATTTCTTTAAAAAATAAAGAAAATGAATGATTAATTCCACAAAAGAAGTAAAATCACCCCAAGCTATAAAGTGATTATGCAATTTATCAAAAACTTTAATTAAGTTTAATTAATTGGCAAAATTTCTCCAAAAAGTGGGCTCTAAGAGAGTGTAGCCACTTGTTAGAGGGAGAAATAGTCATGGCTATTTTGATAGTGGAATTTGCATATGGACTCGTATTAGTTGTATATATCTTAAGACTTGGTTAAAATAAAAGCACGTTTGATACACTTGAAAAAGTATTGGTTGGCATTAGTGATATGGGTTGCTAATCAAGAGGCCCACAAATTAGTTTGTTGGGATGACTTTTGTAACTGAGCGTGATGGGCCTTCCGTCTTTTGAGCAATAAAAGTGACACACACTCAGTAGAAAAATTGAAATAGTATGGATCTTTTCCTTTCTTTCTTTCTTTCTTTCTTCTTCTTCTTCTTCTTCTTCTTCTTCTTTTTTTGATTTTTGATTTTGATTTTTGATTTTTTTTTAATTTATAAATAATTTTTTTTTTTGAGAAAAAAGTATTATGGGTCTAGATGCAGACACTACTGAACACGTTTATAAAATAGAGTTGAACGGTGCAATTTTGTTAGGATATGGACCGTGAAGGGATCAATCTGAACCATTCATTAAATATTCATGTTTTTCTTATGAACCCATAGCTAAGAGCATCTCCAATGGTGTATCTAAATGCATAAAAATTTCTATAATAGAGAATGACACCATAAAAATAGTCTTCAATGGACTCTCTATACCTGGATTTTTTTTTGGCTCATGAACAGTAGCTCATCAAGTCTGATGGGCTACTATTCATTCTTCAAATGTTTTTTTTTTTCTATTATAATAATTAGGTATTGAATAAAAAAATGTTAGAAGATGTGTAGTTGTTAAAAAAAGAATAAATAATGAATGAAGAAATAATATTTAAATGAGATAAAGAATGGAATAGAGAATCTGTTGGAAAGTGTATTTGAAAAAGTGGGTAGCTAAAAGGTAAAAATCACTGTTCATTCTCCAAACAGTACAAAAATTTGCCTAATCTGCTGGAGATGCTCTAAGCATCTAGAAGCATTAATTGTAGAATTAGGAAAAAAAATAAAGAAACATTAATAGTAAAGCATGAAATTTAAAGTCTTCGCTTTGCCTAGGTGCTAAATATATTCTCTAGTCTTTTGAGGCAAGTTCTAGGCTAAGAAGCTGAGAACAACAGAAATACATGGTTGGTGACTTCCATAATTAGGGTCCGTTTGGATTGAACTTATTTTTGCTGAAACTGAAAATTGAAAATACTGTAGCAAAATAATTTTTAAATGTGTGAATAGTACCGTGAAACCCATTTTTAATTTTTTTTTTTGAATAAAGTGGCTGTGAGTCCCATGAACAGTGCGTGAACAGTGCTGCTACAGTGCATGAACAGTGCTGCTACAGTTGTGAACAGTAAATTTTGTCTCCAGAAACGCGTGAATGAAAAAAAGAAAAAGAAAAAAAGAAGAAGAGGAAAACGCTAAAATGAAAACGCAGATGTCGAATCCAAACCGGCACTTAATATTACAAGGTCAAAAATCCTACTTGGCCAATAATTATATGGAATTTCAGTTTTTAAGATTGTGGAGTTGATCACTTGCAAAGAAGGATAGGTCAACCAGTGCAAAGCATGTAACCTATTATTGAAGTATTGATGCTTGAAGTTCATTGTTTTGTACAATACAATGAACTTCAAGAACATTGGCCTGGACTTCATATTTCAATGTACATACAAATATATAGTTAGTCATGTTTCCGACTGCCACTTATGTCAAGTCAAAGAAATTCTAGATTTCAGTGTTCTCAGTTTCCTTCAAAATATTTATATTTAATTTACGTCAAACATATACCATAGAGTTGTTCCCTAATTTCAGCCCAATAAATTTGAAGCTACAATATAGTTCACAACATTTTAATAATTATTAGGGGTGATAGAGTGTAGTGAATAATAAAAGTAATATTAGTTATTATCTTAATCAATGAAAGTGATATTAATTATACAAATCTACCACCTCAACAATTTGTAAAATTTGTTGTATTTATAGCAACTAATCAGGGCAGTACGTGCAAGGCACGTGCTAGCCATGGGAAAAAAAAAAGTAGTGATTAGGAACAATTTTAGATTTTATTTGTATCACAAAATAAAGATATAAATCATTTGATTTTTAAAATATATAGAGATTTACATTAATCAAAAGAGACATTAACTTTAAGAATTTTGATAATTATGTCATAAAAAGTTAATCTCATTCGTAGAAGACTGTGATAGATCTCAATCCAATATTTTATTATTTTATTTTGACCTATAACTTAAACCTCAATAGTTGTGAATATATTGTAATAACAACAAAATGTCACGACATTTTTAATTGTGTTAGATCTCGGTATAATATTTTATTATTTTATTTTGACCCAAAAGGAATTGACACATGCGTCACAACATTTTCATAATATCTCTATGTATACATTGTACATAATTACAATATAAATTTATATTGTAGACACAAAAAAATTGGCAAATTTTGTACACATTTACAAAATTTGTACAATATTTACCATTTTTTTTTGCAAATGTGTATAATATTAACCACTTTTGTGTATTTACAATGTAAACTTGCATTGCAATTACAAAATAAACATATAAAGATCTTAAAAAAAAAAACAAAAAACAAAAAACAAAAACAAAGCTCAAACCAACTGGCATACTTGAAGGGGGAAAAAAAAAGTGCACCTCACTAATTGAATAAACCAAAAAAGCACTATTCATGAGCCTTTGGCTCTTTTTATATAGTTAATAGATATGACAGCTTACATAAATGTTTAAAAGAAAAAAAAAAACACAAACCGATAACTGGAAATTAGCATTTTTTTATTTGATCTATAAGAAATTGAGATCTCAACAATTGTGAAAATATTGTGATAACAATAAGTGTTGTAACATTTTCTCAAAACATTTATTTTTAGTTGTGGTTGGTCATAGTCTCAGATTTTATTATTTTATTTCGACTTGTAAGAAATTGACACGTCAATAATTGTGAAAAAATAGTGAAATTTGTTGTGTCAGTATAACAATATAAATATATATATATATCAGCTTATATAAATATTAAAAAAAAAAAAAAAAACACCTTTAGGCATTGTAGCTACCATGCCAGTTGAATAAACCAAAAACACTACACAATAAGTGTTGTAACATTTTCTCAAAACATTTATTTTTAGTTGTGGTTGGTCACAGTCTAATATTTTATTATTTTATTTCGGCTTGTAAGAAATTGACATGTCAATAATTATGAAAATATTGTGAAATTTGTTATGTCAGTATAACAATATATATACTAGCTTACATAAATATTTAAAAGAAAGAAAAAAAAAATTTAGGCACTGTAGCTACCGTGCCAGTTGAATAAACTAAAAGCATTGCACAATAAG
Source organism: Quercus tomentella (assembly GCA_028535165.1). Lineage (NCBI taxonomy): Eukaryota > Viridiplantae > Streptophyta > Magnoliopsida > Fagales > Fagaceae > Quercus > Quercus tomentella. The sequence continues at coordinate 17,840,659 of JAPQVY010000122.1, forward strand.
TGTTGTAACATTTTCTCAAAACATTTATTTTTAGTTGTGATTGGTCACAATCTCATATTTTATTATTTTATTTTGACTTGTAAGAAATTGATACGTTAATAATTGTGAAAATATTGTGAAATTTGTTGTGTCAGTATAACGACATATATACCAGCTTACATAAATATTTAAAAGGAAAAAAAAAATAACAAACCGATTACTGAAAAAAAAAAAAAAATGTAGCTACTATAGCTCACAAAACCAAAGCACTGTAGTTACAGTGCGTTAGCGCATTTGCGCACGTTAATAATTGTGAAAATATTGTGAAATTTGTTGTGTTAGTATAACAATATATATACTAGCTTACATAAATATTTAAAAGGAAAAAAAAAAAAAAAAGTGGCTCACGAAACCAAAGCACTATAGCTACAATGTTTTAAAGAAAATTTGTTGTGTCAGTATAACAATATATATACCAGCTTACATAAATATTTATAAAAAAAAAAAAAAAAACTTTAGGCACTGTAGCTACAGTGCCAGTTAACTAAACCAAAAGGCATTGTAGTTACTGTGCATACGCACATTCGCGATAAAGCAAAATCACTACACAATAAGTGTTGTAACATTTTCTCAAAACATTTATTTTTAATTGTGATTGGTCACAATCTCATATTTTATTATTTTATTTCAACTTGTAAGAAATTAATACGTCAATAATTGTGAAAATATTGTGAAATTTGTTGTGTCAATATAACAATATATATACCAGCTTACATAAATATTTAAAAAAAAAAAAAAAAACTTTAGGCACTGTAGCTATAGTGCCGGTCAATAATTGTGAAAATATTGTGAAATTTGTTACGTCAGTATAACAATATATATACCAGCTTACATAAATATTTAAAAAAAAAAAAAAAACTTTAGGGACTGTAGCTCCAATGCTGGTTAACTAAACCAAAAGCACTGTATAGAAAGAAGAAAGAAAACAAAAAACAAAAAGCACAAAACAAACCGAAAAAAAAAAAAAAAATAAATAAATAAAAAAAGGACTCACGAAATCAAAGAACTTTTGCCGCTACAGTGCTTGCACAGTGCAGACACATTGAGTGCACAATGCCGAAGCATTGTAGTGGCATAGCCGCTTTTTATATAAAGAAGATATTGAATTCCAATCATTATCTACTGGTGTAAAAACATTGTTAGGGTCATTTACTGTTGGTAAATTATGTGTTAAGTTAAGTTTCAATTGCAATTGTATTGACTTCCATGTATATATTTTATTTGAGTTATAATAAATTGAGTAGTCAATATTGTAGAGATGAAAGAATAAGTGAAACTTGTTGCTTAAGAAATCTCGGTTGAGTGAAAATTGAAGTATTAGGGTCTGTTTGGATACAGCTGAAAACTGAAAACTGAAACTGAAAACTGAAAAATATTGTAGCAAAATAATTTTTAAATATGTGAATAGTACCGTGGGACCCTTTTTAATGAAAAAGTTGTTGAAAAGTGTAATTTGTGGGTCCATGAACAGTGCACGGTATGCACTGTTCATGGAAAAAGTCAAATATTGCTGCTGAAAAGTTGCTGAACAGTAACAAAATTGGCCAAAACGCGTGGGAAAAAAAAAAAAAGCAGGCTGAAAAGGCTGAAAACGTAAAACGTGCGTTTGGGAAACACAAACGCGCTTCCCAAACGCACCTTTAGGCAAGATTATTAAGGAGAGATTTAGCGTAGACCTACAAAGAAGCTTGCTCGACACTCACCAGTCACTTTGGTCGTGCAAGATTCTCAAAAACTTATAAAATAGAGTTGAACGGTGCAATTTTGTTAGGATATGGACCATGAAGGGATCAATCTGAACCATTCATTAAATATTCATGTTTTTCTTATGAACCCATAGCTAAGCATCTAGAAGCATTAATTGTAGATTTAGGAAAAAAAAAATGAAGAAACATTAATAGTAAAGCATGAAATTTAAAGTCTTTGCTTTGCCTAGGTGCTAAATATTCTCTAGTCTTTTGAGGCAAGTTCTAGCTAGGCTAAGAAGCTGAGAACGACAGAAATACATGGTCGGTCACTTCCATAATTAATATTACAAGGGATTATCAAAAAAAAAAAAAAAATTACAACGTCAAAAACCCTACTTGGTCAATAATTATATGGAATTTTAGTTTTTAATACTGTGGAGTTGACTTGCAAAGAAGGGTAGGTAAACCAGTGCAAAGCATATAACATATTATATTGATGCTTGAAGTTCATTGTATTGTTACCTTGTCCAAAAACATTGGCCTGGACTTCATATTTCAATGTATATACAAATAGTTAGTCATGTTTCCGACTGCCACTTATGTCAAGTAGAAGAAATTTTAGATTTCGGTGGGTCTCAGTTTCTCGACACTCAATAGTTAGGCAAGATTCTCGAAAACTTAGTATATCAGAATTTTCCAAATTCGTGAACAAGTCAAGAGGTTGCATGTAACCCTAGAGATAAAACTGTATTTCTCTCCTATACCTTCACCCTCTCCCATTAAATACATTTTAGAGGAGAACATCATCAAAACACTGAGCGTTACCTTGGGTGTTTTGGTTTGCCGAAATCCACAGAGACTATTTGAAATCTTTAAGAAATCGTGAACTGTTTGTGTGATTGGACTTGCGGTCGGCGTCTTGACTTGTGTTTTAAAAACTGTGAACAGAAACGATTGATGCAGACTTGCAATCCATGATGCTTGCAATTTGAATTGGATTAATCAATCACGTGTTAATTAAGTAAAATTTATTAAACTGTGTAGCAAGCGGCATTAGGGTCTAAACGTGTAACTAGCAAAAGTGTATGCTGCAGAAGTTAAATACTGAGAGATGGTAAGAATCTAATGCATGGATAAAGATCCATTTCGATTTAAAAGAAAATAGATAGAAATTATTTTGTAATCAAGATTCAGTTTTAAACCAATATAATTTTGGTCGCAGATCATGGGTATGAAAATGACACTTGAGAATTGAGATTAGGTCTCAATTAATATCAAAGCGGGATGCCAAAGCCACGTACGAATACACAAAAGCAAATGAGAGAATGGAGATTTCAAACTACCAAAAGCACACTTCTTACTTAGATAATCTTACAAAGACAAACACATCATGATTGATCATACATTATTTCTCTATCCGCCATATATTCAACTCTTAGTGCTAACTCTTCCTTCCCAACAAAAGGGGAAAAAAGAAATCCAACAAAGAGGAAGAAAGGATTACATAGAAATAGAGACGTATGTAATATGCAACCGTTACATAAGATAATAAATTAAGAGAAGAAGAAGAAGAGGATGACGATGAAGACGATGAGCTAGTCTTCTTTGCTGCATCTGCAAAATAAAATATTCTTCAGTGTCTGGGTAAAAGAGGCCCAAATTCGGTGCTTGATACGTCTTCTGGGGACGGGGTAAATTATTCATGCCAACGTTTTTGGACACAGCAGCCTTCTGTTCTGGTTGACGTGACCCAAAAGCCATGGCAGTAATCTTTTGTAGTTTAGAGCAAAAGAGATTGAGCAAGTACTGCGATTTCAAGGCGTCTGTAGTTAGATGAAAAGAAGCAACCATGCATGTACATATATATAGGTAACTAGGAATCCTTGTTACATAATCTCTGTTTGTGTGTGTGTTTGATTAATCTATATTGGTTAAAAAAAAAAAAAATGTGTGCTTGACTCAGTCAGATTGTCACAGTGTGAACTATGAGCGCCTACATTTGCATGAAACAATTTTTTCCTTTCCATTTTTCTATTGTGTTGGACACATACATGCATGTTTTTCTTTTAGGTCCATTTATGGTGAAAAGGATTCTCAGTGGGTCCCGATCTTTTTGTTTTTTTTTTTAATTGGGAAAAAACTTTTCCCTGACTGGTTCACATTTTTCTACTTATTTTTTAAACCAATCAATTTCATTTTTTAAGATTAGAAGATTAACAAATTATCTAAATCCAGTATATTTTTTTTTAGTTAAATTTATTAGAATCTCTTCAAAAAATTATTAGTTGTATGCTACAAAGAAGAGAAAAAGTTAGAATTACATTGTTGTTTATTTGGATTGTATTTGTCATCGTTATGATTCAGTTGGATTTTACTAAAAAAGTGTTGGATTGAATGTATTTGCTTATTTTTCGAACAGAAATGAAAAAAATTAGTTGGTTTAAAAAATAATGAAGGAATTATATGTTTTTCCCGATTTTTTTATTTACTTTCCAATAGTCATTGTTTTTGTTATAAATGATACTTTTTAAATTCAGAATTCCTCATCATTGCTTATTATTGTTATCATCACATAAGAATTAACCTTGTGTTTGGATTCAGACGGGGAAGGACAAAGGAAAGGAAAGAGTAAAGGGAAGAAAATGGGAAATATATAATAAAGAAAATATTTTTCTCACATATATTTATATATTTAAAATAAAAAGGGAATAAGGAGAAAAGAAAACTGATAAACATTTATGCTTTTCTTTACTTTAAAAAAAAAAAATATATGCTTATTTTCCTTTTATTATTATTATTTTTTAGAGAGTTTCAACTTATGACGTTCGCTCTTAATGATAGCTCTTTATCATCAGACCAAGATACCAATTAGTTTTTGGTGTAAATGGAGATTGAACTCCTAATTTCTTATACAAACATAAAATTTTTTACCAATTGAGCTATTTGATTTGTGAAGAGAAGAGAAATGAAAAAGAAAAATATATGTTTTGTTACATTTATACCTTGATAATGTAGTGAGGTAAGGGTTGTCAATGGGCCGGGTTGGGCCGGCCGGACCCATTTTTACTTGGCCCATGGGCACAATGGGCTGGGCAAAATGGACTATTAACTAGTTAACGGGCTAGGTCAGACTGGGCTAAAAGAGAAAACCTCAGCCCATGACCCTGCCCATGGGCAATGCCCATTTTGTCTTTAGCGAGCTGGGCTATTGAGTTAGGCCTAATGGGCTACCTATGGCTTGTGTTAGCATATTATTTTATTATTTTTATAAGGAAAGAATCAATTTTTTGTTATAAGGGAATAATCAATCTATTTTTTTAAAGGAAAGAATTAAAGAATTTAATACTTAATTACAAATTTTTTTACAGTCAAATCTATTTAATTTTTTGTTTTGTTGATGGAAACCTATTTAATTTTTTTTTATTAAGGCTTTAAATAGCTTTTTATTTTTATCGTTAATAAAAAAAAATGTCAAATGGTTAATTCAAATTTGCTAGACTACTAGAAAAATATATATTTAGTAAACTAAGTTTAACACAATTACTTTGAGTATCTTAGTGGTTGAGGAAATAATCTTAAGAAATTCCTTTATAATATCTCAAGATCAATCCTTCATACACTTCATATATATTTCTATTATGAATTATGAGTTATTGGATTAGGCCAACGGGTTAGGCCAACGGGCTGGACAACGGGTTGGGCTACTAGGCTAGCCCACCGGGTACCCATGGGCATAAAAACTAGCCCACAGCCTGACCCATTGGGCTAGTGGGCTACCCATGAGCCTTAATAACAACGGGCCGGGCCGCCCATTAGTCCAATGGACCGTCGGGTTTCTGGGTCGAGCTGTGAGCCGTGGGCTATTTGATGACCCTTGAGAGGTAGAAACAAAGTAATGGGCAAAAATGTAAATTTATAAGTCATTAATGTCGTTAAAAAAGTCAAAAATGGCGGTTGCATTTTTTAACTCCAATTTTCTCTCCAATTATGCCTAGATTGGGGGATTATAAAAAATATGGGCCACGAGAAATTATTTCTTTCACTTTTGGTCTTTTGCTTTCTCTCTTATCAATCATGTCACAACCCATTTCAATCATAATACAAGATTTGACTTGAAGGATATGGATTCTTGTTTAAATATATTAATTTTTTCAAAATATGAATACTTTAAAAATCACATCACCTTGATTAATGAAAAAGCAATTGGAGTTTTTTGTAATTTAGAAAGGGTGTGCGGTTGGTTTGCTGTGATCAATTCATATTTGTTTTCATCTGCGCTATTAACATCACTTTTTCAATTATTGATAACAGCTCCTTAATTAATTTTGTACCTTTATAGCATTTTTCCAATTTTAAATGCTCTCCTCCCAGCGATATAGTGCAGTGGATACACCCAGCTCAATCTTGGTATAAGATTAATACTGATGGGGCTACTTTTGTTAACACACAGTCTGCAAGAGTTGGGGTTATTATTCGGGACTACAAAGGGCAAGTAGAGACAGCCCTAAGCAAGAACTTACCAATCTTGCTAGGTCCTATAGAGATTGAAGTAAAAGCATTGGAGGAAGGGGTTCTTTTTGCTTGGGACGTTAGGGGTACGAGATGTGGTGCTTGAGAGTGACTCCAAGATAGTTGTTGATGCTTTAATTGGAACTAGTGAAGCTCCAGTTACTATTGACAATATTCTAGGTGGGATTAGAGCAAAATTGCAGGATTTTAGATGTGTGGAAATTTCCTGTGTTAAGTGAGATGGCAATCGTCTAACTCATCTTTTGACTCAATATGCCAAATATTTAAATAGTTATCAAATTCTTGGATAGAGAATAACCCTAATATGTTTGAGTCAACTTTGGCTCATGATGTATTATGTTTATCTTCTTCTTAATAAAATTATGGTCTTAAAAAAAAAAATGCTCTCCTCCCATAAAGAAGACAACCGGTGATAATCCTATTTGGGTATGAAAATTGTAATCCCTACTTTATCTACAGGGTTTAAATGGGTCCCAAATAGAAAATTCAAGGGGAGAAATATGAACAGATTAAGTGAACTATAGCTTTGTGCGCGACAAAGATGAGGTTATTAGACTGAACCTTAACTGGGCTCACAACTTATTTGTATGGTTGGTTTAGGTATCCTACTTTGGGTTGTTCTAGATTTTGAGACTCAATGAGATCACTTTTCTCTTTCGCTTTGTGCTTATTTTTCTAGACTCTCCTTCTCTCCCCAAAATTCCATCCCCTTTTTCATTCTTTAGCTTTTTCTATTTATAGCCAATTACTAGTGGAGGGATTATCATTACTTTTAAACTAGTGCAATAAGAGGTCTAATGTCGTTAATTGTAAGTGGATGTTTAGGTATGAGTGGCTTTGGAAATGGTTCCCACTGCAGCAAATGTGCTCAACGGCAAAGTTTCCTAAGGCACTGCCGGGCACACACAAGGCGATGTAATCGAACATTTGCATATTGTTCGGGGATGACTTCCCAAGCAATATGTGAGCTGGAATCGGCTGTCTACTTCTTAGGCATTTGAACAACACCCAACTTGGGCTTGTAGCTTTTGTGGGCTCGGGCCGGGATCCCGAGCAAAACAAAGGTTGGGCCCCTGCGCCATACTATTAATCCATGGCCCAAGGCCCAAATGGACTTGGATGTGAGGGGCCGTACATTAGCCCCCCCTTGATTCGTTCTCAGCTTTCAGGGACGAATCAAGGAGCCAGAGAGGCAGTAGTTGCCCGAGAAACTCAATGGGTGTGCTTTAGGCGGTTACAGAGACCCATTAATGCATTTCACAAAAGGCACGTTGCGTCTGACCTTCTGGTTCAACCGCCATTATTACCTATCGGTTCACGAACCGAGGTGCCCGTGTTGGTTGCTCTGGGTATCTCTAAGGTCTCTCTTTTTGCTTCATTATTGCTAATTAACACCTATTGTTGCTCATTAACCGATGCCCATTTTCCCTGGTTCCTATAAATAGTCCATCTCAATTCATTTTCTCACTTTTTCATTCTTCATCCTCTGAAATTTCTCTCGGCCGAGCTTTCACCTGCGTACTTGTCCACAAACCTAGAGTTCTCCTCTCCCTTAGAGCCAAAAGTAAGTCTCCTTCCCCTTTCCTCTGCTTTAATTTCTTTTCCCCAAGCTCTTTCTGATTCTTAGGCTTTAAGATGGGTTTCACTTATCTTTTGAATGCCAGGGTGCCCTTAGCCACTTTTAGGCAAAACTATAGCATTCCTGATGATGTGGAGGTGATGTATTGCCATGAAAGCGAAATCGCTCTCCACAGGGGGAAGACACTGCCTTTTCCCGTTGATGTCTATTCTTGAGGGTAGGGTTAGGTTTCCTATAGACCCACTTTTGCTTAATGCCCTTAGATACTATAGATTGTGTCCCGACCAACTTCCCCCAATTTTTACCGGGTAGTGAGTTGTGTGAGTAAGTTAAATCAAACATTTGGTTTGCAATTAGATCATCATGATATAAACCACATGTACAGCCTATATGGAAAGAAGAAATCCAATTACTATTTAAAGGTTAGAGACATGAGGGTACGGCTAATTTCATGCCTGCCAGACTCTAATAGAAATTCTACCCGGGAATACGTCCGGGTGCACGGCAATTGGTTTGCCGGTGGTATCTCTCCCCCTTTATCACGGCATGAAGTGGGTTCGTTCTAATCTTTAATTTATTTTATCCCTTCTATTCATAGCTATTTTTTTTACCCTAACTCTGACTTGCTATCTTTTGTTGCAGACGGTTCGGTATTTATCCAAGATATTAGAACAGTTCATGTACGGGACCTGAACTTTGTACTTAAGTTTGAGATTTTTGTTTATCGCGACGAGCAACTCCAGGCGTCCCATCTCATTCTCGGTGTGGACCCTGTGTAATCCACTTGGCAACCCTTCGGCCAAGTTCTCTTTGTAGACAGCCCTCTTCTCTCCTATAAAGACGTTCGGCATACGAACTTCCTGCCTCCAAATTTTACCATAGGTGAAGCTCGGGATATTGGCCGGTGATATACCTGCTCAGATGAGCTCGCACCTATAAGGGAAGAATTAGCCGAAGTAGCATCTGGATATCTCCGGGAACGTGCTCACGAGGCCGTTCAACACGAAGTTGTACCTACAGAACCAGAGGCTCCTGCTCAGGAAGTCGAACAAGAAGCTGTAGAATCCAGTGACTCCTCCAAGATGTACTGTGTCCGTGAAGAGATGGTGACCCGCAAAACTTTAACAGTTAGCTGTTTTATCCTTGGCGTAAGTCAGACCGTGCAGCAACAGCCACCCCAGGGACGTGGCCCGGCTCCTCCTGCTCATCCTCCACCTCCTCCTCCTTCTGGACGAACTCGTAAAAGACAACGGGTCACTGAATTGACCTCCACTAGCCCGGGAGATGCTCAGACCCAAACTCCCCCCCAATCGTCGAGGGGTGTTACTATTCGGCCCAGGTCGGGACAAACGTGGCTTCCTCCTCCCGACCAACACAGTTATGGTAGCCCACCTTCGAGCTGGATGGCACGCCTCTCCCGGCTAGTGCCAGCGTACGGGCGTGGGAGAAAGGAGAAAGGGGCCGCGTCACCTAAAGCTTGGTGCACAATCTCCTTCTGCCCGAGGATGTGAGCGCCTTTGCAGATGGGACCGACGAGTCCATAGGGAGGAGACTTCAATGGCACACTATCGCGGTAACCTTTCTTTCCTTGTATACTTGTCTTTTACACGCATTCTCATTATTGCCGTATATGCTGTTTCTTTAAATTGCCGTGCATCATTAATGTCGTCTCAACAGGCTGCTCAGCTAGCTCATATCCTAAACGAGAGGGTGAAAGATCTTTCTGAGGAGGTTGACCGGGAAAAGGCCGGTAGGGAGGAGGCTGTCAAAATAGCTAAGGACAAAACAAAAGCTGTTGATGTCGCCGAGAAGAAAGCCGCTGCGGTGGAGAAATCCCGAGTGTCGGCTGAGAAAAGGTCGGTGGAGCTGGTGTCGAAACAAAATGAAACAGACTTGAAGCTAGCCAAAGCAGCGAGCCTGAACGTCAACCTATCCGAGGAAGTAGTTGATTTGTGAGCGGCCTTGGAAGCTTGTGAAAATAAATGGTATGATAAAGGATTTGCTGATGCGGAGAAGGGTGTGGAACCGGTTGTAATGCAAGCTCTACAGTTGTCTTTTCAGGAAGGCTGGATGGCTGCCCTACATGCCTTAGGAGTGCCTAAGGACTCCTCTTTAAGGGATCCTAGCCAGATTCCCTTTCCGGACTCTTCCCCAGCTACTCAGAACCCTGCAGGACCTACTAATGAGGAGGATACGGACAGTCTAAGGGAGCTGGTGGAGCAGATTGACACTCACGTGGAATTGATCAGGACAGAAGACACCAGCAACCCCCCCACTGACGGCCCTTCCAGTGAAAATGTTAATCCCTAACCTTCTGCATCTGAGCATCAGTCTTCCGAGATGGCGGCCAAGTCACAGCCCGTGGATCTTATCGTTTAATTGCCGAACCTGTTTTACATCATTTCCATTTTGCTTTACTTAAGTAAATTTCATTTTGAGTTGATTTTAAAAGTGGCTAAGGGCATCCTGGGATTCAAAAGATAAGCGAAACCCATCTTAAAGCCTAAGAATCAAAAAGAGCTTGGGGAAAAGAAATTAAAGCAGAGGAAAGGGGAAGGAGACTTACTTTTGGCTCTAAGGGAGAGGAGGATTCTGGGTTTGTGGACAAGTACACAGGTGAATGCTCAACCGAGAGAAATTTCAAAGGACGAAGAATGAAAAAGTGAGAAAATGAATTGAGATGGACTATTTATAGGAACCAAGGAAAATGGGCATCGGTTAATGAGCAACAATAGGTGTTAATTAGCAATAACGAAGCAACAAGAGAGACCTTAGAGATACCAGAGCAACCAACACGCGCGCCTCGGTTTGTGAACCGACAGGTAATAATAGCGGCTGAACCAGAAGGTTAGACGCAACGCGCCTTTTGAGAAACGCATTAATGGGTCTCTGTAACCGCCCAAGGCACACCCATTCAGTTTCTCAGGCAACTACTGCCTCTCTGGCTCCTTGATTCATCCCCAAAAGCTGAGAACAAATCAAGGGGGGGCTAATGTACGGCCCCTCACATCCAAGTCCATTTGGGCCTTGGGCCATGGATCAATAGTATGGCCCAGGGGCCCAACCTCTGTTTTGCTTGGGATCCTGGCCCAAGCCCACAAAAGCTACGAGCCGAAGTTGGGTGTTGTTCAAATGCCTGAGAAGCAGACAACCGATTCCAGCTCGCATATTGCTCGACAAGTCGTCCCCGAACAATATGCAGATGTTCGGTTACACCGCCCTGTGTGTGCTCGGCAGTGCCTTAGGAAACTTCGCCACCGAGCACATTTGCTGCAGTGGGAACCATTTCCAAAACCACTCATACCTTAACATCCACTTACAATTAACGACATTGGACCTCTCATTGCACTAGTTTAAAAGTAATGATAATCCCCCCACTAATAATTGGCTATAAATAGAAGAAGCTAAAGAATGAAAAAAGGGATGGAATTTTGGGGAGAGAAAGAGAGTCTAGAAAACGAAGCATAGAGAGAAAGAGAAAAGTGATCTCATTGACTCTCAAAATCTAGAACGACCCAAAGTAGGATACCCAAACCCACCATACAAATAAGTTGTGAACCCAATTGAGGTTCAGTCCAATAACCTCATCTTTGGCGCGCACAAGTTTGATTCAGCAAAAAAAAAAAAAAAAGGTGAACTATAGTTTGACCTAATCAACTACAACCAAGGAGTTATTGTAATTAAGCATGTGATTCATTAATATGATGTTGTCATTCTTTTTGAATTGGTCTGTTGGCTCTTGCATCTCGCAATCCACCTCAGCAGATTTCAATTTCATTGCTCCCAATGCAGGATTATAATTCATTATTTCGCATATCAAATATTTCCTCATGCATTTTTGTTAATTACTTTTTTTTTTTTTTTTGGTTCTCAGATCCTATAACGGTTTAGAACAATTCTTAGGTACTTCTGAAACATAGTGAATGGTGTTCCATTCTCTCACATTTATAGTGGAGTCTATCATAAATGTGGGAGGATGGGGCATCATTTCACTATATTTCGAGAATATCTAAGTATTTTTCATACAGTTTGACCCATAATATTGTTAATTGAACTTCTTTTTGTTCGGTATGGAATCCTTCCTAATCCATCTCATCTCTTCCTACCTAGATTTTTTCCTAAAAATGATGATGCCAATGAACCAATTCCACGATTCCCTTTACCCTCTTTAGGTCATCAATAAAATTACACTACTTAATAATATACTATATTATACATATTTTCTTATAATAATAATATACTATACACACATTTATATCTGTCGCACCACATTCTTGCCTTGGTAAACTTGTATCCCTTCCAGGATTCAAGTTAGGTTGTCTCCCTTTTCACCATGTCATGTCCACCGAATCCACAATTTTTTTTTTTTTTTTTTATATACAAAAATTAGAAATAAAGAGAGATACTATATCCACAATATTATTATAATATTTCATGACAAATCATAAGAAATAGGTTATTATTGACGGTTACTAATGAATAAAAAAAATTAATAATGAATTTAAATCAAAATCAATAATAACTTATATACTACTTAAAATTTATTGTAAAAATATTGTAAACGATAACACTTCTTTATAATAAATACTTCAACAAAAAAATATCTTAGACTTAGTCAATGCCGAAATTCGTATATTAGAATTCATATTCATGTCTGTCTTGCCCCACGATGGTGATTGACGACTGATGGTTTGATTCTTTCTTGATTCAATTAATGAAAACAAACAAATTGTAAGGTTATGTGAAAGAGTAATATTGTTTTTTTTTTTTTTTTTGCTAAACAAAAGAGTAATATTGTTGGTCAGTCTTGTTCAGTCCTTTTACATATATATGTCGCCACATGATTGAAGACTTTGTAAAAGTACTACAGCTCCTAAAAGCTTTAGCATATATTTGCTCACACCACAATGTTGTTTGTGACCTTTAGCCCAAAACAAAATTCTGCTTTTTTTCTTTTTTATTTTATTTCATTTTTTTATTTCCATTTGGAGAATTAAATAGAGGACCACTGTGTTTTTATTTATACTTTTAGAAGAAAGGGAAATTAAATTTTTCATGGTTAGGATTTAGAAATCTTTTTGTACATTTGTCATTTATGAAAAATAAGGTATTCCTTTATTTTTTATTATTGTTAATTATATATATATATATATATATATATATATATATATATATATATATATATATATATATATATGCTAAGGCAAGTTAAGTTATGTATGTTATTTCAATTATTTAAAATTAATTAAATTTTTATATGTTCACAATTTAAAAACTATTATTACAATCTAATTGTGAATTTGTTAATTAATTTAACAAAAATCTTGATCTATAATACTGGAAGAGTGTTAATTGTGCTCAATAAAATTTAAAAGATAATTCATAGTTTATAATTAAATTGATTTGATGAAAAAAAAAAAAAAAAAAAAAAACACATTCTTTTGAATTAGGGGTGTCCACAAGTCAGTTCAGATCGAGTTTGTACTCAACCCACTACCGACAACCTATCTCATCGGGTACACAAAAACTTGACCCGCCATGAACCGAAAGGGAGCATTGGATTGAGTGGTTTCGATATTTTATCGAGTGGCACGGTTTAGGACAATAAGTTCAAAACGGTGAATCTCCGGTGACATCTTGCTAGATCTAGCTAAGATCTTGTCCAATATGGCTAAGATCTAGCCAAATCCGATGGAGATCTCCCCAGATTTGATGGAAATCTCATCAGATATGGCTGAAATCTTGTCAAATTTGGAAAATCTCACCGAAAAAATATTTAGTTCGTTGGTCAGATTGGGTGGCTCAAGTTTTGGAGGAGGAGACCCACCACCCCAACAGCCAGAATGCATTTTTGGAGGATGAGGCCCATCAGAGTTGTTGGATCTAGCGGCGGTCGATTCGGGTCTAGTTAGATGGTTTGGGTGTTTCAAGTCTCCAAGTTTGTTGGGCAGCCTTATTTTTTGAATTATATAAAAACTATTTTGATGTAATTTATATATGTTTGGGGGGTTGGGTTTAAATTAACCTGATATAACTCTAAGACATGTTATAGCATACAATTTTTTTTTTTTAATTGAATGTAAACTTCAAAAAATTTATCATTAGATTAAATTTTCTTCTTATATCTTACATGCTTGAAAAAATTCAAGATAAACTAAGATTAATAACTATGTTATTACTTAAATATTTTAAATTCAAGTTTTTGTATTAAAATTGTGCATAAAAAGTTAAATTTATTGATCAAATAGTAAATAGCATATAATTTATACAAGACTTTGTATCCATGTACATAGAGAATTTTCTCTACCCTATAAAAGGTTCAGAAGAAATATATATAAAAAGAATCAGTCCACAAGCCAAGTGCAGTGTAGGACAATTTTCTCTTTCTTTTTCCTTGGGAAACATCTTTTGTTTTCGATTGTCTTTGTCAACGGTAGTTTTCCCCAACCAACCCACAATAAAATATGCACAGCAAAGTCTTTTGTTTTCGATTGTGTCTTTGTCAACGGTAGTTTTCCCCAACCAACCCACAAGAAAATATGCACAGCAAAGTTGTCTCCCCTAAATACATTGGTACTAGGAGTACAACTGTACAAGTCTTTAGTTAATTGACAGTTCGACACCTTCAATTTCAAAGTGCACGAGTCTGTACTATTCATCTGCATTATATTAATTAATTATTTGACGGATTCAAAATTTCTTCGATTGAAATAAATGGATGGATCCAAGAATTGGCATTCCAGATGCATGAAAATCAAAATATATTAGGTAATGATAAAATGAAAACAAATAAAATTAACTAAAAAAACTTTCTCGATGAATAAATAAAGAAATTTTTTTGATATGCTGCCGATAATAAATAAATAAAAACTTATTCAGCAACAAAAAATAATGTTAAGAGGAGCCTTTTGATTTTTTAAATGATATATATATATATATATATATATATATATATATATATATATATAATTCAATATTTACAACAAATGGGGGTGAGGAATTTTAAACTATGGTTCCCCTTAATAATAGAGAGTAGGCAATGTCACTAGTTACAAGGATCTTGTGGGTTTTAGTTAACTCAACTGGTAAATTCTATAATGGTTGAATAAAAGTAAGTAATGTCACTAATTACAAGGATTTTAGTGAAGCTACGTAAGTTGGATAAATTATTTACAATGTAAAGAGAAAATGAAAAGAAAAAAAAAATTAATAACATATACATATTTAAATTTGCAAAACAATTAAATGTTTACTATATAATGAATAGATTTTATTTACTTTAAAAAATATAGAATTTTGGTACAAATTATGATTTTTTACACACAAATTAATTTTTTCTCTCAAGAGATTAGGAGAATTATCAACTAGTTAAACTATCCGTGATCATGAAGCATATGGCAAAGAAACTACTGATAATGGAGGAAAAACTATCAACTTGACTAACATGGAAAGAGCCTCTTGCTTTGTATTAGGAGAAATTATTAGGTTTATTAGAAGGATTGCTGAAGTGATCCTCCCAACCAATGAAACGATGCCACATATACAAATGTATGATTCAGGTTCCTAAACAACACAAGAAATAAAAATAAAAATAATAATAAATATCAGGTGATGTCATATTTGCAAAAATGGTAGCATTTTATTGGTTGAGAGGACCAAGAAGGACCAGTTCAGCAATCCTCTGGTAGACCTAATAATTTCTCCTATATTAGACGAAGTCAATCTTAAGAAGAAGAAGAAGAATAACAATAACAATAATAATAATAATAATAATAATAATAATAATAATAATAAAAAATAAAAACTTCTTTGAATAGAAAAAGTTTGGAAATAAGCTTAGCTATATCATTAGGCTTTAACTCCACTCAATATCTTTTTATTTGATGTAATTTTAACAAATCTATCAATTGGATTACATTTTCTTTTTATATTCTCTATACTTGCAAAATTTTCATAAGATCAAAAATTAATAACTACGTTATTAATAAAATGTTTAAGTTTCAAGTTTTTGTATTTTAAAATGGACAAAGTTTAGTTACAAAATTTGTTGTAGCCTAAATCAACAACCTTACTCAATATCTTTTTGTTGGAGGTGAATTTTGACAAATCCACAATTGGATTAAATCTTCTTCTTACATCCTCCACGCTTGCAAAATTTTCAGAAAATTAAATATCAATAACTATGTCATCAATAAATTGTTTAAATTACAAGTTTTTGTAGTTTAAAATTATACATAAAATATAAGCTTATAGATGATATAGTGAATGATATCCGATTGACACAAAATTTGACAAAAAATTTGACATGTGTATTAAAAGCATAAAGAACATACAATTCAACGATTAGATTTTCAAAATATGTAGTAATATTTATTTCATTGAGTAAGGTTGTAGCCTAAGGCTACAACCAATTTTGTAGCTAAACTTTATCATTCTAAAATTATGCATAAAAAATAAATCTATTTTTATGGATCGAATAATGAATAACATTCTATTGGTATGAAATATGTGTTAAAAATTTAAAGAACATATAATCCATTGATTAGATTTTTAGAATATGTAGTCAGGTTAATTTTTTTAATCGGAGTTATAGTTTTAGGCTACAACTAAGTAGTGGCGACTCCACATGCAAACTAAGGTCGTCATCAAACCACCCTAACTTGCAAAAAAAATGTATATATACACTTGCAAAAAAAAAAAATTATATGCTAAACTAACCTATTGTGACCACCCTAATAAAAATGTTGAATACTCTGATTTGAGAATTACAAAATTTTGGGTTTAACATAAATAAGAGTAATGCTACATTCACAACATTTTTACAATAATTTCACAACAAATTGAATGTGGTAAGCAATTACTAATTATAATTTAGGTTTGATATTATTTTGTTACCCACCAATAAACAGATTTTTGCGTAATATTTATTGTAAAAATATTGTGGACGTAACATTACTCCAAAATTAATTCTACCCTCCAAACATAATCCTTAATCCCTTTTTTTATAGGCTTAAATAACAACTATATATTAATCCAAATAACAGCAAACATAAGCTAAACAAAAACAATACAAGTCCAAACAATAACAAGTGAACAAATTATTCAACAAAAAGCCTATATATTATAAATAAAAAAGATAAAAATCGCTAATCATTCAAATTTGTAGCTCGTTAAACCTATTCAATAAAAAATAATCTCTAATTTCATTTTTCCTTCAAAAATGGTACCAAGAAAAAAATATTGTAGTTGTGAGTACTCTTTCATGGTGACGACAGTTATACTTTTTTTAGCTTTGCAATTGGAATAACTTTGCTCTCCGTAGCGACTCAACTCTAGCGACTCAACTCACAACTGTAGCAAATATTCAAGTTATTTCTTTAATAGATTTTGTATAATTTAAATTTCTTAGTAACTATCCTAAAAAAAATTCCTAGTGAGAGCAATTAATAGAGTGCTTTATGGAGATGGCAAAAAAAAAAAAAAAAAAGGGATCAGAGGAATGAGCAAAGCTATTTCCTACATTCTTCAAGAGGGCATGTGTATTTCATGTTTGGAATGGCTGTTGGGAGCCAAATTACTGTGTTTCCCCAATGCTGTCATTAGTTATTGCTGGTCCTTTTCTTTAGTTGAAGGTGGCTGTTGTTAAATAGCATGTTCCCACCTGCCAAAGAAATGGTTGGGTTTGGAGCATCTGTCTCGGAAGGTGTCCTAACTAACATATGCTATACCATTGATGTTGGCACAATGGGAAGCAAAGTGTTGGCGGCAGTAGAAGCATTCACTATTGGGTCAATTGACCCAACATTTGCCTTTGGTTCTGCTTTCAATTCTGGCTGTTCCAAAAAATGAAGCAGTTTATGGGTTTAATTGGACCCTAGATTGGTGGAATAGTTGCAGGCTTTCTTAATGACCATTAATAGCGTTCCCGGCCCAAGTGCCTAAATTTCTAAATTTCTTTTAGAGAGTTTCATCCTATGACGTAGGAATGACAAAATTGGACATGATCTATGAACCCGATACGACACGACACAAAATTAGTAGATTATAAGTTGAAACTTAATGAGTTCATGTCATATTTGAGTTGACACAACTGACTCATTTAATAAATGGGTTGGGGTAGTGTCCATCAAATAAAATCCGTTTGACTTGTTTGACTCGTTTAATTAAATGACATTTTATCAATATACCTTTCAAATCCTAGGTATATAAACTTGTTAATTGTTGTGGTTTATTTTCTTTGACATATTATGATTGATTATATGTGATATTGAGATATACTTTAATTTTGAATTATTATTTGTGATGCAATTACTTGTTTTTCTAAATTTTATATTAAAATATTTATTTGTTTGGTTTTTCATAATTCATATCAATTTGTTTAATACTAAAATTATTATTATTTTTTTCGTTTTGATAAAATTTGATAAACAAGTCAACACAACTAACTCGTTTAATAAATGAGTTGTGTTAGGGTTGAGAAATCCTAACTCGTTTAATAAACATGTCAAGTTAAGGTCGATTCATATAGTGTAATACTCATGACTCGACACGACACGAACTCAACACGCAAACAGGAGTTGCCACTCCTACTATGGCGTCCGCTCCTAATGATAGCTTTTTATCATCAGACCAAGACACCAATCAATTTTTGGTGTAGGCGGAGATTGAATCTAAAATCTCTTATTCAACCATCAAAAACTTTACTAGTTGAGTTAACTGGACCCACCTAAAATTTGATATATTGAATGAGGAAATGGAGGAAGGACAGCACCTACGTGAGAACATTAGAAACATTAAATATCATGGAAGCTAGCTAGTCTAAGTTCCTACGGCAATGAGTTATACACTTGCTTCTTTCTTATACATACAAATCAATTGAAAAAGTGAAATGAAGAAGAAATTAAAATCACAGGTTAACATACAGGAAGTCACAAGAAAATTACATTGTTATCCCATAAATAATTTTACTTGACCAAATTAATACAAAAAAGAGTAGCTCAAATTGATGTGCAGTATGTCAATGTCCAGAAAATAATATGGTACTGTCATATTTTTTTTATAAATAACAAATTTTATTAGATCAAAATGGTGTGGCCGACGTACAAGTCCCTTTGATACATGGTCCACATTATTCATTTGAATGGCAAAAAATTGATGAACCAGTTAATGCTTGGTCAAAATACTCATAACTACTTTGTGCTACATTTCATTGAAATCCCTCTTGTCCTTATTTTTATATACGAGAACAGGATTTCTTCCAATGCCCCCTTGTTATGACAAAGGACACACTCATCTTTCCCAACTTTATTATAGTGACTCCTTTTGATTGAGAACACGATCTAGCATTGGACACGATATCAAATTTAATATTGTCATTTTTATACGGGAGTGTAGTATTCAGATGATTATAAGTATTAGGTACTGAGTTTAATAACAAGAGAGCATTTTCCTAATCACTAAATCAACATCCAAAATTTGCAAATTAGCAAGTAATTTTGTTATAATAAATCAAGTGCTTAGACATAGAAGTACCTTAGCGGTAAATATTGAAAGAGATTTTTTTTTTTTTTTTTTTTTTTCAAATGGACCTGATTCTCCACACTCCTAGTCATGTATATACCTCTTTTCCAATATCTTTCAAAGCTCTTTAACCTTTGTCTCATTCATAACAAAATACTTTTGATCAATACCTATTTCAGGTAAAAAGATAGAGGTATAAATAAATAACTCTCGTGGTCTAGAATAATTTTTAAAAAAAGTTTGGGGCATTAAAAAACTTGTATCCATAGAACATTTGGTGTAACATAGATAAACACTCTATTTGTTTTGCTGGAAAATCTTATATGAAAATAGTTTTTCACATTTTTCAGTATTTGATAGTACAAAAAAAATTGGTCAACGGAAAACTATCTTTAGTCAACGGAAAACCCTAACAAAAACAAGGCTTATTTTCATCACTTTATGGAGTGATGATGTTGTTACCTTTTAGTTTAGTCTCTTAAAACTTAAAGTTGTCAATTTTTTATGAAGCGTTTTCTTTAAGTACTTGTATATGAGTGCTTTCTTTAAGTACAATTTTAATTCATAATCATCATTTTTTTTTTTTTTCTTTTTGGAATATAGATGGATAACCCATCACTTCCTGCTACCATAATGGGGGTAGCTACATCCGTTATTGCTTTGGGTGTTGTCCTTTTGAAGGGGCTAAGATCTAGAAGTGTTATACCTAGATAACCTCATGTCAATCAAAAGTATGAAAGAGAGTCATATATGAATGATATTCTTTGTAGAGGTGATAAGCGTTATCTCCATAATATAAGGATGAGACCCATTACTTTTTATGTGCTATATAAAATTTTGGGCAAGAATAATCTACTTCAAGAGACCATTCATATGTCCATTAAAGAACAAGTGTTTATTTTTTTACACACTATTGGGCATGATGTGAGGTTTCGAGTTGTTGGTGGGAGGTTTGTAGATCAATTGAGACAGTGCATCAATACTTTAGACATGTCCTTAGAGCAGTTTTGCAATTATACAAACACATGATTACAGAACCAGACAAAGATACAGCCTTTGAGATAAGAAATAGCAATAGGGTTAACCCCTATTTCAAGGTAAATTCCAAAGTCTTTCATTTCCATTTATTTTATTTTATTTTATTTTTTACGTATAGAGATATAAAATAAATGTAACTTATATTGGTCGTAATTAGGATTGTGTGGGAGCTATTGATGGAACTAATGTTCATGCATCTGTTCCAATTCAAATACAAAGAAGGTTCGCGACCGAAAGGATGGAAAAACACAAAATGTCCTCGTTGCTGCTACCTTTGACTTAAAACTCACTTATGTATTAGCTGGTTGGGAAAGAAGTGCACATGATTCACGTGTCTTAAATGACACACTCTCTAGGTAAAGGGGATTAAAAATTCCTAAAGGTATTATAGGACTAAAAAGTCAATTTATTATGGATAATAGCTTTTGGAGTGATTTCTTTTCCTTTTGACTATAAAGGTGTAGGTAAATATTATCTTGGTAATGCTGGTTATGGAGTTCAGAAAGGAATTATCTCCCCTTATCGTGGTGTTTGTTACTATTTGAAAGAGTTTAGTGATAACCCGCCAAGAAATGACAAATAATTATTCAATCTTCGCCATTCTTCTTTATGCATTAGCATTGAGCGTTGTTTTGGGGTTTTGAAGAAACGTTTCTGTATGTTAGATAGATGCAGAACTTTTTTGGTTATTCCCAACACAAGTGGATGTAATCTTAGCTTGTTGCATAATTCACAATCGCATAATAGGAGTTGACCCTTTAGACTCAATTATGAGCAATGGGTTTCGTGGTAGGGCAATTGCAAATGAAAGTACAAGTAGAAGAGTCCAACAATCACAAAGGGAAGTCCAAGAAGAAAATAGAGAATGGGTTCAAAAACGGGATGGTTTGTCGTGACATGTGGGAGGATTATAACTATGGAGTGATTTCATACTCTTTATATTAGCTGGTTGTGTAATGGATTTTTTCGGTTTCATATTTTCAAGACTTCTATGTTATAATTATTTTTGTTTGTCATGGACTAATGGATTTTTTTTGGTCTCATATTTTCAAGACTTCTATATTATAATTATTTTTGTTTGTCATGGACACCCCAAATTCATATTTTGTATTGAATATTATTTATATACTTCTTTCATTTTTCTCATTTTTCTTATGAATATCATTGTAATAGAATTGCAATGTGAAATAAAAAGGATACTCAAAAGGTCAAGGACACCAAGACTAACTTCAAGTGGTTACAACCAATGCAGAATTTATTACTTGAAATACTTGCAGATGAGGCTCTTCATGGAAATAAGCAATCCAACACATTTAAACATGCATCGTATGCTAAAGCAGCTGAAGCAATTACTGAGAAATTTATGACCGAATGTACCCCAAAGCATGTGGAACATCACTTTAAAACACTCAAAACCAATTGGAATACAATTGCATTACTTCGTAATAAGAAAAGCAGGTTTGGATAGTGTATGACGAAGAAGTTGTGGTAAGAAACTTTTATTTTTATTTTATTTTATAGGTAGAAAATTTTTAGTTTGTATCATTGTAAAGTTTAAATCTTTTCACTATTCTTATTGGTCTCATATTAGTTTTTGACTCTTTTCCTTTTCTTTTTTTTTTTCTTTTTAAAAAAAAAAATTATTTCTTTTCATTTCTTTACATAGATAAATCACAATCATGCACAATTTCTAAATAAGAAAATTGAGATGATTGATGAGATGGCTATGGTTGTGGATAAGGATATGGTAACATAAGGTTTTTCCAAGGGAGTTGGTGATATAGGTGTAGAAGCATTGGATGACTCACCTCCGCTTGTTGACACTAATGTTGATGACGTATCAAAAAAGAAGCAAGTTGATCCGTCACATGTGGCCTCAAATGAAATAAGGTCTCACGGGAAAAAAAAGTCATGCTACTATGATTAAAGATGTTGTTTACCAAGATTTGTCTACATAACTCGGTAAGGTTGCTTCTGCAATAGGAAAGATTTCTAAATATTAGCTAAATTTTGGTAATCTTTATGAAGAAGTTATGAAGATAGACGAGTTTGAGGAAAATATGCTTGCGTCTGCATTTGACCATTTGAATGGGGATGAAAAACAAGCAAGATCATTCATGCTGAAAAATGACAAGCTCTATAGACAATGGCTGCAGAACTTCTTTGACAACTATTTAAGACAATTTTGATTATGTAGGTGCATTTTTGTTAGAACTTGGGCGTTTCTATTTGGACAATTTTTCATTTTGGTATTTATCAAACCATTTGTACTAGATTATTTTGCAAGTGAAACTATTTAGCCTATATGGCATTTTGAACTATTTGAGATGGAGCTTATGATTATTTTGAATGAATGGGTATTTTGAATTATGAACTTATGGAGCTTATATGTGTGAGAACTATTTAGGTCACACATATAAATATATATATATATATATATATATATATATATATATATATATATATTTATTTATTTATTTATATATATATTGTGTATGTTAACGTCTATATCTATTGTGAAAATTTTAGTTTGAAAACCAAATTCATACTTGTTTTTATATTTATTTATGTTGATTACATTAGTTGGGCTTACATAAATTTCATATTATGTTCATTTTAAATTATACAAGAAATGTTATAAAAAGTATGTACATACCAACCACTAGAAAACATTCTCAAGCCCATTTTCAAGGTTGTTAACATATAAACACTGGAAAATGAGATAGTTTTCAAAAAAAAGTTCTTTGGAAAATAATCAATTTTCCAGAAAATATTAATACTGAAACAAATAGAGCGAAAAAAATAAATAGGTGCTAATATCATTCCAATTGCCATTACAAATGAGTGCTGTTGCAAGCTATCTATTATTCTTATCACATCCTTATTTGAAATCTCTTTAGGTTTATCTTTCAAAGCAATATTTAACGCATGTTGGATCAAGATATCCATAACTTTGCATTGCCGATGCCAAAATTATTTATTCCATTAAATTTATTTATCTCGAATTTGACATTAGAAACAATAGTCCTATCTAACAAAGATCTTGTAGAGGACTTACTTACATTGTTATTAATATCGTTCCATTCCGACTGGAACGGTCGAAATTTTTCGTACCGGTATGCAAACCGGTACCGAAAACCCCCCCGTTCCACCTCGGGTCAAATTACGGGCAGTTTCAGTCCATTCCGGCCATTCCAGTAAATTTCGGCCAGTACGTAAATTTCGGCCGGTACAGGATTTGGCCTATTATTAAAAAGAAAAAAAAAAAAAAAAAAAAACTGTAAAGGTCCAAACAACACCGTTTTGGAGTTTACTAAAAGACCTAATCTTAGATTCTTTTCTTTCATTCTTTCACTTTCACTCTCAATCTCAAATCCCTCACTCACTGCCGTCGTGCTCAGTGTGCTCACTGCTAGTGCTAAGTGTTGTGCTCTCTCAATCTCTCGACTCTCTCATACTCATTTGTCTCTGACTCTCTCACAGTCTCACTCTCTCAGATTGAACAGCCAAATCAGGTATTCTTTCTCTACTCTCACTCTCTCGGATTCAAGCTTCAGCCAAATCATAATTTTTTTTTTCTTATGATTTGTTTTGTGGTTGAGATTTAAGAACTTACTAAGATATTAGATATGTGATTTGTTTGTTAAGATATGTGATTGAACAAATCGGGTAAACTTCATAAATTTTACTCTCACTCTCTCGGATTCAAGCTTCAGCCAAACCGTGTTTAGTTTTTTTCTTAACTTGATTTGTTTGTTCATTAACTTTATTCACTTCATGCATTTGATTGAATTTCATTTCATTTCATTGAACAGTAAATTATGGCTCATCATAGTTCAAGGGATCCTGCATGGGCTCATGCCCGTGCAAGTACTTCCTCTGTTTCTGTGGCCTCTACCCCTGCAAGATCAGATGATCTCGCATGGGCTCATGCCCGTGCAGTGCCTAACGCAAAAAATAACACTATATGTTTGCATTGTAATAAGTTGATTAAAGGGGGTGGTATTACTAGACTTAAGTATCATCTTGCTGGGATTAGAGGTCAAGTTGAACCATGTAAAAAGGTTTCATCTGATATTAGGTTTCAAATGAAACAAATGATTGAAAACTTGAAAAAATCTAAACAAACTAAAAAGAGGATTCAATTAGAAATTGGGAACCCATATGATGTTGATGAGGAGGAGGAGGAGGAGGAGGTTAGGGTTGTTGAAAAAAGTCCCCCTCAAACATTAGGTAAACGAAAATCTAGGGGAAAGGATGTTGACACTGATATGGGTCAAATAAGAGGAAAGAAGAAAATTAAGAGTTATTTTGCTTCTAGAACAACCCCCGGTGCTCAACCCTCTATAAGAAGTGCTTTGGCTACAAAAGCAATGATTGATAATGCAAAAATGAATTTGGCAAGATGGTGGTATCATTCTAATGTACCCTTTTATGCATCTCAGTCACCCTATTATCAACCTATGATAGATTCCATTGCTGCTATTGGGCCGAGATTTAAGGGGCCTTCTTTTTATGAGTTGAGGGGACCCCTTTTGAAAAATGCTGTCCATGAAGTTAATGATTTTTTGTTAGATATAAAAAATGATTGGAAAGTATATGGCTGTTTAGTGATGTCTGATGGGTGGACAAATCAAAAGCAACAACCAATAATGAATTTTTTGGTGTATTGTCCAAGGGGAGCCATGTTCTTGAAATCTATTGACACTTTAGGCCTTACAAAGGATGCTAAAACTTTGTTCAATATATTTGATTCTGTTGTTCAAGAAATTGGTGTGGAATATATTGTGCAATTGATTACAGATAATGCTTCTGCCTATAAAAAAGCTGGAAAAAAATTACAGCAGAAGTATGGTACTTTATTTTGGTCTCCTTGTGCAGCTCATTGCATAGACTTGATGTTGGAGAATATTGCTAATCCTAGGTGGTTCCCTCTTGTTGATGAAGCAATTAAGAAGGCAAAAAAGATAACAAAGTTCATTTACAACCATGGAGTTGTTTTAGACTTGATGAGGCAAGATTTTACAAATGGAAGAGAGTTATGTCGTCCTGCAATTACAAGGTTTGCCACTAACTTCTTAAGTCTACAGAGCATGCTAAGGTTCAAAAAGGAGCTTAGAAAAATTTTCACTTGTGATAAATGGCTTTCATGCCCCCATGCTAAGACTGCCGTTGGGAAGGAGATAAGTAAAATTGTTTTGGAAGATTATTCGTTTTGGTCTCAATGCAAGCACATAGTAAAAGTTAGTGAGTCTTTAGTTAGAGTACTTCGTCTTGTTGATGGGGATGAGAAACCTGCTATGGAGTACTTGTATGAAGCAATGGACAAAGCAAAAGAGAAAATAAAAAGAAGGTTGAAGAACAAAGTTTCTTTGTATGGACATTATATTAGAGTTATTGATGCTAGATGGGACAAACAACTTCATAGTCCTCTGCATGCAGCAGGTTGCTTTCTTAACCCTACAATATACTTTAGGCCTTCATTTAAAAGGCAAAGTGAAGTTCAAAGAGGGTTGCTAAGCACTCTAATGAGGTTGGTTCCCGATCCTGACATTCAAGACAAAATAAGTTCACAACTTGATGAGTACAAAAAATCAATTGGTGACTTTGGCACATCACTAGCAATCCGCCAACGAGAGAGACTAAATCCGGGTAAACATTAATAATTTAATAGTATTTCCTTTCAATATGTCTATTTATCCTTTATAGTTGTTATTGTAAGATTACATGAGCAATGCTTATTTTACATTTTTATTTGTTATTGTAGTTTCATGGTGGGAGCAATTTGGACTTGGAGCTCCAGACTTACAATCATTTGCCATTCATGTGCTAAGTCAATGTTGTAATGCAACTGGTTGTGAGAGAAATTGGAGTACATTTGAATATGTTCACTCAAAGAAGAGAAATAGATTAGAACATATACGAGTAAATGATTTGGTCTTTGTCCATTATAATTTGAGGCTTCGAGAAAGGTAAATTTATAATCGTTACTCATATGTAAATGAAATGTACTTTCAAATAATTATAATTTATAAAATGTTACTAATGTTTAATATTCTCATTGGTAGGAACATTCAAAGGAATAAGTATGCATTGGATCCTATAAGCTTGGATAACATTGACTTGATGGGAGATTAGGTGGCTGAAGAACCTGCACTTCTTAATCCAGATGACATAAATTGGGATTGTCTTAATGAACTAGCACCCCTAGTGAATGTGGAAGAGGATGCTGAACTAGAAACTATTGATGTTGATGACGATGATGATGATGACAACAACAATGAACATGTCTTGACAAATCTTCCAATGGGTGCTAGTAGTTCTTGTGGGAGTTCTTTTGATGATGAATTTGATCCTTTTCTCATGGATGATGATGAGGAGGAGGAGTAATATTATGTTAAATTAATGTTAAATGTTCTTATTGTGTGATGTTATATTGATGTTTAAGACTTAAGAGTTAAGACTAAGTGATGTTAAATTGATGTTATATTGATGTTTTAGACTTAAGAGTTAAGACTAAATGATTTGTATTATTTGATATTTAGTTATTTATTTATTAGAATTGACAATTTTATGTTCTACAAGAATATATATATAAATTATTTTTTAGGAACCCCGAAACACCCTGAAACGGTATGCCGAAATCGGCCGGTACCGAAATATTCCGTTCCACTGCACAAACCAAAACGGGCTCCGAAACGGTATTAATAACATTGCTTACTTAACATCTTTCTTCCTGAAAGTTCAAATAGTGTGTAAAACACTAATGAATGTTTAGACCCCCAATTTCAAATTTATCCAACACAAGCTTATATCCAAACAAATACAAGCAAAAATCCAAACAAATAAACAACTTTACACCATAATTAATCAAAACACATCAGCGATTAAAGGTAGAGAGTAAGGGTTAAAGAGATGCAAATACAAGGATAACACCGGCACGTGTTATCAAAGAGGAAATCGAAGAACTCGACGAAAAACCTGGCGAAAAACCTCTCTGCCACCCTCCAAGCGATAAAATGATCCACTAAAGAATAAAGTTAGGATACACGAATAGCAATAGACCCTCCAAGCCTAATCTACCCAATGCACCTAAGCCCTCCAAGTTTCTTGTTCCAACAGGGTTAAGCCCATCCGTGTCTTCTTTAGTTTCTTGGATCCCGCAATAAGCCCATTGCATCAACTAAATGAATTGGTCATCTCTAAACTGCTTCCCAAACACCAAAATACCTCCTCACTAATATGGGTATGGTAAGGTAAGGATTTGACAAATATACCTCTCAAGGATATGTCAATGGAGAAGGTGAGAGTAGAGGAATTTAGAGAATCAAATTGGTCATCTTCGAATTGCTTCCCAAACACCAAAATACCTCCTCACTGATATGGGTATGGTGAGATAAGGATTTGACAAATTTACCTCTCAAGGATATGTCAATGGAAAGGGTGAGGGTAGAAGAATTTGGAGAATCAAATGTTTAAGATTGTGGACGAGTTAATCTTGATTTTCTCTAGGGTTTCTCTCTCAGAATTCTCTCTGTAAGCTCTCTACATTTCATGGATATAAGGGTATTTATAGTAGTGTACGTGAGGAACGTGAAAGGTCATTTTTCTGTATAACGGGGCATTCTGGCAACTCAGTCTCGCAAGTGGGATGAGTCACGAGTTTGAGTTGCGAGATAACTGCCAGGCTAGATTGTACTTTTTGTCCTGTAGTGTTTCAACTATCGTGACCCTTCAGCTTCCTGCATACTTTACATGTGTGGCATTTTGGCGAGTTGTCAATCGCGAGTCACTCGCGAGATCCAATTGCGAGAATCCTCCAATGCACATACACGCTTGAGTTTCTTCACACTCTCATACATACAACCCTTACATAATTCCCACTTTTTTTTTTTTTTTTGAGAAGATACATAATTCCCACTTAAATACATGATATCTAATTGCTAAATTACAAACAAATTTGGCACGGAATAAAGCCAACACATGATTGAATAAATTCAACTTTACACTTCTCAATAATCAAATCCATAAACCAATTAACAAAATTTTCAAAGATAACAAATCTAAATGCTTAGGTAGTAAACCTTGGTGCTCATACCAATTTGGGTGGTTAGAATCCCAAATAAGGTCAAAATATTCAGTTGGAAAGCATGTCAAAGTATCCTTCCCACAAAAATGAATTTATTCTTTAAAAAGATCATTGATGACTCGGTTTATGAAGAGGGTGGTTCAGGCCCAGAAACGACCTTACATTACATGTGCTATGTTAGTGTAGGAAGGCATGGGAAGTATAATAGCTAGAAGTAGGGAGTTTACTGATATGCTGTGGCAGCTTATGGATTGATGTTTGCTGTAATACTGATGGTTGCGTGGTGCATATGGAAGAATCGGAATGAAGTGGGACATGGGCAGTCATCTCCAGTCAGATGGGTTCCTCCTCAAAATGGATGGTATAAGGTGAATACTGATGGGGTTGTATTTTGAAAATTTCGAGCCCGTTTGATAATGTTTTTTAGTAACGTTGTTTGTATTTTTTGGAAATACGTACGGGTGAAAAAGTGTGTAAAAATACGTGTAATATTGTTTAAAAACTGAAAACATGCGTTTAAATACATGTATCAAATGAGCCCTTCATCTTTTGAACACTACATCAGCTGCATTTCTTTCGCCAAGCTTAAGTTATCTATGCTAAAAGGGAAGGCAACAAACTAGGACATGGTAGTATGCATAGTTTGTTGATGATGTAATTCATATTTTTCCACTACAAGAAATTTGGTTATTTTCAACGGTTGAAAAAAGTGCTAAAAATAGTTGAAAATATTATTTTCGACGGTTAAAGTAACCGTTGAGAACTCCTATTAAAAACTATGTTGAAAAAAATTTTCCACGGCCTATGCAATCGTCGAAAAAAATGTTAACACTTTTATCAACAGTTAATAAACGTCGAAGTATTATTAAAAGCCGTTAAAACATAAACACATAAAGATGCTTATTACTTTTTTCTACATGCACTCAACCGTTGATAAAGAGTATCTTGAGATAAATGTCAACGATTTGTAAACGTTGAAATAAGTATTTTCTTTAAAATAAATAAATAAATAAATTTGGATGTGCTTTTTACATTGATCAAAATTTAATAACCTAATTAAAAATATAATGTAAACACAATTATGCAATTCCTAATTAAATTTATAACAACCAATCAACTACTCTTTTAACACAATAATAAAAATTAAAAAAAAATTAAAAAAAGAACTGTACAAATACAATGGATAATTAGAGCTGAATTTTTTTTTTTTTTTTTATCAGTAATTTGAACTGAAAATATAAAAGTCAACCTTTCGAAACCCATGCCTGTATCAACATGCTTAGCAGGCAGGGGTTTTAAAGAACCATCACTTTCCCTATTAAACTGTCAAAAAAATCAAAATCAAACAAGAGTAAATAATAAATCAAATTCATTCTTAGGCCACATAGAAGAAGAAGAAGAAGAAGAATATACATAAATATAGTAAGGAGTCTTTTGAAGGAGTACACAAATTATATTAGGAATGCTAAATGGAAATCCACAAGACATGGTGGCAAAAGTTATACTTGAATAAAGACAAGGTTCCAAATCTCAAGGCATGTAGGATCATCATTGTTAACCAATGATGCAGCATCTCGATTACCAATTCTATCATAATGTATTTCAGTGCAAGGTCCACAAAGACCTGTATCACCCATCTCCCAGAAATTAAATTGTCCTGTACAAAGAAACAAAAACAATGAACCAATTAGATTTTTTTTTTAAAATTTTTTTTTTTATAAAAAATAATTTGAATATGGCACACAATTTAAATGAAATTAATGGACAAGAATATTTTTTCCTAGACGGAACCTTTGTAATGTAAGCAGGAAAAAGATGTAAATTGCACGAAGTGGGTATTGAATTTGAACCCATGATCTTCAATGGGATCACGGGTTCAAATTCTAAAGGTGCACCTCATAATGCAAAGGCAAAACTTTAACAACCAAAATCCCCCAAGGTGCAACTCAGTCTCTTTTGTAGTTCTATAAGTTGAACTTGCAATAACCTTAATCAATTACCCAATTCTTGCCCATTGTGATTTAACCAAAAAACAATTCATTGACTAAATAAATAATCTCAAACCATGATGGTTTTACTTCAAGGCTCTCCAATTTCTTGTTCCAGTGAAATAAAAATATCACTTAGCTGTAATGCATTCAAATTCAACAGAGCAAGTAGACAAAAAGAATTACAAGTTTTGGATAAATAAAATATTTTCATTTCAAATTATCTATTGTATTTGTTATTATTGCTCCAGTTATGGGCTACACACACAAGCTGTCTTTTTCTCACTCTAGCATTGCCCTTTGTTACATTGAGAACAAAATGACAAGAAACACTAAACACAAAGAAAGGAAACATACCTTCTCAAGGTTTGCTGCATAATTTGCTACATGCCTTCATCAAGATCATCACTAACTTCACACCGTCTCAAGGTTCTACTGGCATCAACAACATCTTCTTCATAGGATTCCCTAAGACATTATGTCATCCTATAAACATCCCAATCAGATCAGAACAAGTCAACCCAAAAGCATATATACACACACACACACACACAAAAGCATCCTTTACCTTTTTACTAGTTGGGGTTATCAAAAGTTAAAGTATTTTTTCTTCTTTGAGCAACCATAGATGACAATGAACTTAGTTGCTAAATGCTCATTAACAAATAAGGTAAAGAACTTTCCATAAATAAGATAAAAAAACCTGGAGTGATTATCATGAGTTAGAGAAGCAAAGAATCATTAGATAAATTGCAATGAGAAGTATCTTAACCACCAAATTAGGATAAGTCTGTTATATATAAATCACCAGAAAGATGTATGCCAATAGGCAGTGCAGCACACATTGAAATTTCACTATCAGAATGTGTAGGTAAACTGGTAAAGAGACAAGCTTTAGCAAAGGATATTGGATTACATCAAAGACCAGCTTTGCAGTACCACCTAAGGCCTGCAATCTCTCAATGATTGGCTTAACATGAATTGACTGAAGAGGTATAAATGTCTGAGGAGGAAGCCTTTGTTCTTTCAAATACTGCATAGAAGCAAGAGAAATAACTAGTAATCTTAATCAACTCAATTAAATCTATAATATTAAGTCAAAAAATCAATAACGGAATTATTTTATAAAATCTTGTGCATTCAAACTATAATTGTACGAAGTACACTTTTGAATTCCTGAAAAAGTAAAGGAAAATTATAAAAGTATGTCATTATAAGGCCAAGGCCTAAAAACAATAAATAAATAAAACAAGGGAAGCGGCAACTTTGAGGCCAACAGAACTCACAAACTAAAACCGAAGCTGAGTAAATAATTTCAGGAATACAAGCCCTTCACCTAATAAAATTTGCACCCCATATGGCAATGATCATATTAAAAATTTATATTAAAAAATCTAAATGGCATACATCAATGGAGATGCGTCATTGAATACGTCATTCGATAGAGACAACTACAACATGAAGCATGACAATTTGGGTGCATATGGCTGCTCAAATGCAAACAGACATGCATAAAATAGAGTTTTTTGCTTAAAGCCATTAGCTGTACTGTCAAAAAGATATGTAGAAACTAAGGTTATCCTACTTTATGAACAAGTTGTAACCCCTCTGCAAATATTATAAACAATATTCAAATGGGAATTGATGACTTTATTTTTTGCAGTTGTTGAATGCCTTTAGTTTACAGCTCATTGAATGATGAGCATGGTGCACTAAAGGGGGGTGTTTGATGAGTGGAAGAGGTGGCCACTCCACTTTTACTTCAATTGGGAAGTGGGATAAGATTAGAGGAATACCTAAGATGGAAATATATATTCTTTTAGATATCTGTAAGCAGAGTCTGGTCAAAAGTCTCAAGCCTACTCCCAGAACATTGGGATAATCTATACAAATCTAGTGGTTATGTATAAAATAATTGCACAAAGGACATCATGTCACTAAGACCAAGCTCCAACCACATACACACTCCAACTGTAGCATATTTTAACAAAAACTAACAATAAGGAACGTTACCTCATGAGTCAAAAGGTTATCTATTCATGTTCAGTATCAAACCCCATTAACAATTTTCATATAGAAAAAGATTTCTATAAGATGCTAGTTAGTGACTCTAGATTCTTGAATTGACTTTTATGTCATCTCATTCTTTTTTGCACTTTAGTATGTCCCCTCAAACCTAACTCTTCATGCAATCCAAGAGACAGTACGACCCTGTTTAGATCAATAACAGTGAAAAATTCTCCAATGATATAGCGATTTGGCTCATCAATAGTTCAAATCCTTGGATTAGCATAATATATGGAGATAAAGGGATTATGGTATATAGAGGAACTTACAGAATCTAACTTAAATCACTTTACACTAGCAGAAGTCACAAATCTTTTTCTTATTTACCTTTTGGAAAAAGGATTTTTCCTACTAATGGTATCTAAAGTTACTATCAACCTTTGAAACATAACCAAATGAAGTTAGTTAGATATTCTGATGAACCATATCTTCAACCGCCTCCCCTTAACCTGCACCGAAAAAACAGTTTTCATTTAATCTACAACAACTTTATTTAACTGACATCCAAGAGGTGACAAGAAGCCAGGCATGCCATTTTTTATTCCCTATTTTCTGTACATTGATCTTTCTTACGAGCTTCTCTCATTTGAAGCGGAAAGATCGAAGATAGACTTAACTAAGGTATCTTAAAATTGGTGCTAAATTTTGGATCTTCCAAAGTAAATGATCAACATATTGTTGATCTAAGAAAGTAATTCAACACAACAGCATTAGTAGCCCTGTTATTTTACTTTATGCCTATAGTATCACAAAGTTTTATTGATAGTCTTATTTTTGTCTTCATTTTTCTTCAACTTCAAGATGCACTACCATGTACCCTCATGCCAGTACCTATCATCCATGTGTTAGCATGACCAGAAATCAGCAAATTATAGGTAACAACATCACAAAGTGGCTTTTCATCAAACACCTTGAGGGCAGAGTTTAACTGCCCAGACTTGATTAGGCTATCAATTATTTGGTTTTCGGAGTAAACACCCTCATGAGCATTGCTTTCACAGTATGAGTCCAACACCACAGAAGGGCTTGATGAAAGTATTAGTATGTGATATTTAGGTGTAGAGGTTGCTATGCTTCGTACAAAGGATAGGAGTTTATTTTTAAAGCTAATTCTTATTGGGTTGCCACAAAGTACAAGCCCCCAAATAATTCAACCAGTACCAAAAATTTAAGCTTCCTTAAAAATGTTTTCTGAACTAAAAACTTCCACCAACTAATATTTTCTTATAGCATAAATATATTCATCAGAAATCAAGAGCCTCAGTATAATGAAAAACACTTTGTTTTCATATAGAAGAGGAAAAAGCTTTGAAGAGTTTTTGTACCTGATGGGATGACAAAAAGGGAAGGAAGATCAGTTCAGACTTCAAAGTGAGAGTACTGAGGTTGTAAACCAAAAAATTGGAAATTAGCAACCATCTATATCACAATGTGCATTATAAAATTTACAACTGAGCACATCTAATCAATTGCAACTTACAACTACACATAATCACATAATTCTCAGAAACCCTCCTGGTAGAACAGCCAACAAATGTAAACAATAGTAATGAAATTTATCAAGAAGCTGCAACTCACTCACTTACTCACCAACTGACGTTCTTGCTTTCAATCCCACAGATAGTGAAAATTGAACTCTCCCTGACCATTCATTGAGCTGAAATACCAATGCAAATGCACCTGCAATCACATTGAAAGCACGCAATACACAAAATCACAAATTCAATTTTGACATAGCATTTCAATTTTCAAATTCAAGAACAAAAACCACAAAAGTTCAAAATACTCAAAGCGAATAACAGAGTATGGACAAAATTCGAGTCCAAGCAAAAACAAACTGATCAGAAGTAAGTTTTTAAAACTACGAAATCGAGAGAAATAGAAAAAATACCTAATCGAAGGTTTTGGATAGGGAGAAGTGTGAATATCTGAATGTAGTAGTACCAGCTTGGTGAAATCAATTCGATGGTGATGATCTTGATGAGGAAATCAAAACGAAAATCGTAGAACTCTGTCTGGTTGCCAAGAAAATAATAGAAAAATAGAAAGGTTTTGAAATTGATTAACAGCCATGACCGCAAAGAGCTATGAGAGAGATCGATATAGTGAGAGAGAGTGAGAGAGCGATAGAGAGAGAAAGCGAGAAGGATAAAAAAAAAAAATTAATCGTAAAAACACTGTAGAATCTATACAAGTTCTGTGTGTTTTTATTTTCAATATTTTATAATTGTTGATAAAATATTTAATTTATTTTTTTTCACATTTATCCTTCTGATGACATAACTTTTCCCTATTTATTTATTTTTTTAACACCTATTTTAACAGTTAGGCTAACTGTGGATTTTTTTTAACACATGATTCAACAGTTATTGTAATTGTGGAAATAAATATGTGAATTTCTTTATTTTACTTAACAGTTGTGTATAACGGTAGAAGTTTAAGGTTTTTATTAACATTTTTTAGTGACCACAAATAAAAATATGTTGAAAAAACTCAAGTTTGTTGTATTGTTCAAACATGAAATGAAATAAATTTCACTGGGTTTCCTAAAAATAAAAAAGAGTTTGGAAAAAAATCTTGTCCAAATAATATTTGGTTTTGTGCTGACCGCGTGGCTGCGTATGGCATCCATTCAGAGATGATAAACTCCGCAAGTTGAGCGTGAGCATCATAGGTGGCTCCTCACTCTGACCTTCGGCGGGCATGATCACCATTTTTTTAATTAGCTCTTGAGGCCTATATACACGCCTAGCTGAGATTGATTGCATATGTTTGGCACTCAATATTTCATACTCAAGTTTCTAAATGTTTTATAATCGGTTGTGTAACCAACTTTTTCCAATAGTTATTATAATACATGTTCTCTCATATTTGTTTTATAATTTATATACTGTTTTTAGAAAGTATTTTATAGATTATCGGAATGTTATCTCTGTTAGTCAAGATTTAAAATATAGCTTCAAACCAGTTTGAGGAAATCTTTTCCATTTCTTAGAAGATTGTTTGTGTATATTATTTATGCACAAGATATTTTCCCAAATTAGTTTGGAAAAATTTTCTTCAACCAACTACGTAGTTATTTATAATATTATCTACATGTATTATTTAAGCAAGTCACATAAATAAAAAGTCATGTAACCAAAAGTACACATAGATAAGTTTTTTTACTGCCATCTAGTGGGTTGAAGGAAGTTTCCTCAAAATTGGTTCAAAGGTAAATTATTTACATTATTTTAGCCAGTTAGGGGTTTGTTTGGTAAGAGATTTTTAGTAACGTTATTTAAGTTTTGTAAAAATACGTATGGGTAAAAAAGTGTGTGGAAATATGTGTTATAGTGTTTAAACAACAGTTTTCGTTGTTTAAACATCCTTACCAAATGGGGTCTAAATAACTTAATTAAGAAGTTATGTAACTAAAATTACTCGTGAGTAGTATTTTCAATCGACACATAATGAGTTGAAGGAATATAACTCCAAATGGTTTTGAGGTTAAAACTTTCCAAATTATATTTTGGGTAAACTACATATTTGGTTCCTAACCTTTACGCCATATTTCAATTTAGTCCCTAGCCTTTCAATTGTGTCAATTTGATCCCTAACCTTTCAATAAAAAAATACTCTAATAATTAATTATTTTCCTCCATAAGTATAATTAAATTATTAGGAGACCAAATGCTTAGTTATTGCACATTCACAAATACTTTCTAGTACCAAAATATTATATGTTAGAGTATTTGTTAATAAACCATTTTTAAAATTTTTGGATACTATTTTTTATAGGAAATATAAAAAGATATCAAAAAAATTAATTACTTATTTCCTTTCCTAGACAAAGTTTAGTTACAAAATTGGTTGTAGTCTAAAACTATAACCTTACTCAATATCTTTTTATTGTAAGTGAATTTTGACAAATTCATCATTGGATTACATCTTCTTCTTATATCCTCTCTATGCTTACAAAATTTCTAGAAAATTAAAGATCAATAGCTATGTCATCAATAAATTGTTAAATTGCAAGTTTTTGTAATTTAAAATTATGCATAAAATATAAGTTTAGAGATGATTTAGTAAATAATATCCAATTGACACAAAATTTGACATGTATATTAAAAGCGTGAAAAACATGCAACTCAATAGTCAAAATTTCAAAATATGTAGTAATGTTTATATTATTGAGGAAGGTTGTACCTTTAAGTTACAACTAATTTTGTAACTAAATTGTGTCCTTCCTTTCCCATAAATTTTTTTTATAAAGTATTTCCTTAAGAACAAAATTTGGCTACAAAATTGGTTGTAACTTTAGGTTACAACTTTACTCAATATCTTTTTATTGGAGATGAATTTTGACAAATCTACCATTGGATTACATTTTCTTCTTATATTCTTCATGCTTGCAAAGTTTCTAGAAAATTAAAGATCAATAGCTATATCATCAACAAATTGTTTAAATTACAAGTTTTTGTAGTATAAAATTATGCATAAAATATAAGCTTATAAATCATATAATAAATAATATCCAATTAACACAAAATTTGACATGTATAATAAGAACGTAAAAAACATACAATTCAACAATAGATTTTCAAAATATGTAAATAATTATTTTTTTTATTAAGTAAGATTGTAATCTTAAGTTACAACCAATTTTGTAACTAAACGTTGTCCTTTCTATAAGATTACAACCAGTTTTATAACTAAACTTTGTCATTTCTTAAGCTAATGTCTTTAAAAGTTAAAACATCAACTAACAAAATCCTATTATTATATATGAAATATAATTCCACTAATCTTCAACATCCTTCCGCACCCAACCTCTTTTAAATACAAACGTCTCTCTCTTTATTTGATTCTTTATTTCATTAGCATTACTCAAATATTAATGGTTTGTTATTAATTAAAAAGTTTGCGATAATTTATTGAAAAGTCTAACTTTAAAGTGACAACTAGCTTGTCATTCGTGATTGGAGTGTAATGATAAATTCATTTGTAGTCATTACCAATGTCCTTTGCAATCTCCAACTTTATGGTGAGCACACATTCAGGGTTCGATCTCAGCACTTTCAATTAACAAATATATATATATATATATATATATATACACACACTTTAGCCAAATGTCTTGTAGCTGAATTGGCATCTCTCTATGCACAAAATGTTTGGGAGTTTAGGGAGAAAAGGGTTTGAGCTGTGGGATTAGCAGTATGTTGTAATTATTTCTCAAAAAAAAAAAAAAAACAATTTACATATATTATAACTAAATGAGTTTAGTAATTTTAAATGAGAGATTTAAAATGTTGTTATTAAAAAAAAAAAAAAAAAGTGTAAGTACTAAGATTTGGATATACTTGATATTATTAAATTTTGTTGTCAACCATTTGGTTGAGGCGGCAAATTTCTCATCCTGGACTGTGTCATTCTTATAGAAAAAATAAGTATATTTGTCTGTGACCTAGATATAAATACTTAATTTATATATATATATATATATATATATATATATATATATATATATATAGTTATCAGAATTGTTTCGAGCATTGACCTATTAAAGGTGTGGTATGATGGTCACAGGTTCAATCGTAAGGTCATAAGTTCATCATTGGATTAGAGCATCTCCAACGGTTTGGGCATCCGGCTCTAGTAGCTAAAATTTGGAGAATGAGGTGCACTGTAGATGCTCCAACAGCTTCGGCAAACATGAATTTTTTTTTGGCTAATGAACAGTAGCCCATCAAGCTTGATGGGCTACTGTTCATTCTTCAAATACATTTTTCTATTATAATAATGATGTGTTGTATAAAAAAATGTTGGAAGATGTGTAGTTGTTAAAAAAAGAATAAATAATTAATGAAAAAATAATATTTAAATGAGATGGAGAATCTGTTGGAAATGTATTTGAAAAAGTGGGTAGGTAAAAGCTAAATGTCACTGTTCATTCTCCAAATAGTACAAAAATTTGAAGAAGCTGTTGGAGATGCTCTTAATACTTAATTTTTAAAATATATATATATATATATATATATATAAAATTAAAGAATAATAAATAAATAAAAACAAAGATAAACGATTAAAAAAAAGGAGACGTTATTTAATTTCAACACAAACATGTAAGAATAAAAAAAGATTGAAATTAATTAAAAAATTATTAATTGTTAAGAAAAATATTTCAAATATAGACTTAATTTTTTTATTAAAAAAAAAAATTACACTTCAATTGATCTTTTAACTACCCAAAAATAAGAATGCAAAATTGAAGTCTTTTTTGTTATTGCAATATAATAAATTTTATTAATGTTTATTATCTTTTTCAAAAAATTTATTTAAATTCATTCATTATGAAAATCTATTGAAAAGAAACAACTAATTTTCTAGAAAATAATATTAACTAGAAGTGCTTTTAAATAATATGAAAATAATTTCAAATTGGCTTAGAGTGGATTTAAACTTTAAAGCCTAATACAAGGTACTTAGCACGAAATTAGAGTGAACCATCTTAATTTTTTTTATTATCAGTTTTTACTTTAATTTTGTATTGTATGTAATATATGAGTTCCCCTCGTTTGATATCCAAAATCCCACCTAGTGAGTAGTGACCGCTTTACGAATTATACAAATCTAATTAAAAAAAGAAGTTGAATATATTGCCATCACCACCCCCCCCCCCCCCCCCCTCCCGGCCAGCGCAGATATATTAGGTTTTATAATTTCATTTTTTTTAACAAAATGAAAAACAAAAACAAAAAGGGACTGATGAGAGATCAAGTGAGAATTTAGAATGTTGAGATAAGAGTAATAAAGCGAGATAGAGTATGAAATGATGATAGAAAAGAGAAAAATGAAGAGAGAGAAAGCAACAGATGATATCTACTGCAACTATGAGTCAACTCGCCGAGAAGAGCAGAATTATTGCAACTACAAATTAAGCCAAAGAGAGGAAAGCTATTGGTGCTGCCATGGAGAATTCACGGCCACAATAGCTCTGATGGGATCGCTTCTTCTTTTTTTAGGAAAAACAAAATTAGAAATTATTTTTATGAAATTGGTTGAACGAGTTACGAATCTAAATGATTAGGGATTTTTATTTTTTGTTTTTGAATGGGTCTTTTGTTGAATATTCTGTTTATTTGTTGTTATTTGGCCAAATTTTGTTATTGTTTGAGTTATTTTTGTTGTTACCTAGGTTAATTTTATTGCTGTGATTTAGGCTATTATAGTTTTTGTTAGGTTCTAAAGACTTAGGAACTAATGTATTTAGAACTCTAATGTGTAATGTTGGCAAACCATGATCAAAACAACTGTTAGTCGTGTTTAGACTTGCTTAAAGTGTGTGCATTGTATGTAAGTTGGAATCGAGTAGCTGCAGAAGTATTAGTGACCTTTAGCCTAGCTCGATCGATCGAAGCTTAGACTCAATCAATCAAATCTCGGGTAGAATGTTTTTTCTGCAAATTTTTCCAACTCAACCCTAGCCTTAAAACATGTAGGATTTTATGTTT
Source organism: Quercus tomentella (assembly GCA_028535165.1). Lineage (NCBI taxonomy): Eukaryota > Viridiplantae > Streptophyta > Magnoliopsida > Fagales > Fagaceae > Quercus > Quercus tomentella. The sequence goes on from JAPQVY010000122.1 coordinate 17,880,693, forward strand.
TGCCCTAAGTATAAAAGGAAAATCCTAGTCACATTTTTGGGGTTGCTCTTTTTGCTGTGTGTGAATCTCTTGTGAGATTTGAGAGGTGGTTGCCTTCACACATGCTTAGGATTATTAAGAAGGATATTTCATTGAGAGCTTGGTGATCATTCAGTTACTGCAATAAAAGCTTAAAGAAACACAAGTGGGTGTGCTTGTACTTGTTGGAGAATCCAAGAAAGGAGTCCGTGGTCTCGGAGTTTGCACGTGGTCGTGTCAGTAAGTTTCTACTAATAGGTAGTAATAGGATGTTAGTGATCTAAGTTCTATTGTAAAATTTCGATTCTTTCATAGTGGATTTAGGTTTACCTTGAGGATAGTTAGGTTAAATCATCCCCAGGTTTTTATCGGTTTGGTTTCCTAGGTTATCATATTATTGTGTTATTTATATTTCCGCTGCTATGCATGATATGATTATTTGATTGTAATTACCTAGATCTGGAATTTGGACTAAGTAATAACTTGGCTAATTAACTAGGTTAATCCAATTGTGTTTTAAGGGGTCTAAAAACATACAAGTGGTATTAGAGTAGGTAGCTTTCTTGTTGTTGATCTTTTGATCTCTGGGCTGATCCTTGACCCCTGTTGTCATGGAACATGGACATTCTCTTGTTATTCCTCCTCACTTTGATGGGAATAATTATGCTTATTGGAAAGTAATGATGAAAGCATTCCTGAAATCAATTGATGAGAGAGTCTGGAACTCCGTCGAATACGGATGGGAGAAGCCCACTACTCCTGTTAGTGAGTGGCAAACTTCTCAAAAAGAAGCAGCCGCGTTCAATAGCAAAGTTATGAATGCTATCTTTAACGCTGTTTCTATGGAGGAATTTAAGAGAATCTCTAATGTTGAGGTTGCTCATACTGCTTGGAATATCCTCCAGACTGTGCATGAAGGCACAAAGGCAGTTAAAATCAATAAATTGCAGCAATTAACTTCTAAATTTGAAAGCATTAGGATGTCTGATGATGAATCTTTTGATGAATTTTATGCTAAACTTAATGATATTGTTAATTCTGCATATAATTTGGGTGAAAGCTGTGATCAACCTAAAATTGTTAGGAAGATTCTTAGATCTTTGACTGAAGATTTTAGACCCAAAGTGACTCCATCACTGAGAGCAAGGATGTGGACTCCATCCCTGTTGATGAACTTGTAGGATCTCTTCAATCCTATGAGTTGGACCTACCTAAGACTAGCAAATCCAAATCAATGGCTCTTAAGTCAGTTGATGATATTGATGTTGGTGGATTTAATGATGAGCTCTCTACTTCAGAGATTGCTTACCTTGCTAAGAACTTTAGGAATTTCCTTAGAAACAACAACAGAAGGGCAAGAGATAAGAACATTGCTAAACCTAGAAACCTTAGGAAGAATGATCCCACTAAGGTTAACAACACTGATAAACCTAGAGAAAAAGTAGGTCAATCTTCTAATAATTCTATGGGTCCTCAGTGTTTTGGATGTCAAGGGTATGGTCACATGAAATCTGAATGTCCTACTTACTTGAAGTCTAAGGGTAAGGCTATGGCTGTAACCCTTAGTGATGGTGAAGTTTCTGATGATGAATTTGGTTGTGACAAGGATGGAAACTTCATTGCTTTCACTACTACTCCTGTAGTCAATGAAAGTATATCTACTGAAGAGAACCCTTCTGATGGGGAACTCTCTGAGGATACAGATCTTCAAGAAGCCTATAATAAACTTTGCAAAGTTGCTGTAAAAGATGCTATGAACGTTGAATTAGGCTTGAAGAAAATTGCATTTCTTGAGCTTGATAAGAAAATTTTGCTTGTTAGATTGCTTGATGCTACTAAACTTTTGAATAATGTGAAGACTGAGAACATGCTTTTGCTTGATAAAGTTAAGAATTTGGAACATGAGCTTTCTGTTGCTAGAGAACAAACTAATAGGTCTGCTAGTTCCAAACTTTATCATATGCTTAGTGTTCAAAATTCTCCTTCTGACAAAACCGGATTAGGTTTTGTAGAAAGCATCAATGTGTCTGTACCTAATTCCACTATCTTTGTTCATTCATCTTCTTTTGAACCCCCTGTGAGTGAGGTTGTGAGTGAGGCTGTCAAACCCTTAGAAGTGACACCTCCTAGGAAGATTAGGGTTGATCTTAATGAGTCCAAACCTAAGAAGTCTACCCTCTCTAAGGACAAGTCACATGATAAGCCTGCATAGGTTTGTCATTTTTGTGGAAAGTCTGGACACATTCGTCCAAACTGTTACAAGTTGCAAGCTGCTAAAAGAGCAAATAAACCAAAAGTACCTGTGCCTCAAGCATAAGATCATATGGTACTCATTGGTGAATTGGTAAAGGCTCTAAACCTTTATTTCAATTCTGGAGTTGGAAATCATTCCTATGTGAATAAGAACTCCAATGCTCATGGTGCATCTAAAAAGTTTTGGATGCAAAAGGCTCAATCTAATTGAGTCCTTCTAACATGGTCCTTGTGCTTCATTGCTATATTCTTTGTGACCTTTGTTCTTTGGTTTTTTTGTTTTCTTTGTTTCTAGGATTTGCATTGCATAACATTCATGCATTTCATTCTAAGTTGTTTTTATTCATTTTTTTTTTTAAATTTAAAAAAGGGAAGAAAAAGGAAGAAAGTTGTGTTTTGCACTATTTTCTTGTTTTTGAAAACAAGGTTAGTCAATCTATTTTCACATAACATGTCTTTTGTACCTTGTTTAGCTTTGATGATCTTACTTATTGCACTTTACTAGTTAAAGCTTTATAGTGCATGTTGTGTGGGAAAGATGTTTATGATTTTGATCATTTTGTCTTGATCTTGAAGTCACATGTCTTTGACTATCAGACTTGAACCTTTTAAGAAATGCATAAATAACCATCTCACCACTGTTCACAAGCCAATCATGAACACCTTAGTGCATATCATAAGATTTTGTGCTTGAGAAAGTGTAGCACATGCACAAAAAGAACATAAGGTCTAGCCTCGATTTAAATGCTAAAATTGGTGTGTACATTATTGAACTTAAAGCTAAATCAAATAAATGAAATTGGTGTGTACATTATCCCGGCTTTTTAATAAGTTTCTGAACAATTAAAATTGGTGTGTATATTATGAGGCAAAATCAAGAAACTTACATGATTGCAAGCTTATGATCTAGGAGATGTGGGAGTTATATGATGTAACTCTTTAGGTAATAGTCTCTTTCAAATCCTATGTGATGAATTTTGTAGACCTTGTGGTTGATTGCTATTCACATATCACCTCACGTGTATCTCAAGCTTTTGCTAGTTGCACACACTACACAAGTTACTCTTTGCTAAACATTGTACATGTTATTGTGTGTGTGTTTTTGGTCTGACTAACCGAGTTTGCAAATACTTTGAGTTTTTATGCAAAACAGATTTGATGCTTGAGAATTTATGGAGAATGTTTGAAAATCTTAATTTTGGGAAAACTGGGTTTAAAACTGTTGTTCTTGAAAAACATTTCATCACATACTCATGCATTTTGTTCATCAATTTCAATGCTTTGAGATGTTTCTAAATTGTGTTTTGCCTTTTTCAAAAAAAAAAAAAAAAACTGTGTTTTCTCAAAAAAATTTGTGAGTCTCTGTCTGTTTCGATTGATCGAGTCTGTTTTTCGATCAATCAAAATTGATTTTAAAAAAAATTAAGGGAGCCTCTGTCTGTTTCGATCAATCGAAACTGATTTTCGATCAATCGAAAATCGTGAATCAGGTTTTTTAAAAACTGAGTTTGACTTGGTCAAACTCACTTTTCAAAAGTTTTTCAAAATTTTCTCTTTCTCTCTCTCTGAATCGAACAAGGCTTACCATCAATTTTTTGTCGTTTTCCTCCGTTCTTTTTGCAAGGTTTTCCTCTCCCAAGGGCGGTAAGTCCTTTTTACCCTTCATTTTGCATTTTATTTCATGTTTCATGCATAAATTCATGGTTTTTGGGTAAATTTTCGAACCTATGCAAAATTGAGATTTTTGGTGATTCAAACCAAATTTTCTGAAATTGATCAATGGGTTTTTGTTCTAGGATGTTATAAACTTGATCTTGATGGTTTAATTTGATCAATTTGCTAAATTTTGAGAAATTGAAATTTCTAAGGTTTGTATGTACCCGATTTGGGGATTTTGTTCAAATTGAGTCTAATTGATGAAATTGGCTTGTTGAATTGATGTAATTGATCATTATAGTCTGCATTCTACCTTGTGTGATGATCAATTGGTCAATTTATTTTACAAATTGAACAAGTGGTTTTTTCAAATTTTGGGTTTTTGGCTAGAAACTCTATGCTCAAGCCAATTTTGTGAATTTAAACTTAAATTAAACTTAGTTTCACTGCATTAGAGCATGCATAATGACATTTAACTATTCATGCATCATATAGATTTTTGTTTTATATTTTTTTTTGTGCTAACTTGCAGTCTGCCCTTGGTTTTTCTTTCTGTTTTTTTTTTTTTTTTTTGTTTTGTTCTGCTTTGTGTTTTTGTCCTTATCCTAGCACCATGCCTAGGAAGACTAGAGCCCATAGGACACCCTCCACTTCCTTTGAGTCTCCCTCTAGGAGTGAGTTGTTTCGGAATGACAAAAGCAAAGAGGTTTATGAGAAGCTGAACAGTAAGAGAAAGATTTGGGCTGAGCGATCTGTTGTGTTAGATGAGCTTGATCCTGCCATTAGGGCAAACTTTAAGAGTAGAGGCTGGTTGTCTCTGTTGGAGGTAGATCATCCACCCCCGACCGCCCTGATTAGAGAGTTCTTCTCGAACTTCTCTTGCCACATCTATGATTCCAACACCCTTGTTAGGAGTTGGATACGAGGTGTTGAGTTCACCATTACCCCTAGGATAGTGGCTGAAGCTCTTGGGGTTCCGGTCGTTAGGCAGCCTATCTATCCTTATGAGGAGTCTCCACCCCTTGATGACGTTACGTCATACATCACTGGGTCTTCTATCTAGTGGGGTTCTGATCCTTGGATCACATCCGCTGAGTTTACTGAGACTACCTATCTTTTCTCATCTCCACACCATCCCTCTTGAGCGATTTGTGTTTTTGTACTATTAGTTTTTCTCATCTGTTTCTTCATTCTTTGAACGAAGTTCATAGGAGTTCAGCCGTCGCTTATGCTCTTATTCATCCTATTTTCATTCATAGGATTTTGTTGTTTCTCGGTTTAGTTGACTTCCCTGCTGGTGAGCCCATACATGTTATAGCTCCCATAGGTGCCACCTTCCTTAGGCAGAGGGCTGCTCACTTGAGAGTTGGCTCTACGTGTCCTAGAGGTAAGTCTTCTGGTGATGTACCCTCTCCTCCCTCTCCTAAAGGTGCTGCTATGACTGAGGCGTCTGGTGGTGGTGCTGCTAATGCTGATGTTCCTCCACCGACTACTTCGGATGATTCAGACATTCGACGTACGCTGGATCATGTCTTGACTGTTCAGGCAGCTCATGGACAAATTTTGGTGGACGTGCTCGATGAGATCCGTGCCTTGCGAGCAGAGTTGGCATAGTTTCGGTGATCCTCACCGCCACCTCCTTTTGATGATGGATTTTGATTGCCCTTTGGCATTCCGTCACAAAAAGGGGGAGTACACTTAGTATATTTAGGACACTTGTAGAGTTTTTGTTCTCAGGGGGAGAGTTTTTTTTGTTTGTTTGAGCTTGTGGAGATTAGATTGTATCTAGGTGCTTCACTTTGTATTTTTATCTTTTTTGGCTCTTGATGTATTTTTGTTGGGCTATTCATGTTAGAGGGAGATACATTTATTGTTTTATACGTTTCTTGTTTCACTACTTATTGATTTATATTTATGAGTTATTCATTGATAAATGTCTTTATTTTGTGATTAAGTGAAATCAAGAATTTATTTTGTATACTTGTATTTTCCACACATGCGATTATGCGTTTTGTTTAGTGTTTCGGGAAATATACAGGTTGATTCAATTGAGCTGCTGTTTACACTTGCAACTGATGGATAGTAGTTAGGATTGGATTTGTTATAATGGGCATTTTTTTTTTTTTTTTTGTAAAGGGCTTTTCTTTGTAAACTTTGAACTTTTACTTGTGTTTTGTCACGGATTGCCAAAGGGGGAGTTTGTTAGGTTCTAAAGACTTAGGAACTAATGTATTTAAAACTCTAATGTGTAATGTTGGCAAACCATGATCAAAACAATTGTTAGTCGTGTTTAGACTTGCTTAAAGTGTGTGCATTGTATGTAAAGTTGGAATTGAGTGGCTGCAGAAGTATTAGTGACTTTCAACCTGGCTTGATCGATCAAAGCTTAGACTTGATTGATCGAATCTTGGGTAGAATGTTTTTTCTATAGATTTTTCCAACTCAGCCCTAGCCTATTAAAACGTGTAGGGTTTTATGTTTTGCCATAAGTATAAAAGGCAAACCCTAGCCACGTTTTAGTTGTTGCTCTATTTGCTGTGTGTGTGAATCTCTTGTGAGATCTAGAAGTGGTTGCCTTCACACATGCTTAGGATTATCAAGAAGGAGATTTCATTAAAAGCTTGATGATCATTCAGTTGTTGCACTAAAAGCTTAAAGAAACACAAGCGAGTGTGCTTGTACTTGCTGGAGAATCTAAGAAAGAAGGAGTTTGTGGTCTCGAAGCTTGCACGTAGTCGTGTCAGTAAGTTTCTACTGGTGGGTAGCAATAGGATGTTAGCGGTCTAAGTCATTGTAAAACTTTGATTCTTTCATAGTGGATTCAGGTTTACCTTGAGAATAGCTAGTTTAAATCCTCCCTAGGTTTTTACCGGTTTGGTTTCTTGGGTCATCATATCATTGTATTATTTATATTTCTGCTGCTATGCATGATATGATTGTTTGATTGTGATAACCTAGATCTGGAATTTGGACTATAACTTGGCTAATTCCATGACTTCAACCATTTGAGAAAGTTCTCAATCAGACACAGAATGAAAGGTCACATACAATTGAATTACACTGTGACTTATTATTAGTATTTTATTAGTTAAAGTCAACAACAAAATTGCATGGTTATTGTGACAAATCGGTCGCGTGTTTCACAAATAGGTTTAGACCTGATCAAGTTTGAGTTAACAGGTCATCCTAAATGTAAATGTTTGTAAATTCTAGAACTCTTGAAAGCTTGATTATGTGTTAAAACACAAGAGTTATTCAGACCCCCAAATTAAAAGTTACGGCTCGATTGATTTTACTCTAACTTAAATTAAGTGTGGAATAGAATAAATGCGAGTGAACAAATAATAAAACTACTCTAAGCTATATTCATCAAAACATAACAGTAAAATGAAAGCTAAAAGAGTAGGGAAGAAGAATGCAAACACAAGATAACACACCGATGTGTTATCAAAGAGAAAACCGAAGTACTCGACATAAAACCTCTTCGTCGCCTTCCAAGCAGTAAATCGATCCACTAGACAATAAGTTGGGATACATGAGTAGTAAGAGACTCTCTAAGCATAATCTACCCAATGCACCTAAGCCCTCCAAACTTCTACTCCAACAAGGCTTCTCGAAATCGTGACTTGTCTAGCTTTCCAGATCCTGCAATACGCTCGATTGCATCCGCCAAAACTTGGCTTCTTCCAATGCTTTCCAGCAGCACCAAAACCTCACTTGACACTAAAAATGGGTGTGGTAAGTGTTTGAGCTATTAACCTCTCAAAGATTTGGAAATGGAGAGATAGGAGTTGAGGAAAACCACAATGGATTGTGTGGAGAATTGTGGGTATAACAATCTCTCACTTTCAAAGATAGTGGCTAGGGTTTTCTCTCTGAAAAACACTCCTCTCAGAATGTGGGTAATGTGGGTATATATAGTGTGTGTGTAGAAACCTAGTGTATTAGATATGACAAATTGGCAAAACAGAATATTTCGCGAGTGTATCACCATCTGTCATGACTCTTCGCATTCCAGTTATGTGCAGGGCACATGCTTCACTTTGCTTCTCGCGAGCTACTCGCGAAAACTTCTTACTCTTCACTTTGCCTTGAGTCTTCACACTCTCTCACACACACAACCCTTACAAAGAAATCCCACATAAAATATAGGGTACATAAGATTGAACAAAATTACAATTAAATTTGGCACGGAATAAAAGCCAACACAAAGTAGTTGTAAATCACAACTTTACAATCTCCTCCTTTGGCTATTCCATGAGAAAACCCTTAAAACAGACTCTAGACTTAAACGTTAGTTTGGAAATAGTGGTAAAACTCACTCACACCTAATCTAGAAGCTGTGAAGCACTTGTATGTATATACCTGTAACCTGAAATACTTGCACACAAACAAAATTTTCATTAAGCTTATGGCAAGTTGAATACACAGTACGTATATAAGCAAATAAAGTGAGATCGAGGTAATAAACACTATATATCAATTAAGCATATCTTGATCAAACAATGTCAGTCATTAAAGAATGACTACACTGGTCATTTAGCTAGTAAATGATCATCCAGACACACAATGCAATTAAGAGCAAAGCAAAGAATCCATTACATGTCCAATACACAACCAATGCGAAATACAAGAAGTATTTGCATCAAGGATACAAGATCCAACAAGGGTACAAGTGTGTAGTGCTCAAGATAGTTTAATCAACATCTAAAAGTACTAAAATTGCTACAAAGCAATGATATAAACAAAGTACTGAATATTAAACTAAAATTAAACCAAAGTACTTAAAGCTTTAAAAGAAAGCATTGTAAATAACCAAGAATTGTAAAAACTAATAAAGTTTAAAACAAACATAAATCGCCAAACCACCAAAAATAAACCAATATGTGTTTTGCTCCCCCTCAAAATTTTCTCTCCCTTTTTGACCGAAATGGCCAAAGAGGTTAGAACTAATCAGACTCTAAATTGGATCCATGCTTCATCAACATGTCCTCAATCTGTGAAGACAATGCAATAATTTGTCTGTGGATGTAAGCAAATTAATCGGAGGTATGCTACACATGGGATTCGAGCATGCCATACATTTGCTCAACCCTTGCCATGAGGCCATCAAGATGATCGGGTCCTTGTGCTTGTGCTTGGGAGGATGGTTGAGCAGAACTTTTTGGTGCTAAGGTGAATCTGTCAATCTCTTCCTCAGTATCTCCACCCTCTTCTTTAGCATTATCCCTTTGAATTTGAGAGATGCTAGTTTTGGATTCGATGATATGGGCTCTACTTTTGGTCACTGTGTTAGCACCAATGGGATAGTCCCTTGGCACAATGGTAAGACTGCTTGGAAACTTCAGTGGGAAATGGTATGATTGTCCTTGTGTTCCTTTTGGTGATGCTCTTGGTTAGGAGGTGGTATATGTGTCCACAAATGTCGATCTCTTTATGTGTGTAAAGATCATATAGGAAAATGGTCTTTAGCCTGGACAGTGTTGTCAAGTTTGTGACTGGATATAGGTTGTGGATCATGACATATGCTAATATCCGCATCTTCCCATTGAACGGGATGGTGTTCATCGACTTCTTCTTGAGTGAACCACGAAGAAGCTCCCTCATTGGCTCAAGAGAGTCCAATCTGTCATCATATTGTATGGCTATTGACTGAGAAGGTGGACGAACTTCTAGGAATTCTTGGATGGAGTCCCTTGTGATAACGAATTCCTTGTATCGCACCCAGCAGTTAATGTGGTCTCCATCCACAATGGCATTGGAAAAGAATTCTCATATGATTTCCTCATAAACATTGCCACTTGGATTCAGCAGCTTCATCCAAGTTCTCTCCTTAAACACCTGAGGGATGGAGGTGTTCTCAAGTGTCTCCAATCGAACAACCCTCTCCATAATGATTGTGGCTCATTTGTAGCAATCATTATATGCCATGTCTGCCTCAATGGACCTGAAGTTGTTGGAGTCCGTGTGTGGACACTTGGAAGATTTCTTGGAAGCAGAGTGCTTGGTGGGAGACATCTGCACAAATAACCATAAAACAGAGAAAATAAGTGCAAAAACATAGAACAGGAACATAAACTTGATTAGTGTCAAGTTAGTCCATAAACATAAGCACAAAAACTAAAAACAGAACACAATAGTGTCAAATGAACATGGTATAAGTGCTAAAACATGTAATTATCATTAAAATGCAAAAAAAATGACAACTGTGCATGTGTATGCATCAAGTGTGCCTGAGGTGTGCCTAGAGGATCCATGAAGTGTGCCTAGGTGATGCATGGCAAGGTATGAATAGGCACAGTTGGGTCAAAGTGTGTAAAACACACATGCAATGATCAAAACATGATAAACAAGTTCAATCATGGGAAATCCCAAAATTTGGAACTTAGTGGAGTCCAAAACAACTCGAAAATGCCACTTGAGCATTTTATCAAACACTTGATATGCAACACTATACTTAGCATGTGGGCAATGCATGAACATGTGAAAATTTGTCTAAATACATGTTAAAATTGCCACATGAGGCCAACACAGTCACAAACAAATCAAATTGGACTAAGCCCAATCAAGAATTTGAAAAATTTGTGACCAAAATCAATGTTCCCAATCCCTTTTTCAAAAAACCCCAAATCAAGTAAACCTAGAGAATTTTCTGCAAAATCTAAGAAAAAGAATGAAAAGGTTGTTAAAAACATACCTTGGAGATGATTTTATAGTGATTGAACTTGAAATTAGGTGGGTTTTTGAGTGAAAAACTGTTTGGGATTGAGAGAGGCACGAGGAAGGCACAAAGAGGGAAACTGAAGAGTGTTTAAAAATCTGTCACATCAGCCCTTTAAAACTGAAAACATGCGTTTTTCGCGGGTTACATACTAGCGAAGTTACTTGCGAAAAATGCATTTGAAGCACAAAACCTTTCGCATGAAGTCTTTAGTCATGAAACAGTCGCGAGACAGTCGCAAAAGTCTCTATCTGAATTTTGTGTTTTCAATTTTTGCCTTAACATATTTTGGCGGGAAGAGCTTAGTCGCGAGCTTCTCGCGAAAATGCCTCTGAAGAATTTTTTGAAGAAAACATGAAAAATGCAATTTGACCAAAAACTCAAAACACAAAAGCATAAAAACACTTTCAAAAACATATAAAATACTCAAAAATCTTTTTGGATTTGATCGACAAGCAATTGAGCATACACATCACATTTGATCATGTACAATCAATCACATAAATGAAATAAGTATTTGTTGAACAAAAGTCTTGTGTGTTGTGTGTGAGTATCAAATGTGGAATAGTCCATAGTCCAGAGTGAAAGCTTCAATGATCAATTCAATCAAGTCATACACAACTGGTACTAGGTCAAGAGATCTATCTTAATTATAGAAATTAACATATATGACCTCCCACAAAAATGATTAAATAACTTTGAAACTTTTTATTTGGCTTCTTTACAATACATAACATTTGATCATTTTTGAACAATACATCTCATTTCCTAGTCAAATACTAGCATGTGCGACAGATTTTGTAGCTCATTATCTCTTTTCATTTTAAGATTTACATTTGTTGAGCTTTTTAAGCAAAAACATAAAAAATGTGGGAAGATATATAGGTACAAGTCTATGCATGTACCAAAATCATCAAGACCATTGACTAATCATTCATGACAAGCTTGAAGATCGATTTACAAAAATCACACATAGATTTCAAGAGTTTTCCCACAAAGATAGATGTGCATACAAAACTAAGCTCGTAAATGTACTATGCCATTAGTATGAAGGTACTAGGCTAAACTCACATGTGATATACACAACACAAGCGATCAAACTTTTTAGAGATTTTTCAATTTTTATGGGTTTTTGAATTTTTCAACACACTAAAAAACAGAACAAGTAAAGTAAGATCAACAAAAACAACAAGTACAAAGTAAAACTTGTAAAAGAAACATCATCTAACTAAACATGTGAGACCTATATAGTAAGTATGCATCAATGAATAAAATAAGGTCACACAAGAGATAGAGTTCAAGGAATGATACCGACACCAATGGTCTTATGCAGAGATTCAAACCTTGGACCATCAAGAGGTTTAGTAAATATGTCTGCCTTCTGGTTGTCGATGTTGATAAACTCTAGACACACAATCTTCTCCTCTACCAAGTCTCGGATGAAGTGGTACCGGATCTCGATATGCTTCGATTTTGAGTGTTGAACCGTATTTTTTGACAAGTTTATGACACTCGTGTTGTCACAAAACACACACATAGTGTTTTGAGTGATTCCATAGTCATGTAGGAGCTTCTTCATCCATAATAGTTGTGCACAACAACTCTCTACTGCAATGTATTTAGCTTCCGCTGTTGATAGAGAGACTGAATTTTGCTTTTTGCTCATCCATGACACCAAGTTATTTCCAAGGTAAAAACAGCCACCTGAGGTGCTCTTCTTATCATCAATGCACCCGGCCTAGTCAACATCCGAATAACCAGCTAAGCACCTATTTAAGTCTCTTGAATACCAAATTCCATACTCGGATGTGCCATTGATGTAACGGATAATTCTTTTGACTGCTGTCAAGTGGGACTCTTTAGGTGCTGCTTGAAATCGTGCACATACTCCTACACTAAAGGTAATGTTCGGTCTACTTACGGTAAGGTAGAGAAGACTGCTAATCATGCTTTAATAAAGTGTTGGATCTACTTCTACACCGGCTGCATCAAGGCTTAGTTTTATTGAGGAACTCATAGGAGTGGAAGTATGTTTCTTGGAGTCTAGGCCAAATCTTTTGACAAGATTTTTAGCATATTTCTCTTGAGATATAAATATCTCATCTTTCCGTTGTTTCACTTGAAACCCTAGGAAGTAGTTTAGCTCCCCCACCATGGTCATCTCAAACTCCCTTTTCATTTCTTCCGAAAATTCTTAAGCAAGGTGATCGATTGTGGATCCAAAGACAATGTCATCAACATATACTTGAGTAACAAGGAGAGATTTCTCATCTCTTTTAACAAACAGAGTTTGATCAGCTTAACCTCTCTTGAAGCCATGATCCAATAGGTATATGGTGTGTCGATCATACTAAGCTCTTAGTGCTTGCTTCAGCCCATATAATGCCTTCTTCAGTCTTAGCACATGGTCCGAAAAGTGAGGGTTTTGAAACCCATTTGGTTGCTCAACAAACATTTCTTCATTTAAAAATCTGTTCAAGAAGGCACTTTTTACATCCATTTGGTATAACTTGAAGTTCATAATACATGCTATGGAGAGAAGGATTCAGATTGACTTTAGTCTTGCTACTGGAGCAAATGACTTATCAAAGTCTATGCCTTCAACTTGAGTATATCTTGAGCCACCAATCTAGACTTATTTCAGACAACTTTACCATCTTCATCGTTCTTGTTCTTAAAGATCCACTTGGTGTCAATTACATGTGTATCCTTTGGCCTTGGTACTAGCTCTCATACATCATTTCTAACAAATTCATGCAACTCTTGGTGCATGGATTCTACCTAATTCTCATCTCTTAAAGCTTCTTCCACTTTCTTGGGTTCAAATTGAGCAAGATAATAGTTGTATGTCACATGATTCACACTATAGCTTGGTCCTCTTCTCAAACGAAGTCCCTCATCTAAATCACCAATGATATTGCTTGTGGGCTGATTAAGAGTTACTCTTGATGACGGTTTCTTGGAAGTTAAGGGTTCCCCATCACGAGAAATTGGAGGTTGAACTTCTGGAGGGGTGAGTGGACTTGAAGATCCTTGAGTTGATCTAGTCTCCCTTCTTGTTGTAGGAGGTGTAGACTCCTTTTCTGGTAATTCTCTATCACCATCATCACTTTGAGACATGTTGTCATCACCCTCATTCTTCTTAAGAGTCGGTCCTTCGCCATCCTCATCAACATCCTTTTCTGAGATGGTGTCATCTATGACAACATTTATTGATTCCATCACCGTCTTAGTGCGCTTATTGTACACTCTATATGCTCGGCTGTTTGTGAAGTATCCTAGGAAGATCCTTTTCTCACTCTTAGCATCAAATTTTCCAAGATTCTCCCTATCATTGAGAATGTAGCATTTGCTTCCAAATACTCGGAAATATATCACTTAGGCTTCTTTTCCCTCCAAATTTCGTATGATGTCTTCTTTGTTCCTACTCAGAAGAAAATCCTATTCCCAATGTGACATGCAGTGTTCACCACTTCAGCCCAGAATTTTTATGGAAGGTTTTCGTTGAGAAGCATCACTCTCACCATCTCTTGAGACTCAATTCTTTCTTTCAACCACGCCATTCTATTGTGGAGTCTTTGGAGCTGAAAATTTCTTTTTGATCCCATACTCATTGCAAAATGCCTCAAATTTTGCATTTTCAAACTCCTTCCCATGATCACTTATGATTTTGATTATGGGAACTCCTTTTTCATTTTGGAGCCTCTTGCGTAACCTTTCCATCTTGTCGCATGCCCCCGACTTCTCTCTAAGAAATTCCACCCAAGAATACCTTGAGAAATCGTCTACTACCACCATGATATAGCGTTTTCCACCCATGCTTTCCGTTCTTGTTGGATCCATTAGATCCACATGAAGTAACTCCAAAGGACGAGAAGAAGCAACTACATTTACTTTAGGATGGGTTGACTTTGTTTGTTTTCCTAATTGACATGGAACACACACACTCTTCTCAATTTTTCCAAACTTTGGCAAACCAACCACTGCTTCTAGCTTTGAGACTTTTGCCACTTGTTTGTAATTTGCATGCCCAAACCGTTGATGCCATAACTCCAAGAGATTTACTCGAGCACTCTTACATGATATGCTTGGCTTAAGAATGACACCATAACAATTGTTGGTGGTCTTAAGTCCCTTTAATACTTGAACACCTTCTTCATTGAGGATTAGACAGCCTTTCTTTGAAAATTGAACAAGGAAGTTTTCATCACATATTTGGTTGATACTCAGTAGGTTCACTTTTAATCCTTTGAAGTATGGAACATTAGTCAACAAGGGAAGTCCCGAAATATCAACGATTCCTTTTTCAAGAACTTGTGAGTGACTACCATCTCCAAATGTCATATAGCCATCTTCCTTCTCCTTAAGAGTTTTGAATAGTGATTTATCTTCTATCATATGCCTTGAACATCCGTTGTCAAGATACCATAGACACGAATTAAACACTTTCAATGTGGTATGGACAAAAAGACAAGCATGAGATAGGCATTCTTGACCATCAAAGTAGGACTCATCTTCCTTTACTTCATTTAAAGAAGAGTGAAGCTTTCTTTTCAACCAATCAAGTTTATCACACAATAGTCTATTCCTTCTCTTATATTTAGCAATTAGGGAATTCAACTCACACATGCTATTATGAATATCATAATTCCTTTGGTCTAAGGATTTCAGCATGTGTACAAAAATTCTAGCATGTTTCTTTGATTTGAATAACTCTAAAAGCTCATTGCTAGAACAATCTCCAAAGATGCTCATAGATTCATTATCACAAACACATGAACTATGTTCATGTTGGCCTTTGCCATAGCACTATCTATAACAAGCCACGGGATCTAGGATCACACTTAGGTAATAAAACCATAGCAAGTGTACCCACTTTAATGCCAATTGAAATCTTGATTATGTGTTAAAACACAAGAGTTGTTCAGACCCCCAAATTAAAAGTTACAACTCGGTTGATTTTTACTCTAACTTAAACTAAGCGCAGAATAAAGTAAATGCAAGTAAACAAACAATAAAACTACTATAAGCCATATTCATCAAAACACAGTAGTAAAATGAAAACTAAAAGAGTACGGAAGAAGAATGCAAACACAAGATAACACGTCGATATGTTATAGAAGAGGAAACTGAAGTACTCGGAGTAAAACTTCTCCGCCACCCTTCAAGTGGTAAATCGATCCACTAGACAATATGTTGGGATACACGAGTAGCAAGAGACCCTCCAAGCCTAATCTACCCAATGCACCTTAGCCCTCCAAGCTCCTACTCCAACAAGGCTTCTCGGAACCGTGTCTTGTCTAGCTTTCCAGATCCCGCAATACACCTGATTGCATCCGCCAAAACTTGGCTTCTTCCAATGCTTCCCAACAACACCAAAACCTCACTTGATACTCAGAATGGGTGTGGTAAGTGTTTGGGCTATCAACCTCTCAAGGATTTGGAAATGGAGAGGTAGAAGTTGAGGAAAACCACAATGGATTGTGTAGAGAATTGTAGGTATAACAATCTCTCACTTTCAAGGATAGTGGCTAGGGTTTTCTCTCTGAAAAGCACTCCTTTCAGAATGTGGGTAATGTGGGTATATATAGTGTGTGTAGAGACCTGGTGTATCAAATATGACAAATTGGCAAAACAGAATTTTTTGTGGGTATCTCGCGGGAATGCCTTACCCATGAGACACTCGCAAAAACCAGTTGTCACCATCTGTCATGACTCTTCGCATTCTAGTCATGTGCAGGACACATGCTTCACTTCGTAGGAAGACTTCTTGCAAGCTACTCGCGAAAACTTCTTGCTCTTCACTTTGTCTTAAGTCTTCACACTCTCTCTCACACACAATCCTTACAAAGAAATCCCACATAAAATATAGGGTACATCAGATTGAACAAAATTACAATCAAATTTGGCACGAAATAAAAGCCAACACAAAATAGTTGTAAATCACAACTTTACAGCTCTTAATCGATCTTTTTAGAATTGTGTTGGTATAATTTATAAATTTTTTCACATACAAAAAATAATAAAAAATAAATAAAAATGAAACTTGGTAATATTGTCTTTGTTTTATTATCAATACATAAAAGAGAAAAAATAAACAAACACTCAAATGTAGAAGTTAGATAATATATAAATTCTTAAGTTTGCACCATATGAGTTAAAAAATAAAACTAAAATCTTCAAGTCCCGGCCTTGTAAGAAAGTCTATGAACGTCTAAGAGAGAGAAAAAAAAGAAAAAAAGAAGTAAGAAATGAAAGTGTCATGATAACATTTACATAGATTTAGAATTTAGAAATCCAAATCAAGAAAGAAAAAAGTGAAAAAAATCACTTAGAAATATAGGTCAACCCATGTGACCCATAAGTTGAACTGACTTAATGTGTTCTTTCATGGGTCCAAAATATCCCTATACATGCCCATATTTTTACCCTTTAGGTTGAGCTAATTATCAAATTCAAGTTCAATTTTGTCAAGTCTAATTATAATCCAAATTAGGGTGTCTTTCACACATTTGATTATCGACCATGGGTAAATGCAGCTCATTCAAGGCGTCGCAATATTGTAACTTCTTGCTATTTATTTAGTAATTAAATTATCAATATTTATGTTAATCATGCTCTTGGTTGCTGTTAACTTGTTGGATTTTAACAAATTAATAAAATAGAAACTTTGTGGCCATTAAGATTTATTTTCGTATAAGGATGTAGTGCTTTTTATTTCATTTTATTTTTTAAAAAAGTTGGTTAAAGTATATATACTTGTTTCTAAAAAAAAAAGAAAACTTTAGAAACTGTAGACAAAAAGATCAACTAAAAAGTAAAAAAGTAAAAAACTTATATGAAATAGACGCTAGATTCAATCATATCCATCTCATTACAAAGTGATAATCATGGTTCAGGAGTTCCTCTACTTATTTGACACTAACAACATATCTTCAAAATGGTGTAATTACAATAAAGCAATCCTGGCTAGTGGGAACAAGAACAAGACTAAGAAGGAATGACAAAGAGTCAATAAGATAGATAGCGAGCTAAACTAAGATCACCATGAATGCTGCTGGAGTCAAACGTTTCCACGAGTAATCTTCATTAACTTTTGGATCAAGCATGAGAAAATCCGGTGCTTGATACATCCCCTCTTGGGAGGCAGGACTCGTTCTCTGTTGCACTTTTTTGCCTTCACTTTTAGCTCTTCAAATTGGATGATGATGTTGGCCACTTTCCGTTGATCCATCTTCAAGCTGTGACAAATGTGTATGAGAGAGTTGTGATATGGAGCACCTAAAAAACGTGCCTTCATATATATAGGGAAACTAGGAACTCATGAAAGTAAAATGGTTTGGACTAACAAACAAGGAAAGTGTTTGACAATTTTCATCATAGAGAAATTTTGGGAAGGACAAGGAAATTGCATGGGAAGGGTACAGGTTTTGTCAACGTTGTAGCTTGGCATATAGGTACTGCATGTGGTCCAATGGGGTTAAGAGTTTCTATAATTATAATATATTAATGGCCTGTTTGGAAGTTAAAAAAAGGAGGGGGAGTAGAGTAAAGGGAGGGAGAGTAATTCAATTACCCTGTTTGGAAGTTTTTTAAGGAAGGAGGGGGAGGGGTTTGGAGGGGTTTCAACTACCTCTAACTCCTAATTTTTAATTCCCCAAATTGGAGAGATTTGGAGGGAGAGTAGAGTAGATAAATTATTGACCAAATGAATTCTCCAATTTACCCTTTCTAAATTACCAAAATTACATACTAATTATATAAATATTCTTTGTTTGTTTCCTGAGAAAATTTAAGGTGAATGAAAAAAAAATTGAATCTCACTATTTCACTGACTTCGGCGACGATTCCGACGAGGAAGCCCCCAAAGCCGCAAATGCCGAAGACTCCGAGGAAGACAACTCCTCCATTTGCACCTTCACCACAGCTCGCCTCAACACGCCATGTGTCTGTGTTGGGATCATATTTCTCCACCGCATTGGTTCTTGAACTGCCGCCTGCCACGTAGATCTTGCCGGAAACGACGGCGGTGGTGAATTTTTTGCGCGAGAACAGCATAGCAGATTTGACAATGACGGTACCAGACCACGTGTCATAGTAGACCATGGCGTTCCAACCGATGATGAAGATCTTAGATCCAACGGCCGATGATGAGAGTGTAGTCGAATAGCTGTGAATGTGGATTTGGGTTCGGGTTTGGCTCTAAGTTTGGGTCTGAATTTGGGTTAAAGAATTGTCTTTTTTTTTTTTCTTTTTTCTTTTTTTGATAAAAGGGCTAAAGAATTGTTGGCGTATACAATAAAGAAAATTTACTTTTTATTTTTATTATAATTTTTTTTGAGGTAATAAATATATTTTTTTTGAAAGCAGGTAATAAAAATTATGTTATAATAGTTAATAGTAGTTTTATACTTTTATAAGTGGTATTTGATGGAATGAGAATGTTGATTAAATAATTATTTAATCTAACAAATTAATCATAGACCAATGTTACAAATCCATTTTCAAATAGGGATAAATTTGTCTATTTAAATAATTTTCTCTCATTTTCATCCTAATTTTTAAAACATCCAAACAAGAGGAAGGGCTAATTACTCACTTCCCCCTTACTAATTTTAAAAACATCCAAATAAGGTGGAGGATAACCATCTCCCTCTACTCTCCTCCTCTCTCTACTCCTCTCTACTCTCCTCCCTTTCTAAACTTCCAAACAGGCCATAACTTTTTTAGCACCAAATGATGAATCGGTTTGGATTTCCACAATGAAAATTATATAAAGAAGAAAGTTTGAGAAAGAATGCCACTACATATAACATATATTTGGTAGTACATAGGTGATCTTCCTTAATTTTCTCTTAGAAATAGAGAACCTTTCACACTTTGACATGTACAATTGTCCTTGCTTTTTATATGAGAATTAAAGTTGCAGCTTGGGCACGTATCACCTACAAGCAAGAGAGTCAATCTCGTACTAGAAGCTATACCGGTTTGACTAGTGGAACGATATATTTCGATATCGATTAATACTGGTGTACCATTTCGAGTTTACCGCTATTTTTTTATATTTATAAATATACATAAATATATATATATATATATATATATATATATATATATATTATAATAAAAATAAAAGTTTACCATAAAACCTTATCTCAATTCAGAACAAATTATTCATGGTTTTATATTTTAGACTTTAGCATACTAAGAAAACAAATAATAATAATAAGTTAATGCAAATAAGTTACCAATATGCCCTTACAAAAATTCAAAAATTACAAAACTAAAAAAAAAAAAAAAAAAATTTAAAAATCTTATTTCTGTACTGCTTGGAATGCTCAATATCGGTCGAAACGCTCGAAATCGGCCAGTATGACTGGTATTTAAACCAATACAAAACATTTATATTTCGGTACCGGTGCACGTACTGGTACGATACATATCAGCAGTACCGGCTGGTACGATACGTTATCAACCACCTTGCCAACAAGGCAACAACACAAGCTACAATTTTTTGTTTTGTTTTGTTTTTTTTTTTTTTTTTTTTTCATTTCTCTTTAATAAAGTACATTGATAATGTTCTTATTAAGGGTGTACATGAGTTGGATTGGGTTGGGTTTGGATGTTTTTCAATTTAACCAAATTCCTCAAGCTGTGAAATCTCTAACTCAACTCATAATAGCTTTAAAAACCAATTAAACCCAAAATGAAGGGATTGAGTTGAGTTAGGTGGTCTTGTTAAGGCAATTTTATATGGTTATATGATCAATTTAACAAAAAAAAATATATATTTTTTTTAAAGAATAATTAGATTTAACCATGTGATTTAATTAATGATTGATACAATCACATAATTGAATTTAATTAGAAAATTTAAAGTACAACACTTGAGTAAACAGTGTAATAATTTAAAGTCTTACTCTATCAATACATGATGTATAGCGTAAGCAAATATTTTCATTCCTAATGGTGCTGATAAGGGGTCACATATATTCGATCCCATTTAATTAATTAGGTGAATATGGATTACTTTTCTTTTTTTGTTTCTTTTTTGTGTGTGTAATAGAAGAGAATATGGATTACTTTACCTTAAAAATTTCTCCATTTTTTAACTGTTATCATCGTTTATTGTATTGTAATTAATTTAAGCAATACTATAATTTTATCGTCCTGGGGATCTTAATTCCTTTTCATGTCACAAGAACATCTGTTTGACTCCATTGACTCATATCATCAGCTCTAGCCAACGATGTCAAAAACACCACCGGAATTACTAAAACGGTAAAACCAATAAAAGTCAAACTTTTTTTTTTTTATATATATTTTAAATAAGTAGACAATAAAAAAGAGGGAGATGAAGTTGAAACCATAGACATGAAACCCTACAAAAAAAAAAAAAATGTCACTATTATTGAACTGTGACTTGAACCCAAATAAAAATCAAAAATTTTAAGACACAGCAAAACAAAAAAATACAATGGGGGGTAGTTAATAATTCAACAAAGTTCAAGAATGATACAAGAAATAAAAGATTTCAACTATTCCATGATAGCTTGTGATTAGTATAACAACATTTTTATATAAGGCCGTTGTTAACGTCACTCTTTATTATATTTTAATTACAATCTACCGATTGAAATCTTTCTTTTCCGATAAACCATAATCTAATCATCTAAAACCAGGACCTTTTGACAAACTCCAATCACTCAGTTTAACTTTTCAGTACAAGCTAGAATTTCTAGCAGTAATAGAGAAATGTCGTATCATGCGCAGAAAATTAGGTAAAAACTAAAGGCAACTAGAGAAAGGAAAAATTCTAGACTTGAATTTCAAGAAACTTTACAATTTCTTTGGGTTTATCCTTTACTTTCAGAACCCACTTGCATTTATATACATGTAACATATATATAAAAGAATCTTTTTGTCGCCCAAAAGTATTGGTTTCACAATTAACATAAGAAAAAGGACACCGTTCATGTCAATTTTCATGCATGGGTGATGGGTCCGGGTTACATCAATAGGCCACATGACTTGACAATGGAGGCAAGCAAGTAGGCAACGTCATAATGAGCTAAAGATGTGCTCTACAAGTGCCCTAGCAAGAAATTGAAAAAAGTGAAGGAAATTAAAAACATAACTTTAGTCATGATTGCATGTGCTTGAAGAGAAAATCCAAATTTAAAGAGAGTTTTTCTTTGTGAAAGAAAATTTCTACTAACATGTGCAAAACATGAATCATGATGATAATTGCCTTAATAATGAGTACTCCCTTGCATCCAATACAATACATGGTACCATCTAAATGAGAAATTTATGAGCCATTCTTTCATATGAATATGAATAGACTACTAATTAGCCGTTACAATCCTCCTTAATATATCCCAATTGATAATAAGCTTTAAAAATATATATTTTATATATGTATGCAAAATTAAACATCATACATTTGGCATCTATGATGCCTTAATTAGCAGATTCAAATTATTATTTGCAAGACCTATTTATAATGTATAGAGAAATATTATGTCAACAATATTTTCACAACAAATCATAGGTGGTTAGTTGTTATTAGTTCAAATTTGAATTTAACACTAAGATTATTTTTTTTACCCTAACAATAACAACTAGTAACAACTTGCCATCTAAGATTTGTTGTAAAAATTTGTGAAAATGTTGTGGACATATCATTTCTCTAATGTATATATTATACCTTCGTATAGCATATATTATTCCTCTAGCAAATCCAAATCCAAATATAGGATACAAAGTGGGCTAATAAACATTCCCACCAAAACATTCCTATCTTTTGGATGCCCGTATGTGGATTCTCTTTGCCCTCGATGCCAGTCCCCAGAAACAACTATACACATTCTTCGTGACTGCCCATGGGCGAAAGAGGTCTGGCACCAATCACCGAGAATCTTGCCCCTATCCTTCTTTCGACTGCTGTTACAAGATTGGCTTAGACACAATGCTACGTTGGATAGGGCTACCTTGCCCCACCACCCCCCATGGCAAGTCTATTTCCCTTTCACTTGTTGGAAACTTTGGTTAGCACGCAATGAAAGAATATTCAAGAACCAATCCCGCTCCCAACATAGCCTTATCTACTCCTCGGTACAAGCGGCAACAGAATTTCATTTCCTCGCTGGTACCATCAGACGACCCCCGATCCTGGTTCCTCAGATTATTTGATGGCAAGCGCCCCCTACCCCTATCTTAAACTTAACACTAATGGCAGTGCCCTAGGTAACCCAAGACTAGCTGGAGTAAGGGGGGTGTTGCGAGACCACCGGGGCCGGTGGATCTCAGGGTTCTCACTTCATGTGGGCCTCGCAACAAATAATATGGCTGAGTTGGCCGCAGTCAGACAAGGTCTGGCGATGGCATGGAATATGGGCTCGAAGTTCCTTTAGCCTGAGCTAGATTCAAAGGTGGTTCTAACCTGGCTGACAAATAACACTATGAATTACCCTACTAATATGATGCCTTTGATTTGTGATTGTAGGAACCTCTTGGATCAGGAGTGGGAGGTGCACGTGCATCATGTGTATCGTGAGGCAAATGGATGTGCTGATGCTCTGGCAAAGCGAGGAACTCGCCAACGGAATCTGATGGGTGTGTATAGTGAATGTCCCAATTTTGTTGATGTATCATATGTTAGGGACTTGACTGGCCTGGGGAAAACTAGACTATGTGCCCCAGGCACAGGTGTTGGTGTTGTATGAACTCAGTCTTATATAAATAAAACCTCCCACTTTCCACCAAAAAAAAAAAAAAGTGGGCTAATAAACCCACCAAATGAAGAAATTTTTTTTTCTTCTTAAGACAATCCTCTCTCACCCCCTCCCCCCTTTCTTTTTTTACAAGCTTAAGATTTGTCTATCCAAACTAACAAAAGAGTCATCACCACATTATAAGCACATTATAATTACTAAGTTAATTTTACTCTAAGTGAAATTTCATTTCCAAAGTTCTAAAAAATTTATATTGCTATTTAATCAAAGCCTATAACTATTTTTTTTTTTAAACCCTAAAAGAAATTTCAATTATTATTTTTAATTATCTTTAATCATTTAACATAATTTATAGTTTTGATTTTTTTTTTTTTTAAATCGGTTTTACATAAGAGACTTCTGTCATATTTCTTAAGGTAATTATTTCTTTTATACGTATTAAAAATTTAAAATTGTTTTTGATATTTATGAAAACTATTTTATTTTTTAATATTTTGATAGTTACAACAATGGGAGTGAAGAAGGAAAGGCGGTTTTAAACCCTAAATGTTTCTATTAGAAACATCAAGAATTATTAGTTGAGTTTTGTTTGTTTGATAAACTTCAATTTTATTCTAACAACTGAAAAATGAGGCAATCTACCTTACAAGAAGATTCTATGACAATTAGTAAATTACCCTTATTGAAACAAAAGGACTCACTAGAACTAATAGCAAATTTTGCAGCCACATGAGCAGAAAAATTATAGGTCCTCTTAAACCCAAAGGGAAAAAAAGGGAAGAAAAACATTCTCTGAGACTATTGTTAGTTGAGCTACAAAACTCTTAGTTTACGAGAACTATTGTTGATTTTACAAAACACGTGAAATGCAAGAACATACATTGATGCATACCACTCATATATATATATATATATATATATATATATATATATATATATATATATATATATATATATATAAACAAACTAACTAAAAGAATCATTTTTGGTTTGGCCAAGAAAGAGAAAGTTAGGGTGCATGTACAAAACCAAAATGTTAGACTATTTTTGTTAGATGTAATGAATCAATCCCCATCACAAGAGTATCCTTTCACACTGGACTAAAGTTTCTAACATGAACTTTCCCGACAAAGAAAGGCAAGTTGGGTTAAAGGGGGAGCCAGAACACAAGGGCTAAGCGGGGGACCGTGAAAAAACCCACACATGAGAAAATGCTACTCCCCTTTAGCCTCATAACCCAGTAATTCCCTCCTCTCCCTCATGCCCCAACTCACTCCAACCAAAAATAATAATAATAATAATAATAATAATAATAAAAATAATAATAATAATAATAATAATAATAATAATAATAATAATAATAAATACTATTCTTGTACAAACAATTTCCTCAATCAACTTTTTGTAACCCCTTTACAGGGTTAAAAAATGAAAAACTGGAAACAGAAGGGTAAATTATAATTTATTTCTTATAATTTTTGGTCCAATTGTAATTTAGAGCATAAACTCCTCCTATGGTTTATAATAAAATTATTATATCATTAAAGTTCCAGCTAAAATAATATTTCAGAGTTTATTTTAGTCCAATCTTTATGGGTGAAAATGTAACAATTAAAATTTTTGTGTAATTAAACTATGACATGACTAAATCACAAGGAATAAATAATTTTTTTACAAAATTAAAAAATCTATTAATTTAAATGAAATCTTAACAAAGTCATTTTAGTCTAGAACTTAAGGATTTAAATGTACCAATTAAGGGATAAATTGTAATCCCCCCCCCCCCCCCAAAAAAAAAAAAAAAAAAAACCAAATGTGTAGACAAGTGACCTATTACCTTTACTCTTAATTAAAAAAAAAAAAAAAAAAAAAATCCATACTAACACATTAGTGGTTTTTTTTTTTTTGGTTGGCAATAAATGATTGTGAGGGCCAGCTAATCAGGAGGTACTGTTAAGACTGTACTAACTGGGCCTGTGGCCCAATCCGAGGACATTAGACCACCCGAGGATGTCCAGATAAGATTATATGGAGAACGGAGTAAAGAGAAGAGTGGAGATAATATGAGATAAGTCCAACAAATGTCCGAGGATGAAAGCCATCTCGGCAGCAAGGGTCTGAGGTCAGTAAGAGTGTCACATCATTATGGACTTTCTTCGAAGTTACATCACAACTAAGAGTTGGACATCGGCCAAGGGGTCAGAAAGGAGAAAGGCAACAAATATCTTTAAAAAGATGCTACCTCCACATTAAATGCCTCCCAATCAACTCTCTGACCACATTAATGTGGAGATGATGCCTGAATAGTGGTCAAGCAGCCTTACAGCTACTAGTTGATGGTTCTAGGAGGTGTTGGATGGAACAACAAAGAGTTCCCCGAATCTAACCTACACGTGTGTGGTAGGGATAATACCAAAATTGTAGTATATAGCATGGGAAGATGTACTAAGAGGGGGATAAAAAAAAAAAAAAAATCAAGCAACTTTTACAATAAGACCGTGAACTCTTGTAAAGCTGTGTTGATCATCAAGACAATATAGTATAAGCTCCTCAGGTCACTCCGATGACAGATTTTCTTATCTTACTTGTATTTAGCAGTCCTAAATTAGTAAATTTTATCGTTTTTCCTATGGAGTAGATCTAGCTCTTTCATCCACGCTCTCTAAATTTATTGTTTGGGCCTCTTGGGCTAAAACCCAATCATATATTGGGTCCAATTCAATTTCAGTCCTTACAATGATAAATCTAGGTTTTGAACCTTTGAGCACAAGGACAAGACCTCTTAAATAAGCCAAGGTAGAAGGTACACATATACTTTTGAAACTTTTCAAATATATTGTTATACCATTAATAGTTTCACATTTATTCATAATTCTTAGTTCACTCTTTGAATTTATTATATTTAAATTAATATTTTTAATTTGTTAATGATTATCTATTAATTATTTTCTATGTACATTCGTCTTGCAAACTATATACATATATAGTCTGTTTGGATTGAGGGGGACGGAGGAAGAGTAGAGTAGATTTGGACCAAAATTAGCTTATTTTCAACTAACTCTAGTACTCTATTCCCCTCCATTCCTCTTCTTTCCCTCCTTAATCCAAACGGGCCTACAGTTATTTTAGATTATAGAGAAACCTAGGCATGATATATATGAAAGGGGGAAGAGGTGAAGTCGAGTCATAGGTGTAAAAAACACTAACAATCGAAGAACATTCTAGAGAACAATGAGAGATATTGGGTCTTTTAAATATAATATTCCTAAGTAAGATTGATATTTCATATTTTCAAGTTCTATACTTAATTCTCCTAATATATTACTTTTTTTTTTTTTTTGAGGAAAATTCTCCCAATATATTACAAATACATTGTTTTGAGTTAAATTTTACCCTAGACAATTTATATTATGTTATGTTGGATGATCAAATTTAAGTTTAATAATTAAATATGTTGTTTCGTTTTCTATTCATTACTATTTTCAAATTGTCAACCTTATAGCTAGCTAGTTGGTACTTATTATTATTTCTAATGAAAATATCCAAGATTGAAATCTCGCATTCCTAACTATTGATATATCAATTTAATATCAACTCTCAACCCTATCAGAATTTTAAGACAAACTAACATTATTTGTTTTTTTTTTTTTTTTAAAGAAATAAACACACTTACAAAGAAGAGAGAATGAGGTTTTAATAATTATGAGAGAGAGAGAGAGTGTCTTACAAATCGACCCAATAAATATAGCACATGATCCCAACATCACTTTTTTTTTTTTTTTTTTGGAGAAGGAACCGACATCACATTGATATGTAACATTGGTCTCTTTCTTCGTAAACGGATGGAAATGTAGGAGATTATTAGGAGGTCCCAGCCCTATGCATTTGCTATAGAGATATTTGGAAAATCCTTGCATGACTTTGTGTTATATAAAAGATGAGGTCCCACCTGTTTTTTGCAATGGAAAAATAGTTTATGCGTCAAGCGCATGAAATACTATTTCTCTTACAATAACTTAGTTAGGTAGATAAGGGTAGGATACGAAGATTTCTAATTCTTTTTAGATAGTCATCCTATTAATTGGTGCTCTTAGAACATTTATTAGTGAATTATTTTTAAAAAAAATTGATACTACTTTCATGATACTTTTATGGAATATAAAAAATTTTAAAAAAATATGTTGTTTTTTTTTTCTTTTTCTTGATTTTTTTAAAAAAAGTACTTTCTACACCAATGTCCTAAAGACATTTTCCCTATGTTTTTATTCCTACAATATGCATGAGAGGCACTTAATCCTAAATTCTCCCCATTAGACAGATTGAGCAATGAATTTGTGGGATATTCCATTCCTAAAGGGACAAAGCTTTAAAAAAGAAAAAAAAAACCAAAAAAAGGAAAAAAAAGAGATGGATTTATTCCATTCCTAAAATAACCCTATATTTTAATTGTGATAATATTTCTTAAAAAGAAAAATTAAAAGTTAAAAGAGTAATTTAACATGTTTCTAAACCAACTAAATACTTGCATTTTGTTCAAAATATACCATTTAATATGGTCATAACATATCAAGCATAAACTCCACTGCTGAAACTACTTGCTTCTTGTTCAATAATAGAAAATTCGAATCAATCATGACTTCTCAAAAAGAGTTTCAAACTATGTGCCTGCTTCCATAAAGGCTAGTAATATGTAATTTTATTGTCAATATTTTGGAAATATTAACTACAAGATTTATTATTATAAAATTTTACAATTCTCATATAAATACAATACATCAAATGTTGGGTTTATTTATTGGTGTGTTTAGATAGGTTTTAGTTACAACTTATGTGAATTTATATTAATTTTGTTTAATAGACATTGAGTGTGTGAATAGAACCAATTTAAAAGTTGATATTTTAACTAATTCTTTTTTAAAAAATTTATTTTTTAGTTTCCTACAACCATGATGTGACATAATTTCATTTCTTTAGGCCTCGTTTGGGAGGAGAGAATGGAATGGAATGGAAATGAATAAAATAATAATTTTAGAATATTTTTCCCTTTCCTTGTTTGGGAGTTTTAATAGAGGAAATGGAAAGCTCATTATCTTGTTTGAGAGTTTAAGTGTGAGGGAATGGAATGAGTAGGAGGGAACACTCATTCCTCTCTATTCCTTTAATATCTCAAATTTTTATTCCCTCAAAATTTGGAGGAATTGGAGAGAATAGAATTAGATTTAATAATTTTTTTATTAAAACTCCTAAAATACCCTATATATTCAACTCTTTATTTTAAAATAGGGGTCTAATAGTAATATTATCATAAAATGATTCTGTTCTATTCCCTCTATGTTACTTCCAAATAAGATTACTTACATTTCATTCATTTTTATTCCTTTCCATTCCTTTATTTTAAAACATCCAATCAAGGTAACTTAATTTTATTCCATTCCATTCTTTTTCATTCATTTCCCTTACTTAAATACATTCCATTCCTTTCCATTTCCTTATGATCATTCTATTCCATTCTCTTATGAACTCCCAAACGGAGCCTAAAAAATAAAGAAAATGAATGATTAATTCAACAAAAGAAGTAAAATTAATCACCCCAAGCTATAAAGTGATTATGCAATTTATCAAAAAATTTAATTAAGTTTAATTAATTGGCAAAATTTCTCCAAAAAAAGGGCTCAAAGAGAGTGTAGCCACTTGTTAGAGGGAGAAATAGTCATGGCTATTTTGATAGTGAGATTTGCATATGAACTTGTATGAGTTGTATATATCTTAGACTTGATTAAAATAAAAGCACGTTTGGTACACTTGAAAAAGTATTGGTGGCATTAGTAATATGGGCTGCTAATCAAGAGGCCCACAAATTAGTTTGTTGGGATGACTTTTGTAACTGAGCGTGATGGGCCTTCCGTCTTTTGGGCAATAAAAGTTACACACACAGTAGAAAAATGAAATAGTATGGGTCTTTTCTTTTCTTTTTTTCTAATTTATAAATATTAATTTTATTTTTTTAAGAAAAAAGTATTATGGGTCTAGATGCAGCCGCTACTGAACACGTTTATAAAATAGAGTTGAACGGTGTAATTTTGTTAGGATATGGACCATGAAGGGATCAATCTGAACCATTCATTAAGTATTCATGCTTTTCTTATGAACCCATAGCTAAGCATCTAGAAGCATTAATTGTAGAATTAGGAAAAAAAAATGAAGAAACATTAATAGTAGAGCCTGAACTTTAAAGTCTTTGCTTTGCCTAGGTGCTAAATATTCTCTAGTCTTTTGAGGCAAGTTCTAGGCTAAGAAGCTGAGAACAACAGAAATACATGGTCGGTCACTTCCATAATTAATATTACAAGGTCAAAAATCCTACTTGGTCAATAATTATATGGAATTTTAGTTTTTAATATTGTGGAGTTGACTTGCAAAGAAGGATAGGTCAACCAGTGCAAAGCATGTAACCTATTATTGAAGTTCATTGTATTGTTACCTTGTCCAAGAACATTGGCCTGGACTTCATATTTCAATGTACATACAAATAGTTAGTCATGTTTCAGACTGCCACTTATGTCGAAGAAATTTTAGATTTCGGTGGGTCTCAGTTTCCTTCAAAATATTTATATTTAATTTACGTCAAACATATACCACAGCGTTGTTCCCTAATTTCAGCCCAATAAAATATGAAGCTACAATATAGTTCACAACATTTTAATAATTATTGGGTGAAAGATTACAATTAGTGAATAACAAAAAGTAATGTTTGTTATTATCTTAATCAATGAAAATGATGTTGTACCAATCATAATCTACTACCTCAACAATTTGTAAAATTTGTTATGTTTATAGCAATGTTGAATTCCAGTCATCATCTACTGGGTTTAAAAACATTTTTAAGGTCATTTATTGTTGGCAAATTGTGTGTCAAGTTAAGTTTCAATTGTAATTGTATTGATTTTCATGTATATATTTTTTTGAGTTATAATAAATTGAGTAATCAAGGTTGAAGAGATGAAAGAATAAGTGAAACTTATTGCTTAAGAAATCTTGGTTGAGTGAAAATTGAAGTATTAGGCAAGATGATTAAGGAGAGGTTTAGCGTAGACCTACAAAGAAGCTTGCTCGACACTCACCAGTCACCTTGGTCGTGCAAGATTCTCAAAAACTTAGTATATCAGAATTTTCCAAATTCGTGAACAAGTCAAGAGGTTGCATGTAAACCTATAGATAAAATTGTATTTCTCTCCTATACCTTCACCCTCTCCCATTGAATACATTTGAAAGGAGAACATCATCAAAACACTGAGCGTTACCTTGGGCGTTTTGGTTTGCCGAAAACCAGTGACTATTTGAAATCTTTAAGAAATCGTAAACTGTTTGTGTGATTGGACTTGCGGTTGGCGTCTTGACCTGTATTTTAAAGACTGTGAACAGAAACGATTGATGCAGACTTGCGATCGATGATGCTTGCAATTTGAATTGGATTAGCTAGTCAATCACGTGTTAATTAAGTAAAATTTATTAAACTGTGTAGCAAGCGGCATTAGGGTCTAAACGTGTAACTAGCAAAAGTGTATGCTGCAGAAGTTATATGCCAGGTCTCTCTTTCTTTCTTCCCTTCATTCTGAGAGATGGTAAGAATCTAATGCATGGATAAAGATCCATTTCGATTTAAAAGAAAATATATAGAAATTATTTCCTAATCAAGATTCAGTTTTAAACCAATATAATTTTGGTCGCAGATCATGGGTATGAAAATGACACTTGAGAATTGGGATGCCAAAACCACGTACGCATACACAAAAGCAAATGAGAGAAGGGAGATTTCAAACTACCAAAAGCACACTTCTTACTTAGATAATCTTACAAAGATCAACACATCATGATTGATCATACATTATTTCTCTGTCCGCCATATATTCAACTCTTAGTGCTAACTCTTCCTTCCCAACAAAAGGGCAAAAAAAAAAGTCCAACAAAAAGGAAAAGGGATTGCACAGAGAGAGAGACATATGTAATATGCAACCGTTACATAAGATAATAAATTAAGAGAAGAAGAAGAAGAGGATGACGATGAAGACGATGAGCTAGTCTTCTTTGCTGCATCTGCAAAATAAAATATTCTTCAGTGTCTGGGTAAAAGAGGCCCAAATTCGGTGCTTGATACGTCTTCTGGGGACAGGGGGTAAATTATTCATGCCAACGTTTTTGGACACAGCAGCCTTCTGTTCTGGTTGACGTGACCCAAAAAAAACTACAAAATTTTGTAGTTTTTTTTTTTTGAGAAAGTAATCTTTTGTAGTTTAGAGCAAAAGAGATTGAGAAAGTACTGCGATTTCAAGGCGTCTGTAGTTAGATGAAAAGAAGCAACCATGCATGTACATATATATATATATAGGTAACTAGGAATCCTTGTTACATAATCTCTGTTTGTGTGTGTGTTTGATTAATCTATCTTGGTGAAAAAAAAAAAAAAATTTTGTGTGCTTGACTAAGTCAGATTGTCACTGTGTGAACTATGACCGCCTACATTTGCATGAAAGAATTTTGTCCTTTCCATTTTTTTACTGTGAATTTTGTACGCATACATGCATGTTTTTCTTCTTCTTTGTTGCTGAATTACATGCATGTTTTTCTTTTAGGTCCTTTATGGTAAAAAGGATTCTCAGTAAAATTACATTGTTGTTTATTTGGATTATATTTGTCATCGTTGTGATTCAGTTAGATTTAGCTTAAAAAAAGTATCGGATTGAGTGTATTTGTTTATTTTTCGAACAAAAATGAAAAAAATTAGTTGGTTTAAAAAATAATGAAGGAATTATATGTACTTTCCGCGATTTTTTTATTTACTTTCCAATATTCATTGTTTTTGTTATAAATGATACTTTTTAAACTCTCAACTCCTCATCATTGCTTATTATTGTTATCTCATCACATAAGAATTAACCGTGTTTGGATTCAGACGGTGAAGGACAAAGGAAAGGAAAGAGTAAAGGGAAGACAAATGGGAAATATATAATAAAGAAAATATTTTTCTCATATATATTTATATATAAAAAATAAAAAGGGAATAAGGAAAAAAGAAAACTGATAAACATTTATGCTTTTCTTTACTTTTTTTTAAAAGTATATGCTTATTTCTCTTTTATTATTATTTTTTTAGAGAATTTCAATTTATGGCGTCCGTTCTTAATGATAGTTCTTTATCATCAGTTCAATACACCAATCAGTTTTTGATATAGACGGGGTTAAACTCCTGATCTCTTATACAGTTATAAAAACTTTTACCAATTGAACTATTTGATTTGTGAAGGGAAGAAAAATGAAAAAGAAAAATATATGTTTTGTTACATTTATACCTTGATAATGTAGAGAGGTAAACACGAAGTGATGGGCAAAAATGTAAATTTCTAAGTCATTAAAGTCATTAAAAAAGTCAAAAATGGCAGTTGCAATTTTTTAACTCCAATTTTCTCTCCAATCATGCCCAGATTGTGGTGAGTATAAAAAATATGGGCCCACGAGAAATTATTTCTTTCCCTTTTGGTCTTTTTCTTTCTCTCTTATCAACCGTGGCACAACCCGTTTCAATCATAGTACAAGATTTTGACTTGAAGGATATGGATTCTTGTTTAAATATATTAATTTTTTCAAAATATGAATACTTTAAAAATCACATCACCTTAATTAATGAAAAAGCAATAGGAGCTTTTCGTAATTTAGAAAGGGTGCGCGGTTGGTTTGCTGTGATCAATTCATATTTGTTTTCATTTGTGCTATTAACGTCACTTTTTTAATTATTAACAACAGCTCCTTAATTTATTTTGTGCCTTTATAGCATTTTTCTAATTTTAAATGCTCTTCTCCTGGAAAATTATTGTGTACTCCCGGAGTACCATAAATGCGTACTCTCTCCTCTCACATGAATGGTGGGTCTCATTAATTAAATTCATGGTGGGACCCACCATTTATGTGAGAGGAGGGAGTACGCATTTATGGTACTCCGAGAGTACTTAATAATTTTCCTCTCCTCCTAGCAATATAGTACGGTGGATACCCCCAACTTAGTCTTGGTATAAGATTAATACTGATGGGGCTACTTTTGTTAACACATAGCAAGAGTTGAGGTTATTATTCGGGACTACAAAGGGTAAGTAGAGACAGCCCTAAGCAAGAACTTACCAATCCTGCTGGGTCTTATAGAGATTGAAGCAAAAGCATTGGACGAAAGGGTTCTTTTTGCTTGGGACATTAGGGGTACAAGATGTGGTGCTTGAGAGTGACTCCAAGATAGTTGTTGATGCGTTAATTGGAACTAGTGAAGCTCCAGTTGCTATTGACAATATTATCGGTGGGATTAGAGCAAAATTGAAGGATTTTAGATGTGTGGAAATTGCTCATGTTAAGTGAGATGGCAATCGTCCAGCTCATTTTTTGGCTCAATATGCCAAATATTTAAATAGTTATCAAACTTGGATAAAGGAAAACCCTAATATGGTTGAGTTGGTTTTGGCTCATGATGTATTATGTTTATCTTCTTCTTAATAAAGTTATGGTCTTTTATTAATTAAAAAAAAATGCGCTCCTCCCATAAAGAAGACAATCGGTGATAATCCTATTTGGCTATGAAAATTATAATCCCTACTTTATCAACAAGGTTTAAATGGGTCCCAAAGAGGAAAGTCAAGGGGAGAAATATGAACAGAATAATTGAACTATAGTTTGACCTAATCAACTACAGCCAAGGAGTTATTGTAATTAAGCATGTGATTCATTAATATGATGTTGTCACTCTTTTTTGGTTAGATATGTTTTCTCTCGCATCTCAATTCTCACAATCCACCTTAGTGGATTTCAATTTCATTGCTCCCAACGCAAGATTATAATTCATTATATCGCATATCAAATATTTCCTCATGCATTTTTATTAATTACCCTTTTTTTTTTTTTTTTGGTTCTTAGATCCTATAATGGTTTGGAGTAATTCTTAAATACTCCTGGAGCATGGTGAATGGTGCTCCATCCTCCTACATTTATAGTGGGGTCTATCATAAATGTGAGAGAATGGAGCATCATTTCACTATACTCCGAGAGTATTTAAGTATTTTTCTTATAGTTTGACCCATAATATTGTCAATTGAGCCTCTTTTTGTTTGGTATGGAATCCTTCCTAATCCATCTCATCTCTTCCTACCTATTTTTTTTCCTAAAAATGATGATGTTGATGAACCAATTCCGTGATTCCCTTTACCCTCTTTAGGTACTCAATAAAATTACACTACTTAATAATATATTATATTATACATATTTTCTTATAATAATAATATACTATACACACATATATAATAATTCCAACTTGATCAATCAAAGTTTTTAATCAGGTCTTTGTTACTTCAATTCTTTTTTAAGGACTACAATATGTTTGTCATAATTTTTACCACAATTATTTTGACATAACAAATTATAAGTGACTTCATATTACTTTTACATAGACTTATCACTTTCTTTATTAGTGCTTATATTTTTGTGCACATATTTGTAGGCAGAAGGTGGAAGGCATACACAGATGAATCCAAGTTTGATGTGACACTATATGAATCCAAGAATATTCCTAGTTTTTACATACTATACCATGAATGACCGCAGCTCATTCTTGCCTTAGTAACGTTGTATCCCTTCCATGATTCAAGTTAGGTTTTGTCTCCCTTCACCATGTCATGTCCACCGAATCCACAACTTTTTTATTTTTGTTACAAAAATTAGAAATAAAGAGAAATATTATGTTCACAATATTATTACAATATTTTCACAACAAATCATAAGTAACAGGTTATTATTAACAGTTACTAATGAGTAAAAAAGAAATTTTAATAATGAGTTTAAATCAAAACCAATAATAACTTATGTACCATTTAAAATTTATTGTGAAAATATTGTGAACGGTAACACTTCTTTGTAACAAATATTCCATCAAAAAAATATCTTAGTCTCAACCAATGCCGAAATTCGTATAGTAGAATTCATATTCATGTCTGTCTTCAGGGGCGGAGCTACTTGTATGAGTGGCCCCCCCCCCCCCAAATTTTTAAAAATACTTTAATACTATATATAACTATTTAACATTTTAATTATTAGCCTACAAAAA
This sequence comes from Quercus tomentella, assembly GCA_028535165.1. Classification (NCBI taxonomy): domain Eukaryota; kingdom Viridiplantae; phylum Streptophyta; class Magnoliopsida; order Fagales; family Fagaceae; genus Quercus; species Quercus tomentella. Next base: position 17,916,211 of record JAPQVY010000122.1, read on the forward strand.
TGAGACTTGGCCCCCCCCAAATATTTGAGCTAGTCCAATGATGTTCTTAAAAAAGTTTTCCAATTGATCTAGTAGTTATAGAGAATATATATTTTTTTTCCTCACATTTATTTTTTATTGTAAAATGTGTTTTTGTGTCTATTAAAATCTTGGATCTTTCATATCTTTGAATATTTCATTAGTTCAATTGAAATTTTTTTACTCACTTTTGTAGACAATTTGGTAACTTATATTAAAAATGAAAATTTTAAGGATTCACTATGAAAGATACTAAATTATATGTGTGTATGGATGTATGTGTTTATGCGTGTTTATGAAAATTTGTATAAACTAATAAATTAGTATCATAAGTTGGCCCCTCCAAACAAAAATTACTGACTACGTCCCTAGTCTTGCTACAGGATGGTGATTGACGACTGATGGTTTGATTCTTTCTTGATTCACTTAATGAAAACAACCAAATTGTAAGGTTATGTGAAAGAGTAATATATATCATTCAGCAAAAAAAAGAAAGAGTAATATTGTTTTATTTTTTTTTTTTTTTCGCTAAAGAAAGAGTAATATTGTTGGTCAGTCTTGGTCAGTCCTTTTACACATGTCGCCACATAATGAAGACTTTGTAAAAGTACTACAGCTCCTAAAATCTCTAGCATATATTTGCTCACACCACAATGTTGTTTGTGACATTTACAAAACAAAATTCTACTCTTCTTCTTTTTATTTTATTTTTTATTTTTTTTTATTTCCATTTGGAGAATTAAATAGAGGGCCACTGTGTTTTTATTTATACTTTTAGAAGAAAGGGAAATTAAATTTTTCATGGTTAGGAGTTAGAAATCTTTTTGTACATTTGTCAAATTCTACTCTTCTTCTTTTTATTTTATTTTATTTTATTTCCATTTGGAGAATTAAATAGATGGCCACTGTGTTTTTATTTATACTTTTAGAAGAAAGGAAAATTAAAATTTTCATGGTTAGGAGTTAGAAATCTTTTTTTACATTTGTCATTTATGAAAAATAAGGTATTCCTTTATTTTTTTTTATTATTGTTAATTTTTTTTCTTCTTATATTAACTTATATATATATATACGTGTGCGCGCGCTAAGGCAAGTTAAGTTACGTATGTTATTTGAATTATTTAAATTTAATTAAATTATTATATGTTCACAATTTAAAAACTATTATTACAATCTAATTGTGAATTTTTTATTTAACTTAACAAAAATCTTGATCTATAATATTGGAAGAGTGTTAATTGTGCTCAATAAAATTTAAAAGATAATTCATAGTTTATAACTAAATTGATTTGATGGAAAAAAAAAAAAAAAAAAACACATTCTTTTGAATTAGGGGTGTCCACGAGTCGGTTCAGATCGGGTTTGTACTCAACCCACTACCGACAACCTAATCTCATCGGGTACACAAAAACTCAATCTGCCATGAATCGAAAGGGAGCATTGGATTGAGTGGCTTTGATCTTTTATCAGGTGGCATGGTTTAGGACAATAAGCTCAAAACAGTGAATCTCTAGTGACATCTCGCTAAATCTAACTAAGATCTTGTCCAATATGGCTAAGATCTAGCCAAATCCATCGAAGATCTCCCTAGATTAGGTGAAAATCTCATCGAATATGGTTGAAGTCTTGTCAAATTTGGAAAATCTAGCCAAAAAAAACTTAGTGCGTTGGTCAGATTGGGTGGCTTAGGTTTTGGACAAGGAAAACCACCACCCTGAACAACCACAATGCATTTTTGGAGGATGAGACCCGTCGGAGTGATTGGATTGAGCAATAGTTGGCTTAAGTCTAGTTAGATGGTTCGAATGGGTCAAGTCTTTGAGTTTGTCGGACAACCCTATTTTTTGAATTATATAAAAACTAATTTGATGTAATTTACATATGTTGGGGGAGGGTGGGATTTAAGTTAACCTGGTGTAACTCTAAGATATGTTATAGCATACAATATTTCTTTATTGAATGTAAACTTCAAAAATTTTATCATTGGATTGGATTTTTTTTCTTATATCCTACATGCTTGAAAAAATTCAAAATAAACTAAGATCAATATCTATATTACTAATCAAATATTTAAAATTCAAGTTTTTGTATTTAAAATTATGCACAAAAAGTTGGATTTATTAATCAAATAGTAAATTGCATCTTATTTACACAAGACTTTGTATTCATGTACATAGAGAATATGTAATCTAACAGTGAGATTTTCAAAATATTAACACAATAAAAAATACTTGAAATTTTCTCATATAATAAATTATTATTTGAAAATAAAATTTCTTGGTATTTAACTTGGCGGATTCAAAATTTTTTTACCTAAAAGAAAACGCACGTGTTACTTGTGACTTGTGAGCTATAGAGGGTCGTTCAAGGTATTTAAGTGTTGCCATTATTTACCTTTGATTTGGTGTTGCAATTTGCCAATTTGTCTCTGCCCTATAAAAGGTCCAGAAGAAATATATATAAAAAGAATCAGTCAACAAGCCAAGTACAGTGTAGGACAATTTTCTCTTTCTTTTTCCTTAGGAAACATCTTTTGTTTTCGATTATGTCTTTGTCAACGGTTGTTTTCCCCAACCAACCCGCAAGAAAATATGCACAGAAAAGTTGTCTCCCCTAGGGTCCGTTTGATTGAAGGAGTGGAAAAATGAGAAGATAGAAAATTGTGAAAAGATGAAAAAGTGGGAGGATGAAAAATATTTAGTTTTCCCTCTTGTGTGTTTGGTTGGAGAGATGGAAAAGTGGGAGGATGGAAAACTCTTTTGGTTGGAGAGAAAAAGAGAAGGATGAAAAATGTAATTTATATAAATTGACTATTATACCATTGTTACATAATAAGTAAGAAATAAATTTATTTGTACTTATTAAATAATATAAAATTTACCACATTATCACTTTTACAAAACACTAACATCAGTTTATCTATTATACACACTTTTTTATTAAAATAATATTTTTTCCAACTTTTTAAAATTATTTTCCACCTAACCCACCTAACCCATAAAGTGACTTAACTCTCACTTTCCCCTAACCCACAAAAAGTCTCCGCCCCCAAGTCTCTGCATTTTTTTTTTTTTTTTTTTTTTTTTTTTTTTTTTTTTTTTTTTTTTTTTTTTTACCGTTCGAAAGCTACAAGGAAGAGAGAAGATGATGATGATTGAAACATAAGGGTTTGATTTTGAGTTGATTTTCTGTGGATTTTGGGTTTGATTTTGAGTTGATTTTGTTTTGGGTTTATTTTGAGTTGGGTTTGGGATGGGTTTTTCAATGGGGTTTGAGTTGATTTTAAGTTGTTTTGTGTTGATTTTGAGTTATTTTTGGATTGCGGTGGTGATAGTTGGGTTGTGCTGAGTTGGTTGTTGGAAAATTGTCTTCTTTCTTCTTTGCCGAGTTGCAGGGTATTTGTGTAAAAGGGCGGTGAGAGCACTTTTCTCTCATAGCTTTTCCTCCCGATTTGGGAGGATCAAATTTGTGGACCCGGGAGAGAAAATTTTCTCCTGGGTTTTCCATCCTCAATATTTTCCCCCCTTTACTAAACAGTGAAAAATCTATTTTCTACCCTATTTTCCTCCCATCCTCCCTAAATTCACTCCAACCAAACACAGTGCTAAATACATAGGTACTAGGAGTACAACTGTACACGTCTTTAGGTAATTGACAATTCGACACCGTCAATTTCAAAGTGCACGAGTCTGTACTATTCATCTGCATTATATTAATTAATTATTTGACGGATTCAAAATTTCTTCGATTGAAATAAATGGATGGATCCAAGTACAGGCATTCTAGAGGCATGAAAATCAAAATAGATTAGGTAATGATAAAATAAAGACAAATAAAATAAACTAAAAAAACTTTCTTGGTGAATAAATAAAGAAAAACTTTTGATATGCTGCCGATAATAAATAAATAAAAACTTATTTGGCAACAAAAAATAATGTTAATGGGAGCTTTTTGATTTTATTTATATATAAAATTCAATATCTGCAACAAATGGGGGTGAGGAATTTTAAACTATGGTTCCCCTTAGTAAAAAAGAGTAGGCAATGTCACTAGTTACAAGGATCTTAGTAAAGCAACCTAAGTTGGATAAATTATTTACAATGTAAGGAGAAAATGAAAAGAAAAAAAAATATTAATAACCTATACATATTTAAATTTGCAAAACTATTAAATGCTTACTATATAATGAACATATTTTATTTATTTTAAAAATATATAGAATTTTGATACAAATTATGAATTTTTACACAAAAATTAATTTTCGCTCTCAAGAGATTAGGAGAATTATCAAGCAGTTAAACTAACCATGATCATGAAGCACATGGAAAGAGCCTCACATGGAAAGAGTCTCTTGGTGGAGAAATTATTAAGTCCACTGGAAGGATTGTTAAAGTGGTCCTCCCACCCAATAAAACGATGTCACATATGTAAATGTATGATTTAGGTTCCTAAGCAACACAAGAAATTAAAAAAAAAAAAAAAAAAAAAAATCAGGTGATGTCACATTTACATAAATGGTAGCATTTTATTAGTTGAAAGGACCAAGAAGGATCAGTTCAACAATCCTTCGGTGGACTTAATAATTTCTCCTATATTAGAAGAAGTCACTCTTGAAAATAATAATAATAATAATAATAAACATCTTTGAATAGACAAAGTTTGGAAACAAGCTTAGCTATAGCATTAGGCTATAACTCCATTCAATATCTTTTTATTGGATGTAATTTTAACAAATCCATCAATATTGGATTACATTTTCTTTCTATATCCTTTATACTTGCAAAATTTCCATAAAATCAAAGATCAATAACTACGTTATTAATAAAATGTTTAAGCTTCAAGTTTTTGTATTCTAAAATTATGCATAAAAAATAAATTTATTTTTATGAATCAAATAATGAATAACATTCTATTGGCACGAAATATGTGTTAAAAATCTAAAGAACATATAATCCATTGATTAGATTTTTAGAATATGTAGTCAGGTTAATTTTTTTAACCAGAGTTATAGTTTTAGGCTACAACCAAGCAACGACGGCTCCACACATGCAAGCCAGGGTGATCACAGAACCACCTTGACTTGCAAAAAATTGTATATATACACTTGCAAAAAAAAAAAACAATTGTATGCTAAACTAACTTATTGTGACCACCCTAATAAAAATGTTGAACACTCTGACTTGAGAATTACAAAATTTTGGATTTAACATAAATAAGAGTAATGCTATATTCACAACATTTTCACAATAATTTCACAACAAATTAAATGTGGTAAGCAGTTAATTTAGGCCTAATATTATTTTGTTACCCACCAATAAAAAGTTTTTTGCATAAGATTTATTGTAAAAATGTTGTGGACGTAACATTACTCCAACATTAATTCTGCCCTCCAAACATAATCCTTAATCCCTTTTTTTTTTTTTTTTTTTTTTGTAGGCTTAAATAACAACTATATATTAGCCCAAATAACAACAAACATTTTAAAAAATAAAATAAAAATAAAAAAATAAAAAAAGACCAAACAATAACAAGTGAACAAATTATTCAACAAAAAGCCTATATATTATAAATAAAAAAAGATAAAAATCGCTAATCATTCAAATTTGTAGTTCGCTCAACATATTCAATAAAACTAATCTCTAATTTCATTTTTCCTTAAAAAATGGTATCAAGAAAAAAAATATTGTAGTTGTGAGTTCTCCTTCATAGTGACGATAGTTATACTCTTTTTAGCTTTGCAATCGAAATAACTCTACACTCTTTAACGACTCTACTCTAGCAACTCAACTCGCAACTATAACAAATATTCAAATTATTTCTTTAATAGATTTTGTATAATTTAAATTTCTTAGTAACCATTCTAAAAAAAATTCCTAGACTTGCCAATCCAACCATGTTGTAAGGTTGAATTTATTCAATCATGTGTTGGCTTTATTCCATGCCAAATTTGCTAGTATTTTAGCAATTAAAGACTCTGTATTTAGGTGGGAATTATGTAAGGGTTGTGTGTGTGAGAGTGTGAAGAAAACTCAAAATGTGTACATACAAAGGAGCCTTGCGACTGGATCTTGTGACTGACTCGCGACTGGCAAGTCGCCAAAGTGGCACACGTGTGAAGCATGTAGGGAATTGAAGGATCACGACAGCTGGAGCACTACAAGACAAAATATATAGTCTAGCCAGGCAGTTAGCTCACGACTCAATCTTGCAAATTGTTCCACTCGCAAGACTGAGTTCCCAGAATGCCCTAATTGGATGAAAACTAACTTTTCGCATTCCTCACATACACTACTATAAATACCCTTATATCCACGAAATGTTGAGAGCTTCCAAAGAGAATTTTGAGAGAGAAACCCTAGAGAAAAACAAGATTGACTGATCCACATCTTTGTCATTTGATTCTCTAAATTCCTCTACTCTCACCCTCTCCATTTACATATCCTTGAGAGGTACATTTTCCAAATCCTTATCTCACCATACCCATATCAGTGAAAAGGTATTTTGGTGCTTGGGAAGCAGTTCGAAGATGACCAATTTACTTGGTTGATGCAATGGGTTTATTATGAGATCCGAGAAGCTAAAGAAGACAAGGTTAGGCTTAACCCTGTTGGTCTAAGAAGCTTGGAGGGCTTAGGTGCATTGGGTAAATTAGGCTTGGAGGGTCTTCTACTATTCATGTATCTCAACTTTATTCTTTAGTGGATCATTTGACCGCTTGGAAGGCAGCGAAGAGGTTTTTCACCGAGTTATTCCGTTTCCTCTTCGATAACATGTGCCGGTGTTACCTTTGTGTTTGCACCTCTCTTCCCTTACTCCTTACCTTTTAATTGCTGCTATGTTTGTCATTAATTATGGTTTAGAGTGTTTTACCAATTTGGATATAGCTTATATTCATCATTCCGCACATATATCGTTTGTGTATAAGCTTGTGTTGGTATTATTAAAATTGGGAGTCTAAACATTCATTAGTGTTTTACACACTAATTGAACCTTCAATTAGTATCAAAGCGGGTACACTTACTGTGGTTTTATTACCTAAGTGTGATCCTAGACCCCTTAGCTATGGATGAAACTATGGAAAAGGCTATGTTGAACTGTAGGTTAAATGTTTGTGATAATGACTCTCTGAGTATGTTTGAAGATTGTCCTAACAATGAACTCCTAGAGTTATTAAAAATAAAAAACATGCTAAAATGTTTGTTCACATGCTAAAATATTTTAAAAATGAGAACCATATCCTACACAATTGTCTATATGAATCAAATTCTTTGATTAAGAAGTATAAAAGAAGGAATAGAATATTGTGTGATAAGGTTGATGATCTTAAAAAGAAAATTCAATCTAACAAGAGAGTGGAAAATGAAGATAATTTTTTGTTTAAAGGTCAAGAGTGCTTGTCCCATGCTTGCTTATTTGTGTACACCTCCTTGAAGGTATTTAATTTGTGTTTATGGTATCTTGATAGTGGCTACTCTCACCATATGACAGGAAATAAATCATTGTTTAAGTCACTCAAAAAAAGGTTGGTGACTATGTAACATTTGGCGATGAAAGCCATGCTCAAGTACTTGGTACAGGGATTGTTAAGATACCGGGGCTACCTATATTGAAGGATGTCTTATACATCAAAGGGCTTAAAACGAATCTTTTAAGCATCACTCAAATATGTGATGAGGACTTCCTTGTTCAATTCTCAAAGAAGGGGTGTGTAATCATTGATGAAGAAGGGATTCAAGTATTGGAGGGAAAAAGGACTACCGACAATTGCTATGGAGTAGTTCCTACATCAACGATTTCCTGTAGAAGTGCTCGTGTTGACATGTTGGAACTTTGGTATCAAAGATTTGGGCATGCAAACTTCAAACAAGTGGCTAAAGTGTCTAGACTTGAAGCTGTTGTGGGGCTTCCAAAATTTCGAAAGGTGGAGAAGACCATTTGTGGTGCATGCCAAATAGGGAAGCAAACAAAGTCAAATCATCACAAGGTGAATGTGATCTCTACCTCACGCTGTTTAGAGCTTCTTCATGTTGATCTAATGGGGCCCATAAGAACTGAAAGTCTAGGAGGAAAAAGGTACATCATGGTCATTGATGATGATTTCTTAAGATACACTTGGGTGGAATTTCTTAGAGAAAAATCAGAAGCATGTGAGAAGATGGAAATTCTATGCAAGAGACTTCAAAATGAGAAGGGGTTCCTATTGTCAAGGTAAGGAGTGATCATGGCAAGGAGTTTGAGAATGCAAGATTTGAATCTTTTTGTGAGAAGAATGGGATCAAAAATGAATTTTCAGCCCCTAAAACTCCTTAACAAAATGGGGTGGTTGAGAGGAAGAATCAGGTGATTCAAGAAATGGCAAGAGTTATGCTACTCAACAAGCAAATCCCTCAAAAGTTTGGGGGAGAAGTCATGAACACCTCCTGTCACATCGGTAATAGAATATTCTTCCGAGCGAGAACAAAGAAGACTGCATATGAAATTTAAAATGGAAAGAAGTCTAAATTGAAGTACTTCCGAGTCTTTGGGAGCAAGTGTTACATTCTAAATGATCGGGAGAACCTTGGAAAATTCGATGCAAAAAGTGATGAAGGCATCTTCCTTGGTTATTCTACCATTAGCTAGGCATACAGAGTCTTCAACAAGAGAACAAAGACGGTGATGAAGTCCATCAATGTGGTGATTGATGATGCCATAACAAAAGTAGGGATTGATGATGATGGAAAAGGACCAACTCCAAAGAATCCACCGTTGAGGTTGAAGCCCAAGATATTGAAGTGGAAGGACTTACACCGGAAAAGGAAGCTCCCGTGAACTCTAGAATGGAGACAAGGTCAATGTCTAGATCATCAAGTCCTCTCACCCCTCCAGAAGTTCATCCTCCTATCTCCCAGAATGATGAAGTGTCCACCTCAAAGAAGTCATCATTAAAAGTGGTTAAAAACCATCCAGAAAGTAACATCATTGGGTCTCTAAATGAAGGTCTTCATCTTAGAAAGGGAAACACATTTCTTGCCAATCATGTAATGTACCATTGCTACCTTGCCCAATTTGAGTTGAAAAAGGTAGAAGAAACCCTTCAAGATGAGAATTGGGTGGACTCAATGCATGAAGAGCTGAATCAATTCGTAAGAAATGATGTATGGGAACTTGTTCTTAGGCCAAAAAACGTTCATGTCATCGGCACCAAATGGATTTTCGAAAACAAGACCGATGAAGATGGCGAGATTATACGGAATAAGTCTCGGTTGGTGGCTCAAGGATACACTCAAGTGGAAGGAGTAGATTTTGATTAATCCTTTGCTCTCGTAGCAAGGCTTAAGTCTATCCGCATTATTCTGTCAATTGCATGCACTATGAACTTCAAACTCTACCAAATGGATGTGAAATGTACATTTCTCAATGGATACCTGAATGAAAAAGTGTTTATCGAACAACCCAAAGGTTTCCAAGATCCTCACTTCCTGGATCATGTGTTGAGAATGAAGAAGGCTCTTTATGGCTTGAAACAAGCTCCTAGAGCTTGTTATGATCGACTTACACATTACCTCTTAGACAAAGGATTCAAAAGAGGATATGCTGACCGGACTCTATTTGTCAAGACTGCTGAGAACTACCTTCTCGTGGCTCAAGTATATGTTGATGACATTGTATTTGGAGCTACCACTGATGCTCGAGCTATAGAGTTTTATGAGGAGATGAAGAAAGAATTTGAGATGAGTATGGTGGGGGAGCTTACATTTTTCTTGGGCCTTCAAGTCAAGCAAAAGAAGGAAGGTATATTCATTTCACAAGAAAAAATATGCTAAAAATCTTGTCAAAAAGTTTGGATTAGATTCCTAAAAGCATGTCTCCACTCCCATGAGTTCATCCACAAAGCTTAATCTTGATCCTTCCGAGGTAGAAGTGAGTCCAACTTTGTATAGGAGCATCATTAGGAGTTTACTCTATCTTACGGCAAGTTGACCGGATATTGCTTTTAGCGTGGGAGTTTATGCTCGATATCAAGCCGCTCCAAAGGAATTCCACTTTACTGCTGTGAAGTGAATCATATGATATGTTAATGGCACTCCAAATTATGGCTTGTGGTACTCAAAGGATTCCAATGCTTGCCTTGCGGGTTATTCAGATGCAGATTGGGCTAGGAGTGTGGATGATCGGAAGAGTACCTCAGGTGGCTGTTTCTACCTTGGTAACAACCTTGTCTCTTGGATGAGCAAGAAACAAAATTCGGTGTCGCTTTCTACAGCAGAAGCAGAGTACATAGCAATTGGGAGTTGCTGCACACAATTTCTCTAGATGAAGAAGCTGCTTCACGACTATGAGATTCCTCAAGATACAATGTATGTGTTCTGTGACAACACCAATGCTATAAACCTCTTTAAGAATCCGGTCTAGTATTCAAAGTCAAAGCATATAGGGATACGTTACCACTTCATCCGGGATTTGGTGGAAGATAAAGTCGTGTGCCTTGAATTCATACATACGGACAACCAAAAGGCAGACATCTTCACCAAACCTCTCGATGGTCCACGGTTTGAATCACTCCGTAAGACCATCGGCATTGGTAAAATTCCTTGAATCTCATGTGTGATGTGTGCTTTACTTATCTATCTTGATTTGATGTCACTTGTGTATAGCACACACTACTTTGTTGGTCACATGTATAGCATGTTTTGATAATTTTTGTATGTTTGTTTTTAGGTGCTTTGAATGTTTTCTTTTTGACCAATCTTTACTTACTTTTGTGTCAAAAATCCAAAAACACATAAAAAGTAGAAAATCCAAAAAGTTTGATCGGCATTATTGTGTATTGTCACACGCATGTTTTGCCTTATATCTTCATACAAATGGCTTTGTGCATTTACAAACATAGCTTGTTCTCTATGCACTTATATCATTATGGAAAAAATCTTGACATCTATGTGACTGTTGTAAATAGATCTTTAAACTTGTCATGAAAGATTAGTCAATGGTTTTGTTGATCTTGAGACTTGCATAGACTTGTGCCTATATATCTTCCCACTCTTTTATTTTTTATTTTTTGCTTAAAGAGCTCAACCAATGTTAAATTTCAAAATGAAAAGAGATAATAAGTTGCAAAAGCCGTCGCACATACTATTATTCGATTAAGAAAAAGGGAAAGAGACTTATATGAAAATGTGTGGTGCCCAAAAGCCAAAGGCTTACTCATCAAATTGAAATATCAAAAATTTTAGGCATCAATCTCAAAATGAGATGTATTGTTCCAAAATGATCAAAAGTTATGAAATGTATGAAGCCAAATGAAAAGCTTCAAAATTATGTAATCAAGTTTTGTGGGATGTCATATATGCATACTTCTATAATTGAGATTGGTCACTCTTTCTAGTGCTAATTGTGTATGTCTTGGTTGAATTGATCATTAAAGCTTCACATTAGACTAAGGACTATCTCATTTTTGGTACCCACATATATCACACTTGTCTATGTTCATTGAATGTCTTATTCATTTGTGTGATTATACTATTGCACTTACTCAATCATATGTTCATCAAACACAAAAAAAAAAAAAAAAAAAAAAAAAAAAAAAAAAATTGAGTATTTTAATTGTTTTTGGAAAGTGTTTTGTTTTGAAAATTTTCAAAAATTTCAAAAACTGTGCAACTCTGTTCTGGCGACTCATTCTCGCGGGTCACGAGACCCTAGTCGCGAGCTTATTCAAAAGCTCTCACGACTCTTTGACGAGTCAATTCCCCAGTTGCGAAAAAGACTTAGAAAAATTTCAAAATTTCAGGGTTTTTAGCACTTTCGTGACTCAGTTTGGTGACAGGATTGTGAGTGGAAGCTCTAGTTGCGAGTTTACTCAAAATGATTCGTGACTCTCTTCGTGACTTACTCGCGAGTGGACTTCCCAGTCGAGAAAAACACAAATAAATTTTTCAAAATTTGTGTCACGGGATTTTGGCAACTTGACTTAGCGACTTGTTCATGACTCATTCCAACCGTGAAACTTGTTTTGCACAAATAGGGTTATATTCAAGATGGTTTTTAAAACTTTTCAGTTTTCCCTCGCATCACGTGCTTTTTCATTGTCTTGTCCGCCTCTCCCTCTTCTAAAACTCCATTTTTTCTCACAAAACCTCCATTTTCTTCATCAATCCTTCATCAATCTTCAAGAAAAGGTATGGGTTTTCTCTTATTCTCAAAGTATTTCATGTTTCTAGCCCTAGATTTCTTGGATTTTGTGTTTATGTTGAGATTTGAAAATATGATGTTTGAATATGGTTTTGTTGTTGTTTTGTTCAGATTGCTTTATGGGTTTTGTTGGTTTTGTTAGTATGATGCCTATTCTACATGTTTTACATATTTGTGCTTCATTTTCATGCATTGTACCATGTTTGTGTTGTGTTGTGCATATCATGTTGTGAGGACGGTACCTGAGTACTCCCCAATTAATCGGGTTTGTCCGCTTTGGGGAGCCAGGCCCTCACGGTTTTGTCCTCGGCCCCCGAGTGTGGGAAGACTTTGAGTGCAGTCCCACATCGGTTGGAGAACCCTCCCACTCATGGTTTATAAGCTTCTGGAGCGACCATGAGTGTACCACCACTACATATGTGTAGTAGTGGTACACTCATGGTCGCTCCAGAAGCTTATAAACCATGAGTGGGAGGGTTCTCCAACCGATGTGGGACTGCACTCAAAGTCTTCCCACACTCGGGGGCCGAGGACAAAACCGTGAGGGCCTGGCTCCCCAAAGCGGACAAACCCGATTAATTGGGGAGTACTCATGTGTAGTAGTGGTACACTCATGGTCGCTCCAGAAGCTTATAAACCATGAGTGGGAGGGTTCTCCAACCGATGTGGGACTGCACTCAAAGTCTTCCCACACTCGGGGGCCGAGGACAAAACCGTGAGGGCCTGGCTCCCCAAAGCGGACAAACCCGATTAATTAGGGAGTACTCAGGTACCGTCCTTACACATGTTTATGATAAAACATCTCTTAGATGTTTTTGTGTGTCTCTTTGGATTCTATGGAATACAAAGGTTATAGGGATAACCATGTTTCTTTGATTTTGAAACATCATATGACTATGTGTTCGTACACTTTGCCCTATTTTGCACACTTTTTATATTTGATGCACACACACATACTTTGACATGTTTGAGTGCTTATTGCCATGCTTATATCATTTTATTGATTCTATATGTTCTCTCATGTCAATTTGGTTTTTGAATTATGCTTTAAATTATGTTTGGTGCTTAATTCAAAATTCTGATTTTGGACTAACTTGATGCTAATCAAGTTTGTTGCCATTTGTGTTCTCTCTTGCTCTTAGCTATTACATGATACAGCTCGACAATGTCTCCATTCAAGAAATCAGCAGTGAAAGGAAGTAGTAGCAAGGGAAAAGAACCGGTGATTGATCTTGACAGCCTCACTCCTAAGTCAAAGAAGACTCGATCATCGATAGGATTCTATGATGTCAACAAGTTTAGATCATATGCTGCATCTCAAGCTTATGAGAACTACTTCAGGGATGCTCCCATGTTGGTTGAAAGGGTGGTTGAGCAGGGTTCTCTTCTTGATATGAATATTCCAAAATGGTTTGCTAACAGGGATTGAAACTTCCTCCTAACTAACTTAGACGAAACGTATGAGCAAATGGTGAAAGAATTCTATGCAAATGCAATTTCTGATGGCGATGAGCTGAAATGTTGGGTTCGAGGTAAGGATTTCATGGTGAGACCTTCTTATCTTAGCACCATCTTAAACACCAACCGGCCAGTGTTTCAAAAACCATCGGTGTATGATGACTTGAATCTGAAGGAGGATTTACTTCGGGAAACTCTCGGAGATAGCTTGGAATTCTCTCCAAATGGGAAATCAATTGGTGTTTCTTCATTATCTACCAAATTGAGGCTACTCACAATGATCATGTTCCACAACCTCTATCCTCTCTCAAGCACCGAATACATGAATCTTGGTAGAGCTTTGTTTCTTCACGATCTGATTAATGATGAAGAAATTGACATTTGCTCGCATATCTTTCATATTTTGAGCAAAACTGCTAAGAGAACTGCCTCAAGGAACTGCATTCTTTTTTTCTACCTCATTTCAAAAATTTTGAAGTTCAAAGGCATTCATCCATTGGAAAATGAGGCTCCCTACCCTAGGCCAAGTCCGATCAACATTCGTACTCTCAATTCCAACATCGATCATAGCCAAAAGGGAGTCAAGCAAGAGAGTCATGCTGATCATCTTGGTTCACACTCTAACTCACATTCCTATTATGAGAAGTTAGACAATATTATGGCATCCGTCCAAAAGCTTAGCACCAAGATGTCCGGACTTGCAACTATCATGCATTCTTACCACATCCGATGTGAAACGAAGTTCACATCTCTCCAAACTCAATTGGACCAAATCCAAAGGAAGCTAGAGGAAGATGAGGACTAGCTATTCCATGACAAAAAGGGGGAGATGGTTCATGATAGGGGGAGTGATATGATAGGGGGAGAAAGAGCTTGATCAAAGGGGGAGCATTGAAGTTGAAGTGCAAGAGAAAGAAAAAGCATATGTTTAATACTTTGCTTTATATTATCTATGGTTTTTGTTCATAGTTCATGGTTATGTTTTAGCTATTTAAACTATGCTTAATTATGTACCTTTGCTTTTGTAGCCTAGTACTTTTAGTTAATGTTATGCATTTTCTTTAGTACTCCACACTTATGCCCTTGTTGGATCTTGTATCCTTGATGCATCTACCGTAGTGTTTTTGTATCGATTATGTGTTGGACATGCAAATGATATTTTGCGTTGAGCTTATTAGCTTGCATGTCTGGATGTTCATTCCATGTGTGAATGATCATTGTGGTCACTATTTATAGTAATTGTTCTTGTTTGGTGAAGCCATGTTATATTGTAATTTTTTTTTGCTTGATCGCATTGTGCTTGCTCCATATGCATTTCAAGATTTCTGCTTACAATAATCTTCTTGTTTTCAGGAAACTTGTCCGTATGGTTCAAGAGCTTCATAGTTTCTAGAGTTAGGTGCGAGTGAGTTTTGGTAACTGTTCCCAACTCACATTTTAAGTCTAGAGTCTGTTTTAGGGTTTTGTCACTAAATAGCCAAAGGGGAAGATTGTAAGGTTGAATTTATTCAATCATATGTTGGCTTTATTCTGTGCCAAATTTGCTTGTATTTTAGCAATTAGAGACCCTTTATTTAGGTGGGAATTATGTAAGGGTTGTGTGTGTGAGTGTGAAGAAAATTCAAGATGTGTGCATACTAAGGAGCCTCGTGACTGGATCTCGCGACTGACTCACGACTGGCAAGTCACCAAAGTGGCACATGTGTGAAGCATGTAGGGAACTGAAGGGTCATGACAGCTGGAATACTACAAGACAAAATATATAGTCTAGCCAGGCAGTTAGCTCATGACTCAATCTCGCGACTTGTTCCACTCGCAAGACTGAGTCGTCAGAATGCCCTGTTTGGATGAAAACTGACTTTTCACATTCCTCATATACACTACTATAAATATCCTTATACCCACGAAATGTTGGGAGCTTCCAGAGAGAATTTTGAGAGAGAAACCCTAGAGAAAAACAAGATTGACTCATCCATAATCTTTGTCATTGGATTCTCCAAATTCTTCTACTCTCACCCTCTCCATTGACATATCCTTGAGAGGTACATTTGCCAAATTCTTATCTCACCATACCCATATCAGTGAGGAAGTATTTTGGTGCTTGGGAAGTAGTTCGAAGATGACCAATTTACTTGATTGATGCAATGGGCTTATTGCGTGATTCGGAAAGCTAAAGAAGACATGGTTAGGCTTAACCCTATTGGAGCAAGAAGCTTGGAGGGCTTAGGTGCATTGGGTAGATTAGGCTTGGAGGGTCTTCTACTATTCATGTATCCTAACTTTACTCTTTAGTGGATCATTTGACCGCTTGGAGGGTGGCAAAGAAGTTTTTCGCCAAGTTCTTCGATTTCTTCTTCGATAACATGTGCCGATGTTACCTTTGTGTTTGCATCTCTCTTCCCTTACTCCTTACCTTTTCATTGCTGTTGTGTTTGTGATTAATTATGGTTTAGAGTGTTTTACCAATTTGGATAGCTTATATTCATCATTCCGCACATATATTGTTTGTGTATAAGCTTGCGTTGGTATTGTTGAAATTGGGAGTCTAAACATTCATCAGTGTTTTACACACTAATTGAACTTACACAAGTTTCCAACCAAACTTTATCCTCTACGAATATATGCCATGGCATTTTTATCTTTCCTCTGTCTTTTTAGTTTTTCCTTTATAAAACTAATCACCGGACTAGTTCCTTGTTACTCACCGGAGGCCTTCTATGTAACCATTATTGTTAATGAAAAAGTCCTCACCGGTAGCTATCATTAATTACGTTTCTTGCCCAATTTTATCTTGCAAACATATTTTGGTGATCATAGACTCACAATAGTGACAGCAATTAATAGAGTGCTTTATGGAGATGGCGAAAAAAAAAAAAAAAAAAGGATCAGAGGAATGAGCAAATCTATTTCCTACATTCTTCAAGAGGGCATGTGAATTTCACGTTTGGAATGGCTGTTGGAGGCCACATTACTGAGTTTCTCCAATGCTGTCATTAGTTATTGCTAGTCCTTTTCTTGAGTTGAAGGTGGCTATTGTTAATTAGCATGTTCCCACCTGCCAAAGAAATGGTTGGGTTTGGACTTTGGAGCATCTGTCTCCGAAGGTGTCCTAACTAACATATGCTATACCGTTGATGTTGGTACAATGGGAAACAAAGTGTTAGCGGCAGTATAGGAGCATTCACTATTAGGTCAATTGACCCAACATTTGCCTTTGGTTCTGCTTTCAATTCTGGCTGTTCCAAAAAATGAAGCAGTTTATGGGTTTAATTGGACCCTAGATTGGTGGAATATTTGCAGGCTTTCTTAATGACCATTAATAGCGTTCCCTGCTCAAGCACCTAATTTTTTTTTTACAGAGTTTTAACCTATAGCATTCGCTTCTAATAATAATTCTCTATTATCAGACTAATACACTAATCAGTTTTTGGTATAGGCGGTGATTGAATATCAGATTTCTTATTCAAACATCAGAGACTTTACCAGTTGAGTTAACTGGAATCCACCTAAAATTTGACATATTGAATGAGGAAATGGAGGAAGGAGAACACGTACATGAGAACATTAGAAACATTAAACATCAAGAAGCTAGCTAGTCTAGGTTCCTATGGCAATGAATTATACATTGGCTTTTTTCTTATGCATACAAATCAGTTGAAACAGTGAACTGAAGAAGAAAAAAAAAATCACAGGTTAACATACAGGAAGTCACAAGAAAATTACAATGTTATCCCATAAATAATTTTACTTAACCAAATTAATACAAAAAAGACTAGCTTATATTGACGTGCAGTATGTCAATGTCCAAAAAAAATATGGTACTGTCATTTTTAAATTTTTTTATTTTTTTTTATTTTTTTTTATTTTTTTATTTTTATAAATAACAAATTTTATTAGATCAAAATGGTGTGGCCGACGTACAAGTCCCTTTGATACATGGTCCGCAATACTCCTTTGAATGGCAAAAAATTGATGACCCAGTTAATGCTAGGTCAAAATACTCATAACTACTTTGTGCTACATTTCATTGAAATCCCTCTTGTCCTTATTTTTTATATATGAGGACAGTATTTCTTTTAATGCCCCTTGTTATGACAAACGACACACTTATCTTTCCCAACTTTATCATGGTGACTATTTTTGATTCAGAACACGATCTAGCAGTGGACACGATATCAAATTTAATATTATCATTTTTCTACGGGAGTGTACTAATCAGATGATTATAAGTATTAGGTACTGAGTTTAATAACAAGAGAGCATTATTCTTATGTTCAAATAGTGTGTAAAGCACCTTGAACATTTAGACTTCTAAATAACAAATTACCAATTCAAGCTTATTATCAAACAATATATGTGCGGAATATGAAAATAAGCTGAAACAGAATTGATAAAACAATCTAAACTAAATAAGATCACAACCACAACAGAAATTAAATGGTAAAGATTAAGGGAAGAGAGATGCAAACACAAAAACAACACAACGATGTGTTATCGAAGAGGAAACCAAAGTCCTCGATGTAAAACCTCTCCGCCACCCTCCAAGCGGTCAATAATCCACTAGAGAATGAAATTGAGATACATGAATAGCAGAAGAGCCTCCAAGCTTAATTTACCCAGTGTACCTAAACTCTCCAAGCTTCCTGCTCCAACGAGGTTACACTGAACCTTTGTCTTCTCTAGCTTATTGGATTCCGCTATAGCACATAGCATCAACCAATATCAATTGGTCCTTTCCTAACTGCTTCCCAAGCACCAAATAACCTCCTTACAGATATGGGTATGGTGAGAAAATGTTTTAGCTAATGTACCTCTCAAGGATGTATCAATGGAGAGGGTGAGAGTAGAGGAATTTGGAGAATCAAAGGATGAAATTGTGGATGAGTCAATTTTGTTTTTCTCTAGGGTTTCTCTTTCAAAATTCTCTCTGGAAGCTTTCTACAATACGTGGGTATAAGGGGTATTTATACTGTGTGTTTGAAATGTGAAAGGTCAGTTTCTTCCAAACAGAGTAGTTTGGCGACTTGACCTCACGACTTGACTGAGTCGCGAGTCTGAGTTGTGAGCTAACTGCCTAGTCAGACTAGAAGTTTTGTCCTGTAATGCTTCAGCTGGCGTGACTCTTCAGCTCATCTGCATGCTTCACATGTGTGCCTCCTTTGGTGACTTGCCAGCCGCGAGCTAGTCGTGAGGCCTTGCTGAGTGCACACTCTTGAGCTTTTCTTCATGCTCTCTCACACACTACCCTTACATAATTCCCACCTAAATACAGAGTTTCTAAATGCTGAATTACAAGCAAATTAGCACGGAATAAAGCCAACAAAATGGTTGATTAAATTCAACCTTACAATCTCCCCTTTTGACTATTTCGTGACAAAACCTTAAAACAAACTCTAGACTTAACATGTGAATTGGAAACAGTTGAACAAAACTCACTCACACTTAATTCTAGAATCTGTGAAGCTCTTGAACCATACGGACAAGTATATCCTGAAAACAACAACACAATACGATCATTGTAAGTAGAAAACTTGAAATGCATATGGAGCAAGCACAATGCGATTAAGCAATATAGATTAAAGCAATAAAGTATGGCTTGACCAAAAATGAACAATCACTATAAATAGTGATCATAATGCTCATTCACACAAGGAATGAACATCCGGACATGCAATCTAATAAGCTCAATGTAAAGTATCATTTGTATGTCCAACACTCAACCAATACAACAACACAAGGTAATTGCGTCAAGGATATTAAATCCAACAAGGGCATAAGAGTGATGTACTTAAAGAAAATGCATAACATTTAACAACAAGTACTAGGCTACAAAGCATGGGTACAAATAAAATTATTTTAAATAGCTAAGCATAATCATGAACTATGAGCAAAGCAAAAACATAGTTAATATAAAATAAAGCTCTTTCTCTCTTTCTCCCTCTATCATATCACTCTCCCTATCATGAATCATAGGAGCTGTGATGAACTTGGAATATATATACCTGTAACCTGAAACACTTGCACAAAACACATTAGACCCTCAAGGTAAAGCAAGTAATAAAAGGACAAGTATAATGTAACAAGTAGATTGCGATCAAGTAAACATGATGTGACATATGTGAGCAACTTGATCATACACCAAAACAGTCATTTAGAAATGACTACAATGATCACATAGCAAAGCAAATGATCATCTGAACATGCATTCAATGAAGCACAATAGCATAAGGATGTATGCATGTCCAACACACAAACACGATGCAATGAGAATAGCAAAGCATAGATACTAAGCATAACTCAAAGCACCATAAAGCTAACAAGAAAACAACCATAAAGAAAAACAAACAAAACAAAGTTTTCTTATTAATTTAATGTCTTCTCTTCCTTGGTATATGCATCTCCCCTATGGAATATCTCTTCCCCTACAAATGTGCATGAGAAATAGAATTTCTACTCCTAAGAATGTGCACAAGAGTCATATAGAATTGACAAAATTCTCCAGTATACTCTCTAGAATATACTCTCCCACTTTTTGTCACGAATAGACAAAAGGTCAAGAAGAAATGAGGGCAAGAGATGAAGATACGACCAATGATAAAGATGCATGAGGGGTGCGAGATGAATGAGAAAATGAAGTTCAAACCTAAGACAAAACAAAATGCTACAAAGTATAAGGTAAACATGACATGCTAGGATGAAGAAACAAGGTATAGACCAATGCATGACAAGGGTAGCAAAGGTGTGTGCAAGAAGTGGCTGTATGCAATGCATGACCAAAGTATCGATAATGCACATGTGGGGCAAGGTGTGTTAAATACAAAACCAATGAACCAAACATGTTCCTAATGAGGAAACATGAGAAACCCCAAAGTTTGGTACTCATTGGAGTCCAAACAAGCAAGAAAGTGCCTAAGAGGCATTTTATCAAACACCTAGCATGCACACTTTGAACAATAATGTGAAACAATGCATGAACATCATGAAATCCACTCTTAATACATGTTCTAAATGCTGAATTACAAGAAAATTGGCACAAAATAAAACCAACAAAATGGTTGATTAAATTTAACCTTACAATCCTAATCACTAAATCAACATCCAAAATTTACAAATTAGCAAGTAGTTTTGTTATAATAAATCAAGTGCTTAGACATAGAGGTACCTTGGCGGTAAATGAAAGAGGGTTTTTTTTTTTTTTTTTTTTTTTTTTTTTTTTCAAATGGAGTTGATTCTCCACACTCCTAGTCATGTATACTTGTTTTCTAATATTTTTCAAAGCTCTTTAACCTTCGTCTCATTCATAACAAATTACTTTTGATCAAAACTTATTACAAGTAAAAAGATAGAGATACAAATAAATAACTCTCGCAGTCTAGGATATAAATTAAACAAAAAAAAAAGTTTGGGGCATTAAAAAACTTGTATCCATGGAACATTTGGCATAACATAGATAAACACTCTGTTTGTTTCGCTGGAAAACCTTCTATATAGATAGTTTTCCGCATTTTTCAATATTTGATAGTACAAAAACAATTGGCCATGGAAAATTATCTTTAGTTAACGAAAACCCTAATAAAAATAAGACTTATTTTCTATAGGTTGTTTTCCCAAAAAAAAAAAAAAATTGGAAAATAATCTCTCTCTCATGCATCACATCTCCTATAAATATTATCTTTTTCCTTAACTTCTGTAGTTGCAGGAAACAAAAAAATTTTGACACCTACTATCTCTCACGATAAGCTCTCTCACTTTTTCTCTCTTCCCTTTACTTTTTCTCTCTTCTCATCATACTCTTACCGTCACTCCCTCTAGTCTCTCCTCTTCCCATAGATCTTTCTCTATCTGTCTCTCCTCTCTTTTCTTCATGTTTTTCTTCCCCTCTATAACACAATTCTCTGATTATATTTTTTCCCTCTCACAAATTGGTCAACAACTATTCTTTGTAAAGGCAAACATATCTGCAGCGGTAATTATTTCATTCCTCTCTATCAAACCCAAATTTTATTATATAATCATTGTTCTTGTTTGGTGGTTTTTTTTTTTTTTTTCCAATGTTGTGTCAACTCTCTGTTTTTATTTGATTTCTATTTGTACATGTTGGCTGTACACATATTTGATTGAAGAAATCAAGGGAGGATACTGGCTAAAATAGGATGGGTGGCAATTGGGTTGAAAACTTGAATCAAGCTAATCATATATTCTTTTCTTTGAATTTATAGCTTGATTTTATTTTTTCTTTGTTTGATGGATCCCTTTCTGGTCTGCTATAGAATTATGCAGATCTAAATTATGGTAAATTAATAATATTGTTATATAATGAATGGTAATTGTTTAGGGGAATTGCATTTTGACACAGATACATTATGCAGATTATGTAGTGATAATACATTATGCAAATACATTATTTAGAGTAATATTAAACAATTGTGGTTGAACATATTAGACAATTAGTCTACCAGCAAAAAGAGTAGACAATTAAAAGTTATTGTTATTTGTACTTATTGAAGATCTATTCCCCTATCAATTTTTAGCCTCTAACAAACTCAAAAGTTATTGTTTTTAGTACTTATGGAGTGATGATGTTGTTACCTTTTAGTTTAGTCTCTTAAAACTTAAAGTGGTCAGTTTTTTATGAAGTGTTTTCTTTAAGTACTTATATATATGAGTGCTTTCCTTAAGTACAATTTTAATTCATAATCATTATTTTTTCTTTTTTTGGGAATATAGATGGATAATCCTTCACTTCCTACTGCCATAATGGGGGCAGCTACATCCGTTATTGCTTTGGGTGTTGTTCTTTTGAAAGGGCTAAGATCCAAATGCGTTATACCTAAAGAACCTCATGTCAATCGAGAGTATGGAAGAGAGTCATATATGAATGATATTCTTTGTAGAGGTGATAAGCGTTGTCACCATAATATAAGGATGAGACCCATTGCATTTTATATCTGTGTAAAATTTTAGGCAAGAATAATCTACTTCAAGAGACCATTCATATGCCCATTAAAGAACAAGTGTTAATTTTTTTACACACTATTGGGCATGATGTGAGGTTTTGAGTTGTTGGTGGGAGGTTTTGTAAATCAATTGAGACAGTGTGTCGATACTTTAGACATGTCCTTAGAAAGTAGTTTTGCAATTATACAAACACATGATTAGAGAACCTGACAAAGATACACCCTTGGAGATAAGAAATAGCAGCAAGTTTAACACCTATTTCAAGGTAAATTCCAAAGGCTTTCATTTTCCATTTTTTTATACATATAAAGATATAAAATAAATGTAACTTATATTGGTCGTAATTAGGATTGTGTGGGAGCTATTGATGGAACTCATGTTCATGCATCTGTTCCAATTCAAATACAAGGAAGGTTTCGCAGCCGAAAGGATGGAAAAACACAAAATGTCCTCGTTGCTTCTACCTTTGACTTAAAAGTCACTTATGTATTAGCTAGTTAGGAAGGAAGTGCACATGATTCACGTGTCTTAAATGACTCACTCTCTAGGCAAAGGGGATTACAAATTCCTAAAGGTATTATAGGACTAGAAAATGATTTTATTATGGACAATAGCTTCTGGAGTGATTTCTTTTCCTTTTGACTATAAAGGTATAGGTAAATATTATCTTGGTGATCCTAGTTATGGAGTTCGGAAAGGAATTATCTCCCTTTATCATGGTTTTTGTTACCATTTGAAAAAGTTTAGTGATAACCCACTAAGAAATGACAAGGAATTATTCAATCTTTGCCATTCTTCTTTACGCACCATTCTGGAGTTTTGAAGAAAAGTTTTCGTGTGTTAGATGTAGAACTTTTTTGATCATTCCCAACACAAGTGGATGTAGTCTTAGCTTGTTGCATAATTCACAATCACATAATAGGAGTTGACCATTTAGACTCCATTATGAGCAATGGGCTTCGTGGTAGCCCACTTGCAAATGAAAGTGTAAGTAGAAGAGTCCAACAATCACAAAGAGAAGTCCAAGAAGAAAATAGAAAATGGGTTCAAAAACGGGATGATTTCTTGTGACATGTGGGAGGATTGTAATGCTATGAGTGATTTCATACTCTTTATATTAGTTGGTTGTGTAATGGATTTTTTTGGTTTCATATTTTCAAGACTTCTATGTTATAATTATTTTTGTTTGTCATGGACACCCCAAATTCATATTTTGTATTGAATATTATTTATATTCTTCATTCATTTTGAATAATTTTTCTTCTGAATATAATTGTAATAGAATTGCAATGTGAAATAAAAAGGATACTCAAAAGGTCAAGGACACCTAGACCAACTCAAGTGGTAACAACCAATGCAAAATTTATTACTTGAGATACTTGCAAATGAGGCTCTTCATGGAAATAAGTATTCCAACATATTTAAACATGCATAATATGCTAAAGTAGCTAAAGCAATTACTGAGAAATTTATGATTGAATGTACCCCAAAGCAAGTGGAACATTGCTTTAAAACACTCAAAACCAATTGGAATACAATTGCATTACTTCGTAATAAGAAAAGCGGGTGTGAATGGAATGATGATTTGAAAATGATCACTTGTGATAGGACAATGTATGACAAAGAAGTTGCGGTAAGAAACTTTTATTTTCTTTATTTTATAGGTAGAAAATTTTTAGGTTGTATCATTTTAAAGTTTAAATCATTTCACTATTCTTATTGCTCTCATATTAGTTTTTGACTCTTTTCCTTTTTCTTTTCTTTTTTTTATAAATTATTTCTTTTCCTTTCTTTACACAAGTACATCCTAATCATGCACAGTTTCTAAACAAGAAAATTGAGATGTTTGATGAGATGGCTTTGGTTGTTGGTAAGGATATGGCTACAGGAGGTTTTTCTAAGGGAATTGGTGATATAGGTGTAGAAGCATTGGACGACTCACCTCCGCTTGTTGATGCTGATGTTGATGACATATCTATAAAGAAGCAAGTTGATCCCTCACATGTGGCCTCAAATGAAACAAGGTCTCATAGGAAACAACGTCATGCTACTATGATTGAAGATTATATTTACCAAGATTTGTCTGCACAACTTGGTAAGGTTGCTTCTGCAATAGAAAAGATTTTTGAAAATTAGCTAAATTTTGGTAATCTTTATGAAAAAGTTATGAAGATGGACGGGTTTGAGGAAAATATGTTTGCGCTTGCATTTGACCATTGAATGGGGATGAAAAACAAGCAAGGTCATTCATGTTGAAAAATGATGAGCTCCGTAGACAATGGCTGCAAAACTTCTTTGACAACTATTTAAACCAATTTTGATTATGTAGGTGCATTTTTATTAGAACTTGGGCATTTCTATTTGGACAATTTGGCATTTTGGTATTTATCAAACTATTTGTTCTAGATTATTTTGCAAGTTAACTATTTAGCCTATATAACTATTTGAGATGGAGCTTATGATTATTTTGAATAATGAGAAGAATGGGTATTTTGAATTATGAGCTTATGGAGCTTATATGTGTGAGAATTATATTGTGAAAATTTTAGCTTGAGAACCAAATTCATACTTGTTTTTATATTTATTTATGTTAATTACATTAGTTGGGTTTACGTAAATTTTATATTAGACATGCTTTAAATTATACAAGAAATGTTATAAAAAGTTTGTACATACCAAATACTAGAAAACATTCTCAAGCCCATTTTCAAGGTCGTTACTATGCAAACACCGAAAAATGAGATAATTTTCCAAAAAATGTTCTTTAGAAACTGATCAATTTTCCAAAAAATATTAATACTAAAACAAACATAGCGAAAAAAATAAATAGGTGTTAATATCATTCCAATTGCCATTACAAATGAGTGCTATTGCAAGTTGTCTATTATTCTTATCCCATCCTCATTTGAAATCTCTTTAGGTTTGTCTTTCAAAGCAATATTCAACTTTTGTTGGATCAAGATATCCATAACTTGTATTGTCAAATGCCAAAATTATTTATTCCATCAAATTTGTTTACCTCAAATTTGGCATTAGAAACAATAGTTCTATCTAACGAAGGTCTTGTAGAGAACTTACTTGAAATCTTTCTTCCCAATAATCAGATCCATAAACCAATTAACAAAATTTCCAAAGAGAACAAATCTAAATGCTTAGGTAGTGAACCTTGGTGCTCATACCAATTTGGGTGGCTAAAATCCCAAATAAGGTCATAATTTTCAACTAGAAAGCATGTCAAAATATCCTTCCCACAAAAGTGAATTTATTCATTCTTTAGAAAGATCACTGATGACTCGATTTGTGAAGAGTGTAGTTCAGGCCCAGAATCGACCTTACATTACATGTTCTGTCAATGCAGGAAGGCACGGGAGGTATAGTAGCTGAAAGTAGGGAGTTTGCTGATATTCTGTGTCAGCTTATGATTAGATGTTTGCTGTAATACTGACGGTTGCGAGGCGCATACGGAAGAATCGGAATGAAGTGAGACATGGGCAAAGAAAACAGATAGCTACAAAAATTTATGAAAAATCAACTAGGCTACTAGAGGAATATCAAGCCAACGCTGCACAAACCTGATTGATTACTCATCTCCAGTCAAATGGGTTCCTCCTCAAAATGGATGGTATAAGGTGAATACTGATGGGGTTGTATTTTGAAAATTTCATCTTTTGAACTCTACATCAGCTGCATTTCTTTCGCCAAGTTGAAGTTATCTACACTAAAAGGGAAGGCAACAAACCAGGACATGGTAGTATGCAGAGTTTGTTGATGATGTAATTCATATTTTTCAAATAGGAAATGAAATAAATTTCACTAGGGTTTCCTAAAAAAAAAAAGAAAAAAAAAGAAAAATGAAAAGAGTTTGGAGAAAGACCTTGTCAAAATAATATTTGGTTTTGTGTTGACAGCGTGGTTGCATATGGCATCCATTCAGAGATGATAAACTCCACAAGTTGAGTATGAGCATGATAGTTGGCTCCTCACTCTAACCTTCAGCAGGAATGGTTACCATTTTTTTTAATTAGCTCTTGAGCCCTATATACACTCCTTGTTGAGATTGATTGTATATGTTTGGTAAGAGATTTCTAGTAACATTATTTAAGTTTTATGGAAATACATGTGGGTGAAAAAGTATGTGAAAATACGTGTTGTAGTGTTTAAACAACAGTTTTTGTTGTTTAAATACCCTTACCAAACGAGGTCTAAATAACTTAATAAAGAAGTTATGTAACTAAAATTACTCATGAGTGGTATTTTCAATCACACATAATGAGTTAAAGGAACATAACTCCAAATGGTTTTGAGGTTAAACCTTTCCAAATTATATTTTCCTATAAAGTATAAAAAATACTCTCTAAAAATTAATTATTTTCCTCCATAAGTATAATTAAATTATTAGGAGACCAATTGTAATGCTTAGTTATTGCACATTCACAATACTTCTTTCTAGTACCAAAATATTATATGGGTGTCCTTAGAATATTTGATAATAAACCATTTTTAAAATTTTTGGATACTATTTTTATAGGAAATATAAAAAGATATCAAAAAAATTAATTACTTATTTCCTTTCCTAGACAAAGTTTAACTACAAAACTGGTTGTAGTCTAAGGCTATTACCTTACTCAATATCTTTTTATTGTAAGTGAATTTTGACAAATCTATCAATGAATTATATCTTCTTTTTATATCCTCTATGCTTACAAAATTTCTAGAAAATTGAAGATCAATATCTATGTCATCAATAAATTGTTAAAGGCAAAAATGCACTTTTGGTCCTTACATTTTGAGCCTATTCTCAATTTGGTCCCTAAATTGATTTAGCTCCTAGGTCAGTCCCTGATTTTTAAAAATCGTTTTTAAAATAGTCCATGCCGTCAACCCAGTGACAGAAAATGTTGAGGTGGCAAACATTGTGTCCTACTTGTTGACATGGTGTTGATGTGGATATTAAAATATTATTAAAAAAACTTATTTAGCATTTTTGAAATGCCATGTCTAATTTAAATTAATAAAAAATTAAAACAAAAATCCAGGTCAGAAATTTTAAAATAAATAAATAAATAAACATTAATTTAATTAAATTAAGAAAAAAAAAAAAGCTTTTTCAGTTTAAAAAATTGAGTTCCAATCAATTCAAATCGAAAAGAAAGGGCCTTTTCTCTGGAGACGAGGAGGTTTTGGTGTTGTGCTGAGTCTGAGTGGTCATGACCGCCAAGTTCTCCATCTTGTAGCCCCTGTACTCTGATCTCATCGGCAGAGGAGGAAGACTAGCTGGCGAGGGAGGAGGGAGGATGAAGCTGAAGTTAGTCTTGGCTTTGGGATCACGGAGGCTGAGGGCGGCCTCGTTGTAGGCTAGAGTGGCTTCCTCAGTCGTGTCAAAGGTGCCTAGCCACTTACGGGTCTTCTTCCAAGGGTCTCAAATCTCCATCGCAAAATGGCCCCACGGCCTCTTCCGGACGCCTCTAGGTTTGGGGTTTGAACGGGTTGTTGGTTTGAATGGCTTTTGAGTCTTAGGTTGGTTTCAAAGTTTCGGTGGTGTTGTTTTGGTGGTCGGTGGTGTTGTTTCGTTGGTCGGAGATGTTGTTTTGGTGATTGCATCGAGTTTGAATGGGTTGTGGGTCATGGGTTTGAATGAGTTGTGAATCATGGGTTGGTTTAAGAATTGATTTGTGATTTGGTTGGCTAGTTTGGTGGTTCAATGGTGGTAATGGTGGTGGTTCGGTGGTGATTGGTTGAGATATGGGTTTTGGGGTTTGGTTGAGATCTGGGTTTGGGGTTTGGTTCTTTGTTCTGGATGTTGATGGTGGTAGTGGTGGTGGCAGTGGCGGCGTATGGTTTGGGTTTTGGATTTGGAATTTGGATTTTGTTTGGGTGTTTTGAGTTTTAGTATGGGTCTTGGGTTTTGTTTGAGTTTGGGTTTAACTCTCGGTGGTGGGTGGTACTAGGTTGATCGGTGGTGGGTTTTTGGTGGTGATTTGTAGTTAGTGGTGTGGGTGATTGTGGTGGTTGTTTTGGTTGTTGGTGGTGGTTTTAGTTTGTGGGTATGGATTTTTTGTGCTGAGATTGATTTTGAGTGGGTTAGTCAATTGGGTTTGTCTTAATTTGGAGAAAAACATGAAGAATGAAGTTCATGTTCTGGGTTGGAGGTTTCTGGGTTTGACATTTTTCTGGGTTGGAGGTTTGATGATTTTTCTGGGTTGGTTTTCTCATGTGGGTTTGGGTTTGACGATTTTTTCATGTTCTGGAGGTTTCGGTGGAGGATAGGGATTTTGTATGAAATTTTGCATTGTTCTGGGTTTGATTATGCTCTTGTTCTGGGTTTCATTGTTCTTGGATTCGAGAAGAACATGAAGAACAAGTTCTTGTGTTCTTACCTCCTAAAAAATAATGAAAGCAATAATAATAATAAAATTAGATTTAAAAGTTTGTGCTTTTTTTTAAATTAGTTTGAATTAAATTGAAATTGAAAAATATAAATTATTTTTATTTTTTTAATTCAGAAAATGCTGACATGGCATTTAAAAAATGTTAAATATATTTTTTTATTATTATTTTATTAGCCACATCAGCAAACAGTGCATTCCGTTTGCCACCTCAGCATTTTCTGTCACTAGATTGACGGCAGGGACTATTTTAGAAACGATTTTTAAAAATCTGGGACTGACCTAGGAGATAAATCAATTTAAGGACCAAATTGAGAATAGACCCAAAATGTAGGGATCAAAAGTGCATTTTCGCCATTGTTAAATTACAAGTTTTTGTAATTTAAAATTATGCATGAAATATAAGCTTAGAGATCAAATAGTAAATAATATCTGATTGACACAAAATTTGCCATGTGTATTTAGAGCGTAAAGAACATGCAACATGCAACTCAAGGTTGTAATCTTAGGCTAAACCAATTTTGTAGCTAAGTTTTGTCCTTTCTTTCTCATAAATTTTTTTTTTACAAAGTATTTCCTAAATGACAAAATATTGCTACAAATTGGTTATAGTTTTACGTTACAATTTTACTCAATATCTTTTTATTGGAGATGAATTTCGACAAATCCACCATTAGATTACATCTTCTTTTTATATTCTCCATACTTGCAAAGTTTCTAGAAAATTAAAGATCAATAGCTATGTCATCAATAAATTGTTTTAATTGCAAGTTTTTGTAGTCTAAAATTATGCATAAAATATAAGTTTATAGATCATATAGTAAATAATATCTGATTAACATAGAATTTGACATGTATATTAAGATCGTAAAGAACATGCAATTCAATAATTAGATTTTCAAAATATGTAATAATTTTTTTTTTATTAAGTAAGGTTGTAGTCTTAGGCTATAACCAATTTTGTAACTAAACTTGATCCTTTCTATAAGGTTGTAGGGACACGATTTTGGTTAACCCGGTCTTGAACTGTCAAGCCCTGGCTTAATGAGTCCCACACAATGAATTTTGTAGAGTATGGGCTGAAGGACTTGGTTTCGGTTTGCTCAAACGGTTCGTTGCATGTTTCTCATGGATATAGAAGCATGAATCAAGAAAATGGATGGGGAACTAGGAATTTTTATTCACAGTCTTGCTTCCTTACAATGAATTCCTCCCCTCTCTCTGGGGACCTCTTACATATTATATAGGCTCTCTATTATTATCTGGGCCTTACACCTGTTGATCATCCAAACCCCCACTTGAGCACCTGTCCCATCAGACGCCCTTACCAGTTCCCTGTGAGTTGCAGTGACCAAGGTGGCACTGTTCAGGGGTCTTCTCCCCATTAATGCGGCCAGGAGGGTAGCTGGGATGCATTTAATGTGGTGGTTACAGCCTTTGATGGAATATTTGAATCTTCTCTCTTTTCACGTGTCTGGGGTGAGGGCTGCAGTAAACGAGATGCATCGTTGATCTGGATCTTGGAACGTCCGAGGAGGAATCACTCCTCGGACGTGTTTTCTTGGCCCCCCGCTGACTAGAACAGGGATTCTAGGCCGCTGCGTCTCCTCGGAAAGCCTGGTCCTCGGACGGGCCAAGGCCCAACCTACTTGTTACTCTGGGCCGGTTCCCACAATAGCCCCTCAAAACTCCGGGTTCGATCTCCCTCCGAGGAGAAGAAGCGGGGTTTTGACATTTATAAAGGGCGGAACGAATGAAACTCGATCCACACGTGCGGGCGGTTACTTTTAATGCGTTACAATTTTCGAGGCGCGGCCATTTACTCTAGACAACTTTATGTTTCCTTCATCCAACGGCCAGCGTTGCCCCTTGAATTTTTGAGCGGGAGGGATTGTTTCTCTCTCTCACCTACTATATAAAGCGCCAAACAGGTCCCTTTTTCCTTTTATCAGAACAGAGAACTCCAGAGAACTCCGGCGTCCAGAAGTCCACGAGCATCTCCATCCTTCAAATCTCCATAATCGTTTTCGCGAAGTCCCCTTTTGAGATTTTTGATCGCCTCGCCGGTCGTTTAGTGAAAAAATCCGTAAGTTGCGTTCGTTTTGTCGCTTCGAACTCCTCCTCGGATCTTACTTTTCTCCTCGGTCTTTATTTCCATTCCTCCGGTTTGGCCTATATGGGTAGATTCAAAGACCTAGTAGACACCCCGGCTGCCATGGAGGCTTTCCGGGCAAAATACCGCATCTCGCAGGGGGTGGCTTTGCGGTATTGTCCCACAGAAGGAGTATTGCTAGATAGAGATGTGGGCGAAGTGGTCATTCCGATGATTGCCTTTATAGAGGGAGGAATGACCCTCCCCATGCGTAGGATTACCCGGGACTACTTGTTACACCATAGGTTGACACCGCACCAATGTGCCCCAAACATGTTCAGGATACTAGGCTGCATAGATGCTTTAAACGAGCGGATGGGCCTAGGTCTGACTTGGCACGATGTGGTTCACCTGTACGAGTGCCACTTCGTCGAGAAAGGGGGGTATTACCTTAAATCTCGATTTGAGGCGGTTAGACCGATCTCCTGTCTCCCCATATCCAATAAGACCATGAAGGATGACTTCTTCATTGCTTCAGGAGAGTGGAACGATGGTCTTCATTGCCCAACCCGGGCAGGAACTCCAGGTGCGGCGCCTTTAGGGCCAGTCTTTTAGGGAGGGGGCTTAGCTCTTCGGACTCGCCCCCCCCCTTTTTTGCTTATGTCGTAAATCGTATTTTAATTTTAATTTCCTTTTCGGTTGTGTTGCAGATAAAGCGGTGCTTACTCCCAAGCTAAGTCACGTAAACGTTCAGGCCTTGAACTATCTTCTAAGGTCAGAAATCTATGTCACCGAGGACAAACAGTTACGCGCGTGTCATTTGATTTTGGGCCACCAACCACTGACCCGCTCCTTTCAACCCATTGGTCACGCGATAAGAGCCGGTAGCCCAAGGTTGGCCAAGATTGACGTATCCAAGCCCAAGTTCTTGGCAGCAAAGGACCTTAAGCCCGTTGTGTTACCTGGCGCTCGGATTCTTCCACCAGCCGTGCGACTGCCTCCGACAGCCAATC
Source organism: Quercus tomentella (assembly GCA_028535165.1). Lineage (NCBI taxonomy): Eukaryota > Viridiplantae > Streptophyta > Magnoliopsida > Fagales > Fagaceae > Quercus > Quercus tomentella. The sequence continues at coordinate 17,948,310 of JAPQVY010000122.1, forward strand.
TTGACGTTGCTGCGCCAGTTGAAGAAGAGACCGAGTCCTCGCGTCTTTCTCTTGAGGAGGAAATAGACGAGTTCTATTTGGAAGAGGAGGTTCGTGAAGATCCTGAGGGAGAGCAAGATCGAAATTTTGCGATCAGAGCTCCAGTTATTATAACCTGTTCGGACAGCTCTTCAGACAAGGAGGTGGACAATATGGCTGGCAAGGGAAAAACCTTGCGAGAGTTAATGTCATCCCGCGGAAAGGGTCAATCTTCGAAGGTGCATTCGGAGTCGCAGGCCCAAGACTGCCCTCCGGTCGCTCCTCAGGCTCCTTCTGACCTTGGCTCTAAGGTCAATCCGGACCTAAAAAAGAAAAGGCCTGCTGACACCCCTGAGGAAGGCGAGGTGGTGCCCCGCCAGAGCAAGCAGTAGAAGACCACCCGGGGGCAGAAGGGCAAAGGGACTTCCTCCTTAGAGGGCCGAGAGGAAGACAACCGGGCCGAGGTGCGTGTTCAACCACGTACATGGAGCCCGAGGATGGAGCTAGATGGGGTTGCTATCCCTTATACTGCGTCGGTCCGAGAATACAACAGGGGCCGAGCAGGGTATATAGCTGATGTTTTGGAACAGCCGATGCTCCTCCCCCGGGATATGGACGCCTACAGGCGGTTCTCTCAGACCGAGCTTTTTCTGTCCCTTAAAAGGGATCTGGCAATGGTAAGCCGTTCTCCTACCTTTTCGTTAGATTATTGAACATTGTCGTGTTCTGAAATAGTTTTTGCTTTGTTCGCAGATAACTCAACAAGTGTTTGTGGCTGAGGAGTTTTGCCGCAGCAACCGCAGCTTAGCTGATGCGGAGGTCCAGTCTCGGATAGAGGTGGAGAAACTTCTAGGTTCCCTCCAGCATGAGCATTCTGAACTTGTGGAGAAGTTTAAAAAAGAGGAGAAAGAGCGCCGAAGTGCTGAGGCCGACTTGAAGACCGTTGAAGCCCAAGCGGAGGATCAACGCCAAAAGTTGTACGTGACCGAGACCAGTTTAGCCACTGAAAAACAAACAGTTCTGGATCTCAGGGCCACGCTACAAAAGGCTGAGGAAGAGGCCCGATGGGCCAAAGAAGAGGCTCAGCTGCTGCGGGAGGCTGCCGAGGCTGAAAAGAAAGCTGCCTATCAGCTCGGGGTTGAAGAGACTGAAGCTAGGCTTTCCGAGGAGATTCCGGAGGTGTGTAGGGATTACTGCAGCATCTCATGGGCTCACGCCCTTGATGCCGCAGGAATTCCTGCAGATTCGGCACTAAGGTTGCCCGAGAAGGTTTTCTTTCCGTCGGAGATCCGAGAGAATCCTGACGGTGCTCCTGAAGCTCTTGAGCAGGTCCCGGCTATATCTGGTGTCGTTCCTCTGCCTGATAAGGCCAAGGATTCTGCGAAGGCGTCCGTCCCCGAGGTTCCTCCTCCTCAACCAGAGCAGAAAGAGACTCCCCCTGCTATGGTCTAGATTTTAGGTTTTTGAGCATTGCCCACCTCTTTCTTCTTCTTTTTGTATGAGGGTTGTCTTGTTTTTGCTCATTTGTAAAGACCCCTCATTGTAATGATTTCGGAGGATTAATATAGAACATTTCCTTTGTTTCTTCTTTTTCCCTCTTTTTTTTTTTGTGGATGTCTTCTGATATTATCCCTTTATTTATTGTTTACAATGATACGAATATATATACGGACAAGAGAGATGGATATCGTTTAAAAACTTTTGATAATTGGGATAATTTGCATAAGTAGTAATCACCCTTAGTCCTGTGTTCCGAGGAGCCATGCAGGGCTTCGATAATTGCGTAAGTAATAATTTCCCCTAAGCCTGTGGTCCGAGGAGCCACGCAGGACTTAGGTTCTGTTTAAAACTTGGAATAATTGCGTAAGTAATAATTTCCCCTAAGCCTGTGTTTCGAGGAGCCATGCAGGACTTAGGTTCTGTTTAAAACCTTGAATAAATTGCCTAAGTAATAATTTCCCCTAAGCCTGTGGTCCGAGGAGCCATGCAGGACTTAGGTTCTGTTTAAAACCTTGAATAAATTGCCTAAGTAATAATTTCCCCTAAGCCTGTGGTCCGAGGAGCCATGCAGGACTTAGGTTCTGTTTAAAACCTGGAATAAATTGCCTAAGTAATAATTTCCCCTAAGCCTGTGGTCCGAGGAGCCATGCAGGACTTAGGTTCTGTTTAAAACCTGGAATAATTGCGTGAGTAATAATTTCCCCTAAGCCTGTGGTCCGAGGAACCATGTAGGACTTAGGTTCTGTTTAAAACCTTGAATAAATTGCCTAAGTAATAATTTCCCCTAAGCCTGTGGTCCGAGGAGCCATGCAGGACTTAGGTTCTGTTTAAAACCTGGAATAATTGCGCAGATCAGCGGGTACAGGATAATCATGGAACAAAGCATGGGCAAAGCCATTTTCATTAATAATAGTATCTCCTTAGATTGTTTACATTCCATGGTCGAGGTACAGTTTTTTCATCCAGATCTTCTAGATAATAAGCACCTATCCCGGCTACAGATGTGATGCGATACGGTCCTTCCCAATTGGGCCCCAGCTTGCCCCAAGAGGGATTTTTCGCGCTGCCGAGAATCTTTCTCATCACGAGATCACCCGGACCTAAAGGTCGCAGTTTGACGTTGGCGTCATATCCTTGTCTCAGCTTCTGATGATAATAGGCCATGTGGATTGTGGCTCTTTCCCTTCTATCCTCGGCTAAATCCAGACTTTTTCCCAGTGACTCATCGTTACTGTCCGGGGTAAAGGAGCTAGACCTCAGTGTGGGAAAGTTGTTCTCGATTGGGAGCACGGCCTCAGCCCCATAAGTCATCGAAAAAGGGGTTTCACCGGTTGATCGTCGCGGCGTTGTCCGATAGGTCCATAAGACGTGTGGGAGCTCCTCCACCCATCTCCCCTTTGCCTCGTCCAGCCTTTTCTTTAGTCCATTCACTATGACCTTGTTCACGGCCTCAACCTGTCCGTTTCCCTGGGGGTAGGCGGGAGTGGAGTATCGGTTAATGATCCCAAACTCACGGCAATACTCTCTAAAGTTCTTGCTGTCGAATTGGAGACCGTTGTCTGAAATGAGTGTGTGTGGGGTTCCGAAGCGGGTAATAATGTTCTTCCAGACGAATTTCTGGGCATCCACGTCCCTAATGTTGGCCAAAGGTTCAGCTTCCACCCATTTGGTGAAGTAGTCGGTTCCGACTATTAGGTATCGTTTGTTCCCCGCAGCTTTGGGGAGAGGACCGACAATATCAAGTCCCCACTGCGCGAACGGCCAAGGACTGGAGAGGGGGTTGAGGGTACCTCCGAGCTTATGGATATTTGGGGCGAATCTTTGGCACTGGTCACACTTCTTGACGTACTCTTGGGCCTCTCTTTGCATGTTTGACCACCAGTATCCCTGGGTGAGTGCCCTGTGTGCTAGCGACCTCCCTCCGGTGTGACTTCCACAAATCCCCTCGTGTAACTCCTCGAGTAGAGATTCGGATTCTTCTGGATGTATGCAAAGTAGATATGGCCCGGAGTAGGAGCGCCGATATAGTTTGTGGTCCTCCGACAACCAGAACCGAGGAGCATTCCTCCGTATCTTCTCTGCCTCCAATTTTCCCTCGGGTAGGATGTCGCCTTGGAGGAAGTTTTTTATGGGATCCATCCAGCTGGGATTCTTTCTGATCTGATGGACCTGTGCCGGGTCTATTGCAATGGGGCTCGCTTGGGCTAGATCCTCGACCAGGATCATTCATGGCAGATCATGCACCGAGGACGTGGCGAGGGTGGCCAGCGAGTCTGCATGGGTGTTTGCATTCCGGGAGACGTGTGTCAGGTTGAAGGATTCAAAACTCGACTGCAGGCGTTTGACTCGTCCCAGATATTCTTGCATTCTTGCATCTCTAGCTTCCAGCTCGCCTGTCACTTGGCCAACAACCAACTTAGAGTCCGAGAACGCTTCTATAACCCCTCCGCCCAATCTTCGAACCATCGTCATCCCTTGAAGCAAGGCTTCGTACTCGGCCTCATTGTTTGTAGCCGAGAACCCGAGTCTCAATGATTTCTCAATGGCAACACCGTCCAGCGATATCAAAACTATTCCAATTCCGGATCCTCTCTGATTGGCCGCGCCATCCACGTAGATCTTCCAATGCACGGTCCCCACTGCTGAAATTGCACCAACCGATTTTCCATCCATGTCTTTCCTCTCGGTTATTATTTCTTCCGAGGGTTCAGCAAACTCCGCGACTAAGTCTGCGAGGACTTGACCTTTGATGGAGGATCGGGGCATATATTTAATATCAAAAGCCCCCAGAAGCGCACTCCACATGGCGATCCTTCCTGTGTAGTCGGCACTTCGAAGGACCGCTCGGAGGGGAAGCTGGGTTAAAACGATGACCGTGTGTGCCTGAAAGTAGTGAGGGAGCTTTCGTGTGGCGTGCACTATTGCCAGAATTGCTTTTTCCAAAGGTAAGTATCGCACCTCGGCCTCGTGTAATGATTTGCTCACGTAGTAAACCGGTCGCTGCACCCCGCTATCATCTCGTACCAATACCAAACTTACAGCATGGGGAGCTACGGCCACATATGCAAATAATACCTCGTCTGCCTCAGGGCTGGACATGATGGGGGGTCGCGACAGATATTCCTTAAGTTGCTGAAAGGCCCGAACACAGTCCTCCGACCATTCGAACCCTTTCCATTTATTAGTCAAGAGGTAGAAGGGCCGACATCGATCCGCAGATCGTGATATGAACCTATTTAACGCTGCGATCATGCCAGTGAGCTTCTGTACTTCTTTCGGATTCCGAGGAGCTTGTAGTCTGTTATTTGCTTTGATTTGATCAGGGCTTACTTCTATTCCCCTGTGGGTTACCATATACCCTAAGAACCTTCCCGACCCGACCCCGAATGAACACTTGGAGGCATTGAGTCGCAACTTGTGCTCCCTTAATATAGCAAAGATGACTTCAAGGTCTTTCACGTGCTCGGACACTATTTTACTTTTTACAACCATGTCGTCTATGTACACCTCAATGATTTTGCCTAGCTGTGGCTCGAACATCCGGGTCATCATTCTTTGGTAGGTTGATCCTGCGTTCTTTAGTCCGAACGGCATCACCTTATAATGATAGTTTCCGACGGGTGTCATGAAGGCCGTCTTCTCCTGATCTTCTAACGCAAGGGGTATCTGATGATAGCCCTGGAAGGCATCCAGGAAACTCATTCGAGGGTGTCCCACCGTCGCGTCCACCAACCGGTCAATTCGAGGTAAGGGAAATGGATCCTTCGGGCACGCCTTATTTAGGTCCGTGAAGTCCACGCAGACCCTCCACTTCCCCGTTTTCTTCCTTACCACCACTGTGTTTGCCAACCATTCGGGGTAAAAGACCTCCTTGATAGCCCCTGCTCTTTTCAGCTTTGCCACTTCGTCTCTTACAGCACTAGCATGTTCTTTTGAGGGGCGTCGAGGTGGTTGCTTCTTCGGAGTGGAAGAGGGATTAACATTCAGGTAGTGACAAATGAGGCTAGGATCAACCCCTGGGGCGTCGTAAGCGTCCCATGCAAACACATCGACATTTCTTCTGAGAAATCCGACCAATTCCTCTTTTTCTTGTAAAGGCAGCTCGGATCCGACCTGGAAAAACTGTTCCGGGTCGTCGTTGACAATGAACCTATCTAAGTTTTCACACCTTATCTCCTCGGCTGGCTCACCGTCCTGCCCTGCCGAGGGGGCTGGTTGCTATAAGTTCTCAGGGGCCGAGGACTCAGCCTGGGACCGATGCAGAATGGCGGCCACCATACACTGCCTGGACACGGTTTGATCTCCACGAATCTCTTCTACCTGGCCCCTGGACGGGTATTTTACTTTTTGGTGAAGTGTGGAGGATACGGCTTCTAGGGCGTGGATCCATGGCCTGGCCACTATCGCTGTATAGGGTGAGTAAGCATCGACCACGATAAAATTTATTTCCACTACCTCCGATCCAGTCTGGACGGGCAGCTTGATTTGCCCCTTGGGCGTAACAGTCTTCCCTTCGAAGCTGATAAGGGGAGAGTCATAGGCTGTTAGATCCTCCGGCCTCAGGTTCAGCCCCTTGTATAGGTCGGGGTACATTATCTCTACTGCACTTCCTGTGTCTACTAACACCCTTTTCACGTCGAAACCTCCAATTCTCAACGTAACCACTAAGGCGTCGTCGTGAGGTTGGATGGTTCCTCTCTTATCTTCGTCCGAGAATCCCAGTATCAGAGAGCTTTCCTTTTTAGACTTTTTAGGTTCCCTTCGCCCGTCCTCAGAGGGGAGCCGACCAACGGCTAAAACCCTGAAAGGGGGTGGCCCGGTTCTTCCTGGTGCGGCAAGGATGACATGTATCGTGCCGGTGGGGGGTCTCAACGACGCGTCCTTTCGGGGCTCTTGCACTACTTGACCTGGGTGGCCGCTTGAGGGGTGCAGAAGATGACGTAACTTCCCTTCTCGGACCAACTGATCCAGGTGGCTCCACAGATTCCTACAGTCCTCAGTAGTATGCCCATTGTCCTGATGATAGTGACAGTATAGGTTCTGGTTTCGTTTGGAAGGGTCTCCAGCCATCTTTCCCGGCCATCTGAAATAGGGTTCGTTCCTTACTTTATCCAGCACCTGTTGTACTGGCTCTCGGAATATGGCATTCACTGTTTGCGTGTTACTCTGTCCAGCCTGTCGCGAAAAATCTCTCCTCGGCTGGTTATGGTTATATCGTTCCGACTTGAAATCGTTTGCTTTGGGAAGAGTGGTCTTTTCCTTTCCCTTTCCTTGCAACTGATCTTCCTCCACTCTTTTGTACTTGTCGATCCTGTCCATCAACTGATGAACGTTGGCAACTGGCTTGCCAGTGAGAGATTTTCTTAAGCCATGCTCGGTGGGGAGGCCGCTTTTGAATGTGCTGATAGCAACATCATCATGGTTATTATCTAACTCGTTATACACCTCCCAATATCTGTCCGAATATGCTTTCAGGGTCTCTCCCTCGTGCATGGACAGGGACAACAGCGAACTCAGGGGCCGAGGGACCCTGGTGTTTGTAATAAAGCGGGAGCAGAAGGCCTGAGTGAGCTGCTTGTATGAGCCTATGGAATTTGTCTTCAGGCCATTGAACCATCTCATCGCCATTGATCCCAAGCTGGAGGGGAAGACTTTGCACATTAGGGCTTCATTTTGTGAGTAGATAGCCATTTTCTGATTAAACTGACTCACGTGCTCTACAGGGTCCGCTCGGCCGTTATAGATGGCGAACACTGGTTGGTTGAAGCGTCGAGGCATCTTAGCCCCTTCGATCCTATGCATGAAGGGTGACCTTGAAATCTGGTCCAGCGCCCTATTCATAGCATCATTTCCCGAACCCTTGTTGGATGGGCTTTCATGTTTCCGCACAGGGCGCGGTTCCCTCTCGTAAGAAAAGGTTTCGCTCGGGGGGGTCCTTGACCTCCGTCGATAACTCGCATCCTCCCCATTAGAGGACTCGTCTGAGCCAGAGGGAGATCATTTTCGTGTCACACGCCTTAGCTCCCTTTTCAGGTCAGCTATCTCTCGCTGCATGGCCTGATGACTGTTTCGCCTCTAGGATACGTGACTGCCTATCTGGGTGTGACTCTGGCCTGTCTGGGCAGGATGCACGCTTCCCTCACGATTCCCCCTGCCGTCTTGGTTGGCAAGGTTATCTAGCCTCTGAGACTCGATGGGTTGTGTCTGTTGAGAGTTACCTTGTTGAGGGTTTTCCTGGTGTGGGCCTGGTTCTGCCATGCTCGACCGTCGTGCTAACTGATACCCTAGTCCTTCCCACAGACGGCGCCAATTGTAGGGACACGATTTTGGTTAACCCGGTCTTGAACTATCAAGCCCTGGCTTAATGAGTCCCACACAATGAATTTTGTAGAGTATGGGCTGAAGGACTTGGTTTCGGTTTGCTCAAACGGTTCGTTGCATGTTTCTTATGGATATAGAAGCATGAATCAAGAAAATGGATGGGGAACTAGGAATTTTTATTCACAGTCCTGCTTCCTTACAATGAATTCCTCCCCTCTCTTTGGGGACCTCTTACATATTATATAGGCTCTCTATTATTATCTGGGCCTTACACCTGTTGATCATCCAAACCCCCACTTGAGCACCTGTCCCATCAGACGCCCTTACCAGTTCCCTGTGAGTTGCAGTGACCAAGGTGGCACTGTTCAGGGGTCTTCTCCCCATTAATGCGGCCAGGAGGGTAGCTGGGATGCATTTAATGTGGTGGTTACAGCCTTTGATGGAATATTTGAATCTTCTCTCTTTTCACGTGTCTGGGGTGAGGGCTGCAGTAAACGAGATGTATCGTTGATCTGGATCTTGGAACGTCCGAGGAGGAATCACTCCTCGGACGTGTTTTCTTGGCCCCCTGCTGACTAGAACAGGGAGTCTGGGCCGCTGCGTCTCCTCGGAAAGCCTGGTCCTCAGACGGGCCAAGGCCCAACCTACTTGTTACTCTGGGCCGGTTCCCACAAAGGTTATAACTAGTTTTGTAGCTAAACTTTATCATTTTCTTAAACTAATGTATTTAAAAGTTAAAACATCAACTAACAAAATCCTATTAATATATATGAAATGTAATTCCACTAATCTTCAACATCCGTATGCACCCAACCTCTTTTAAATACAAACGTCTCTCTCTTTATTTATTTTTTTGAAGAGAGTTTTAACCTATGGCGTCCACTCCTGATGATAGCTCTTTATCATCAGACCAAGGCACCAATCAGTTTTTGGTGTAGTCGGGAATTGAACCCCAGATCTCTTATACAACCATCAGAGACTTTACCAGTTAAGCTAACTGGAACCTACATCTCTCTCTTTATTTGATTCTTTATTTCATTAGCATTACTCAAATATTAATGGTTTGTTATTAAAAAGTTAGCGATAATTTATTGAAATGTCTAACTTTAAAGCGACAACTAGCTTGTCATTCGTGCTTGAAGTGTAATGATAAATTCATTTGTAGTCATTGCCAATGTCCTTTGGTCTAATGGAATCTCCAACTCTATGGTGAGTACACATTCAGGGTTTGATCTTAGCATTTTCAATTAACAAATATATATATATACACACACTTTAGTCATTGTCCTAGAAAGCAGCAGACTAAATAAACGATTTACATATATTATAGCTAAATGAGATTAGAAATTTTAAATGAGAGATTTAAAATGTGGTTATTTAAAAAAAAAGGGTAAGTACTAAGATTTGGATATACTTGATATTATTAAATTTTGTTGTCAACCAGTTGGTTGAGGCGGCAAGTTGCTGATCCTGGACTATGTCATTCTTATAGAAAAAATAAGTATATTTCTTTGTGACTTATTTATAAATACTTAATTTGTATATAGTTATCAAAACTGTTTCGAGCATTGACCTATTAAGGGTGTGGTATAATGGTCACAGATTCAATCGTAGGGTCATAAGTTTATCATTGGTGATAGGCCAAAAACATATTAACCCCTTGTGATGAATTATTTGATTAATTAGCCAAATTTATTAATTAATCAAATTAATATGCAGTTGTACGTGGCAGCACAAACAAATCACCAATTAACTAAAGTATTCCATGGAAAATAAATTGACACAATTATTTATTTACGAATGGGGAAAACCTACACGGCAAAAACTCTATTAGGTAATTTTAAGGTCACTACTCTCGAGAATCCACTATTATCACAACAAGCGGGTACAAGTAAAGGAATCTCAGTACCTTATACCAACCTGCAGTTGAACCCTTACCCCAATACCCAATTGGACTTGTATAGTATTGACAATCTTTCATTTTCAATGCACGGCTCTCAGTACGTGACTAACCAATTGCGCGGATCCTAGTACGCAACTTGATCACCAACTTGAAAAGGATGCTGGCTACAAAGTTCTTCAGTTCATCACACGATGAAGATTATGAAGTTGTTTGGTCACAAAACCCTATGGTGCACAAACACAGCAGCTTCTTCAAGAACTAGGGCAAACTAGGTTTCCGGTCACACTATTCTTCACACTTGTGGAATTGTGCTCTTGTGCAACTTGTGTCATCTTTTACAGTCCTTAAAATAATCCTTATATATGTTTAGGGTTGTGAGAAAAGAAAGCCCAAACATATATTCACTGATTGGATGAAAATTAGCTTGAAAAACTGAACTTCATAAACCTCGATAGATAGGGTATCTATCGAGATAGCTGTCAAGTTTCGGGTTTCACAGCTTTTTAAATCTCAATAGATGCTAGCTGTTGAACTTTAATGAACAATACTTTCTCACTTGATTCTTGGACAGACTTGCATGACTTTAACACTTGAACTTGAAACCTTGTTTCTTGAAGTATTAAACACATGAACGTTCAATTAAGTGTATAAAACACTATGAACGTTTAGACCCCCAATTAACAAATTACTAATTCAAGCTTAATATCAAACAATTAATATGCGGAATATGAATATAAGCTTGAAATAGAATTGATAAACAATCTAAACCAAATAAAATCACATCCACAATAGAAATTAAATGGCAAAGATTAAGGGAAAAGAGATGCAAACACAAGGACAACACAACGATGTGTTATCGAAGAGGAAACCGAAGTCCTCGGCGTAAAACCTCTCCACCGCTCTCCAAGCGGTAAATAATCCACTAAAGAATGTAGTTGGGATACATGAACAGAAGAAGACCCTCTAAGCCTAATCTACCCAGTGTTCCTAAGCCCTCTGAGCTCCTACTTCAACGAGGTTGCGCCGAACCTATTTCTTCTTTAGTTTACCGGATTCCGCTACTGACCATAGCATCAACCAATATGAAATTGGTCCCTTCCTAACTACTTCCCAAACACCAAATGGCCTTCTCACAGATGTGGGTATGGTGAGAAAAGGTTTTGGTAATAAACCTCTCAAGGATGTAACAATGGAGATGGTGAGAGTAAAAAAATTTGAAGAGTCTTTTTGTGAAGATTGTGGATGAGTCAATCTTGTTTCTTTCTAGGGTTTCTCTCTCAAAATTCTCTCTGGAAGCTCTCTACATTTCGTGGGTATAAGGGTCTATATATAGTAGGGTGAGAAAGGAATGCGAAGAGTCAGTTTTTCCCAAACAGGGTGGTCTGGCGACTTGGCCTCGTGAATGGACTGAGTCGCGGGTTCAAGTTGCGAGCTAACGGCCTGGCCAGCCTAGGGCTTTTGTCCTGTAGTGCAACAGCTGGCATGACACTTCAACTTCTGGCATGCTTGGCACGTGTGCAACTTCTGGCGGCTTGCAAGCCGCGAGCCACTCGCGAGATCCAGTCGCGAGTCCCTGCTTCTTTGAACAATCTTGAGCATTTCTTCACACACTACCCTTACATGATTTCCACCTAAATACAGGGTTATTAATTGCTAAAGTACAAGCAAATTTGGCACGGAATAAAGCTAACAAGATGGTTGATAAAATTTCAACCTTACAACAACCTCAAATGTATATATATCAACAAGTACAAGGTTTGCTATCACGAAGTGATCATAAGATCTAAAGTACATGAACAATGTATCTAAAATATAGAGAAAAGAAAAAGATACATGAAATTCTCAATACATCCCTCAAACAGTAGTACTAATAGAATCAATACTAGGAGAAAAGAAATCATACCCTAAACCAGTTCAGTCAAAAGCAGAATTCTGAAGACTGAACATCTCATCGAGCTTAACACTTGAAGTCCTTTCCAATTAAGCTCTAACTTGGAATAGTTCTACCTCAAGCTTTTTGGTCTTCTCAACCAAGAAATTATTTTCAAATCTCAGTGCTCCAATAGTTTGATTGGCTTCATCAAACTTTGTAGAGATTTCTTCTCGCTTAAGCTCCACATCACTAAGCTTCTTGGTGGCCAACCTATACAACTTCTTGTGCTTTTTTTAGACCTTGTATAACTTTGCATAGGTTGTGTGGATGTCATCTTGTTCATCCATCTTCTCAAACTTAGACTCTACCAATTCCTCTTCTTCATCCACATCTTCAACAATTTCCTCAGTAGGATTTATAGTGGCAGTGAAGGCATTTAGGATTCCGTCATCCTCATTATCGGAGTCATCCTCAGGCTCGATGTTACTCAAGGTACCAGCATGTGCCTTGCTCTTCCCAATGGTCTTGAGATAAGTAGGGCACTCTTGTTTTATATGACCGAAACCTTGACACCCAAAGCACTTTGGTCCTGAGGGAACAGTGTGCTAACCACCATCCCTAGCATCCTTCTTCCCTTTGTCTTGGCTCTTAGATTGAGAAGAACTTAACTATCTATGGTCCTTGTCGAAGCCCTTTGCATTGGCATTCTTCATGAACTTCTTGAATTGCCTGGTGATGTAGGACTTCATCTTAGAATTTTCGTCATCTGAAGACTTATTAGTGTCATTGCTCTTGACTTTCAAAGCCATGCTTTTGCTCTTGCTTGATTTCCCTATCCTTGTCAAACCCAACTCATAGGTCTGCAGATTGCCAACCAACTCTGTCAAAGGAATTTTGTCAATATCCTTTGACTCCTCAATCACGGTGATCTTGGCATGGAATCTCTCAGGTAGAGATCTGATCACCTTTCTCACAATCTTAGGTTTAGGAATGGTTTCCCTAAGATTAAACGCTGAGTTCACTATGTCCTTGAGCTTGGCATAGAACTCATCGAACGACTCATCCTCCTCCATCTTGATCTCTTCAAAGCTGGTAGTGAGCCTCTAAAGCTTTGAATCCTTGACAGCCTTGGTTCCTTAATAGGTTGTCTGGAGGATGGTTCATGCTTCCTTAGCAGTTTCAGTGGAGGATATCTTCTTGAACTCCTCATTTGAGACTGCACTAAATAGAGCATTCAATGCCCTGCTGTTGAAGTTTGCCGCCTTGATCTTAGCATCATCCCAATCGGCTGGCGCTTCCGTAGGCTTGGTCCAGCCTATCTCCACAGTTTGCCATACTTTCTCATCTAAATATTACAAAAAAGCTCTCATGCGTACTTTCCAGTATACATAGTTAGTGCCATCAAATAAACGAGGTATAATAAGTAACTGTCCTCTATCCATGACAAATAGGGGTTAATGGATCACACAGCAACAATTAACCCTAATCAGAGTGTGCCTGCTTTGATACCACTTGATAAGCCAAAAACGTATTGACTCCTTATGATGAATTACTTGATTAATTAGCCAAGTTTATTAATTAATCAAATTAACATGCAATTGTACATGACATCACAAACAAATCACCAATTAACTAAAGTATGCAGCGGAAAATAAATTGATACGGTGATTTGTTGACGAATGAGGAAAACCTACACAGTAAAAACTTCACCGGGTGATTTTAAGATCACCATTCCCGAGAATCTACTATTATTACAACAAGCGATTACAAATAAAGGAATCCCAGTACTTTATACCAATCTACAGTTAAACCCTTATCCCAATACCCAATTGGACTTGTTTTGTAGTGACAATCTCTCATTTTCAGTGCACGGCTCCTAGTACATGACTAACCAATTGCATGGATCCCAGTACGCGAGTTGATCACAACTTGAGAAGGATGTTGGCTGCAAAGTTTTTCAGTTCATCATATGATGAAGATCATGAAGTTGCTTGGTCACAAAACCCTATGGTGCACAAACACAGCAGCTTCTTCAAGAACTAGGGCAAACTAGGTTTCCGATCACACTATTCTTCACACTTATGGAATTGTACTCTTGTGCAACTTGTGTCACCTTTTACGGCCCTTAAAATAATCCTTATATATGTTTAGGGTTGTGAGAAAAGAAAACCCAAACATATTTTCAAGGATTGGATGAAAATTAGCTTGAAAAACTAAACTTCATAAATCTCGACAAATAAGATATCTATCGAGATAGCTGTCGAATTTTGGGCTTCATAGCTTTTTAAACTTCAATACATGCTAGCTGTCGAACTTTAATGAACAATACTTTCTCACTTGATTCTTGGACAGACTTGCATGGTTTTAACACTTGAACTTGAAACCTTGTTTCTTAAAATATTAAACACATCCTAGATCTATTCAATTACAAGTAAAGTGTATTTTGTCAAAGGATTAGCCAATTACATAAAATAGTGACATATGTTCCTAACATTGAATCACATATGTCCTAAAAATTGGATTAATAATTAATTTTTAATATATATATATATATATATAATTAATTAAAGAATAAATAAATAAATAAACAAAAACAAAGATAAACGATTAAAAAAAGGAGACGTTATTTAATTTCAACACAAACATGTAAGTATAAAAAAAGATTGAAATTAATAAATAAAAAAATTATTAATTGTTAAGAAAAATATTTCAAATATAGACTTCATGTTTTTTTATAAATAAACAAAAAAAAAATATATATTACACTTCAATTGATCTTTTAACTACCCAAAAATAAAACTGCAAAATGGAAGTCTTTTTTGTTATTGCAATATAATAAATTTTGTTAACGTTTATTATCTTTTTCAAAAAATTTATTTAAATTCATTCATTATGAAAATCTATTGAAAAGAAACAACTAGTTTTCCAGAAAATAATATTAACTAGAAGTACTTTTAAATAATATGAAAATAATTTCAATTTGGCTTAGAGTGGATTTAAACTTTAAAGCCTAATACAAGGTACTTAGCACGAAATTAGAGTGAACCATCTTAATTTTACTTTAATTTTGTATTGTATGTAATATATGAGTTCCTCTCGTTTGATATCCTAAATCCCACCTAGTGAGTAGTGACCGCTTTACGAATTATACAAATCTAATTAAAAAAAAGAAGTTGAATATATTGCCATCAAACCATGAGTCAAGTCGTGAGTCAAGTCGCCGAGAAGAGCAAAACTATTGTGATTGCCAATTAAGCCAAAGAGAGCAGAGCTACTGGTGCTGCCATGGAGAATTCACAGCCGCAATATCTCTGATGGTATCGCTTCTTCTTTTTTTAGGAAAAACAAAATTAGAGATTATTTTTATGAAATTGGTTGAACGAGTTACGAATCTAAATGATTATGGATTTTTATTTTTTTGTTTTTGAATGGGTCTTTTGTTGAATATTTTAATTATTTGTTGTTATATGGCCTAATTTTGTTATTGTTTGAGTTATTTTTTTTGTTATCTAGGCTAATTTTATTGTTGTGATTTAGACTATTATAGTTTTATTTAAAGTATTAAGGATTATGTTTGAGGTCAAAATTATTTTTGTGAGAAATACTACATCCACAACATTTTCATAAAAAATCATAGGTAAAAGGTTATTATTGAGGGATAAATAAATAAAAAATGTTAGCAGTGGGTCGTCAAGTTTAAAATCAATAACAACTTGCCACCGAAGATATGTTATGAAATTACTATAAAAATGTTGTAAATACAGTATTACTTTATTTTTATTAAACAAAAATTATTGAGATTCTTACACTACAAAAAAAGGGGGCTATCCCAGCGTTTTTAAAAGCGCTGGGATAGCCCCAGAAAACGCTGGGATAGGGTCAAAACTCCTATCCCGGCGTTTTTTTCCCCGGCGCTTCAAACCGCCGTGGTTTGAATGTCGGGATAGGGTCGCCGGACCTGTCCCAGCGCTTTTCAAAAGCTCCGGGACAGGTCCTGGCGCTTTTCAGACCCTATTCCGGCGTTTTTACTTGCGTCGGGATAGCCTTTACGAAAATGTAAATATAACCTATACCAGCGCTTTTATAAGCGCTGGAATAGGTTATACCTATGCCAGCGTTTTCAAAAGCGCTGGTATAGGTCTTAAATGAATAAAATTTAAAAGACCTATACCAGCGCTTTTGAAAATGCTGGCATAGGTATAACCTATTCCAGCGCTTTTAAAAGCGCTGGTATAGGTCTTCAATGAATATAAAAAAGGCCCTATTGCAGCGCTTCTCAAAACGCTGCAATAGGGCCTTTTTTTTAAAAAAAAAAATTCAATTTTATAGCACCTGAAATGTACCTACGATACATATTTTCCAATACATATTTTATAAATGAACCACAATTTATATTTTCTAATAGCAAATACAATACCACATTAAACCAACAAACTAAATATATTTACTTATAATTATTTACAATAGCAAATACGATACTTATCGATGATGAAAAATCTGAACTTAATCATGGGTAATAATCAAGAATATCTTCAACTGTTGGTTGTAATGAAGAGCCATACTTTCTGACTCATCCAACTCAATCTTCCACTTTCACTACTTGTCTCATACTTGGCCTTGCACTTGGGTCAGGGTAGGAACACAAGAAGCCCAAGTGAAGCACATTCTCCACTTCCCTCCTCATCAAACCCACCTCTAGCCCTCAATCTCTCATCAAGGGCATTAAGTAATTATCCTTGAACATAAATTACCATGCCCATTCTTCCCAAAAAAAAAAAGGCTCCTACTAACAACAACAGATGATTAGTTTAGGAAATTAATTCTAATGGAGGTAATAAGTTCTGTGGATAACAATAATGATTTATCTATTGCTAATAAAAAGCAAAGAAGCCATTACTCTGCCAATTTTGTTTTGCAAAAATATAGATATCAAGTAACTTTCAGAACATATATATGGCAATGCTGAGCAATGTGGGCAAACTTCCATCTTAATCATTTTTGAAGCCTGAAAAGATAACCTAACATGGTCCTATTAACATCATTGAAGATTTGAGCAACATGCAAAACAACTTTGACTTAGGAAATAATTGCAATTGCAATTTCAATTTTAAAACTTTTGAATTGCCTGCATTATCTCTGCAGCGTTGTCATACAAGTGGATTAATAATCCAAATCAGTAGGAGGCAAATCAAGAGGTATCCTAAGCTTGTATGCACTACAACCCATGTAACTTTTCAAAAAAACGTTCCTTTAAAATTGATTAGTCAGATAGTTAATGAAAACCTGAAAATGACAAGTTAGATGCTAAAATCAAATCATGATGCGATATTTTTTTTTTTCTTGAGTTGTGTCTTCATCTTAACCAATTATAGGACTTCACAACCCAGTAGCATGATAATCAAACAATTTTCAAAATATATTTATAAGTAATTACATAATAAACCCCAGAGCTTGGTATTAGCGTCAAACTAAACCTAAAAGTTTTGATTGCACTGATGTCAACCCTATAATCTTAAAAGTGTTACAATGTGCTCTTAGTAAGTCTTTGAATTTGTTAACTAAAAATAATGGAAATCCATATAAGTTGTACTTAGAATTTATCTAAGCAATAAAAATTCTACACGAGAGTTGCAGATGGTATTTTGGCACAAAACAAAATTCAGAAAACGGTTTATTTATATGTAAAACCTAATCAATAAACACAATTTAATGAAGATGCCATCATTTTGTAAGTTTATACTGTCATTTTATCGTTCATGTGAAAGGCCTTTAGCCTCCAAATAGCTCTCAAGTGCAGTTTGCTTGAATTTTAAATATCTCTAGTTAATTAAACCTTAATGAAGATCTAGATTGCAACAATTTTGAAACTAAAGGGTGGATATTGATGGAATGAGAAACACGAGTTAATTTGAAAATCACCCTAGAATTATAGGAGGATTTATGTAATTTTCTTAAGTGAAAGGGAAATCATACATCTGCATCATGCTCACATTTTCAAGAAATGGACCTGGCTGCATAACTTTAATTTTCTATTGTAATAATAAGTACAGAACAGCTACCAACCTTATCATGTTCTTCAAAATTTTCTGATGACTCGAGATCCATTTCAGCAAAGAATGCCTCCAATACAAAAGCTACAATCTGAAATTACATGAAAAACAAACTCTAAAGTTAATCTTCATTTGTTTGGGTAATTAATACACAATTGTTTTGAAAAGAGGAACACCTCATGTCAACAGGACATTATAAAGCAAACCTAAAGCAATACAATTCACAAAAATTGCAACCTAAAAGAAGTAGAATAAATAAACTCTACATTAGAACATGCTTCTAAAGCCCAATTCAAACTACAACTGCCTAAAAAATAATAAATCAGATCGATAACCGAAAGCTCAATATCATTAAAATGTATAATTGTTTCTTTCTCTCAAAATTACCCTCATTAAGCAAAGGGACATCTTTTCCAAGTAGAGCTTCTTCATTTACTAAACAAATAAATTTAAGATTAAGACAACAATGCCACAGCAGAAAAGGCTTCTCATATTCCAAATTCCCGATAAGAAAATCCTTAAAATGTTAAAATTAAGTCATTCTCAACAACCCTATCTGGAGTCACATGTAAAATCTTTAGGATGGAATCAGGGCCCCTAACTTAGCCAAACCAAAACTGTTCTTTGTTATGGGCTGACCCTTGTGAAGTTACTATGTATGAATGCTTCATACATAAAGGTAATTACTGACACTCTCTATGTGAAATTTTAGCAAACAAAATTGTAATGACATATTCAACTTTGGTTTTAGTCAATTACTGAAAATCTGTTTCTGCAGCATCTTAGTCATAAATTGCAAAACAATCAAATGGCAGGCATTTTGCTTCTGCAACACATGGAGAAAGGGCCAATAAGCTTTAGCTCAAATGGCACCTCCTTCTCCTGTAGTGGGTTCAGACCACACTAAGTGTTTGTGTAACTTATTAATTTTAAAAAGCATATAGGCAACATGGATGGAAAAAAAATGGAGCAAAAGTTAATAAAACTTACCAAATTTAAAAGCAATAACACAGTTATTAAGTAGAAGCTGACAAAGTAAGTGAGGCTCCATGCAGTTCCTGTTAATTCCTTGTAGCTCTGAAATGATGAATGGCAATTAAAAGAATGACACAAAGTGTAGGTCACAATTATAGTTCAATTTTAACTAATTGAACCATAAAAGTAATAACACAGGATTAACGAAGAACTGCTGATAACAACTTAAATATGCCTGAACCTCTTCTATAGTCCAAATATTAGTTGTATGCACTACATGCGGTTTACTGACATTTTAAATGAACAGATATTCTGTAGGGTGGAAAACAAATGCTTTAGTGCTAAGCTAGTATGATTGAGTTTACTGAAAATATGATTGAGTTTATTTAAAATTTTAATTTCCTAGAACCTCCTAAAATTATGCGTATTCCTCTTAAAATAATAAAATAAAAATAAAAAATTGTTTTTAAAATCTGTTGTGACCAATTCAAAACTACATGACAACCACGAGTTCTCACTGTTTCCATAATTTTCAATTTCATTTCTATAAAAAAAAAATGTAAATGATGATGACAATATCACAAGAAGGAACTAATTAAATTACCTGCTTGATATAGTTAATGACTTTCTGGTCTGTGAGTTTGTCGCCATGCTCGTCTTTAACATGAAAAACTACAAATTTACATACATTAACTTGATCAGCAAGAAGTTGAATCACAAATTGTTGTGATAATCATTATTTTGAATACAAGTCATATAAATAAATTTATAACTAGCCATTTAAACTAAAAAAAATTAAATAATAGTAAAACATTAAATATTAACCTACCAACTTTTGGACACCACTTTAACAAAATTCAACCCAAAAAAATAAAATCCATAAAGAGGTCAGGTGTATCAATAATATATTCTTCACACCTATCCTACACTCACACGTTTATATCACACTCACTCAAACACCAATACTGTATTTATTTCATATGTGAGTTTTGTATTTGTTTTAAACTGTGAAAAACATGTATGCAAAACAGAGGAAGACATGAAAACATTAAGGCAGAGAAGGAACAAACATATCAAGAAAAACAGACAACAATGAGAAGGCGACATTAACAGAGAACAGAGTAAAGTGATGACTAACCATTTGTATCGTCTCCCACCTCTTTGTCTACACACGCTATACCTGTTCTCTTCAACTATACTAATCAGAATCCAACAAAAACATACCATGTACCCAATACCTATATATTGTTTTTATTCCCAAAAAAAAAACTCATTTCTGTCTTCAATGCATTCTAAATTTTAGTTTTTGCAATTCAATTCAATAGTGGAATCAAAACCCAAATGTGAAAAAGAACAAACTATATAAATAAGAACAAGCAAATTCATCGTGGTAACAGAGATTAACAGAACAATACAAAAACACGCCCAAAAATCCAATCTTTTTACAAGACCCACCTCAGGAAACAAAATCAAATGCCAATTCATAGAAAAACATGAAGCAATAAAGAGAATCTAAGGGGAAAAAAATAAAAATAAAAATAAAAAAGACCAACCTAATGCAAAGAAGAAGGTGAAGATCGCAGAGAAGATGTTCCCAATAATGGCAGACACAGCAAAATGGCAAGCTTCTCTAACCCTTTCAATGAAATTCCCAAACGAAGATGAAGAAGAGAGAAAGAAAGAGAGAGAGAGAGAGAGAGAGAGAGAGAGAGAGAGAGGACGGGGTGGCTGAATGAGAAAGAGATGCTAGGGTTTTAATTTTAGACGTTTAGTTTTATATAAATTCAAAACGACGTCGTTTTGATAATAGAAACTGAAAAAATGAAAAAAGAGTTGTTTTGAACATTCGAACCTGGGACATTAGGTTGAAACACACACATGCTTACCACTAAGGTAACATACATTTTATTAATCTATTTTACCTATAATAATATATTTAGTCATAACAATAATAATAATAATAATAATAATAGAAACTAAAAAAATGAAAAAAAAACCTGTTCTGAAGGTTCGAACCTGGGACACGAAGTTGACACACATACGTGCTCACCACTAAAGCATCATACATTATAAAAAGTGTTTTACCTATAATAATATATATAGTTCTAATAATAATAATAATAATAGGAACTGAAAAAATGAAAAAAAAAACTGTTCTGAAGGTTCGAACCTCGGACATGAAGTTGAATCACACACGTGTTTACCACTAAGGCAACATACATTTTTTTAATGTAATTTACCTATAATAATATATATAGTTCTAATAATAATAATAGAAACTGAAAAAAATGAAAAAATAAAAGCTGTTCTGAAGGTTCGAACCTATAATAATATATATAGTCCTAATAATAACGCTCTGTTTGTTTCGTTGGAAAACCTTCTGTAAAGATAATTTTCCATATTTTCCAGTATTTGCCTATTTGGTAGCACAAAAAAAACCTGGTCAATGGAAAACTATCTTTAGTCAACAGAAAACTCTAATAAAAATAAAGCTTATTTTCTATAGGTTGTTTTCCAAAAATTTTTTTTGGAAAACAATCTCTCTCTCACGCGTTGCATCTCCTATAAATATTATCTTCGTCTATAGCCATGGGAAACATAATTTTTTGGCGCCTTCTCTCTCTCATGGTAAGTTTTCTCACTTTTTCTCTCTTCCCTTTACTTTTTCTCTCATCACACCCTCACTGTCACTAACTCTGGTCTCTCCTCTTCCCATAGATCTCTCTCTCTTCTCTCTTTTCTCCATGTTTCTCTTCCCCTCTGTAACGCAATTCTTTGATTATATTTTTTTTTCCTTCATTGATTGGTCAATAGATCCGACTTGCAAAGGTTTGAATTTCAAGCTCGATTTTCTATTTTCTCTAAGAAATTTTCGGTTTGATGGATTCTAGGCAAAAGTTACTTCTTTTTCGTACATAAAGTGCAAAAAAATAAAGAATAAAATAAAAAGAAGAAGAAGAAAGAAAGAATGAAGTAAAAGATGAAAATTTTAAACATAGTACCTATATTGCTCTAAATTGCTTTTACATGGGACAATCTTTACTGTGGACTAATAATATTGTTATATAATGAATGATAATTGTTTAGGAGAATTGCATTTGTTGGCAAATACTTTTTTTGTTGGCAGATACTATGCAATGATGATATATTATACAGTACATTATGTAAATACATAATTTAGAATAATATTGGAAACTTGTGGTTGACCATAGTAGACAATTAGTATACCAACAAAAAGAGTAGACAATTAAAAGTTATTGTTATTTATATTTATTGAAAATGTATTCCCTTTCAAATTTATATATATATATATATATATATATATATATATATATATATAGACAAATGGTTGATATATGTGTGTGTGTGTGTGTACGTACGTTACTGTCTATATATATGAGCAAGATGAGTGGTAGAGATCATGAAAATTTGACAACTAATTAATTTTGATTGTATCTATTGTCAAAATTTTAGTATGAAAACCAAATTCATTATTGGTTTTTTATTTATAATAATTACATTAGTTAGTTTACATAATATACATGTTTTAAATTATAAAAGAAATATTTTTAAAAAAAATTGCATACCAAACACTAGAAAACATTCTCAAGCTCATTTTCAAGGTCGTTACCAAACACTGGAAAATGAGACAGTTTTCTAGAAAATGCTCTTTGGAAAATGAACAATTTTCCAGAAAACGTTAATGCTAAAACAAACAGAGCGTAATAATAATAATAAGCGTTTTTGGTCTTATTTTAGTCATCGAGGGTATTTTGGTATTTTTTCAGGCATGAGGTATTTTGGTCGTTTTTTATGTTTTAGAGGTATTTTGGTCATTTTTAGGTTTTGGGGAGTGTTTCAGTCGTTATAATTTACTAATTAATAACAATATAATTAATACTTCCAATTATGTAAATATATTTTAATACTACAAATTAATTAAGTATAATTTAATAATTAATAAGAGTTAATATAATACTTCAAATTAATAAAATATAATTTAACACTACAAATTAATAAAATGAAATATATTAATTAATAAAAATATTTTTTAATAATTCAAATTAAAAAAATTTAATTGAATTTAATACTTCAAACTAATTTAATACTTCAAATTAATAAAATATAATTCCTCACTACAAATTACTAAAATATAATGATAACTAAAAAATAATAATAATGTACGATGAGACTGGAGGACCAAAAAATTAGAATATAATTTAATATTACTTTGGAATGACTAAAATACCCCTAAAACTAAAAGAAGGCCAACTTACCTCCATAACCATAGAAAATGACCGAAACACCCCTATCACCCAACTTCCTTTTCATATACTATAAGGTGCATTATGCTACAGATCCTTATTATTTCTTAATTAACTTGGCTTTCAGCCAATGAAAGCTATAATTTCCGAAAGACACGACCCATTTCGACACAAATACATACATATATACTTAGATATAAATATTTATATATGTATTTGCTCTCTCTCTCAATATAATCTTTTGATTTTAAAATTCATGTATTAAATTAATATACTTTTAAGTTTCTCCTTTTCCTTTTTTAATTAATTTAATTTTTTCTCACATTTTCCTAATTATATAGTAATATTTTCTCCTGAACTTTTTATGTGTATCACTTATTAAAGCAGTACTTGCTGCTAGCTGCTAGGATACCTTGAACTTTTTGATATAATTTGTACAATTATGTTTATGAACATATTTTATAAATAAATATTTCTTAAATAGTAATATTTAATCTTTAATACATAAATATTTTATAAATAGTAAAATTTAATATTTTCTTGATTAATTTATAATTACAAATAGTAATTGTAAGGACACGATTTGGAGCGACCCAAGAACGATACTGGGTTCGCACGTAAATAGGCCCTCACAATATCATTTTTAGGTTTCGGGGGTATTTTAGTCATTTTTTTAGGTTTCGGGGGTATTTTTGGTCATTTTTTTGGGTTTTGGGGGTATTTTAGTCATTTTTAGGTTTTGAGGGTATTTTGGTCATTTTTTGGGTTTTGGGGATATTTTGGTAATTCTTAGGATTTTGGGGTATTTTGGTCATTTTTTGGGATTTGGGGGTATTTTTGTAATTTTTAGATTTTGGGGGATATTTTGGTCATTTTATGGTTTTGGGAGGATTTTGGTCATTTCTTAGGTTTGGGGGTATTTTGGTCTTTTTTTAGCGTTTCAAAGGTATTTTGGTCATTAAATAACCAAAAATACACTATAGGTGACCTATCCCAG
This sequence comes from Quercus tomentella, assembly GCA_028535165.1. Classification (NCBI taxonomy): domain Eukaryota; kingdom Viridiplantae; phylum Streptophyta; class Magnoliopsida; order Fagales; family Fagaceae; genus Quercus; species Quercus tomentella. The sequence goes on from JAPQVY010000122.1 coordinate 17,972,212, forward strand.
CGCTTTAGGTGACTTATACCAGCGCTTTTGCAGCGCTGGAATAGGTTGACCCTGTTCCAGCGCTTACAAAAACGCTGGGATAGGCCTCTCTCCATAAGGGAATGGAGGGACCTGTCCCAGCGCTTTTAAAAGCGCCGGGACAGGTCCCTCCATTCTTTTATGAAAAAGACCTGTCCCAGCGCTTTTAAAAGCGCCGGGACAGGTCCTTCCATTCTTTTATGAAAAAGACCTGTCCCAGCGCTTTTAAAAGCGCCGGGACAAGTCCCTCCATTCTCTTATGGAGAAAGACCTGTCCCAGCGCTTTTAAAAGCGCCGGGACAGGTCCCTCCATTCTTTTATGAAAAAGACCTGTCCCAGCGCTTTTAAAAGCGCCGGGATAGGTCCCTTCATTCTTTTATGAAAAAGACTTGTCCCAGCGCTTTTAAAAGCGCCGGGATAGGTCTATGGAGAAAGACCTGTCCCAGCGCTTTTAAAAGCGCCGGGACAAGTCCCTCCATTCTCTTATGGAGAAGGACCTGTGCCAGCGCTTTTAAAAGCGCCGGGACAAGTCCCTCCATTCTCTTATGGAGAAGGACCTGTGCCAGCGCTTTTAAAAGCGCCGGGACAGGTCCCTTCATTCTCTTATGGAGAAAGACCTGTCCCAGCGCTTTTAAAAGCGCCGGGATAGGCCTTTCCCCATAAGAGAATGAAGGGACTTGTCCCAGCGCTTTTGGGCTTCCTATACCAGCGTTTTTGTAAAACGCTGTAATAGGGTTTCCTATACCAGCGTTTTCAAAAAGCGCTAGTACAGGCTTATCTATTACAACGGTTTGTAAAAACGCCGGGAAAAAAACGCTGGGACAGGACGATTTTTTTGTAGTGTTAAGTCAAGGTATTCAATAACGTTTTATAAGGTGGATAAAACAGATTAATTTAAAACTAATTATATATATATATATATATATATATATATATATATATATATATTTATATTTTTTGACAAGTCAGGTTGGTCATATCACATATGACCATCCTCACTTGTATGTGGCGCAAACATTGATCTCACCCACCTGGCTGGATGATGCCGGCCATGAGAAAGAAAGAGAGATAGTCAATGTACTAAAAGCCTTGAAAAATCAAAATCTTGAATTGTTTTTTTTTTTCTTTGTCTTTAATTGTTTGACATCACTTGCATTGTTGTGTTGGTTGAATGGATCTTGCTTTTTGTTTTGGCTGAATGAATGTTAGCATTGTTTTTTTTATTTTTAGATGAACTTAGCATTGCTTTTAATGCGGCCAAAATGAACACAAACAAGCCAAAATGGGTAACTAAGCATAATTTTTCAACTATCTAGTTAGTAGTTCCAGTTTCCAAACTACATTATTTACTAGCATCTCGATTTTCATGGTCTAATCACGTCTGCTGTGGCATTTTTTCCACATGGTGACCACCTGGAAATCGAGTCTCTAAAACTCGATTTATAAACCAAAAAAATTTTAAAAAAAATTTGAAGTATCATGTACTAGCCGAAATACCCAAAAACAAATTTCAGAAATCCCAGAAACACAACAATCCCAATCTTAGAGACTCAGATCAGAGGGAGAGAGAGCTCACCTCACCAGCACGCGGCCTGGGCTTGCGCGACGGCTTGCGTCGCGCGCGGCCTGGGTCGCGCGCAGCCTGGGCTCGCGCAACGGCCTGGGCTTGCGCGATGGCCTGGGTTGCGCGCGGCTTGGGCTCGCGCGACGGCCTGGGTCGCGTGTGGCCTGGGCTCACACGACCTAGGTTCTAGTGGTTTTTTTTCTCCGGTCTCACTCCAATCTCCATCTTCTCCGATGTTCTGGTGGTTTTTTTTCTCCGATGTTCTGGTGGTTTTTTTTCTCCGATGTTTTGGTGGTTTTTTTTCTTCGATCTCGATCTTCTCTCTCTTTTCTGTTCCTAGGTTTTTTTTTTTTTTTCTCTGGTTCTCCTCGGATGTTCTAGTCTGATTTGTTCTTATTTATAAGGGTTATAAATCGAGTCTTAGACTCGATTTCCATGTAATCGCAACGTGGAAAAATATGCCACATCGGACGTAATTAAAGCATAGAAATCGAGTATTTGATGCTCGATTTATAGGCCAAAATCGAGTCTTTTAGACTCGAGATGCTAATAAATAATATAATTTGGGAACCGGAACTACTAACTAGATAGTTGGGAAATTATGACTAATTTCCCATTTCGTCCACACAAACATATATTGTATTCCATTATTATAATGTAGAAAATCCCACAAAGTGATGAGAAAATCTTTAGATTCTTAAGACCTTGAAGTTGTCTGACTGAAGAAAACAATACAAGAAACCATATATGTAGCAACCTGGTAGAAAGTTTTGACTCAAAACAAAACAATCCCATAATTCCCGCAATATTTTCCCAAAGTCCAACCCTTTCAACAAATAGAAGCAAAGCAAGCACTACAAGAAACACAACCTACCTTAATATATACGAACATAATGCAATTGAAATATTCTTTATAAGATAGGAACAGCATATTCACCTGTAATAACAGGCTCAATCTGTCTATACTCAAATCTAGTCCACGCTTCCATCACTATCAACGAAACAACCTTATACCGTCGTGTTGAACTCTAACTAAACTAAACCCTATATATAGCTCTAAACTGTCAACAAAAGAAAAGACAACGACTCTCTCTCTCTCTCTCAAAAAAGAAAGAATCCTTTTTTTTTTCCTTTCTTTTAGCTTACATGAAAGTCTAAAAGAACGCAGTAAAACTTTTTTTTAAGAAATTTGGTGTTAGAACTCTTTGAATATCTTACTAAATGGCGCCATTGAAAGTTCTTTCAGCGCTCGACTCTGCAAGAACACAATTTTACCATTTCAAGGCAATCATCATAGCAGGCATGGGCCTCTTCACGGATGCATACGATCTCTTCTGTATCCCTCCGATTATGCAACTCATCGGACGGGTTTACTTCGTGAATGAGCCAGAGTCCAGAGAGTACCAAATCCAACCTACTGTTTTGTCAACTTTGCTGGGCATAGCTCTTTTGGGCACGGTGATAGGTCAACTGGTGTTTGGTTGGTTTGGGGATCGAATTGGAAGGCGCAAAATGTATGGACTGGCATTGATCATCATGATCTTGAGCTCATTCGGATGTGGTATTTCTATATGTTCTACTAGGAACTGTGTTTTGGTGAGTCTTGCCCTTTTCAGGTTCATTCTGGGGTTTGGGATTGGTGGAGATTACCCTTTATCGGCTACGATTATGTCGGAATTTGCTAACAAGAGGACCCGTGGAGCTTTCATAGCCGCTGTGTTTTCAATGCAGGGATTTGGGATATTGGCTGCTTCAACAGTGACGATGGTGGTGTGTGCCATATCTGACCATGTATCACACAATGTTTCGAAAGATCCAACGCCCATGGCCCATGTCTGAAACTGCAAGGTACTAACATCGACCATTGTCCATGTCCTATCTTGTTTATTGTTTTTCTTTAATTTCTTTTGTTTTTATTTTGGAGATAGATTATTATTCTTCATCAATATATAATTATGTCCATACTTATCCTGATTTAACTATTTGGTTTTGTTTCTCAAAAAAAAATTGGTTTTTCTTTTGGTTTCATTTAAGTTGTTTTCTTTCTTTCTTCCTTCTTTTTCTAAAAAAGTAGGTCTAATATAAAAACCAAGCGTAATATTTTCAACAAGAAATCAGAATTAAATCACCTTCCCCCAATTTTTATTGTTCATACCTTCATTTTTTTGCTTTCTTTATTATTTAATTTCAACATTTCTTTCGGGTTTTTTTTTTTTTTTTTTTTTTTTTTTTTTTTTTTTTTTTTTGATATCTCATTTATATGTCAAAGAAAACCAACCATATTTTAAGGCTCAAAATGTATACAATTTTGTAATATCTAAACTTTGTCTTTAGTATTTTATATGTGTATATATATATATGTATATATATATAAATTGTGTGTGCTTTGATTGCATGCACAACATATGTGCATTTATATATGTATGTCCATGAAAGTATAGAATGGAATCAATGGATACATATGTATGTGGTTATAAATTAGTCCCTCTTAAGAGGAATCCTCACTCCACAACTATAGCTGTCAAAATTTAATTAATTAGTTTTTTTTTTTTCCCATTATGTATTTGCTGGATTTCAAAATAGAATTATTTGTACCAACTACCAAGTACCAACAGATAGACATGATCAGGTCAAAATCATCCAAGCTTTAAATCCAAGGGATAAAAAGTACGAAATTTGTTATAACTCAAAAGTGGTTAGAAAAATGATAAGAGGAACTCAAAATCTATTCGTGGTAATTTCTTATTCTTCATAAATAAATAAAAAATATATATGTATAAGCAATACGATCTCGAAGCAATTAATTAATTACAAAATTAAACTCTATAACTTAAAATTGTTTTCAAGTTAAAAGTATGATGATTCAGGTTCATAAATGTTACATTTTAATAAAATTTCTAACAAATTTTACTTAAGGTTTATCTGATGGCTACAGATCATTTCATGTAAATCCTAAGTGGAATCTTAACTCTGAAAAATAAACTACAAATACAACTTTTTATTATTCATGTGAAAAAACCCTTATAAATAAGTACAATACTGTCTAGTATTCACATAAATGAGTTTTTATAGTGCTAATTGATCCTATTATATAAAGATGGTTTTACACTAATAACCAATTGGTGTTTATGTCTGATAATAAAGAAAAATCATAATAACACAGACGTTATAATTTTAATATACTATTCTATCCATCAAATTAATAAAAGAAAAGGATGCAATGAATATACTAATGCCCATATTACTCTATAATGATACCAAAATGAATTTGAAATGTCTATAAAAATGAGTAAAAATTGAATTGAAACATTATTGAATACATTTTGTTTGATAATAAAATTGTTACAACGTTAGATAATTAGATAATTTAATTGTTATAAAAGAAATTAAATATACTACTGAATTATAAAATTCTTGATGAAGATAATTAAATATATGTTTCTTGTTCGTGAAAATAAAGTTATGGGGTCTCTTTTTAATTCTTTTAAGTTTTAACTGAATATTAAGGTGTAAATATTAATCTGTTTGTAAATAGCGAGTCTTTGTGGAACCAAAAAAGAAAAAAATGTAAATAAATAAAACCACACGGTGAGTCCGGTAACAAACAAGGTAGGTCTAGCTGCTAGGGCATGTTTCATCAAACGTTCTGATTTTGTTTGTTTTTCCTAAGGTAGTTTTTCTTTTCATGTAATGGTATTTTGCTTTCATTATATTTGTGCGCATATATGAACGTTTATAGGTAAATATGAATGGTATGCATGTAAATAATTGGTGTTACACACATTAATTTTAATTCAATCCTACATGTTTTAATTCTTGTTGTGTCTGTAACATTTTTTAGAATTGAACTTCAGTTAATAACCGAATTGATAAACTCACATTCTCTTAATATATTTATTTAAATAAAAATTATTGTAAAGTTAATAAACCAATTGATGAATTTAATCCATATTTTGTTTTTGGACTAACAATACCAAATGCCCATTAATTTTCTCCATGGAATTGGCAGAAGACAGAAAGAAAAGAGTGGATACTGTACCAGAATGAAATTTGAATCAAAAGTTACTCTTCCATAGTATGAATGTTTCTTAACAAGTCTGTTAGGTTCTAAAGACTTAGGAACTAATGTATTTAGAACTCTAATGTATATTGTTGGCAAACTATGATCAAAACAAGTTGTTTAGTCTTGTTTAGACTTGCTCAAAGTTGTGTATTTTATGTAAAGTTGGATTCAAGCTGATGCAGAATTAATAGTGCATTCCGGCCTGGTTCGATCGATCAAAGTTTAGGCTCGATCAATCGAAATTTGGGCAGAATGCATTTTTCTGCAGAATTCCAACTCAGTCCTAGTTCATTAAAACGTTTAGGGTTTTATGTTTTTGCCCTAGGTATATAAGGCAAACTCTAGCCACGTTTTAAAGGTTGCTCATATTGCTGTTTGTGTAAATCTCTTGTGAGATCTGTGAGGAGCTTTCCTTTACACAAGCTTAGATATTATCAAGAAATAGATTAGTTCAAAAACTTGATGATCATTCAGTTGCTGCCATAGAAGCTTAAAAAAACACAAGCGGGTGTGCTTGTTCTTGCTGGAGAATTCCAGAAAAAAGGAGTCCGTGGTCTCAGAGTTTGCACGTGGTCGTGTTAATAAGTTTCTACTGGTGTGTAGCAATAGGATATTAGCGGTCGAAGTCTTATTGTAAAACTTCAATTTTTTCATAGTGGATTCAGGTTTACCTTGAGGATAGCTAGGTTAAATCCTCCCCAGATTTTTACCGGTTTGGTTTCCTGGGTCATCATATCATTGTGTTATTTATCTTTCAGCTGCTATGCATGATATGATTATTTGATTGTGATAATCTAGATCTAGAATTTGGACTAAGTAATAACTTGGCTAATTAACTAGGTTAATCCAATTGTGTTTTAAGGGGTCTAAAAACATACAAAGTCAGTTCCTTTTGACCTATTATTATTCATTTGTTTATGACAGATATACTGCTTTGGTGGAGCAAAATGTTCTCCAAGCAGCCAAGGACATGGAGAAAGGGTTAGATCTTCCAATAAACCAGTTTATAGAAGAAAATCCACCACCACTACATCCACCATCCTATCCCCTTCTGTCAAAGCAATTCTTTCGTTGCCATGGCCGTGTTCTATTCTCTTGTGTCGCTTCGTGGTTTCTTGTTGATATTGTCTTTTACAGTAGCAATCTCTTCCAATCTCCGATATACAACCAATATGTGCCAAAGGCAGATAAAGTCAATGCCTATCAAGATGCTTGCGATATAGCAAAACTACAAGGAATTGTAGCAATATGTTCCACAATTCCAGGCTACTGGGTCACTGTTTGCTTCATTGATCGCATTGGAAGAGTCAAAATCCAACAAATTGGTTTTTTTTTTGCATGGCAATTGTCTATTTAGCAATTGGGATACCTTATTACATATATTGGGAAAACAACACAAATATAGGATTCATGATCCTATATGGGCTCACATTTTTCTTCTCCAATTTTGGTCCAAACACTACCACTTTTATTGTGCCTGCAGAACTTTTTCCAACTAGATTTAGAACAACATGTCATGGCATTTCTGGTGCTCTTGGGAAAGTGGGGGCAATTATTGGATCTGTTGGATTTTTGTGGCCTTCGCATGACCATAAAGAGGAAGGTTACCCCAAAGAAATTGGAATGACAGCCTCTTTAGTGATTTTGGGTGTAGTTTGTATTATGGGATTTTTGGTAACGACCTTTTTCACACGGGAAACAATGGGGAGATCATTAGAGGAGAATGAGAATGATAATTAGAATAGCGAGCAGTCATGTTCATCTATCAATGAAGTCTTGGACCTCTCTTTCTCTCCCTAAATGAGCGTGTAGTTTATTTTATATCAAGCATGATGAGTCTATCTTTCCTCCATCTCTCACAAGCTAGACTATGCAATGCATAGAGTTCATTCAAGAGTATATATATATATATATATATATATATATATATATATATATATATATATATATATATAAGGTAAACAAATATATAAATATATAAATTAAAAAAATTAAGAAAATCAAATGAGATATATGAAAATATGGGGGCCATTATATATTTGAAAATTTTAGCTAAATTTATGGGTAATTTTTGAATTCATGGAAGGCTGGCACCCTATGTAGTTTTTATTGTTATTGAAGCATATATTTTAGGATTATTTAAGATTTAAGAAATAAATAATATTATGAATTCTAGTTAGCTCATTTGATAAAGTCTCTTGTCGTCAAAGATAATCCACAGGGTTTCTTTCTTTTTTGCTTCCTCTAAACCTGTAAGAGAGAACCAATGGACTCCTTTAGAACATTTGAGGAGTGAGGCAACAATTACTGAGTTGCAATCTGAGAATAAGAAGATCAAATTGTCCTATTAATTCGCAACTAGGAAGCCAAATTTACTAAAGGAGGTTTTCTCTTTTACTTCCTCTAGAGCTCTAGAGGAGTGTGGTGCTTTGGAATGAGAATTTCTCCTCCTTTTGTAGTTTATTTTTTGGGGCTAGGGCAAAGGGGAAGGTTTTGGTGGCAAGGGATTGGTGATTAATTGAGAGTTGACATGTGCGGGGGTTTGGTGACTTGATTTCAAAGCAAATTTGGAGAGAAGAGTAAGTGAATCTCAGTTCTTCCTGAAGCTTCCCATAACAGACAATAAGGCTAATTTCAAAAAATCATATCTCAATAATTTATTGAAAATGGTCTGTTCTTGTGCTCTAATTAAAGCCTACTTTCTAATAATAATATAAAATAAAATAACTCATTCAAAAAATTTTAATTGTTGAAGAAATATTTTTTAGACAGTGAGAAAATGTCATTTCTTGGAAATGAGTTTCAACGCAATTAACATTAATAGGCCCCTAGTTAACTTTATTTTAGCATGAATAGGTCTAAAGAAACTAAATTTAAGAATTAATCAGCTTCTATCAACCCCTTTAAATAGAGGAAATTCACCAAAATTTAAGGGATCATTAATGCTTAAAATCGGATTAATCAAGTATGTGTATCATTGCCATTATTTTTAGTCCAAAACAATGGGATTATGACATGTTATTGATTACGAATTGAATTCTTATGGGAAAAATCAAAATTAATTTTTCATAATCTTTAGTGGTCGGATTCCATCATGTGAATGCATCTTAGCCGCTAGAAGTTGATTTTGTGATATTTTTCAATTTGATGGCCTGATCGAGATTTGTGACCTGTCATTTTGTTTATTAAGACTTCAAGATTTAATTTATGTGAATTGATTTAAATTCAACGGTCAAAATTATAATGATACCCTTGGGGTGTGAATTACCCTATTACTCTCAAGATGAGGTTAAATGCAGAGTGTCAACAATAATGAATTATATAAACTCTTTGGATACTGATTAAATTATTTTATTCGACTTCTAATAAATTCTTATGAAAGCACTATTAGCAGTGATATTCGTTTTCTCACTAAACTCATATAAAAGCATTTGATTTACTAAAATTGTAACATTATTAAGAATATTTCCATTCATTGCACATATTAATGACTAGTTACGTTAAAGTTTATGTCCCTAAGTGAAATCTTCACTTTGATATTAAATTTCACGGGGTTGTTTTGCCCTAAATGACATTGAGCTAGTTTCTACCATATCATTTTGCCCACACACACACACAAAAAGCAGTTATTAATGCGTTACACCAAGAATTTTGTGGTTTAGTTTTATTTTCTTGTCTTCATTATGAAGAGAATTAGGATTCGATTGCCGCCTATCCCTATTATAAAAATTAAATTATTTAATAAATAAATAAAAACTTATCTAGACCTCCAAAAATCTTTCACGTACATCGTCTCATACACAAGCAAATGAGAGAAGGGTGATTGCTCTTACAAAAACCGTAGTTTATTCTCGTGGCTATTGGTCGCACATCAAAGTTTGAAATTTCATCTCGATTCAAAATACATAAAAGCTGTTACAAATTCAATAACAGGTTTTCCTAATCTCATATATTTGAGAATATGAAAAGTGCACATCTTACTAGATAATCTTACGAATAAACACTTATCATGATTGCTCATATATTATTTCTCCATCCACCATACATTCAACTCTCCTAAAAACAAACAAACAAAACTCTCGTTCAAAACTTCTCACCTAGTGCATGCATAGCCTTCCCCCATATGTGTGTGTGTGAAAGAGGAAGAAAAGTCGCCAGCCAAGAAGAAGATGTGCATGTGAACATGTATATGGATAGAGTGCGTGAACGATGAAGAAGACAATGAACTAGTTGTCATTGCTGCGTTTGTGACAAAGAAGAATACTCTTCATTTTCTTGATGAAAGACGCAAATATTTGGCGCTTGATGCTACCTCTAATCGGTTTGCAACCCTTTTTCGACACAGCAGCCTTTACTTCAGATTGATGCGGCTGTGAAGACATGGTGGCTATCGCGCTTTACTGCCTTGTGCTATATATAATATGTAGCAAGAGAACTTCAGAGATAGAGATTTGAGAATTGAAGGATTTAGCAACTGGAAGCAAAGAAAGAAACCATATATATAGGCAACTAGGCATTCTCATTCCTTGTCATCAGTTAATCGTGTGTGTGACTCTGAAATAATTCTAGTTCCACACTTACACATATATTTTGCCACAATTATTTTACTGACTAGATAGTGATTAACTATTTTTTATTGTCATGTAAACCTATCATTTTTTCTTCACTACTCACAATCTAGCACATAGAAAAATTGTGATAATTACAAAGTGTTTGAATTTTTTTTTTTTTTAAAGAAATAATTATAACATGCTGTTAACTCTGTAACTCAAACCCTTTTCCCTCTAAATCCCCCCAAGCACTTTGTACATGGAGAGTTTCTTTTGATAATAAAATATTTACAAAGTCTCTGACCGTAGTGTAAGAAAGAAAAGTGTTACAACTACCGTCTGACCATAGAGAATAGAGGAAGTGAAAAGTTCACATCTAAACATATGTTGAAGTTGACGGCTCTGACTTAGACAAGCTTAAGCAAAAGAAACTCTCTAATCTTATCTATCTATAATCTCTAATATATATATATTTTTTTGAGATTCTCTAATATATATAGAATTGAAGAAGTTTGGCTTTTATTTAACTTCATAATATATTTTACATAAGTTTTTGAAGCTAAATTGTTCATCAAAAAAAAAAAAAAAAAGTGTTTGAGGCTACACAATTTTACACATCAACATTCTAAAATATAGTATATTTTTATTTTTCAATCTATATTTAAATCTGTAAGTAGAATCTTACCACATTATATTTTATTCAATAAAATCATATTTGATTAAACTTTCCCATATTTGGAGTACAGAAACATATACAAATTTGAAATTAACTAATAAATTTGAATTGTTCTAGAATTTTCACACAATAACTTTCATTTTCATTAGATTTATGGGTATTTTCATTATTTAAATGTGGCATGTATCACCTCTTTGGAAAAATCATGCTAATGATTAATAAATCAAAGACAATAATAGACTTTTAATTGTTCTAGACTCTAAATATTTACTGAATATCACCACTAGAACCTATACTTGTCATTATGTTATATGCTAGGATGATTTACGCCATCATTGATGTGGTGACCTTAACCAAACAAGTAGATGTAATATAACAAGTACATATACTGAACTTGATCCATCAAGAACACCTTATATAGTGTTCATTGTCAATTAAAATGTTTTTCTATCACAATTTTCCTATTTTCTTTATAAAAAAAAAAAGTATGAGAGGTTTGTGTATATTTAATTATCTTTTTGATATTAGCTTATAAGCTCAGCTTTTAGTTTTTTAACTTTTATGTACAACTTTTTAATACCTCACTTTTTCAAAAAATTTCAAGGTTACGAGCATACTTAAGCACACTTTCAGCAAAAAAATTTCAGTAAAAAACTAAATAATTTATTCCTAAACGGACAATTATTATGCACATAACCTTAATGATGTTAGTTGATGATACTTATTTAAAAGCTAATACAGACACGTTGGGTTCTATGAATCCACCTTCTTTAAATGAGATAGTATATTCAGTTAATTTTTATATTAAAATTGGACGACAAAACCAGCCAATGACATTTTTCTAAGTAGATTTCATATAAATTCTTTGTGTACCGTGATTGATATATGTGATATATTGATAACTGTTTGATTCGAAAAACCATCAACAATATCGGTTTGACTTTGATATTTGATTTGTTATTGATTTAGTGCGAGTTTAACACTCAGACAATATGGTTCTATTTCGATTTCGATATTCATATATATTTGGTTCTAGATGTTGTGTGTTCATAGTCATAGCCTACAAATTTGAATTGCGTGGTATCCCCACCTTGTCAATATCATTGAAGATATCGGAATCAAACAATATGGGTTGCTTTCATGATTTCGTTGGACTCCAAAATACAATTTTGATCTTATTTTCTTTTCTTTTCTTTTCTTTTTACAATTCTATAGTTACAACGGGAGGGTGGATTTGAACCAAAAGTCGAGAGTTTTATAGTTCAACTAGTTGACACATCCTAATGTATCTATGATATCTAAGATTTATATCTAGACCTTGGATGTCATAGATGCATTCAGATGTGTGTGTGTGTGTGTGTATATATATATATATATCACAAGATAATATTTACGTGAATTGGTAATTTGCCTACGTCCATAAAGTTGCAATATTTCACTATTCACATAGAAAAAATATAAAATGCGACAGTACAATTTTTTCTTACTCAAAACAATACACCAAGCCCTAATCTGAAAATAACGATATTCCACTCTTGCATAAAGGATTCATAATGGGCTAAACACGGGGCCAAAAATTTTCCCCGGGGTCCGAGGGCGATGTATTAAGCTTCAAAAAAAAAAAAAAAAAAAAATCTCATTAAAAAACCGTAACACTTCTATATTAGATTGGATCATAATCCAAATCAAACACAATTAGGCTCAACATAGCCCAATATAACTGTAAATGTAATATGTTACACTATCTCCTTTAGATATTAGTGAATTTATTGTTAAGCATTTACCTATTTTATTTATTATACTTATAACTCAACATGTTTATCATATATAGTTTTTAAATGAGTATTATCGATTGACATCGCGAAAATTATATGCATAACAAATAAAATAGCCCATGTTTGAAAATAATAATAATGAAAAACCCTTTTAAGTGATCACTTTACAAGGTGTTATTTATCAAATTGAGTTTACACATGCTTGTCCTTTTAAGGTTACTCGTCAAGGAATATTCTACTAAATTTGAAATAAATAATGAGTTACACATGCTTGTCCTTTTAAGGTTAATCTCCTGCCACCACAGCACTTTGAAAAAGAGCACTAGTAATTAACCTTGTATCTGGCATGATACACACACGTGTGAAAGGGTCCGAATCCACTTTTCCAACAGAGCCGCCAGCATTCATATTTGGGGGACAAAGTAAATTCCCCTTCGGATTTTGTTGACCACCCTTTCCTATATTTCATTATTTTGTACTAGCTATTGGTTGATTCTTGAGCGGTTGTTTATCCTAGACATTGTATTTTGCCTTAATCTTTAATGAAATTTCTGGTTTATCAAAAAAAAAAAAAAATGTTGATTTATAATCTTAGTGAGTCCAAAATTGATTAAAATAATGGATTTTTCTCTGGATGATGAATTTGACCACCCTTGGCTGATGGATTGGCCCTCCCCAAATTTGGGGGACAAAGTAAAAAATATCACATTTTAGTTTATTAAATTTAAAATTCACTTACGTTAGTTTATTTAAAGTTGTGTAAAAATACATGATTGTTACAGTAATTGTGTAAATTTACATTGATACTATTCATTTTTTATTTAATTATTTATTTTTTTGTGTATTTTGAAAATAAATAATAAGAGTGGATAATGAATGTTTATATATATAAAAATAATAATTAAAAAATTAATATTTTAATAAAATATAATATAAAATAAATAATCTAACATAAGACTTTTTTTTAAGTGAGTACATGAAGGGTTCAACGTGTTTACATCTCTATTCTTCTTTCTCCACGTAATGATTTTGCACCAAATATTCCGTTGGGCAATGACTTCGTAAAATTAGGGCTCGTGCCATGTTGAGGATTTTGAAAAAAGAGATGCTACGTCTACAACATTTCTACAATATTTTTACAACAAATCACAAGTGGTTAGTTGTTATTGGTTCAAATTTCAAACTAACGCTAAGATTACTTTTTTGCCCCAACAATAACAACTAGTAACAACTTGCCACTTAGAATTTGTTGTAAAAATATTATAGAAATATTGTAGACGTATCATTTCTCTTGTGAAAAAGTAAAAACCCACTCTTGTTGCCCATTGTTTTATAAAGCTTAGGGCAGTTGTCAAAATCTCATAGCTCCTCCAGTGAAAGCAAAGTTACAAAGATGTGGACTCCTCTTTAGAAACGTTACAAAGATATGGACTCCTAGCTCTTTGAACTCAATCTTCTTCATCTTGGACCACGTGCAATCACTCCCTCTTCTAAATAAATTTTCCACATTTTTTTTATTATTTATTTTTACAAGAAACTTTCCACATTTGGGAGTATTCTATTCTGTCTAACTTTTTTATTAGAATATGTTTTTGACTTGTAATCTAAATTTATTAAAGTAACCCTATGATTTTCTCTAGCAATCAAAATCTTGATTTGGTTTTTAAAGATATGACAAGTGGATTATACTTTCCAGTGATGGCTCTAGAAATTTTTCTCAGGATGTTCCTTAAGAAGCATATACAATCTAATAAAAAGAAAAATTCATATATTGACAACAACAACAACAACAAAAAAGCACGCAAATACATAAAGGGTGGACCTTCCAGTTGCAAAAAACACTTAGACAAATTTTTCGAAATTTTGTCTCAAGGGTTTTTGGTGACTTGGTCTGATGACTTATTCGCGACTCATTTCAGTTGCAAAAATCGCGTGTCTTGCACAATGAGGGTCTTTTTCAGAACTGGCTTCTGGTTCTTTCTCAATATATTTCATATTTCTTGCCTAAGATTTCTTGAATTGAGTGGTTTTGATGATATATGTGAATATGATGCTTGAATATGGGTATTTAATGCTTTGGTGAGATTGTGATGTGGGTTTTGTTGGTTATGTGTTGTTACACTCTATTTTTGGTTGCACAATTTATTATTTATGGCACACAGACATTCAGTGACATGTTTGAGACCTTAATCTCATGATTTTAGGGTTTTCTTCAATATTCCTGTTTTGGGACTAACTTAATGCTAATAGAGTTCGTTGTCTTGTGTGGTTTCTGTTGCTCTTTGTTGTAACATGATGCAGCTTGGAAATGTCTTCGTTCAAAAGATCAGCTGTGAAAGGGAGTGGCAGCAAAGGGAAAGAGCCAGTGATTGATGTTGATGAGATCTTTCTCCTAAGTCAAAGAGGACTCGATCATCGATGGGAGTGTATGACCCTAACAAGTTCAGATCTTATGTTGCTTTTTAGACCTATGAGAAATACTTTAGAGAACCCTCATTGTTGGTTAAAAGGGCTGTTAACAAGCCGTCTCTCCTGGACACCGACATCCCTAAATGGTTTGCCACCAAGGATTGGAACTTCCTTCTCTCCAACCTTGATGATGCATACGAGAATTTGGTGAAAGAGTTCTATGCTAATGCCATTGTCGAGGGAGACGAGCTCAAATGCTAGGTTAGAGGAAAGATTTTCTCAATGACTCCCGTTTATCTGGCAGAAATCCTATACATCAACCGACCAATGTTTACTAATCCACCAATATATGATGATTTGAATCCGGATGAGGATCTACTTCAGGATGCTCTTGGAAGAAACTTGGAATTCTCACTAAATGGGAACTCAATCAGTGTTTCCTCACTATCTCCGGAACTAAGGGTGCTTACAATAATCATGTTCCACAATCTATATCCTCTATCCAGCACCGAGTACATGAACCTCGGGAGAGCTTTGTTCCTTCATGATTTGATTACTGATGAAGAGATCGATATTTGCTCTCATATCTTTCATATTTTGCGCAAGATCGTTGCAAGAACTAGCTCATCCTCATTTCAAGGATATTGAAACTCAAAGGCATTCATCCATCGGAAGATGAGTCTCCCTACCCGAAGCCAAGTCCAGTCAACATTTGTACACTCAACGCTAGCATTGGTCATAGTCGGAAGGGAATCAAAACAGAGACTCCAACTACTCATAGTGGTTCACGCTCTAGCTCATCCTCATATGATGAGAAGTTAGACGACATTATGGCATCCGTCCATGACATAAGCACTAAGATGTCTGGACTTGCCTCTCTCCTACACCATCACAACATTCGTTATGATACGAAGTTCACTTCTCTCCAAACTCAGTTGGATCAAATTCAAAGAAAGCTAGAAGAAAATGAGGACTAGCTATTCCATGACAAAAAGGAGGAGATGATGATGATAGGGGGAGGAAAAGTTTGATTAAAGAGGGAGTATTGATGTTGAAAAGCAGGAGATAGAAAAAGGCTTATGTTGCTTAATATTATCATATATCAGGATTTATGTTGTTTACTAAGTATTTTGTATTATGTACCCATGCTTTGTAGCTTAGTACTTGTTTTTAATGTTATGCATTTCTTTAAGTACATCACTCTTATGCCTTTGTTGGATTTTATATCCTTGATGCAATTACCTTGTATTGTTGTATTGGTTGAGTGTTGGACATGCAAATGATACTTTGCATTGAGCTTATTAGCTTGCATGTCCGGATGTTCATTCCTTGTATGAATGATCATTGTGATCACTATTTATAGTGATTGTTCGTTTTTGGTCAAGCCATACTTTATTGCTTTAAACTCTTTTGCTTGATCACATTGTGCTTGCTCCATATGCATTTCAAGTTTTCTGCTTACAATGATTGTATTATGTTGTTGTTTTTAGGAATTACTTGTCTGTATGGTTCTAGAGCTTCACAAATGCTAGAGTTAGGTGTGAGTGAATTTTGTTCAACTATTCCCAACTCACATGTTAAGTCTAGAGTTTGTTTTAGGGTTTTGTCACGGAATATCCAAAGAGGGAGATTGTAAGGTTGAATTTATTCAATCATTAGTTGGCTTTATTCCGTGTCAAATTTTTTTGTAATTCAGCATTTAGAAACCCTGTATTTAGGTGGGAATCATGTAAGGGTAGTGTGTGAGAAAGTGTAAAGAAAAGCTCAAGAGTGTGCAATCAAGAAGAGCCTTGTGACTGGATCTTGCGACTGACAAGTCACCAGAAGTGGCACACGTGTGAAGTATGCAGGGGAGCTGAAGGATCACACCAACTGTTGCACTACAGAACAAAACCTCCAGTTTGGCAAGACAGTTAACTCGTGACTTAAACTCAAGACTCGTTCTAGTCACGAGCTTGAGTCGCCAAAACACCTTGTTTAGTTGTAACTGACTCTTCGCATTCCATACACACCCTACTATAAATACCCTTATACCCACGAAATGTAGATAGCTTCTAAAGAGAATTTTGAGAGAGAAACCCTAGAGAAAAACAAGATTGACTCATCCACAATCTTCATCCTTTGATTCTCCAAATTCCTCTACTCTTACCCTCTCCATTGATACATCCTTAAGAGGTACATTTAGCCAAATCCTTATCTCACCATACTCATATCTATGAGAAAGTATTTTGGTGCTTGGGAAGCAATTTAGAAGGGACGAATTCATTTTGGTTGATGCAATGGGTTATTGCGGGATTCGGTAAGCTAGAGAAGACAAGGTTCGGTGTAACCCTATTGGAGCAAAAAGCTTGGAGGGCTTAGGTGCACTGGATAGATTAAGCTTGGAGGGTCTTCTACTATTCATATATCCCAACTTTATTCTCTAGTGGATTATTGACCATTTGGAGGACGGCAGAGAGGGTTTTACGCTGAGAACTTCGGTTTCCTCTTCGATAACGCATCGTTATGTTGTCTTTGCGTTTGCATCTCTCTTCCCTTAGTCTTTGCCTTTTAATTATGCTGTGGTTGTTATTAATTTCGGTTTAGACTGTTTTACCAATTCTGTTCTAGCTTATTATCATATTTTGCACATACATTGTTTGATTATAAACTTATGTTGGTAATTTGTATATTGGGGGTCTAAACGTTCATAGGTGTTTTACACACTATTTGAACATTCACTTGGCCCACCTATGAGTATTTTAGGAAGATTGTCATGTTTATTTTTGTTAATGAAAAAGAAGACGCAAACTATTAGAAAAATGCTTAAATAATTGGATTCACCATTTCCTAACAGTGTAAACATTTGGTACAACTAGTAATTTATCATGTTGTTAGAATAAATGGTATTGAGTTAGAACCGTGTATCCATTCTACCTCCCATTCAAAAAGTTAAAAATCTCACATGTTGGACCCCACTTATTAAGTAGGAGTCTAGGCCCACACATTAGACGTAGTGTTAGAATAATGGTTAAATGATTGAATTCAAAATTTCCTAACCGCTTAAGCGTTTGGGATAGTTACAATTGGTAATTGATCACAAATAAGAAGAAAAAGATGAAAGAGAATGGGTTGTTTCTATATATCAAGCCCTCACCCAATCCATTCCATATATACAAAAGAAAATTTACAGTATATAATATATGGTCTTTTTCAAAAAATTATATTCTAATAGTGATAGTTGATAGGGACACATCATAAATAATATCTTCTAGAAGAGTCTAGAATAGGGACACTTCACCTATGGTATCTTTCTAGAAGGATAGAATTATCTTTCTTCCTAAAAGTCCCCCCTTAATTGGAGCATATATCTCATATAAACCCAGCTTGGAACAAAAATACTAATTGACTCCTACAAGGTACTTGGTCCTTCCATGAAACACAAGATTGGAAACAATATGTATAGTTGCTTGACTATCACATGATAGTGGGATAGGAGTAGGCATTGCATAATTCTAGAAGAAAGTGATGTAACCAAGTTGAAAGCTCGAAAATGTGTTAAAAACACAAGAGCTATTTAGACCTCCAAATTAAAGTTACGACTCGATAGATTTTACACTAACTTAGTTCTAAGTGCGGAATAGTGTAAATGCGAGTGGATAAACAAATAAGCTACTCTAATTCATAATCAAAACAACACAGCAGTAAAATGGAATGTAAAAGAGTAGGAAAGAGAGATGCAAACACAAGATAACACGCCGATGTGTTATCAAAGAGGAAACCGAAGAACTCGGCGAAAATCCTTTCCACCGCCCTCCAAGCGGTAATCGATCCACTAGACAATCAATTGGGATACATGGGTTAGTAAGAGACCTTCCAAGCCTAATCTACCCGATGTACCTAAGCCCTCCAAACTCCTACTCCAACAAGGTTTCTTGGAACCGTGTCTTGTCTAGCTCTCCGGATCCCGCAACAAGCTCCATGTTGCATCTACCATCTTTGGCTTCTTCCAATACTTCCCAGCAGCACCAAACTATCACTTGACACTCTGAAAGGGTATGATAAGTGTTTAGGCTATCAACCTCTCAATGGTATCGAAATGGAGAGGTAGGAGTTGAGGAAAATCCACAAGCAACTGTGTAGAGAATTGTGGGTATAACAATCTCCAACTCTCAAGGTGTTTGGCTAGAGTTTTCTCTCAGAAGCACTCCTCAACATTTATGGGTAATGTGGGTATAAATAGTGTAGGCACAAAAAGTATATATCAGAATTGACAGTCGGGCAAAACAGAATGTCTCGCGGATGTCTCGCCGGAAGGCCTTACCCGCGAGATACTCACGAGACACAGTTGTCTCCATCCTGTCCTGACTCTTCGCATTCCAGCATGTGCAAGTCACATGGGTCACTTCGAGGGATGCTTAGCCACGAGATACCCGCGAAAACTCTTCAGTCTTCAATTGCTTGAGTCTTCACACACTCTCTCTCTATCACACAACCCTTACAATCAAATCCCACAATAAATACAGGGTACAAAAGATTGAATAAAATTACAATCAAATTTAGCACGGAATTAAAGCCAACAAAACACATATTTGTAAATTACAACTTTACACAAGTCATGTCACTAGCAGTACATGTCCTCGCTCTGTATTATGCTTCTGCACTAGACTAAAAAACTACA
The DNA here is from genome assembly GCA_028535165.1 of Quercus tomentella. Lineage (NCBI taxonomy): Eukaryota > Viridiplantae > Streptophyta > Magnoliopsida > Fagales > Fagaceae > Quercus > Quercus tomentella. Next base: position 17,991,927 of record JAPQVY010000122.1, read on the forward strand.
TTTTACTTTTCCATGTTACAAATTTTCCTCCCAATGAGCAAAACCCAATGGTGGACCTTCTATCAAAAGGTAATGCAACCCAATCTGCATCAATGAAGTCTTCTACCCTAAGATGGCCATGCTTTCTTAGGGTAGCACACCAATGTTAGAGTGTTGGGACTTTTAAGAGTTGAGTCATCACACTAAGTGTGTGTTTGGCTTGAGCTTATAAGCTCAGCTCTTAGCTTTTATGTATAACTTTTTAAAATCTCACTTTTTCTTACTTTTTTTTTTTTTCCAAAGTATAAGTATACTTTAACACACTTTCAAAAAAAAAAAAAAAAAACTAGATAAGTTGTTCCCAAACAGACACTAATTGTATATGAAAAGTATGGCCTTGTGATAGTGAAAAAATTAAGCCTCCCAACCAATTGAAGATATCAACTAGGATTTGAAATAAGCTTCATTCATCTTTTAGGAGTTTCCAATTTGGAACCATAGAAGTTTCAACAAGACGAGAACCCAACAATCAAGTCTCCTCAAGGATATCAAATACATACTTCCTTTGAGATAAATTGATGTCTTGCTTAGATCTTGCAACTACAATTCCTAAAAAGTATCGAAGCCATGATCTTTGGTGTGAAAGTGTAGTTATAAAACTGCATTCTCATCATCCCTAATAATTACTGTCATCCACATAGACAACAAGTAATATGCATCCAGCATCAATGTGTAAATGGAAACTAAATGATCCATCTGACAACAGTGGAGTCCAAATCCATGAAAACTTCACAAAACTTCCCAAATCATAATCTTGGTGACTGCTTAAGACCATATAATACTTTCTTCAACCTGCAAACATTGCCCTAATTCTACCCCAGAACAACAAACACAGGTGATTATTCCATATATTCTTCTTCAAGAAGGTCATCGTGGAAAAATGCATTTTTAACATCTAATTGATGTCAGTTACAACCAAGAATGGCTGCAAGTGATACTAGGACTCGAATAGAAGAGACCACAAGAGAGGTGGTCTCACAATAATCAATACCATAAGTTTGGCAACAGCCCTTGGAAACCAACCAAGCTTTAAGTCAATCATCAGGATGGAACTTAACAGTATATATCCATTTACTAGGGGTGTCAACAGGTTAAGGTTCAACCCGTCACTTGTCTTGTCCACATTGGGTGGGGGAGGAAGGAACCCACTGCCGACCCAATTGAAATGGTGGCTCGACTGTTTGGAACTCCAAGGATGGCAGTCAAAATTGGTTAAGACAACAATTTGATGGGTAACAACGATACGGATTTGGCAACAAGGAGGAGACCTCTATATCTCCCTTCAATCTGGATAGAGATCTCTAGATCCCCTTTCCCTTCATTAAAAATGGGTGATTCTTTGAAATCTAGGTCAAACGAGTTGGGTGTGTTGGATTCTCGTGTGGAAAACCAAACACTCAACCAGACCAAGTTGGGTTTTGAAGCATTTAACCCTCCGCTGACCCCCAAAACCATCAAAACTGGCTGAATCTTGTCGGGTCTAGTTGGTGCCCCCAGTTTGTGCAAGTTTTTGGAAATTCATACCATTTACAACCAACTATATGTTTCCTATGTTGCAAGGGAACAAGATCTGAGCTTCCACTTTGATGTAAAGCAGCCATCTCACAATTTCATGCCCTGCCTCCAATCCAGGTCAGAGACTGCATCCTAAAGAGGGATGGAAATACTAGAAAGGTAGGAAATAAAACAAGAAAAATGAGACAATGACTGACATACATGTCCAGCATGCATACCTAAGTCAATGCACCACAAAAAAGTTCTTAGTTCTTAGTTCCAATCCAGGTCAGAGAATGCATCCTGAACAGGTATTGAAACACTAGAAAGGTTGGAAACAAAACCAGAAAAATGAGACAATGACTGTGATACATGGCCAGCATGCTTACCTAAGTCAATGCACCACAGAAAAGCTCTTAGTTCTTAGTTCCAATCCAGGTTAGAGGGTGCATCCTGAAGAGGGATGGAAATACTAGAAAGGTTGGAAATGAAAACAAGAAAAATGAGACAATGACTGACATACATGGCTAGTATGTGTACCTAAGTCAATGCGCCACAGAAAGTTCTTAGTTCTTAGTTCCAATCCAGGTCACAGAGTGCATCCTGAAGAGGGATGGAAATACTAGAAATGTTGGAATTTACACAAGAAAAATGAGACAATGACTGACATACATGGTCAGCATGCATACCTAAGTCAATGCACCACAAAAAACTTCTTAGTTCCAATTATCAGAGCATAAGTTTATCTTCTCATATCAGAGCCTTGTTCATAGGTTCCTTGGATGGCTCCATGCACCCTTTTATTTTTAATAAGTCACATAGTTTGTCATTTTTCTTCTTTAAATTCTAGTGGGAATTACTTTAATAGCAGAAGAAAGATACAAGTGCAAATTTGTGCATACATGTATGCACTAACACAAACCTGAAGAAGGCGCTATATACCACTCTTGGGCCAACTGTAGAGTATTAGCAAAATGATTTTTTTCCCAAGCCCAAAGTGCTATGGTTGTAATGATGAGAACAACCAGTGTGAGAGAAAGACTTCTCCCCTTCAACCTATGATTGTTGCCAGCTTTCATCTCTACTTATACACTACAATAATTACAGATCCCTTGGCCAGAATATTTATCCAGCTTTTTCCAAGTGGAATATGCTTAGAAAAAGTCCATCATCTACTAAAAGGCAATCATTGTGTTACTGCAGGCTTCATCTGCATGAGGTAACGAAAAGAAAGAAATAGATCAGATTGGCACAGAAAAGAAGGTGGTTTTAAATGGAGCTTATATCTCGTTTAATATAAATTGTATAAACATGTAGGACATGGGAATTCTTTACTGATTTCCAACACAGATTCTTGAATTTGCACGACTATCATTTTCTAATAGCAACAAATTTAGAGGGGGAGGGAGGGATTCTTTCTCATGACCAAGAATATAGCTTCTTTCTAGGAGGTACCATTCGAATCAAGAATTTAAACTCTAAGAGTTAAGTTAAATCTATAGACACATACCCAATGGTTAGAAAAATGCTTTAGATGGATGCCAGTGTTATTGGTGTTAGAAGCAATGGCTCCTCTTGATGGAAGTTAAAGTCAGGCTTTCTTTGTTAACTCTTGATGTTGCATGAACTCTTCTAAGTGGTTTACGTACTCTTACCAAAAACAAGTTTTAAATGCATTACACCAACACTACATGGATCCTGGAAAATTAATTCTAAATTCCTTCCTTCCTATGATAGTGAATCAATTTGACTTATGGCAGACCATGCGCTAAGCATATTGATGTATGTAAACTTTGAAAGTAGACAGCATAAAATTATTAAGCCCATTTTAATTTTATACAATCTAAACCTTTGCCTAGCAAATTCCAATCTACAACACCATACTGATATCCAGATGTGTCCTCAAGCCCCTTATATTTGATTATTACTGAACCTGACTCTTCATGCCTAACTTTATGAAATTCTATATATATATATATATATATATATATAGAGAGAGAGAGAGAGAGAGGCAAGTTACACACACACCTAATTGGTCTTGAACCCATGACCTCACCCTCCAACCAATTATTATAAGAGAAGTGACAGTTGAGCTATAACCCATTGGCTGAAATTCTAACAAATGAAGCTAGATGAAATGCAAAAAAGTGATTAATAGATGCTATTTGAAGATTAATAAAAGCACTTGCAATCTTGATGTAATGGATGTTTAAGGAGGAAAAATAATGAAAGAATTGCACAACAATAATAAACCTATCAAGCAATATCCCTCTTTTTTTTTTCATTTTTTTTGTAAGCAATAAGATTTATTGATATCAAAAAGGGACACCCTAGTACACAAGGAGTGTACAAGGGTCAAATACAGAAATTACAAGAACCAAGAAAATAAAAGATAGAAGAGAATGATTGGTTTCGCAAGGCAAACAACTAATCCAAAAAAGTTCTAAGGAAAAATAACTTGAGATCAGGAATGGATCTCTTAGAATCTTCAAAACACCTATTATTTCTTTCCCTCCAAAAACACCACATTAAACAATGGGGAACAATTATCCATATATGACTATTTGGATGACGACCAAACCGGCTTTGCAAGCAAGCAAGCAGCCCTACAACTAACTTAGGCATAACCCAACTTACACCAAATAAATCCAAAACCATAGACCACAAATTCATAGCAACTGGACAATGAAGGAAGAGATGGTCAACCGATTCACCATTACACTTGCACATATAACACCAATCCATTATCCACACCTTCCTTTTATGTAAATTGTCAATTGTCAAACATTTCTCCAAAGCAAGAGTCCAAACAAAGAAAGCCACTCAAGAGGGGATCTTCTGCTTCCAAATGCTTTTCCAAGGGAAACAACAATCGTTAAAGCCCACTAGACTATAATAATCTTTAACCATGAATCCCTCATTTCTATCCGGCTTCTAGCTCATTTTATCCTCCCCAAACCCCTTTACTGTGGAGCCATATATAGTATCCATGAAACTCGACACAACCTCCAATTCCTAAACATGAAAACCCCTAAAGAAACTCACTTCCAAAAAAGGACCCTATTAGAAACTTGTTGGATTTTAACAAATTAATAAAATAGAAACTTTGTGGCCATGGCCATTAAGATTTGTTTTCGACTAAGTGTGCGTTTGGATACTGCTTATTTTGCTGAAAACTAAAAACTAAAAATAATAAAAAAAATATTTTTTGGTTACTGTTCATTAATGAATTTACCATGCATATGCCTGATTGCACTATTCATGTCCCACGAACAGTGCAAGAGGCACTGGACTTAAAAAAATAAAATAAAATAAAAATCAGCCAGAAGCAAACGTGGGAAGCGCAAAACGCACTTCCCAAACGCACCTTAAGGATGTAATGTTTTTTATTTCATTTTATTTTTAAAAAAAATTGGTTAAAGTATATATATTTGTTTCTAAAAAAAATGAAAACTTTAGAAACTGTAGACAAAAAGATCAACTAAAAAGTAAAAAAGTAAAAAACTTATATGAAATAGACACTAGATACAATCATATCCATCTCATTACAAAGTGATAATCATGGTTCAAGAGTTCCTCTACTTATTTGACACTAACAACATATCTTCAAAATGGTGTAATTACAATACAGCAATCATGGCTAGTGGGAATAAGAAAAAGACTAAGAAGGAATGACAAAGAGTCAATAAGATACATAGCGAGCTAAACTAAGATCACCATGAATGCTGCTGGAATCAAACGTTTCCACGAGTAATCTTCATTAACTGGTGGATCAAGCATGAGAAAATTCGGCGCTTGATACATCCCCTCTTGGGAGGCAGGACTCGTTCTCTGTTGCACTTTTTTGCCTTCACTTTTAGCTCTTCAAATTGGATGATGATGTTGGCCACTTTCCTTTGATCCATCTTCAAGCTGTGACAAATGTGTATGTGAGAGAGAGAGTTGTGATATGGAGCACCTAAAAAAGGTGCCTTCATATATATAGGGAAACTAGGAACTCATGAAAGTAAAATGGTTTGGACTAACAAACAAGGAAAGTGTTTGACAATTTTCATCATAGAGAATATAGAAAAAGGGCCTATACAGTAATTTTGGGAAGGACAAGGAAATTGCATGGGAAGGGTACAGGTTTTGTCAACGTTGTAGGTTGACATATAGGTACTGCATGTGGTCCAATGGGATCAAGAGTTTCTATAATTATAATGATATTAACTTTTTTAGCACCAAACGATGAATCGGTTTGGATTTCCACAATGAAAACTATATAAAGAAGAAAGTTTGAGAAAGACTGCCACTACATATAACATATATTTGGCTGTACATAGGTGATCTTCCTTAGCCTTATCCAAGAGAGAATAGACAGATTCTTCATGCATGAATCCCAGCTGGTGTCTGTTATATCCAGATGCAAAAGTGTCTCATTTAACGAGATGCCACTCGGATCACTGCCCCATGCTAATGGAAACCAATCCCAGGAGGCCTATGCAACTGAATAGGCCTTTTAAATTCCAATCATTTTGGCTATCCGACCCTTCTTTTCCAAATGTGGTGAATCAGGCTTGGGGTCAACAAAGGGATCTTAGGGAAGCAATTGATTTATTCTCCAATCAAGCTAATCTGTGGAACAAGAATCACTTTGGGAATATCTTCCATAAAAAGAAGAGAATTATGGCTCGGTTGGATGGGGTTCAAAGGGCTATGGCCATTCAGTCGTTCTCTTCTTTAGTAACTCTGGAAAATCACCTGCTAAAGGAGCTAGAAGTGGTGTTAGAGCAAAAAAAAGATCTTTGGGCCCTTAAATCCAGAATTAACTAGATGATTTTGGGGGATAGAAACACATCTTTTTTTCATGTTTCAACGCTTGCCCGTAGGAAAAGGAATCTTATTACTGCAATCAAGAATGAGGTGGGAGATTGGTTGACTGAGGAAAGGGAAGTTGCAAGCCACATCAGAGAAGGGTTCATGAAGCTTTATACTACATCCCAGGAGGCAGCAACCTGGGAAATAAACCACAATCTGAGTTGGCAAGCCAAGCTCTCAAATGAAAAGAAGGTCAACTTAAGCCACATGGTAACAGATGAGGAAATTAAAACACCTCTTTGGTCTTTAAAAGCTTTTAAAGCTCCAGGACCTGATGGTCTTCATGCCAGATTCTTCCAAAGGTTCTGGCTTGTGGTGGGGGGGTCGGTCAGAGATAAGTTGCAAGCTATGTTTAGGGATAGAAAAATTTCGGATTATCTTAACAAAACCAACATTGTTCTCATTCCTAAAACCCAGGGGCCAGAAGCTATTGGAAACTACCGGCCCATAAGTCTTTGTAACGTGGTGTACAAGATAGTTTCTAAGATCATTGTTGGCAGAATTCGACCCTTCTTGGATCAGCTCATTTCCCCTTGTCAGGCAGCCTTTGTTCCAGGGTGAAAGAGGGTGGATAATGCAATCATTGTCCAGGAGATAATTCATACCATGGGGAAAACTAGGGGAAATATTGGTTATATGGCTCTGAAGATCGACTTAGAGAAGGCTTATGATAAGCTTGAATGGAGTTTCATTAAGGGTATGTTGAGTAGGTTTAATTTCCCTGATAACCTCATCGATCTCATTTTGAGTTGTGTATCCTCAGTGTCAACCTCACTGTTGTTTAATGGGGGAAGTCTCGAATCTTTCCAGCCTTCAAGAGGCATTAGGTAGGAAGATCCTCTATACCCTTATTTATTCATCCTGTGCATGGATTTTTTAGGTCAGCTCATTCAAGAAAAATGTCAAGCCAAAGTTTGGTGCCCGGTTAAAGCCTCGAGGAGTGGCCCAGCCTTCTCCCATCTTTTATTTGCTGATGATTTAGTGCTCTTTGCTAAAGCCAACGCTGACAACTGTATTGCTATCAGGGAGGTTCTTGATAATTTTTACAATCTCTCTGGCCAAACAGTGAGTGAAGCTAAATCTAGGGTCTATTTCTTCCTGAATGTGGACCAAGATAACAAGGAGGCTTTTAGTGACATTCTTGGCTTCCATCAGACGGAGTGTTTGGGGAAGTACTTAGGGTTTCCCATTAAGCACCCAGGAGGCAATAATCAGGATTTTGGCTTTGTGGTGGATAGAGTGAAAAGTAAGTTAGCGGGTTGGAAAGCTAACCTATTATCCATGGCAGGGAGGGCGGTGTTGATTCAAGCATCCTCCTCAGCAATTCCGGCTTATGTTATGCAAAGTAATTTGCTGCCTAATACCTAATAGGGTTTTGGAAGGTATAGACAAGGTCAACAGAAACTTCTTGTGGGGATCAACTGAGAATAAGAGGAAATTGCATTGGGTGGGGTGGAAGAAGGTTACTAGGCCTAAAGAGGAAGGGGGGTTGGGGCTTCAAACAGTAAAAGGAAGGAATACAGATCTCCTAGCTAAGCTGAATTGGAGATTCCATAACAGGATAAGGCTCCTTGGGCGAAGGTGCTAAGGCTGAAATATTGTAATCATCAGAGGCTGAATTTGAGAAATGTGGATAAACTTTCTAGCTCTAGAACTTGGAAAGGGCTGTTGAAAGGGGAAGAAATCTTCAGGAAAGGAACCAAATGGCTGCCGGGGTTCGAAAGTAAGATGGATTTTTGGTATGATAACTGATCTAATTTCGGCCCTTTGAGAAGCATCATTGATGGCCCATTGTCTCAGGAATCCTCTAACCTGAAAATTAAGGATGTGGCAAATTATACAGGTAGTTGGAATTGGCCTATAATTCAAATGGACCTCCCAGATGAGGTTATTAGAGAGCTTAAAGCCACCCCTATTCCCTTGTCTGCTAGAGTGGAAGATAGGTTGGTTTGGAAGTGTTCTCCTAAAGGTGCTTTTGACCTTAAAAGTGCTTACTTATTAGCTACTGAGCCTTTGCGGGATATCCCTTTTAAAGGTAGCTGGATTTGGAAGTTGAAAATTCTGCCTAGAATTCAAGTTTTTGTGTGGAAATGTATGCATCACAGCATCGAAGTCAGACATTGTCTAAGGGAAAGAGGAATGCAAATGGAAGTCAACTGCCCTCGATGTCATAGAGAAGACGAGACTATTCTTCATGCGCTGCGGGACTGTCCCTTAAGTAAAAATATCTGGTACCAGCTTGGGAGGCGGACTACTGACTCTATTTTCTTTACCCAAAATCTTCATGATTGGCTGAGCACCAATGCTACCTCGGGTCAGCACCATCTATCAAGTCAGCTGCCTTGGCACCTTGTGTTTCTCTTTGGAATTTGGTTTCTTTGGAAAGGTAGGAATAATCTCATATTCAAAAAAATAAACCAAAATCCCAGCTTGGCTAATGTAATAGTAGACCGTGCTTTGGAGTACCATTTTTGTGCTAACAATTCCTTAACTACCAAAAGATTGGTCCTGAAGAATATCAGATGGGAAAAACCAAGGAATGGCTGGTTAACTTTGAATACGGATGGATCAGTTGCAAATATTTCTGGAATAGCTAGAGGAGGCGGATTAATTAGGGATGCCAATGGTGATTGGGTCACGGGTTTTGCTAGGAGGATAGGGACAACTTCAAGTTTCATGGCAGAACTATGGGCCCTTCGTGATGGGCTTCAACTTTGTTTACAAATTCACACTCAAGCCGTGCTTATTAAGTTGGATTCTAAAACCATTGTTAAGGTCTTCAATTCGCAAGCCCATTCTAATACTTTTATATCTTCCATGATAGAAGACTGCAAACACATGATTTCAAGGATTCCCCAGACTTGGATTAGACATATTTTCAGAAAGGCTAACAGATGTGGAGATTTTTTAGCTAAATTAGGCACCTCCTGTGAGGATGATTTCATTGTTTTTTCCAATCCACCTGCGGACTTAGTTTGTGTGTTGGAGGCTGATGCCAGTGGGCAGTTTGTAAACAGGCTCTGTCCTGAGTTGTTCTTTGCTGTTTAGTTTTAATACAATTCTGGTTTTACCAAAAAAAAAAAAAAAAAAAAGGTGATCTTCCTTTATTTTCTCTTAAGAAATAGAGAACCTTCCACACTTTGGCATGTACAATTGTCCTTGCTTTTTATATGAGAATTAAAGTTGCAACTTGGCCACGTATCACCAACAAGCAAGAGAGTCAATTTCATATCGGAGATTATACCGATTTGATCAGTGGAACGATATATTTTGATACCGGTTAATACCGGTGTACCGTTTCAAGTTTACCGCTATTTTTTTATATTTATAAATATACGTATATATATATATATAATAAAAATAAAAGTTTACCATAAAACATTATCTCAATTCAGAACAAATTATTCATGGTTTTAGACTTTAGAATTTAGCATACCAAGAAAACAAATAATACTAATAAGTTAATAAAAATAAATTATCATTTTGCCCTTACAAAAATTCAAAAATTACAAAACTAAAAAAAAAAAAAAAAATTAAAAAAAGAAGAAGTTTATTTCTGTATTGCCTGGTATGCTCAATATCTGCCGAAACACCCGAAATTGGCCAATACAGCCGATATTTAAATCAATACAAAACATTTATGTTTCAATACCGGTGTACGCACCAATACGGTACATATCTGCAGTACCAGCTGGTACAGTATGTTATTGACCACCTTACCAACAAGGCAACAACACAAGGTACAATTTTTTGTTATTTTATTTTTTTCGTTTCTCTTTAATAGAGCACATTGATAATGTTCTTATTAAGGGTGTACATGAGTTGGATTGGGTTAGGTTTGGTTGTTTTTCAATTTAACCAACTTCCTCAAGCTGTGAAATCTCTATCTCTAACTCATAATAGCTTTAAAAACCAATTAAACCCAAAATGAAGGGATTGAGTTGAGTTAGGTGGTCTTGTTAAGGCAATTTTATGTGGTTATATTGATCAATTTATCAAAAAAAAAATTATATTTTTTAAAGAATAATTAGATTTAACCATATGATTTAATTAATGATTGATACAATCACATAATTGAATTTAATTAGAAAATTTGAAGTACAACACTTGAGTAAACGGTGTAATTTTTAAAGTCTTACTCTATCAATACATGATGTATAGCATAAGCAAATATTTTCATTCCTAATGGTGGTGATAAGAGGTCACATATGTTCGATCCCATTTAATTAATTAGGTGAATATGGATTACTCTTCTTCTTCTTCTTCTTCTTCTTTTCTTTTTGTGTGTGTGTGTAATAGACGAGAATAGGATTACTTTACCTTAAAAATTTCTTAGTTTTTTAACTGTTATCATCGTTTGTTGTTTTGTAATTAATTTAAGCAATACTATAATTTTATCGTCCTAGGGATCTTAATTCCTTTTCATGTGACAAGAACATCTATTTGTCTCCATTGACTCATATCATCAGGTCTAGCCAATGTCAAAAACACTACCGGAATTAACTAAACGGTAAAACCAATTGTACGGCACCTAACGTCCAAGTTCATTTGGGCCTTGGGCCATGAATTAATGATATGGGCCGAGGGTCCAACCTTCTCACCGACAAAAGCCTCGTCCCAAGCCCACAAAAACTACTAGTCTAAACTAGTTGTTGTCCAGATATTTGGAAAGCGGACTGCGGATGCCCAGCTCGCATGCTGCCCGGGAAACCATTTCCGAGCTCTATACACATGCCCAGTCACGTCGCCATTTGAGTGCTCGGCAGAACCCTAGGAAACTCCACTGCCGAACATATTTGCTACAGTGGGAACCGTTCCCAAAGCCACTCATACCTAAAAATCCACTTAAGTTTATCAACATTGGACCTCTCTTTGCACTAAGGAAAAAGATAATGATAATCACCCCATTAACAAGGGCTATAAATAGGAGAAACGAATGAATGGTAAGGGGATGCAATTTTAGGTGAAAGAAAGGAGAGAGAAGGAGAGGATTTGAGAAGAAGAAAACGTAGAGGAAGAGAGGGAAGTGACCCCATTGGGTCCCTAAGTCTAGAACAACCCAAGGTAGGATACCCAGACCCACCACACAAATAAATTGTGAGCCCAAATAGCGGTTTGGCCCAGCAAGCCCATCTTTGGAGCGTACAATTGGCGCCCACCGTGGGGCTCTCCTACGACGTCGTGGTTCTAGAGGGACTCGAGCTTGGGGAAAATGTCTGAAAGACGTTCGGGGGACCATGCGGAAACCGGATCCGTAGGGTCTTCTCGGGGGTCTAGTTGGCAAGAGCGCAGACAGAAGGAACGAGAAGCGAAAGCGTAGGACCAACGAGAAGAAATGTCCGACACAGGGGAAGGGTTGTACCAAACCCAACAGACGGTCTCTGTTGCTACAGGACATAGGCAGAGGGAGGAACGAGATGAAGAGCTTGAACGGCTGCGCAGACTAGTCAGGGGTTTGGAGCTGGAGGTAAAAGGTAGGCGCCGGAGAAGAGACAGAAATGACCAACAACAGGAGGTCGAAATTGGGGGAAATAGATATGGAGAGGGATCTAATCAGTCCGGATCTCGACTATGGCGAAGTCGTTCACATTCCCAAGAATCCCATCGGTACCGAAACCGTTTCGCATTCGCGAGGATCTCGACGAAATAGGAACCGGTCTCCCTCCCGGAAGTCGGGGCAACGCCGAGACCGCTCACATTCCCGGGAAAATCAAGTTAGAGACTCACTCTCCCCAGAAGAAAGACGACCTCGGAATGATGCCATGGATGCCATGAGTCGCGCTTTGTGAAAAGCAGCTCGGTCCCCGTTTTCGAACGAAATTGAGCAGGCCGAAATGCCAGGCAGGTTTACCCGCCCACCGTTCAACTGCTATGACGGGAAGACTGATCTAGTAGAACACGTCAATCACTATATTCAGATGATGTCTTTGCATACTCATAACGATGCGCTAATGTGCAAGGTATTTCCTTCGAGTCTGGGACCAACTACTTTGAGGTGGTTTAACAGGTTACGAAAAGGATCCATACGTAGTTTCTCCGAGCTAATTCAGGAGTTCGGCGTTCAGTTTGTGACATGCAATTGAGTACCTCAGCAGATAGACGCACTTCTCTCAATGAAAATGAGGGCGGGAGAGACCCTCCATAGTTACGCCAGTCGATATTGGGAGCTATACAATGAGATAGGTGGGGATAACGAAAGGGTCGTAGCAAGCACTTTTAGGATGGGGTTGCTCGAGGATTCCGAGCTACGAGAGTCGTTGACCAAGAAGCCTCCCAAAGGCATGCGGCAGCTTATGAGACACATCAAGAATATAAATGATTAGAGGATGACCGACTACAGAGCAAAGGTAAAGCACCAATGATGAATCGTCCCCGGCAAACTGGTTTCCCGTTCAGGCCTCGGGGGGGTCTGACGATTCAAGAGCCAGCCACACAGATGGGAGAAGTGAATGTAACGTTTAAGGAACCGATACATAGGATTCTTGACCGGATCAAACACGAGTCGTATTTTCGATGGCCGAATAAGATGGGAGGGGACCCATCCAGGAGGAATCAGAATCTATACTGCACTTATCACCGGGACAAGGGTCATACTACCGAACAGTGTCGGGTGTTAAAGGATCACCTCGGGCAATTAGTCAAGGCCGATCACTTAAAGGATTTCGTGTTGGACTCGGGGGACAAAGTCGTAGGGCAAGATACTCGGCAAAGGGGAAACCCTCTCCCACCCCCTGTAGGGGTGATTGAAGTAATCCATGTTGCCCCGGAGAAGCTCATTGCAGGAAGAAGGAAAGGAGTGTTGACAATAGTACTGGTAGAGGGTAACCCGGACCTACAGTCGCTGGGTAAGAAGATGAAGTTTGCACGGGAGCCCATCTCATTCGACGATGACGATTTAGAGGGGACGATCCAACCACATGATGACGCATTAGTGGTCACGGCCCGGATAAGTGGCTTCTTGGTAAAAAGGGTGATGATAGACCAAGGAAGCGGAGCCGACGTAATGTACCCTGATCTGTTCAAGGGACTTGAGCTAAGGAAGGAGGACCTGATGAAGCACACTTCGCCTTTGGTTGGGTTCGACGGCAAAGTAGTGATTCTTGAGGGGCAAATTTCCCTTCCCGTGATTATGGGAGGGAAGGAGGTGGCAGTGACATTTACGATAGTAAGTTCATTTTCCCCGTATACTGCCATTCTGGGAAAACCGTGGATCCATTCAATGAGGGCTGTCCCATCTACACTACATGTAAAGATCAAGTTCCCAACCGAGTAAGGTGTCACCGTGATAAAAGGAGACCAGCAAGCGGCCAAACAGTGTCTTACCACCGTAGTGAATTGGAAGCAAGGGAATCAGGTCAATCAGGGAGAAACCACCGGACAACTGGTAAGAGACGAGGGGAATGGGCGGTCTGAACAGGAGTATGTTGAACAGGAAGATGCGTCCTAGAAGAACCCTTTATAGCAATCAAAGGGGCCCCGAGAAGGAATGGGGGCTGGTTGCGCTGAGGAGTTAGTAAAGGTAAAAATATTACCGGACACTAATAAATATTTTCAGGTTGGAGTGAGCATGAGTAATGAGGAAAGGGTCCAAGTATTGCTATTTCTGATTCAAAACATGGATGTTTTCGCTTGGAACCCTTATGAAGTTCTCGGGGTTGATCCCGGGTTTATCGTCCACAAGCTTAACGTAGACCCCTCATATCCCCTGAAGAAGGAAAAGCCGAGAAGGTCAGCAAAAACCATGTTGAGGCGGTAAGGCAGGAGGTAGAGAAGCTGAAGGAGGCAGGAGCAATAAAGGAGACCTTTTTCCCGGAATGGCTGGCAAATACCGTGGTCGTCCAGAAGAAGAACGGCAAGTGGAGGGTTTGTGTGGATTTCACGGACTTGAACCGAGCATGCCCAAAGGACCCGTTCCCCATGCCAAAGATTGATCAATTGGTGGACGCCACTTACGGGCACCCGAGGATGAGTTTCCTGGATGCTTTTAAAGGGTACCATCAGATTGCCCTGGCCGCTGAAGACTAGGAGAAAACGGCGTTCATATCCCCCGATGCTAATTATCATTACACCGTGATGCCTTTTGGGCTAAAGAATGCCGGAGCAACATACCAACGAATGATGACGAGGATGTTTCGGGATAAGATTGGGCATACGGTTGAGGTGTATATTGACGACATGGTGGTAAAGAGCAAGCAAGAGGCATGACATGTAGAGGATCTCCGGGGGGTGTTTGAGGTGTTGCAGAAGCATAGATTGCGTCTTAACGCAGAAAAATGTGCCTCTGGAGTAAGGGCTGGCAAATTTTTGGGATACTTGATCACCAGCCAGGGGATAGAGATCAATCCTGACCAGATAGAGGCTGTGAAATGTCTTCGGTCGCCGAGCAATCCGAAAGAAGTGCAGGTGTTGATTGGGATGCTAGCCGCTCTTAATCGGTTCATTTCAAAATTTTCAGATCGTTGTCACCCATTTTATCAGCTTTTAAAGAAGTGGAAGGGATTTCGGTGGGATGATGAATGTGAAAAGGCTTTCCAGAACCTCAAGAAGTACTTAATGCGGGCGCCGATGTTGAGTGCACCAGAGCTCGGAGAGGAACTGTTTATGTACCTCTTGGTATCCAACCATGCTGTAAGTGCCGTGCTTTTGAAAGATTAGGGAATACAAGAACCTATGTATCATATTAGCAAGACCCTAGTCGATGTCGAGACCAGGTATTTGCCTTTAGAGAAATTGGTGCTAGCCCTAGTACATGCCACTAGGAAATTGCCTCAATACTTTCAGGCTCATACCGTATATGTGCTGACCGAACACCCCCTACAGTCATTATTGAAAAGATCTTATTTCACGGGGCGAATAGCTAAATGGGGGACACGGCTCGAGGCATTCGACGTAAGGTATAAGCCAAGAAGTTCAGTAAAGGGGCAGGTATTAGCTGATTTTGTGGCAGAATTCTCTCCTAAAGGGGAAATGGTCTGTCAGTTGGAACACCGCCCGTGGAAGGTACATGTGGACGGGGCTTCCAGCGCCAAAGGGGCCGGAGCCGGGATAGTCATAATTACTCCGGAGGGTATTCTCTTGGAGCATTCGTTCAGATTAGGGTTTAACGCCTCCAACAACGAGGCAGAGTATGAAGCTTTGCTTGCCGGATTGAGGGTAGTCTCAAGATTAAAAGCCTGGGATGTAGAAGTTTATTTGGATTCAAGGCTCATAGTCAACCAGGTGCAAGGGAGTTTTGAGGCTCGAGATCCATAGATGAAAGCATACTTAGACTTGGTGAAGCAGGCCATAGGTAACTTTTGTACGGTGAAAGTGATTTAAGTGGCCTAAGCACAGAATAGACATGCCGACTCTCTCGCCACTCTGGCATCGGTAATTACCAAGAATATTCCCCGACTAATCAGAGTGGAACTCGTCCCCGAGCCTAACATTAAGGTGGCAGGAGATGAGGGGGCTGCGAGAGTCGAAGTCACAATAGTTGCAACACTTGGACCGAGCTGGATGGATCCCATCATAGATTTCTTAGCCAACGATTGAATCGCGGACGATGAGAAGGAAGCCAACAAGATCCGCAAGGTAGCTGTCCGATATTGGTTGTCTAGAGACCGGAAGCTCTATCGTAGGTCATTCGGGGGACCATATCTTTTATGCTTACACCCAGAGAAAGTAGGCCAACTCCTGGCCGAGTTGCATGAAGGGGTATGTGGCAGTCATGTAGGGGGACGGTCATTGGCACACCAAGCAATGACTCAGGGATTCTGGTGGCCCCAGATGCAGAAGGACGCTGCGGAATACATTCGAAAGTGTGAGCAATGTCAGAAGCACGCCCCTCTGATACACCAGCCTGCCGGGCACTTGAAACCGATTAGCAGTCCTTGGCCTTTCGCGCAATGGGGGCTGGACATACTCGGACCTTTTCCCCGAGCAACAGGCAATCGAAGATTCGTTTTGGTAGCTGTCGATTACTTCACCAAATGGGCAGAGGCATAGGCTCTGGCCAATATCCGGGACGTAGATGTGAAGAAATTCGTATGGAAGAATATAATCACCAGGTTTGGGGTTCCAGACTCCCTTATATCGGATAACGGGCTGCAGTTCGACAGCCGAGCTTTCTACGAATTTTGCAACAACCTCGATATCAGGAACAGGTATTCTTCTCCAGCGTATCCCCAGGGCAACAGCTAGGCTGAGGCCGTGAACAAGGTAATCGTGAACGGCTTGAAGAGAAGGCTGGAAAGAGCGAAGGGCAACTGGGCCGAGGAACTACCCAATGTTTTGTGGGCATACCGAACAACTCCTCGGAGGTCCACGGGAGAGACCCCATTCTCTCTCACGTACGAGGCTGAAGTCGTGATACCAGCCAAGGTCAATTTATGTAGTGCGCGAGTTTCAGGATTCAATACGTCCCAGAATGACGGTCAGCTGATAGAGTGCCTAAATTTACTTAAAGAATATCGAGACGCAGCGACTATAAGACTAGTGGAGTATCAACAAAAGCTTGCCCGACGCTACAACCGAGATGTAAGGGTGAGAGAGTTCAACGCCAGAGACCTGGTACTGAGGAGAGTAGTAGGAAGCATGCGAGATACAAACGCCGGGAAGCTAGCCCAAACTTGGGAAGGACCGTACAGAATTACAACCATTGCAGGTGTAGGGGCATATTATCTGGAAGACATGAACGAAATACCATTACCCCAACCTTGGAATGCTTATAATCTTAAGAAGTTTTATCATTGACCATCCATGCACGGAAAAATGTACGTTGTACTAACTCATATGATAACGATGCAACTAGTTCGTACAGGCCCAACCAATTCTTTTTATTCACTACGTCTGGTTGATAGACACAGAGGAAGTTGAGGAAATTCAAGCAATTAAAAATTTTTATAAGGATAGAAGTCTGCTTCTCGGTTCGATCCCTATCACCGAGCAGGTGGAAACCTTACTCAAAATTTTCTAAGGACAGAAGCCTGCTTTTCGATTCTATCCCTATCACCGAGCAGGCTTCTCGGTTCGATCCCTATCACCGAGCAGGTGGAAACCTTACTCAAAATTTTCTAAGGACAGAAGCCTGCTTCTCGATTCAATCTCTATCACAGAGCAGGTGGAAACCTTACTCAAAATTTTCTAAAGACAGAAGCCTGCTTCTCGGTTCGATCCCTATCACCGAGCAGGTGGAACCTTATTCCAAAAATTTTTTAAGGACAGAAGCCTGCTTCGCAGTTCGATCCCTATCATCGAGTAGGTGGAAACCTTATTCCAAAAATTTTCTAAGGACAGAAGCCTACCTCTCAGTTCGATACCTAGCACCGAGTAGGTGGAAACCTTACTCAGAATTTCCAAAGAACATAATCCGACTTCTCGATTCGATCCCTATCACCGAACGAGGGAAAACCTTATTCAAAACTCTCTAAGGGCAGAAGTATTACAGAAATATATTATATTCCAAGTCAGAAACACGCCCTATACATTAGTGAAACATGCATGCCCGAAAACTTTGAAGCATGCACAAGAAGGTTAAAATATATATGCGCAATCACAAAAACGATTAAGGTAACTGATTGGCAAATAAACCTAAATCCAAACTAAGCATGAAAAATCAATTACTTCATCACCAAAACCTGGTGACATTAAGTTCAAACCCAGAAATTAAGTAGCTGTTTAGTAAATAAATAAATAAATAAAACCCAGAAAATAACCGTTTAGTCGCCATAGCTCGGCGACATGGGCAAACCAACTTAAAATAAAAAGTTTTTAAATGAAAGTTAATAAAGGTAAAGTAGAACAGGTTCGGCAGTCAGGAGGAAAGATCCACAGGTTGCGTCTCGGAGGTTATCTCGGCGGAATAGTGCTCGAGTACATGAGGCTAGAGATGAACATCTTCACCGTGAGGGCCGTCAGTAGGGGGGTTGTTGGTTGCTTCCGTCCTAATCATCTCCACATGGGCGTCAATCTGCTCCACCAACTCCCTCAGGCTATCCGTCTCCTCCTCATCATTTGGACCTGTTGGGTTCTGAGCGGCTGGGCCAGAATCTGGAATGGGGATCTGGCCAGAGTCCCTAAGAGGGGAGTCCTCGGGCACCCCTAAGGCCTGTAGAGTAGCCATCCAGCCCTCCCGGAAAGACAGCTGCCGAGCTTGCATCACTACCGACTCCACGCCCTTCTCCGCGTCAGCGAACCCCTCGTCATACCATTTGCTCTCACAAGCTTCCAGGGTCACCCGCAAATCAGCAACTTCTTTGGACAGGGTAGAGTTCAAGCTTGCTACTTCGACCAGCTTCACTTCCGTTTCATTCTACCGCGTCACCAGCTCCGCCGATCTTTTCTCTGTCGAGGCCCGGGATTTCTCCGCAGTGGCGACCCTCTTCTTGGCTGATTCAGCAGTTTTTGTTTTCTCTTTAGCCGTTTTTACGGCCTCTTCCCTGCTAGCTTTCTCCCGATCAACCTCCTCGGTAAGGTCCTTCACCCTTTCGTTCAGGATATGGGCTAGCTGAACGGCCTGTTAAAGACAACATTATTCACGCACGGTAACTTGAAGGAGCAACGAATACGGCAATAATAAGAATATGCGTAAAAGAAAAAATAAGAGTGCAAAGGAAGAGAACTTACCGTGATAGTGTACCATTGGAGTCTTCTCCCCATGGACTCATCGGTCCCATCAGCAAACGCACTCACGTCCTCGGGTAAAAGGAGACCGTGGACCAAGCTTTGGGCAACACGGCCCCCGTCACCTTTCTCCCATGCCCGGACGCTTGCATTAGCCGGGAGGGGCGTGCCATCTAGCTCAAACGTAGGTTGCCACAGCTGCGCCAGTCTGAAGGATGAGGCCACATTCGTTCCAACCTGGGCTGGGGGTTCCTGAATAGTGATGCCCCGAGACGGTTGGTGGGAAATTTGAACTTGACCCTCTCCCGAGCCGGTGGAGGATAGGTCTGCAACCCTTTGTCTCTTACGTTGCCGCCCGGAAGGAAGAGGAGGTGAAGGATAAGCGAGAAGAGCCGGGACACGCCCTTGAGGTGGCTGCTGCTGCTGAATGGCCTGGCTTGCCCCAGGAATAAAACGGCTGACGGTTAGGGTCTTTTCTGGTCACCATGTCTTCGGGAACAGAGTGTGTCCTGGAAGAGTCACTAGATTATGCTGCTTCTTGTGCGGCTACTTGAACTGGATTCTCGGGTTCTGCTGGTACAACTTCACGCTGAACGGCCTCATGAGCACGTTCCCGGAGATATCTGGATGCTACTTCGGCTGATTCGTCCCTTATAGGCGCAAGTTCATCCGAACAGGTGTACCGCGGGCCGAGGTCTCGGGCTTCGCCTACGGTAAAGTTGAGAGGAAGGATGTTCGTATGCCGAGCATCTATGTAAGAAAGGAGCGGACTATCAACAATGAGGGCTTCGTTGAAAGGTTGCCAAGTGGAGTACACCGGATCCACGCCGAGAATGAGGTGAGACAAACGGAGTTGCCCGTCCTGGTGCACAAAAATTTCGGACCTTAGCACAAAATTCAGGTCCCGAACATGAACCGTTCTGATGTCCTGGGTGAACACTGAACCGTCTGCAGCAAAAGAGGATGAGACAAAGTTAGAGTAAGTAAAATAGTTACAAATGGAAGGGATATGAAAAATTAAAGGTTAGAACGAACCAACTTCGCGTCGTGACAAAGGGGGAGGGATATCACCGGCAAACCAATTGTCGCGCACCCGGATATATTCCCCGGCAGAGTTCCTATTAGAGTCCGGCAAACATGAAATCAGCCGTACCCTTGTATCTCTAGTCTTTAAATAGTAACTTGATTTCTTCTTTCCACAAAGGCTGTACATGTGGTTTACGTCGTGGTGGTCTAGTTGCAAACCAAACGTTTGGTTTAGCCTACCCACACAACTCACTACTCGGTAAAAGTTGGGGGGAAGTTGGTCGGGACTCAATCCATAGTATCTAAGGGTGTTAAGTAAAAACGGGTCTATAGGAAACCTAACCCCGCCCTCTAGGACTGACATCAACGGGAAAAGGGCCGTGCCTGCCCCTCTGTGGAGGGCGATCTCACTTTCATGGCAATACGCCATCTCCACATCATCAGGGACGCTAAAGTTTTGCCTAAAAGCGGCTAAGGGCGCTCCAGCATTCAAAAGATAAGCAAAACCCATCCTAAAGCCTAGAAATTAGAAAGAGCTCTGGGGAGGGAAATAAAAGCAGAGGAAAGGGGAAGAAGACTTACTTCTAGCTCTAAGGGAGAGGAGGATTCTGGGTTAGTGGACTGGAACGCAGGTGAATGCTCGGCAAAGAGAAATTTCGGAAGAACAGAGAATGAAAAGTGAGAAAATGGATTATGGTGAACTATTTATAAGAGCTAAGGAAAAGCATCGGTTAATGAGCAATAATTAACATTAATTAGCAATGATGAAGTAAAAGGGAGTGACCTTAGAAATACCCAGAGCAATCAACACGCGCGCCTCGGTTTGCGAACCGACAGGTAATAATGACGGCAAAACCAAAAGGTCTAAAGCAACGCACCTTTTGAGAAGCGCATTTATGGACCGCTGTAACCACCCAAAATGCACCCATTGGATTTCTCGGGCAAATCACTGCCTCTTTAACTCCTTGATTCATCCTCGGGAGCCGAGGACGAATCAAGAGGGGGCTATTGTACGGCACCTAACGTCCAAGTTCATTTGGGCCTTGGGCCATGAATTAATAATATAGGCCGGGGGTCCAACCTTCTCACCAACAAAAGCCCCGTCCCAAGCCCACAAAAACTACTAGTCTAAACTGGGTGTTGTCCGGATATTTGGAAAGCGAACTGCGGATGCCCCGCTCACATGCTGCCCGGGAAACCATTTCCAAGCTCTATACACATGCCCGGTCACATTGCCATTTGAGTGCTCGGCAGAACCCTAGGAAACTCCACTACCGGACATATTTGCTACAGTGGGAACCGTTCCCAAAGCCACTCGTACCTAAAAATCCACTTAAGTTTATCAACATTGGACCTCTCTTTGCACTAAGGAAAAAGATAATGATGATCACCCCATTAACAAGGGCTATAAATAGGAGAAACGAATGAATGGTAAGGGGATGCAATTTTGGGGGAAAGAAAGGAGAGAGAAAGAGAGGATTTGAGAAGAAAAAACGTAGAGGAAGAGAAGGAAGTGACCCCATTGGGTCCCTAAGTCTAGAACAACTCAAAGTAGGATACCCAGACCCACCACACAAATAAATTGTGAGCCAAAATAGCGGTTTGGCCTAGCAAGCCTGTCTTTGGAGCGTATACCAATAAAAGTCAAACTTTTTATTTTTATATTTTAAATAAGTAGACAATAAAAAAAAAGAGATGAAGTTGAAAACATAGACATGAAATCCTACAAAAAAATGTCACTATTATTGAACTGTGACTTGAACCCAAATAAAAATCAAACTTTTTTTTTTTGATAAGAAAAAATCAAACTTTTTGAGACACAGCAAAACAAAAATATACAATGGGGGGTAGTTAACAAATCAACAAAGTTCGAGAATGTTACAAGAAATAAAAGATTTCAACTATTCCATGATAGCTTGGGATTAGTATAACAACATTTTTATATAAGACCGTTGTTAATGTCACTCTTTATTCTATTTTAATTACAATCTATCGATTGAAAATTTTCTTTTCCGATAAACCATAATCTAATCATCTAAAACCAGGACCTTTTGACAAACTCCAATAACTCAGTTTAACTTTTCAGTACTAGCTAGAATTTCTAGCAGTAATAGAGAAATGACGTATCATGCGTAGAAAATTAGGTAAAAACTAAAGGCAACTAGAGAAAAGAAAAATTCTAGACTTGAATTTCAAGAGAAACTTCACAATTTCTTTGGGTTTGTCCTTTACTTTCAGAACCCACTTGCATTTATATATATGTATATAAAAGAATCTTTTTGTCGCCCAAAAGTATTGGTTTCACAATTAACATTAGAAAAAGGACACCGTTCATGTCAATTTTCATGCATGGGTGAGGGGTCCGGGTTACATCAATAGGCCACATGACTTGACAATGGAGGCAAGCAAGTAGGCAACGTCATAATGAGCTAAAGTGGTGTTCCACAAGTGCCCTTGCAAGAAATCGAAAAAAGTGAAGGAAATTAAAAACATAACTTTACTCATGATTCCATGTGCTTGAAGAGAAAATCCTTTTACCAAAAAAATAAATAAATAAAATCCAAATTTAAAGAGAGTTTTTCTTTGTGAGAGAAAATTTCTATTAACATGTGCAATACATGAATCATGATGATAATTGCCTTAATATGAGTACTCCCTTTGCATGTAATACAATACATGGTACTATCTAAATGAGAAATTTATGAGCCATTCTTTCATATGAATAGAGTACCAATTAGCCATTCCAATCCTCCTTAATGTATCCCAAATGATAAATATGCTTTAAGAATATATATTTTATACACAAAATTAAACATCATACATTAGGCATCTATGATGCCTCAATTATCAGATTCAAATTATTATTTGCAAGACCTATCCATAATGCATATATTATAGCTTCATATAGCATATATTATTCCTCTAGCAAATCCAAATCCAAATATATATAGGATACAATGTGTGCTAATAAATCCACCTAATGACGATTTTTTCTTCTTCTTTAGGACAATCCCTCCCCCTCCCCCCCCCCCCCCCCCCCCCAATTTTTTTTTTACAAGCTTAAGACTTTTTATCCAAACTAACAAAAGAGTCATCACCACATTAATTATAAGCACATTATAATTCTTAAGTTAATTTTACTTTAAGTGAAATTTCATTTCCAAAGTTCTAAAAAATTTATTTGCTATTTAATCAAAGTCTATAACTAAATTATTTTTTTAAATCCTAAAATAATTTTCAATTATTATTTTTAATTATCTTTAATCATTTAACATAATTTATAGTTTTGATTTAAAAATAAATCGGTTTTACATAAGAGATTTCTGTCATATTTCTTAAGGTAATTATTTCTTTTATATATATTAACAATTTAACAATTTTCTATGATATTTATGAAAACTATTTTATTTTTTAATAATTTAATAGTTATAACAATGGGAGTGAAGAGGGAGAGAGGGTTTTGAACCATAAATATTTCCATTAGAAAAATCAAGATTTGTTAGTTGAGTTTTATTTGTTTGATAAATTTCAATTTTATTCAAACTACTGAAAAAGAGAGACAATCTACCTTACAAGCAAATTTTATGACCACTAATAGATTACCCTTATTGAACCAAAAGGACTCACTAGAACTAATAGCAAATTTTGCAGCCGCATGAGCAGAAAAATTACAAGTCCTTTTAAACCCAACAAAAAAAAGAGAAGAAAAACATTCTCTTGGGACTATTGTTAGCTGAGTTACAAAGCTCTTAGCTTATGAAAACTATTTTTTGATTTTACAAAACACGTGAAATGCAAGAACATACATCAATGCATATCACTCATATATATAAAAACAAAAGAATCAATCATTTTTGGTTTCATCAAGAAAGAGAAAGTTAGGGTGCATGCACAAAACCAACATGTTAGACCATTTCAATTTGTCTGACGTAATGAATCAATCCCCATCACAGGAGTATCCTTTCACATTGGACGAAAGTTTCTAACATGAACTTTCTCGAGAAAGAAAGGCAAGTTGGGTTAAAGGGGGAGCCAAAACACAAGGGCTAAGTGGGGGACCGTGAAAAAACCCACACATGAGAAAATGCTACTCCCCTTTAGCCTCATAACCCAGTAATTCCCTCCTCTCCCTCATGCCCGAACTCACTCCCAAAAAAAAAAAAAAAAAAAAATCTAATAAATACTATTCTTGTACAAATAATTTTCTCAATCAACTTTTTGTAACCTCTTTACAGGGTTAAAAAATGAAAAACTAGAAACAAAAGGGTAAATCATAATTTATTTCTTATAAGTTTTGGTCCAATATAATTGTAATTTAGAGCATAAACTCCCCCTATGGTTTATAAGAAAATTAAATCATTAAAGTTCCAGCTAAAATAATGTTTCAGAGTTTATTTGAATCCAATTTTTATGGGTGAAAATGTAACAATTAAAAAGTTTGTGTAATTAAACTATGACATGACTAAGTCACAAGGGATAAATAATTTGTTTACAAAATTAAAAAATCTATTAATTTAAATGAAATCTTAACAAAGTCATTTTAGTACAAAACTTAAGGATTTAAATGTACCAATTAAAAGATAAATTGTAATCCCCCTCCCCCCCCCCCCCACCCCCCACAAAAAAAAATAAATAAATAAATAACCCAAATGTGTAGACAAGTGACCTATTACCTTTATTCTTTTGAAACTTTTCAAATATATTGTTATTCTGTTAATATTTTTACATTTATTCATAATTCTTAGTTCACTCTTTGATTTTATTATATTTAAATTAATTTTTTAATGATTATCTATTAATTATTTTCTATGTACGTTCGTTTTACGAACTATATACATATACGGTCTGTTTGGATTGAGGGGGAGGGAGAGAGTAGAGTAGATTTGGACCAAAATTAGTCTATTTTCAACTAACTCTACTCTACTCTCCTCCATTCCCCCTCCTCAATCCAAACAGGCCTATAGTTATTTAAGATTATAGAGAAACCTAGACATGATATATATGGAAGGGGGAAGAGGTGAAGTCGAGTCATAGATCTGAAAAATGCTAACAATCAAAGAACGTTCTAGGGAACAAGGAGAGATATTTGGTCTTCTAACTATAATATCCCTAAGTAAGATTAATATTTTCAAGCTCTATACTTAATTCTCCCAATATATTACAAATACAATATTTTGAGTTAAATTTTACCCTGTACAATTTATATTATGTTGCGTTGGATGATCAAATTTAAGTTTAATAATTAAATATGCCGTATCTTTTCTATTCATTACAATTTTTAAATTGTCAACCTTATAGCTTAACTAGCTAGTTGGTACATATTATTATTTTTAATGAAAATATCTAAGATTCAAATCTCACATTCCCAACTATTGATATATCAATTTAATATCAACTCTCTTCTTCAAAAAAAATAAAAAATAATATCAACTCTCAATCCTATTAGAATTTTAAGACAAATTGACATTATTTGTTTGTTTTTTCTATTTTTAAAAGAAACACATACAAAAAAGAGAGAATGAGATTCTAATAATTATTGGAGAGAGAGATTTTCTTACAAATCGAACCAATAAATATGGCACATGATCAACCGACATCACCTTTTTTTTTCTTTTCTTTTTTTTTTCTTTTTTTTTTTTTTTTTTGAGAAGGAACCGACATCACATTGATATTTAACATTAGCTCATAGATTCATCACTCCTTATATTCTATATTGGTCTCTTTCTTCGTAAACGGATGGAAATGTAGGAGCTTATTAGGAGGTCCCAGCCTGAGCCCACGCGTTTGCTGTAGAGATATTTTGCAAAATCCTTGCATGACTTTGCGTTATATAAAAGGATGAGGTCCCACACCTGTTTTGCAATGGAAAAATAGTTTGTGTCAACGCATGAAATATTGTCTCTCATACAATAACTTAGTTAGGTAGATAAGGGTAGGATACTAAGATCTATAATTCTTTTTAGATAGTTCATCCTATTAATTGGTGCTCTTAGAACATTTGTTAGTGGATTATTTTAAGAAAGTTTTGATACTACTTTCATGTTACTTTTATGAAATATAAAAAATTGTAAAAAAATATGTTTTCTTTTTCTTTTTCTTAATTTTTTTTAAAAAGTATTTCCTAGACCAATGTCCTAAAGACATCTATTAACTTTTCCCTACTTTTTATTCCTACAATAAGCATGAGGGCCCTTAATCCTAAATTCTCCCCATTAGACAGATTGAGCAATGAATTTGTGGGATATTCCATTCCTAAAGGGACAAAGCTTAAAAAAATCAAATATAAAAAATAAAAAGAGATGAATTTATTCCATTCCTAAAGGGACAAAGTGTCTGTTATATATTCTATTAAAAAAAAAAAATGGAAGTTACTAGTGAAAGGTGTTTGGATCCAATATTTGCTTATTGGGATTCTTACATTGGTTTTGTATCATAAAATCTATTTGGTCCTAAGTAATAAATTTCAAATTCATTGTAGGTTTTAATTAGCTCAATTAGCAAAATTAATATTATGTCATCAATGTCAAATAATAAATCTAGGATAAACCCCTTGTACACAAAAACTAATTAGTGTCCTAACCTGATGATAAAGAAATCATATAGCAGAATTAGTGGATACTATATGTTGAAATTCGACCATATCTATTAAAAAAAAAAGTTCCATATTCTTAATTATTTTAATTTATTTATAGTGCATCATATGATATAAAGGGGGAAAAAGAAAAGGAAGAGGGTGTTCACTTGGTTTAGACATATTTTTACTTCTTATACTTTATGCTATGATATAATTTAGACATGACCTTTGGTATTCCACTAAAAGTGGATGGTCTAAAATAACCCTATATTTTAATTGTGATAATTTTTCTTAAAAAGAAAAATTAAAAGTTAAAAGAGTAATTTAACATGTTTTTAAACCAACTAAATACTTGCATT
Organism: Quercus tomentella; assembly: GCA_028535165.1. NCBI lineage: Eukaryota > Viridiplantae > Streptophyta > Magnoliopsida > Fagales > Fagaceae > Quercus > Quercus tomentella. The sequence continues at coordinate 18,018,882 of JAPQVY010000122.1, forward strand.
TTGTTCAAAATATACCATTTAAAATGGTCATAAGAGCATTCACATCTGGTATTGCAAATGGTATATGTAGGGGAATTTTAGCATCAAAGCACAAAACAAGGGCATTACCCAATCTTGTACTTGTAAAAAATTTTACAATAGTGCTATAGTACCGTCTTACTTTTATGACGGTACTCTAGCAACTTGTATAAGTATTATATTATTTTTTCTCTCTCCCAGCCACTCAGTTCTCTTCTTCCTTTTTTTTTTCTTTTTTTTTTTCTCTGATTCTCTCTTTCTTCATCCTCAGGTCTCACTCCCTCTCCAATTCTCTCTCGTTCAAAGCATGCCACCGAAGCTAGGTTGCTAGGTCGGTGATCGATGTCGAGATGGGGTGGTCTCAATGGTGGCGGTGTGGGTCTGGGTAGGTGATTGATGGCAGCGACATAGGGTGGTCTCGATTGTGGTAGCGTGGGTCTGGGTCAGTGGGATTGGGGTGGTCTGTGATGGTGGGTTAATCTGATGGGTTTGTATCTGATAGGGTGGTCTAGGTTGATGGGTTTGTATCTAATGGTGGGTCTGTATCTGATGAGTTATTTCATGGTGGTGGTGGGATTCTTGTGGCAAAGGTGGTGGTGATGGGTGGCTAAAAAAGAGACAGTGAGAAAAAGATAAAAAGATAAACAGTGATGGAGGAGAAGGGTGGGAGAGAGACTAGATTAGTATTATTTTATTGGGTAGTATATATTATTTTAATGAGTTGAATAGAAAAATAAAAGTTGAGATGTTGGGTGTGTTGTAAAATAGTATGGTATAATTAATAAAGTAGCTTTTGAGATAGTAAAATGGAATTTTTTGAAAAAACCAAATGTGAATGCTCCAATATATCAAGCATAAACTCCACTGCTAAAACTACTTGCTTCTTGTTCAATAATGGAAAATTCGAACCAATCATGACTTCTCAAAAAGAGCTTCAAACTATGCGCCTAGCGCTTCCATAAAGGCTAGTAATATATAATTTTATTGTCAATAGTTTGGAAATATTAACTACAAGATTTATTATTATAAAATTTTACAATTCTCATATAAATACAATACATCAAAGGTTGGGTTTATTTATTTATTTATTGGTGTGTTTAGATAGGTTTTAGTTACAACTTATGTGAATTTATATTAATTTTGTTTAATAGACACTTATTGAGTGTGTCAATAGAACCAATTTAAAAGTTGATATTTTAACTAATTCTTTTTAAAAAAATTTATTGTTTAATTTCCTACAACCATGACGTGACATAATTTCATTTCTTTAAAAAAGTAAAGAAAATGAATGATTAATTCCACAAAAGAAGTGAAATCACCCCAAGCTATAAAAGTGATTATGCAATTTATCAAAAACTTTAATTAATTAAGTTTAATTAATTGGCAGAATTTCTCCAAAAAAGGGCTCAAAGAGAGTGTAGCCACTTGTTAGAGGGAGAAATAGTCATGGCTATTTTGACAGTGGAATTTGCATATGAACTTGTATGAGTTGTATGTATCTTAGACTTGGTTAAAATAAAAGCACGTTTGGTACACTTGAAAAAGTATTGGTTGGCATTAGTAATATGGGCTGCTAATCAAGAGGCCCACAAATTAGTTTGTTGGGATGACTTTTGTAACTGAGCGTGATGGGCCTTCCGCCTTTTTTGGCAATAAAAGTTACACACACTCAGTAGAAAAAATGAAATAGTATGGGTCTTTTCTTTTCTTTCTTTTTTCTTAAAAAAAATTTATAAATATTATATATATATATATATATATATTTTTTTTTTTTTTTGAGAAAAAAGTATTATGGGTCTAGATGCAGACACTACTGAACACGTTTATAAAATAGAGTTGAACGAGTGCAATTTTGTTAGGATATGTACCATGAAGGGATCAATCTGAACTATTCATTAAATATTCATGTTTTTCTTATGAACCCATAGCTAAGTATCTAGAAGCATTAATTGTAGAATTAGGGGGAAAAATGAAGAAACATTAATAGTAGAGCATGAAATTTAAAGTCTTTGCTTTGCCTAGGTGCTAAATATTCTCTAGTCTTTTGAGGCAAGTTCTAGGCTAAGAAGCTAAGAACAACAAAAATACATGGTTGGTCACTTCCATAATTAATATTACAAGGTCAATAATTATATGGAACTTTGGTTTTTAATATTGTGGAGTTGACTTGCAAAGAAGGATAGGTCAACCAGTGCAAAGCATGTAATATTATTGAAGTATTGATGCTTGAAGTTCATTGTATTGTTACTTTCTCCAAGAACATTGGCCTGGACTTCATAGTTCAATGTACATACAAATAGTTAGTCATGTTTCCGACTGCCACTTATGTCAAGTGGAAGAAATTTAGATTTGGTGGGTCTTAGTTTCCTTCAAAATATTTATATTTGATTTACGACAAACATATACCATAGCGTTGTTCCCTAATTTCAGCCCAATAAATTTGAAGCTACAATATAGTTCACAATATTTTAATAATTATTGGGGGTGACAAATTATAATTAGTGAATAATAAAAGTAATGTTAGTTATTATCATAATCAACGAAAGTGATGCACCAATCACAATCTACCACCTCAACAATTTGTAAAATTTGTTGTATTTATAGCAATATTGAATTTCAATCATCATCTACTGGGTGTAAAAACATTGTTAGGGTCATTCATTGTTGGCAAATTGTGTGTCAAGTTAAGTTTCAATTGTAATTGTATTGATTTCCATGTATATATTTTATTTGAGTTATAATAAATTGAGTAATCAAGGTTGAAGATCTAAAAGAATAAGTGAAACTTGTTGCTTAAGAAATCTCGGTTGAGTGAAAATTGAAGCATTAGGCAATTAAGGAGAGCTTTAGCGTAGACCTACAAAGAAGCTTTCTCGACACTCACCAGTCACCTTGGTCGTGCAAGATTCTCAAAAACTTAGTATATCAAGAGGTTGCATGTAAACCTAGAAATAAATTTGTATTTCTCTCCTATACCTTCACCGTCTCCCATTGAATACATTTGAGAGGAGAACATCATCAAAACACTGAGCGTTACCTTGGGTGTTTTGGTCTGCCGAAAACGACAGAGACTATTTGAAATCTTTAAGAAATCGTGAACTGTTTGTGTGATTGGACTTGCGGTTGGAGTCTTGACTTGTATTTTAAAGACTGTGAACAGAAACGATTGATGCAGACTTGCAATCCATGATGCTTGCAATTTGAATCACGTGTTAAGTAAAATTTATTAAACTGTGTAGCAAGCGGCATTAGGGTCTAAACGTGTAACGTGTATGCTGCAGAAGTTAGGGCAAAGTGTATGCTGCAGAAGTTAGGGTCTCTCTTTCTTTCTTCCCTTCATTCTGAGAGATGGTAAGAATCGAATGCACAGACAGTACACTCAGACTTATCCACGTGATGGGGAGCCTACACGTGGATAAAGATTCATTTCGATTTAAAAGAAAATAGATAGAAATTATTTCGTAATCAAGATTCAGTTTTAAACCAATATAATTTTGGTCGCAGATCATGGGTATGAAAATGACACTTGAGAATTGGGATGCCAAAACCACGTACGCATACACAAAAGCAAATGAGAGAAGGGAGATTTCAAACTACCAAAAGCACACTTCTTACTTAGATAATCTTACAAAGATCAACACATCATGATTGATCATACATTATTTCTCTGTCCGCCATATATTCAACTCTTAGTGCTAACTCTTCCTTCCCAACAAACGGGCCAAAAAAAAATTCCAACAAAAAGGAAAAGGGATTGCACAGAGAGAGAGACATATGTAATATGCAACCGTTACATAAGATAATAAATTAAGAGGAGAAAAAGAAGAAGAAGAAGAGGATGACGATGAAGACGATGAGCTAGTCTTCTTTGCTGCATCTGCAATATAAAATTTTCTTCAGTGTCCGGGTAAAAGAGGCCCAAATTCGGTGCTTGATACGTCTTCTGGGGACGGTGGGTAAATTCTTCATGCCAACGTTTTTGGACATAGCAGCCTTCTGTTCTGGTTGACGTGACCCAAAAGCCATGGCAGTAATCTTTTGTAGTTTAGAGAAAAAGAGATTGAGAAAGTACTGCGATTTCAAGGCGTCTGTAGTTAGATGAAAAGAAGCAACCATGCATGTACACATATATATAGGTAACTAGGAATCCTTGTTACATAATATCTGTTTGTGTGTGTGTTTGATTAATCTATCTTGGTGAAAAAAAAGTAAAATAAAATAAAAAAATAAGTGTGCTTGACTAAGTCAGATTGTCACAGTGTGAACTATGACCGCCTGCATTTGCATGAAAGAATTTTGTCCTTACCATTTTTTTACTGTGTCTTGTACGCATACATGCATGTTTTTCTTCTTCTTCTTTTTGCTGAATTACATGCATGTTTTTCTTTTAGGTCCATTTATGGTATAAAGGATTCTCAGTGGGTCCCGATCTTTTTGTTTTTTTTAATTGGGAAAAAACTTTTCCCTGACTGGTTCACATTTTTCTACTTATTTTTTAAACAAATCAATTTCATTTTTTAAGATTAGAAGATTAACAAATTATCTAAATATTTGGCTCAATATGCCAAATATTTAGATAGTTATCAAACTTGGATAGAAGAAAATCCTAATATGGTTGAGTCAGTTTTGGCTCATGATGTATTATGTTTATCTTCTTCTTAATAAAATTATGGTCTTAAAAAAAAAAAAAAAAAAAAAAAAGAAACCCTCCTCCCATAAAGAAGACAACCGGCGATAATCCTATTTGGGTATGAAAATTGCAATTCCTACTTTATCTACAGGGTTTAAATGGGTCCCAAACAGGAAATTCAAGGGGAGAAATATGAACAGATTAATTGAACTATAGTTTGACCTAATCAACTACAATCGGGGCGTTATTGTAATTAAGCATGTGATTTATTAATATGATGTTGTCACTCTTTTTGGCTAGGTATGTTGGCTCTTGCATCTCACAATCCACCTCAGCAGATTTCAATTTCATTGCTCCCAACGCAAGATTATAATTCAATATTTCGCAAAGCAAATATTTCCTCATGCATTTTTGTTAATTACTTTTTTTTTTTTTTTTTTGGGTTCTCAAATCCTATAACGGTTTGGAGTAATTTTTTGGTACTCCTGGAGCACGATGAATGGTGCTCCATCCTCTCACATTTATAGTTGGATCTACCATAAATGTGATAGGATGAGGCATCATTTCACTATACTCCAAAAGTATTTAAGTAATTTTCATATAGTTTGACCCATAATATTGTCAATTGGGCCTCTTTTTGTTCGGTATGGAATCCTTCCTAATCCATCTCATCTCTTCCTACCTAGATTTTTTCCTAAAAATGATGATGCCAATGAACCAATTTTGCGATTCCCTTTAACCTCTTTAGGTCCTCAATAAAATTATACTACTTAATAATATACTACATTATATATATTTTCTTATAATAATAATATACTACACACACATATATAATAATTCCTACTTGATCAATCAAAGTTTTTATCAGGACTACAATATGAAGTCACTTCAATTCTTTTTTTAGGACTACAATATGTTTGTCATAATTTTTGTCATAATTATTTTGACATAGTAAATTGTAAGTGACTTCATATATTACTTTTACATAAACCTATTACATTTTTTAATACCGCTCATATTTTTGTACGCGTATTTGTGGGTGGAAAGTGGAAGGCATACACAAATGAATCCAAGTTTGATGTGACACTCTATGAATCCAAGAATATTGCCAGATTTTACAAACTACCATGAATGACCGCAGCTCATTCTTGCCTTGGTAACCTTGTATCCCTTCCATGATTCAAGTTAGGTTTTGTCTCCCTTCACCATGTCATGTCCACCGAGTCCACAACTTTATCATTTGGTTCCAAAAATTAGAAATAAAGGAAATATTATGTCCACAATATTATTATAAATTTTCGCAATAAATTATAAGTAATAGGTTGTTATTAACTATTACTAATGAGTAAAAAAGTAATTTTAATAATGAATTTAAATCAAAACCAATAACAACTTATGTACTACTTAAAATTTATTATAAAAATATTGTGAATATAACTCTTTTTTATAATAAATATTTCATCAAAAAAAAATATCTTAGACTTAGTCAATGCCGACATTCGTATAGTAGAATTCATATTCATGTCCGTCTTGCTACACGATGGTGATTGACGACTGATGGTTTGATTCTTTCTTGATTCACTTAATGAAAACAAACAAATTGTAAGGTTATGTGAAACAGTAATATTGTGGTCAGTCCTTTTACATATGTCGCCACATGATTGAAGTACTTTGTAAAAGTACTACAGCTCCTAAAAGCTTTAGCATATATTTGCTCACACCACAATGTTGTTTGTGACCTTTAGCCCAAAACAAAATTCTGCTCTTCTTCTTTTTATTTTATTTCATTTTTTTTTTTTTTAATTTCCACTTGGAGAATTAAATAGAGGGCCACTGTGTTTTTATTTATACTTTTAGAAGAAAGGGAAATTAAATTTTTCACGGTTAGGATTTAGAAATCTTTTTGTACATTTGTCATTTATGAAAAATAAGGTATTCCTTTATTTTTTATTATTGTTAATTATTTTTTTCTTATATTAACTTTTATATATATATATATATATATATATATATATATATATATGCTAAGGCAAGTTAAGTTACGTATGCTATTTCAATTATTTAAAATTAATTAAATTTTTATATGTTCACAATTTAAAAACTATTATTACAATCTAATTGTGAATTTGTTAATTAATTTAACAAAAATCTTGATCTATAATACTGGAAGAGTGTTAATTGTGCTCAATAAAATTTAAAAGATAATTCATAGTTTATAATTAAATTGATTTGATAAAAAAAGAACACATTCTTTTGAATTAGGGGTGTCCACAAGTCGGTTCAGATTGAGTTTGTACTCAACCCACTATCGACAACCTAATCTCATCGGGTACACAAAAACTCAACCCACCATGAACTGAAAGGGAGCATTGGATTGAGTGGTTTCGATCTTTTATCGAGTGGCGCGGTTTAAGACAATAAGCTCAAAACAATGAATCTCCGTTGACATCTTACTAGATCTAGCTAAGATCTTGTCCAATATGGCTGAGATCTAGCCAAATCCGATGGAGATCTCCCCAAATTCGGTGGAAATCTCATCGGATATGGCTGAAATCTCGTCAAATTTGGAAAATCTCGCCAAAAAAAAAACTTAGTTCGTTGGTCAGATTGGGTGGCTCAGGTTTTGGAGGAGGAGACCCACCACCCAAACAGCCAGAATGCATTTTTGGAGGATTAGACCCATCGGAGTCGTTGGATCTAGTGGCGGTTGGCTTAGGTCTAGTTAGATGGCTCGGGTGTTTCAAGTCTCTGAGTTTGTCAGACAGCCTTATTTTTTGAATTATATAAAAACTAATTTGCTGTAATTTATATACGTGTGGGGGGTTGGGTTTAAATTAACCTGATGTAACTCTAAGACATGTATAGCATACAATATTTTTTTATTGAATGTAAACTTCAAAAAATTTATCATTAGATTAGATTTTCTTCTTATATCCTGTATGCTTGAAAAAATTCAAGATAAACTAAGATTAATAACTATGTTATTACTCAAATATTTAAAATTCAAGTTTTTGTATTAAAATTGTGCATAAAAAGTTTGATTTATTGTGCATAACAGTGAGACTTTTTAAATATTAATGCAAGTAAAAGTACTTGAAATTTTCTCATATAATAAATCATTATTTGAAAATAAAATTTCTTGGTATTTAACTTGGCGGATTCAAAAACTTTTTACCTAAAAGAAAACGCACGTGTTACTTGTGACTTTTGTGAGCTATAGAGGGTCGTTCAAGGTATTTACGTGTTGTCATTATTTACCTTTGATTTGGTGTTGCAATTTGCCAATTTGTCTCTGCCCTATAAAAGGTTCAGAAGAAATATATATAAAAAGAATCAGTCCACAAGCCAAGTTCAGTGTAGGACAATTTTCTCTTTCTTTTTCCTTAGGAAACATATTTTGTTTTCGATTATGTCTTTTTTTTTTTTTTTTTTTTTTTTGTCAACGGTAGTTTCCCCCCACAAACCCACAAGAAAATATGCACAGCAAAGTTGTCTCCCCTAAATACATAGGTACTAGGAGTACAACTGTACACGCCTTTAGATAATTGACAATTCGATACCTTCAATTTCAAAGTGCACGAGTCTGTACTATTCATCTGCATTATATTAATAAATTATTTGACGGATTCAAAATTTCTTCGATTGAAATAAATGGATGGATCCAAGTACTGGCATTCCAGATGCATGAAAATCAAAATATATTAGGTAATGATAAAATAAAAACAAATAAAATAAACTAAAAAAACTTTCTTGATAAATAAATAAAGAAAAACTTTTGATATGCTACAGATAATAAATAAATAAAGGCAAAAAAGTATTTTTAGTTCCTACATTTTGGACCTATTCTCAATTTGATCCCTAAATTGATTTCACTCCTGAATCAGTCTCTGATTTCAAAAATTTGTTTTTATTTTGGTCCCTGTCGTCAATCCTATAACAGAAAATGCATACATGGCAAACGGAATGTACTGCTTATTGACGTAGCTAATAAAATTTAAAAAAAATTATATTTAGCATTTTTTAAATGCCACATCAGCATTTAAATTAATAAAAAAAGCCCACTCAGAAAATTTTAAAAAAAAAGTCAATTAAAAATTTTTTTTTTTTAAACTTAAATCTAATTTAAACTAAAATCATTTCTTAAAAAATCAAAAATCATTATCTTTTTTATTTTTTTTTCTTTAACCTCATCAGCTTTTAAAAAAAAAAAATCCCTACACTGAAAGAATAATCTAAAATTCTCTCACTCTCTTCACGCTCAATGGATAGAATCTCTCACTCTCCATTGTCCATGGCCGGAGCTCACTTGCCCTTCATCTTGAGGTAGAAGACCTTGTATTCGCCGGTGGCGGCGGAGGGGATGAGTCTGGTGTCAAGGAGCTTGAGGATTCCGTTGCAGATGTTGGAGAGCTCCGACTCGATCTTGGATCTGTAGTCCCGAATCATGGACACGTGGTCCTCGTTGCCGCGGCTCTCCTCCTTCTGCTCGATCGAGGAGATGATGCGCCATGAGGCTCGCCTCGCACCGATCACGTTCTTGTATGCCACGGAGAGAAGGTTTCGCTCCTCAACGGTGAGCTCCTCGTTGTCCACCACTACCGAGACCTTCTCCATGAACTCCACCATCTCCTCGTACTGCTGGGCTTGCTCGGCAAGCTTCGCCATGTACACGTTCTCTTCGTGAGCCGAGGGTGTCATCGCCATTGTTTTTGATTGGTGGTTTGATCTGTTCATGAGGGTTTCGGATTGCAGTATTGGTGGCTTAATGTGGCTTGATCTGTGGGTTTCTGATCTGTTCACTTGTTGCTGTGTTTATTTTAGATTTCTGGTTTTGTCTTTTTTCATGTGGATTTGATGATTTTTCTAGGGTTATAGGTTTGATTTGTTGGAGGTTTTTGTGGAGGATAGGGATTTTGTATGTATTTTAAGCATCGGTTTATTAAATGTGAGTTATTTTAGTGTTTGGTTTGTAAGAAAATCTTGATTTTTTGGGGAAAATCTTGATTTTCTAGGGAAAATGTTGATGATTGTTTGAGGAAAATTTATGAGGTTGGTTGGATTTGTTGTTATTGTGAGCCGAATTGGCTGGGTTTGTGTGTGTGTGTGTGTGTTTGTTTCATTAGAAAGAGAGACGTATGTAATATGCAAACGTTACATAAGATAATAAATTAAGAGAAGAAGAAGAAGAAGAAGAAGAGGAGGAGGATGACGACGAAGACGATGAGCTAGTCTTCTTTGCTGCATCTGCAATATAAAATATTCTTCAATGTCTGGGTAAAAGAGGCCCAAATTCGGTGCTTGATACGTCTTCTGGGGACAGGGGGTAAATTATTCATGCCAACGTTTTTGGACACAGCAGCCTTCTGTTCTGGTTGACGTGACCCAAAGGCCATGGCAGTAATCTTTTGTAGTTAAGAGCAAAAGAGATTGAGAAAGTACTGCGATTTCAAGGCGTCTGTAGTTAGATGAAAAGAAGCAACCATGCATGTACATATATATATATATATAGGTAACTAGGAATCCTTGTTACATAATATCTGTTTGTGTGTGTGTTTGATTAATCTATCTTGGTGAAAAAAAAAAAAAAAAAAGTGTGCGTGACTAAGTCAATTGTCACAGTGTGAACTATGACCGCCTACTTTTTTTTTTTTTGGTTTCCCACGCATACATGCATGTTTTTCTCAGTGGGTCCCGATCTTTTTGTTTTTTTTAATTGGGAAAAAACTTTTCCCTGACTGGTTCACATTTTTCTACTTATTTTTTAAACCAATCAATTTCATTTTTTAAGATTAGAAGATTAACAAATTATCTAAATCCAATTTTTTTTTTTAGTTAAATTTATTAGAATCTCTTCAAAAAATTATTAGTTGTATGCTACAAAGAAGAGAAAAAGTTAAAATTACATTGTTGTTTATTTGGATTGTATTTGCCATCGTTATGATTCAGTTGGATTTTACTAAAAAAAGTGTTGGATTGAATGTATTTGCTTATTTTTCGAACAGAAATGAAAAAAATTAGTTGGTTTAAAAAATAATGCAGGAATTATATGTTTTCCCCGATTTTTTTATTTACTTTCCAATAGTCATTGTTTTTGTTATAAATGATACTTTTTAAACTCAGAACTCCTCATCATTGCTTATTATTGTTATCATCACATAAGAATTAACCTTGTGTTTGGATTCAGACGGGGAAGGACAAAGGAAAGGAAAGAGTAAAGGGAAGAAAATGGGAAATATATAATAAAGAAAATATTTTTCTCATATATATTTATATATTTAAAATAAAAAGGGAATAAGGAGAAAAGAAAACTGATAAACATTTATGCTTTTCTTTACTTTTTAAAAAAAAAATTCTTATTTTCCTTTTATTATTATTATTTTTTAGAGAGTTTCAACTTATGGCGTTTGCTCTTAATGATAGCTCTTTATCATCAGACCAAGACACCAATTAGTTTTTGGTATAGACGGAGATTGAACTCCTAAGCTCTTATACAACCATAAAAAATTTTACCAATTGAGTTATTTGATTTGTGAAGAGAAGAGAAATGAAAAAGAAAAATATATGTTTTGTTACATTTATACCTTGATAATGTAGAAAGGTACGTAAGGGTTGTCAATGGGCCGGGTCGGGCCGGCCCGACCCATTTTTACTTGGCCCATGGGCACAATGGGCTGGGCATAATGGGCTATTAACTAGTTAACGGGCCGGGTCGAGCTGGGCTAAAAGAGAAAACCTCAACCCATGACCCTACCCATGGGCAATGCCCATTTTGTCTTTAGCGAGTTGGGCTATCGGGTTAGGCCTAATAGGCTACCTATGGCTTGTGTTAGCATATTATTTTATTATTTTTATAAGGAAAGAATCAATTTTTTTTTAATAAGGGAATAATCAATCTATTTTTTTAAAGGAAAGAATTAAAGAATTTAATACTTAATTACAAATTTTTTTACAGTCAAATCTATTTAATTTTTTGTTTTGTTGATGGAAACCTATTTAATTTTTTTTTATTAAGGCTTTAAATAGCTTTTTATTTTTATCGTTAATAAAAAAAATGTCAAATGGTTAATTCAAATTTGCTAGACTACTAGAAAAATATATATTTAGTAAACTAAGTTTAGCACAATTACTTTGAGTATCTTAGTGGTTGCGGGAATAATCTTAAGAAATTCCTCTATAATATCTCAAGATCAATCCTTCATATACTTCATATATATTTCTATTATGAATTATGAGTTATTGGATTGGGCCAACGGGTTAGGCCAACGGGCTGGGCTTAGGCTAGCCCACTGGGTACCCATGGGCATAAAAACTAGCCCACGGCCTGACCCATTGGGCTAGTGGGCTACCCATAAGCCTCAATAACAATGGGCCGGGCTGCCTATTAGCCCAATGGGCCGTTGGGTTTTTGGGTCGGGCTGTGGGCCGTGGGCTATTTGATGACCCTTAAGAGATAGAAACGAAGTAATGGGAAAAAATGAAAATTTATAAGTCATTAATGTCATTAAAAAATTCAAAAATGGCAGTTGCATTTTTTTAACTCCAATTTTCTCTCCAATTATGTCCAGATTGGGGGATTATAAAAAATATGGGCCACAAGAAATTATTTCTTTCACTTTTGGTCTTTTTCTTTCTCACTTATCAACCATGTCACAACCCGCTTCAATCATAGGGTCTGTTTGGATAGAACTTATTTTGCTGAAACTTAAAACTTATTGCTGAAAACACTGTAGCAATTAAGTGGAAAAAACGCAGATGAAAAAAACCAAACGCGGGTACTGAAGCGGAACTGAAAACACTGTAGCATATAAATACCAAAATTAAACCCTTTTTCCCTTTCCTTCATTCACTCTTCTCCGGATCCTAGCTAACGCCTCAAGAGAGTTCCACGCCCACCAGAGAAGACCTGTATCGGTCCGACGCTAGTGAAGAGCTCAGGTGAGAAATCCGATTACTAAAGAAGAGAACCCCAGTCCGACGCCGGCATGTACTCTTCCTTCAGAATAGGGATATCGCATCAGAACTTCCGAATGTCCCTTCTTACGCTGCTATTCGTAATTTCTCATCATCCAAAACCAAAACCTCCTTGATCTCCCAATTTCAATTTCAACATTCTAAACCAAAACCCTCTTTCTCAAACACTTTCACTTTCAAACCACCTCATAACCCCAATCTCTCTTTCACATCAACTGGGTTTAGGTTCTTCTCTTCTGTCAACAATGCTAACTTCGCCAGAAAGGTCTTCAACAAGCCCGCCACAGCTCTCTCTTCCGCTTTCTCTCGCTACCGCCAGGCCATTGGTTTGCAATTTGAGGCTTTCTTTAAGAGAAACTCTCTCTTTCTCTTTGGGGCCACTGCCGTTTTACTCTGTGCTTTGCTCTGGAGGATTATATTCGGCATAGCTAATACCTTCGTTGGCCTCTCCGAAGGCATGGCCAAGTATGGCTTTCTCGCCTTCTCTTCTGCTATCGTCGCTTTTGCTGTAAGTTCCTTTTTCTTTTTCTTTTAAATCTGTACCTCTACACTAGACTCTAGAGATATCAAATCAATATTCATATACTCACAGCCATAGCCCACCTGACCCATTCCTTCTTCCCCACAAAGCTCTTGAAACTTGTGAGGTAATGAATTACACAATCCCATTAGCTGAGTTATTATTTTTTGGGTATGTGTTTATAATTTACACAATCTCAAGTGTCAAGAAATAAATAGCACCTAAAAGTTTGGTAGCTGATTTTTTTTTTTTTTTTCATAACATCCAAAGGAAATTTTTGGGTTAGATTGGCCTAATCTGGGTCAGATGACACTTTTTTTATTATTTTTTTTTTTTATTACTGTCCTTCGGATTGGGATCCATGGATTCCTTGAGTGCCTACTTTTATTATTTTGTTTCCAAGAAGCAGCCCTATGTAGAAAATTTTACTCTCATACAGATTTGGCAGTTGCAATTCAGTCATGCTTTTAACAATTTTGCAACTGTCAACTGGCATGACAAGTTTTTTTTTTTTACTACAAAAAATTAGCATTCTTCCTTTCCCTTTTGATTGCGAATGGCATCATAACTGAGCTGAATTGTCAGTTGGGGGTTTGCATGTGTTATTGTCTTACCAGCAAAATTATGAACTTGCTTGATATCAGTAGTTGATAATGAAATCTGTATATTCTTTTCTAAATCTTGAACATGGACCTTCAAGTTGTGACACAAATAGTTATGGTTACTAATGAAAGCTCTGTTTTAATTTCTGATGGTATATGTTTGGATGCAAGGGATTTATGGTTGAAAGTTTAAACCTTTTGCTGTTGATGTATAATTATACCAAGCACAGGGTTTGGGTTTTGGGTCTTCATTGTTTTTATTTTTTATTTTTTTTTTAATTCTGTTTTAATTATTTGCTGTAAATTTGTTGGTTTTGGTTTTGCTCTTGAAAGCTGGGTTCATGAGAGTACCCCTGTGAAAATGGAAATTATGGGATCTATATCTATTGTATGAATATGATTTGAAGGAAGTCAAGGGATTAGCTGTGGTTTTGTTCACACAATACGCTCACAAAATAATGAACAGGACGCGCAAGAATGAACAGGACGCGCAAGACCAGTTTTTTAATGAAACGGTGCGTATCTGTGATGAGAATGAAGAGAGCGTGGTCCATGAACAGTACATTTGGCTCTTGGATTAATGAAACGGTGCGTTGCGAATCAAAATATTGCGTTTCCCAGCTTTCAGCTTTGCGCGTTTCTCCTCAGCTTGCGTTTCCCGTTTCCACGTTTTGTAGCGTGGGTCCCAGCAATTTATATCAAACGTAGACGCAAACGTGGTTAAACGTGGATCCAAACATTGCCATAGTACAAGATTTGACTTGAAGGATATGGATTCTTGTTTAAATATATTAATTTTTTCAAAATATGAATACTTTAAAAATCACATCACCTTGATTAATGAAAAAGCAATTGGAGTTTTTTGTAATTTAGAAAGGGTGTGCGGTTGGTTTGCTGTGATCAATTCATATTTGTTTTCATTTGCGCTATTAACATCACTTTTTCAATTATTGATAACAGCTCCTTAATTAAATTTGTACCTTTATAGCATTTTTCCAATTTTAAATGCTCTCCTCCTAGCGATATAGTGCAGTGGATACACCCAGCTCAATCTTGATATAAGATTAATACTGATGGGGCTACTTTTGTTAACACACAGTCTGCAAGAGTTGGGGTTATTATTTGGGACTACAAAGGGCAAGTAGAGACAGCCCTAAGCAAGAACTTACCAATCTTGCTAGGTCCTATAGAGATTGAAGCAAAAGCATTGGAGGAAGGGGTTCTTTTTGCTTGGGACGTTAGGGGTACGAGATGTGGTGCTTGAGAGTGACTCCAAGATAGTTGTTGATGCTTTAATTGGAACTAGTGAAGCTCCAGTTACTATTGACAATATTATAGGTGGGATTAGAGCAAAACTGCAGGATTTTAGATGTGTGGAAATTTCCTGTGTTAAGTGAGATGGCAATCGTCTAGCTCATCTTTTGACTCAATATGCCAAATATTTAAATAGTTATCAAATTCTTGGATAGAGAATAACCCTAATATGTTTGAGTCAACTTTGGCTCATGATGTATTATGTTTATCTTCTTCTTAATAAAATTATGGTCTTAAAAAAAAATGCTCTCCTCCCATAAAGAAGACAACCGGTGATAATCCTATTTGGGTATGAAAATTGTAATCCCTACTTTATCTACAGGGTTTAAATGGGTCCCAAATAGAAAATTCAAGGGGAGAAATATGAACAGATTAAGTGAACTATAGCTTTGTGCGCGCCAAAGATGAAGTTATTGGACTGAACCTCAACTGGGCTCACAACTTATTTGTATGGTTGGTTTGGGTATCCTACTTTGGGTCGTTCTAGATTTTGAGACTCAATGAGATCACTTTTCTCTTTCTCTCTGTGCTTCTTTTTCTAGACTCTCCTTCTCTCCCCAAAATTCCATCCCCTTTTTCATTCTTTAGCTTCTTCTATTTATAGCCAATTATTAGTGGGGGGATTATCATTACTTTTAAACTAGTGCAATGAGAGGTCCAATGTCATTAATTGTAAGTGGATGTTTAGGTATGAGTGGTTTTGGAAATGGTTCCCACTGTAGCAAATGTGCTCGGCAGCGAAGTTTCCTAAGGCACTGCCGAGCACACACAGGGTGATGTAACCGAACATTTGCATATTGTTCGGGGACGACTTGCCGAGCAATATGCGAGCTGGAATCGGCTGTCTACTTCTCAGGCATTTGAACAACACCCAACTTGGGCTCGTAGCTTTTGTGGGCTCGGGCCGGGATCCCGAGCAAAACAAAGGTTGGGCCCCTGGGCCATACTATTGATCCATGGCCCAAGGCCCAAATGGACTTGGATGTGAAGGGCCATACATTAGCCCCCCCTTGATTTGTTCTTAGCTTTCGGGGACAAATCAAGGAGCCAGAGAGGCAATAGTTGCTCGAGAAACTCAATGGGTGTGCTTTGGGCGGTTACAGAGACCTATTAATGCATTTCTCAAAAGGCACGTTGCGTCTGACCTTCTGATTCAGCCGCCATTATTACCTATCGGTTCACGAACTGAGGTGTGCGTGTTGGTTGCTTTGGGTATCTCTAAGGTCTCTCTTTTTGCTTCATTATTGCTAATTAACACCTATTGTTGCTCATTAACCGATGCCCATTTTCCCTAGTTCCTATAAATAGTCCATCTCAATTCATTTTCTCACTTTTTCATTCTTCGTCCTCTAAAATTTCTCTCAGCCGAGCTTTCACCTACGTACTTGTCCACAAAGCCAGAATTCTCCTCTCCCTTAGAGCCAAAAGTAAGTCTCCTTCCCCTTTCCTCTGCTTTAATTTCTTTTCCCCATGCTCTTTCTGATTCTTAGGCTTTAAGATGGGTTTCACTTATCTTTTGAATGCCAGGGTGCCCTTAGCCACTTTTAGCCAAAACTATAGCATTCCTGATGATGTGGAGGTGA
This sequence comes from Quercus tomentella, assembly GCA_028535165.1. Lineage (NCBI taxonomy): Eukaryota > Viridiplantae > Streptophyta > Magnoliopsida > Fagales > Fagaceae > Quercus > Quercus tomentella. The sequence goes on from JAPQVY010000122.1 coordinate 18,035,520, forward strand.
TGTATTGCCATGAAAGCAAAATCGCTCTCCACAGAGGGGAAGACACTGCCTTTTTCCTGTTGATGTCTATTCTAGAGGGTGGGGTTAGCTTTCCTATAGACCCACTTTTGCTTAATGCCCTTAGATACTATGGATTGTGTCCCGACCAACTTCCCCCCAATTTTTACGGGGTAGTGAGTTGTGTGAGTAGGTTAAATCAAACATTTGGTTTGCAATTAGATCATCATGACATAAACCACATGCACAGCCTGTGTGGAAAGAAGAAATCCAATTACTATTTAAAGGTTAGAGACATGAGGGTACGGCTAATTTCATGCCTGCCGGACTCTAATAGAAATTCTACTGGGGAATACGTCCGGGTGTGCAACAATTGGTTTGCCGGTGGTATCTCTCCCCCTTTATCTCGGCGTGAAGTGGGTTCGTTCTAATCTTTAATTTGTTTTATCCCTTCTATTCATAGCTATTTTATTTACCCTAACTCTGACTTGCTATCTTTTGTTGCAAACGATTCGGTGTTTATCCAAGATATTAGAACAGTTCACGTACGGGACCTGAACTTTGTACTCAAGTCCGAGATTTTTGTTCATCGGGACAGGCAGCTCCGGGCGTCCTATCTCATTCTCGATGTGGACCCTATGTACTCCACTTGGCAACCCTTCGGCCAAGCTCTCCTTGTAGACAGCCCTCTCCTCTCCTATATAGACGTTCGGCATACGAACTTCCTGCCTCCAAATTTTACCATAGGTGAAGCTCGAGATATCGGCCGGTGATATACCTGCTCGGATGAGCTCGTACCTATAAGGGACGAATTAGTCGAAGTAGCATCTGGATATCTCCGGGAACGTGCTCACGAGGCCGTTCAACACGAAGTTGTACCTACAGAACTAGAGGCTCCTGCTTAGGAAGTCAAACAAGAAGCCGTAGAATCGAGTGACTCCTCTAGGTGGTACTGTGTCCGTGAAGAGATGGTGACCCGCAAAACTTTAACAGTTAGCCGTTTTATCCCTAGCGCAAGTCAGACCGTGCAGCAACAGCCACCCCAGGGACGTGGCCCGGCTCTTCCTGCTCATCCTCCACCTCCTCCTCCTTCTGGACGAACTTGTAAAAGACAACGGGTCACTGAATTGACCTCCACCAGCCCGAGAGATGCTCAGACCCAAACTCCCCCCCAATCGTCGAGGGGTGTTACTATTCGGCCCAGGTCGGGACAAACATGGCTTCCTCCTTCTAACCAGCACAGTTGTGGCAGCCCACCTTCGAGCTGGATGGCACGCCTCTCCCAGCTAGTGCCAGCGTACGGGCGTGGGAGAAAGGAGAAAGGGGCCGCGTCGCCCAAAGCTTGGTGCACAATCTCCTTCTACCCGAGGACGTGAGCGCCTTTGCAGATGGGACCGACGAGTCCATAGGGAGGAGACTTCAATGGCAAACTATCGCGGTAACCTTTCTTTCCTTGTATATTTTTCTTTTACACACATTCTCATTATTGCCGTATATGCTGTTTCTTTAAATTGCCGTACATGATTAATGTCGTCTCAACAGGCTACTCAGCTAGCTCATATCCTAAACAAGAGGGTGAAAGATCTTTCTGAGGAGGTTGACCGGGAAAAGGCCGGTAAGGAGGAGGCTGTCAAAACGGCTAAGGACAAAACAAAAGCTGCTGATGCCGCTGAGAAGAGAGCCGCTGCCCCCGAGAAATCCCGGGCGTCGGCTGAGAAAAGGTCGGCGGAGCTGGTATCGAAACAAAATGAAACGGACTTGAAGTTAGCCAAAGCAGCGAGCCTAAACGTCAACCTATCCGAGGAAGTAGCTGATTTGCGAGCGGCCTTGGAAGCTTGTGAAAATAAATGGTATGACAAAGGATTTGCTGATGCGAAGAAGGGCATGGAACCGATTGTAATGCAAGCTCAACAGTTGTCTTTTCAGGAAGGCTGGATGGCTGCCCTACACGCCTTAGGAGTGCCTGAGGACTCCCCTTTAAGGGATCCTAGCCAGATTCCCTTTCCGGACTCTTCCCCAGCTGCTCAGAACCCTGTGGGACCTATTAATGAGGAGGATACGAACAGTCTAAGGGAGTTGGTGGAGCAGATTGACGCTCACGTGGAATTGATCAGGACAGAAGCCACTAGTAACCCCCCCACTGACGGCCCTTCCGGTGAAAATGTTAATCCCCAACCTTCTGCATCTGAGCATCAGTCTTCCGAGATGGCGGCCAAGACGCAGCCCGTGGATCTTACCGTTTAATTGCCAAACCTGTTTTACATCATTTCCATTTTGCTTTACTTAAGTAACTTTCATTTTGAGTTGATTTTAAAAGTGGCTAAGGGCATCCTGGCATTCAAAAGATAAGAGAAACCCATCTTAAAGCCTAAGAATCAAAAAGAGCTTTGGGAAAAGAAATTAAAGTAGAAGAAAGGGGAAGGAGACTTACTTTTGACTCTAAGGGAGAGGAGGATTCTGGGTTTATGGACAAGTACGTAGGTGAATGCTTGGCCGAGAGAAATTTCAAAGGATGAAGAATGAAAAAGTGAGAAAATTAATTGAGATGGACTATTTATAGGAACCAGGGAAAATGGGCATCGGTTAATGAGCAACAATAGGTGTTAATTAGCAATAATGAAGCAAAAAGAGAGACCTTAGAGATACCCAGAGCAACCAACACGTGCGCCTCGGTTCATGAACCGATAGATAATAATGGCGGCTAAACCAGAAGGTCAGACGCAACGCGCCTTTTGAGAAACGCATTAATGGGTCTCTGTAACCGCCCAAAGCACACCCATTCAGTTTCTCGGGCAACTACTGCCTCTCTGGCTCCTTGATTCGTCCCCGAAAGCCGAGAACGAATCAAGGGGGGCTAATGTACGGCCCCTCACATCCAAGTCCATTTGGGCCTTGGGCCATGGACCAATTGTATGGCCCAGGGGCCCAACCTCTGTTTTGCTCGGGATCCCGGCCCAAGCCCACAAAAGCTACGAGCCGAAGTTGGGTGTTGTTCAAATGCCTGAGAAGCAGACAGCTGATTCCAGCTCGCATATTGCTCGACAAGTCGTCCCTGAACAATATGCAGATGTTCGGTTACATTGCCCTGTGTGTGCCCGGCAGTGCCTTAGGAAACTTCGCCGCCAAGCACATTTGCTACAGTGGGAACCATTTCCAAAGCCACTCATACCTAAACATCCATTTACAATTAACGACATTGGACCTCTCATTGCACTAGTTTAAAAGTAATGATAATCCCCCCACTAATAATTGGCTATAAATAGAAGAAGCTAAAGAATGAAAAAAGGGATGGAATCTTGGGGAGAGAAAGAGAGTCTAGAAAAAGAAGCACAGAGAGAAAGAGAAAAGTGATCTCATTGAGTCTCAAAATCTAGAACGACCCAAAATAGGATACCCAAACCCACCATACAAATAAGTTGTGAGCCCAATTGAGGTTCAGTCCAATAACCTCATCTTTGGCGCACACAAGTTTGATTCAGCAAAAAAAAGAAAAAAGAAAAAGTGAACTATAGTTTGACCTAATCAACTACAGCCAAAGAGTTATTGTAATTAAGCATGTGATTCATTAATATGATGTTGTCATTCTTTTTGGATTGGTTTGTTGGCTCTCGCATCTCACAATCCACCTTAGCAGATTTCAATTTCATTGCTCCCAATGCAGGATTATAATTCATTATTTCGCATATCAAATATTTCCTCATGCATTTTTGTTAATTACTTTTTTTTTTTTGGTTCTCAGATCCTATAACGGTTTGGAGTAATTCTTAGGTACTTCTGGAATACAGTGAATGTTGTTCCATTCTCTCACATTTATAGTGGAGTCTATCATAAATGTGGGAGGATGGGGCATCATTTCACTATATTCCGAGAGTATCTAAGTATTTTTCATACAATTTGACCCATAATATTGTTAATTGAACCTCTTTTTGTTCGGTATGGAATCCTTCCTAATCCATCTCATCTCTTCCTACCTAGATTTTTTCCTAAAAATGATGATACCAATGAACCAATTCCACGATTCCCTTTACCCTCTATAGGTCATCAATAAAATTACACTACTTAACAATATACTATATTATACATATTTTCTTATGATAATAATATACTATACACACATTTATATCTGTCGCATCACATTCTTGCCTTGGTAACCTTGTATCCCTTCCAGGATTCAAGTTAGGTTGTCTCCCTTTTCACCATGTCATGTCCACCGAATCCACAATTTTTTTTTTTTTATATACAGAAATTAGAAATAAAGAGAGATACTATGTACACAATAATATTACAATATTTTCATGACAAATCATAAGAAATAAGTTATTATTGACGGTTACTAATGAATAAAAAAAAAATTAATAATGAATTTAAATCAAAATCAATAATAACTTATATACTACTTAAAATTTATTGTAAAAATATTGTGAACGGTAACACTTCTTTATAATAAATATTTCATCAAAAAAAATATATATATATATATATTTTTTTGATAACCATCAAAAAAATATCTTAGACTTAGTCAATGCCGAAATTCGTATATTAGAATTCATATTCATGTCTGTCTTGCCCCACGATGGTGATTGACGACTGATGGTTTGATTCTTTCTTGATTCAATTAATGAAAACAAACAAATTGTAAGGTTATGTGAAAGAGTAATATTGTTTTATTTTTATTTTTTTTCGCTAAAGAAAGAGTAATATTGTTGGTCAGTCTTGTTCAGTCCTTTTACATATATATGTCGCCACATGATTGAAGACTTTGTAAAAGTACTACAGCTCCTAAAAGCTTTAGCATATATTTGCTCACACCACAATTTTGTTTGTGACCTTTAGCCCAAAACAAAATTCTGCTCTTCTTCTTTTTTATTTTATTTCATTTTTTTATTTCCATTTTGGAGAATTAAATAGAGGACCACTGTGTTTTTATTTATACTTTTAGAAGAAAGGGAAATTAAATTTTTCATGGTTAGGATTTAGAAATCTTTTTGTACATTTGTCATTTATGAAAAATAAGGTATTCCTTTATTTTTTATTATTGTTAATTATATATATATATATATATATATATATATGCTAAGGCAAGTTAAGTTATGTATGTTATTTCAATTATTTAAAATTAATTAAATTTTTATATGTTCACAATTTAAAAACTATTATTACAATCTAATTGTGAATTTGTTAATTAATTTAACAAAAATCTTGATCTATAATACTGGAAGAGTGTTAATTGTGCTCAATAAAATTTAAAAGATAATTCATAGTTTATAATTAAATTGATTTGATGAAAAAAAAAAAAAAAAAACAAACAAACAAACAAACAAACACATTCTTTTGAATTAGGGGTGTCCACAAGTCAATTCAGATCGAGTTTGTACTCAACCCACTACCGACAACCTAATCTCATCGGGTACACAAAAACTTGACCCGCCATGAACCGAAAGGGAGCATTGGATTGAGTGGTTTCGATATTTTATCGAGTGGCACGGTTTAGGACAATAAGTTCAAAATGGTGAATCTCCGGTGACATCTTGCTAGATCTAGCTAAGATCTTGTCCAATATGGCTAAGATCTAGCCAAATCCGATGGAGATCTCCCCAGATTTGGTGGAAATCTCATCAGATATGGCTGAAATCTTGTTAAATTTGGAAAATCTCACCGAAAAAATATTTAGTTCGTTGGTCAAATTGGGTGGCTCAAGTTTTGGAGGAGGAGACCCACCACCCAAACAGCCAGAATGCATTTTTGGAGGATGAGACCCATCAGAGTTGTTGGATCTAGCGGCGGTCGATTCAGGTCTAGTTAGATGGTTCGGGTGTTTCAAGTCTCCAAGTTTGTTGGGCAGCCTTATTTTTTGAATTATATAAAAACTATTTTGATGTAATTTATATATGTGTGGGGGGTTGGGTTTAAATTAACCTGATATAACTCTAAGACATGTTATAGCATACAATTTTTTTTTTTTAATTGAATGTAAACTTCAAAAAATTTATCATTAGATTAGATTTTCTTCTTATATCTTACATGCTTGAAAAAATTCAAGATAAACTAAGATTAATAACTATGTTATTACTTAAATATTTTAAATTCAAGTTTTTGTATTAAAATTGTGCATAAAAAGTTAAATTTATTGATCAAATAGTAAATAACATATAAATTATACAAGACTTCGTATCCATGTACATAGAGAATATGTCTCTACCCTATAAAAGGTTCAGAAAAAATATATATAAAAAAGAATCAGTCCACAAGCCAAGTACAGTGTAGGACAATTTTCTCTTTCTTTTTCCTTGGGAAACATCTTTTGTTTTCGATTGTCTTTGCCAACCAACCCACAAGAAAATATGCACAGCAAAGTTGTCTCCCCTAAATACATTGGTACTAGGAGTACAACTGTACAAGTCTTTAGTTAATTGACAGTTCGACACCTTCAATTTCAAAGTGCACGAGTCTGTACTATTCATCTGCATTGTATTAATTAATTATTTGACGGATTCAAAATTTCTTCGATTGAAATAAATGGATGGATCCAAGAATTGGCATTCCAGATGCATGAAAATCAAAATATATTAGGTAATGATAAAATGAAAACAAATAAAATTAACTAAAAAAACTTTCTCGATGAATAAATAAAGAAATTTTTTTGATATGCTGCCGATAATAAATAAATAAAAACTTATTCAGCAACAAAAAATAATGTTAAGAGGAGCCTTTTGATTTTTTAAATTATATATATATATATATATATATAATTCAATATTTACAACAAATGGGGATGAGGAATTTTAAACTATGGTTCCCCTTACTAATATAGAGAGTAGGCAATGTCACTAGTTACAAGAATCTCGTGGGTTCCAGTTACTCAACTGGTAAATTTTATAATGGTTGAATAAAAGTAAGTAATGTCACTAATTACAAGGATTTTAGTGAAGCAACGTAAGTTGGATAAATTATTTACAATGTAAAGAGAAAATGAAAAGAAAAAAAAATTAATAACATATACATATTTAAATTTGCAAAACAATTAAATGTTTACTATATAATGAATAGATTTTATTTATTTTAAAAAATATAGAATTTTGATACAAATTATGATTTTTTACACACAAATTAATTTTTGCTCTCAAGAGATTAGGAGAATTATCAACCAGTTAAACTATCCATGATCATGAAGCATATGACAAAGAAACTACTGATGATGGAGGAAAAACTATCAACTTGACTAACATGGAAAGAGCCTCTTGCTTTGTATTAGGAGAAATTATTAGGTTTACTAGAAGGATTGCTGAAGTGATCCTCCCAACCAATGAAACGGTGCCACATATACAAATGTATGATTCAGGTTCCTAAACAACACAAGAAATAAAAAAATAATAATAATAATAAATATCAGGTGATGTCATATTTGCATAAATGGTAGCATTTTATTGGTTGAGAGGACCAAGAAGGACCAGTTCAACAATCCTCTGGTGGACCTAATAATTTCTCCTATATTAGAAGAAGTCACTCTTAAGAAGAAGAAGAAGAAGAAGAAGAATAACAATAATAATAATAATAATAAATAAAAACTTCTTTGAATAGAAAAGGTTTGGAAATAAGCTTAGCTATAGCATTAGGCTTTAACTCCACTCAATATCTTTTTATTTGATGTAATTTTAACAAATCTATCAATTGGATTACATTTTCTTTTTATATTCTTTATACTTGCAAAATTTTCATAAGATCAAAAATTAATAACTACGTTATTAATAAAATGTTTAAGTTTCAAGTTTTTGTATTCTAAAATGGACAAAGTTTAGTTACAAAATTTGTTGTAGCCTAAATCAACAACCTTACTCAATATCTTTTTATTAGAGGTGAATTTTGACAAATCCACAATTGGATTACATCTTCTTCTTACATCCTCCACGCTTGCAAAATTTTTAGAAAATTAAAGATCAATAACTATGTCATCAATAAATTGTTTAAATTAAAAGTTTTTGTAGTTTAAAATTATACATAAAATATAAGCTTAAAGATGATATAGTGAATGATATCCGATTGACACAAAATTTGACATGTGTATTAAGAGCATAAAGAACATACAATTCAACGGTTAGATTTTCAAAATATGTAGTAATATTTATTTCATTGAGTAAGGTTGTAGTCTAAGGCTACAACCAATTTTGTAGCTAAACTTTGTCATTCTAAAATTATGCATAAAAAATAAATCTATTTTTATGGATCGAATAATGAATAACATTCTATTGGTATGAAATATGTGTTAAAAATTTAAAGAACATATAATCCATTGATTAGATTTTTAGAATATGTAGTCAGGTTAATTTTTTTAATCGGAGTTATAGTTTTAGGCTACAACTAAGTAGTGGCGACTCCACATGCAAACTAAGGTGGTCATCGAACCACCCTAACTTGCAAAAAAAAATGTATATATACACTTGCAAAAAAAAAAAAATTATATGCTAAACTAACCTATTGTGACCACCCTAATAAAAATGTTGAATATTCTAATTTGAGAATTACAAAATTTTGGGTTTAACATAAATAAGAGTAATGCTACATTCACAACATTTTCACAATAATTTCACAACAAATTGAATGTGGTAAGCAGTTACTGATTATAATTTAGGTCTGATATTATTTTGTTACCCACCAATAAACAGATTTTTGCATAATATTTATTGTAAAAATATTGTGGACGTAACATTACTCCAAAATTAATTCTACTCTCCAAACATAATCCTTAATCCCTTTTTTTATAGGCTTAAATAACAACTATATATTAATCCAAATAATAGCAAACATAAGCTAAACAAAAACAATACAAGTCCAAACAATAACAAGTGAACAAATTATTCAACAAAAAGCCTATATATTATAAATAAAAAAGATAAAAATCGCTAATCATTCAAATTTGTAGCTCATTAAACCTATTCAATAAAAAATAATCTCTAATTTCATTTTTCCTTAAAAAATGGTACCAAGAAAAAAATATTATAGTTGTGAGTACTCTTTCATGGTGACGACAGTTATACTCTTTTTAGCTTTGCAATTGGAATAACTTTGCTTTATTGTGCATAACAGTGAGACTTTTTAAATATTAATGCAAGTAAAAGTACTTGAAATTTTCTCATATAATAAATCATTATTTGAAAATAAAATTTCTTGGTATTTAACTTGGCGGATTCAAAAACTTTTTACCTAAAAGAAAACGCACGTGTTACTTGTGACTTTTGTGAGCTATAGAGGGTCGTTCAAGGTATTTACGTGTTGTCATTATTTACCTTCGATTTGGTGTTGCAATTTGCCAATTTGTCTCTGCCCTATAAAAGGTTCAGAAGAAATATATATAAAAAGAATCAGTCCACAAGCCAAGTTCAGTGTAGGACAATTTTCTCTTTCTTTTTCCTTAGGAAACATATTTTGTTTTCGATTATGTCTTTTTTTTTTCTTTTTTTTTTTTGTCAACGGTAGTTTCCCCCCACAAACCCACAAGAAAATATGCACAGCAAAGTTGTCTCCCCTAAATACATAGGTACTAGGAGTACAACTGTACACGTCTTTAGATAATTGACAATTCGATACCTTCAATTTCAAAGTGCACGAGTCTGTACTATTCATCTGCATTATATTAATAAATTATTTGACGGATTCAAAATTTCTTCGATTGAAATAAATGGATGGATCCAAGTACTGGCATTCCAGATGCATGAAAATCAAAATATATTAGGTAATGATAAAATAAAAACAAATAAAATAAACTAAAAAAAATTTCTTGATAAATAAATAAAGAAAAACTTTTGATATGCTGCAGATAATAAATAAATAAAGGCAAAAAAGTATTTTTAGTTCCTACATTTTGGACCGATTCTCAATTTGATCCCTAAATTGATTTCACTCCTGAGTCAGTCTCTGATTTCAAAAATTTGTTTTTATTTGGTCCCTGTCGTCAATCCTATAACAGAAAATGCATACATGGCAAACGGAATGTACTGCTTATTGACGTAGCTAATAAAATTTTAAAAAAAATTATATTTAGCATTTTTTAAATGCCACATCAGCATTTAAATTAATTAAAAAAGCCAACTCAGAAAATTTTTAAAAAAAAGTCAATTAATTTTTTTTTTTTTAAAACTTAAATCTAATTTAAACTAAAATCATTTCTTAAAAAATCAAAAATCATTATCTTTTTTATTCTTTTTTATTTTTTTTCTTTAACCTCATCAGCTTTTAAAAAAAAAAAAATCCCTACACTGAAAGAATAATCTAAAATTCTCTCACTCTCTTCACGCTCAATGGATAGAATCTCTCACTCTCCACTGTCCATGGCCGGAGCTCACTTGCCCTTCATCTTGAGGTAGAAGACCTTGTATTCGCCGGTGGCGGCAGAGGGGATGAGTCTGGTGTCAAGGAGCTTGAGGATTCCGTTGCAGATGTTGGAGAGCTCCGACTCGATCTTGGATTTGTAGTCCCGGATCATGGACACGTGGTCCTCGTTGCCGCGGCTCTCCTCCTTCTGCTCGATCGAGGAGATGATGCGCCATGAGGCTCGCCTCGCGCCGATCACGTTCTTGTATGCCACGGAGAGAAGGTTTCGCTCCTCAACGGTGAGCTCCTCGCTGTCCACCACTGCCGAGACCTTCTCCATGAACTCCACCATCTCCTCGTACTGCTGGGCTTGCTCGGCAAGCTTCGCCATGTACACGTTCTCTTCGTGAGCCGAGGGTGTCATCGCCATTGTTTTTGATTGGTGGTTTGATCTGTTCATGAGGGTTTTGGATTGCAGTATTGGTGGCTTAATGTGGCTTGATCTGTGGGTTTCTGATCTATTCACTTATTGCTGTGTTTATTTTAGATTTCTGGTTTTGTCTTTTTTCATGTGGATTTGATGATTTTTCTAGGGTTATAGGTTTGATTTGTTGGAGGTTTTTGTGGAGGATAGGGATTTTGTATGTATTTTAAGCATCGGTTTATTAATTGTGAGTTATTTTAGTGTTTGGTTTGTAAGAAAATCTTGATTTTTTGGGGAAAATCTTGATTTTCTAGGGAAAATGTTGATGATTGTTTGAGGAAAATTTATGAGGTTGGTTGGGTTTGTTGTTATTGTGAGCCGAATTGGCTGGCTTTGTGTGTGTGTGTGTTTGTTTCATTAGAAAATTTCTGGTTTTGGGTGGAAAGAAAGTGTTGTGATGAAAATCTTAGGCATCGGCTTTTTAGATGTGAATTTTTTCAGTGTTTGGTGAAATTTTCTAGGAAAGATGTTGAATGCCCAAGAATTTTGTGCTCTTGAGTTCTTGTGATCTGGGTTCATGTTCTTGAGTTCTTGTGTATTCACGTTCACATCTAAAACTATGTATTTTTATGTTTTTAATTTTGTTTTTATGTTTTTTTAATTTTTTTCAAATTGATAATTTTTTTTTTTAAATTAGACGATGACATGGCATGTTGAGGTGGTTTTTTATTTTATTTTATTAGTCACATCAGCATCTGATATGCAAACAGTGCATTTTGTTTGCTACGTATGCATTTACTGTTACTGAGTTAACGGCAGGGACCAAAATAAAAATGATTTTCTAAAATCAGGGACTGACCTAGGAGTGAAATCAATTTAGGGACCAAATCGAGAATCGGTCCAAAATGTAGGGACCAAAAGTGCATTTTCGCCATAAATAAAAACTTATTCAGCAACAAAAAATAATGTTAAGGGGAGCCTTTTGATTTATATATATATATAATTCAATATCTGCAACAAATGGGGGTGAGGAATTTTAAACTATGGTTCCCCTTAATAAAAAAGAGTAGGCAATGTCACTAGTTACAAAGATCTTAGTAAAGCAACGTAAGTTGGATAAATTATTTACAATGTAAAGAGAAAATGAAAAGAAAAAAAAATTAATAACATATACATATTTAAATTTGCAAAACTATTAAATGTTTACTATATAATGAACAGATTTTATTTATTTTAAAAAATATAGAATTTTGATACAAATTATGATTTTTTACACAAATTAATTTTTGCTCTCAAGAGATTAGGAGAATTATCAAGCAGTTAAACTAACAGTTGAAAGTTCAATATATGTATAAAATACCCTTGAACGTTTAGACCCCAATAACAAAAATATCAATTCAAGCTTAATGTCAAACAATAAATGTGCGGAACATGAACATAAGCTAATAATCGAATCGATAAACAATCTAAACCATAAGTAATCACAATCACAGCAGTAATTAAATGATAAAGATAAAGGGAAGAGAGATGCAAACACAAGGACAACACTCGATGTGTTATCGAAGAGGAAACCGAAGCCCTCGGCATAAAACCTCTCCGCTGCCCTCCAAGCGGTCAATAATCCACTAGAAAATGTAGTTGGGATACATGAACAGCAATAGACCCTCCAAGCCTAATCTACCCAGTGTACCTAAGCCCTCCAAGCTTCTTGCTCCAACGAGGTTGCGCCGAACCTATTTCTTTTCTAGCTTCTCGGATTCCACTACTTGACCATAGCATCAACCAATGTGAAATTGGTTCCTTCCTAACTGCTTCCCAGAACACCAAACAGCCCTCTCACAGTAATAGGTATGGTGAGAAAAGGTTTTGGTAAAAGGCCTCTCAAGGATTTAACAATGGAGAGGAAGAGAGTAGAGGAATTTGAAGAATCCCTTATGTGAAGATTGTGGATGAATCAATCTTGTTTTACTCTAGGGTTTCTCTCTCAAAATTCTCTCTGGAAGCTCTCTTTCTTTCGTGAGTATAAGGGGTATTTATACTGGGGTGAGAATGGAATGTGAAGAGTCAGGTTTTTCAAAACAGGTCTGGCTCGCGGCTTGGCCTCGCGGCTTGACTGAGTCACGAGATCCAGCCGCGAGATAACAGAACGACCAATTGTCCTATTTTGTCCTGTAGTGCTCCAGTTAGCATGACGCTTCAACTTCTGGCATGCCTGGCACGTGTGCTGCTTCTGGCGGCTTGCAGCCGCGAGTCACCCGCGAGATCCAGTCGTAAGTCTCTGTTTTTCTTGCACACTCTTGAGCATTTCATCACTCTATCTCACTCACTACCCTTACAACAATCCCACCTAAATACAAGGTTACTAATTGCTGAAATACAAGCAAATTTGGTACGGAATAAAGCCAACAAGATGGTTGATTAAATTCAACCTTACAACAGTGATCATGAAGCATATGGCAAAGAAACTACCGATGATGGAGGAAGAACTATCAACTTGACTAACATGGAAAGAGCCTCTTGGTAGAGAAATTATTAAGTCCATTAGAAGGATTGTTAAAGTGGTCCTCCCACCCAATAAAACGATGTCACATATGCAAATATATGATTTAGGTTCTTAAGCAGCACAAGAAATAAAATAAAATAAAATAAAAAATTAGGTGATGTCACATTTACATAAATGGAAGCATTTTATTAGTTGAAAGGACCAAGAAGGATTAGTTCAGGAATCCTCCGGTGGACCTAATAATTTCTCCTATATTAGAAGAAGTCACTCTTGAAAATAATAATAATAATAATAATAATAATAATAATAATAATAATAATAATAATAATAACTTCTTTGAATAGATAAAGTTTGGAAACAAGCTCACCTATAGCATTAGGCTATAACTCCACTCAATATCTTTTTATTGGATGTAATTTTAACTAATCCATCAATATTGGATTACATTTTCTTTCTACATCCTCTATACTTGCAAAATTTCCATAAAATCAAAGATCAATAACTACGTTATTAATAAAATGTAAAAGTTTCAAGTTTTTGTATTCTAAAATTATGCATAAAAAATAAATTTATTTTTATGAATTGAATAATGAATAAGATTCTATTGGCACGAAATATGTGTTAAAAATCTAAAGAACATATAATCCATTGATTAGATTTTTAGAATATGTAGTTAGGTTAATTTTTTTAACCAGAGTTATAGTTTTAGGCTACAACCAAGCAGTGATGGCTCCACACATGCATGCCAGGGTGGTCACAGAACCACCCTGACTTGCAAAAAATTGTATATATACACTTGCAAAAGAAAAAACAATTGTATGCTAAACTAACATATTGTGACCACCCTAATAAAAATGTTGAACACTCTGACTTGAGAAATACAAAATTTTGGGTTTAACATAAATAAGAGTAATGCTACATTCACAACATTTGCACAATAATTTCACAACAAATTAAATGTGGTAAGCAGTTAATTTAGGCCTAATATTATTTTGTTACCCACCAATAAACAGTTTTTTGCATAAGATTAATTTATTAAAAAAATATTGTGGACGTAGCATTACTCCAACATTAATTATACCCTCCAAACATAATCCTTAATCCCTTTTTTTTATAGGCTTAAATAACAACTATATATTAGCCCAAATAACAACAACAACAACAACAACAACAACAAAAAAAGACAAGACCAAACAATAACAAGTGAACAAATTATTCAACAAAAAGCCTATATATTATAAATAAAAAAGATAAAAATCGCTAATCATTCAAATTTGTAATTCGTTCAACATATTTAATAAAAATAATCTCTAATTTCATTTTTCCTTAAAAAAATGTGGTATCAAGAAAAAAATATTGTAGTTGTGAGTTCTCCTTCATAATGACGACAGTTATACTCTTTTTAGCTTTGCAATCGAAATAATTTTGCTCTCTTTAACGACTCAACTCTAGCGACTCAACTCGCAACTGTAGCAAATATTCAAGTTATTTCTTTAATAGATCTTGTTTAATTTAAATTTCTTAGTAACCATTCTATAAAAAATTCTTAGAATTGCCACTTCAACCAAGTTTCTAACTAAACTTTAACCTCTACGAATATATGCCATGGCATTTTTATCTTTCCTGTCTTTTTAGTTTTTCCTTTGTAAAACTAATCACCGGACTAGTTCCTTGTTACACACCGGAGGCCTTCCATGTAAGCATTTATTGTTAATGAAAAAGTCCTCACCGGTAGCTATCATTAATTACGTTTCTTGCCCAATTTTTTCTTGCAAACATATTTTGGTGATCACAGACTCACAATAGTGAGAGCAATTAATAGTGCTTTTTGGAGATGGCGAAAAAAAAAAGGATCGGAGGAATGAGCAAAGCTATTTCCTACATTCTTCAAGAGGGAATGTAAATTTCACGTTTGGAATGGCTGTTGGAGGCCACATTACTGAGTTTCTCCAATGCTGTCATTAGTTATTGCTAGTCCTTTTCTTGAGTTGAAGGTGGCTATTGTTAAATAGCATGTTCCCGCCTGCCAAAGAAATGGTTGGTTTTGGAGCATCTGTCTCGGAAGGTGTCCAAACTAACATATGCTATACCGTTGATGTTGGTACAATGGGAAACAAAGTGTTAGTGGCAGTCAATTGACCCAACATTTGCCTCTGGTCTGCTTTCAATTCTGGCTGTTCCAAAAAATGAAGCAGTTTATGGGTTTAATTGGACCCTAGATTGGTGGAATATTTGCAGGCTTTCTTAATGACCATTAATAGCATTCCCTCCTCGAATTTTTTTTTTTAAAAGAGAGTTTTAACCTATGGCGTTCACTTTCAATAATAATTCTTTATCATTAGACCAATACACCAATCAGTTTTTGGTATAGGCGGGGATTGAATCTCAGATCTTGAGCTAACTGGAACCCACCTAAAATTTGATATATTGAATGAGGAAATGGAGGAAGGAGAACATGTACGTTGAGCTAACTGGTGTAGGTGGTGATTGAATCTCAGATTTCTTATTCAACCATCAGAGACTTTACCAGTTGAGCTAACTGAAACCCACCTAAAATTTGATATATTAAATGAGTAAACAGAGGAAGGAGAACATGTACGTGAGAACATTAGAAACATTAAACATCAAGAAGCTAGCTAGTCTAGGTTCCTATGGCAATGAGTTATACACTTGCTACTTTCTTATACATACAAATCAGTTGAAACAGTGAACTGAAGAAGAAAAAATAAATCACATGTTAACATACAAGAAGTCACAAGAAAATTACATTGTTATCCCATAAATAATTTTACTTAACCAAATTAATACAAAAAAGACTAGCTCATATTGATGTGCAGTATGTCAAAGTCCAGAAAAAAATATGGTACTGTAATTTTTTTTTTTTTAATAAATAACAAATTTTATTAGATCAAAATGGTGTGGCCGACGTACAAGTCCCTTTAATACATGGTCCACAATACTCATTTGAATGGCAAAAAATTGATGACCCAGTTAATACTAGGTCAAAATAGTCATAACCACTTTGTGCTACATTTCATTGAAATCCCTCTTGTCCTTATTTTTTATATATGAGGACAGTATTTCTTTTAATGGCCCTAGTTATGACAAACGACACGCTTATCTTTCCCAACTTTATTATAGTGACTACTTTTGATTCAGAACACAATCTAGCATTGGACACGATATCAAATTTAATATTATCATTTTTATACGGGAGTGTACTAATCAGATGATTATAAGTATTAGGTACTGAGTTTAATAACAAGAGAGCATTATCCTAATCACTAAATCAACATCCAAAATTTGCAAATTAGCAAGTAGTTTTGTTATAATAAATCAAGTGCTTAGACATAGAGGTACCTTGGCGGTAAATGAAAGAGATTTTTTTTTTTTTTTTTTTTTTTCAAATGGAGCTGATTCTCCACACTCCTAGTCATGTATACTTTTTTTGCCAAACCTCCTAGTCATGTATACTCGTTTTCTAATATCTTTCAAAGCTCTTTAACCTTCGTCTCATTCATAACAAATTACTTTTGATCAAAACTTATTACAAGTAAAAGGATAGAAATAGAAATAAATAACTCTAGTGGTCCAGGATAAAATAAATAAATAAAAAGTTTGGGGCATTAAAAAACTTGTATTCATGGAACATTTGGCGTAACATAGATAAACACTGTTTATTTCACTAGAAAACCTTTTATAAAGATAGTTTCTGCATTTTTCAGTGTTTGATAGCATCAAAAAAAAAAAAAAAAAAAAGGTCATGGAAAATTATCTTTAGTTAACAGAAAACCCTAATAAAAATAAGGCTTATTTTCTATAGGTTGTTTCCCAAAAAAAAAAATGAAAAATAATCTCTCTCTCATGCATCACATCTCCTATAAATATTATCTTTTTCCATAACCACTGTAGTCACGAGAAACAAAAAATTTTTGGCACCTACTCTCTCTCACGATAAACTCTCTCACTTTTTCTCTCTTCCCTTTACTTTTTTTTCTCTTCTCATCATACTCTCACTGTCACTCCCTCCAGTCTCTCCTCTTCCCATAGATCTTTCTCTATCTGTCTCTCTTCTCTCTTTTCTCCATGTTTCTCTTCCCCTCTGTAACAAAATTCTCTAATTAGATTTTTCCCCCTCACAAATTGGTCAACAGCTATTCCTTGCAAAGGCAAACATATCTGCAACGGTAATTATTTCATTCCTCTCTATCAAAACCCAAATTTTATTATATAATCATTGTTCTTGTTTGGTGGTTTGTTTTTCAATGTTGTGTCAACTCTCTATTTTTATTTGATTTCTATTTGTACATGTTGGTTGTACGCATATTTGATTGAAGAAATCAAGGGAGGATAATGGCTAGGATAGGATGGGTGGCAATTGGGTTGAAAACTTGAATCAAGCTAATCATATATTCTTTGCTTTGAATATATAGCTTGATTTTATTTTTTCTTAGTTTGATGGATCCCTGTCTAGACTGCTGTAGAATTATGCAGATCTAAATTACGGTAAATTAATAATATTGTTATATAATGAATAGTAATTGTTTAGAGGAATTGCATTTTGTCGCAGATACATTATGCAGATTATGTAGTGATGATACATTATGCTAATACATTATGCAAATACATTATTTAGAGTAATATTAAACAGTTGTGGTTGACCATATTAGGCAATTAGTCTACCAACAAAAAGAGTAGACAATTAAAAGTTATTGTTATTTGTACTTATTGAAAATCTATTACCTTGTCAATTTTTAGCCTCTAACAAACTCAAAAGTTATTGTTTTTAGTTCTTATGGAGTGATGATGTTGTTACCTTTTAGTTTAGTCTCTTAAAACTTAAAGTGGTCAGTTTTTTATGAAGCGTTTTCTTTAAGTAATTGTATATATGAGTGCTCTCTTTAAGTACAATTTAATTCATAATCATTATTTTTTCTTTTTTCTTTTTTTTGTGATAGGCCGAAAACGAATTGACCCATTATGATAAATTAACCAATTAATTTAGCCAAGTGAATTAATTAAGTTAATTAACATGCAAACGTGTGGTAGCGGAAACAAATCACCAATAAACTAATTATGCAGCGGAAAATAAATAACACGGTGATTTGTTTATGAATGGGGAAAATCTAATGGCAAAAACCCCACCGGGTGATTTTCAGGTCACCACTCCCGAAATTCCACTATTATCAAAACATGCGGTTACAAGTAAAGGAATCCCAATACCTTATACCAACCTACAGTTGAACCCTTATCCCAATACCTAATTGAACTTGTTCTGTAGTGACAATTTCCCCTTTTGATGCACGGCTCCCAAGTACATGACTAACCAATGCGCGGATCCCAGTACACGACTTCAATCACCAACTAGACAAATTTGTTGGCTGCAAAGTTCTTCAATTCATCCCAACAATGAAGATCAAGAAGATGCTTGGTCACAAAATCCTACGGTGCACATACACAGCAACTTCTTCACAAGAATGATGAACTAGGGAAAAACTTTGTCTCCGGTTACAAATTGCTTGAACAAACTTTGCTCAACACTTGTGCAACTTGTATACACTTTGACGGCCCTTAAAATAATCATTTTATATGTCTAGGGTTAGAAGAAAAGAAAACTCAAACACATAATCACGGATTAAAGTCAAAACAGAACTAGAATTCTATTTTTCATAAAGCTCGATAGATACCTGTCTGTCAAGATGCTGTCGAGCAACTATCGAGCCACGGGGCTAGAACAGCTTCTTAAGCTCGATGGATAGCTAGCTGTCGAGTTTTAATGAATAGCACTTCTTCAGCTTAAATCTTGGACAGACTTGCTTGTCTTCAACACTTGATCTTGAAACACAGTTTCTTGAAGTATTAAATACATCCTAGATCTACCCAAATACAAGTAAAGTGCGTTTTGTCAAAAGATAAGCCAATTACATAAAATAGTAACATATGTTCCTCACAAGTGAATCACATATGTCCTAACAATCTCCCCCTTTGGCAATCCGTGACAAAACCACAACAAACAAATGAACATATGAGAGAAGTCATAAATCACTCAACTCATATTCACTTGTTGAATACAGTAAAATCTATCCTAACACAAACTCTTGAAAAATTTTGCAAGAAGAGAGTTTATGGCAAGTAAACTTTGACAACCTGTATTTCTGAAACACTTTAAACAAAACTCATCAAGGCAACTTTGTATGAAACAGAAATAATAGATTGCATACACGTAATAAGAAGCATGTGCATAAAGAGAGAAAAGAAACAACACATGTAAGTGTAGGTGAAAGAAACATACATCAACATATATAAAGAAGATAAGTACAATGTATGTCAAAAATGGTCACAAGACCCATGTACAAGAACAAATGTATCTAAAATAGAGAAAAGAAAAAGATACAAGTAATCCTCACTACATCCCTCAGATATCAACACTTCCCCTAACAAAATATCCTATACTAACTCCCCCCCTAAGAATGACTACTTTCATATCCAAAACTACTCCCCTTTTTTGTCATGAGTGACAAAGGGTAAGAGTGTCAAGTAGACATCTCATCGGTAGAGCTAGCATCTCCATCATCATCATCCGAAACATCATCGTTATCACCATCATCATCATCCTCATCCTCAGAATCTGAAGCCATTGGAGGAGGTGGTGGAGGCAAAGCCTCAGGAGCATAACCACCCATGGTCACCTGTCGCTGTGCAATACGACCGACACAAACATTCACCTGATACAACTCTGTAGAGAGTGTATCAAGGCGAGCATCCATGCGTTGCAGCTGCGCCATGATGTCTCCTAGAGTCACGTCGCCCGAAGAAGAGGAGGGAGTGGATGTGGATGGAACAGAACGAGATGGAGCAGAACGGGAGGGAGGAGTTGCTGAATCCAACTGTCGAGACCTAAACTGCGCCTCACTACATTTAACGGTAGCGTAGTCTATGGCACACATGACAGAAAAGTGGTCGGAAGAGGGAAAAGGAACATAAAAATGGCATAGAATCCACGTAATAACCGAAGGGAAAATGAGCTTATCACGGGTAGTCGTATCCCTATACACATCTAAGATAGAAAGAATAAAATGTGAAGGAAAATCTATAGTGAGGTGCTCTAACAAAGAAAGCAAAAATCGAGCATGAGACTCTATGATAGAGTTATAGTGAGAGAGTGGATGCAAAACAAAAGTCATGTTCATGAATCTAGGACCTTTAGCAAAGGCCTTACATGGTGTAAACTGACGATCACCCCAATCTGCGGGACGCTCACAGAAAGCGGAAATCATCTTGTCTTTGGACAAAGTCCTCAGACGCTCACAACCGGGGTAGTCAGGATGCTCTACCCTCGGAACATAAAGCACATCCATAACAAGCTGCGGTGTGACTACAAAGCGTGTACCTCGAACGCAAGTAGAAAAGAGAGGTATTGAAAAATCAAATCCATGAATGTTAAAGTAAAACTCCTGGATCAGCACAGATGGACAAGTGACCGGGATGTCACACAGTGACTCCCATCCCCAACTATGAATGACAGTGGGAAGGTCAATGTCGGCGAAGTTCGCCAAAATGACTCGGCGTTCCGAATGAACACTTCGTCGAGAAAAGTTCTCCGAGAAGTCCTTTCGGGCATCCTCATCACGGAATCAAATATGAGAAGGAGTAGGATCAGAAGAAGACGATGCCCTAGAACACAAAGGGTTTTAGGACGAAGCTGACTTACACTTAAGTGCCATAGACACGACTAACGTAAACTGAAAGAGAGGGAAAGAAAGAGAGACAATCAGAAAAGTCCCAAAGCAATTCAAATATAACAAGTCTATTGAAAGGAGAGTACGTATGCATGGGGAATGCATGAACATGTTACATGCAAAGTAAATTGCATCATGGGCTCAGCCCAATCCAATCCTACCAGCACACAATCAATTGCACACATCTAAAATGCATGATAATACTGTAATTATGCTAATGTGATGCAATGCATGAGATTTTAAACTCATTTAAGCAAAAACCCATCCTAAAATTTCAACAAACACTCATCATTTTTGAAAAACCCCAAAATTTTCAAAATCCCCAAAACCTAGGTTTCAAAACATGAAATGCATGTAAATGAAGGAGATTAGAAGCTTACCAAGTGAAGGAAAACTTGAAAAAGCTTGAAGAATCACTAGGGAGAGGATTGGAGTGAGAGAGAAAGGTGTTTGGGAAATGAACAGGTGCGGACAGATCGAGAGAGATCGAAGAAATAAGAACCAGATCGCAAAGAACGAATAAATAAATCCTCAGTAATTCTCGACAAATAAAGGTGTCGAGAGGTGTTGAGCAATCTGTCGAGGAAGGTGTCAAGAAAAACAACGTCGACAGATACAACTGTCGAAAAGGTGTCGAGAAACAAGGTAAAGACATAAGAAGAGAAGCTCGATCGCTCCACCAGCTGTTGAGAAGCTATCGAGGGTCCAGGAACTTTCTCGTTCGATCCACCAACTGTTGAGGATCTGTCGAGATTGCGATAAGAAAAGACCTAAAGATCTCGACAGATAGCCAGGTGTCGAGGAGGTATCGAAGAGGTGTCGAGATTGCTTAAAAACCGTTTTTCAAGAAGGGAAAAACACAGATATGAATGCAATCAAGCATGCAACTCAACCAAAGATCCAATCAACGTTTTAAGCTCTCAAAATCATCTCTCAACAAAAGTTTTAAGTACAATGATCCCAAAAACATACATACACACTAAACAAGTCTAACCAATTTTATATTTCAAAAATAAGTTAAGACAGTTTAGTGAGCATACATTAACACATGTAAAACCTTGTGATGGCCAAATCACATTGTACCTACACATGTATCAAGAGTAGTAAAGAATATTGCATGTTGTGTGTGAAAAATATCGCAAAATTGCATAAGTGTATACATGTTATGACGATTTGAGATATGAGAAAATCACTTTAACTCACACATAATCATAATTGTTTGATAGGGACTATCACCTTCGAGGTACATCCTATAACTCCCACATCTCCTATAATACACGCTTGCAACCATATTAAAAGCATTTTTGATCTTTTTGCTTTTTAGTTTTCTTTGCATATTTTTCTTTTTAAGCAAATCATGCATGGGCATATAAGAGAGAGAAAAGAAATACCCAATGATGGTAAGCATTTGACATTCCAATTTTGCTATGCCAAAGCACACAAATGTCATTGACACTGCACTTTTGCTATATCGAAGCATACAAGTGTCATATTATGATTAGCAGGCAACAGTAGTGAGATGGTTATTTATGTCTTTCTTTTAGGATTTTCTAGTCCTTCCCGTCAAAAAGAGTGATACGAGTGTTAAGTACAAGAGATAACTTAATCTTACTCATCACAAACATGAGCCACAAAACTCACTTGCTTAGTTATGCATAGAGATGCTCATCTAAGCTACAAAAGATACAAAGTTTAGAAAACTTTATTTCAATGGCCATCCAAGGTACACAAGTACCAATGTACACATAACACACACTGTTTTTGTATTTTTCTGATTTTTTCAATTTTTTATTTATTTTTATATTAAAAACAAAATAAAAAAAAACTGAAAACAAACAAAAACATGTTAAACAATGCAAAGTATAAAAACTAGACTAACTCAAAACTTGAAAGCAAAACACATAAATAATGCACACACAAAAACAAGAAAAGAGAAAGAGAAAAGTTATAGAATCACTTGGAGTCATTTTTCTTCCACACCTTGGAAGAACCTTTCCTTTGATTAAACCCTTGAACCAGCGGTAAGGGGGAAGAATTAAAACTATTCAAGTTCGAAAGGAATATAAGGGCTTTGAGAAGATCTCCAAGAGGAGCAAGAGAGGATTGAAGCTGATTCTGGCTTCCAGATGCTATCATGCCATTGCTCTGTTGAGTGGCTAGCCACTTATAGCAATTTGGTCGAGTATGACCGGCAACTCCACAATGATTACAGAGATGCTACTTCTTCTGTTTAGGCTTTTGAAAGTTAGCCTTCTTAGCCCTAGGGTTCTTAGCTTCCTTCTTATCTTGCTTAAGGGGTGCTCCTAAGATAGATTTGCCTTTGTCTAAGTTCTCAATAGCTAAATCAGTTTTAACATCATTGTTCTCAATTTCAATATTATTACTATAAGGAACAAAAACAGTAGTACTAGTAGAAGTAGTATTAGAGGAAGAGAAACCGTATCTAGACCTGTTCGATCAGAAACAGATTTCTAAAGACTGAGCATCTCATCAAGCTTTGCACTTGAAGTCCTCTCCAATTGAGGTCTGACTTGAAACAGTTTCGCTTCAAGTTTCTTAGTCTTCTCAGCCAAGAAGTTATTCTCGAACCTCAGTGCTCCAATAGTTTGATTAGCTTCATCAAACTTTGTGGAAAGCTCCTCACGGTCAAGTTCCACATCACTGAGCTTCTTGGCAGTCAGCCTATATAGTTTCTCATGCTTCTCTGAAAGCTTGTACAATTTCTCATAGGCTGTATGGATGTCATCCTGATCATCCATCTTCTCAAACTTGGACTCTACCAATTCCTCTTCTTCATCCACATCTTCAATAATCCCATCAGTAGGATTGACAATGGTAGTGAAGGCATTCAAGATTTTGACATCCTCATTGTCGAAATCATCCTCAGACTCGATGTCGCTCAAGGTAGCAGCAAGTGCCTTGCTCTTCCCAATGCTCTTATGTAGGACACTCTTGTTTCATATGACCGAAACCCTGACACCCAAAGCACTTAGGTCCTACGGGAACAGTGTACTGACCGCCATCCCTTGCATCCTTCTTCCCTTTGTCTTGGCTCTTGAACTGAGAAGAACTGGATTGCCTACAGTCCTTGTCAAAGCCCTTTCCATTGGAATTCTTCATAAACTTCTTGAACTGCCTAGTGATGTAGGACTTCATCTTAGAATCTTCATCATCTGAAGACTCATCTGTCTCACTGCTCTTGGCCTTCAGTGTCATGCTCTTGCCTTTACCCGTCTTGCCAATCCTAGTCAACCTAGCTCGTAGGTCTGCAGATTTCCAACCAATTCTATCAAAGGAATCTTGTCAATGTCCTTTGATTCCTCGATCATTGTAATCTTGGCATGGAATCTCTCAGGTAAAGATCTGAGCACCTTTCTCACAATCTTGGGTTCAGGAATGGTTTCCCTAAGATTGAAAGCTGAGTTCACTATGTCCTTGAGCTTGGCATAGAACTCATCGAACGACTCATCCTCTTCCATCTTAATCTCTTCAAAGCTTGTAGTGAGCCTCTGAAGTTTTGAATCCTTAACAGCCTTTGTTCCCTCATAGGTTGTCTGGAGGATGGTCCATGCTTCCTTAGCAGTTTCAATCGAGGATATCTTCTTGAACTCCTCATTGGTGACTGCACTGAATAAGGCATTCAACGCTCTGCTATTGAAGTTTGCCGCCTTTATCTTGGCATCATCCTAGTCGGCCGGCGCTTCCTTCGGCTTGGTCGAGCCTATCTCAATAGCTTGCCACACTTTCTCATCGAAGGACTGCAAAAAAGCTCTCATGCATACTTTCTAGTATGCATAGTTAGTGCCATCAAATAAAGGAGGTATGATTAATGACTGTCCTCTATCCATGGCAAACAGGGGTCAATGAATCAACACAGCAAAGATTAAACCCTAATTAGAGTGTGCCTGCTCTGATACCACTTGATAGGCCAAAAACGAATTGACCCCTTGTGATAAATTAACCAATTAATTTAGCCAAGTGAATTAATTAAGTTAATTAACATGCAAACGCGTGGTAGCACAAACAAATCACCAATAAACTAATTATGCAGTGGAAAATAAATAACACGGTGATTTGTTCACGAATGGGGAAAACCTAACGGTAAAAACCCCACCGAGTGATTTTCAAGTCACCACTCCCGAAATTCCACTATTATCAAAACAAGCGGTTACAAGTAAAGGAATCCCAGTACCTTATACCAACCTACAGTTGAACCTTTACCCCAATACCCGATTGGACTTGTTCTGTAGTGACAATTTCCCCTTTTGATGCACAGCTCCTAAGTACGTGACTAACCAATGCACGGATCCCAGTACACGACTTCAATCACCAACTAGAGAAGGTTGTTGGTTGCAAAGTTTTTCAGTTCATCCCAACGATGAAGATCAAGAAGATGCTTGGTCACAAAACCCTACGGTGCACATACACTGCAACTTCTTCACAAGAATGATGAACTAGGGCAAAACTTTGTCTCCGGATACAAATTGCTTGAACAAATTTTGCTTAACACTTGTGCAACTTGTGTACACTTTGACGGCCCTTCAAATAATCCTTTTATATGTCTAGGGTTAAAAGAAAAGAAAGCTCAAACACATAATCACAGATTAGAGTCAAAACAGAACTAGAATTCTGTTTTTCATAAAGCTCGACAGATACCTGTCTGTCGAGATGCTGTTGAATCACGGGGCTGGAACAGCTTCTTAAGTTCGATGGATAGCTAGCTATCGAGCTTTAATGAACAGCACTTCTTCAGCTTGAATCTTGGACAAACTTGCATGTCTTCAACACTTGATCTTGAAACACAGTTTCTTGAAGTATTAAACACATCTTAGATCTACCCAAATACGAGTGAAGTGCATTTTGTCAAAGGATAAGCCAATTACATAAAATAGTGACATATGTTCCTAATAAGTGAATCACATATGTCCTAACATTTTAAAATATAGATGGATAATCCATCACTTCTTGTTGCCATAATGGGGGCAACTACACCCATTATTGCTTTGGGTGTCGTTCTTTTGAAAGGGCTAAGATCTAGATGTGTTATACCTAGAGAACCTCATGGCAATCGAGAGTATGGAAGAGCGTCATATATGAATGATATTCTTTGTAGAGGTGATAAGCGTTGTCTCCACAATATAAGGATGAGACCCATTGCATTTTATATATGTGTAAAATTTTGGGTGAGAATAATCTACTTCAAGAGACCATTCATATGTCCATTAAAGAACAAGTGTTAATTTTTTTTACACACTATTAGGCATGATGTGAGGTTTTGAGTTGTTGGTGGGAGGTTTTGTAGATCAGTTGAGACAATGCGACAATACTTTAGACATGTCCTTAGAGTAGTTTTGCAATTATACAAACACATGATTAGAGAACCTGACAAAGATACACACTTGGAGATAAGAAATAGCAGCAAGTTTAGCCCCTATTTCAAGGTAAATTCCAAAGGCTTTCATTTTCCTCTTCTTCTTCTTCTTTTTTTAATATAAAGATATAAAACAAATGTAACTTATATTGGTCGTAATTAGGATTGTGTGGGAGCTATTGATGGAACTCATATTCATGCATCTGTTCCAATTCAAATACAAGAAAGGTTTCGCAGTTGAAAGGATGGAAAAACACAAAATGTCCTCGTTGTTGCTACCTTTGACTTAAAGTCACTTATGTATTAGCTAGTTAAGAAGGGAGGAAGGGAGTGCACATGATTCATGTGTCTTAAATGACGTACTCTCTAGGCAAAGGGGATTAAAAATTCCTAAAGGTATTATAGCACTAGAAAGTGATTTTATTATGGATAATAGCTTTTGGAGTGATTTCTTTTCCCTTTGACTATAAAGGTGTAGGTAAATATTACCTTGGTGATGCTGGTTATGGAGTTCAAAAAGGAATTATCTCCCCTTATCGTGGTTTTTGTTACCATTTGAAAGAGTTTAGTGATAACCCACTAAGAAATGACAAGGAATTATTCAATCTTTGCCGTTCTTCTTTACACATTAGCATTAAACGCCATTCTAGGGTTTTGAAGAAAAGTTTTAGTGTGTTAGATATAGAACTTTTTTGGTCATTCCCAACACATGTGGATGTAGTCTTAGCTTGTTGCATAATTCACAATCACATAATAGGAGTTGACCATTTAGACTCAATCATGAGCAATGGGCTTCGTGGTAGCCCACTTGCAAATGAAAGTGCAAGTAAAAGAGTCCAACAATCACAAAGGGAAGTCCAAGAAGAAAATAGAGAATGGGTTCAAAAACAAGATGATTTCTCGTGACATGTGGGAGGATTGTAATGCTATGAGTGATTTCATACTCTTTATATTAGCTGGTTGTGTAATGGATTTTTTTGGTTTCATATTTTCAAGACTTCTATGTTATAATTATTTTTGTTTGTCATGGACACCCCAAATTCATATTTTGTATTGAATATTATTTATATTCTTCTTTCATTTTGTATCATTTTTCTTGTGAATACCATTGTAATAGAATTGCAATGTGAAATAAAAAGGATACTCAAAAGGTCAAGGACACCAAGACCAACTCAAGTGGTAACAACCAATGCAGAATTTATTACTTGAGATACTTGCAGATGAGGCTTTTCATGGAAATAAGTATTCCAACATATTTAAACATGCATCATATGCTAAAGTAGCTAAAGTAATTACTGAGAAATTTATGACTAAATGTACCCCAAAGCAAGTGGAACATCGCTTTAAAACACTCAAAACCAACTAGAATACAATTGCATTACTTCGTAATAAGAAAAGTGGGGTTTGGATGGAATGATGGTTTGAAAATGATCACTTGTGATAGGACAATATATGACAAAGAAGTTGCGGTAAGAAACTTTTATTTTCTTTATTTTATAGGTAGAAACTTTTTAGGTTGTATCATTAAATCTTTTCACTATTCTTATTGTTCTCATATTAGTTTTTGACTCTTTTCCTTTTTTTTATAAATTATATCTTTTTCTTTCTTTACACAAGTACATCCCAATCCTGCACAATTTTTGTTAGGCCAAGAATGTATTGACCTATTTGGTAACTTAATCAAATTAATTAGTCAAGTGAATTAATTAAGTCAATTAACATGCAATACGGGTGGTAGCACAAACAAATCACCAACTAAGTTAAATGTAGTGAAAAATAAATTTGACACAGGTAATTTGTTTACGAATGAGGAAAACCACCGAGGCAAAACCCCACAAGGTGAATTTAAGGTAATCACTCCTAAGAATCCACTATTATCAAAAAAAACGATTACAAGTAAAAGGAATCCTAATACCTAATACCAACCTACAGTTGAACCCTTACCCCAATACCCAATTGGACTTGTAATGTAGTGACAATCTCTCCTTTCAATGCACGGCTCCAAGTACGTGACTAACTAATGATGCACGGATCTTAGTACGTGACGAACTCCATAACAACCCTTTGATTGTTATAGTTAATTTGCAACAGCTTTACATAGAAACACTAATAAGATCTTCAATGTTGGTGCAAGAGACTTTGCTTGGTTACAAAACCCAAAGGCGTACAAGAAATGCAGCAAGAATTCTTTTTTCTATAGGAGGATGCTAGGGTTTCAAAAATAAAACCTTGTGAAGCTCTCTAGGGTTTGGTTTTTCTTTTTCCACCTCCTTTAAATAAGAGCTTAATGGGCTCTCCTATTCCAAATAGGTTTACACAAACCTTGGGCTTTCCTAGTCTAATAAGGATTATATAAATCCATAAACATTGGGTTTTCCTAGTCTATAAGGATTATACAAACCCACAAACAAATAGCTTTTTAGAATAAAAATGTTGCTGGCTATAGTCTGAATCCTATAAGCTCGATAGATCGAGACATGTGTCGAGATTTAATGAATCTCGGCAGATCGAACTTCTATTGAGGAGGCATCGAGACTTGCAAATTGCACTTTTCTTTAGCAGTTTTTGAGTAATCTTCATGTCTTCAATTTAACCACTTGTAATGATCATCTTAAACCTTCTTAGATTTACCCCAATACAAGTAAAGTGTGTTTTGTCAAAGGATATGTCAATTACATAAAAATATGTCCTTAACAGTTTCAAACAAGAAAATTGAGATGTTTGATGAGATGGCTTTAGTTGTGGGTAAGGATATGGCTACATGAGGTTTTTCTAAGGGAATTGATGATATAGGTGTAGAAGCATTGGATGACTCACCTCCGCTGGTTGACGCTAATGTTGATGACGTATCCAAAAAGAAGCAAGTTATACCTCACATGTGGCCTCAAATGAAACAAGGTCTCATAGGAAACAACGTCATGCTACTTTGATTGAAGATAATGTTTACCAAGATTTTTCTGTACAACTTGGTAAGGTTGCTTTTGCAATAGAAAATATTTCTGAAAATCAACTAAATTTTGGTAATCTTTATGAAAACGCTATGAAGATGGACGGGTTTGAGGAAAATATGTTTGCATTTGCATTTGACCATTTGAATGGGGATGAAAAACAAGCAAGGTCATTCATGTTGAAAAATGACAAGCTCCGTAGACAATGGTTGCAGAACTTCTTTGACAACTATTTAAATCAATTTTGATTATGTAGGTGCATTTTTATTAGAACTTGGGCATTTTTATTTGGACAATTTGGCATTTTGGTATTTATCAAACTATTTGTTCTAGATTATTTTGCAAGTTAAACTATTTAGCCTATATGGCATTTTGAACTATTTGAGATATAACTTATGATTATTTTGAATAATGAGAAGAATGGGTATTTTGAATTATGAGCTTATGGAGCTTATATGTGTGAGAATTATATTGTGAAAATTCTAACTTGAGAACCAAATTCATACTTTTTTATATTTATTTATGTTGATTACATTAGTTGGGTTTACGTAAATTTTATATTATACATGCTTTAAATTATACAATAAATGTTACAAAAAGTTTGTACATACCAAATACTAGAAAACATTCTCAAACCCATTTTCAAGGTTGTTACTATGCAAACACCGAAAAATGAGATTGTTTTCCAAAAAATGTTCTCTAGAAAATGATCAATTTTCCAAAAAACATTAATACTGAAACAAACAGAGTGAAAAAAAATAAATAGGTGTTAATATAATTCCAATTGCCATTACAAATGAGTGCTATTGCAAGCTGTCTATTATTCTTATCCCATCCTTATTTGAAATCTCTTTAGGTTTGTCTTTCAAAGCAATATCCAACTCTTGTTGGATCAAGATATCCATAACTTGTATTGCCAAATGCCAAAATTATTTATTCCATCAAATTTGTTTACCTCGAATTTGGCGTTAGAAACAATAGTTCTATCTAATGAAGGTCTTGTAGAGAACTTACTTGACATCTTTCTTCCCAATAATCAGATTCGTAAACCAATTAACAAAATTTCCAAAGAGAACAAATCTAAATGCTTAGGTAGTGAACCTTGGTGCTCATACCAATTTAGGTGGCTAAAATCCCAAATAAGCTCAAAATTTTCGGCTAGAAAGCTTGTCAAAATATCCTTCCCATAAAAATGAATTTATTCTTTAGAAAGATCACTGATGACCCGGTTTGTGAAGAGTGTGGTTCTGGCCCAGAAACGACATTACATTACATATGTTGTGTCAGTGCAGGAAGGCACGAAAGGTATAGTAGCTGGAAGTAGGGAGTTTACTGATATTCTGTGGCAGCTTATGATTAGATGTTTGCTGTAATACTGATGGTTGCGAGGCGCATATGGAAGAATCGGAATGGAGTGAGACATGGGCAAAGAAAACAAACAGCTGCAGAAATTTATGAAAAATCAACTAGACTACTAGAGGAATATCAGGCCAACGCTGCACAAACCCGATAACTCATCTCCAGTCAGATGGGTTCCTCCTCAAAATGGATGGTATAAGGTGACTATTGATGGTGCTGTATTTTGAAAATTTCATCTTTTGAACACTGCATCAGCTGCATTTCTTTCGCCAAGCTGAAGTTATCTACACTAACAGGGAATGCAACAAACCATGACATGGTAGTATGCACAGTTTGTTGATGATGTAATTCATATTTTTCAAACATGAAATGAAATAAATTTCACTGGGGTTTCCTTAAAAAAAAAAAAGAGTTTGGAGAAAGACCTTGTCCAAATAATATTTGGTTTTGTGCTGACCACGTGGCTACGTATGGCATCCATTTAGAAATGATAAACTCCACAAGTTGAGCATGAGCATGATAGTTGGCTCCTCACTCTGACCTTCGGCGGGCGTGGTTACCATTTTTTTAATTATCTCTTGAGCCCTATATACACGCCTTGATTGTATATGTTCGACACTCAATATCTCATACTCAAGTTTCTAAGGGGCCATTTGGTACATGTGTTTAAACACATGTTTTCAGTTTTTAAACAATATTACACGCATTTTCTCACACTTTTTCACCCACACGTATTTTCAAAAAATATAAACATTACTAGAACAATGTTATCAAATGGCCCCTAAATGTTTTATAATCGGTTGTGTAACCAACTTTGTCCATTAGTTATAATACATATTCTCTCATATTAGTTTTATAATTTATATAATGTTTTTAGAAAGTATTTTATAGATTATCGAAATGTTATCTATGTTGGTCAATATTTAAAATATAGCTTCAAACCAGTTTGAAGGAATCTTTTCCATTTCTTAGAAGATTGTTTGTGTATATTATTTATGCACAAGATATTTCTTCAAATTAGTTTGGAAAAATTTTCTTCAACCCACTACGTAGTTATTTATAATATTATTTATATGTACTATTTAAGAAAGTCACATGAATTATTAAAAAATTCATGTAACCAAAAGTACACATGGATAAATTTTTTAACCGCCATCTAGTGGGTTGAAGGAAGTTTCCTCAAAACTGGTTCGAAGGTAAATTATTTACATTATTTAAGCAAGTTAAGGACTTATTTGGTAAGAGATTTCTAGTAACGTTATTTAAGTTTTGTGGAAATACATGTGAGTGAAAAAGTGTGTGAAAACAAATGTTGTAGTATTTAAACAACAGTTTTCGTTGTTTAAACACCCTTACCAAATGGGGCCTAAATAACTTAATAAAGAAGTTATGTAACTAAAATTACTTGTGAGTGGTATTTTCAATCGCCACATAATGAGTTAAAGGAACATAAATCCAAATGCTTTTGAGGTTAAACCTTTCCAAATTATATTTTCCTATAAAGTATAAAAAATACTCTCTAATAATAAATTATTTTCCTCCATAAGTATAATTAAATTATTAGGAGACTAACTGTAATGCTTAGTTATTGCACATTCACAATACTTCTTTCTAGTACCAAAATATTATATGGGTGTCCTTAGAGTATTTGTTAATAAACCATTTTTTAAATTTTTTTTATACTATTTTTATAGGAAATATAAAAAGATATAAAAAAATTAATTACTTATTTCCTTTCCTAAAAAAAGTTTAGTTACAAAATTGGTTGTAGTCTAAGGCTATTACCTTACTCAATATCTTTTTATTGTAGGTGAATTTTGACAAATTCATCATAAATTACATCTTCTTCTTATATCCTCTATGCTTACAAAATTTTTAGAAAATTAAAGATCAATAGCTATGTTATCAATAAATTATTAAATTGCAAGTTTTTGTAATTTAAAATTATGCATGAAATATAAACTTAGAGATTATATAGTAAATAATATCCGATTGACATAAAATTTGACATGTGTATTAAGAGCGTAAAAAACATGCAACTCAATAGTCAAATTTTCAAAATATGTAGTAATATTTATTTTATTGAGTAAGGTTGTAGCCTAAAGTTTCAACCAATTTTGTAGCTAAACTTTGTCCTTCCTTTCCCATAAAAGTTTTTTATAAAGTATTTCATAAAGAACAAAATTTGGCTACAAAATTGGTTGTAAATTTAGGTTACAACTTTACTCAATATCTTTTTATTGGAAATGAATTTCGACAAATCCACAATTGGATTACATTTTCTTTTTATACTCTCTATACTTGCAAAATTTCTAAAAAATTAAAGATCAATAACTATGTCATCAATAAATTGTTAAATTGCAAGTTTTTGTAATCTAAAATTATGCATAAAATATAAGCTTATAGATCATATAATAAGTAATATCCGATTAACACAAAATTTAACATGTATATTAAGAACGTAAAGAACATGCAATTCAACAATTAGATTTTCAATATATATAATAAAATTTTTTTATTAAGTAAGATTGTAGTCTTAGATTACAACGAATTTTATAACTAAACTTTGTCCTTTCTATAAAGTTACAACCAATTTTGTAACTAAACTTTGTCATTTTCTTAAACTATGTTAGGACATATGTGATTTACTTGTTAGGAATATATGTCACTATTTTATATAATTGGCTAATCTTTTAACAAAACGCACTTTACTTGTAATTGGATAGATCTAGGTGTTTTTAATACTTCAAGAAATAAGGTTTCAAGATCAAATATTGAAGTCATTCAGGTCTGTCCAAAAAACAAGCTGAATAATGTAAATTCATTAAAACTCGACAGCTGGTTCAACAGTTGCATCTATCGAGCTTAAGAAAGCTGTTTCAGCCCGTGTTCTCGACACCTGCTAGACACCTCCTATCTGTTGAGGTTTAAGAAAGAAATAGAAATTTTGATCTGTTTTCTTGGAATCCGTGAATGTGTCTTTGGACCTTCTTTTCTCCTAACCCTAGACATATAAAATGATTATTTTAAGGGTCGTAAAAGAGTTCACAAGTTGCACAAGTGTTGAGCAAAGTTTGTTCAAGCAAATTGTGACCGGAGACAGAATTTGCTCTAGTTCATCGTTCTTGAAGAAGTTGTTGTGTATGTGCACCGTAGGGTTTTGTGACCAAGTATCTTCTTGATCTTCATCGTTGGGATGAACTGAAGAACTTTGCAGCCAACAACCTTCTCTAGTTGGTGATTGAAGTCGCGTATTGGGATCCACGCATTGGTTAATCACGTACTTGGGAGCCGTGCATCGAAAGGAGACATTGTCACTACAGAACAAGTTCAATTGGGTATTGGGGTAAGGGTTCAACTATAGGTTGGTATAAGGTACTAAGATTCCTTTACTTGTAACCACTTGTTGTAATAATAGTGGAATTTCGAGAGTGGTGACTTGAAAATCACCTGATGGGGTTTTTGTCGTTAGGTTTTCCCCATTCGTAAACAAATCACCGTGTCAAATTTATTTTCCGCTACATACTTAGTTTATTGGTGATTTGTTTGTGCTACCACGCGTTTGCATGTTAATTAACTTAATTAATTCACTTAGCTAAATTAATTGGTTAATTTATCACAAGGGGTCAATTCATTTTTTGGCCTATCAAACTAATGTCTTTAAAAGTTAAAACATAAAAAAAAAAAAAAACAAAAAAAAAAAAAAAAAAAACAAAATCCTATTATTATATATGAAATGTAATTCCACTAATCTTCAACATCCTTACGCACCCAACCTCTTTTAAATACAAACGTCTCTTTCTTTATTTGATTCTTTATTTCATTAGCATTACTCATATATTAATGGTTTGTTATTAAAAAGTTAGTGATAATTTATTGAAATGTCTAACTTTAAAGCGACAGCTAGCTTGTCATTCGTGCTTGAAGTGTAATGATAAATTCATTCGTAGTCGTTATATACCAATGGGACAAAATTGGCAAATGCCCTTTTTGGGCAAAAAAAGCAGCATTATGCCCCCTTTCCCAAACTAATTAGGGAAATACCCCTTTTTTGAAACTCAGTTTTCTTAAAATCAAGTTAAGCCCTATAGTGGCGTTTTTAAGGAGTCTATAGTGACGTTTTAAGGACCTATAGTGGTGTTTTAAAACTCGAGCTCCTTGAACTCGAGTTATAGGTAAAAAAAATAAAATAAAATAAAAAATAAAGCATGTAATTTGAGTTCATGGAGCTCGAGTTTCAAAACGCCACTATAGGTCCTTAAAACATCATTATAGGCTCTTTAAAACACCACTATAGGGCTTAACTTGATTTTAAGAAAATCGAGTTTCAAAAAAGGGGTATTTCCCTAATTAGTTTGGGAAAGGGGACATAATGCTGCTTTTTTTGCCTAAAAAGGGCATTTGCCAAATTTGTCCCATTGGTATATAATGAGGTCTAATTGAATCTCCAACTTCATGGTGAGTACAAATTCAGGGTTCGATCTCAGCATTTTCAATTAACAAAAAAAAAAAAAAAAAATATATATATATATATATATATATATATATATATATATACACACTTTGGTCATTGTTCTAGAAAGCAGCAGACTAAATAAAGGATTTACATAATTTATAACTAAATGAGTTTAGTAATTTTAAATGAGAGATTTAAAATGTGGTTATTTAAAAAAAAATTGTAAGTACTAAGATTTGGATATACTTGATGTTATTAAATTTTGTTGTCAACCATTTGGTTGAGGCGGCAAATTGCTCATCCTGGACTATGTCATTCTTATAGAAAAAATAAGTATATTTCTTTGTGACTTACTTATAAATACTTAATTTGTATATAGTTATCAGAACTGTTTCGAGCATTGACCTATTAAGGGTGTGGTATGATGGTCACAGGTTCAATCGTAGGGTCATAAGTTCATCATTGGATTAATAATTAATTTTTAAAATATATATAATTAATTAAAGAATAAATAAATAAAACAAAGATAAACGATTAAAAGAAAGGAGACGTTCTTTAATTTCAACACAAACATGTAAGTATAAAAAAAGATTGAAATTAATAATAAAAATTATTAATTGTTAAGAAAAATATTTCAAATATAGACTTAATTTTTTTATAAATAAACAAAAAAATATATATATTACACTTCAATTGATCTTTTACCCAAAAATAAAACTGTAAAATTGAAGTTTTTTTTGTTATTGCAATATAATAAATTTTATTAATGTTTATTATCTTTTTCAAAAAATTTATTTAAATTCATTCATTAAGAAAATCTATTGAAAAGAAACAACTAGTTTTCTAGAAAATAATATTAACTAGAAGTACTTTTAAATAATATGAAAATAATTTCAAATTGGCTTAGAGTGGATTTAAACTTTAAAGCCTAATAGAAGGTACTTAGCACGAAATTAGAGTGAACCATCTTAACTTTACTTTAATTTTGTATTGTATGTAACATATGAGCTCCTCTCGTTTGCATATCTTAAATCCCACCTAGTGAGTAGTGACCGCTTTACGAATTATACAAATCTAATTTTTTTTTTTTTTAAAAGTCGAATATATTGCCATCATCCCCCCCCCCCCCCCCAATATATTAAGTTTTGTAATTTCATTCTATTAACAAAATGAAAAACAGAAAAAAAGGACTGATAAGAGATCAAGTGAGAATTAAGAATGTTGAGATAAGAGT
The DNA here is from genome assembly GCA_028535165.1 of Quercus tomentella. Lineage (NCBI taxonomy): Eukaryota > Viridiplantae > Streptophyta > Magnoliopsida > Fagales > Fagaceae > Quercus > Quercus tomentella. The sequence goes on from JAPQVY010000122.1 coordinate 18,071,856, forward strand.
AATAAAGCGAGATAGAGTATGAAATGATGATAGAGAAGAGAAAAATGAAGAGAGAGAAAGCAACGGTTGAATCTACTACAACTATGAGTCAAGTCACCGAGAAGAACAGAACTATTGTGATTGCAAATTAAGCCAAAGAGAGCAGAGCAACTGGTGCTGCCGTGGAGAATTCACGACCACAATATCTTTGATGGTATCGCTTCTTCTTTTTTTAGGAAAAACAAAATTAGAGATTATTTTTATGAAATTGGTTGAACTAGTTACGAATCCAAATGATTAGGGATTTTTATTTTTTGTTTTTGAATGGGTTTTTTGTTGAATATTTTATTTGTTTATTTGTTGTTATTTGGTCTAATTTTGTTATTGTTTGAGTTATTTTTGTTGTTATCTAGGCTAATTTTATTGTTGTGATTTAGGCTATTATAGTTTTATTTAAAGTATTAAGGATTATGTTTGAGGGTCAAAATTATTTTTGTGAGAAATGCTACATCCACAACATTTTCATAAAAAAATCATAGGTAAAAGATTATTACTGAGGGATAAAAAAAGTAATGTTAGCAATGGCTCATCAAGTTTAAAATCAATAGCAACTTGCTATCTAAGATATGTTATGAAATTACTATAAAAATGTAGTGAATATAGTATTACTTTATTTTTATTAAACAAAAATTATTGAGATTCTCAAGTCAAGGTATTCAATAACGTTTTATAAGCTAGATAAAAAAGATTAATTTAAAACTAATTTTATATATATATATATATATATTTTTATATATTTATATAAATTTTTTTGACAAGTCAGATTGGTCATATCACATATGACCATCCTCGTGGCGCAAACATTGATCCCACCCAACTGGCTGGATGATGCCGGCCATGAGAAAGAAAGAGAGATAGTCAATGTACTAAAAGCCCTGAAAAATCAAAATCTTGAATTTTTTTTTTTCTTTTTCTTGAATTGTTTGACATCACTTGCATTGTTGTGTTGGTTGAATGGATCTTGCTTTTCGTTTTGGCTGAATGAATGTTAGCATTGTTTTTTATTTTTAGATGAACTTAGCATTGTTTTTTATGGGGCCAAAATGAACACAAACATTTATTGTACGTATTCCATTATTATAATGTAGAAAATCCCACAAAGTGATGAGAAAATCTTTAGATTCTTAAGACCTTGAAGTTGTCTGACTGAAGAAAACAATAGAAGAAACCATATATATAGCAACCTAGTAGAAAGTTTTGACTCACAAAACAAAACAATCCCATAATTCCCGCATTATTTTCCAAAAGTCCAACCCTTTCAACAAATAGAAGCAAAGCAAGCACTACAAGAAACACAACCTACCTTAATATATACAAACATAATGCAATTTAAATATTCTTTATAAGATAGGAACAGCATATTCGCCTGTAATAATAGACTCAATCCGTCTATACTCAAAACTAGTCCACGCTTCCATCACTATCAACGAAACAACCTTATACCGTCGTGTTGAACTCTAACTAAACTAAACCCTATATATAGCTCTAAACTGTCAACAAAAGGAAAGACAACGACTCTCTCTCAAAAAAGAAAGAATCCTTTTTTTTTTTTTTTTCCTTTCTTTTAGCTTACATGAAAGTCTAAAAGAACGAAGTAAAACTTTTTTTTAAGAAATTTGGTGTTAGAACTCTTTGAATATCTAACAAAATGGCGCCATTGAAAGTTCTTTCAGCGCTCGACTCTGCAAGAACACAATTTTACCATTTCAAGGCAATCATCATAGCAGGCATGGGCCTCTTCACGGATGCATACGATCTCTTCTGTATCCCTCCGATTATGCAACTCATCGGACGGGTTTACTTCGAGAATGAGCCAGAGTCCAGAGAGTACCAAATCCAACCAGCTGTTTTGTCAACTTTGTTGGGCATAGCTCTTTTGGGCACGGTGATAGGTCAACTGGTGTTTGGTTGGTTTGGGGATCGAATTGGAAGGCGCAAAATGTATGGACTGGCATTGATCATCATGATCTTGAGCTCATTCGGATGTGGTATTTCTATATGTTCTACTAGGAACTGTGTTTTGGTGAGTCTTGCCCTTTTCAGGTTCATTCTGGGGTTTGGGATTGGTGGAGATTACCCTTTATGGGCTACGATTATGTTGGAGTTTGCTAACAAGAGGACCCGTGGAGCTTTCATAGCCGCTGTGTTTTCAATGCAGGGATTTGGGATATTGGCTGCTTCAACAGTGGCGATGGTGGTGTGTGCCATATTTGACCATGACACCATGTATCACACAATGTTTCGAAAGATCCAACGCCCATGGCAGTTGATTTTGCATGGAGATTGATACTGATGCTGGATGCAGTCCCAGCTGGACTGACATGTTATTGGCGGATGACCATGCCTGAAACTGCAAGGTACTAACATCGATCATTGTCCATGTCCTATCTTGTTTATTGTTTTTCTTTAATTTCTTTTGTTTTTATTTTGGAGATAGATTATTATTCTTCATCAATATATAATTATGTCCATACTTATCCTGATTTAACTATTTGGTTTTGTTTCTCAAAAAAAAAAATTGGTTGTTCTTTTATTTTCATTTAAAGTTGTTTTTCTTTCTTTCTTTCTTTCTTCCTTCATTTTCTTATTATTCTTTTTCTAAAAAAGTAGGTCTAATATAAAAACCAAGCGTAATATTTTCAACAAGAAATCAAAATTAAATCACCTTCCCCCAATTTTTATTGTTCAAACCTTCATTTTTTTTGCTTTCTTTATTATTTAATTTCAACATTTCTTTCGGTTTTTTTTTTTTTTTTTTTTGATATCTCATTTATATGTCAAAGAAAACCAACCATATTTTAAGGCTCAAAATGCATACAATTAGCTCCTCAAAAATAAAAATAAAAATAAAAATGCATACAATTTTGTAATATCTAAACTTTGTCTTAAGTATTTTATATATGTGTATATATATATATATATATATATATATATATATATATATATAATTGTGTGTGTTTTGATTGCATGCACAACATATGTGCATTTATATATGTATGTCCATGAGAGTATAGAATGGAATCAATGGATACATATATATGTGGTTATAAATTAGTCCCTCTTAAGAGGAATCCTCACTCCACAACTATTGCTGTCAAAATTTAATTAATTAGTTTTTTTTTTTTTTTTTTTCATTATGTATTGCTGGATTTCAAAATAGAATTATTTGTACCAACAGATAGACATGATCAGGTCAAAATCATCCAAGCTTTAAATCCAAGGGATAAAAAGTACGAAATTTGTTATAACTCAAAAGTGATTAGAAAAATGATAAGAGGAACTCAAAATCTATTCGTGGTAATTTCTTATTCTTCATAAATAAATAAAAAATATATATGTATAAGCAATACGATCTCGAAGCAATTAATTAATTACAAAATTAAACTCTATAACTTAAAATTGTTTTCAAGTTAAAAGTACGATGATTCAGGTTCATAAATGTTTACATTTTAATAAAATTTCTCACAAATTTTACTTAAGGTTTATCTGATGGCTACAGATCATTTCATGTAAATCCTAAGTGGAATCTTAACTCTGAAAAATAAATTACAAATACAAATTTTTATTATTCATGTGTAAAAACCCTTATAAATAAGTACAATACTGTCTAGTGCACATAAATGAGTTTTTATAGTGCTAATTGATCCTATTATATAAAGATGGTTTTACACAAATAACCAATTGGTGTTTATGTCTGATAATAAAGAAAAATCATTATAACACAGACGTTATGATTTTAAAATACTATTCTATCCATCAAATTAATAAAAGAAAAGGATGCAATGAATATATTAATGCCCATATTACTCTATAATAATACCAAAATGAATTTGAAATGTCTATAAAAATGAGTAAAAATGGAATTGAAACATTATTGAATACATTTTGTTTGATAATAAAATTGTTACAACATTAGATAATTAGATAATTCAATTGTTATAAAAGAAATTAAATATACTACTGAATTATAAAATTCTTGATGAAGATAATTAAATATATGTTTTTTGTTCGTGAAAATAAAGTTATGGGGTCTCTTTTTAATTCTTTTAAGTTTTAACTGAATATTAAGGTGTAAATGTTACTCTGTTTGTAAATAGCGAGTCTTTGTGGAACCAAAAAAGAAAAAAATGTAAATAAATAAAACCACACGGTGAGTCCGGTAACAAACAAGGTAGGTCTAGCTGCTAGGGCATGTTTCATCAAACGTTCTGATTTTGTTTGTTTTTCCTAAGGTAGTTTTTCTTTTCATGTAATGGTATTTTGCTTTCATTATATTTGTGCGCATATATGAACGTTTATAGGTAAATATGAATGGTATGCATGTAAATAATTGGTGTTACACACATTAATTTTAATTCAATCCTACATGTTTTAATTCTTGTTGTGTCTGTAACATTTTTTAGAATTGAACTTCAGTTAATAACCGAATTGATAAACTCACATTCTCTTAATATATTTATTTAAATAAAAATTATTGTAAAGTTAATAAACCAATTGATGAATTTAATCCATATTTTGTTTTTGGACTAACAATACCAAATGCCCATTAATTTTCTCCATGGAATTGGAAGAAGACAGAAAGAAAAGAGTGGATACTGTACCAGAATGAAATTTGAATCAAAAGTTGCTCTTCCATAGTATGAATGTTTCTTAACAAGTCAGTTCCTTTTGACCTATTATTATTCATTTGTTTATGACAGATATACTGCTTTGGTGGAGCAAAATGTTCTCCAAGCAGCCAAGGACATGGAGAAAGCATTAGATGTTCCAATAAGCCAGTTTGTAGAAGAAAATCCACCACCACTACATCCACCATCCTATCCCCTTCTGTCAAAGCAATTCTTTCGTCGCCATGGCCGTGATCTATTCTCTTGTGCCGCTTCGTGGTTTCTTGTTGATATTGTCTTTTACAGTAGCAATCTCTTCCAATCTCAGATATACAACCAATATGTGCCAAAGGCAGATAAAGTCAATGTCTATCAAGATGCTTTCAATATAGCAAAACCACAAGCAATTGTAGCAATATGTTCCACAATTCCAGGCTACTGGGTCACTGTCTGCTTCATTGATCGCACTGGAAGAGTCAAAATCCAACAAATTAGTTTTTTTTGCATGGCAATTGTCTATTTAGCAATTGGGATACCCAATTACATATATTGGGACGACAACACAAATATAGGATTCATGATCCTATATGGGCTCAAATTTTTCTTCTCCAATTTTGGTCCAAACACTACCACTTTTATTGTGCCTGTAGAACTTTTTCCAACTAGATTTAGAACAACATGTCATGGCATTTCTGGTGCTGTTGGGAAAGTGGGGGCAATTATTGGATCTGTTGGATTTTTGTGGGCTTTGCATGACCATAAAGAGGAAGGTTACCCCAAAGCAATTGGAATGACAGCCTCTTTGGTTATTTTGGGTGTAGTTTGTATTATGGGATTGTTGGTAATGACCTTTTTCACACGGGAAACAATGGGGAGATCATTAGAGGAGAATGAGAATGATAATTAGAATAGCAAGCAGTCATGTTCATCTATCAATGAAGTCTTGGACCTCTCTTTCTCTCCCTAAATGAGCGTGTAGTTTATTTTATATCAAGCATGATGAGTCTATCTTTCCTCCATCTCTCACAAGCTAGACTATGCAATGCATAGAGTTCATTCAAGAGTAGGTATATATATATATATATATATATAAGGTAAACAAATATATAAATATATAAATTAAAAAAATCATATGAGATATATGAAAATTTGGGGGCCATTATATATTTGAAAATTTAGCTAAATTTAAGTGTAATTTTTGAATTCATGGAAGGCTGGCACCCTATGTAGTTTTTATTGTTATTGAAGCATATATCTTAGGTTTATTTAAGATTTAAGAAATAAGTAATATTATGAGTTCCAGTTAGCTCATTTGATAAAGTCTCTTATCGTCGAAAACAATCCACAGGGTTTCTTTCTTTTTTGCTTCCTCTAAACCCATAAGAGAGAATCAGTGGACTCCTTTAGAACATTTGAGGAGTGAGGCAACAATTATTGAGTTGCAATCTGAGAATAGGAAGATCAAATTGTCCTATTAATTCGCAACTAGGAAGCCAAATTTACTAAAGGAGGTTTTCTCTTTTACTTCCTCTAGAGCTCTAGAGGAGTGTGGTGCTTTGGAAAGAGAATTTCTCCTCCATTTATAGTTTATTTTTTTGGGTGGGGGCAAAGGGGAAGGTTTTGGAGGGGGTTGGTGATTAATTGAGAGTTGACATGTGTGGGGGGTTGGTGACTTGATTTCAAAGCAAATTTCGAGTGAAGAGTAAGTGAATCTCAGTTCTTCCTAAAGCTTCCCATAACAGACAATAAGGCTTGTTAGGTTTTAAAGACTTAGGATTTTATGTATTTAGAACTCTAATGTGTATTGTTGGCAAACCATGATCAAAACAAGATGTTTAGTCGTGTTTAGACTTGCTCAAAGTTGGTTCATTTATGTAAAATTGGAATAAGCTGATGCAGGAACCATTTAAGCTTCTCGGCCTTGTTCGATCGATCGAAGCTTAGGCTCGATCAATCGAAAATCAGGTTAGAGGCGTTTTTTTGCAGAATTCCAACTCAGCCCTAGTTTGTTTTAAAACGTTTAGGGTTTTCTAATTTGCCCTAGGTATAAAAGGCAAACCCTAACCATGTTTAAGTGTTGCTCATATTACTGTTTGTGTAAATCTCTTGTGAGATCTGTGAGGAGCTTTCCTTCACAAGCTTAGGATTATCAAGAATGAGATTTCTTCAAGAGCTTGATGATCGTTCAGTTGCTGCCATAAGAACTTAAAGAAACACAAGCGGGTGTGCTTGTACTTGCTAGAGAATCCAAGAAAGAAGGAGTCCATGGTTTCGGAGCTTGCACGTGGTCGTGTCAGTAAGTTTCTACTGGTGGGTAGTAATAGGATGTTAGTGTTCTAAGTCCTATTGAACAACTTCGATTCTTTCATAGTGGATTCAGGTTTACCTTGAGGATAGCTAGGTTAAATCCTCCCCAGGTTTTTACCGGTTTGGTTTCCTGGGTGATCATATCTTTGTGTTATTTATATTTCCGCTGCTTTGCATGATATGATTGTGTTGATTGTGATAACCTAAATTTGTTAATTTGGACTAAGTAACAACTTGGCTAATTACCTAGGTTAATCCAATTGTGTTTTTGAGGGGTCTAAAAACTATCAAGCTAATTTCAAAAAATCATATCTCAATAATTTATTGAAAATGGTCTATTCTTGTGCTCTAATTAAAGCCTACTTTCTAATAATAATATAAAATAAAATAACTCATTCAAAAAAATTTAATTGTTTAAGAGATATTTTTTAGACAGTGAGAAAATGTCATTTCTTGGAAATGAGTTTCAACACAATTAACATTAATAGGCTCCTAGTTAACTTTATTTTAGCATGAATAGGCCTAAAGCAACTAAATTTCAGAATTAATAGGCTTCTATCAACCCCTTTAAATAGAGTAATTTCACCAAAATTTAAGGGATCATTAATGCTTAACAATCGGATTAATCAAGTATGTGTATCATTGCCATTATTTTTAGTCCAAAACAATGGGATTATGACATGTTATTGATTATGATTGAATTATTATGGGACAAATCAAACTTAATTTTTCATAATCATTAGTGGTTGGATTCCATCATGTGAATGCATCTTAGCCGTTAAAAGTTGATTTTGTGATATTTTTCAATCTGATGGCCTGATCGAGATCTGTGACTTGTCATTTTGATTATTAAGATCGACTTCAAGATTTAGTTTATGTGAATTGATTTAAATTCAGCGGTCAAAATTATAATGATACTCTTGGGGTGTGAATTACCCTATTACCCTCAAGATGAGGTTAAATGCAGAGTGTTAGCAATAATGAATTATATAAACTCTTTGGATACTGATTAAATTATTGTATTCGACTTCTAATAAATTCTTATGAAAGCACTATTAGCAGTGATATTCATTTTCTCACTAAACTCATATATAAGCGTTTGATTTACTAAAATTATAACATTATTAAGGATATTTCCATTCATGGCACGTATTAATGACTAGTTACGTTAAAGTTTATATCCCTAAGTGAAATCTTCACTTTGATATTAAATTTTATAGGGTTGTTTTGCCCTAAATGACATCGAGCTAGTTTCTACCATATCATTTTGCCCACACCAAAAAAAAAAAAGTTATTAATGCATTACACCAAGAATTTTGTGGTTTAGTTTTATTTTCTTGTCTTCATTATGAAGAGAATTAGGATTCGATTGCCGCCTATCCCTATTATAAAAATTAAATTATTTAATAAATAAATAAAAACTTATCTAGACCTCCAAAAATCTTTCACATACATCGTCTCATACACAAGCAAATGAGAGAAGGGTGATTGCTCTTACAAAAACCGTAGTTTATTCTCGTGGCTATTGTTGGTACATCAAAGTTTGAAATTTCATCTCGATTCAAAATACATAAAAGCTGTAACAAATTCAATAACAAGTTTTCCTATTCTCTTATATTTGAGAATATGAAAAGTACACATCTTACTAGATAATCTTACAAATAAACACTTATCATGATTGCTCATATATTATTTCTCCATCCACCATACATTCAACTCTCCTAAAAACAAACAAACAAAACTCTCGTACAAAACTTCTCACCTAATGCATGCATAGCCTTCCCCCAAATGTGTGTGTGTGTGAAAGAGGAAGAAAAGTCACCAGCTAAGAAGAAGATGTGCATGTGAACATGCATATGGATAGAGTGCGTGAACGATGAAGAAGACAATGAACTAGTTGTCATTGCTGCGTTTGTGACGAAGAAGAATACTCTTCATTTTCTTGATGAAAGACGCAAATATTTGGCGCTTGATGCTACCTCTAATGGGTTTGCTACCCTTTTTCGACGCTGCAGCCTTTACTTCAGATTGATGCGGCTGTGAAGACATGGTGGCTATCGCGCTTTACTGCCTTGTGCTATATATAATATGTAGCAAGAGAACTTCAGAGATAGAGATTTGAGAATTGAAGGATTTAGCAGCTGGAAGCAAAGAAAGCAACCATATATATAGGCAACTAGGCATCCTTATTCCTTGTCATCAGTTAATCGTGGGTTTGACTATGTGAAATAATCCTAGTTCCACACTTTCACATATATTTTTTGTCATAATTATCTTATTAGGTAGACTGTAATTAACTATTTGTTATTATTGTATAAACTCATCATTTTTTCTTCACTACTTACAATCTAGTACATAGAAAAGTTGTGATAATTTACAAAGTGTGAAAATATTTGATAATAAAATATTTACAAAGTCTTTGACCGTAGTGTAAGAATAAAGAAAAGTGTTATGACCACTGTCTGACAGTAGAGAATAGAGGAAGCGAAAAGTTGACGACTCCAACTTAGACACGCTTAATCAAAAGAAATTCTCTAATTTTATCTATCTATAATCTCTAATATATATCTTTTTGAGATTCTCTAATATATATAGAATTGAAGAAGTTTGGCTTTTATTTAACTTCATAATATATTTTATATAAGTTTTTGAGGCTACACAATTTTACGCATCAATATTCTAAAATATAGTATATTTTTATTTTTCAATTAAATTTAAACTTTATTCTATATTTAAATCCTTAAGTAAAATCTTACCACATTATATTTTATCAGATTTTATATTTATATACAAAATAATAGAGAAGGCTTTTTTTTTAAGATAAAAAAATAAAATCATATTTGATTAAACTTTTCCATATTTGGAGTACAGGAACATATACAAATTTGAATTTAACTAATAAATTTTATTTGTTCTAGAATTTTCACACAATAAATTTCATTTTCATTTGATTTATGGGTATTTTCATTATTTAAAAGTGGCATGTGATGTCACCTCTTTAGAAAAATCATGCTAATGATTAATAATCAAAGACAATAGTGGATTTTTATAGACTTTTAAATTGTTCTAGACTGTAAATATTAACTGAATATCACCACTAGAACCTACACTTGTCATTATGTTATATGCTAGGATGATTTACTCCATCATTGATGTGGCATCAACACCTTGTCAATATCATTGAAGATATCGGAATCAAACAATATGGGTTGCTTTCATGATTTCATGATTTCGTTGGACTCCAAAATAAAATTTTGGAAACACCTTTTTTTTCTTTTTACAATATTTACGTGGATTGGCAATTTGCCTACGTTTATGGAGTTGCAATGATTTCACTATTCAAAAAGAAAATATAAAAAATGCAACAGTACAGTTTTTTCTCACTCAAAACAACACACCAAACCCAAATCTGAAAATAATGATATTTCACTCCTGCATAAAGGATTCATAATGGGCTAAACATGGGCCAAAAATTTTCCCCAAGATTCGAGGGAGATGGATTAAGCCTCAAAAAGAAAATCAACTTACAAATATCCAAATCAAATACAATTAAGCTCCACATAGCCCAATATAACTCTAATAAGAAAATCAACTTACACTATCTCCTTTTAGATATTAGTGAATTTATTATTAAGCATTTACCTATTTTATTTATGAGATGGGTTCAAGTTACACCTGGTGTAACTCCTTAAAAATTACATAGTTTTTGCACCGTAGATTTCTAATAAATCCAACGGTTGAAAAAGTAGCATTAAATGATTAAGGATTTCCACCTTATTTACTTAATTAATAACAGATTTTCTCTATCTTCATTTATTATTTACCATAGACGGCCTCCTTAGGTGTTGTTTAACTTTGTCCCTTTCTTCCTTAAAAAAAAAAAAAAAAAAAAAACATTGTACCTTCGAGTCACACCAACCTCTTTCTTCTTCTTCCCGCTCAGGATGGAATTAGGCCAAATCTATTTCAATTAGCAGAATATTGTGAACATTATACATAATACATATTTCATTTATAATTAGAAGCAGGCGTTGTAATGAAAATATCCCTTGCCTATAACTCTTGTATCAAGGAGTATATATATGGTAAATATTTCTTAACCACAAAAAAGAATTCAACACGGTGACAGTAAAACAGGCCAAATTTATTATGTTAGATGTTAACCACCTTAATCAAGCAAGCCCATTCATTACCAATCTGACTATAACATGCTTTTCATAACTGTATGAACATCGATCCCCCAATTTTTTCAATTAACCAAATGGATACTTCTTTGTAGATTATGGTCATCATTTATTTTCAACATTATAATAAAACATATATATATATATATATATATATGTTCACTTGATCTTTATTTTATTTTGTGATCTCATATCCGCCCTATCTTCAATAGATTTGAGTTTTGCCATGTGTTTTTGCTATAATGTGTTGAAACTGGAAACCAAAAGGCTCTTGCTCATTTTGTGAATTGTTAGGGGTAGTTCTGGCAGACTAAGTGTACTTAAAAAATCACAAATTATAGTATATCTTTAGATCTTACTCACCGGCACCCAAGGATTTTGAGAGAAGAAAAAATTGAACTTTTTTAGCCTTTGTTTTTTGCCGAGATTCATATATATCCAGCAATTTTAGGAAGAAAGAGACACAGTTAAACACACAATGAGGTTTATGGAAAGTAATAAATGAGGATAGAGAAAAACTATTATTAATTAGGAAAATAAGGTGAAAAGTAATATTCATTTAATGCTATTTTTTCAACCGTTGGATTTATTAAAAATCTACGGTACAAAAAATGTGTAACTCTTAATGAGTTCCATCTGGTGTAACTTGAACTCATTTCTTTATTTATTATACATATAACTCAACATGCTTATATATAGTTTTTAAATGAGTATCATCGATTGACATCGACAAAATTATATGCATGACAAATAAAAATACCCATGTTTGAAAATAATAATAATGAAAAACCTCCCAAATCCACTTTTCTTTTTCTTTTTTTGAGAGAAACCCGAATTCACTTAACAAATGCCTTTAGAGTAATAGTTAACAATTTATTTAAAGAAAATTTGTATGAGAAAAAAATTAATTTTTTGACAGCATTTTTCATTTCTCATAAAAATTATGTCAAAATTTTCCTAAAATTAATTGTTAACCATTGTTCTAAGGGTACTTGTTAACATAACCCTTGTTATATTAGTGAGTCCAAAATTGATTCAAATAATGGATTTTTTTCTGGCAGATGATGAATTTGACCATCCATGGCTGATGGATCATGGATTGGCCCTCCCCAAATTTGGTAGACAAAGTAAAAAATATCTCATTTTAGTCTATTAAATTCAAAATTCACTTACATTAGCTTATTTTAAATTGTGTAAAAATATATGGTTGTTACCATAATCGTGTAAATTTATATTGATACTATTCATTTTATATTTTTTTATGTATTTTGAAAATAAAGAGTGAGAGTGAATAATGATTGTTATGTACAAAGAAAAAGAAATAATTAAAAGATCAAAAAATTTTAATATTTTAATAAAATATAATATAAAATAAATAATCTAACATAAGATTTTTTAAGTACATGAAGGGTTCAACGTGTTTACATCTCTATTCTTCTTTCTCCACGTAATGATTTTGCACAAAATATTTCGTTGGGTCAATGACTTCGTAAATTTAGAGCTCGTTCGTGTTGAGGATTTTGAAAAAGTAAAAACCCACTCTTGTCGCCCGATGTTTTATAAAGCTTAGGGCAGTGTCACAGTCTCATAGGTCCTCCAGTGAAAGCAAAGTTACAAAGATATGGACTCCTCTTTGAACTCAATCTTTTTAATCTTGGACCACGTGCAATATATGAGAAATTGATTTTGATGAAAACTGTTTTCATTGATTAATTTAGTAACTATACAACTGTATATATATTCTAACTTAACTGCTACAAGACGTGTGAACACAACGTAACAAACATAGCAGATTCACACACGTGTGACTTAAAACTAACTAAACTAACTAACAAAACTACATGCCGTTTCTGTACACACATCAAGCAAACCAAGTAAACCACACTGTCGTTTAGATGAGTAATTACAACTCTTCAATTTCTTCAACTCTGAAACACAATATGGACTTCTACTTGAATCTCTAATCTGAACTTCATTTGTCCTTGATCTTGAATTTCTTGTCTGAGTTGGTCCAGTGCTTGTCTGGGCAATTCTGATGCACGGGCTGCTGCACTAGGTAGCATGCTATGCTGCACTTAGTGTGGCAGCTGAGTCTGCATCACCTGGTGCACTGGGTGGCATGCTGTGCTGCACTAGTGTGGCAGCTGGTGATGCATCCTCTGGCTTTTCATACTCCCCCTGAAGATGGACTAAGGAAGAATAAATGTTAAGCAGTCCCATCTTGGATATTAATGCAGAGAATGTTTATGGCCCAATGCCTTAGTCAACAAATCTGCTAGTTGACAATGTGTTCTCACATGATTCAATTTAATCACCTTAGCCAACACCTTGTCCCTTACAATGTGACAATCAATCTCTATATGCTTGGTCCTTTCATGGAAAACTAGATTGGACCCTATGTGCAAGGCTGATTGGCTGTCACAAAATAACATTGCCTCTCTATCCTGCCTAACCTACAAATCCCTTAGCAAATAGAGAATCCACACAATCTCACAAGTTGCTACAGCCATAGCCCTGTACTCTACCTCAGCTGAAGATCTTGATATAGTAGCTTGTTTCTTTGATTTCCAAGAAATCAATGAGTCTCCAAGGAAAATGCAGTATCCTGTAATAGATCCTCTTGTGTCTGGACATGATGCCCAATCAGCATCACTGAAACCTTTGACATGGAGTTCTGACTTTGCAGAAAAGAACACTCCTTTCCCTGGTTCATTCTTAAGATAATGAAGTACCTTAAGTGCAGCTGCATAATTAGGCTTTCTAGGCTTTGCCATGAACTGACTGAGCTTGTGAACAGCAAAAGTAATATCAGGCCTAGTAATGTTAAGTATAACAGCCTCCCTACCAACCTTCTGTACTGACTTGGATCATTTAACACATCACCTTCATGTTTACTAAGTTTCAAAGTAGGATCCATAGGAACTTTGGCTGGTTTACACCCTAGTAGACCAACATCTTCCAAAATCTCTAGAGCATATTTCCTTTGACACAAGGAAATGCCCTTGGCTGTTCTTGCTACCTCCAAACCAAGAAAATACCTCAAGTCTCCTAAACCTTTCAACTTAAACTTCTGGTCTAACAAAACTTTAAATTCCTCAACTCCCTTTTGATGATTGCTTGCAATTAGAACATCATCAACATAAACCAACAATACAATAAATGAATCTCCTTGCTGCCTAGTGAACAATGAGTAATCAGCTTTGGATTGAATAAAACCAAGATCAATGAAGGCAGTTGAGAACTTAGAAAACCACATTCTAGAAGCATGTTTAAGGCCATAGAGTGATTTATTTAGTTTACAAACCAATTGAGGCTACTCCCCCTTATTGTGAACCACCTGAGACTGCTCCCCCTTGCTGTGAAAGCTTGGTAGAAGGGACATATAGACTTCTTCATGCAAATCGCCATGGAGAAATGCTTTATTGACTTCAAGTTGGCTGAGAAACCAACCTTTCATAGCAGCCACAACAATCAAAGCTTTGACAGACACCATTTTAGCAACTGGTGAGAAAGTTTCAATGTAATCCAACCCCTCTTTTTGGGTGAAACCCTTGGCAACCAACCTGGCTCTATATCTTTCAACTGAACCATCTGATTTGTACTTCACTCTACACACCCACTTACAACCAATGGGTTTCTTACCAGGTGGCAAGGAAGTAACAGTCCATGTATGATTAGCTTCTAAAGCTGAAATCTCAGCATCCATGGCTGCCTACCACTTAGGGTTACCAACAGCTTGGTGATAAAATGTAGGTTCAATGATGGAAGAGATGGCACAGCAAAAGGATTTGTATGGAGAAGACAGGTTAGTGTAAGACAGATAGGAGTAAAGGGGATAAGAAGTACCTGAAACATGAATGGAGGAGCTTGAAATGGCAGCTAATGTGACTTGATTATAGTGATAAGCCTCAAGGTAAGAAGGTGGTTTTGTAGGTCTAGCAGACCTTCTAAGAATTGCAAGCTGATCAAGTGCATCAGAAACATCATTTGCATCAAGAAACTCATGACCATCTTCATCAAAGTCTTGATGAATTTGGACAATGGTGTCATCAAAAATAGGTAAGGAAGGAAAAGGAATAGAGAAAGGAACAACAAGAGACTCAGAGGAAGGAGTTGAAGGGAAAACAGGTAAAGGAATAAGAGTGACAAATTTATGAGAGTTATCTGAAGTAAAGGGAAAACTTGACTTATGAAACACAACATCCCTAGACAGAATAGTAGTGTGAGAATCAAGATCAAAGAGTTTATAACCCTTGACATTGAAGGGATATACTAGAAAAACACACTTTCTGGCTCTAGGAGTGAATTTGTGTTTATGAGGTGTGAGATTGGTAGCATAACACAAGCAGCCAAAAATCCTAAGATGTGAATAGGAAGGAGGTTTGTGAAATAAAAGTTCAAATGGTGTTTTATGATTTAGGAAAGGGGATAGAAGTCTATTTATTAGGTAGACTGCAATAAGAACACAGTCACCCCAAAAAGAGAGAGGAACATTGGATTGAATTTGTAATGCCCTAGCAATAGCAAGGATATGTTGATGCTTTCTCTCCACAATTGAATTTTGTTGTGGAGTGTAAGCACAACTCAATTGATGAACAATTCCTTTAGAACTGTAAAAGTCATTAAAGCTAAATTCTAAGGCATTATCAGATCTAATGGATTTAATCTTGGTTCCAAATTGAGTGAGAATCATGTTATAAAAAAATATAATAAGTGGTCTAACTTCAGATTTAGCTTTGAGCAAGAAAACCCAAGTTGCTCTAGAAGCATCATCAACAATAGTAAGAAAGTAATTGTGACCATTAGAGGTTAAAACAGAAAAGGGACCCAATACATCCATATGAACAAGATCAAAAGGATAAGCACACTTATTATTATTGAAAGGAAAATGAATTCTTTTCTATTTTGCCAAAGGACAAATAGTACAAGGCTTATTACAACAATTCTTAAGAAAAGGTAAAGCACTACTCAAAGAATGAACCTTGACATCAGAAGGGTGCCCAAGCCTTGAATGCCAAAGTGAAAACACATTTGTAGAGAGGGAAGAGGAGTAAATAGCAGAGAAAGACCTAAAATTCTGCTTGGAAAGGAAATCAGAAAGGGATGCAGTGGCTTGAGAAAGGCTTGAATCTTGTAACAATTACAGACCATCATGCATTTTTCCATTCCAATCGTGCTCCAACATGTAAGGTCCTGTAGAAAACAAAATTGGGACAGAAAAACAAACATATAGGTTGAGATTTAGTTAGGGCACTGACTAACAGAAGATTAAAGGTAAAAGAGGGTACACAAAGAACATTGCTAAGGGTTATGTGGGAGGAAAGTTGATTGGTACCAATGTGTGTAACAAGAGCTGCTTTCCCATTAGGCAATTCAACCATAGTATGTGAAATCTCAGTATCAGAAGTCAACAATTGAATGGAACATACTATATGATCACTTGCACCAGTATCAATGACCCATGTATGAAGATCATAAGCTCTTCTATTAACAATTTTAGTAGAGAAAACAGAATGCTTGAAGTTAATAGAATTACTTGCAACAACATATGATGGACAAGTCACAGAATTAGCAACATGAAGTTCTTGACCTTTAGGGAATTGTTGAGTAGAACAAGAACCAATTAAGGTCAGAAGTTGCTGGTATTGGTCATGAGTGAAGGCTGAAGCTTGAGATACAGACATGGATGGAACAAAATCAGTAACTCCAGTAGAAGTGTTGCATTGAGTAAGTTCAAGATTAGATGAAACTTGATGAGCAGTGGCATTTTTATTGTTCTTGAACTTGAATCCTGGTGGGAGGCCATGCAACTTATAGCATTTGTCCACAATATGGCCTAGCTTTCCATAGTGAGTGCATAAAGGCCTTTCTTTGCCTTTGAAGTTAGTTCCTGAGTTCTTGGTTGCTAAGGTAGTGGATTCAACCCTAACAACATTATGCACAGACGTCTACATCTCTTCTTGGATGAACAAAGAATGAGTCTTATTGACAGAAGGCAAAGGATCCATCAACAAGATCTAAGTTCTTACTTGAAAGAAGGCATCATTCACTTCCATAAGAAATTTCATGCTGGACTCCTTGGTTTGAAGATTCTTCAACCTTTGATTGATCCCACACACACACACTGACCACAAGTACACTTAGGAAATGGACTCAAATTCTACAATTGATCCCACTAAATCTTGAGTTGAGTGAAGTAATCAATGAGTGATTGCTCTCCCTGATAAATCTCAGCAATTTGTTTCTGGATATTAAAGATCTTGGTTCCATTTCCTTGACTGAAAGTGTCTCGAAGATCAGTCCAAATCTCGAAAGAAGTATCTTTGTAGATAATGCTACCTTGGAGCTTTGGTGATATAGAATTGATGATCCAGGTGCCCACCATATTGTCAGCACGAACCCATGCTTGAGCAGCAGTTGGAGAATTCACCAATCGTGAAGAGATGGTCAAAGATCCATCAATAAATCCTAACTTGTTCTTGGC
Source organism: Quercus tomentella (assembly GCA_028535165.1). NCBI lineage: Eukaryota > Viridiplantae > Streptophyta > Magnoliopsida > Fagales > Fagaceae > Quercus > Quercus tomentella. The sequence goes on from JAPQVY010000122.1 coordinate 18,089,477, forward strand.
AATTAGAGGTTTTCTCACTGATCTAGCCCAAGCAAGATAATTTTCTCCCCCAATCAATGGTTGAGAAGTGAGAACTGCTCCTGGATTTTCTCCAGGATGCAAGAACAGAGGATCACTAAGATTATACGAATCTTGTGAAGAAGATGAAGCCTCTGTGGTGGAAGCATTAGCTGCTGCTGTTTCTGCCATTGGAAAAGCTTGAGAAGCTTGTAGAACACAACAATGGTGGATAAGAAAAGCTCAAAGTGAATGAGAAAAGCTTGAGAAAAAATCGAAGAAGATGATAATGGTGAATGAGAAAAACAGAGAATTCCCAAAATTGATCTGAGAAACCATAAGAAAATTAGAAGCGTCTAAGAAATCGCTCTAACACCATATGAGAAATTGATTTTGATGAAAACTGTTTTCATTGATTAATTCAGTAACTATACAACTATATATATATACTAACTTAACTGCTACAAGCACATGTGAACACAACGTAACAAACATAGCAGATTCACACACGTGTCTGACTTAAAACTAACTAAATTAACTAACAAAACTACATGCCGTTTCTGTACACACATCAAGCAAACCAAGTAAACCACACTATCGTTTAGATGAGTAATTACAACTCTTCAATTTCTTCAACTCTGAAACACAATATGGACTTCTACTTGAATCTTTAATCTGAACTTCATTTGTCCTTGATCTTGAATTTCTTATCTGAGTTGGTCCAGTGCTTGTCTGGGCAGTTCTGATGCACGAGCTGTTGTATTGGGTAGCATGCTACGCTGCACTTAGTGTGGCAGCTGAGTCTACATCACCTAGTGCTTTGGCTGTTGCACTGGCTGGCATGCTATGTTGCACTAGTGTGACAGCTGGTGATGCATCCTCTGGCTTTTCATACAATCACTCCCTCTTCTAAATAATTTTCCACATTTTGGAGTATTCTATTCTGTCTAATTTCTTTATTAGAATATGTTTTTGACTTGTAATCTAAATTTGTTACTTTGGTGTTCATAAGAGCATTCACAATGGGCCTAGTATATGGCAAATGTAAGTAAAATTTAGCATGTGAGGCCCAAATAACTCAACAGCCGAACATGGAAACATGTAAAAAAACAAATGTTTTTGCCATAGTGCTACAGTACCATCCTAAAGGTAGGACGGCACTGTAGCACAATGGTATAACAAAATATTATTTTTTAATGTTTGGTTCTTCTCTCTTCTCTCTCATTATTTCATTATCTTTCTCTCTCTTCCTTTTCTCTCTTTCTTTCTATGTTTTCTTCTTTCTGCTCTCTCTTCTTCAAACCCGAAAACTCTATCTTCCTCTCTCTTAGATCGGCATGGAGGCAATAGCATTGGAGGCTCGATCAGCTTCTGTAGTGGAGGCGTGGAGGTCGTGAGCTATGGTGGATTTCCAGCATGGTTGTGGGTTTGTTCATGGGTTTGTTCGATCAGCTTCTGTGGGTTTGTTCATGGGTTTTCGGCGTGGTTGTGGGTTTGTAGGATTCTCTAGGCGAGATCAGCATGATCAAGGATCTGGTAGTTGTTGTGGCGGCAAGATCGGAGTGGTTGTGGGTTTCCAAATCGGATTTGGTTGTGTATGGTGATGGGTTTACTAATCGATTTTAGCCGTGGGTTTGGGGCTGAGTTTCGATGGTGGATTGTGATGGGATCGGTGTGGTGGGCCGTGGGTGTTGGTGGCACGGTGGGTCTGGGGCTAAGTTTGGTGGGTTTGCTTGGTGGGTCAGGTGGGTTTGCTTGGTGTTTCCCATGGTGTCTCTGTGATGTGGTGGTTGTTGGTTGTGTTGTTGATAATGGGTGGTGGTTGTTAGTATTGTTGTTAATGGTAAGTGGTGGTTGTGTTGTTGATAGTGGATCAGTGGGTGATGGTGTTGTTGATGATGGATCGGTGGGTGGTGATTGGAAATTTTGGGTGGATAAGTGGGTGGCTTTGTTCTTGATGGTTGGTTAAGTTTCTGTGCTGGGTTTGTTTGGGGTTTGGGATGAGTTTCTGTGTTGGTTTTTTTTTTTTTTTTTTTTTTGATAAATTGTGTTAGGGTTTTGGGTCTTCACGGTGGTGATGGAGGTGATGAGTGGTAGAGAGAGAGAGAGAGAGAGAGAGAGAGAGAGACAAACAGAGATCGAGACAAAGAGACAGAGGAAAAGAGATAAAAATTAGAGAGAGACATAAATATATTTTATTGTGTAAATATATTATTTTAATGTATTGTATAAGAAAATAAAAGTTGGGATGTTGGGTGTGTTATAAACTGGTATGGCATAATTGATAAAGTAGTTTTTTGGAATGGTAAAATATGATAAGATGGCATTTCCGGATGGGAATGCTCTAAGGGAAGTACTCAAAAAAGGTCAACAATAATTTGAATTTGAATTTGAATTGTATATTGAATATTGATTGCTTCAATCTCATGAAAATCAATTCTTTGATTTATGAAAGTAACCCTATGATTTTCTCTAACAATTGAAATCTTAATTTGGTTTTTAAAGATATGACTAGTGAATTATACTTTCAAACAATCCTCTTTAAGTTGTGCTTTAATTAAAAAAAAAAATATATATATATATATATATATGTGGGGCCAAAGAACTTAGCAACCCCGGCCCACTTTGTACTGGGCCCAAGGCCCGCGCCGAGGAGGGAAAAATGCCCGAGGACGTACAAAGAAAGCCCAAACGGCCTAGAGACGATGCTGAGGACGATCTTGTCCTCGGCACTCCAGACCCCAGAAGGAAAGGACGGCACGCCATTAAAGGCAGCTTCCCAGAACACCCCCAGAAGAAAGGACGAGTACAGAAGGACACATACGGGGGTATGGTGTAAGAGCAATTCAAGGAAAAGCTGTCACCTCCACATTGAATGCACCCAACTAACGTTCTGGCCGCATTAATGAGGGAAGGACCCCTGAACAGTGTGGCCTTGGTTGCCGCAACTCACAGAGGGTTTGGGAAGGTGGCTGATGGGACGAGCACTCGAGTAATGACCTGCACGATAAACAAGTGGAGGGTCAAGATCGACTTAAAAGAAGTATATAATGTGAGAGACCCTCCAAGAAGGAGGGATCGCGGAAAAGAAAGTAGGAGGAGAGAAAAAGGAGAGAGCAGTGTCAATCTGCATGGTCTTGAAAACCACTGTAACCTAGTACTGAAAGTAGAAGAAGAAGAACACTAAGTTCCTCGGACGAAACGCCCGAGGACAAAATTCCATACTTTAATCCATTTCCTTATTGCCCAGCCCGCATCTAACCATGTCCAGTGATTGTGGTTCAGACTAGGACTTAGTTCTTAAACCCACTCTCTAAAAATTTATTGTATTGGGCCAGTTGGGCTTGAGACCTTTCGTCCAGTAGAAGGAGCGCTTAAACCCACCCCCTACAATTGGCGCCGTCTTTGGGAAGAATTTATGTGTTAGTAGGACAACAACCAGGCATGGTAGGATCAGGCCCTCATCAAGCAGGCTCCCATCAGCCCGAACCAACCAAATCCCAACAACAGGGTAACTTCCCTAACCCCGAACGTGATCGAAATGAAGAGAATGGGAGGTTTCGAGAGGGAAGCGTAAACACCACTCAAACCAGTAGGAGCCACTCTCACGCGGGCAGCCACGTGCTTCAGAGACAAAATAACAACCGGGCCCCGCAACAGGAAGAAGTTAGGAGCCATATGTCTTAAAAACAGAACGATAAGCGGGCCATGCAGCGAGAAATGGACAATTTGAAGAGAAAGCTGCACCATGCACAGCAAAGGCAATCTCGTTCCAGGCTTGACGCGCCCTTCGACGATGAAAGTGACGACGACTATAGACAAAGATCGAGGACTCCCCCAAGTGAGACCTTCTCCCATGAAGAAGAACACTACCGAAGGCATAGGCACAGAAGCCCATCCCCTAGGGGCTTGGGAAACTATGCCATGAGCAGGGCGTTGGATCAACTCTACAAGTCACCTTTCATGTATCACATAGAAGGGGCCATACTCCCCCGACGGTTCCAGTAGCCAACCTTCGCCATTTACAACGGTATGACAGACCCAGTGGAGCACGTGAGCCAGTTCAACCAAAGGATGGCTATCCACTCTAGGAACGAGGCGCTGATGTGCAAGGTTTTCCCATCCAGCTTGGGACCAGTGGCAATGAAGTGGTTTAATGGTTTAAAGACGAACTCCATAGATTCTTATAGGCAGCTGACCCAATCTTTTAGCTCCCACTTCGTTACGAACCGCAGAGCCCCTCGGCCTTTTTGCGCTTTGTTGTCGCTTTCCATGCACGACGGAGAAACCTTAAAGGCCCACTCAGACAGATATTGGGAGACGTACAAAGAAATGGAAGACAATTTTGACGACGTCGCCATTATCACCTTCAGAAATAGTCTCCCAGCCGATCACGGCCTGAGGAAGTCTCTGACTGGCAAACCTGCCACTAGTATGCGCCAACTGATGGATCGGATCGACAAATACAAGCAAGTGGAGGAAAACCAGTTGCAGGGAAAAGGAAAAGAGAAGGTTATCCCTCATGAGAGGAGGGATTTCAGGTCGGACCGGTATAGCAGCAACCGCCCGAGGAGGGACCTCGTAGGGCAACCCGAAACAAACAATGCACAAACTGTCAACGCCATATTCCGAGAGCCAGTACATCGGGTTTTGGAGAAGATCAAGAACGAGCCATACTTTAGGTGGCCGAATAAGATGGCAGGGGAACCCTCAAGGCGCGATCAGAACTTTTATTGCTAATACCACCAAGACCATGGCTATACCACGGAAAACTGCAAGAATCTCTGGAACTACCTGGACTAGCTAGTCCGGGAAGGAAAGCTGAAGCACCTTCTGCATCATTCCAATGGTCATCAAGGACATCAAGAAGCCAAGAGGGATGCTGCCCTGAGGCCACCCGCAGGAACGATCAACGTAATCGTGGCTGCGCCAGGGAGAACAGGCATGCGCCCTGCACGAGTGTTATCAGTGGCTCAACTGCCTGCCGAGGAGTCCCAACTAAGGCCGAAGAGGGCCAGAATGAACTTTCGTCCCGTTTTGAGTTTTTCAGAGGAAGACAAGATCAGGACCATTCAGCCCCACGACGATGCGCTGCTAATCACCCTCAGAATCGGGGACTACGATGTGAAAAGAGTGATGGTGGACGGCGGCAGTACGGCCGAGGTTATGTACCCCGACCTCTACAAGGGGCTGGGGTTAAAACCAGAGGATTTGATGCCCTACAACTCCCCTCTGATGAGCTTCGACGGGAAGCTTGTCATCCCAATGGGCATGATTAGGCTGCCTATTCAGACCGACCCAGAGATAGTGGAGGTGAACTTCATCGTGGTGGACACCTACTCCCCTCTACGGCCATCGTCGGTAGGCCCTGGCTCCACACCTTAGGAGCTGTTGCTTCCTCGTTGCACCAAAAGGTGAAATTCCCATCAAGGAGCCAAGTTTTTGAAATCCGTGGTTGCCAACCCACGGTGAGGCAGTGCGTAGTAGCGGCCGTCTCACATCGGCTCGACGCAGAGTCCTCGGCCTCCGCTAAGAAGAATTTATAGCAACTAAAGGCCCCGATTTCGCCCCCTGACACAATTGCCGAGGAGGCGAAATGCGAAGATTTGGAAGAGGTGGTTATTGGCGGTGACCCGGAGAAATCTTCCGAGTAGGGGCCCAGCTGCCTCCTCAGGAGAAGGAAGAGCTAATTGAGTTCCTTACAAGAAATATTGACGTATTTGCCTGGGATGCCTGCGATGCCCCCGAGATCGACCCAGCCTTCATCTGCCATCACCTCAATGTCAACCCGGCCATCACTCCCAAGAAGCAACCACCCCGTCGCCCGTCAAAAGAGCATGCCGATGCAATTAGGGACGAAGTGGCGAAGCTTAAGCGTGCTAGGGCTATCAAAGAAGTCTTTTACCCCGAATGGCTGGCCAACACTGTGGTGGTCAAGAAGAAAAGTGGAAAATGGCGAGTTTGCGTGGACTTCACAAACCTAAATAAGGCGTGCCCTAAGGACCCGTTCCCAATGCCTCAGATAGATCAGCTGGTGGATGCAACAGCAGGCCATCCACGGATGAGCTTCTTAGATGCCTTTCAAGGCTATCATCAAATACCACTAGCATTGAAGGATCAGGAGAAAACAGCCTTCGTGACACCAACTAGGAATTACCACTATAAGGTAATGTCGTTCAGTCTGAAGAATGCGGGATCCACTTATCAAAGGATGATGACAAGAATGTTCGAACCACAGTTGGGCAAGAGCATTGAAATCTATGTCGATGACATGGTGGTGAAGAGTAAAGTGGTGTCCGAGCATCTGGGAGACCTCAGCAGCATCTTTGGTGTCTTGAGGAACCATAAGCTGCGCCTGAATGCCTCCAAGTGCTCATTTGGCGTGGGGTCAGGCAAGTTTTTGGGCTACATGGTTACTCATAGGGGAATCGAAGTTAACCCCGACCAGATCAAGGCTATAAACGACCTGAAACCACCACAAAACGCAAAAGAGGTCCAAAAGCTTACCGGGATGATCGCAGCCCTCAATCGATTCATTTCCAGGTCGGCAGATAGATGTAGGTCATTCTATCTCTTGATCAACAAGTGGAAGGGGTTCGAGTGGTCTGAGGACTGTGTTATGGCCTTCCAGCAACTCAAGGAGTACCTATCCCGGCCGCCTATCATGTCCAGTCCCGAGGCCGATGAAGTTCTGTATGCATATATCGCTGTGGCCCCCCATGCAGTGAGTTTGGTGCTAATACGGGATGACAATGGCATCCAAAAGCCAGTCTATTACGTGAGTAAGTCGCTACATGAAGCCGAGGTCAGATACCTACCCTTAGAGAAGGCCATATTGGCTGTGGTCCACGCTATATGAAAGCTTCCCCATTATTTCCAAGCCCACACAGTGGTTGTTCTGACCTAACTACCCTTGAAGTCTGTACTTCGAACCGTCGACTACACTGGAAGGATTGCCATATGGAGCACAATTCTGGGAGCTTTCGACATCAAATACATGCCTCGGACCTCTATAAAGGGCTAGGTCCTAGCTGACTTAGTAGCCGAATTTGCTAAACCACCAGTAGAAGTAGTGGCAAAGGAGCAGAACATGGATGGAAAATCGGTTGGAGTAATCTCTACACTAGGACCCCCCTGTTGGAAGGTGTACGTTGATGGCGCAGCAAATCAAAGGGGATCCGGAGTGGGGTTAGTCCTAATATCTCCCAAGCAAATCGTCATAAAGTAGTCCCTGAGACTCGGGTTCTCGGCCACGAACAACAAGGCCGAATATGAGGCCCTGCTACAAGGAATTGCCATGGTACAGAAAATGGGAGGAAAAGCAGTGGAGATGTTCTCAGACTTGAGGCTAGTAGTGGGCCAGGTAAAGGGAGAATTAGAGGCCAGAGATGCGAGGATGTAAGAGTACTTAAGCTGGGTCAAACGCTTGCAGCTGGGCTTCGACTTTTTTAGCTTGTCGCACGTCCCCAGAAGTGGAAACACTCACGCAAATTCGCTGGCCACGCTTGCCACCTCCTCGGCAGGAGATCTGCCTCGAATTATTCTCGTTGAGCACCTGGACAGAGCGAATGAAGTAGTCAAAGGCATGGCCCATGTTCATGAGGTCAGAGTAGGCCCTAACTGGATGGACCCTATTGTGAGGTTCCTCAAAGATGACATCTTGCCCGAGGAAAAGTCGAAGGCGGAGAAAATACGAAGAAAAGCTCCTCGGTTCTGGTTGTCCAAGGACCACAAATTGTACAAACGTTCATATTCCGGGCCATATTTACTGTGTGTCCACCCTGAGGCATCAGAACTACTGCTTGAAGAGCTGCACGAAGGGATCTGCAGGAGTCACACAGGAGGAAGATCTCTATCGCACCGAGCCATTACCTAGGGATATTGGTGGCCGGGGATGCAGAAGGAAGCCCTAGAGTATGTTAAGAAGTGTGACCAGTACCAAAGGTTCACCTCAAATATTCATCAGCCAGGCGGGGCCCTCAACCCTTTGTCTAGTCCGTGGCCGTTCGCCCAGTGAGGCCTAAATATTGTAGGACCTTTCCCAAAGGCAGCAAGAAATGAGAGATATCTATTGGTCAGCACAGATTACTTCACCAAATGGGTCGAAGCTGAGCCTCTGGCCAACATCAAGGACGTGGATGCTAGGAAATTCATCTGGAGAAACATTGTTACACGATTCGGGATCCCTCGCACCCTCATTTCAGACAATGGACTCCAGTTTGACAGCAAGGCCTTCAGAAGATACTGCTACAAGTTGGGGATCACTAACAGGTACTCAACTCCAGCCTATCCTCAAGGAAACGGGCAAGCCGAGGCTGTTAACAAGGTCATAGTTAACGGGCTGAAGAAGAGACTGGATGACGCCAAGGGAAGATGGGTGGAAGAGCTGCCGCACGTCCTATGGACCTATCGGACTACACCACGACGGTCAACAGGGGAAACACCTTTTGCCTTGACCTATGGGGCCGAGGCTGTTATCGCTCTAGAGGTAAACTTCCCAACACTAAGGATGAGCTCATTCACCTCAGACAGTAACAACGAACTACTGGCGAAGAACCTAGATCTGATCGACGAACGAAGAGAAAAGGCAATGGTCCAGTTGGCCTATTACCATCAGAAGCTCAAACAGGGATATGATGCCTTAGACCGCTAGCACCAGGGGACTTAGTGCTAAGAAAAGTTGTGGGCGCTGCCAAGAACCCAACATGGGGAAAGCTTGGACCCAACTAGGAAGGGCCATACCAGATTACTTCAGTTGTGGGGATAGGAGCATACTACCTAGAAGATTTAGATGAAAGAGCTGTACCTCGTCCATGGAATGTAAATAACCTGAGAAGGTATTACTATTAATAAAAGCATTTACCTAGTTCAAATTTTAAGTCTCTCTCGATTACACGTCTCGCATTCTGGTAACCATCTAAGTACTAGATAGAACCAAGGTCTTGCATGGTCCTTGGACTCAAACCTATGGGGAAACTAGCTACTCTGAGAAAATCTAAGTACTAGACAGAACCAAGGTCTTTTATGGTCCTCGGACTCAAACCTATGGGGAAACTAACTACTCTAAGAAAATCTAAGTACTAGACAGAATCAAGGTCTTGCATGGTCCTCAGACTCAAACCTATGGAGAAACTAGCTACTCCAAGAAAACCTAAGTACTAGATAGAACCAAGGTTTTGCATGGTCCTCGGACTTAAACCTATGGGGAAACTAGCTACTCCAAGAAAATCTAAGTACTAGACAGAACCAAGGTCTTGCATGGTCCTCGGACTCAAACCTATGGAGAAACTAGCTACTTCAAGATTTGTAAAAACTGAGGATATGACCTAAGTGCACGCTCGGCACCTCGGATTATACACTTAGCCCCCTAGAAATATAGGTAGACACAAACTAAGCGTCCCCTTGACACCGGTAAGTTAGAATTTAGGGATTTAATTTCAAGTATAATATGTGCACAACCATTTGTATCCGTTAGGATAACTAATTCACAAGCCATGAGATTCGCAGTAATAGTAATATCAATGATGGCAATAAATGCATAATTCAAAAGAAAAAGGGAAAAAGGAATTTCATACATATAGTCGAAAAATTTAGTTACAAACAAATTCCAAGGTTCTTAAAACAGAGGCAAACTAACTAAAAACTAAACTAAAAAAAAAAAACCAATACAAAAGTTGGCCGGGACCCCTACTTCTTCAACTTTATTTTGGTCCCTTCTTTGGGAAGCTAAACAGGATTGGCCTCGAGACCCTGGGAGACATCCCCTTCCTTGGGAAGCTGAGCAGGATTGGCCTCGGGGCCCTGAGTGACATCAGCCGGGGAAATGGACTGAAGGGGCTGAACCAAGAGAGGTGGCTCCTCGGCGTAAGAGTCCTTAGCACTGACTATAGATCCGACAGCCTCTTGGGGTGCTTCAGGGTTAGAACTCCCACTTGTTTCTGTCACCTTAGGAAACTCACCCCCCTCAACTGGCTCGTTAATGGTGGACATGGTCAGGGCAGCCTCAGGCTGAGCAGCCTCAGCCTCCTCTAGAGCACTCGCCGTCTCGGAGTTGGTCTTACGGATAGCCAGAGGATAGTACACCTTCTCCGCCTTCCACAAATCGGATGAAGCCTCCACCCCAGCTTGTTTGAGGGCTTCATTCCAGACCTGGAAGCAGTAGAGCCGACATACCCCAGGGATTTGAGCCTTGAGGATGGCCTGGGTATCAGCCACCCCCGTGTCATAGGCCTCCTCCTCGGCTTTCTCCTTGGAGGCCTCGGCCTCCGTCCTGGCAAATTCAGCCTCCGTCTTAGCCCTTAGAGCTTCGTCCCTAGCCCATTCCGCAACATTTTTAGCCCTCTCCACCTCAACCAGCTTCTGCTTAAGATCAACAATCTGCTCCTTAGAAATTCTCAGTTGATCTTCAGTTTCAAGTAAGCGCTTCGTCTGGGTTTCGACCTGTTTTTGGGCACCAGACAGGCCTACTTCAGCACTGTCCCTGACCCTGGTCATCTCCTTCAGCTCCTCCCTGGCCTTAGAGAGGTCAGCCTCGGAGTTCTTAAGGGTCCAAGCAGCGTCCACGCGCTTGTTACATTCAGTCTCCAAGGACCTGCTCTGCTCCTTAGCCTCATCCTCCAATCTATAAGTGGCCTGGACAGCCTGCCAATTGGAACAAACACACTATGAATGGAAAACTAAAGGGCAAGAATCGACGGAGTCACAAGTATCAGAAGCCTTACCATGGCCAAGTACCTCTTCATGCTGAGGAAGACCTCCTGCCTCCTCGTATTCTTCAACTCTTCCATGTCAGTGGGGAGGAGCAGGGTCCTCTCCAACGCGTCGGCCACATAAGCGCCTTCGCCGCCTCGAAAGTCCCTCAGGGAGGCACTTTCCATCAATGGCTCCCCGTGGAGCATTGGGGCGGGAAGCCAAGCCTCAGGCGCGGATTAAGCATCGACCTCTTTGCCCCAGCCTTGATGCCTAATCTTCAGTTGCTTTTGAGGCCGAGGGGCTTCACCCTCCTCTTGAGATGTGCGAGACTTCCCCCCATCCATGGGCTCTTTACCCTTGGAATTCCTATTCCTCTTTGGGTCGATGGGCTCAGGCTGAGGAGGTAGAGTCGATTGAGCAGGAGCAGGAAGTTTGGATCGAGGAGAGGGTGGCTGTGACTAAGAAGGAGAAGACCTGGTTCGAATAGGCTGAAGCTGTGGGGGAGGAGGAGGAGGGTTGGATTGTGACTTCCCTGGCGCATCCTTCCCCGGCTAGCCCTCAATCAAATCGAATAGGCTTACCTGGGGCTTCCTTTTAAAACCCATCTCTGCCTGAGAAGATGTCCTCGCTGACAAGAGATCCGCTTCGAATAGGCCGGGGTCACCCAAATCACCAGAAGGATCCTCAGGCGGACTGGCTTGGCCAAATACACCGAATCCTTCTTCGGGCAAGCCCAAATCTCTCTCGGCCTCCGCTGCTTGGTGGGACGAAGAAGAGCCGGCCAATGGGATGCCTTCTGGAACAAGAGATCCTTCAGGAATCAGAAATCCGTGCTCAACTACAGTGATTTTCTGAAGCCGGGGATCGTTAGCTCTGATCACGTACTTCGGGGCGACGAATGACCTCTAGATAGGATCGTACCCCAAGATCTTGTGAGCAGCCCAGACCTGGTTATCCGCCTCGTTTACAAAAACCACCGCCCTGAGAATAGTCTCCAAATCTTCCCTGTTGGTCAAATGGAAGTGCCGTTGAAAGGCGTGTGGATCTGCAAAAAGAAGACGTGTTCATATTAGTAACCAAACCGTGCAAATCATGAGGGCAAAAAAGATCATCCCTCTCCTACTCTCGATACCCCACCTGGCTCCCCCTCCACCGTCGGGCAAGGAAGGCCATCGTGCCACTCCCCAGACACAATGAGAAAGTCCTTGTTTAACCCTTTGCTGGACTCAGGGAGGCACTGAATAAGCCGAACCTTGTCGTCCCTCGTCTTCATATAGTAGGATTTGCCCTTCAGGAGTTGGAGGTTGTAGCACCAGTTTACGTCATGGTAGGTTAATCTTAGCCCCATTTTCTCGTTTAAGGCATCCATACAACCCAGTATCCTAAACACATTAGCAGCACACTGGGTGGGAGCTAATCGGAAGTGCCTAAGGTAACCTCTCATTACTGGCCCAATGGGGATTCTCACGCCCCCTTCTATAAAGGCGAGTATGGGGATCACCACCTAACCCGTTTTTCTCCTAAAGTGCCATTCCCCCTCCTCACAGTACCTCAGACCCACATTGGGGGGTATCCTATAATCGGCGATGAATTTTTCCATCGCCTCTTTGGTCTCAACCAACTTTTTCAATTTACCCATCTCTAAAAACGGCTAGAGAGACTCAGGAGATGACGAAAGAAGGAAAGGAACAAGAGAAAGATAAACTTAGAAGAGAGAAAACGCAAGTTGGAGAGAGGAGAAAACTTACAGAAATGAGGAAAAGCTCCTCAGACAGGCTTTTTATGCTGGAAAGAGACTTGAGTTTGGTTGGAAGTTTGACTGAACTCAGGATATGTGCGCAAGAACTCTTAAGTGCAAAGGTAAAGAGATAAGTCCGTTCAAATGGGTATTTATACCTCCCATTAAAAATAACCATGCGAGTTTTCGTGCCCATAAAGATGAGGAAATCTCCACCGTTAGATCACCATCGCACCGTTAAACGTGGGGAGCACAGAGCTGCCAGCATTTAATGAAGACACGCTTCATATACCAAGGTGCCAGGAACGTGTCCCGAGCAGACGAAAAGGCTCTGGCATTGATGGAGGACAAGACTTAATAAGCCATGACAGAGGCTCGATGTCATCAAAACCCTCCTCTCCGTCCGAGGAGCCGGACAGTAGGATTTTGAGGGGCTATTGTGGAGCCAAAGAACTTAGCAACCCTGGCCCACTTTGTACTGGGCCCAAGGCCTGTGCCGAGGAGGGAAAAATGCCTGAGGACGTACAAAGAAAGCCCAAACGGCCTAGAGACGATGCCGAGGACGATCTTGTCCTCGGCACTCCAGACCCCAGAAGGAAAGGACGGCACGCCATCAAAGGCAGCTTCCCAGAACACCCCCAGAAGAAAGGACGAGTACAGAAGGACACATACGTGGGTATGGTGTAAAAGGAATTCAAGGAGAAGCTGTCACCTCCACATTGTATGCACCCAACTAACGTTCTCGCCGCATTAATGAAGAAAGGACCCCTGAACAGTGCGGCCTTGGTTGCCGCAACTCACAGAGGGTTTGGGAAGGTGGCTGATGGGATGAGCACTCGAGTAATGACCTGCACGATAAACAAGTGGAGGGTCAAGATCGACTGAAAAGAAGTATATAATGTGAGAGACCTTCCAAGAAGGAGGGATCGTAGAAAAGAGAGTAGGAGGAGAGAAAAAGGAGAGAGCGGTGTCAATCTACATGGTCTTGAAAACCACTGTAACCTAGTACTAAAAGTAGAAGAAGAAGAACACTAAGTTCCTTGGACGAAACGCCCGAGGACAAAATTCCATACTTTAATCCATTTCCTTATTGCCCAGCCCGCATCTAACCGTGTCCAGTGATTGTGGTTCAGACTAGGACCTATTTCTTAAACCCACTCTCTAAAAATTTATTATATTGGGCCAGTTGGGCTTGAGACCTTTCGTCCAGTAGAAGGAACGCTCAAACCCACCCCCTACAATATATATATATTTATATAACTTGTAGATATAGAATCCAAATCTTGATCCGTCTTTCAAAGTTTTACAATTTTTTTTTTTTTTTAGTAAGAGAAAATTAGCTAACAAAGGAGGTATAACTAAGTAGAAACCAATGTAGGCACTTCAATGTAGGTGGATCTAATGGATTTCTAACAAAAACTCACTAAAAAATGCTTAAAGTTGCCATATTTTTCTAGGTTTATAGTCAGATGAGTTGAGTCAGGTTTTAGAGAAGAGAACCCATCAACTGACCCATTGTAGTTGGTTTTTAATATCTAGAACCCACCGTCGACTGTCAAGGCTCTCAGATCGGTTGCGGGTGGGTCAGGTCTGGTCGGTTCCAACAGGTGGGTCGAGTTTGGCAAGTGGATGGACACCCCTAGTCTAAACCCAACAAAGAGATTCAAGAATTCCCTAATCAACCCACTCTAATACCATGCAGAATTTTGTGATAATGTGAAGAAAAAGAGAGATGAATGAAAACACATGATTGATGGTTTTTAAACCCCTTAAAAACACAAATGGATTAACCTAGGTAATTAGCCAAGTTATTACTTAGTCCAAATTCCAAATCTAGGTTATCACAATCAAACAATCATATCATGCAAAGCAGCGGAAAGATAAATAACACAATGATATGATCACCCAGGAAACCAAACCAGTAAAAACTTGGGGAGGATTTAACTTAGCTATCCTCAAGGTAAACTTGAATCCACTATGAAAGAATCAAAATTTTACAATAGGACTTAGACCACTAACATCCTATTGCTACCCACCAGTAGAAACTTACTGACACGACCACGTGCAAGCTCCGAGACCACGGACTCCTTCTTTCTTGGATTCTCCAGCAAGTACAAGCACACCCGCTTGTGTTTCTTTAAGTTTCTATGGCAGCAACTGAATGATCATCAAGTTCTTGAACGAATCTCCTCTTGATAATCCTAAACTTGTGTAAAAGAAAGCTCCTCACAAATCTCACAAGAGATTTACACAAACAGCAATATGAGCAACACTAAAACGTGGCTAGGGTTTGCCTTATATACCTAGGGCAAAAAATAAAAAACCCTAAACGTTTTAAATGAACTAGAGCTGAGTTGGAATTCTGTAGAAAAACGCATTCTGCCTGAATTTCGATTGATCGAGCCTAAGCTTCGATCGATCGAACCAAGCCAAATTGCACTTTTAATTCTGCAACAACTTAAATCCAACTTTACATAAATGACACAACTTTAAGCAAGTCTAAACACGACTAAACAACTTGTTTTGATCATGGTTTGCCAACAATACACATTAGAATTCTAAATACATAAGTTCCTAAGTCTTTAGAACCTAACAATGATAGTCTATGGGGTTCAACTTTGTGGCCTACATCCACAAGACAAGTGCCCAAGTGGTTACATTTTCTCATTCGCTTTTCTTAATAATATATTACAATAGAACCCATATTTATAAATGGAATTGCACATAAAATTCAATGATAATTTGAATTTGAATTGCATATTGATTGATTAAATTCCATGATTTTTTTTTCTAAAAATCAATCCCTCAATTTATTAAGCAATCCCACTGTGAGAGACCGCAACTTCTTGAGAGGGTGCTCTCAAAAAAGAGATTCGGGTGCTTTTAAGGGCACCTCTCTTTTTGGGTAAGTGGTGTGAAGTCGCCACTTATTTTTTTATACAAAAAATAAATAAAAAAACTAAATGCCAAAATACATTATCAAAATACTTCATTGTCATTGATTGAATAAAGATAAATACAATCTTGGTAAATTAAACCTTACAAGGCTTTAAGTCCTAGTTACAATCTATGTAAAAATTTTGTTCCTAGTTACAATCTACCAAAAATTAATAAATAAATAAAAATAAGACACTAATCTACCTATCCAAAATCCTAAGTCTGGAGGCTAGGTTACAGAATGAAAAGATGTTAGGCACCCATTCTGTTCAGACAGACTTTGGTCTTCTAAACTCTAATGACCAATATACCCTTTTTTGCATGATGTGAATGATATGTTGAACATACATGACAAGCACTTGACCAAAACTAATTCAAGTAAATTTATCTTATGAATGTATCCTCTTTTTTTAGAAAAATTCAGATCTATTTTGTGAATAAAAAAAATTAAGATTTGTAAAGAAAAAATCAGATCTATTTTTGTGTAGATATTAAATAAATAAAAAAAGATTTGTAAAGAAAAATCAGATCTATTTTTATGTAGATAAAAAAAAAAATTAGATTTGTAAAGAAAAATCAGATCTGTTTTTGTGTAATTAAAAAAATTAGATTTGTAAAGAAAAATCAGATATGTTTTTGAACAGTTAAAAAAAATGATTTTTGGTTTTAAAAAAATCAGATTTGTTGTTGGACATATCATGAAAAAGACTTTTTGAAAGAGGATTCACACTCATGAGATAAATTTATTTTACATGCATCACATATTAAGACAAAGAAAAGACTTCAACCTAATTTTTAATTTCTTCTTTTAAATTTGAAAATCGACAATTTTGTGTCAAAGAAAACTTTTTCTCAAAAAATCAGATCTGTATTTAATGAAAATACATATCAATTTTATGTGTTAAAAAAAATCAGATTTGTATTTAATGAAAATACAAATCAGTTTTGTGTGTAAAAAAAATTTAGATCTGTATCTAATGAAAATATAGATCAGTTTTTTAGAGTAAAAAAAATAAGATCCGCATTTAATGAAAATACAGATCAGTTTTATGTGTTAAAAAAAAGATCTGTATTTAACGAAAATACAAATTAGTTTTGTGTGTTAAAAAAATTAGATATATATCTAATGAAAATACAGATCAGTTTTTAGTGTTAAAAATCAAATCTGAAAAATTCAGATCAGTTTTTAGTTTAAAGAGATCTTTGACAATTAGCAAATTTTGAGATTTTGAGATTTTGAGTTTTGGTCCACTTTGGACTCCTTTTTTGAGTTTTTTTAAGCCGGGACTTGCACTTAGACTCGCTTTTAATCTGTATTCTAAAAATTAAACCCCTTTTCTTGATGATTTAGGTCTTTACAGTAATGATTATCTTGTAGATAAATATCCCAAAAAGTCTTGATTATCTACAATTTCATTGTTATCTTATTATCCTCTTTATTCCCATGCAAGCAAGTCTATTTTTGACACTAACTAACAACCAATCACAAAATTATTTAATTAATTTTAATTGTTTAACCAATCAAAATTAATTTAAATTAATCGTGCGTGGTTGATTCCACCCAAACAAAATGCATGCTGACCGTGCAAACTCGATCATGCGATATCTTTCAATCCGACGATTCGATTTGGAACTCAGGCATACCATCATGACCGTTAGAATCTCAAAATCATTTTTATGTTATACAATGAATAAATTAATGCATGTAATGCAACCATGATTTTCCAGGTATATGAATGATCATTCTAGCCATCTTCCTTGATTAAATTATGGGTGCAAAATCGAGTGTCTACACTCACAATTTTCTTTAACAATCAATATATAAATTTGGTTTTCAATGAATTAGAAAGTGAATTATACCTTTTATTTTTAAATAAAAACCAAACCCCTTCCCTCTCACATACAATTCCTAAAAATACATACTTTTGATATACAATCTCTCACTAAAAAGCTATTGATACATTCAATAAGAGGAGCATGACGGCTTTACACGTATGTTTCATATGAATATTCTGAATTGCAAAAAAAAATTATATACATAATTCTTTTAAAATAACTTGTTTTGTCTACTCTAATATATATATACACACACACCTAACTTGAGAATCTTAAGAATTGGGTTTCAACAAAAGTAGAGTAATACTACGTCTATAATATTTTTAGGCGAAACTACAATATTGGTTCCTCAAGTTTACCCTATATGCGCAATTAGTCCCTCAAGTTTGAAACGTGTGCAATTGGTCCCTCAAGTTTTTTAAATGAGCAATATAAGTCCTTTTACTAACTATCATTAACGGTGTTACTTATGTGGCTAACGGAACAATGACTTGGCATTTTGCTTTAATGACGTGGCATATTTTTAATTAAAAAATTACAAACTAAAATTACACGTGAGAAACATTATTTACCAAATTAAAAAACTATTTTCTACCCATTGTAAACACCCAGCCACGGCTTAAAAAAAAAAAAAAAAACACCCAGCCACGAGACAAAGAAGGGGAGAGAGGGAACAACAAGCCCCCATGAACACTTGTCTCTGCCTCAACAGCGTCAGCCTCATATGGCTTCCTGCATCCAGGACAGCGGCCATCCTCCTCAAGAATCCTCTTGTGGCAGAAAAGGCAGAGTCGAAACCGATACAAGCGAGGCAAAAAGCTCGAGTCTGTGAAATCCAAATCCTCATAGCATATAGGACACGAAGTTGGCATAGACACCACTTTGTTACAACCCCACGTGACCCCTCCTGCTCCTCCACCATAGTGCCGATCTGGATTAGGCAAGCTATGATGCTTAGACAAATTGGGTAAACTCCGAGGCCTAAAAGCATCATCCGGCCTCCACGCTTGGCTGTTCCCGCAAGCCCCCCTCAGAACCATTTTTGGACACTCGGGCTTCAAATTACCACCTCCTAATCCCACCCCATCATTCGCTTCCCTAGAAGAAACCAATTCAGCAACAAATTCACACTCTGGAGAAGATTCTGAACATGGGTTTTTGTTTTCAGCCACTAAAGCATCCGCCACAGCTTCCCAATCATCCAAACACCCATCATCTCCTCCTCCTTCTTCACCTCCTTCTTCATCTTCTGTAACGATTACACTTGGTGAGTGACGAAGTTCATGAAGAGCTTGTGTGTAATTTTAGCTTGTAATTTTTTAATTAAAAATATGCCACATCATTAAAATAAAATGCCAAGTCATTGTTCCGTTAGCCACATAAATAACACCGTTAATGGCAGTTAATAAAAGAACTTATATTGCTCATTTTAAAAACTTGAAGGTGCACACGCTTTAAACTTGAGGGACTAATTGCACACACAGGGTAAACTTGAGGGACCAATATTGTAGTTTTGCCATATTTTTAAAACAAATTATAAGTGATAAATTATTATTGGATTTAAACTAGGCCCACCACTGACATCATTTTTTTATCCATCAATAACTGTTTGCCACCTTTTAGATTTGTTAATGATTTTAACAGCTTTTCATAACAAAATGTAAGTGAAAAGTTGTTATTGGTTTTAAAATTGACCCACTACTAACATCATTTTTTTATTCATCAATAACATAATTTCTTTATCTATCAATAATAGCTTGCCATCATTTTTTTATCCATCAATAACAACTTACCACCATAGATTTTTTAATGGTTTTAATAGCTTTTCACAATAAATTGTAGGTGAAAAGTAGTTATTGGTTTTAAAATTGGCCCACTACTAACATCATTGTTTTATTCATCAATAACATAATTTTTTTATCTATCAATAACAGCTTGCCATCTAAAATTTATTGTGAAAATGTTATAGACGTAACATTTCCCACAAAATTAATCCTAAGCCCCCAAACATAATCCCGAACCCCTTAAACAAAAAAACAAAATATAAAAGTCCTATAACAGCAAAAAATAACTCAAACAACAACCTATTTAAACCAAACAATAGCAAATGAACAAAATATTCAACAAAAAGCTCATTCAAACAACTAAATAAAAACTCCTAATCATTCAAATTCATAACTCATTCCTTAAAAAAAATGGTACTAAGAGAGATTTTATAGCCATGAGTTATCTTCGATGGTGCAGGCGAAAACTGAAATTGTGGCATTTTATATATTTAAATGTGACTTAAAAAATTAAATATTACTTAAACTCTATTATCTTGTTTTAGATGCAATTTTTTTACTAATTAACATGAATCAGGCAGATTTTTTTTTTTTTTTTAGAAAGTCTATAGACACAAGAAATTTGACAAAACTTTTCACACATATTGATGTGGTAGATTGATAGTGGTAAGTTTGCCAACTCAAATATTGTGAAAAATGTTATAAATTTTTTTGGATATTACTTCTTTCTTTTTTTTCTTTTTTTTTTTAGAAGTGCTACTTTCACAACAAATTCTAAGTGTTAAGTTAATACTGGGTATAATTTGAAACCATCACTGAAATTATTTTTTTACCATCAATAACAGCCTGTATCACCATGCTACTTAAGATGTGTTGTAAAAGTATGGTGAAAAATGTTGTGAATGTAGCATTTCTTTCTCTTTTTTCTTGTTTTTCATTTGATAAAAAAATATTATTTTATTTATTGACTAATATTTGGGCTTAATTAAATTAAAATTTGGAGCCCTTTTTCTACTTGGGGCCTTAAGGGACCACATCAATTGCTTTTGTAGTAAAGCCGGCACTAATTCCCCCCTCTTCTCTACATCATTTTAGACGTTCTCTCACTTTGTAAAATTTTATACGTTTGTGTGTTTTTTATTTTATTTTAGATACCGATATATTATTAAATTTTGTATAATTTAAACTTCTCAATTACTACCCTAGAAAAAAAATTCCTACAACCGCCTTAGAGGAGGACCATGTTATCTTATGTTGTATCTTTAAAATTGATGGTTAGACGAAGTGATGGATATCTCTTGTCAGCATTGATCATTGGTAGGCATCTCTATTTTATTCTATAATTCAAAAGTTGGTGTGGACTGATCCTTTACCCCATGTTTAAAATGGGTCTCTAATGCAAAAAAGATAGGTCTTGCTCGTTAATAATTCAACATTAATTTTTTTATATAGATTATGAACATTATTTGTTTTACATTCACTACAAAACACGCGGGTCTTAGGCAGCGTTTTTTTTAGCCGCGTTTTTTGGCAGGTTATAGCCGCATTTTCTAAAAAGGCGGCTTAAAGTATTGAACAAAAGCCGCGTTTTAAACATGCGGCTATAGAGTATGTCTAAAGCCGTGCTTTTTGGTTTGGAGCTATTGCCGCGTTTTAAACACGCGGCTATAGCACCTTTCTACCTTCCCTATAGTCGCGTTTTATAGACGTGGCTATAAACTTAGTCTGTAGCCGTGTTTATAATGGAAAATCTCTTTTGTACTATATCTCTATCTCTCTTACACACTATTTATTATTCTATTTTCAACCATGCATTATGTTAATTTATTGTTTAAAAAGAAACATAAAATTAGCAACAAAAATAATAATTTGATTCATTGGCATAAGTTTCGTAATTAACTATCTCAAACAACTATAGTACTTTAAAATACCCCAAACAGAAGTCAAACACATATTTACATAACATAACATGTTGCATGCATGATGAGGGTTCAAGTTACTGGTTACCATATTTTTCTCATTTACCCTGGACTTGGTCTAGTCTTTTGTCTAATAGGAAAGGATTTGAATTCCCAAGTTCAGTGAATGTCTATATTCCCCATTCCTTTTACTTCGAAAGTTATAGAGTATATATATTCAGGTCACACTCACACTAGGCCACAACTCCGCAAGCAAATATTGATTATTGACTCCATTTAAAAATTCTCATGTTACTCTTATATATATATTAGAGAAATCATTCAAATCATGTTCTGCATCATTTTTTTTTTTTTTTTAATTCTGAGAAAATGCTAAAGTGCCACCACCAATTTTACTATAAAAAAAATTACTCTAAAATGTTTACAAATTAACGTGACAATAAATGTGACTAATGTTCTTTTTACAAAATAATAAATAAATGTATGAATTACTTTTAACACCACTCATTACTTTTATATCAAACATGGACATTAAACCTAACTAATGTATATGCACCGGCCTACTCACTAGTAATAAAAATAATATATATATATATATATATATATATTTATATATATATATATAGCCAAAACTGAGAGAAAATCCAATTAGATTTCAAATTGAAATTTAATTAGAGTATAATTTTATGACACGTATCCCATCTAATCTAAGTTTTTAAATTTTTGTGCCGAGAAAAACTGTATTTTAATTAGAGTTTAATTTTGCGTCATGTGTCCCATTTAATCTAAGTTTTTTTGTGCTAAATGAGTTAATTCAGTGTAGAAAATGAGAAGCCCAATATAAATAAACCATAATAATAATAATAATAACCTAATCATATATTTAACTCTATATATAAAATTAGAGGAAAAGAGAGTTTGAATGATTTTATATCTATGAGCCATTTTTTGTGTAACTAAAAATAATTCAAATTTATAAATTATTTATGTAATATATCATGACTATATACTGTCCATTACTAACTCTATATATATATATATATATATATATATATATATATATATATATATATATATATATATATATATATATATATATATTGTGGGGTCCAGTAAGTTGTGGTCCTGGCCCATTCATTCGTTGGGGCCCAAGGCCCGAGCCGAGGAAGGTTATAGCCCAGGCTCGGTAGTATAAGTACGAAGTAGCCTTGGGATACAGCCGAGGACAATTCAGTCCTCGGCATATCCAAAGTCTCACCAAAAGAAAGGGTAAAAATGGTACAGGAGCAGCTGGAACAAAATCTAAAATATCTAAGTCGATAGAAAAGGGTGCGTTGGAAAGAGCAACAACCAGGGAAAGCTGCCCTTACTGCCATTCAATATTCTGCACCTGACAGAGCCATACTCCCCAGCTTTTACAACCACCTCCAACGACTTTGAGTATGGGTTGATGGGACAAGTATCAGTCCTGAAAAGTCGACCCTACACGTGGACGAAGGATAAGGAACACAGACTAGTATAAAAGGAAAGGTAAGTAATCCATAGGAGGGGCTGAGAAAAAAGGCCAAAACCAGAGCCTCCCAGCCCACCTCTAGGAGAAAGACTCCCAGAGCGTGCACGATCTATTTATGTATGTACACGTTTTATTTATGTATGAACACTCCGGAAAACCATCGACTCGTGATCAAGGCCTAGCCTTTCAAACCCACGCTCTATAAATGATATTGTGAGGGCCTATTTACGTGCGAACCCAGTATCGTTCTTGGGTCGCTCCAAATCGTGTCCTTACAATTGGCGCCGTCTGTGGGAAGGGCTTGTGCGTTGGCTCAGGCGGTTGGTCGAAACAATCCCCTTATCACTTCTAAACAGCCGTTTATATTGTATGGTGTTAGCGTAAAGTTCCACCAGGGGCTATGTTTCTTTAGTAGGGGCTGCGCTGGGTAGCATCAATAGCACGGATGGTTCTAGGGGCTTGGCCGAGGGGCTAATTCCCCGTGAACCAAAGTCTCACGCCATAACCGAGAAGTTAATTCCCCTACTTCTCAAAAATTGGGTTTTGGACAGAACCAGGGTATTGCATGGTCCTCGGACTCAAACCTATGGGGAAACCAACTACTTCTCAAAAATTGGGTTTTGGACAGAACCAGGGTATTGCATGGTCCTCGGACTCAAACCTATGGGGAAACCAACTACTTCTCAAAAATTGGGTTTTGGACAGAACCAGGGTATTGCATGATCCTCGGACTCAAACCTATGGGGAAACCAACTACTTCTTAAAAATTGGGTTTTGGACAGAACCAGGGTATTGCATGGTCCTCGGACTCAAACCTATGGGGAAACCAACTACTTCTCAAAAATTGGGTTTTTGACAGAACCAGGGTATTGCATGGTCCTCGGACTCAAACCTATGGGGAAACCAACTACTTCTCAAAAATTGGGTTTTTGACAGAACCAGGGTATTGCATGGTCCTCGGACTCAAACCTATGGGGAAACCAACTACTTCTCAAAAATTGGGTTTTGGACAGAACCAGGGTATTGCATAGTCCTCGGACTCAAACCTATGGGGAAACCAACTACTTCTCAAAAATTGGGTTTTGGACAAAATCAGGGTATTGCATGGTCCTCGGACTCAAACCTATGGGGAAACCAACTACTTCTCAAAAATTGGGTTTTGGATAGAACCAGGGTATTGCATGGTCCTCGGACTCAAACCTATGGGGAAACCAACTACTTCTCAAAAATTGGGTTTTGGACAGAACCAGGGTATTGCATGGTCCTCGGACTCAAACCTATGGGGAAACCAACTACTTCTCAAAAATTGGGTTTTTGACAGAACCAGGGTATTGCATGGTCCTCGGACTCAAACCTATGGAGAAGTCAGCTACCTAAGAAGAATTCTAAGTCGCTCAGTCCTCGGACCAAATACCTGAAAAGGTCAAGGCTAGGAAAGTTATTAAGAAAATGGTGAAACGCCTTATTACTCAGCAACCAACAGGGGTTGCACATCTTGGGTTATATATCCTCGGATGATTACTTCCTACACGGCATCGATCGTTCAGCCATCACCTCGTTCAAATTTGGGGTATACAACCCACTTTCAGGTCAGTCTTATTGTACATGATAGCTCCAATAAGTTCATAATAGTATATTTTATCTTGGTAAGGCATGTTGGCCCTAAGTATCGCTTTCTCAGGTCGGCATTATTGTGCAGAACAGTTTTATTAAGTTCATTATAGACATCTTTTTCTCAGTAAAGGTTTCTGTCCTAAGTGCCGCTTATTGACGTCGGCATTATTATGCCAGACAATGCCAATAAACATAGAGCAAGATCTTTTTATTAACTAGGATTTCGGCCCCAAGTATCGTTACCGGATAGTACGTCTATTCACAGCATATATTCACAGCATATCTATTTCAAAAGAAGAAATGCAATGTACGAAATCAAGAAATGACGACCTTTATTAATGTAAAGAGGTGTTACAACGTACAAGGAAGGGCTTAAACAAAGCCTATATAGAAAATGAATTACAACAACAACAACAACAACAAAAAAAAAAAAAAAAAAAAAAAAACACACTCAAAAACAAACAGAAATCTTTTTAAGTTCTGCTCCGAAGTCTCTCCGAGTTCTGCCCCAGTAGCACCCATATTGAGAGGAGGACCTTCTTTGAAGGATAAGGAGAAGGAGGAGAAGAAGAGGAAGAAGTAAAAGCACCAGGATGGATCTGGTGATGAGAAAGAAGAAGAAGGGGAGGCAAAAGGAGGCACCAGTGAAAGAAGAAAGGAAGAAACAGGGATACTTTGTCCCTGTGTCAGTCCTGATTCCTAACACGCTGGTGCCATGTTAGTTATGCTCATGAGAGAGCGGCTGGTACTGATAATGGGCGACCCCAGCTCAGCCGCGCCAAGAGGTTGACGCGACGAGCCCCTGCTTCGGATTTTGGCTGAAAGGAAGGTAAGAGGTATCTTGAGTCTCTGCCATCCCTGCCCTGACCGAGCCAGTTTAAGCTTCACAAAAGTGTGGCATTTCTGAGAAGGGTATGTTCTCTTCATTCCCCCTCCTATCATGTACGAATTCTAGTTCAAAGTGCAAACGGGCGGATATAGGAACTTCTGGGGAAGGCTAAGAGTGTTTTAGATGTTAAAAATGTTGAAAGGTCTCTATGGGAGAAAGGTAACCTCCTGCTTTCATTCTTATATGAAGGACGAAACGGAGGGCCTTTAATCTGCCCGAATCTCCAGGGAAAGCGATAAACGAGAATATACCTGTTCCACTTCCCCACACCATCGATAACCACCGAATTTAAATGGTCTCGTAAAAGGAAATCATTAAAGGCGCGTTTTAAGTAGTCAAACAGCAGGAACGCATTGCGAATAAGTTCAAAGGAATGTCCCGTAGCCCGGTATGTTTCCTGGGTAGATGAATGGACGCCAACATTAATGAAAGGCAGAGTTAAGCGTGCCGTGATGAAGGCTTGGCATTTCCAAAACCCTCCTCTCCAACCAAAAGGTTGGACAGCAGGATTTTGAGGGGCTATTGTGGGGCCCAGTAAGTTGTGGTCCTGGCCCATTCATTCATTGGGGCCCAAGGCCCGAGCCGAGGAAGGTTATAGCCCAGGCTCGGTAGTATAAGTACGAAGTAGCCTTGGGATACAGCCGAGGACAATTCAGTCCTCGGCATATCCAAAGTCTCACCAAAAGAAAGGGTAAAAATGGTACAGGAGCAGCTGGAACAAAATCTAAAATATCTAAGTCGATAGAAAAGGGTGCGTTGGAAAGAGCAACAACTAGGGAAAGCTGCCCTTACTGCCATTCAATATTCTGCACCTGACAGAGTCATACTCCCCAGTTTTTACAACCACCTCCAACGACTTTGAGTATGGGTTGATGGGACAAGTATCAGTCCTGAAAAGTCGACCCTACATATGGAGGAAGGATAAGGAACACAGACTAGTATAAAAGGAAAGGTAAGTAATCCATAGGAGGGGCTGGGAAAAAAGGCCAAAACCAGAGCCTTCCAGCCCACCTCTAGGAGAAAGACTCCCAGAGCGTGCACGATCTATTTATGTATGTACACGTTTTATTTATGTATGAACACTCCGGAAAACCATCGACTCGTGATCAAGGCCTAGCCTTTCAAATCCACGCTCTATAAATGATATTGTGAGGGCCTATTTACGTGCGAACCCAGTATCGTTCTTGGGTCGCTCCAAATCGTGTCCTTACATATATATATATATATATATATATATATATATATATATTAAACCAAAGCTTAATGAAAATTCAATTAGAATCAAAATTGAATTTTTCTTTTGTTAGCTTTCCATAAAAATTAAACTGTTTAGATTTTTACTGTTATTTTTTCTCTAAACTAATAAGCATATTTTTTATACTATTTTTATTCAGATATTTTGTATGTGAATATCTTGAAACGAAAAAATTATAATTGAACTGAACGATCTCATGCATCTATCCCCATTCAATTTAGGAGTTACTATTTGATCAATATATTCTTTTTATTTTGTATTATATTTAGTAGAATTTCACGTACAATGATTGTAAATTGATATTGTATATGTAGTATATAATAATGATTTTCAAAATTATATACATAATAGCAATGTAATGAGAAACTTGACGTAACTAATATCATGAAAATTGTAAGGAAAAATAATTTTAATACCTCTAAATGTCCTGGTCACCTAAGCTAACATCAATATCACCACTTTAATTTATCATTCCCATGCGTAAGCACAGGTTACATACTAATCTATATATATAATAATAGGTGAAGCTGGGAGAAACTCAAATTAGAATTCCAAATTAGAGTTCTAATTTTGCGTCACGTGTCCTAAATTATTTATTCTTAAAGAGTTTTATTTCTTAATTTTAGAATCAAATGTGGGACTACATCATAAATATTCATCCAAATGAGTTATTAAGTAAAAAAAACCAAAGAGTCTAGAATAAATGAATCATTAAAAAAAAAAAAAAAAGTGTTTCGAAATAATTTTTAAAAAAATGGACAATTTACATTTTATACATAATAATATCCTTACAAAAAATTTTAAAGAGTTAACAAAATATAAAAATGACTATCAATAGTGTGGGGCCTAAGAGTCTGATAAGCCCGGCCCACTTTATACTAGGGCCCAAGGCCCGAGCCGAGGAGGGATGTTGCCGAGGACGTACAGATAAAATCCTAGTGGTCGGTAGGAATTGCCGGGGACGATTATATCCTCGGCACTTCGGACTCCGGATGGGAAAGACTTGACGCCGGCAAAGGCAGCCCCCCTTCGACGCCCTCAGAAGAAAGGATGAGTACAATGGAACACGCATGGAGGTATAGTGTATGAGCGGATTCAAGGAGAAGCTGTCACCTCCACATTGAATGCGTCCAACTAACATTCTGGCCGCATTGATGAGGAAAGGACCCCTGAACAGTGCGGCGTTGATTGCTGCAACTAATAGAAAGTTGGGGAAGGTGGCTAATGGGACAAGTACTCGAGTGATGATCTGCATGATCAACAGATGGAGGGTCGAGATCAACTGAGAGGGGCTATATAACGCATGAAATCCTCCATGAAGGGAGGGGGCCAAGAACAGTACGTATTGTCTCCAGAACCATTGTAACCTAGCCTTAAAGAGATAAGAAGAACATCAAGTTTTTGGGACGAAAAGCCCGAGGGCGGAGTTTTCAACTTTGACTTGCATGTCCGTAACACAACCCACACATGACCGTGTCTAGTCATTGCCATCCTCACTAAAACCTAGTTCTTGAACCCACTCTCTACAAATTTATTGTATTAGGCTAGCTGGGATCAAACCCGCTTCTCTCCCGAAAGAAGTGCGCGGACCCAATCCCTACAAATAGTATTTAAATTATATAAATAGGAATTATATTATGCATCTTATTATATATCTTTAAGTATATACATGCTGTGGGGGGGAATAAAACCGAGAAGCCCATGTCAATGTTCGCGTTGGGCCCAAGGCCCGATCCGAGGAAGGATCCTCCTCGGCCATAGGAAGGACCCTCCTCGGCCATAATTATAGCCGAGGACAAAGGGAGTGACTCAGTCCTGATGATGACACCCCGGGTCATTCCACCGAACAGGAAAAGTACTAAAACGACAAAGAACAAAGGAAAGGCTGCCATTACTGCAATTAAGTACTCTGCACCTGACAGAGCCATGTTTTTCAGCCTTTACAACCACTCCCAACGACTTTGGGTATGGGCAGATGGGACAAGTATCAACTCTGCAAATCTCAACCTACACGTGGACATTCAAGGGAGAGTAGAAACTAGTATAAAAGGAGGAGGAGACAATCCAAGAAGGGGGGGACTCCCCACGGAGCCCAAGAGCAGGAGTCACTCAAACTGGGCCAAGGAGAAAATCTCCTAGGCTAAGCTCAGTCCATCTCTGTGATCGCCATGAACACCATGACCAACAATAATCCGTCCACCAAGGCCTAGCTTTTCAGCCCACTCTCTACAAATTCATTGTAAGGGGCCCGCCAGCCCAAGTTCTCGCACACCGTACGAGAAAGGGGGCTGAGAAACGAGACCCTACAATTGGCGCCGTCTGTGGGAAAAGCTTGTGCGTTGGTGAATGAAAGGTTAGTCACGGTAGGATCAAGCTCCTATCAACGAGAGTCCCTCGAAGGAGATCATTTGGGCGGTGGTGCATGCTATACAAAAGCTTCCCCATCATTCCCAGCAATACACAATTGTTATCCTAACTCAACTCCCACCCAGGGCTACACTTCGAAGTGCCAATGGCGCGGACAGTTCTAGGGGCTTCTAACATCGAGCCTACGCCCCACGCATTTGTCAAGAGACTAATCCTTGCGAGTTCAGTAACCTGATCCACTGAATCCCCATTCAAAAAGAATATAAGTGTTGGACAGAACCAAGGTCTTGTATGGTCCTCGGACTCAAACCTATGGGGAAACCAACTACTTCAAAAAGAAAACATGAGTTTTGGACAGAACCAAGGTCTTGCATGGTCCTCGGACTCAAACCTATGGGGAAACCAGCCACTTCAAGAAGAAAGTGCTAGACAGAACCAAAGTCTTGCATGGTCCTCGGACTCAAACTTATGGGGAAACTAGTCACTAAAAGAAAATATGAGTGTTGGACAGAACCAAGGTCTTGCATGGTCCTCGGACTCAAACCTATGGGGAAACCAACTACTTCAAAAAGAAAATATGAGTGTTGGACAGTACCAAGGTCTTGCATGGTCCTTGGGCTCAAACTTATGGGGAAACCAACTACTTCAAAAAGAAAACATGAGTTTTGGACAGAACCAAGGTCTTGCATGGTCCTCGGACTCAAGCCTATGGGGAAACCAGCCACTTCAAGAAGAACGTGCTAGACAGAACCAAGGTCTTGCATGGTCCTCGGACTCAAACCTATGGGGAAACCAATTACTTCAAAAAGAAAACATGAGTTTTAGACAGAACCAAGGTCTTGCATGGTCCTCGGACTCAAGCCTATGGGGAAACCAGCCACTTCAAGAAGAAAGTGCTAGACAAAACCAAGGTCTTGCATGGTCCTCGGACTCAAACCTATGGGGAAACTAGTCACTAAAAGAAAATATAAGTGTTGGACAGAACCAAGGTCTTGCATGGTCCTCGGACTCAAACCTATGGGGAAACCAACTACTTCAAAAAGAAAATATGAGTGTTGGACAGAACCAAGGTCTTGCATGGTCCTCGGACTCAAACCTATGGGGAAACCAACTACTTCAAAAAGAAAATATGAGTTTTGGACAGAACCAAGGTCTTGCATGGTCCTCGGACTCAAGCCTATGGGGAAACCAGCCACTTCAAGAAGAAAGTGCTAGACAGAACCAAGGTCTTGCATGGTCCTCGGACTCAAACCTATGGGAAAACTAGTCACTAAAAGAAAATAAAAGTGTTGAACAAAACCAAGGTCTTGCATGGTCCTCGGACCCAAACCTATGGGAAACTAACAACACCAAGAAAGGCTTAAAGCCTAGGCAGAATGGAAGTCCTGCGTGGTCCTCGGACCCCGGTTCTATAGAAACTAACACACAATGGCACCCTTCCAAGTATTTGGACCAGGTACAGTAATGCCTCAGTCCTCGGACCGAATGCCTAAAACAAGTTAAGGCAATGAATACTATCCGAAGCGCGGCAAAGCACCCTAATGCCCGACGACCCCCTCGGACGGTTCGTTTTAGGTTACTCGTCCTCGGGTGATTGCCCCATGCGCAATACAGAATATTCGGCTATTATTTCGGTTAGTCTTACTTGGTTAACCTATCTAAGGTCGGCATTGTTGTGCCCATCAGTTTTGATAAGTTCAAAGAGGTAACTTTTTGCTAAATAAGGGCATCGGCCCTAAGTATTGTTCGAAAGAAAAAGACACCAGCACATCCATTCACAAAATAACTATTGCAAAAAAGAAAGAATACACAAAATGAAATGAAATCAACTTTTATTAAACAAAGAGGTAGTACAGCATACAAAAAAGGAGCTTAGACAAGCCTATACTAGAAGCCAACTAAAAAAACAAAAACAAAAAAAAGGGGGGGAGGAATACACGGAAACGATAAATCCTTCAAATTTGCTCTAGCAGCGACTAAGCAAGTCTGGATGGAACCAACGATGGAAGAGAAGAAGAAGCAGAGGCGCCTGGTCCACAACCTTACTTTAGCGGCGACTAAGCAAATCTGGATGGCCCCAGTGATGGAAGAGAGGAAGAAGTGGGGATGCCTAGTCCCCATACCTGCTCTAACAGCAATCGAGCAAGTATCATATTAGCATCAATTGGGTGAGCACGAATGGTACCGGCGATGGGAAATCTCACTGCTATCGCACCAAAAATCTAATGCGACCTCCGCCTGCTTCGGATTTTGGCTAAAGGAAGAAAAGGCTCCTTTCTTGCCTTATCAGGGAGAGGGAATGTCTTGAGTCTTTGTCTCCCTTGCCCGGACCGGGCCATTCTGAATCTTGAAGATACCCAAGGCTTCTGAAGAAGGTGTAGTTCCTTCACCCTCACCCTAGCCCTGACCATCTCACCTCCTAAGGCTCAGTCACACTGGTAATGGGGACTTTGGGCACAATTGGAGGGTTAGGAATTTGAAAAGTTTAAAGGGTCTGCAAATAAAGGGAATGACCTCCCACCGTGCTTCTTATATGGGGGGCAGGTCTTGTGGCATTTAATCCGTCCAAATCCCCAAGGAAAACGTACAAACGAGATAAGTCCCACTCCACTCCCAAAGCAGTCTTCAGCCGTTGGATTGGCGTCTCCTCATAAAGAGACTTTAATGAAGGCGCGCCTCGTGTACCGAAACGGCAGGAACGCGGCATGGGTAAACTAAAGGAATGTCTCACAACCAGGGGCGTGCTTCAGGCAAGCGAAGAGGCTCCAACACTGCTGAAGGACAAGACTTGGCAAGCCATGACGTAGGCCCGACATCACCAAAACCCTCCTCTCCGTCCGAGGATCCGAAGAGCAGGATTTTGAGGGGCTATTGTGAGGGGAATAAAACCGAGAAGCCCATGCCAATGTTCGTGTTGGGCCCAAGGCCCGATCCGAGGAAGGATCCTCCTCAGCCATAACTATAGCCGAGGACAAAGAGAGTGACTCGGTCCTGATGATGACACCCCGGGTCATTCCACCGAACAGGAAAGGTACTAAAACGACAAAGAACAAAGGAAAGGCTGCCATTACTGCAATTAAGTACTCTGCACCTGACAGAGCCATGTTTTTCAGCCTTTACAACCACTCCCAACGACTTTGGGTATGGGCAGATGGGACAAGTATCAACCCTGCAAATCTCAACCTACACGTGGACATTCAAGGGAGAGTAGAAACTAGTATAAAAGGAGGAAGAGACAATCCAGGAAGGGGGGGACTCCCCCCGGAGCCCAAGAGCAGGAGTCACTCAAACTGCGCCAAGGAGAAAATCTCCTAGGCTAAGCTCAGTCCATCTCTGTGATCGCCATGAATACCATGACCAATAATAGTCCGTCTACCAAGGCCTAGCTTTTCAGCCCACTCTCTACAAATTCATTGTAAGGGGCTCGCCAGCCCAAGTTCTCGCACACCGTACGAGAAAAGGGGCTGAGAAACGAGACCCTACACATGCATATGCATGGAGTTATAAGCTAGTATATATTAATAGCCAAAGTTCCGAAAAATCCAATTAAATTTTAATTGGATTATCAATTTTGCGCTACGTGTTCCATTTAATTTTTAATTTTGTGTCAATTGAATTATTGAGTGTAAAAATCGAAGATTCCAAATCTAATTAGATTCTAAATTGGCTTTCAATTGGAGTCTAATTTCCACCACATATCTATCTAATTTTTTAATTTTTGTGGTAAGTGAATTATTGGGAACAAAAACCAAAAAGTCTAAATCCAATTAAATTCTAAATCAACTACACACACATATGAGAAACTATTACATATTTTTAAAATGTTTGGTTTAAAGAAAGTGTAAGCTAATACCATGTATATTTTGAACTTCTTCTCAAAAAAGGTAATAATTTGAACTATATAATTGTGATTGTTTTTAATTATACCCGTGCATATGCAGGGGGCTACACACTAGTAATAATAATAATAATAATAATAATAATAATAATAATAATATTCCTAAGCATGCTTTGTGTATTGGCTGGTTATTAAGAATAAATTCACTATAAGTGGAACGTTAACAGGATGTAATTATAGGACTTTTTTCTTCTTCTTTTGTCTCTAAAATCGGATTATAGAGAGACTTGATCTGCATAGTTTTTTATATTTTGAGTGTCCTTTATCTAAGAGAGTTCAGGAAGATATTTTGAGAAGATGTCTCATGAGAAAGACAGGTTGGAGCTAGATTTTAATGATGAGCTAGAAACACAGGCTATTAAGAAAATGACACAACTCACTCTGCAAGTATAAAGTTCTTGTGAAGTAAAGGGTAAAGGTCAAAGTTCAAGTTTTCAAATGAGAGTTTCACACATATATACCTTTAGATTAGGTTAGAGTAGAGTTTCTATCTTGTATTAAAAAAAATGACAAAGTTTAGTTACAAATTTGGTTATAACCAATGGCTACAACTTTAACCAATATCTTTTTATTGGATGTGAATTTTGACAAATCTATCATTGGATTTACATTTTCTTCTTATAATCTCTATACTTGCAAAATTTCCTGAAAATTAAAAATCAATAACTATGTCATCAATTAAATGTTTAAATTTCAAGTTTTTGTAATCTAAAATTATGCATAAAAGATAAGTTTATTGATCATATAACAAATAACATTTGATTAACACAAAATTTGACATATGTGAGTGTAAAAAAAATGCTATCTAACGGTTAAATATTCAAGATATATAATAATGTTAATATTTTAAAAGAAGTTGTAGCCTTAGACTATAACCAAATTTGTAGCCAAACTATGTCCTTAATTTTTTTAGTGGAACTTGTAACTAATGGTTACAACCATGTTTATAACCAAACTTTGCCCTTAAGCCTTCGTTTGGGAGGAGGGAATGGAAAGGAATAAAAATAATAATTTTAGAATATTATTCCATTCCATTGTTTGGGAGGGGAATGGAAAGTCCATTCCCTTGAAGCGGGAGGAAATGGAATGCGTAGGAGAGAACACTCATTCCTATATATTTTCTTAAAACCTCAAATTTTCATTCCTTGAATTTGAGAGGAATGGGAGAGAATGGAATTAGATTAAATGAATTTTTTACTAAAACTCTCAAAATACTCCTATATATTCAACTCTTTATTTTAAAATATGGGTTTAATAATAATATTACCATAAAATGATTCCATTCTATTTCCTCTATGTTACTTCCGAATAAGATTACTTACATTCCATTCATTTTTATTCATTTTCATTTCTTTA
Organism: Quercus tomentella; assembly: GCA_028535165.1. Taxonomy (NCBI): domain Eukaryota; kingdom Viridiplantae; phylum Streptophyta; class Magnoliopsida; order Fagales; family Fagaceae; genus Quercus; species Quercus tomentella. The sequence continues at coordinate 18,123,272 of JAPQVY010000122.1, forward strand.
TTTTAAAACATCTACTTAAGGTTACTTAATTCTATTTCATTCCATTCTTTTTCATTCCTTTCCCTTGCTTAAATACATTCCATTCCTTTTTATTCCCTTATGATTATTCCATTCCATTTCCTTCTAAACTCTTAAAGGAAGCCTAAGAAATTAGGTGAAAATGCTTTCAACAAGCTAAATGCAATAATTGGCTATTGGGTTGAGAGATTGACAGAAGTGCCAGTTGCTGGAATTTATAATGGGAGAAATCGGTTTGAATTGGTACATGCAAATATATCTGAAGTTATACGACAGATTTTCATGGTGTGAAAATGTGAATAACACTATACAAAATAGGACCCCCTACATACCATGTAGTCTGCGGAAGATCCATGTTTGTCATTGATCCTTGAATAGGCTGTTGATGCTACAAGTTTTTGTAATTTTTATTTTTATTTTTATTTTTTTATAATTAGTTAGTTACAACCAAGGAGGGGGGTTTGAACCCTTGTTTGAAAATATCAGGAAGTGCAATAATTACCAACTAATTGAGTTACAAAGCTCTTAGCAAGTTTTTGTAAATGCTGTAAACGCTGTCGAATTATGTTTTTATTTCAATAAAAGTTTATTCATTCATTAAAATAAATAAATACAATTTTTAAGGCCCTAAGGGTCTTGATTTCTTTTCGCAGGAATAGCCTCGTGCATGATATAAAAAAACTAATTCACCGTGGATTTTTTTTTTTTTTTTTTTTTTTCTTTCAGAAAAGGGTGTGAACAAACAAGAAGTTGAGGAAAAATTTAACTCTATAGGCCAGTTTTCATTACAATTAGTACACGAGAGACCACATAAACAATCCAAACACACTATCGGGGACCTTCATTGTTGTGGATTATGTTTTTTATTTCCAGTAGAAAATATGAAAGAAGAATGTAACTTTATTCCCAAAAGAGGGGAAGAAAAGGAAGAAGGAAAAGCATAGATGTAGACGAGAAGGAAGAGATAAAGATTTAAGGTTCAATGTACCAAGTATTCGTTTTCCGTCGACTGTGTTTATGTCTGTTAATCTGGTATGCCTCCTTGTTTTGTTCACTGAGGCTGAAGCTGTTTTCAAAACAAAACAAAATTAAAAAGCCTTTAACATATACGTTACAAAAAATTCTGGAGAGAAAAATGGGGGGGGGGAAGCCTCGTGGATAATTTCTTATAACAATGTGATGAAATGATGATACATACAACAGCCCTTAAACTGCTAAAGTCACTAGTCTGAGAGTGGAGCTGAAGCCCTCGGGTATTCTTTCTTCTGGCAGTCTCTGTCCATAAAATCCTATGAAAAAACAACTATAACACTGAAGAATACATTTCCATGTGATTTGGATTAGAACATGATGCTTTAACTATTAGGTAAGAAAGCTGAATTAAATTTTTTTTATTTTAATTATGAAGAAAAATGGTCTTCTTAGACCATAAAGAATAGATGATTCAATTTGTCTTTGTTGATGCATACTCGGCATGGCTGAGCCTATATTTGTGCAACAAGGAGCTCATTCCATGTGTCAGGAATGCCGGGTAGGCACCAATGTAAGCAATCATTTACATCAGTTGTTCCTCTAATACTGTAGCGGGAGATGTGACCCTCATCCCTCAGTTTAGAAATAGAAGTAATATCCAAAATCTTTACTTTTGTACCCTTTACAGCACCCTCAGTAACTGGATCACTTGATCTATCTTGCACAACTTCACTTCCTCCGGACAAGGGAGTGGTATTATCACAGGTACCCCCAGTGTTCCAGTCTCCATTAAAGAAATGCCTCGGTGAGATAGTCCTAAAGAAAACTTTGAGATGGGGATAAGAGGGAAGATGAGAATCAAGCCATCTGACGATGCTATGCACCGTAAAATTCTTGGCATTCCCAATTTCATTACGTTTTTTATCTTCATTGGGCTTTCCATCCACGTACATCACCCATCGATTTGCATTAAGCTTCCCCCTGTTCCAGTGGTGTCCTGTATTAAGAATCAACACATCAAAACAATGGATGTATCGTCTCATGAAAGCTGGTGGACGGTCCAAATGCATAGCCACATTTGTGTTTCGGTCTGAGGTGTTAAGGGGCACTAGATCACTCAGACTTGCTGACCAGTAATATAAAATGGTGGTATTGGTTTTCGGGAACCAGTAAGCCCAGCCATCAGGACGTATGGCTCCACGAGCTTTGACAAGACCATATTTTTTTCCCACATTTTGAACTTCTGGGCTCTCTTCCCCACCAGTGGCCATACACATCAAAGACTGGAACTGCTGCCTGCCTAATGAATCTCCTATAAATGCAATTGTTTTGTCCTGCATTCTGATATGAACAGCAACACTTTAGATCATGAACATAACCAGAGCATCAAATTTCAAACTTATGACTAAATCATGTCCAACTACATATTAGGAGTCAGTTAACTATTGCTTAAATGATCATTAATAACTCCCCCAAAAAAAAGGGAGAAAAATCTAAAAATTTCGAAGTTATAACTAAACCTGAGCGGGGTGCAATATAAAGCATCTGAAATCAATGATAAATTAACATCAGTCTAAGATTTGATTTCATACTAAAATTGATGCAATCTGAAAATTAAAGAAGTCAACTATGTTGCTCATACTTGCTTGTAGTAAAGTAAATTCTGTGCTCAAGTCAGGATTTTGTCAAAATAGGAAAAACAGAAAATCTAATAAATAAGATATCAGATATATTATACCAAGGCCATTGAAAGTTCTTTGAATTGAATTATAAAAGCCATATGATACACAAGACAGAGAAGAGACGAAGGGAAATTTCAAATAATAAGAAGAGATACCTACCTTCTCAAGAATGCAGACCGCTCAAACTCTGGCATTTCACAACTTTCTGGCTGCCACCGATATCCCTCATAAGAAAAATCTTTTCGCTGTGTTAATCTACATGCCCACATCGCTGATAACCACTTCTTACATCCTAAACCAGAATACAATGGCCTTCGACTGTCAGCAACCCATCTACCCTTGGCATAGTTGCAGACTGCAGAGGTGAAAACCAGACAACCTTAGTATTCATTTGAAGAGTGAATAAATTACATTTGGAGTATGCATGAATTAAATCCGGTCAATGGATGCTTTGTAACAAATTTAGACTTGTCACATAAACAATTAATATATAAAAAAGTGTGAAGCTAGAACTTTACAGAGCTTTTTTTTTTTTTTTTTTGTGTGGATAAGTTAGAACTCTACAGAGCTTTATATTTTGTTACACTTCGTTTCAACAATTCCACCAAACAATTACATTTGGAGTATGAATGAATAAATTCACTTTTTGCAGCATCACCCACTGCACCATAAAACCCCACCGGGGGGTTGGGGAGGGGTTGGAGTGGGAGGGAAGAAAAAAAGGACCACAATTTTTGAGCAACTTAACAGTGAAGCTAAAGATGATCAACAGGGTCTCTAGTGTTCACTATTTACATTACACATACAACGCCAATTAACCAATGCTATATTCATATTTATAAGATTGTCTATAGTCAAAAATTTATTCAACCCTACTGTCCACACGAATTAACACTTTCTTGTTCATGTAATTCATCTAGATGCATCTCCATGGAAATGCTTCTTAATAGCATTCTCAAGATTTCATAACAAGATCAAACTCTAAATTCACCATTCGTATTCAAAACCCATCTCATACAGACAGTGCTTCTAACAAAGGGAAGTTTAGAATATAAAAAATCCATTAGAAAATCCACCCCTTTCATCTCCCAACAACAACAAAACTTTAGTCCCAAATTTTTGGGGTCGGCTATGGGTCCTTGACAGATTAGTTCCACATGTATTCTTTTCCTCTATTCTATTCTATTCTATTTGAAGCTACTTTCTTTTATTTCCCAATTTGACATATTGTGAGCCAGATGCCAAAAATTGCAGCCCCTGACACTACTGAAAACAATTGAGAGTTGATACCATGAAGACTCTTAAAGAAGCACTGGCTATTACCCTTTAAGAGACTCCTAAATGCACCTCTATTTTTTGCTCTTTTTGCATAAAGTAGCTTTATTAATACAGACTTTTCTCCTTTATAAAAATTTGAAAAAAAAATTTTGAAAAGCAAATCTAATCATAAGTGCAGCACCAATCATTAAGGGTTTAAATGAAAGGGAAAAAATATTGTACTTGCAAAACAAGTGTGTAAAGATGTCAAAGCCATGCTTATATTGAAGTATAAAAATACAAGTACCTTTAGTTTCTGAGGAGGATGTCATATCCTCATTTCTGTCTATCGTTTCAGGAGAGAGTGCGGATATAGAGTCTACTGGTGCAGTACCGAAGTTTTCTTCTGCTTTTGTTATGATGGAATCTGAAATATTTACCACAATTTTCTCTGTTGGCTTCATGGATACTACTGAATCATTTCGGGCATCCACATGAAACTCTATGCCACAACAAAAAATAAGTCATTAGCAGGCTTACAAACCTATAAAAGCAAGTTAAAAACATGTTGACCGTAACAAGAACATGTCTGGATATTAAAAATATTACCAGTCAGAATCAAATCAAGTTTAAACTGGTGATGTCGCTGAGCTTACACCACTCCATAAATTAAGAGGACATGTTTCAATAAACACACTACCTTTAACATGCAAAATATCAAGTTGATTGGAGCAATACATACACCACTCCTACTGTAATACTCTCTCCATCCTAAATAGATGGGATGCATTCCTTTTAAGTTTGTCCCCAAAATATATGGGTTTTTGAAAAAATAAAAACATCTATCTATTTGACATATCACTCTTAAATTAAACACCCCCCCCCCCCCCCCCTTCCCCCTTCCTTTTTATAAATTTGAATCAACCTTTCTTGGCCCACCTATAAGTATTTTAGGAAGATTGTCATGTTTATTTTTGTTAATGAAAAAGAAGAGGCAATCTATTAGAAAAATGCTTAAATAATTGGATTCACCATTTCCTAACAGTGTAAGCATTTGGTACAACTAGCAATTTATCATGGTGTTAGAATAAGTGGTATTGAGTTAGAACCATGTATCCATTCTACCTCCCATTCAAAAAGTTAAAAATCTCACATGTTGGACCCCACTTATTAAGTAGGAGTCTAGGCCCACACATGAGAGGTAGTGTTAGAATAATGGTTAAATGATTGAATTCAAAATTTCCTAACCGCTTAAGCTTTTGGGACAGTTACAATTGGTAATTTATCACAAATAAGAAGAAAAAGATGAAAGAGAATGGGTTGTTTCTATATATCAAGCCCTCACCCAATCCATTCCATATATACAAAAGAAAATTTACAGTATATAATATATGGTCTTTTTCAAAAAATTATATTCTAATAATGATAGTTGATAGGGACACATCATAAATAATATCTTCTAGAAGAGTCTAGAATAGGGACACCTCACCTATGGTATCTTTCTAGAAGGATAGAATTATCTTTCTTTCTAAAAGTCCCCCCTCAATTGGAGCATATATCTCATATAAACCCAGCTTGGAACAAAAATACTTGGAGCATATATCGCAATATGTATAGTTGCTTGACTATCACATGATAGTGGGATAGGAGTAGGCACTGCATAATTCTAGAAGAAAGTGCTGTAACCAAGTCATGTCACTAGCAGTACATGTCATCGCTTTGTATCATGCTTCTGCACTAGACTAAAAAACTACATTTTACTTTTCCAAGTTACAAATTTTCCTCCCAGGGCGCAAAACCCCGTGGTGGACCTTCCATCAAAAGGTAATGCAGCCCAATCTGCATCAATGAAGTCTTCTACCCTAAGATGGCCATGCTTTCTTAGGGTAGCACACCAATGTTAGAGTCTAGGGACTTCTAAGAGCTGAGTCATCACCTGGGACGCACGGACGTGGCAAAATGGCCGCCGCACCCGCGTCCAACGCAGCAACGTGGGAGGGACGCCGCTGCCTGTGCGTCTGTGAAGCGTCCAGTTTGGTTTTTTTTTTTTTTTTTTTGGTTTCCCGACTCACGCCGAATTGGTCCGTATCGGCCGAAACTGCCAATTCTAGCCGAAACCACCGATACACGCTGAAATTCAAAAAAAAAAAAGGTGCAAAACGCACCGTTTTGGCCGAAATAACAAAACCCTAACTAATCTAACCCGATTCATTCTTCTCATCTTCAGCTCTCTCTCACTCTATCTCTGTGCTCTCTGTCTCTGCTCTCCGTTTCCCCTCTCTCACACTCAGCCACTCAGTCACACACACAATCTCACTCTCACACTAACACAATCTCACTCTCAACTCACTCACAACCTCACTGACCCACTCTCAATGTCAAGTTCTCAACTCAACTCAAGTCTCAACTCTCAAGCTCGACCCACTCTCAAGAGTCTCAACTCAGGTATCAAACTAAAGCTTTCAATCTTAGTTTTTCAATTTTTTTAAGCTCAAGCTGATCTGATTTTTTTAGTCTGAAGCTCACCTCACCTGATCTTATTTTTTTAATTTTTTTTTTAATTTTTTATGTAAGCTGTAATGTAATAATGTTGTGACTAGGGTTTGATTTTTTATTTAGTTAATAGTTATTACTCATTGTGATTTATGAATCTGTGAACTGTGATCTAATTTTTTTAATTTTTTATATAAGCTGTAATGTTGTGACTTGGGTTTGATTTTTTTTATTTAATTTATGAATTGATTTTTTTTATTTAATTTATGAACATCATGTTCTAGTTATTATCTACTATTGCTCTTAAATTTGGCATATGTTTATATAATGTGAAAATGTATGCTTAGCAATATATTAAAAATATAAATAAAAATATTTTTAATAATTTTTTAATCGCCGCACCCGCACCTTACTTTTTCAAAAATTGTCGAGTCCTGCACCTGCACCCGCACCCACAGCCACACCCGAATCCAGAAATGCACCCGTGCTTCATAGGTCATCACACTAAGTGTGTGTTTGGCTTGAGCTTATAAGCTCAGTTTTTAGATTTTATGTATAGCTTTTTAAAATCTCATTTTTTCTTAATTTTTTTATTTTTTCAAAGTATAAGTATACTTTAGCACACTTTCAGAAAAAAGCTAGATAAGTTGTTCCCAAACAGACACTAATTGTCTGGGATGCACGGACTCGGCTCCAGAGCCATCGCACCCGCGTCCAACGCGGCGATGCGGGAAGGACGCTGCTGACCGCGCGTCGGTGCCACGTTGGGCCGCGTCCTGCCACGTGGATTCCCTGACTCGCACCGACGTGGCTCAAATCGGGCCGACTTGGACTGTATCGGCCAAAACCGACGAAACCGCCGAAATGGCCGGTTCAAGCCGAAACGGCCGAGTCAAGCCGAAATTCAAAAAAAAAAGTGCAAACGCACCGTTTGAACTTAACCTAAAACCCTAGGACTCTCTCACACACTCTCACTTCGTCCAAACACTCTCTCTCACTCCGTCCCTCATCTCTCTTCTCTATGCTCTCTGCGAGTCTGCACTCTGCGGTGTGCTCGGCTTCAGGTGTGCTCTCTCTTCTCTGTGCTCTCTGTTTTTTACGATTTCTCTCTTTCAAATTGCTTAGAAATGAATTTGTGAATCGGAAAATTTGTGTGCTTGCTGTGTTTTTTTGCTTGTTTTTTCGGTTCTTGTGGGAGTTAAAGGGTTTTGTTAATAGTTTTTGTTAATAGTTTTTTTGCTTGTTTGTTCGGTTCTTGTGGGAGTTAAATGAACCTGTGAATCTGTGATTTGTGAATCTTAGTTTCTTTTCAATCTTAGTTTTATTTAGTTAATAGTTATTACTTATTACTCATGTTTTAGTTATTATCTACTATTGCTATTAAATTTGGTATATGTTTATATAATGTGAAAAAGCATGCTTAGCAATATATTAAAAATATAAATAAAAATATTTTTAATAATTTTTTAATAGCCGAGTCCCGCCGCACCCGCACCTACCTTTTTCAAAAATTGCCGAGTCCCGCACCCGCACCCGAGTCCCAAAACGCATCCGTGCTTCATAGCTAATTGTAGATGAAGAGTATAGCCTTGTGATAGTGAGAAAACTAAGCCTCCCAACCAATTGAAGATATCGGCTAGGATTTGAAATAAGTTTCATTCATCATTTAAGAGTTTCCAATTTGGAACCATAGAAGTTTCAACAAGACGAGAACCCAGCAATCAAGTCTCCTCAAGGATATCAAATACATACTTACTTTGAGATAAATTGATGCCTTGCTTAGATCTTGCAACTACAATTCCTAAAAAGTATCAAAGCCATGATCTTTGGTGTGAAAGTGTAGTTATAAAACTGCATTCTAATCATCCCTAATAATTACTATCATCCACATAGACAACAAGTAATATGCATCCAGCATCAGTGTGTAAATGGAAACTGAATGATCCATCTGACAACAGTGGAGTCCAAATCCATGAAAACTTCACAAAACTTCCCAAATCATAATCTTGGTGACTGCTTAAGACCATATAATACTTTCTTCAACCTGCAAACATTGCCCTGATACTACCCCAGAACAACAAACACAGGTGGTTACTCCATATATTCTTCTTCAAGAAGGTCATCATGGAAAAATGCATTTTTAACATCTAACTGATGTCAGTTACAACCAAGATTGGCTGCAAGCAATATTAGGACTCGAATAGAAGAGACCACAAGAGAGGTGGTCTCACAATAATCAATACCATAAGTTTGGCAACAGCCCTTGGAAACCAACCAAGCTTTAAATCAATCATCAAGATGGAACTTAACAGTATATATCCATTTACTAGGGATGTCAACAGGTTAAGGCTCAGCCCGTCACTTGTCTTGACCACATTGGGTGGGGGAGGAAGGAACCTACTGCCGACCCAGTAGAAATGGTGGCTGGACCATTTGGAACTCCAGGGATGGCAGTCAACTGGTCAAGACAACAATTTGATGGGCAACAACGATACGGATTTGGCAACAAGGAGGAGATCTCTATATCTCCCTTCAATCTGGATAGAGATCTCTAGATCCCCTTTCCATTCATTAAAAATGGGTGATTCTTTGAAATCTAGGTCAGACGAGTTGGGTGTGTTGGATTCTCATGTGGAAAACCCACCACTGACCACCAAAGCCATCAAAACTGGCTGAATCTTGTCGGGTCTAGTGGATGCCCCCGGTTTGTGCAAGTTTTTGGAAATTCATACCATTTACAACCAACTATATGTTTCCTATGTTGCAAGGGAACAAGATCTGAACTTCCACTTTGATGTAAAGCAGCCGTCTCCCAATTTCATGGCCTGCCTCCAATCCAGGTCAGAGACTGCATCCTAAAGAGGGATGGAAATACTAGGAAGGTAGGAAATAAAACAAGAAAAATGAGACAATGACTGACATACATGTCCAGCATGCGTACCTAAGTCAATGCACCACAAAAGAGTTCTTAGTTCTTAGTTCCAATCCAGGTCAGAGAATGCATCCTGAACAGGGATGGAAATACTAGAAAGGTTGGAAACAAAACCAGAAAAATGAGACAATGACTGAGATACATGGCCAGTATGCTTACCTAAGTCAATGCACCACAGAAAAGCTCTTAGTTCCTAGTTCCAATCCAGGTTAGAGAGTGCATCCTGAACAGGGATGGAAATACTAGAAAGGTTGGAAATGAAAACAAGAAAAATGAGACAATGACTGACATACATGGCCAGTATGTGTACCTAAGTCAATGCGCCACAGAAAGTTCTTAGTTCTTAGTTCCAATCCAGGTCACAGAGTGCATCCTGAAGAGGGATGGAAATACTAGAAAGGTTGGAATTTACACAAGAAAAATGAGACAATGACTGACATGCATGGCCAGCATGCGTAACTAAGTCAATGCACCACAAAAAACTTCTTAGTTCCAATTATCAGAGCATAAGTTTATCTTCTCATATCAGAGCCTTGTTCATAGGTTCCTTGGAAGGCTCCATGCACCCTTTTATTTTTAATAAGTCACATAGTTTGTCATTTTTCTTCTTTAAATTCTAGTGGGAATTACATTAATAGCAGAAGAAAGATACAAGTGCAAATTTGTGTATACATGTATGCACTAACACAAACCTGAAGAAGGCGCTATATACCACTCTTGGGCCAACAGTAGAGTATTAGCAAAAGGATTTTTTTCCCAAGCCCAAAGTGCTATGGTTGTAACGATGAGAACAACCAGTGTGAGAGAAAGACTTCTTCCCTTCAACCTATGATTGTTGCCAGCTTTCATCTCTGCTTATACACTACAACAATTGCAGATCCCTTGGCTAGAATATTTATCCAGCTTTTTCCAAGTGGAATATGCTCAGAAAAAGTCCATCATCTACTAAAAGGCAATCATTGTGTTACTGCAGGCTTCATCTGCATGAGGTAACAAAAAGAAAGAAATAGATCAGATTGGCACAGAAAAGGATGTAGTTTTAAATGGAGCTTATATCTCGTTTAATATAAATTGTATAAACATGTAGGACATGGGAATTCTTTACTGATTTCCAACACAGATTCTTGAATTTGCACGACTATCATTTTCTAGTAGCAACAAATTTAGAGGGGGAGGGAGGGATTCTTTCTCATGACCAATAATATAGCTTCTTTCTAGGAGGTACCATTCAAATCAAGAATTTAAACTCTAAGAATAAAGTTAAATCTATAGACACAAACCCAATGGTTAGAAAAATGCTTTAGATGGATGCCAGTGTTATTGGTGTTAGAAGCAATGGCTCCTCTTGATGGAAGTTAAAATCAGGCTTTCTTTGTTAACTCTTGATGTTGCATGAACTCTTCTAAGTGGTTTAAGTATTATTACCAAAAACAAGTTTTAAATGCATTACACCAACACTACATGGATCTTGGAAAACTAATTCTAAATTCCTTCCTATGATAGTGAATCAATTTGACTTATGGCAGACCATGCACTAAGCATATTGATGTATGTAAACTTTGAAAGTAGACAGCATAAAATTATTAAGCCCATTTTAATTTTATACAATCTAAACCTTGTCCTAGCAAATTCCAATCCAAAACACCATACTGATATCCAGATGTGTCCTCAAGCCTAAGTATTTGACTATTACTGAACCTGACTCTTCATGCCTAACTTTCTGAAATTCTAAATATATATATATATAGAGAGAGAGAGAGAGAGGCAAGTTACACACACACCTAATTGGTCTTGAACCCACGACCTCACCCTCCAACCAATTATTATAAGAGAAGTGACAGTTGAACTATAGTCCATTGGCTGAAATTCTAACAAATGAAGCTAGATGAAATGCAAAAAATTGATTAATAGATGCTATTTGAATATTAATAAAAGCACTTGCAATCTTAATGTAACGGATGTTTAAGGAGAGAAAATAATGAAAGAATTGCACAATAAACCTATCAAGCAATATCCTTTTTTTTTTGTAAGCAATAACATTTATTGATATCAAAAAGGGACACCCTAGTACACAGGAAGTGTACAAGGGTCAAATACAAAAATTATAAGAATCAAGAAAATAAAAGATAGAAGAGAATGATTGGTTTCGCAAGGCAAACAACTAATCCAAAAAAGTTCTAAAGAAAAATAACTTGAGGTCAAAAATGGATCTCTCAGAATCTTCAAAACACCTATTATTTCTTTCTCTCCAAGACACCACATTAAACAATGGGGAACGATTATCCATATATGACTATTTCGATGACGACCAAATTGGCTTTGCCAGCAAGCAAGGAGCCCCACAACTGACTTAGGCATAACCCAACTAACACCAAATAAATCCAAAACCATAGACCACAAATCCATAGCAACCGGACAATGAAGGAAGAGATGGTCAACCGATTCACCATTACACTTGCACGTATAACACCAATCCAATATCCACACCTTCCTTTTATGTAAATTGTCAATCGTCAAACATTTCCCCAAAGCAACAATCCAAACAAAGAAAGCCACTCGAGAGGGGATCTTCTGCTTCCAAATGCTTTTCCAAGGGAAACAGCAATCGTTAGAGCCCACTAGACTATAATAATCTTTAACCATGAATCCCTTATTTCTATCCAGCTTACAGCTCATTTTATCCTCCCCAAACCCCTTTACTGTGGAGCCACATATAGTATCCATGAAGCTCGACACAACCTCCAATTCCCGAACATGAAAACCCCTAAAGAAACTCACATCCCAAAAAAGGACCCTATTAAAGACCTTCATAAGCTCAGCCACACTTGTCTCCTTATCTCTGCAAAATCTAAACAAATCAAGAAAGCGGACAGCAAGAGGTGTCTCCCCACACCAACAATCTTGCCAAAACTTCACCCTCGTCCCATCACCGATATCAAACAGAATTTAACAAGAAAAAGAAGGCCATCCTTGACTAATATTTTTCCATGAACCAACACCATATGGACCAAAAACTGGACTGGTACACCAACCACCCCATACACATCCATATTTCACCTCTATCACTTGCCTCCAAAGGGCATCCCTTCCAAGCCCAAATCTCCATAGCCACTTCCCAAGCAAAAAGCTTCATTAAAAAATTTTACTTTCCTTACCCCCAAGCCACCTAAAGAAAGAGGTGTACAGACATTATCCCATTTAACCAGGTGAAATTTAGGTTCATCCCCTAGACCACCCCATATGAAATTCCACTAAATTTTTACAATTCGGTTAGCCACAGAAGCAGGGATAGGAAATAAAGATAGGAAATAAGTACGTAAATTTGATAGAATGCTTTTAATCAAGCAACATCCATTTGATACATTATTAGGAACGATTGCAAGGATACATAAAATGATAAAGAAAAAAAAATATATATATATATATATATATTTTTTTTTTTTTATGATTGGTGATATAGCAATAAATTCATGTTTCAATTAATGCAATTAAATGGTGAACAAGTTCGGTTCAAACAACTCAACAAGGTCATGTAGATGCTCACAATATTTTTGAAAGTATAAAAGCTTTATTAAACATAAAGAGGAGGATACAAAGTGACAACTTCTGGCTTCAGTTGGAGATGTGTGTGTGTGTGTGTGTGCGCGTGTCTATGTTTAGCCTTTTGATTGCATTCTCAGAGTTTCAAGATGCAGCGAGAGTCCAAAGCAAAGCAGAAATTCTCTTGTGAACTAGTTAGTGAGAAAGAGTTATTTTGGTAAATTTGGGATTTGGTTGGATACCATTGTAATCTCCCTACTTTGTTAGTGAAACTTTCTTAACATAGCCATGGATGTACTTCTAAAGCCAAACCATGCAACACTCCATGCTCCCTCTACCATCATTTGTCCTGTTCTTTTTTTATATTTATATTTTCATAGACCTGCTATAATTGATTGCACTCACAACACCAGGTGAAAAAATAAAAATGAAAAATGATGACGGGCTTTGGCAATCTTGTTTGAAATGCAAGCTATTGCAGCTGGTTTCACTAAAGCAATATAAGTACAACTAGAAAAAATATATGTATCAACAAGGTTTTCAAGCCAATATTATATCCAGTGCTAAAGTTGGCAAATGGACAGAAGCAATATATAACTGCATCCAAAACAAGTCAATAATCATACGACATGGGCACTCCCAACTCATCAGTCAAGACGGGATAATGAGTTCATATTCTCTAGTAACTTTCATGAAATGAACTAAGTAAAGATGATTCTATAGCATCCACTTAGAATTTCATCACTGGATGATGTCCTTAATGGTTCAAAAAATAAATTTTAATCCAAATCAAGGATCCTGTATGGTATATGGATAATATTAAGTAACTAAAGCATGAGTAACATATTATGAATGAATCCTATAGTTGAAAAACATTGTTGAAATCACAGGAATGCCATAGTTGAAAAACATTGTTGAATTTCATACTTGATTGCTCAACCCACTTGACAACCCCCCCCCCCCCCCCTCTCTCCCCCCAAAAAAAGAAAAGATCACCATATGCATATCAAGAATTTCTAAAAGCAAACAAGCAAAAACCTTGTCTTGAAGCTAAGTTTAACTTTGTTTATAAACCATCAAAAACAATTGCACCCTCCTATGCTGGAGATAAGCTTAAATAATGTTCCTAAAAAAGGAAATCCAGAATTTTAAAATTGGACCATTCCCATAGTACATTAAATGAAGCACTATATTCTCTAGAATTAATGATGGGAAACCCAACTGGTACTCACAATTATCGGCACAACAACCCCAGATAACCACCAAAAAAAAAATGTACAAAACACCACTCCAATGGGAACTTTAAAGTCAAGAACTTTTCCATTTTTCTTTTTTAAATTTTTCATAAAATGTACAAAAAAAAATTACCTAGGAGAGAACCCCAATTGGGTATTTGAGAAAAAACCCACATACCCAACTGAATTTACAACCATTTCATTCTTACTCCTATAACAAAAACTAAATTATGGCACAAATGTCTATAGTTCCAAATACCCAAATGAATTTGAGCACCAAATTATGCATTAGGAGCTTCCCAGAAAGAAAAATAAAAAATTTGCAATTTTTTTTTTTTTTTGATAAAAGAAATAAATAAGAACAAGAACTAGTACCTGTATTTTTGTAGCATCCTATACTGCTTTTCTTGTATGGCCCAAATTTATTAAGGTTGCTACTGAACCCTTTTCACAATCTTAGATCCACAGCTTAGAAATACATAGAAAGAGAAACATAAACAGAGAGAGAGAGAGAGAGAGAGTGTGTGTCTGAAAGTGAGCGTTAAAGATACAGGTTCGCTTTCGTTCTAGAGAGGCACGCAATGCCAAAAGCTTCAGAGCGCTCTTTCTCTCTCTCTCTCTAGTCTGTGATTCTTTCCCTCTTTAACAACCAATCACATTTCGACACTCGAGACACACGGAATGTGTATTTCGTCATTTGCCTAAAATATACAAGGTTAATTTAGAAAGTTGGTGAATTTTTTTGTTGGTGAAGTTACTAAAATGGCCCTTTTTTGTACGTGGCAATTTTTGATTGGAGGACGTAAATTATGAAAAATGATGTAATGCAGAATGAATGGGAGAGAGAGAGAGAGAGAAATTAAATATGATGCACATATGAAAGGAGGGATAATCTCAACGTCCCTTGATTTTTCTCCTTTTTTTTTTTTTTCATTAACGGCTATTTATTGCTATTTCTTTGGGCTATATATAGCAATGCATGCATGTGAAATTTTTTATTTTTTTTCTTTTTGTTAAAATGGGAAATGAATCTATACCATAAAAGTGAGAAAAGAGTCTTGTAACTTATGACAAGTGTTTTCCAACAAAAACGATAAGTTGCGAGTTCTTAGTCTTATTATAGTTTTGTGCATATCTAATTTTGTGCATACTTAATTTTGTGCATTGGGATTTGGATACTATCTTGTAAGTTAATGGCATATATAGGTTACTTTCCTTTAATATAAAAATCAAAGTTTCAAGTGAATCTCTCTCTATTATTGTGAGTCTTGTGACTATCAAATTATATTATTTATTAAAAAAATTATAATTTATTTTTATATTAATTGAGAATCAAATTTATAAATTCTATTTCCACCTCATTCTTCCTTAGCCAAAAAATAGTACTACATGCTTCATGCATGGAAAATAGGTGCAACTTGCCCAATAATTATCTCATATATATACTTGTTGCATGCGCCATTCAATTTAGGGTTGTGTTTATTGCACACAACGTATGCAAAGCACACTGCTCTCAAATATACTATAAATGTGACTTTATTTGAAAACGTGACATCAAATCATGTTTTTAGTGTATTCTTAGATTGTGTATAAAACAAACTGTGTACACTAGTTTTTTTCCCTTCAATTCAATTTATTCCCCCACAAAAAAATAAATAAATAAATAAATAAATAAAAGAGAGAGAGAGAGAGGGGATGCAACTTCTATTTGCATTCCTCCTGTATTCAACTATTCATAGGTAAATAGTTGAATTATGATCTATCCAATATTAGTACTGTAGCTTCTTCTTCTTTTTTGATGGGAGTACTGTAGCTTCTTGATAGCCTGATACCGTTATGATAAAAAATAATTCTGACTTATATATATTGGTTAAACGAGTCAAAAAATTTCATGATCATTTTTGTCTATGTAATGATTATTTCCCAAAGTAATTTATGAAACGAATCATAGTAAATTTCATCAACTTCTTGATATGAAACAAGTCCAAAACCCGTGAATCAGGTTTCTTTAGAATTAATCATCATATATAAAAGGAAATTCATTTAATGCCACTGGAGATGGAAACTAGAAAAAAAAAAAATCTAGTCATGAATGATGAAACAATAGAAATACTTTGCTTTCTGAGTGGATAAAGTAAAAGAGACATAAAAATATAAAATTGACTCCTATGCCCACCGGGATTTCCTCCATTCTAAGTTAGTACCGTTCATCAAATCCAATGTTCCGTTGTTAATATAAAAAATGTTAAATCAATTAAGATTTTTTTTCATGAAGAAAAACTATAGTGCAAAGCGCACACGAGAAATTTTGGTGGTCCTTTTATGTCCTGTCCAGATTTCAACATTATCATATGCGACACATGACCTTTCAATCTACCAACCCAACATTAAAGGCAAACACTTACTTCTATCTCTATCTAAACTCAATCGGATCCCCATTCCTTTCCTTTTTTTCTTTTTTCTTTTTTATCCTTGTCCTAAAATTTATAGCTTTTCCTTATTCTTTTTTTTTTTTTTTTGGCTTTTAGTTACTTATAATGGTACGTAGAAAGGAATTTGATTTTAAACCTCTATTATATAGGAAAAAGGAGACCCTTTTTTTTATGAGGTAAAAGGGAGAACTTTGATTTTAAATTCCTTTATGTATGTACACTTTTATTATACAGTGTCAATGGCTACTGTAATAAGCCTTGCACGGATTGTAGTAAATTAATAATAAGACCAACTGTTGGATCGATCTTGTTGTTTAAATAATAAATAAAGGTATATACAATAGAATTATTTTATTCACATCTCACAATCACAAAGGCATCAATCAATCTCCCCAAGTCATTCGTCACAACTCACAACCATTCCCCTACGCTTTAGCAATCTTGAATCTTGATGATGTGATGGTGGCCAAATTGATGAAGTTGACTTCTTATTAACTATTTTTTTTAAAAAAAAGATGATGAATCTGTGACTATAAGAGAGAATTTTTCTGGTACTAATCAATAAGCAATGAATTAGCTATGCCAAAATTCGTGTAGATGCGGTTCAATATGCAACATGCTTCTGTTTTTTATGTGTTTTTTTCCTTGGGTGGGTTGGTACATATGCATCTAGCTAGCCACGTCTAAAATGAAACCTGCCAAATTTATTTACTTAAAAAAACATGTATATAAAAAAACCAACAACAACATCAACAACTTCTAAATAGGGGGATGGGATGCAACCAAAGACAAAGAGAGGGAGTGGTCCTATACTGTAGGCCTAAATCCCTGGCTTGTTTGGATTGGGAAGAAAAATGGGAGGGAAAAAAGATGATATAAGAACCCTTGTGATTAAAGACATTAAAATAATTTGTTTTCAAATATTACACTAAAGTTGATGTATATTAGACTGAAATTACATCAAAATCATTTGTTTTCAAATATTACACTAAAGTTGATGTATATTAGACTGAAATGAGGATAAAATGTTTGTTTCGGGATGGGGCGGATAAAATAAGTTATAGAGGCCATAAAGTTGGATTTTTGAGGCTTTCAAAACATACTTAATATCAATTATAACTTTTGACTGAGTATGTGGTGTACTATTATTCTATACACTATACTAATTCATCTCTTTCACAACTCTACGTTTTTTAATATCAAGCTCGTATCATATCAATTCAAAATCTAATAATAAATTATTTTAACATCATATCAATTTAAAATTATAACATAAAAATTTGTATTCACATACTATTTGCTTATATATAATAAGAAAAATAGAAAGAAAAAAAAATATAGTACCACAAATTATTACACAATTTTTTTGTCATAGCTGTGATGTGGCAGTGTGTAAGTGGTGAAAAAAAAAATAATGGGTCCATGAGTAAGTGATAAACTACTTACAGTCTGCCACATCAGAGTTGTAAAATTAGTTTGTGGTCCTAGAATCACTTAGAAAATAAGAAATAGAGTGAAAAGTGGAGGAAATGGGGGAAAATATTTAAAGAGAGAGAGAGAGAGAGAAATATATAAAGAAAAGTAATGTGGCATTGAGTAATGCTACAGGCATAAACAATTTCACAAATTATTGATATGACAAATCTTTATTGGTTCTCATCTGGATCCATTATTAACATCATTTTTTTTACTTACAATAACCATTCAGCACATCAAAAATTTGTAAAAAAAATTGTGGTTTTAGCATTTTCCATGTGGCATTTGACAGGTGGAAAAACCAAGAAAAATGTTAAACAAGAGATGATTATCATCCCATACAAAATCTCAATTTTTCTCAAAATTGGCCAAAACAAACCAAAATTATCAGAATGCACCAAAACACACTAGAATTTGAATCAAGATGGAATGAAGGTGTTTAGTATACTAGTTCTAATATTGGTATGAAATATTCCACTCATTTGGACAAAAATTTAATGGAATTGACAACTATACTCTACGCCAGTAAAAACCCCCCAACGAGCTACGATAGCAAGCAAAATTTGGCATGTACTATAGCTTAGCAAAAACACTTTAAATGTTTGTTTTTGTGTGTGTGTGTGAATACAACAACTCTTTTTTACAATTGGGCTTGTCACAAACGAGAGCTTAGTTGAGGCAATGATCTTCGTTAAAGACCTTGATGATTGTGTAATCAATATAGTTTTCAAAGCATGGAAGAGGTTGACATTGCAACAAGCTATGTACGTCAACGTCGATTGTGATGAGGAAAAGGTTGAAGCAAACAAGGGAGAAGCCCAATTTGGAGATGGTGGTGGTCTTGCCTACTCTTCCTTTGCCCCAATGTAATTTTCACCACGTTGATTTTGCCCAATGTGATCTCCAATTAGGTTTTTTTGTGGTTGAGGAAGAATGCATGTGTTTATGGTCATCGTGGGTGGTGGTAGCAATTAGTGGCAATGTGGTTGTTAGTTATGGCTTTGGGTAACGTCGTAGGGGTGTGCAGCCAACCCACCAACCTAACCCAACCCAACCCGTCGGGTTAGGTCGGTTTTTAGGGCTTGGTGGGTTAGGTTGGGTTACAAAAAAAATTTTGATAGCTTGTCGAGTTGGGTTTGAGTCATAAAATTCCAAACCTACCAAACTCGACCCGACCTACCCATATATTTAATATATATTTAAAATATATTATATAATTAATAAATTTTTTTTTTAAATAACTAGCTCTTCCTATCCTATATAAAAGCCAATTAGTTCACACAAACTCTAGAACCTTTTCTCTTAATGTGCCACCTCCCACTCCCCTCTCCCACTCTCCTCTCCCACTTCACTATCTTTTAAACTCTAACCCTCTCTCCCTTTGCTGAGCCATTGCCTTCCATCAACTATCATCACCGCCTCGACAGTGGTTTTATCTTTTCGGTGGTAGCTCTCTCTTCTGGTGTTAGGTAAAGTTTCTCAATGTTTTCTCTCTCTCACTTTATTTCTCTCTCTCTCGCTTCTCTCTCTCTCTCTCTCTCTCTCTCTCTCTCTCGCTTCTCTCTCTCTCTCTCTCTCTCTCTCTCTCTCTCTCTCTCTCTCTCTCTCTCTCTCTCTCTCTCTCTCTCTATGTTTATCTCTCTTACCGTGGTGGATCAGTATTTATTTTTTTCTTTGTTGATTTCTTAGTTTTCTTTTTACTAATTTTTAGATGATTTTGCGTTGTCTCAACCACAAGTCTCTTTTTTACTCTGGTGGTTCTCTTTTCCGATGTTAGGTGCAGATACTTGGGTTTCTTTCTCTTGCTCTATTTCTCTTTTTCTAGCTTCTCTCTCTCCTCTCTCTCGCTCTATCTGCTTATCTCTCTTGCCATGGTGGATCAATGTTTAGCTTTTGCTTTGTTGATTTCTTAGTTTTCTTTTGGTTGATTTTTAAATGTTTTTGCTTTATCTCAACTTATAGGTCTAATTCTTACTCTATAATATTTTCTCTTGCCGGCTTGCTATGTCCCTTTCTTTCTATCTTGCCATGTCCTTTTCTCTTGCCCCCTATTGTTTTTACTATTATTGTTTAGTCATTAGAGTTGTTTGCCCTTTAAGGAGTTATAATGATACTAATCTTTGGGTTTTTTTAATATATTTATATTTATATTTTTTTTCTGCTAAATTTAATAATAATAGTAATAAAAAATTTTCCAACTCATGGGTTCAACCCACCATGGTGGGTTAGGGTCAAAAAATCCATTTAACCTGACCCAACCCGACCCATGCACACCCCTAGGTAACGGCATGGAAGTGACGATTTGTGTTGGTGGTTTGGTGAAAAAGAGAGTACAATAGGTAGGTTTGAAAAGATGACTTGCAATTTTTTTTTTTAAAGTGACTTTTATGTTAAAATTTTCCAAAATTATGCTTATTCTGAGTTTGGTGTATGTTTGTGTTTTGATTTTCGATAAACTTATGGCATCCACTTCCACATAATTATTGTTTTTTATCATCAAGTTAAGACATTATTTATTTTTTATTTATTATATATGAGTGAGGTTTGAACCACAAATTTCTTACTCAATGACTAAAGATTTTACCAATTGAACTACCTAAAACCCTGTTCCAGATATAGATATTGATTACTAATTACTCTTTATGAATTGTCTCTCTAATAAGGACAACATATTTGATATATATATGCATCTAAGATATATTGTGTCTTCCCTTTATTAGTTGCAAAACTTGTATTTTGGTTAAGGTAGGAAGATAGAATCTTAGTTGGACTTGTTCTAAATTTATGTGCAAATTTTTTACAATTTTATTGTTATTTTTGCTTTGCTGGCTATGAAAAATATGCACATCCATCTCTCGGGATTTTGATGTAAGTTTCAGCCTAGGATCAAAAACCTCATAGTTGATGGTTCTTCCAAAGTTACAACATAGGGTGATTTCTATTAATTTAAAGCATTTACTTAACAATTTTATAACAAAGGGTGTAATGGTTAAAAAAGAAAAATGATATTAGTAAAGAATTAGATTAAAAACAAGAAACAACCTATAATTTAGGATTTATCGAAAAAATGTTATGCAATGCATTTTTATTAATATTTTATGGGTCATGTTAATAAGTGCCCTT
Organism: Quercus tomentella; assembly: GCA_028535165.1. NCBI lineage: Eukaryota > Viridiplantae > Streptophyta > Magnoliopsida > Fagales > Fagaceae > Quercus > Quercus tomentella. Next base: position 18,144,432 of record JAPQVY010000122.1, read on the forward strand.
AAAGTAATGGTTAACAATCCATTTTAGGAAAATTTTGACACAACTTTTATGGGAAATAAAAAAAAAAAAAGTCAAAACATTAATTTTTTTTTTCTTCTTAAAATGACCATTACCCTAAGAGCATTTGCTAGCATTTCTCATATTTTGGTGGCGTTTGGATTCGGATGATTTGCGTTTTCAACTTTTTTTTTTTTAAGCCGTGAATGCTGACTTTTTGCGTGAAAAGTACACTCGTGCACTGTTCACGGGATCCACAAACATTACTTTTCAGCAACTTTTTCATTAAAAATTGGTCCTAAGGTACTATTTACACATTTAAAAATTATTTTGCTACAGTGTTTTTAGTTTTCAGTTTTCACCTGTATCCAAATGGACCCTTTATTACCCTTGTTGTTATTCCCATCATCTTTGAATCTGAACTTAGCCTCCGTTTGGATACTAATGAAAAATGAAAATTATTTTCTATTCAGCTTATTTTTGCTACTATTCATGAGTCTCACTGTACTTTTTGATACTATTCATAAGCCTTACTGTACTATTTCAGTTAACTTTTACATTTATCTACAATACTTTCAGTAATAAGTTTTTAATTTCAATCAAATACGTCTAAATAGACACTTAGTTAGAAAGAGTAAAATATACATACGGTGGATATGGATCCTGCATTTAACTATTTAAGTAGTAGCAGGCAGTGGCCGGCACGTTTGAGTTTTGATTGTATACAGCAGAGCTGACCTATAACCGCCGTGAGATCATAATGGAATGTACAAGATATGTGGGACCCAGTTTAGAATTTTTTTTTGGATAATCACAAATCATGGGACCCACCAGTGCTGCTGTCGCCCACTTTAGATCCTCTCTTAATAAAAGTCCAAGATGATGATTTTATTTTCAATTGATTTTTCTAGAAAAAGGGCCATGAATTAATTAGTCGGTGTTTGTTTGATTAGAGGGCACATGGCTTTTCCTAGTGCTTTTATTTTTTATTTTTTTCACGCGGCAAATTCTCTGTCATTGCACCGACATTCACAGATTCACTACCATGGCCAAAGGTACTAATTAAGGCGATGTTTAGCGAGCAAGTTCTAACACATTTTTTTACATTTTAAATAATTTTATACACATTTTAATTTAGTTTTTCACCCACATGTTTATTAAAAATATTTAGAAAATATTACTTAAACTCTTCTATCAAATGAGCTCTAAAAGTCTAAAAATTTATATTTTAAGATAAAAAAAAAGGTTAGTATAAAACAAAAACAAATTGACTGATTTTGAGAACCCTTTTTTGTTTTCTTTTGATTAACCGCGTATATATTATCATGATGCTTTTTTTTTTTTTTTTTTTTATTGGATAAATCATGATGATGCTTAACTACTCATGGTGTTTGATTAGGTCTTAAAAAAAAGGCAATATATTATTAGATCACGAACGTTGGTATTTTTCTTTATTTGTTAATCGAAGATATATCAAAAAGAGTTTTACAAAATTTTCACCTAGAATGATGTAAAATCACATTAGAGTATATATCAAGCCACTTGTTACACCTGATTATGTGGAGTGTGAAAATACATTATAACCTTAAAAGTTAGAAAAGTGCTACATTCACAATATTTTTATAACACATTATAGGTGGTTAATTGTTATTAGTTCAAATTTAAACTTACCACTAAAATTACCATTTTATCCCACCAATAACAACTCATAACAACTTACTACTTAAGATTTATTGTGAAAATATTGTAAAAATGTTGTGGACATAGTATTTCTTTAAAAGTTATGTTATAACAAATAATACGGTAAGCTAAAAAAAACCTTGTAACTCAATTCGTCCACACTTTCTCGTATTTTTAACAAAGATATTCAAACTTTGAATTCTGCCAATTTCTCACCCCAATTATCGATGTATAATATATACAGTTATACACCTAGATAAGATAGAAAATCTTTATAAAAAAAATTCCAAATGAATATTATTGTTTAAAACCAAGGAAATCAAGCTCCCTCTATAATTTTTTTAAATAAAAAAAAAAAATTGATGATTATAATAGAAAGAATTAATTGAACTGTAGATATAGCCATTAAAAACACGGTAAAATGTTAGTTTGAACTACAATGATTTTGACACTCCCCCTATAACTAGAGTTCACTCCTCTGCGAGACTGCAGATTCCAAAAGGCCAAAAGACATTTTTAACAATTCCCTAAAATATTTGTCACCTTTTAGTGGGTTCCAGTTAGCTCAACTGGTAAAGTCTCTGATAGTTGTATAAGAGATTTGGGGTTCAATCCCCGCCTACACCAAAAACTGATTGGTGTTTTAGTCTGATGATAAAGAGCTATCATCAGAAGCGGACGCCATAGGTTGAAACTCTCTCTCAAAAAAAAAAAAAAAAAAAAAAAAAAAAACGATTAGGCTAATGTAACATATATTGTATTCTGTGGAGGGTAAGAATTAGTGAAATCGATACTATAGCTTGGACCAAAAATAACATAAATATCCCTACAAGTCTTGTTAGAGTCGCTGCCATGCCGTTTTCAAAGCTAGCTAGATATCAGTGTTGATTTCTTTCTTCTTTAGTAAAATTGACCACAGAGTGGGTTTGCGTGAGTTTCTTGTTTTCAATGGTAGGTGAACTTTTATGTTACATGTTTCTCTCATAGTAGCTGTTATACCATTGCTATCATTATCCCTTGCACATCATTATGAACTGCCTACACTGCATAACATAATTAATTACATGGTAACACATCTATAATCTTCACGAAATTATGTCAACATCGATCATTGTCTAACCCTAGACAATAGATTTAGTATCATGTATGTATAACATTAATTTCTTAACAAAAAGATTAATTTACATATATGGGGCTTAAAGTATATATGAACAACATTTTAAATTTTCCTACTGTTTTCATACAAATTTGGTAGGGTCGCTTCACTCGCTTGTTCACTGGTGTTTGAGTGCTACTATTTAAAGGTGATGATTTACCATTACACTCGAAATTCATTACATGCATATATTGATGTATCGTACAAAATCGATAAGATCCACAAATTTGTGTTTTAAAAGCATCCATAAAAGTCTTACAAATGTGGTTAAGCAATTACTTTATGGCGACCTTTTTGTACTGAGTTTGAGTTATTTTATCCTTAGTACTCTTTTATAACATCTTCTGTATTTTTTGAGAGTACGATATAATTTTTTTGATAATTACAAAAACAGACATGAGTTATTTGTGCATGTGAGAAAATTTTTGACAAAAAATAAACAATTTTGAAAAGAGGAAAAAAAAAAACTTGGGTTATAATGAAATGTGGCAAAAATTGCCATTGGATTTGATGTAAATAATAAATGCTATTGAGTTATTTAGGGATGTCCAAGGGTTGAGTTGGATCGGGTTTGGGCTCAACCCGCACCCGACTCGACCTAATTGGGTAAAGCAAATCTCAACCCGTTGTCAATCAAAGAGGATGATCAGATTAGGCGGATTAGGTTTTCAACGGTTGGCGGTCGGGTTGTTCAACATCGGAGATCTGGAAAATGGCAAAGATCGAACGCTATAATAGTGAAGAATGGTGAAAATTTGGTGAGATGCTAGATCTGGAAAAAAAATCTCACCAAATCTAGTGAGATCTTGCCAAATTTGGTTGAAAATCTTGCTGGATCTAGCTGAGATCTTGCCAAACATGGCAGAGATCTTGTTGAAATTGGCAAATCTTGTCGGAAAAGGCTTGGTTTGTCGATTGGTTCAAGTGATTTGAGTTTTGGAGGAAGAGCTCGTCATTCAACTTACTGGTGTTGGTTTTTGGAGGAAGACACCTAGCGTTGACTGCTAGAGTGGTCGGATTGGGTGACGGTCAGCTCAGGTCTAATCGATTTGTACAAATGGTTTGGGTTTGCTGTGCAACCCTAGAGTTATTGTTTGTGTGACTTGAGTTGTCAACACTAAAATTATTGTCACCCCCAAAAAAGAAAAACCTATTTAAGAATAAGAATAACCATATTTCAAATGAATGTATTTTTTAACTCCAATAAATCAATAAAAAAAGGTTTTATAATTTTTTTTAAGAAGAACTGTATTTTTAGTTTTTACTAAGAAAACTAAAAACTCTCATGCATTTTTATCAATATAAATGAACTAGATTAATTTATCATCGAAACATGACCAACTTCTAGTTATCTTAATTGAAAAGAGACCTAATTTTTTAATTTATACATCTAAAAATTAACTTATTTACAATTTTATAAAAATAACCATATTTGTACTGATTTATATATATATATTTCAAATCCAATAAATCAATACAAAATATATTCTTACAAAGAAATTAGAAATACTTGTAAAAGAAACGAAAGGATCCTAAAAATATGTTTGGAAGTCATATTGTTAGAATCCGACAAAGAACAGAGAAAAACATAAGTAGCGGCTAGTTCGCGAATTTACTACGAATTTAAGGCAGTCGAATCGGCTATGATACCTCTTCTTGTCTTCAATAAATCCTTCTGACTTGTTTTTTTCCTTTCAATCTAAGTTATTTCTTCTCTTTCCAATTTCCCACTGATTTCACGCTTCTCTTGTGGCTCTCTCTCTCTCTCCCTCTCTCTCTCTCTCTCAAATTCAACAATCACAATAATAATAATAATAAAACTGAATAAAATATTTAATTCGATACCAAGCCAGTCTCTCTCTATAAATTCTCTCTTTTTTCCTTTTCTCTCTCTTTCATCTCTTACAAGCAACCATTTATTCCTCTCTCTATCTAAGAATAATGGAAATGGAGGACTAGCTTCAAGCTCATCTGCTTCCACTCAGATCTGCTTCAATTTTTGAATTTTTTTTTTTGGTCCCATAAGGTATAACACTAATATCCACATTAATCTTTACATAATTCGGTCTTTCATCAGATTCAGCTTTATTTTGCATTTCCTTTGTTTGAATACTCACATTTCTCAGCTAGATCATTGCTAGATTATCTCATTTTCATTCTTTAATCTTGTTCATTTCCACAATTCTCACCCAGATCTAATGCAATCTCGTTGCTTTTGTCTGTTTCTCATTCCAAATTTTCAATTTTTTTGATTAGTTTTTTGGTGGTAGAGAATGTTTCAGTGTCTTGCTTATGCGATTTTTGCTAAGATCGTTGTAGATCTATTTAGGTGCCATCTCTTGGTATATTATTATTTTTATATGATTCTGAATAAGCTGTATGTATTGAGCTTCTAGTTTTGTGAATCTTATTGATTAAATGTTACCATTTTGATTGTGTAATCGGTATTGGTGTGTGTCTTTGTCTTTTTCTGTTGATATGTCTTCATTAAATGTTTGGATTTGGTAATGCATTTAATGGGGTTTTGTTATTACAAACTTTGGACCTGTCTGTATTGATTTTGCTATTAATGTTGTGAACTAATTAGATCTATAGTAAGTCAATTCTGTTGGATCTGTGGTGTTCTGTTTTTTCTTTGGTTTATGTGAGATGTTGATTTTGTTTCCCATTTACAGGTGTTAAAATTTTTGCAGAAGTAGTTGTGGTGAGAGAAAATGGCTTTAGGGAAGTATAGTAGAGTAGACAATAGGAGATCCTCGTCATCGAGTTACTGCTCGACAGTGACAATTGTCATTTTTGTGGGGCTTTGCTTGGTTGGGGTTTGGATGATGACATCCTCATCGGTGGTTCCTGTTCAAAATGTGGATGTGCCCCACGAGAATAAGAATGAGGTGAGTGAACCAGTGAACAAGAGCAATGAGGGTAATACTAAGCAATTTGAGGATAATCCTGGTGATTTGCCTGAAGATGCGACGAAAGGGGACAGTACTGTGAATTCTGAGAATAGCTCTAATTCACAAGAAACCCAAGAAGAGAAGCCTGAGGAAAAGATTGAAGAGAAGATAGAAGAGAAGCCTGAGGAAAAGATTGAAGAGAAGATAGAAGAGAAGTCTGAGGAAAACACTGAGGAGAAACCTGAGGAAAGGTCTGAAGAGAAGCCAGAGGAAAAGCCTGAAACAAATGAAGATAACAAGCCAGACGATGTTTCAAACACTGAAACAGGAAATGGAGAAAATAAAACAGAAGATGGGGAGTCTAAGAAGGATAATGAAGAGAAGAATACAGATGGGGGCGAAACCAAAAAAGATGGAGGTGAGAATGGTTCTGATGGACAAGGTAATTCTGAAGAGGGTTCTGGTGAGAAAAAATCCCAGTCCAAAGAGGTCGAGCTGAAATCTGATTCAAATGAGACTGAGAAGAAATCAGAGAACTCGGGTGAAGCAAAGGATGGAGAGAAGGTGAATGGTCAGATAGAGGAGAAGGTGGAGCAAAACGATAACAAGGAGTCAAATGAGAACTCAAGTGAGAAAAAGGAAAACGAACAGCCCAAAAACCTGAGTCCAAATGAGGTATATCCTTCTGGGGCTCAGACAGAGCTTTTGAATGAAACTACCACTCAAAATGGGTCTTGGTCAACTCAAGCGACGGAGTCAAAGAATGAAAAGGAGGCTCAAACTCCTACAGAAGAGACTGGTTATAGTTGGAAAGTCTGCAATGTCACTGCTGGGTCTGATTACATCCCCTGCCTAGACAATTTGCAAGCAATTAGGAGTCTTAGAAGTACTAAGCATTATGAACATAGAGAGAGGCACTGTCCTGAACAAGCCCCCACCTGCCTTGTTTCTCTTCCTGAAGGATATAAACGTTCAATTGAGTGGCCTAAAAGCAGGGAAAAGGTATTCAATAAATTGATATGCAAGTGCATTTGTACTTTTTGCTTTCTATTTCTAGGATGAACTAATAAAGTGCATTCCTGCAGATCTGGTACTATAATGTTCCCCACACTAAGCTTGCGGAAATTAAGGGCCATCAGAATTGGGTGAAAGTGAGTGGTGAATATCTTACTTTCCCTGGTGGCGGGACCCAATTTAAGCATGGTGCTCTTCATTACATTGAATTCATAGAGGGTGTAAGTGATTTTATCCTCATAAACTCATTCTACCCATTCTTGCTTCCTGAACTTTGTACATTAATTAGTTGCATTATTTCTTATCCTATTGATTTGGATTCAACAGCTGGTTTCATTTTATTGTCTCTCTTCTTAATCCCCTCTTTGTTGGAGAGAGGTGGAAATGGCTGTCTGTGTGTTACTGGAATATCATTCGATACATACTACATAAGATTAAAATATGCCTTTGTTATTGTAATCTTCTTCCTTTTAAAAAAAAATATTTATTTATTTATTTAATTTTTTAAAATTCTAATTCATGTAATGGTAGATGTTAGAGTATAAAACTATGTTTGGGAGTTTATATAGAATGGAATGGGTAGATTGTAAAAGAATGGATTGGGATATGGTGTATTTTCTCTAGTGTGTTGGGGAGTTTATAAAAGAGAGAAATGGAAAGAAAAGAAATATGTAATTTTAGTATTATACCCTTCACCTTTTATTTGTCTTTTCTTAGAAAGGGACAAAATCATTATTTCACATCCATTTCATTAAGGAATGAGTGTTCCTTCCACTTTCATTTCATTAAAATTGTGAGTGTTCCTTCCGCTTTTACGAGGAATGCTTAGGAGGTAATGGAAAGGAAATAGCATTTCTGCCTAGCTATTCCATTCCTTCCTACAAAACTCCCATATAGGAGAATAAATGAACTGTTCCTTAAAAATCCATTCCACTCATTTAATTCCTCCCAAACAAGCTGTAAGGGGGTAAAGCTTGAACCTAGCCCTTAGACACCTGCAGATGAAGCTTTGCCATTTAGGTAAAACTTTTGTTTCATTCATCTTTTAATGGATCATTTGGAACTCTGGACAACAATGAAAATGGTGTGTATGTGTGGACATTTTTGGTTATGATTTTATAAAAATTGTTAATGTTCTTTGGCAGTTGATGGGCACATGTTGCTTCTTTCAGAAATATTATCATGGTTTTCTAAGCTTGGTTCTGAAATCCCAGTCTGGAAAATTCCCTTTCAAATATATTTAAGCAACCTTACATCTAGGAAGTGATATTTGTTGGCTCAAACTTGTGAGGGAGAAAAAACGATTAAGTATTGGGACAACTTAGTAGGCAAAATCATGTCTGAAACCCAACTTAAGTCTCATACAACTCCTTCCCGTTGGTAGTTCCATCTATTAATTAGGAGATTCTTGTAGCTAGAAACTTTATAGCAGGCATCCCTCACTAAAAGATGTAAAAGGTGGATTCTGCACTCCCTTAAGATTATCTAAAATAGACTAAACACATAATGCTTTACAGTGATTCCTAATTATATTTGCGACTCTAATTATCATCTATATGGAACTGGTTCTGGGTCATATATATATAAAATTCAATATAGCTGACATTATAATTGATTATTTGATAATTACTTAACTAGACATGATCTTTCTACTACCTACCTCTTAAATTTTTATTGTTATGATGATATCCATCTGTTTGATAAACACAATATCAACATCAATAGTATGATACATGCAGCTTGTGCTTGTGCCTGATATTGCCTGGGTGAAACACTCTAGTGTAATATTGATTGTTTTTGTTTCCTTGGGGGGGGGGGGGGGGGGGGGGGGGTGTTGTTGATATCCATCTTATGATCTGCACAATGCATTTTTTAATCTCAAATTCTCAATGAGGATGACCGTAGAGCTTTGAGTAAATTTTATTAGGTGAAGAAGAAAAATGACTAGTGCACTTTTCCTTGACATTGTTGAACAAATTTTGCTCAATATTAATATCTTGATTTATGCAGGCTGTGCCTGATATTGCCTGGGGAAAACGCTCTCGTGTAATATTGGATGTGGGATGTGGGGTTGCTAGCTTTGGAGGCTTTCTCTTTGATAAAGATGTGCTTACTATGTCATTTGCTCCAAAGGATGAGCATGAAGCCCAAGTGCAATTCGCACTTGAAAGGGGAATTCCTGCAATATCTGCTGTGATGGGCACAAAGAGACTTCCCTACCCCAGCAGGGTTTTTGATGTTGTTCACTGTGCGCGTTGTAGAGTTCCATGGCACATAGAAGGTATTCCAGTGGCTTAATTTTGAGAGTGGTGATTGAATTAAGCTTGAGATTTATCTTAATGGTGTTTCTCCCTTACTAAATTCGTAATCTTGTTGAAAACGAATATTATGATGTTTTGGGTCTTGAACTCGGCATTGATAGGTTGCGGTTGATCCACTGGGGTCCATTTTGCAATTTCTCTTGTTTTGGAAATTAACTTCTAATTGCCATATGCAGGTGGTAAACTTCTTTTGGAACTAAATCGTGTGTTGCGACCTGGTGGTTTCTTTGTCTGGTCTGCTACTCCAGTTTATCAGAAGAACGCTGAGGATGCTGGAATATGGAGTGGTGGGTTACACATAAATCTAATGTCTTAAAGCCTTGACAAAAATTGAGTTGTTTTATTGAATCTAACCACCTGTGCATTTTATGGGTAATATTTGCAGCCATGAAGGAATTAACAAAAGCAATGTGCTGGGAAACAGTTTCGATTAGCAAGGATACAGTAAATAAAGTAGGTGCAGCTATATATAAGAAGCCTACTTCTAATGAGTGCTATGAGAAAAGATCACTAAGTGAGCCTCCTATTTGCCCAGAGTCTGATGATCCCAATGCAGCCTGGTAATCTCTTGTTAGCTGAGACATGAAAATTATGTTATACTTTCTGAATGAAGAATATAGCTCCTCTCCCACTTAGAGTGTTTTAATCTATATCATTTCTAATTGGATCTTCAGTTTTCACTGACTCCTTTTTTTCAATAGGACCAAGGCTATTTATTGATTTACTTATCAAACAGGCTTGTTATCATTATGTTAATAAAATCAGGCTTTATTTTGTGTTGATTGCAATCATTAAAAAAAAAAAAAAAATCGAAGGGCAACTCTTATGATTCTAATTCCTAGGATTTCCCTTTTTCAAAAGACAAAAAATGTTAGGGGTAAACTAGATAAGCAATATATTGATTTGTTTATCACTAAATGAGCCCAGTGATGTGTTTATAACCATGTAATGGACATTTTTGCAGTTTTTCTTAATATCTGCAAAAATGACCGCAAAACTTTAATGCATTTGGAAGAAACGTAAAACTGTCCCACATAAGGAAAGTGGTGTTACTTTTGCCAAAGGAATTATGTCTGCAGCAAACCCAAATATTCCCAAAATTCTCTAGATCTGTGGCTAACTAATCCACCATTTTGTCTGCTTGTTGGCCATAGGAACGTGCCATTGCAAGCATGCATGCACAAAGTGCCTGTAGATGCATCAGAACGTGGATCTCAATGGCCGGAACAATGGCCAGCTAGGTTGGAAAAACCACCTTACTGGTTGTTGAGTTCCCAGGTTGGAGTTTATGGAAAAGCTGCTCCTGAAGATTTCACTGCAGACCATGAGCACTGGAAACGTGTGGTGACCAAGTCATATCTTACTGGGATGGGGATAGACTGGTCACATGTGAGGAATGTCATGGACATGAGAGCGGTCTATGGAGGGTAAGCGAAATGGTTGTAGCATGTAGTTCTTTTGATTGGTAACCGAAATATGTTATTCTCTTGGATTTGCTCCCTAGGTCCTGATTTTTGGTTGTGCTTGCAGATTTGCTGCAGCTCTGAAAGATTTGAGCATTTGGGTCATGAACGTGGTCACCATAGACTCCCCAGATACACTACCCATTATTTATGAACGAGGTCTATTTGGCATGTATCATGATTGGTGTGAATCATTTAGCACGTATCCTAGGTCCTATGATCTTCTCCATGCAGACCATCTGTTCTCCAAGGTTAAAAAGAGGTGTGCAGAAATATTCTATTTCTCATTCTTCATCACTGAAACACTATTCATATGATAAACTGCATTCTAATTTCATAATGGTTTGTGGGTCTCACAGGTGCAATTTAGTTGGAGTAGTTGTGGAGGTTGATCGGATCCTCAGGCCAGAAGGAAAACTCATTGTTCGCGACGATGTTGAGACCATTAATGAGCTGGAGAAAATGCTGAAGTCTATGCAGTGGGAGGTCCGCTTGACCTACTCTAAGGACAATGAGGGATTGCTGTGTGTTCAGAAGTCCCAGTGGCGGCCTCAAGAATCTGAGACAATCACGTATGCAATTGCTTAACGATGATCTCCAGTCACTGCCCTTCCATTCTTGAGGCGGTGAGATTACATATTCTTTTTATTTTGATTGCTAATTGCAATTCATTGTAACTTCACTTCTACCTTAGTCCATGTATCATGTTAGTTAGGCGGCCTTTCAGTATCTGTTATTTTTCATCACTTATTTCTTTGTTTTGATTCCTATATTAAGAGGTTGTTGGAATTTGCCTGTAATATCATATTAAGAGTTGATGGAAGAACAGAACATTCTTATAACTGTAAAGCTCATTGGTTAAAATATATAACGAACTAAGATTTTGGAATTTATACTAGTGAAATCTCGTTCTGGTGTTGATTTTGGAATTTATAAGTTTTTTGTTACAATCTTTGAAATTTACGGTACAAGGGTTCATAAAGTTTGATCCATTACAAATATGAAATATATGGATTTTTAGTATATAATTTTTTTCTTCCCTTTTTTTGAGAAAAGATATACAAATTTAAAATTGAAGGAATATAACACACTAGGCTCATAGAAGCACGCATTTGTGCCATACAATTGTGGTTCCATAAAATGGAGGGTACGTAGAAGGTCAATTCAGTCCAATGACTTTTAATGAATATTGAAACAATTTTGATACAAACACTATGACTAAATCTTCAAGGTAGTAGCTTCTCCATTTTCAAAAACCCGAACGGGTCCGTTTGGTATGTGCGTTTAAACAACAGTTTTCAGTTTTTTTAGAAATACGTGTGGGTGAAAAAGTGCGTGGAAATATGTGTAATGTTGTTTAAAAACTGAAAACATGTTTGAACTCGCGTACCAAATGGGCCGCGAGATTTGCTACTTTTGTAGTCTGTTTCCACATAAGCAAGAGTTACAATCTTGTTAGGAGACCAAAGGAAAACTGAAACATATCAAGAAACCTTAGAATTGAGTGATTGCCAATTGGGATACAAATTGCTCCAATCGGCATTCTAGCTGTCCGTGAAGTATAATCGGCAATGGCTTGACTCCCAAATTTTGTGGGAAGCTCCTACTACCGTCAAGTGCATGCAAAAGTCTTTACTATGAGCTTAATTGTAATTGTAAGTTGTAACATAAAACTTTAAAACACGTCTTTAATTAGTTAGTTCAAGACTTGGTCACAATTTGTTAAAGTGAGGGAGGCAAATTCATATGTAACAAACGCATGTGGATATTCTTTTATGCACATGCCTGTCTAATTAGTGATCCAATAGGAATGGGGCATGTGAAGCTAATGAGAATAAGACATGGAGTGTATGTTTAGAGCAATATAATCCTCACAAGTCACAATGAAGAATATTCCAATTGTTGTGTTGTTTCTTGTTTTCTCTTTAATTCTCTTTAGTCTCTCTTTTTTCATGGAGGTGGCGACTCCTTTGATGTAGTTTAATTGTTTTTCTATCTCTGTTTCTCTTGGAGGTCGTGGCTCCCTTGAAGTCATATTTCATGCAAACCATCAAACACTTTCATGCAAACCCTATTATAATTGACCCTAGAATTCTTGAACACAAAATCCTAATTCTTATAACTTCAATAAATCACTTAAAAATCCAAATACCCAATACCCTAAAGGCCTTAAACACCTAATCCTATTATTCAAATCATCAAGAACCCACTTGAACATTAAGATTATCCAAATCTTAAACAGGGCTCTTGATGCGGGATGCGGAAGCATAAAAAAACAGAACATATCTATCTCTAGAAAACAAGAAACAAAACACGTTTGCTTCTGAAAATAACCTCAAATCCATGAGGGTTCCTTGAATTCACAAGGGTTCTTGAATCCACAAGCAGAAGGGGTTTGGAATCCACTAGAAAATAGAAAGAAGAAAATCTGAATTTTATTGATTGAATAATTGTTAAAAAACGTCTACAGATTTAAGGGTCTATTTAAGGGCTCCATAAAACTTGACAAACAAGAAAATATTTTCTAAAATAACTTCTAATTGATACCTAACTGTAACAAGAATCAAATTCAAACTAAAAAGTATTAAATGCATCTAAAAACAAAGAAATAATAACCCTCAACCTAAAATAACAAAAATTACAAATTAAATACCAAAATTAATAAATTACAATAATTAAATTGTAGATTCTGTTCTACCTCAAACCCCTCCACTTGAAACAAACTCTTCCTCGAGTTCAACTTTGAAATCTGAAATCTTCCATTCCAAGAGAACAAATACTTTGAATACTTCATCTTCCTTGTCTTCTTGCCAAACATGAAAGTCATCAATTGACCAACTTGAAATTCTTGTCCCTTGATCTTCATGCAATTAACAATATTCACCAAATAAGAGTCAATAATCAAATCAAATCATTCCACCCCAATAAAATCAATAAACTTTTTTTTGGTGTCTCCCACCAAAATAATAGGAGCTTGAACGTTGCAATTATCTAACTTGACTTCATCGAGATCGTTGACAACTTCCTATATAATTTCTTCTTTAATGGTTTCTACTATCTCAACCTCAAGATTCTCTATAATAGGGTCTTCATTAATCTCCTCCACAATCTTGATTTTAGGTTCTTCTTCTATAATAAGGCCTTCATTAATTTCCTCAAAAATCTCTATATTTTCTTCTTTGACTTCTACATATTCTTCAAGAAAAGTATTTTCTTCAACAAGGTTCTTCTTCTATAATAAGGCCTTCATTAATTTCCTCAAAAATCTCTATATTTTCTTCTTTGACTTCTACATATTCTTCAAGAAAAACATTTTCTTCAACATGCAATTCTTCTTTTAGTGGTGGATTATATGGCTCTTTAAAATAATTCAAGTGTGAACTTCTTGGCCAATAATAATCTTGTATTGTATACGACAAGATTTCTTCACAATCCAAAGGAAAAAATTTGATAGCAAACATCTTTTTCATCCTTGGCCTTGAACGAATTTTGTTTTTACCTGGTCGGATTCTATCAGATTGTACTCGTTCCCACCAACCTAAGGCATATTCACTAAGTTTATACAAAGCAAGTCCAACTTTTCTCTCATAATAAATATTCTCAAAGTCAAATAAATCTTCTAGATCAAGTAACCAATCAATAAAATTTTCTTTATAAAAATAACCATTAAAACTTGCAATTCTTCTATACGGTCTATATGAAATTTGCTTACCAATAGGTTGCCCGTGAGTTATGTCTTTGCGATAGTTATCCCTATTGTTTCCATGCTTCAACAATGGCATCTTAGCAAAGATATTTGTGAGTGCTAGCTGTATATCACGTAATACTTGCTAAGTTTTCTGTCATCGAAATTACTACTGTCTTATACGTTAGCCATTATGAGTCAAGGCTCTGATATCAACTGATGCGAGATGTGGAAGCGTCAAGAAGCAGAACACGTCTACCTCTAGAAAACAAGAAACAAAACACTTTTGCTTCTGAAAATAACCTTGAATTCACGAGGGTTCCTTGAATTCACAGGGGTCCTTGAATCTACAAGAAGAAAGGGTTTGGAATCCACCAGAAAATAGAAAGACAAAAATTTGAATTTTATTGATTGAATAATTGTTAAAAAACATGTACAGACTTAGGGCCTATTTAAGGGCTTCAAAAAACTTGACAGACAAGAACATATATTCAAAAATAACTCCTAATTGATACCTAACCATAACAGGAACCAAATTTGACCTAAAAAACATTAAAAAGCACCTAAAAACAAGGAAATAATAACCCTAAGCCTAAAATAAATAAAATTACAAATTAAATACCTAAATTAATAAATTACAATAATTAAATTGTAGATTTTGTCCTACATCAGCTCTTTACAATCGGTATCATAGCATTGATCCGCAATGGCCGAAAGGACAAGAATTTCATAGCTCTCCTAAACTGTTGCAACTCAGGAAAAAATCTATTTACCATTTAACTAAGCAAATGATTGACTTAATGATATTCAGGCATCCTTGGGAACCTTCATTAGAGATTGAGTCCAAAGACAAGAACTAGCAGTTTGAGAAGCTCTTGCTCCAAATCTACCGAAACCTACTTATATTGAGTTCCCAAGATTTAAGGGAGAATATCCTTCTTGTTGGATATACAAGGCCAACCAATTATTTATCTTTTACAATAGCCCGGTACACCAAAAGATTCTTAAGGTCTCCTTTCACTTGGAGGAAGAGGCCTTGGTGTGGTTTGAAGATGTGGAGGAGTCAGGCATATTCATGAAGGGAAATGTTAACCAATGCTCTTACTCTTAGGGCATTGATTTAGGAATTATTTTTAGAAACCTTTTATTGGGATAATGATAAAACAATAAATATTTTTGACAATTTTTTATATTCCCATAAAAGTGATGTTAAAACTATCCTATTATGGTTTATTAACAATTGCTCTAAGGATATCCGTTAACATGACCCATTCATGAATTAGAAAGTGTTTATAAGAGCCTAGCAAATCATATTTGGATCAATGACTTATGATGTTCCAATGGATGCTCTGACAAGGTTGAGAGCAACATTTACAGTGGCTAATTACAAGGCACAAGTTGATGGTCTTTCCAACCTATTCAAGGGTCTTAGAGAGGCACAAATTGAGTTGTTTCTTAAGTGGCTTAAGAGATGACATACGACTGCCTGTTAGGAAGTTGAATCCCCCTTCGTTAAATGTTTCCTTCAGCCTTGCCAATGTCCAAGAAGAGTATATCTCAAAGCACCACAAAATTCAAGCAAGCCTCCCAACCAAGCTTACCCCTTAATTGTCATGGAGAAAAATCCCAAGATGCCTATTCAAAAGATTTCCCCAGCGAAACAGAAGAATGATGTAAGAAAGGGTTACGCTACAATTTTGATGAAAAGTGTCACACGAATCACCAGTGCAAGGCCTTGAAGCTCCTCTTGATGGAAGGGAACCAACCCACTCCAAGTGCACAAGAGGTAGCCTATGTTCAAGAATTGGATGGAGAAGTAAGTAATGTCTTCCATGATGAGCATAGTGACATTTGAGGCTATCTTACAACTTCATCACCTAGTGAACTAGGTGCCTTAAAGGAAAGGGTATTGTTAGGAGACTAATGCTATGTTTGGAAATTTGGAGGGAGAGGAGAGTAGAGGTGAGCAGTGGGGAGGAGAGTAGAGGGGAATGGTTATCTTCTATTTTGTTTGAATGTTTTTAAAATTAAGTAAGGGGGAAGAGAATAATTAGCCTTTTCATAAATTGTAATTTTGTTAAGGATTTTACTAATGTGTGCCCTAATTAATTTCCATTTTTGGAAATTTTTTTTTTCGAGAATTGAAAAAGTAATAACAACTTTTTCAATTCACGAGAAAATGTTTCTAAAAATAGAAAGCTTAATGTGTGCCCTAAGGGCACACATTAACCGGACCCTTTTGTTAATATGGTAAAGGTAAATTGGATAATTCATTTGGTCAAGCATTTTTATGCTCTACTCTCCCTCCAAATCTCTCCAATTTGGAGAAATTAAAAATGAGAGGGTTAGAAGTAGTTAGAACCCCTTCAAAGGAAACAAAGAAAGAATTTTAAAATGGTATTGAAGGCAATTTACCATACGATAAAGTTTTTTCTTCTTTTTTATAATTTGGTCGGTGGGGGAGAAGGGATTTGAGCTTTGAATTTTTCTATTGGAAGCACCACAAGGTGCTAGATGAGTGACAAGACTCTTGACTACTATGCAGTTAGCCAATATTGGATAGGCTAATATTAAATTATTAATTATACTGGTTTAGTAAGTAGTATTAGCCACTAAATTGGTATGAATTTTTCTCGTAACACATACTTGATAAAATACTGGCTATGATTGAGAGGATTTTTCAGGTGTGGAGGTTAATTAATATGTGGACATTAATTAATTTTAATGTTTATATATATATATATATAAAATTTTTTTTTAATGTTTATGGATTTATAAATGGACAAAGTTTGGCTACAATTCCCACTAAAAAAAAAAATTAACATGACTATATATTTTGAAAATCTAACTGTTGGATTGCATGTTCGTTATGTTTTTATCATGTATATCAAATTTCGTGCTAATCGGATATTATTTACTATTTAATCTATAAAATTATTTTTATGCATAATTTTAGAATACAAAAACTTGAAATTTAAATATTCGATTGATGACATATTTATTGATCTTTGATCTTCTTGAAATTTTGCAAGCATGGAGAATATAAGAATAAAATAAAATCCTATGCTAGATTTGTCAAAATCCACATCCAATATATTTAGTGGAGTTGTCGCCATTGGCTACAAAACTATGTTCGTTAGAGATAGTGTTGGAGAAATGTTGGGTCCGTTTGAGAACAACTTATTTAGCTGAAATTGAAATTTTTTTGCTGAAAGTGTAGAAAAAAAAGGGTTAAAAGTTAGCAGAATAGTACAATGACACCCATGAATATTACCAAAAGTGCAATGAGACCCATGAATAGTATTAAAAAGAAGCTAAAAACTAAATAAGCTAAAGGAAATAAGCTCATCCCAAACTCGTCTGTTATGTTCATAACATTTTTTCATAACAAATCTTAAGTGGAAGGTTGTTACTAGTGGGTAAAAAGTAATGTCATTGGTGGATTCAAATTAGAACTAGTAATAGCTTATTACCTAAAATTTGTTGTGAAAGTATTGTGAAAATGTTGTAAACATAGCACTTCTCATAGTGTTAAACTTGATATGGTATATTTTATTCTACTGACTTAACTGAAATAACATCAGGTATTGGCGGCTTTGGTTATAACCCCTGTTTAGAAAAAATTTTAAGATCACATAAAATATCATAACTTTTGCCACAACTGTTCACATAGTAGATTATGAGTGGTAGAGAAAAAGTGGCAGGTCTATGTGAAAGTGATAGACAGTTAATCACAGTCTATCCATAAGATTGTTATGGCAAAAGTTGTAGTGTATTATGTTGTATTAGAATTAAATCGGTTTAGATACTATATAGCATTGTTTTGCGTGGAATAACCTCACTGGAAAGATAGGTATATATAACTGACCCTGAATGTTTGGACAAACAACCATAACTGTTATAGCAAAGACAAACAATAATCATAACTGTTATAACAAGAAAGAGTACGTTCACAATATTTGCACAACAGATTTTTGGCGACAAGCTGTTGGTGTTTTTAACTTAGCTTGCCATTGACATCACTTTTTATCTATTAGTAATAACTTGCCACCTAAAATTTGTTGTAAAATGGTTGTTGATTTAAGTTACTCATAAAGAAACTAAACTTTACTTAAGAAATTACTGAAATATGGCAGCCATAAAAGGAAAACGAAAAAAAAGAAAAGAAAAGAAACAAGTCAGTTCACTGTTTCTAAAAGTCTTCTTGATCATGGATATCATGCCACGTACGTCAAGAGGCCTGGTAGAATTTTTTTTGAACAAAAAGTTGCTTAGATTGGGTAATAGCAGTTAAAATTGTCGAATAATTCTAGTATTACACACATGTTGTTGCAATTGTTTTTTTTGGTAAATTGTGATTGGTTGTTTGTCATTTTTATATAGACCCATCATTTTTTTTTCTACTACTTGTAATCAGCCACCTACGACAATTGTGACAAACGTTGTGTGAAAGTGTGTGGTCCTAAAATTATTCAAAATTACCTGCTCCACAAAGGGAGCGAGTCCCTTGGACTTAACTGTGAAATAGAACCAAGACATGCCTATCTTTATGCCGTTCTTTCCATTTTTATTAACCTATACAAATCCTAAATCAATCCCTAAGCTTTTACATCCCGTCAAAGACAAAGAAAGTAGTGAGAGCTAGAGAAGAAAATGGAAGATGAGAGCCATGGATATGGGTCACATGGACCCAGTGTAGGAAGCCCAGAAAGCCCACGTTTAAAGAACAGCACCAGTAGCAGCCACAACAAAGAGCAAGATCGCTTTCTCCCTATAGCAAATGTAGGCAGAATCATGAAAAAAGTGATTCCTGCCAATGGAAAAATCTCAAAGGATGCAAAAGAGACAGTTCAAGAATGCGTCTCCGAGTTCATTAGCTTTGTTACCGGAGAAGCATCTGATAAATGTCAAAGAGAAAAGCGGAAAACCATTAACGGTGACGATATCATTTGGGCTATCACAACCTTAGGATTCGAGGATTATGTGACACCTCTTAAAACATACCTCCAAAAATATAGAGAGATTGAAGGAGAGAAGCTTAACATTCCAAAGCAACAAAGATCTGAACAAAGGCTACATCAACATCAACATGAACAAGAACAAAATGTACCATACAATACTCTATATACTTCCACAAGTCTCATGCCTCAGCCATCTTTCATGGCAACTGATCAGCCATTCCCTTTGCCTTTCTCCCCAAATTCAATCCAAAAACAATTACAGCCACGGGACCAGATGGATTCAGTGGGGCATTGGTAAGAAAAAGAGATAAAAATTGATTCTTTCTTATTGTATGTATACTTCATTGCCTTTATTTCCTTTTTGGCTAGGATTTTAATGTTACTTAATGTAATTCATATATTTATTGATTATTTATTGTAATGTAATGTTAGTATAAATATGAACACTTTGGCTCAGTGTTCTTTGGTTCACTAGAAAGTATAAATATTTATTGATTATTTGTATCAGATTTGTTAAATGCAAAGAGATGTAGTGATGTTTACTTCTTCGTTTTTACAGATAACCTAGTTTACTGAAAGGTTGGCCAATTTTTTTTTTTAAAAACTTCCATTGGTACTTAAAATAACATCATCAAATCAGAACGTTCTTCATAAACGAAGAAGAAGAAATTATATTAAACTTAATAAATCTTGGTAGATGTAAAAATAATATTAAACTTCTGTCCCCTCTGCTTATCCATGGATCATGTAAAAAGCCCACTGTTTATCGGAATCAAGATGAACCTGGGCTCGGCTCACTATAGACTTAAGGATTTTAAACTTTGAGTTTCCATCCAATTTAACAGCAAGCTTAATGTCGGGATGCAAAGTGTTACAAGGTTCATAGTTTAGGGTGCCAAACATATATTGGAAAAGTTTAAGGTGCAAAATGTAATTTAAAGTATAATTTAGGGTGGTAAAATGTAATTTCTCTAAGGAATAATATATATGCGGTCAATTTTTATTAGTTTATATCTAACCAAAACTTTTGGGACTAAGAATTGGTTTTGTTGATTGAAATCGATTTTTGTGATTAAAAAAAGAAAAAAAAGAAAAGAAAAGATATTAAGTGGAGAAGTATATATGTGATATATATATATATATATAGGTTTAAGGTGTGTTGTTTTGGTAACTATTATGTTCTTAGAGCGTTACCATCAAGCTCAGTGCATTTTTAGTCGAATTGACCTCAAAAACTCCACTTTTGTTATTCTAGTTAATCTAGTATTTATATCAATTCCATCTAAATATGATTTTTTTTTTTCCTTTCAAAAAATCAACTCAAGCAACCCAAGCAACCATCGAAAGCCACAGTAAGTAACCACCACAATCCACAAATCAATCACTACACCCACCGAAAGTAATCATTGCACAAATTAATCAACCCAAACCAAACAAAAACAACTATAAATAACAATCGCAAAAATCCACCTAAACCCACAAAAATAAACCACTTGAACCCAAATCCACCATCTTAAAAAATCAACACAAGCTTATCTTCAATCTGTGAACTGGTGGTGCCAAGTGGAGTTGGTGGTGGTAACGTTAAGGGAGAGAGGTGTGGCTTCCGCAAGCTTCGCCAATAGCTCCACCACCACCAGATCATTGAACCAAATCAAAGCACCACTAGATCATTCGATGCACCAACACAAGACCACTAGAAATTATGTAGATTAGTTCTTGAGAGATAGAAAAACATAGAGTCTATACGTGCAAGTTAGATTTGAACTTATATGGGAGAGTAAATAAGCTATCTAACAGTAGATCTTGATGAGAAAGCTCATGAGTGACAAAAATGCAAGCTTTGACATCATAATGTCTGGAGAAGAAGAAAGTGATTGCAAGAATGTAAAGTGGACACAAGATGTACGTGGAAAACCCTAGGAAAGGGATGAAAAACCATGGTTTGAGCAAGAAAGAATCATTCTTGCTCTATTCAGCTTTGTATTGTATGGAAAAAGAGGTAACTCTTGTACAATAAGGATGTTCTTCCTCAAAAGAGAAACCTTGTTCTTCCTCAAAAGAGAAACCTTGTTCTTCCTCCAGCCATATCGACACTATCCCATGCCTTGGCTAGTGTACTGTACATTAGCCCCCTGACTATCAATGGCGCTTAATGGCTAAGGCCTTTAATAGTCACATCGTTTCAGGCATTAACAATTAAGCAATCATACCTTGTGAAATTTGAACATGGACACGTGGCCTGTAGGGGTGCTTCTAGCCGTTTTGGCGTCTCTTCGTTTCCCGCGTTTTGGTAAATAGACATTACTCCTCATAAATGTCGTGTCTCTTCACTTAACTGTAGTTAGTGATTTAAAAAGGAAGGATCTCTTCTTCATTCTTCATTCCTTCTGTATCTTCCTACCTTTCTCAGAGAAAACCTTAATCTGAACAAAATGTCAAACCTCTCTTCCGCTGGTTCTAACTACCCAAAGCACACTTCAAGTTCCTTTAAGCATGCTCCGGGCTCCCCAAGTAACAACATTCCCTCACTACCACCAAGTCCTGCACATCCTCCTCTCCCTTTCTCGATATTCCCTCTGCCTCCCCAAATCTTCATTCCGGAGGAGGTTCATCCTTTGGACTGGAGCGAGTATGAAGGGGAAGATTCTGAAGAGCTTCGGCTACAGGCTAAAGAAGAAGCTGAAGAGGCAGAGTACAATGCCTTCATGGCGTCTCTCTTTAGGCGCAGGAGAAGGTGCAGGCCTTCTCAGTAAGGCTCTGAGTCTAGCACCTCAAGTCCCTCTGACTCAGAGAAGTTATATTCCTCTGATAGCTCTGATTCAAGGGATGATGAAGGTGAGGAGGAGGAGGAAGAAGAGGATGAAGAGGATGAGGAGGAGATGGAGTATCTGGCTCCAGATTATTCTCAAGAGGACTCTGGGGATGACTCAGATGCTTATGTGCCTCGGTCTCCTTGATCTGCTCGCCATTAATCTTGCAGCTTTTTTTTTTAATTTTAATTTTTTTTATATGTAAGCCATATTATTGGCCTAGGTTGTAGGATGTTTAGTTTTCTTTTTAAAATAGTTAGTATTTTATTTTGTTAGTATTTTTGTTTTTACATAGGAAAAGGGTGATAGGCCATAAGGGCCAAATCATGTAAATCTTCCTTTCCAATTTTGTAATATTTAAACACAAAACATATATGGAAAAGTAGTTTGCTTTCATTATGTATTATAAACCATATGTTTATATCTATGTTATGCCTTTTTTTTTTTTTTTTAAACAATATCCCTGCCTAAAGGCATAAAATGTAAACATATCAGTTAAACAAAATGAAACAAAGTAAAGCTGAACCTGTTGGTGAGGAGTCACGCCTTTTCACTTTGTCTGTGAAGGTAGTTTTCTTGATTTTCTCCCCATCAACTCCTACATTGTCAGAGATTTAGTCTTCCCCCTTGCTGACACGTGTCAATTTTAAAAAGATACCTCATTTTTTGAATGATCTCTTTTTAGAGGGAAAAGAATAACTACCCAAAGTATAAAAGGAAAGGAAATATTTTCTTCCCTCATTTCTCTCATCTTTTCCTTATCTTCTTCTTCTTCTTCAACCCGAAACTCAGAATCCTTTCCAAACACAAAACCATGGGTGTCAAACGTGGTCTGAGATTTAGTTTTGCAAAATTTTCAAAACCTTCATCCTCAAAAATTAATAGGCCGTTGCTAGGGGGAGATGAAAATCCTTTCACAGAGAAGCAATGGACTATTCCTCCATTCTTTGAAGATTATCTGTTTGAAAAAAGTATTGATTGGGACCCAGTTCCTTGTTTTGAAGATCCTCCTTACACAGCATATGGAGAGCCTGATGATCTTTTGACAATGGATTTGGATTTGAAGCACATTCCCAGACTTGGCACTTTTAAAGGAGATTTTGCTCCTTCCGTAGATGTGGTCTTCAAATCTTACACTTCTGTTTCCAGAGGTTGGAGGAGTTAGTGTCAAAGAGTGTTGGCTCATCCTCCCTTCATGGACATTCTACAAAAATCCACTACTCACACCTTCTTCACAGGGTGTCAAGAAGTCTCTCCTTCTCTAGAGGATGTCTATGAGATATTGAGACTTCCCCTGTTTAGAGATGGTGAAGTGGTTAACATTTCTTTGTCTCCTGATGAAGCTAAAGTTGTGAAATTCCTTGAAGATGCAGTGAAGAAGACCTTAAAGAAGACAGTTTTGAAGGCAGCAAGAAAAGGGAAAGCCCCCAGTGAGGAAGTACCAGAAGACATCAGTGTTGGTGGGGACAAAGGCTCTAGAGCCAACTTTTGGGGGTGTATCAGGTACTTTTGGAGGGAGTATGCTGATGGCGTGGATGAGGAAGCCAATGCAAATTCTTTAAAGGAGGGCATTGACTTTGTTGTAGGACAAGGTAACTCAAGCCCTTATGAACTTGAAGCTTTTATTCCTTTCTTGCTATCTTTCCATCTGTTTGAGGGATATCCTCATGAGAAAATTTTAAGTAGGCATATCCCTCTAGATGTTAAATTAGTTAAAGGACATTCCTTTCCCTTTGCTCCCTACTTTTTAGGAACTTTGTATTCTCATCTAGATCATTCCTTTCCCTTTGCTCCCTACTTTGTAGGAACTCTGTATTCTCATCTAGATCATTTTACTCTTGACTTGCAATGCTCATGGGGTAGATTTCAAGTAGAAACTTTTGTACCCGTTGCATTTTTACAAATATGGTTGTGAGAACACTTTAGGAACAATGCATTTGTCCCTGAAGTTTTAAGCTTTTATAAAACCAGTCTGCCATTACCCCAAGGACTGCCATGCTCTTGGCGTTGGAATAAGGTGGTAGTGTCTTTAGACAGTTTTCTTAGCAAAGTGTTGGATGACCCTATTGATTGGACAGCCAGACCCCACTCTGCCTTGAAGGGTAGGCTTCCTTCACTATTCACTTCTCTAGAAAGTGTCCATTGTTTGTTTGTTTAGACCCCTTAAACCAAATTGTTTAACCTAATATATTAGCCAAGTGATTACTTAGATTAATTATTCAGATCTAGGGTAAACAATAATAAATCATATCATGCATAACAGCAGAAAAGTAAATAATACCACGATATGATGACCTAGGAAAACCGATGAAACAAACAGTTTCAAGGTAAAAACCTGAGGAGGATTTAACCTAGCTATCCTCAAGGTAAAGCAAATCCACTATAAGAGAATCGAAAATTTTACAATCAGATTTAACCCTAAATTTATTGCTACCTCAAGTAGTAACTTACTAACACGACCACGTGCAAGCTCCGAATCCACAGACTCCTTCTCTTCTTGGACTTACTGGAACACGAGCACCCACGCTTGTGACTTTGAGATCCCACTCAAAGGTTTCAGATCACTTTCAGTTGTTGATCTTTGTAGCAGCAACTAGGTTCTACCACCGCTTGATTGTAGATCTTGCTCCAGTAGACGCTTGTGTAGTTAGAAGGTACAAAACCTCTCAGATCTCACAAAGAGTAACACACAAGTCTTCCAAAAGTCTGAAAAACGTAGCCCGGGTTTCCTTTTTATATTTGGACAAGTTAGATTGAAACCCTAAACGTTTTCGTGGGCTTGGGCCTAGTTTAAAAATTATGCAGAATTTGATTTTTATGATTCTTGATCGATCGGGCCTAATTCTTGATCGATCGAGCTTGGCAAATTCTGACTCTTCTTTTCTGTAGTTATCTCAAACTTGAAGCTTGAAACTTACACCTTTGAGCAATGCCTAACACATAGACTAGACATATTTTGTTCTCGGTTTGCCAACACATACAAAATATAATTTTAAACATTTAATCCTAAATTTTTAGAACCTAACATCCATGTTTCTCGCTATAGGGATACTCCTTGGTCTGAAGAAGACCTTTCTTTTGTTGCCTGTGCCTTCCCTTCTCATCTCTAGGCACGTTTTCAAGAAGAATATGAAACCCAAGCTTACAATCCCCATAGGTTTGCCTGCCAATTTGGTTTTAACCAAGGTGCATTGGGGCACTTTTCTACTTTAGCCTTGCCTGCTGTAGTGGCCTCCTTAGGCTTTAAAAGGGAAAATCTCATCAAGATATTGGTATCGGGTTCCAAAATCCCTTTTACTTCCCCCTCTGGAGCTGGACTACCTTCACCCAGGTTCAAGTCATGGTGGTCTGACATTAGGGAATGTGTTAGGAATTTTGGAGAGAATGGGGCCCAACAGGTGGATGTCCCACCTGTCTTTCAGGGTGATTTGACTTTGAAACTCCCTACTAAAGCCAAACTTTCAGGCACCAGGAGGAAGAAAAATGTAAAAGTTTCTTCTGTAAAGAAACCTAAGGTACACATTTTCTTTTCCATGATGACTTTGTTCTTGTAATGTTTTCTCTTAATCAATGGTGTAGGTAACTTCCTTTTTCCTTTTCTCCCTTTTGACCTTTGACAGGTTACAGAATCTATTCCTCAGACTCAAACCAAAACGAAAGTCATTCCTTCAACATAAGAGGCTTCTGTGCAGGAAATGACTTCTGATGAGGAAAGAGAATCCAATGCTCAAAGGGAGGATTCAAATCGGATGTATGCCAAAAATCCTTAGGAGAAAGAAGACCTTATGGAAGCTACTTCCAAGGACCAAGAGAGTGAAAGCACCAAGATAGACTCTGATCCACTACTCTCATTGCTTTCTCCTAATTTGAGAGCAACATGTTCTCAACTGCTTTCAAAATATCCTGAGATGATAAAGGAAACTGACAAATGGACACTGTCTCTTAGGGGTTTTCTTTTGGGGAAAATTGGGTTTGTAGTGTCCCAATTGCAGTCAAAAGGCAAAGAGGATTGTCTGACTCTTCCCGTTAATGACTTCCTTTCCACATTGAGTGAGGCCGAGGGCTTAAGTTTCAATGTCGGCTGGTTAAATAGCCGTGTCATTGCATTGAGGGACTTAAAGAAGGCAGGACCCTCTGTTCATGCTTCCTTGTATTCACTCCGTGAGTTGAGAGCTAAAGAAAGCTCTTGTATCAACAAAGTGAAGGAGATAGAGTCAGCTTTAGAGGTACATAGCTCTTCAATCACTTAGCTCCAAGAATCTATTAACAAACTTCAAGTGGAATTAACATCCAATCAAGAAGCCAGTTCTGCCCTTTAGACTCAATTAGAAGGTGCCACAGCAGAACGAAGTTCTTTGAGAAAAGAAATTGAAAAGTTGGAAGGCGAGTTAGGAGCTCTGAGCCATCTAGACTTCTCTCTTGAAAACATTAGTTCTCTCACAAACATTATTTAGTTTTCAAGTTGTAATATTTTATGGTCATGAAAGACCACATGATTTTATTATAAACTCTACTATGCTTTATTCAGTTAGAATATTGAACTTTGCATGCATATCATGAAAAGTAGAATATGGGATAACTGAGTTGAAAATACTTTGTTTATAATGATATAGATATTGCGGAACATAACATTAATTTGACATCCTGGAAACAAAAAAATATTTTTAAAAGACTAAGCATGGTATTTCTTAAGGTGAGCTCCGCGAATGGGGCTATAGGCCTTTATATTTGCCTGATCTTTCAACCAATAATGTCCAATTTAATGTGCTTCTTCCACTATGTAAGATCCTTCCCACTTTGGGGAAAACTTGTGCTTGATAGCTCCAGCTGTTGACACCCCATTTTGCAACCCGTATTTAACCTTACATGGAGGGTAAAATGGTAATTTCACCTTGGAAATATGCATCATGATTCTGATCACTAGATCCTTAATCTCATTTCACTAAAATGATCTTGATGTTGTAACGATCAAATCGACTGGTCATAAGCCCTAATCGGACTATCAGATTGAAAGTTATCATCAAATCAAGTTCTAATAGCCGAGATGCATTATTACAAATTGAGTCCGATTATATATGATTATGAACAATTGATTTCAATTGGTTATAAGTATAATCAATTTGAGAACGATGATGTGTCATAATTTGATTGGTCAGGATTACATTTTATGATAGGGTTGCATACACCTAATTAACTAGATAGTTAAACATTAATTATTCAATGAGTAATTTGTGCAATTATCTTTTAATTAAAGTAAATTTGGAACCAATTAAGTCTGAAATAGGAGTGATTGGAGCCATTTAAGGTTAATTGGGAACTAATTTGGAACCTATTAATGTTAATTGTGCTGAAATCATTTTCTAATAAATGACCTCTGCTCACCATTTCATCGATATCTCTCAGAATATTTTGAATCTGTGAATGAGATTAATTTTTACAGAAACTAGACATCCGGGGCTTCAATTTGAGTACAAGAATGAGACAATTTCGATCAGAATTGAGTCAGATATGATTTTTCAAAATTGGCTCTACAGGCTGTTACAGCAGCTACGGGAAAACTAAAATTTGCTTGCTCCTCACTCTCATCAATCTCCACATTTAATGCACCAAATTTCCCCAAAGGCTAAAATAAGGTCTAGGTTCATGATTCTTTGTCAACCCTCATTAAATGACCTTCCATTCATATTTCCTCCACCACTACTATATAAACCCCTCATCTCTTTCATTCCAAGACACAAAAAACCCCATCTCTTCCCTCTCTTGAGTTCTAGTGAAATTGAGTAGTCTTGTCATATCTTGGTCTTCCTAAGACTCAAGGTATTGAGTGAGACTCACTCTTCCTCTCCTAACTCTTCTTTTCCTCCACTATTAGAACCTCTACCAAGAGTCTCCTCCTGCACCATATGGATCTTGCATGAAGGTATAATCCCTTTCCCTAACTTGTTTTTTGTGCTGCCATGATGAGAATTTAGGATTAAAGCATGATAGTAACTATTTAATTCTCTTGAATATGTTTGAATGTTCTTAAATGTTCTTATGTGTTCTTCATATGTTCTTGGTTGTTCATCATATGTTCATGCATAACACTAGTTTCGATCTTAAATCCACATAAAAAAACATGAAAAAGATGTTTGTTTAATAATTCTTTTAAATTCTTGAATCTAGGATATCACCATCCACACACATTCACTAGAGTTTATTTTTCAATCCAAATGTCATGTTTAATAAATTGAATTAGGGTTTATCACATGCACACACATTAAATTCAACATGCAAATTGATTGATAACGTATTAGATGATGTGATATGAATGTTGGCCACCATAATCTAGAAGACCGGTTTCACCGGGCAAGGTGGGTGCCTAACACCTTCCCACCTTGTAACATAGCCTCCAAGTTTAGATCAAGGGTTGATAGACCAATGTTTATCCTTGTAATTTTCAATTTTTAGATTGTATCTAGGACCAAAGCCATATAATTTTCCTATGATCAATGTAAATTCAATTTCAAATTAATAAAATGAGGAATTTTTCAATTACGGTTTTTTTTTTTTTTTTCCAATAATTAAATAAGTGGCGACTCCATTGTAAAACTTTAATCTAAAGGGAAAAATATAACTAGTCGAACCTCCATTTTGAGAGACAATAACACGACTCCACCCATTTACATGGGTTTGGCCCAACATTCCATAAAAACGGGCCGGGGGCGCGGTCTCTTACAGTGGCGACTCCACTGGGGATGTGAGGGCTAAGCTTCAAATTAGATTATGGTGGCCAACTATGTCATTGTTTGTTTATTACTTTTTTGTATATAATATGTCTAATATGTCATTATATTTCATGTCATGCATCATTTGCTTGAATAAAATTTATTTTATTTGTGTGCAAGCCCGAAAGCCCAGTAGTATTAGCCGTGGATTGTGGTCTTCTTGAGACTCACATACCCAGGGGTGAACCTACCACCCACCGCGACAAGGATCATCATGGTTATGCCATGGTGGTTCATAGGGACAAACTGTACTGTTCGGACCAACGCGGCGCTCCTGGCGTCACAAGTTGGGAGGTACGACGTCCTAGCTTTTGGAGACCTTTAACCTACCTTCTACCCATGTTGTAATGACCCATAGAACCTACCTTTAGGTCAGTCCATGTAAATTGCATTGCATTACACATATGTATGGACGTTGTTTGAACCATGATGGGCTCAAGCGATGACTCAAGTCCAACGCTTGAGCCCATCATAATTGTTTGAACCTTGTATGCTATGAATGAACTCAAGCCCAAAGGCCTGTGATTGAACTCTGCTTTGTATGGAAACCGAAAATTGTTTCTTGAATCATTCTAAGCCCACCACTTGAGCCCATCAAAGGTGTATACGCATGATCAACATCAAAGGCCAAAAGCTCACAAGATGCATGCCTTCCAAGTGCAAGCCCAAGCCATTTCATCATAATCAAGGTTCAAGCCCACCAAGCCTCAAGCATCCTAAATGGATCAAGAAGAAGTAAGTGGCCCAACTTTGCCTCACTCCACATTTGGTTTACAACATCATGGTAAAGCTTAAAGTTTGTTTGTTTATTCCATGTTTCTTTGAATTCTAAAAATCCATATAGCATTTGATGTACTTTGTTCATGTATATATTTAAAAAAAAAAATCAAGATTCCCAAATCTTCCAAAAAAAAAATTCAAATGGGAAAGTGTTTGGACTAAGGGCATTGAGCCCTTAAGTCATTTAAAAAAAAAAATTCTTTGAACTAGGGGCATTGGACTTCCTAGTGACCTTTTCAAAAAAGGCCCATTTTTTTCTTTCAAAGATTTCAAGATTCTTTAAAGTCTTCTTTTCAAAATGGTACATGAGGATCCCTTGGACAAAACTTTTTCTAAATTGTGGTGTTTAAAGGCTTGAACAATCAACTTGTACTGAGAAAGGATTAATTTCATTTGATCCGTGTAAACACTTTTGCTAAATTACTTTGAATAAAAGAAGAAATGGTTTTACAAGGCAATCAAAGAAAATCTATCCATCAGAAAATTCAAAAATCTCATGCATTCATTCCAAATTTCTGAAAACTTTTGTCTCTAATAGAGCATTCATACTTTTTCTTTTAAGAGGAATTTATTAAAAGAGCTCAAGTCACTGTGCCTACAAGCAAGCATTGCTAGGGATAGGAGGCCGTCTTTGGTAAAACAAGATTATACCTTAATACCTAGAATGATCATTATCCATTGCTAGCCCATTTGAGTCTTTAAACACTTAGCCTCTTTTTCGCATGAACCCATAAAATCTAAACCTAGGGTGGGAAAATTCAAAGTATGCATGCTTAAATCTCTTGTTGAGGATGAGTTGACCTTGTAACTTTGAAGCTAATTGATAAACCTCTCCTAGAAGACATGAAAGACAAGTAGAGAATTCATTAAGCTAAAGATAAGAGATCAACAAAGAAAGATGAGCTTTCACTCAATCAAGGAAAGAGAAATGAAATTCCATCAATGTGAGAGAAAGCAAAATGTGCATCAAGTTTGAAGAACCTAAAATTCATCATGCCAAGAGGAATACAAGATTCATCTAAAAGAGATTTCATCAAAAAAGGAAAGGTTCATCAAGCACAGAAAGGTGCAAGTGCATCGAGGCAAGAAAGAAGTCTAGAGAGTGAATCAAAATGACCAAAAATCATTAAGCTGAGAAAAATAAGGAGGGCAAAAGGCCCCCAAAAGTTCATTCAATCAAGAGATGAAAGACCAAAAAAAAAGAAAGAAAGAAAAGAAGCCTGCTATGTTAAAAACACAAAAGGGCGGTCTAGGCAAAAGTTAGGGCAAAAAAAAAAAAAAAAAGAAGCCCGCTAGGCTAAAAACCCAAAAGGGTGGTCTAGGCAAAAGCTAGGGCCAAAAAAAAAAAAAAAAAAAAAAAAAAGAAGCCCGCTAGGCTGAAAACCCAAAAGGGCGGTCTAGGCAAAAGTTAGGGCCAAAGAAAAGAAGAAGAAGAAAAGAAAAACTCTACCAAGTTGGAAACTTGAGGATGCAACCTAAAAAGAGAAGAATTTTATAAGATTAAAGTCTAGAGGTATGATTCAAGATAAATGAGCATAAAAACAAATGTTGATACAAGTGAGCAATGAAGACTAGTGAGAAGATGACAAAGAAGAAATGGGAAAACTCCTCCAATACTTGATTTTTGAGTAATGCATACTTGGGGGAACATCATAGGGAATTTCGAGCCTTTTTATATCATTCATTTCATAACCTAAACCCAACCTACATTACAACCCATGAATAAGACCTCCTTGAAGTCTTGCTAATTATAGGCACATCTTAAACTCTAATAATATTTTTCTTTTGAATTAAAAAGGAAAAATGCTTAAAATTGTCAAACCCCACAGGATGATATGTTCGAGGACAAAATTTCTCAAACTCTCAAATCCTCAAAATGACTCAAAAGAACTTCCAAACCTGGAGCACTCTCCTTGTTTGCACCCAACAATGTGATTCATAAACATTATCACATTTCATTTATTGATTGCCTTTGGAGACTTAATCTGACGATGTTCAAATGGATGAAGCAAATTTGATTACAAGAATTTAATGATCTTGATCCTTCCTAATCAAAGAGATTTGTTTGATTCTTAAACATTTTGATTTGCTAAAATGGTTGTTCAAAAAAAAAAAAAAACATTTTTTTTCCCAGTTCTCTTGAACTACATCTTGACCTGATCCTCTATGACAGAGGTACGTAGGCAGCCTTGCAGAGGCCCGGTCCCATTCACCCAAACAACCTTCGAGAACAAAGTCAAAACAATGTGACAAAATTGTTTGGGTGCATGTTAGGTTAAGCCCATTTGTTTGCATTAAGCATGTTTAAACTTGGAGCGTTAGCCTATTTATATTGTGTGCAAGTTTTCACGATAATTGGTTTCTAACAAGCTAGAGAAAGAAAGCCTTTTTGTAGGAACCAAGGATGGTGGACCATGATCTTCTTTCATGTTCCCCAATGGCCACCACATCAAATGAACTAAGCATTCATTGAAGTATGGAATATGTCCCAAACTAGGGGCATTGGGTAAGTACTTCCAATTCATTTCAATGAATAAATCCATTGCTAAATTGAAATTATCTTTTTACAGGAATTAAGCAAGGACTTAGCAATCCGCATCAACTTCCAGCCAAAGTTATTCTCATTCAAAGGATAGGTTTTTCAACCAAAAAAAAAAAAAAAAAAAAAATATTATGAATAAATCATCATCACCTTTACTCCATCTTTATCTTCATCTTCCTCACTTTTTGATAATGAACAAATCTTCATATTTCAAAAAACAAAAAGAAAAAAAAAAAAGAAGAAGGAAATTTTCAAAAAGGGCCTTGGGACTAGAGGCATTGGGCTCATACTTCTTAGGTTGCTTTAAAAAAAAAATCAATAAAAAAAAAAAAAATTCAAAAATTCCAAATTTTTCAAAAAAAATTTGTCAATCAAAAATTTCAATTCCTTCAAAAAAATTCAAGTTTTCCAAAATTTTCAAATTAAAAAAAAAAAAAATTCAAAAGTCCCAAAAAAAAATCTTCATTAAATTCTTCTTCAGGAACAGAAAGCTATGATCCTCTTCCATATTCTCCAGTGGTGCAACATTAAGTCAATTGTCCACCCTCAGCATTCATCGAAGCATGGAATATGTCCCAAACTAGGGGCATTCACTAGGTATGCCAAATTCTTTTCAATGAATAACTCTGTTACTAATTGAAAATATTTATTTTGCAGGTATTAGGGTAAAAGGTCCATGCACATCAGCATGAATAATACCTTCCAAAAAATCCTAAGTCCTCTGACAACATGAGCCAGGATCAGCCAAAGCCCAAAAAACCCTTGGTCTTCTGAAAACATGAGCCAAGATCCAGAACCTTTGGTCCTCTGAAAATATGAGCCAAAGCCCAAAAACCCTTGGTCCTCTGAAAACATGAGCCAAGATCCAGAACCTTTGGTCCTCTGAAAACATGAGCCAAAGCCCAAAAATCCTAGGTCCTCTGAAAACATGAGCCAGGATCTAGAAACCCTTGGTCCTCTGAAAAAATGAGCCAAGATCCCAAACCTTTGGTTCGATGAAAACATGAGCCAAAGCCCAAAAATCCTAGGTCCTCTGAAAACATGAGCCAGAATCCAGAACCTTTGGTCCTTTGAAAATATGAGCCAAAGCCCAAAAAACCCTTGGTCCTCTGAAAACATGAGCCAAGATCCAGAACCTTTGGTCCTCTAAAAACATAAGCCAAAGCCAAAAAATCCTAGGTCCTCTGAAAACATGAGCTAGGATCTAGAAACCTTTGGTCCTCTGAAAACATAAGCCAAGATCCCAAACCATTGGTCCTCTGAAAACATGAGCTAAAGCCCAAAAATCCTAGGTCCTTTGAAAACATGAGCCAGGATCCAGAAACCCTTGGTCCTCTAAAAACATGAGCCAGGATCCAAAAACCCTTGGTCCTCTGAAAACATGAGCCAAGATCCAGAACCTTTGGTCCTCTGAAAACATAAGCCAAAGCCAAAAAATCCTAGGTCCTCTGAAAACATGAGCCAGGATCTAGAAACCTTTGGTCCTCTGAAAACATGAGCCAAGATCCCAAACCTTTGGTCCTCTGAAAACATGAGCCAAAGCCCAAAAAACCCTTGGTCCTCTGAAAACATGAGCTAAGATCCAGAACTTTTGGTCCTTTGAAAACATGAGCCAAAGCCCAAAAATCCTAGGTCCTCTGAAAACATGAGCTAGGATCCAGAAACCCTTGGTCCTCTGAAAATATAAGCCAAGATCCCAAACCTTTGGTCCTCTAAAAACATGAGCTAAAACCCAAAAATCCTAGGTCCTCTGAAAACATGAACCAGGATCCGGAAACCCTTGGTCCTCTAAAAACATGAGCCAAGATCCAAAAACCCTTGGTCCTCTGAAAACATGAGCCAGGATCCAGAACCTTTGATCCTTTGAAAACATGAGCCAAAGCCCAAAAAACCCTTGGTCCTCTGAAAACATGAGCTAGGATTCAAAACCTTTGGTCCTCTGAAAACATGAGCCAAAGCCTAAAAAAACCTTGGTCCTCTGAAAAGCATGAGCTAAGATCCAAAAATCCTAGGTCCTCTGAAAACATGAGCCAAGATCCAGAACCTTTGGTCCTCTGAAAATATGAGCTAAAGCCCAAAAAAACCCTTGGTCGTCTGAAAATATGAGCCAAGATCCAAAAATCTTAGGTCTTCTGAAAAACATGAGCTAAGATCAAAAAATCCTAGGTCCTCTGAAACATGAGCCAGGATCCAGAACCTTTGGTCCTCAGAAACACATGACTAGAATCTCCATATATTCTTGACCTCAGGTAAGCATGTCTTGTACTCATTCAAAAAAAAAAAAAAAAAATTTGCATGCATGAACTACGTTTAGACCTAATCCCCCCACCAAGAGGTACGTAGGCAATCTCCCATGAGATTCAGTCCACATTTTGATCCATTACATGACCATCTGCACCACGGTTAACTACTGATTGCAAAGTTAGGTGTCTCTTTCATACATTGACATTCGCTTTTCAAGCTCTGCCAATGAGGGGCATTTTGTTGACATCCTATTTTGCAACCCACATTTAACCTCACATGGAAGGTAAAAGGGTAATTTCACCTTGGAAATATGTATCTTGATTCTGATCATTAGATCCTTAATCTCATTTCACCAAAATGATCTTGATATTGTAACGATCAAATCGACTGGTCATAAGCCCGAATCGGACCACCAGATTGAAAGTTATCATCAAATCAAGTTTTAATGGCTGAGATGCACCATCACAAATTGAGTCCGACTATATGTGATTATGAACAATTGATTTCAATTGGTTATAAGTATAATCAATTTGAGATCAATGATGTGTCATAATTTGATTGGTTAGGACTACATTATATGGTAGGGTTGCACACACCTAATTAACTAGATAGTTAAACATTAATTATTCAATGAGTAATTTGTGAAATTATCTTTTAATTAGAGTAAATTTGGAACTAATTAAGTTTGAAATGGGGGTGATTGGAGCCATTTAATGTTAATTGGGAGCTAATTTGGGACCTATTAATGTTAATTGTGCTGAAACCATTTTTTAACAAATGATCTCTGCTCACCATTTCATCGATATTTCTCAGAATATTTTGAATCTGTAAATGAAGTTAATTTTTCCAGAAATTAGACATCCGGGGCTTCAATTTGAGCACAAGAATGAGACAATTCCAATCAGAATTGAGTCAGATATGATTTGTTGAAGTTGGCTCTGCAGGCTGTTATAGCAGCTACTGGAAAACCGAACTTTGCTTGCTCCTCACTCTTATCAATCTCCACATTTAATGCACCAGATTTCCCCAAAGGCTAAAATGAGGTCTAGGTTCATGATTCTTTGTCAACCCTCATTAAATGGCATTCCATTCATATTTCCTCCACCACTACTATATAAACCCCCCCTCTCCTTCATTCCAAGACACAAAAAAAAAACCTCCTCTCTTCCCTTCTCTTGAGTTCTAGGGAAGTTGAGTAGTCTTGTCATATCTTGGTCTTCCTGAGAGTTAAGGTATTGAGTGAGACTTACTCTTCCTCTCCTAACTCTTCTTTTCCTCCACCCTTAGAACCTCTACCAAGAGTCTCCTCCTCCACCATATGGATCTTACATGAAGGTATAATCCCTTTCCTTAATTTGTTTTTTGTGTTGCCATGATGAGAATTTAGGATTAAAGCATGATAGTAATCATTTAAATTCCCTTGAATATGTTCGAATGTTCTTAAATGTTCTTATGTGTTCATCACATGTTCTTGGTTGTTCATCACATGCTCATGCATAACACTAGTTTTAATCTTAAATCTACATCAAAAATATGAAAAATATGTTTGTTTCATAATTCTTTCAAATCCTTGAATTTAGGATATCCCCATCCACACACATTCATTAGAATTTATTTTTCAATCCAAATGCAATGCTTAATAAATTGAATTAGGGTTCATCACATACACACACATTAAATTCAACATGCAAATTGATTAACATATTGGATGATGTGATATGAATGTTGGCCACTATAGTCTAGAAGACCAGTTTCACCGGGCAAGGTGGGTGCCTAACACCTTCCCACCTTGTAACATAGCCTCCGAGTTTAGATTAAGAGTTAATAGATCAAATGCTTATCCATGTAATTTTTTATTTTTAGATTGTAATTAGGAAACAAAGCCATGTACTTTATCTTCGATTGTATCCAGGACCAAAGTCATGTGATTTTCCTATGATCAGTGTAAATTCAATTACAAATTAATAAATGAGGAATTTTTTAACTTTGGTTTTCTTATTTATTCCAATAATTAAATAAGTGGCGACTCCATTGTAAAACCCTTAATCTAAAGGGGAAAATATAACTAGTCGAACCTCTATTTTGAGAGGCAATAACACGACTCCACCCATTCATGTGGGTTTGGCCTAACATCCCATAAAAACGGGCCGGGGGCGCGGTCTCTCACACCGGCCACCCCTCATACATGAGGAGCAATTTTTCAAACAAGTTCCCCCACTTGAAACCTTCTTTCTTTAACTTGGCCTTCATACCTAGCCTTCATGTTGGCCTGGTAAAGGCGGTTATGAGAGGCAGCATTATTGCACTTTTCTTCAATAATTTCCAAAACAGCTTCTCTAGGTACTCCTGAAATCTTTGCTAGCTTCACTGCTAGTCTTATCAAATCTATTGGGATGACAACCTCCGTGCCATAGACTAGAAAAAAGGGTGAAGCTCTTGTAGCTTATGATTTGGCTGTCCCATGAGCCCATAGAGCTATAAGAAGCTCTTCTCTTCATCCTTTTTCATTCTCCTTAGTCGTTTTTCCCAATATTTTCAACAGTCTTTTGATGGAAGCCTTAGCTTGACTATTTCCTTTGGGATAATAAGGTGTTGATGTCGTGTGGGAGATGGAGTACCATTCTGTTAAACGGCGTACATCCTTATTCAGGAATGGTGTGCCATTGTCTAAATAATTTTGCTTGGTACCCCAAAATGACATACTATATTCTCTTTCAAGAAATTAGCCACTGAGCTATCTGTTACTTTCTTCATGACCACAGCTTCCACCCACTTCGTAAATAGCTCAGTAGCTACCAATATCCATGTACATCCTTTAGAAGGGGGATTTATAGGACCTATGAAGTCTAGCCCCTAGCTGTGGAAAGGATATGGAGCCACAGTTGGATGGAGACTTTGATGGCTAGTGTGTATTTCATCTCCTTGCCTTTGACATTCTTGACATTTCTTGGCGAAGTCTTAGGCATCTCTCTGCATTGTAGGCTAGTAGTATCCCTGGTGTACAACCATTTGCCACAGCCTTCTCCCACTTGGGTGTCCTGCTGGTTCCCCTTCATGCAAATCTGAGAGAACGCCATTGGCTTCTTTAATGGGAATACATACCATCCATATTTCTTGGAAGTTTCTTTTGAATAATTTCCCCTATACTACTTTGAATCTTGTCACATATCTCTTCAATTTTTCTCTTTTCAATCAATCAACAGGTAGTACACCT
This sequence comes from Quercus tomentella, assembly GCA_028535165.1. Classification (NCBI taxonomy): domain Eukaryota; kingdom Viridiplantae; phylum Streptophyta; class Magnoliopsida; order Fagales; family Fagaceae; genus Quercus; species Quercus tomentella. Next base: position 18,181,963 of record JAPQVY010000122.1, read on the forward strand.
TGTGAAAGGTATCGCAAGTATGGATCTTGCGAATCTTCTTTTGGTATCTCACCATTCAGTACTTTTGCTTGATTTGGGGGAACAATGGAACAAGTTCTGCAACTCTTTTGCTCTTCCTTGGCATCATTGGCCATCTTTGGCCACATTGGCCATCTTTGGCCAAAAGATCCCTAACCTTTGTAATCTTCTGTATAGGCCGACATCAAGGTTTACCCCACAAATATCGTAGTGTAACCAGTGCAACTGTGTCAGCCCCTCTTGTCTTGAGACACACTTTATCAGCAACCCTTCTGCTCCTCTGAAAATCAAATCCCCATTGATCTTAAGGAAGTCTTTCATATTTGATGGTAATTTTGACCCAACCTACTTTCCTTAAGTCATTGCCTTCAATAAGGGTTCTTGCTAATCTTGAGGGAGACACAACTCATCTTAGATCAAAACGGGTTGTTTCTCCACCCGAAGTGTCATCTTTCTTTCTTTAACACAGATTTAGTGGCTAGGGTAGCCAGCGAATCAACTAACTTGTTTTCATTCCTACCAATCACTTTGCATTCTATGGAGGTAAAGTGTTTCATAAGCTCCTAAACCGTAGCTCTATAAGCAACTAGGTTAGGATTCTTTACCCTATAGGTTCCTCTAACCTACTTAATGACTAACTCGGAATCCCCAAATACCTTCAGCTTCTTTATGCCAAATCTTTTGGCAGCCTTTAGTCCTACTAATAGGGCTTCATACTCTGCTTCATTATTAGAGCAAGGGAAATGTGGCTTGTAAGCAAACATGTGTTCCTCCCTTGGTGACTTCAATACTACTCCTATTCCCCCACTTGAGATGTAAACAAGCCATCAAAATGCATTGACCATTCTTGCTCCTCTGTCACCAAGACCTTCTGTTGGGGAAGTGAGAAATCACTTATTCCTGGAAAGTTAGCCAGCAAGTCAACCACTGCTTGGCCTCTGATGGCAATTGGTCTTATGGACTCGATATCAAGGCATGACGTTAGGATGGCCCATTGTGCCATTCTCCCCGACAATTGAGGGCGGGTCAAGAGATATTTCATAGGATTGCTCTTGGTCATCAATTGTACACGATTCCCTAATAAGTAATGATTGAAATTTGACACAGCAAAAGCTAAAGACAAACATACATTCTCAGCAGTTGAGTATTTTAACTCTGGTCCCTTCATGAGTCTACTAATATAGTACACCTGCTTTTCCACCCTTTCTTGATCTTGAGCTAACAATGCTCCGAAAGACTACTCCGTGTTGGCTATGTATAACAAAAAAGGCCTACCAATTAAAGGGGCCACCATTGTATGAGGACCTGCCAATATAATCTGAACCTTCATGAATGCCCTTTGGCATTGATCATACCATATGAAGGCCACTCCCTTCTTAGTCTACTCCACCAAGGGCTTCAGAATTTCGGCTAAACCCGAAATAAATCTTCTTAAGTAAGAAACTTTTCACATAAAGCTTCTTAACTCTTTCAAAGTCATAGGGGGGTTAAGTGTAGCTATTGCCTTGGCCTTTGTGGGGGTCTAAATCAATCCCCCTGTGATGGACAAGGAAACCCAAGAACTTCCCTGAGAATACCCTAAAGGCGCATTTAGAAGAGTTAATCCTCAAGTTATGCTCTCTGCATCTTTTGAAGACTTGCCTCAATTGCAACAGGTGCTTAAATGAGTTCTTTACCTTCACTACAAGATCATTAACATAATCTTCTACCTGTTTGTGCAGCATATCACCAAAAATCAAAGTCATAGTTCTCTGCTAAGTAGCACTTGCATTCTTCAACCCAAAATGTATTGCCTTATAGAAGTAATTCCCAAAAGGTGTTCTGAAGGCGGTTTTTTAGGCATCTGCTGGCTCCATAAAGATCTGATTGTACCCACTATAGCCATCGATGAAGGAAAAGCGTTCATGACTAGCAGCTACATCCACCAAAATATCAACATTGGGGAGTGTGAACTCATCTTTAGGGCAAGCCTTATTGAGATCCCGAAAATCCACATAGATTCTTCTCTAGCCGCCTTTCTTCTTTACAAGAACTATATTGGCTAACCAAATTAGACATTCAATTTCTTCTATAAATCCTACCTTCAAAAGCTTATTCACTTTAGCTTTTATCTTTTCTTCCACATCTAAATTATATTTTCTTGGTGGTTGCTTCACAGGCTTAACATTAGGATCCACCTTTAACTTGTGTGTTACCAAATTTGGACTCAAACCTAACATTTCTTGATAACTCCAAGCAAAAACATCCTTGTATTTCCTCAACAAGGCTATTAGCTTTCTTCTTTCTTCTTTAGACAATCCTTTGCTAATTTTGACCAACTTTTCTTCTCCTTCTCCATTGTTCAGATTAATCTCAACAAGCTCCTCTTGTACTTTCTTGACAATATCATTCATGTATTCAGGAGCTTCTTTCACAAGTTCTTCAGCTACATGAACCTCTTTTGGTTGTTGAGTCAGATTGGGGGGATTAGGCTCGCCATCCTCTTTATCCTCTTCTTCTAACCGTTAGAACTTATACACCACCTTGCCATCAGGCCTAGTGGTTCTCCTTATCTTGGAAGGCCTTTCTGGCTTCACAACCTCGCCATCATCTTCTTCCTTTCTTTGCAAAGCAATGGGATTAAATAGGAGAATTCTGTTTTCCCCTTTGGGCTCATACTTTTGATATAGGGCTACCTTAGTAAAATGAAGTTCAACTCTGTCAAAAGGCATCCTAGTGGGCTCAATGACCACCTGCTTATTCCTCTAGACAGCCCTTACACATTGGTGATATGTGGAAGCCACAACTTTATATGCCTTCAGCCATGAGCGGCATAGGACTATATGATAAGAAGTATTACCCTCCATTACATGCATGAGAATAGGTGCTCGAATTGGTCCAACCCTAAGATTTAGAGACATAAGGCCCAGGGTACACTGTTGCAAAGACCCTATTCCTGCTACTTGAAATGGCTTTGGAATAATCCTTTCTCTCGAGATGCCCAAAGCATTAAATGTTGGTAGAGGCAGGATGTTGGTGGATGCACCAGTGTCTACCAAGGCCCTTTTGATTTGAGATGCTCCCAGAAAGGCAGTAAGATATAGAGGTCTATCGCCATCAACAACTCGGTTGGCTAGATCTCTATTTAAAAAGGTAATTGAGTCTTTCGCTTCCTGATATGCCACCTCCATCAAACTTCCTTCAGAGACTACCATTTCTTGATTCCTTTCCATCACCTTAGTTAGAGCTTGGGCTGCTTCTCTTCTGGCTAATGGCCTAAGACATATTCCTTCAAGAAAGTAATGTATCTTATCATCTTACTGAATTCTCAAGACCATTTCTTCATCTAGTAAAGGTAGGGGTGCTGAGTTGCTACTAGCCATATTCTCAACTTCTTCTTACATGGGATCCTCACGACCCATGAAGAAAGTCATTGCCACCTTTGGCCTACACATCCTTGGGTCTGCTCGCTTCCCACCTTTGATAACCAAGTCACCTTTGGCTGCCCTTTCATGGAAAATATTCCTCAATGCATAACAATCCATGATATGGTGATCACACCTCCTGTGGTACCTGTAGTAAAGTGGACCTCATTTTTCTTCATCTGTGGGTTCACGCTTGCATTCAGGCAATACCACCACACCATCCTTTACCTAGGCTTCTAGGATGTTGTATAATTCTTTAGTTGAAATAGTAAAAGGAGGAGGAATACAACCCCTCTCCCTCTTTTTACCCTTGGCTGCCTTTTTGGACTCTTCCGCCACAACAACTTCTACTTTCTTGCCCTTTCTCCTCCAAGGCTGCCTGGGTGTATTCATAGTCTGTGAAGTCGAGCCTTTTGAAGGCTTCCTTACAGATATACTTGTCCTTCTTGAAGCTTCTACAAGCCTTGTGAAGTTGGAGATTTGCAGATTCTCAAGATAGGGGCGATATTCATATAGCATACCAGAGATGCAAACATCTACCGGCCTTTCCTCCTCCACAGGGTCATAACACAACAAAGAGAGGTTTTTGAACCTACGAATGTACTCCAACAGCCCTTCAGACACCCTCTACTTTTCTTGCTGTAGATCTGACAACATGAGCTTCTTTTCCAAAGCAAAGAACTTCTTCATAAATTGTGTTGTCATATCATTCCAACTTAGAACTGACCTTAGTGCAAGGCAAGTATACCAAGTAAAGGCACGGCCTTCTAATGACTTAGAAAACTCCCTGAGCTTTAGCTCATGATCATAGGAATGGGCCATTAATGCATCTACGTACCGCCTGATGTGCTCCTTAGCGTTCCCTGCCATGCCATCATACTTAAGGAAAGATGGGAGGAGTATAGTTGGCAGGATAAGGCTTACTAGCTATTTCCTCAAAATAGGGAGGCTTTGTATCAATATAAATAGCACTCTCTACCTTATTGGCTTTGAACAAGATAGCAGTAATATCTTCCCTAGTCAAATAAGGAGATTCCCGAGGACCTTGACCACCTTGTGTGGCTTGAGGTATGAACATCCCCTGACGTCGAGACTGGAATTCTGCCAACATGGCAGCCTGAGTGCATTGGAGGTCCTCAATGGCTATCATAATATTCTTGTTCTTGGGTTGACTAGCTTCACTAGAAGACTCTGTGCCCTCGGTGTGCATGGATATATGATCTGTACTTGGCCCTACTTGCCGGTTTTCACCCGAACCAGCTGGTACTCTTGTACCTTTCTTCCTTGAAGGCATGAAGAAGATGAAAGTAAACAGAAATATGCAAACCAACAGAAAACTAACTCAAAAAAGGGAATAACTAGAGATAGATCCCTAGCGGAGTTGTCAAAAATGTACGTGCAAGTTAGATTTAAACTTATATTGGGAGAGTAAATAAGTTATCTAATAGTACATCTCGATGAGAAAGCTCATGAGTGACAAAAATGCAAGCTTTGACATCATAATGTCTCGAGAAGAAGAAAGTGATTGCAAGAATGTAAAGTGGACACAAGATGTATGTGGAAAACCCTAGGAAAGGGATGAAAAACCACAGTTTTAGCAAGAAGGAATCATTCTTGCTCTATTCAGCTTTGTATTGTATGGAAAAAAAGGTAACTCTTGTACAATAAGGATGTTCTTCCTTAAAAGAGAGACCTTGTTTTCTATCTTACTTCCTTTTTAGCTTTCTACTCGCTTCTTAAAAGATCTACTTGGGTTCTTACCCTAATAGTCTAGTTGCATGTTCCTCTTATAGTTTGAAGAATATGGCTGAGTACAAAGACAGGTGTTAAGTCATCATTTTCTTATTTTGGACCTTGCTACAGCTATGGTACTATTTGGTGACTGGAGGAGAAAGAAGAAATGCCAACATCAGCATTGTGGCAAGAGGGTAGGTGACTATGCCACTGCCTGGGGAACAACTCTTGAGCAACGAGAGGGACATTAGAAGTACTGTAGGTGATACACATGTCCCTGAAGTGGTCCAACATGCACTCAGCCAATAAGGGGTGTTTCTATAGTTGCTGACCTTAGGAGGTCACTATCTTCCTTTTTGTGAGTGCTTGAGTACCTATATCAGATGCATATCTTACTTCCTTCCCAAGGCAGTCACGCCATTGGCACGGGCTAAGGATAAAATCTTGTAGCTAACGTTTCCTCTTCCTTGCTCACAGCCACTCCATGTGTAAGGTCCAGATCTAGCCTCATCGACACTCTCTCATGCCTTGGCTGGTGTACTATACAGAGTCAGATAGAGAGGAGAAAGTATCTCTTGACCCACATGTCAATGAGACATGGGTTTCATTTGTTTGGTGAATAAAAGATTTTTTTTTTTCTTTTTCGAGTGAGAATAAATATATATATATTTTTTGTAGCATTACAGTACCTTAATAATAGTATCGCGGTACTGTTAATTTGTTATTGCCATGTAATGCATTGCTGAGCTTGATTTTTTTTGGGTTGGATAAGAAAAAAGTTTTCTAAAAGTAGCATTTTGTGAATCTGGTAGGGAAAAGTGCCGATACACCCCTTGAACTTTGGACTAGTGGCCAAGACACCTCCTGAACTTTTATTTTAGCCAATTTACTCCTAAAATTATATTTAGCTACCAAATCAATACTCAAGTTAGTCTCATGTTAAAACACTAATGGAATAGACATGTGAGATGCACATGACTTTAAAAAACTAACTCAATCACCCGATAGAAAGAAGAGAGGAGAAAGACTTAGGTCTGACCGGTAGAGAGAGAGAGAGAGAAAGAGAGCCACCATAGAATGTTGTTGAGTTCTTTATCTGGCCATCATCTCGTTGTCTATGCCATGACAATGCCTTGGTGGTCCTGCTTTGCCATTCAACATCAAGTATTTCAGCCCTTGGTACTTTTTTTTTTTTTTTTTTCTAATGAAAATAATCTCTATTTTCCAAAGGTAATATGTGTGAGTTTTTTTGAAATTTCTTGGTTTGGTTTAATTTTTGGGGTTGCGATTTATGTGAAATTTCTTAGTTTGGTTTAATTTTTGGGGTTTGGGGTTTATGTGAACTTATTTGCAAAGGCCTCATCAATTACTTGTCTTGTTATTTGTATGGTTATTGAAGCTTGTTGTGAAATGCCCATTTCAAAACTGGTTTTGCAATTGATGTTTGTGTGGCCAGTGCTCGAGTGAACATGTGCTCCAAATGCAATGCTTTTGAGTATGCTATACAATTGTTTGATGAATTTCCCGAGAGGGTTATGACTAGTAATTAACAATGGCATCTATCACCTACTATGCAGTATTCCTCCATCACTTATAAAAATAGGAGAAACACCTCAATCAAGCACAAATGCTTTATTTATTTTTCCTAATTCTTGTGGATTATAAATATATTACGCTGAATCTCTTGCATATGTTTCCCCCAAAAACTCCCCACATGATTTTTTGAAGGGAAGATTTCAAACTCCTATGTATCAATATCTTCATTCTTTTTCCTTAAATATTGATGAGGCCTTTGCAAACAAGCTCACATAAACCCTATCCCCAAAAATAAAACTAAACCAAGAAATTTTGACAGAAACTCGCACATATCACCTTTGGAAAACAGAAAGTGCTTGCATTAGATAGGAAAAAAAAATATGAATGAAAAAAAAAAAAAATACCAGGGGCTGACATACTTGCTGTTGAACAGCAAAGTAAGACAACCAAGGCATTGTTGGGGCATGAGCGGTGAGATGATGGCTAGATAAAGAACTCAACACTATTTTACGGTGGCTCCGCCTCTCTTTCTCTCCCTCTCTGCCGGTCAGACCTAGGTCTCTCTTCTCTCTTCTTTTTATTGAGTGATTGGGTTAGTTTTTTAAAGTCACGTGCGTCTCACATGTCTATTCTATTGGTGTTTTAACATGAGACTAGCTGAAGTATTGATTTGCTAATTGTGTATAGTTTAAGGAGTAAATTGGTCAATATAAAAGTTCTGGGGGTGTTTTAGCCACTAGTTCAAAGTTTAGGAGGGTATATGAGCATTTTTCCCAATTGGTATATACTTTTTTTTTTGAGGATCAATCTGGTATATACAAATGCTCTTATACATACCTGATAAAACAAGACAAAGAAAACCATATAGTGAGTTTAATACAATTTAAACAAAAAATAAAAACATTGTGTTTGCTTTGTTTTGTTTTTGTTTTTATTTTCCTTATAAATGTTTCATTGAATAATTTAGACTGTTTAATTTTAACATGATTTATTTCTAAATAAAAGAAAAAGACTTTTCAAAGTGTATTAAAATAGCGATATTTTCATGAGAACTTTGAAGGATATACAAAAAGACACAAATAGTTCTGGGGGTGTTTGAAAGTCAACTCTCCTCCATTAGATTTCTGTGATTTGTTTTTCAGAATTTTGCAGGTACCGGACGAACACAGCGCTGAAATCTTTGCCATCACAGCTTGGTTGATTTGGAATAGGAGAAATTCTCTGCACTTTGGCCGACCAGTCCATCCTCTAGCCAGTTTGTGCGCATGTCAGGCAACCATTTGCACAAATTCCTTGCTGCCCAGGATCTTGAACCAGCTCTGCCACTCCCTCAGGTTCTGCGGCAGTGGCGTCCTCCAAAAGCTAACCAATACAAAGTGAACTTCGATGCATCGGTCTTCAAAGAGCAGAACTTGGCTGGCATCGGGGTTATTATACATGATTGGCGAGGTGAAGTAATTACAGCTCTATACATAATTACCGCTTGTCGCAGAGCGGTACAGTTTGCAGGTGAAATCGGGCTTCGGAAAGTCATCTTTGAGGGTGACTCATCGGTGGTGATCAATGCTCTATCTCAAGGGTCTGGTCATTTTGCTTCCTATGGGAATATCATTGAGGCAGGGCCGGCCCAAACTTTTCGGAAGCCGGCGAAATCTTCAAATGGGGCTTTTATATTATCAATTAAATAGTATTTAACTAGCATTTTATATAATATTTTTTTTAAATCCATTCTTTTCACTTTTTATTATGATTTTTTTTTGAGAAAATGTTAAAATTATAACAAATTTTACTACAAACTGATGTTGTAACGGATGAGATCAGTGACATGAGGCTTATAAAAATGCTAGAGATATTATAAAATTTACAACATGAGAATTATAAAAATATATCACCAATCAGAAAAATTCATTGAAAAATGCATTCAGTAGTTTGTTGAAGTCCACTCATCATATTCATTGTCACATCAAATTATAAAAGTTATGTAGACCATCGTGCACTCTTGGCGCAGTGGTCACTTCACAAATATAAGTGCTTGTGAGATGTGGGGGGGGTAAAAGTCAGGAGTTCAAGTCTTCAAGAGGAAGTTTTACACATATATACACTTAGATTAGGCTAAAACATAATTTTTATCCTGTATAAAAAAAAAGTTATGTAGTAAAATTTATAATATTTTTAACATTTTCCTATTTGAAGTACTTGTAATTAGTAATACATCTATTTGTAAGACCTATTTATTTAAGGAGTAAATGCACTTTTAGTCTCTATATTTTGCATCTTTTCCATTTTGATCCCTACATTTTCATTTCACTACTTTTAGTCCCTAAATCAATTAACGCGTTCCATCTTAGTCCTTACCATTACTCACTTAATAGAAATTGCTGATGTGACAAACATAGTCTACTGTCAACACATTAAATGCTGACGTGGCCAATAAAATAATATTAAAAAATTATTTAGTATTTAAAATATGCTACTTCAGCATTTTAATTTAAAATTTTAAAAACAATAAACTTTAATTTTGCAATTCTAATTTAAATTAAAAAAAAAAAAACGAAGAACCTTTTTTTTTTCTTTTCAGTTTTAAAGATTAAGAAAAAACACTTGTAGTAACTATCTCAATTTTTCTTAAATTTTCTTGTCAACCAAACACAACATCATCAATAAACACAAAACTCAAACTCATTTTCATTTTCCTATCTCTCTCTTGGGTCAAACACTCAAACTCCGCTCTCTCCCTCTTTGCTTTCTCTCATTTCTTTTTCTATTTAAGTTCAGGTTGTAGTTTTTTAGATATGGCTTTGATCTGGGTTTAGAGAAAGAGAGGCTGAGATGTGGTGGTTTGGATTTGGGTAGAGAGAGAGGGGCTGAGGTTGGCGGTGGTTTGGATTTGGGTTTTAAGAGAGAAGGGCTAAGATTGGCGGTGATTTGAAGCAGATCGGCGGTGAACCCGCACCGTTCTCCTTTGACACCGTCGCCAATGATCCTCTTTGTCGCGCCATCTTCGCCATCTTCGGTGTGAGACGTCTCGGTCTGCCACGTGGTGGATGTGGTGAGAGAGGGGAGGTACCTTGAGAGCTATGGGGGAGGTTGTTGACGAGTTTCGGATCTAGGATTTGGGTTTGGTCATTCAGATCTATGATTTGGTAGTTTTAGATCTAGTTTTGGTGGCGGGTTTTGTGTTTGGTTTCTCTGGTTCAGCACTTCAGCCTCTCGATTTTGCTTCCACTAGAATCGATTACGAATATCTTTGGTTTAGGATTTGGCTTTTGTTATTGGGTTTTTTTCATTTGAGCTTGTTTGTTCTAGGAGTTTGTGTTGATGGAGGTAAGCAAATTGGGTTGTTGCTTGTTTTGCTGAAGATGGATTGATGGGTTTGTGTTTGTATTCTTACTGGATTTGTGTTTGTGTTCTTGCTGGATTTGTCTGCATTTGTGTTTGTATTTGTGTTCTTATTGGATTTGTGTTTGTGTTCTTGCTTAATCTCGTGTTTGTTTTCTAAGAAAAAAAAAAGAGAAAATGTCAAATAAAGGAAAATTTTCTTCTTGTTCTTAAATTTGGATTTGTGTTCTTATTGTTATTGTTCAAGGCACTCTTAAATCTCAATTCACGTGATTTTTTTTTTAATTTTTTTATTTAGTTAAAATTAATAAATTAATTTTTTTAATTTAGATGCTAATGTGGCATTTTTTAATGCGAAAATAAATTGTTTAGTTATTATTTTAATAGTGCCGTCAGCCACGTCAGCTTTTTCTGTTAGTTGGCTGACGGCAAAGACTAATATGACATGCGCTAATTGATTTAGGGATTAAAAGTGGTAAAATTAAAATGTAGGGGTCAAAATGAAAAAAAGTCAAAATATAGGAACTAAAAGTGCATTTACACCTTTATCTTTATCTCTGTATTACTTAATTTTTTGTGCCTTCTTAACAGTGAAAAAAAAATGTAAACTAATTTTTTTTAATATCTCCCAAAAATATTTATGAAAAAAAAAAATTTCCCCTCAAATTTGGGGCCTTTCTCTTGTAAGGGTCTAGGCAATGGCCTAATTAGCCTAGGCCTAGGGCTGGCCCTGCATTGAGGATATCCTCTTCTTTGTTGCTGATTCCCAGTTTTTTTATTTTTTTATTTCTGTCATGTTAAAAGAATTTGTAGTGTTGTGGCCGATTCTCTTGCTGAAAAGGCCAAAGATTTGTTTGGGATTCGGGTTTGGATGAAAGACCTACCTGTAGACATTTCTCCCCTTGTCCTTCTGGATGTTCATTGATTTGTTTTTAGTTTATTAAATCTCCAGGCGTTTTGTCTGGTTTCTCAAAAAAAAGAAAAATAAAATGACACAAATAGTGATATTTTCATTTCAACCTAGTTAGGAATCTAAACAGAGACTGGATTTTTAAGTAAAGAAAAATGAAAATCAGAAATAATTAAACAGTTAAAGCAAAATATACTCACGGAATATATTAAAAATTTACCAAAAAAGAAATATATTAACAAAGTCTCAGAGATATCATGATTGTCTTCGCAGTTTTGATAATAGAATGGTGGTTGGAATTAACGAATAAACAAAAAAAGTTAATTATACATACATATATATATATATATATCTTTCGTTTCTTTTTTTTTTTTTTTTTTTTTTTTTTAAAGAAGGCAAAATAGAAGCGCCCAGTTTAGTTTGGTTGTTCGTCCTTGTCAAGTTGTCAGACAAAAGAAAGATGTGATAACATTAATCAATCATGTTTATTTGTCCTTTATTTATTTATTTATTTTTTCTTTTCTTTTTCTTTAGGGGTCATGGATCGATAAATATATCCAAATCCAGTTAAAGCACAGAAGACTAGATTCTTCTTGTCCTTCTCTTTGACAACTAATAAGCCCCGACTGTATTTGTTCAATAATACTAAATTTGAAATTATTTGGCCAAATAGCATTGATTAAAGCTTCTATCGAAAAATACTTTTTTTGATTTTTTAAAAAGCATAAATAAAAAAATGACGAATTATGTATCAACGGCCAATATTTGTTAGAGGCGAAAACGAAGGTTCAACTTTTCGATAAGTAAGTTTCATGCCACTTCTGTGGATGTTACTTCAATTGATGTGGTGTTCTAAAAAAAGTTGGTTCACCTTAATCGCATTCAAAGTTGTCAAAATCGAGATCCTACGTAGGATCGTGGGAGGTAGGTAGGATCGTGGATCGTAAGATCCTACATTATTTGAGAAAAAAACAAAAAAATACAAATTGGTATGTTAAATAATCACATAAATTATACATTCATTGATATAATTACCATACATCACTACATTCATTTGTAAACATCATTTAGAGAGGCTAAAAACCTTAAAATGTGACGCTCTATTGGGATTTTTTTTATTTGTGTCCAACTGACATTCTCTCTATATTAGAGTGGAAAAACTTAGTCTATTGGGATTTTATTTTTTATTTGGGTCCAACTAAGCCTTCTGTCAAGTTAAAGAAGATTAGAAGAAACCAAGGTTGTTTGGGATTGTTAGAATTGTATGATCCTATTGATCCTAAACAATAGCAAAGATCTGGATCGTTTTGAGCAGGTGAGATTGTAAAATCGTAGGATCATAGGATCCAAATCGGGATTTTGACAATCATGATTGCATCTCTTCAAAAGTCAAGTTTAAGTTTTTTTTTTTTTTTTTTTTTAAAGTATTATAAGAGTTGTACACTCTAGATGTTCAAAACCCTAATTTTTTTGTTAATATCACTTTTAAGCAAATTACACAAATTTAACCTCAATTGTTCAAGTGAATAGCAATTGACATTAATATACATGAATAAACATAAATTTGATCACAACCACATAAAAGCAATCTCCCACAAAAATACTAAAGTGTTTGCGAAGAGGAAAACTTGAAATTTTAATTACATGCTTATTTTTTTCCCATATATGAAATATGAATTCAATATGCACTTTTATTTATGACAAAATTTAGCAATAAACTTGGTTGTATCCTAGGGTAACAACTTCACTTAATATCTTTTTATTGAATGAGAACTTTGAAAAATCCACGGTTGGATTGCATTTTCTTCTTATATTTTCCATGCTGCAAAATTTCCAAAAGTTCAAAGATTAATAACTATGTCATCAATAAAATTTGTTTAAGGACAAAACTTAGGTACAGTACCTTACGTGCTGTTTCTTAAGTTCTCCTCTTAAGATTAAGTCATGTGGCTACTTAGTTTAAAAATACACTTTCATCCCATGAGAAAAAATCCACATGGTAGAATTTTAAAAGGGGAACCTAAGGAACAACACTTAAGTATTGTACTTAAGTCTTGCTCAATGTTTAAATTTCAAGTTTTTGTAATATAAAAATATGCATAAAAATAAGTTTATAGAACAAATAGTAAATAACATCCGATTAACACAAAATTTAACATGTATATTAAGAACATACAATTCAATGGTTAGATTTTCAAAATATATAGTTATGTTAATTTTTTTAGTTTAAGTTCTAGCATTTGGCCATACAACGAAATTTGTAGCCAAACTTTGTCAGTTTATTTAAGAATTCAATATTCTATTTTATCTAAAGATATTGGGATCTGGGAGTATGAAACTAACTTCCCTTCACATTTGATATGGTATGTAACTAATTAATATTTCCCGGATCTTGAATAACTCTTATTGAGTATTTTTTTTTAAAAAAAAAGACATAATGGGGCTACTCAGGTGACTCTTTATTTTTATTCTTATTTTTATTTTTACAGAAATGGTACTGGGGAAAGGAACCGTTTATCTTTTGAGTAGCTTTTGCAAGTAGAATTTGGGATATAATCATGGATTTGTGTCTTGATTTAGATGCTGGATATAGGAGGAGTGATTGGGCGTCTCTCACCTAAAAGGAAATAGTTTAAGAGTCTCCATTTGCAAGCTGTTAGGGTCATATTTTTCGGTAGTTGGCATATCTTTTGACAAAATATACTTTACTTGTATTTGGGTAGTTTTAATTGGATTCTAGAATATGTTTTATATACTAGAAAGGTAGTATTATTGAAGACATAAAGACTGTACAAAAAAACAAGTGTGCAAAGCCGCTGAAGTGCAAAGTAAAGTTTCGATGGTCTGTCCTCAACTCAGCTGCACTCTTTGCAACCCTGCTATATGCTTCTCATCAGTGGAAAGATAGCTAGATTAGATGTTGGTGAAATGCATGTAGTTTTGTTGTTTTGTCTTTGTAATGAGGTGTGATTATTGTGGATTGGCTGTTGCAAGTCTTTCCCCTTTTGTGTTCTGTGTTTCCTTTTGATTTCTTTGTTCATAAGGTTAGTTTGTGAGCACGGACGGAACCAAAACTTAGAGTTAGGGGGGGGGGGTGGCTTTGCTGTTGGTTGTGTGCAATGATTTCAGCCTCCGACTTTGTAACTATTTAGTCACTTAGCTGCTAGTTGTATAAATTTTTTTAAAAGGTTAGATTGTTTGTTTTAGGTAAAATTGGTTGACTAGACTTAATTAATTAATTTTTTGTTAGTTTTACTATTGGTAATTTTTTTTGTTGTACTAATTTTTTTGGGCTTGTATATTTCCTTTTTAGATTTTAGACTTATAAATATTTTTTAATGGTCTTTAAAATGAGGAAAATGTTTGAACTACAAGCTTTTTTACAAATTGTTGATAATGTAAGTGATGGGTCTAAATGTGAACCAATAAGAATTTGCTACGTTAACAGTTTGTAAAAATGTTATAGAAAAATTTGTGACTATAACAATACTCTCAAAAGAATCAATGATATTTTTAAGAAGGCAAAAGTGTAATTTTCAAAATTAAAATTGCTAAAATCAGTACCCATATATATAATAATATATTTTTAAAAAAAATTTGGGGGGAGGGGGAATTGCCCCCCAAGTCCAACCATGGGTCCATCCATATTTGTGAGATGCTACAGATAGGAATGGTAACAGGCAGTTTTCCTATTCAACGTCCCCATTCCTATCTCGTTCTCCCACCCTTGCTTAGGGGCTGGATTTTCGCCCTTGCCCTATCCTACTCAATTTTTTTAAACATAACTTATTAAAATATAATTTCAAATATATATTATACATTAAACTAAAACCTATAAAACATCAAAAATTAAGTTATTACTTTACAAAACTTTCTAAAATCAAAATAATAATACAACAATTAAAGTATTAAAAACATAAAAACCAATTCAAATATAACAATACAACTGTTAGTACCATATTTGTATAGGATTGTTGGCAAACATGTAAACATAAACTTGTCTAGATATAGATCATAGAGTCTATAGATATGATTAGACAATACTTAAGGTGTTGCTAGTCAGTGTGCAAGAACAGGAAATCTACTGATTCAAGAACTCAAATTTCATCAATTTTGTATCTTCGATCGATCGAAACATAAGGTCGACCGATCGAAATGTGTATCTGCAAAATCATTAATTCAACCCATTAGCCCATCAGATGTTTAAGGTTTTAGACCTACTTTACTAAGTATATAAAGGAAACCCTAAGGCATGTATTCAAAGACTTTGGAGTTGCTCATTTAAGATCTGAAAGGTTTTGTGCATTCTTCTTTCAAAGTCACTACCGACAATCAATCTACATACAATCTAAACCGGTAGATCTAAAGTTGCTGCAAACTAGTAATCAAAGGTGCTGGATCTAAACTTTTGAGTGTGATCTTGGAGTCGTAGATTAAGGTCTACTTTGGAGAAAACTTTTAAGGGTGGTCTTGGAGTTGTGGATTGCAGGTTCACGTTTGGAACACATCTATATCAGAGACGTCTGTGGGATTTAGAGCTCAACTCGATAGCTGTAGTTAGATTTACAATGAATAGGGTTATTTTGACTACAAATCTCTATCTGATAATGGATTTTTTCATCTTTAGATTGGTCCCTGTGGACACAACGGGGAGTCGCCACCTAGTTTTTGCAATGGTCTAGAAACCATATATATAGCGTCCTCTCGAGGAATGACCATTGATCTTACTACCAAAGATATAGGTTCGGAGTTAAGGCACGGTCTTGGGAATGTTTTAGGCACGGTCTTGGGAATGTGTTAGGCACACACACACTAGCGTACATTTAAGCACACAACATGACATCAATCATCCCAAAAAGACCTAATCATACATCTATCATGGCATACCCTAACATACATCTAGCATACATGTCAAACCAACCTAACATTCATCTAGCATGGCATAACATAAATCCTAGCATGTTACTATCATACATGTCATATCCAAGGCCGCAACATAAGCATAGAAAGATCCAAGCAAACATGTAATTGTATCTATACTTCAAGAAGAACTTAACCAAACACACATGTTTATCTTTATCATCAAGGCAAAATCATATTCAAAGATGCATGGGAATGTGAATGCATGACTTACCTCACTTACCTTGCAGCAACGCAGCACCTATGGCATTCATGCATGAATATGTGAATTCATGTTCATGACATCAAAACATGAAAACATAGGACAAACCCTAATTTAAACATGTGAAAAAGCAAACGAATAACAAGCATGTGAAACAAAATATTAAAACCATAAATATATGAAAAATGATCTAAGACAGAAGTATTGTATGTGAAATCAGAAACGAAATTAGAAAAATTAGGGTTTCTGGGTAAGATTATGCGCATGAATGAACAAGCCTGTGTACGTAGCCAAGATTATGCACACATGGGTTTCAGCCCAAAAACCCTAGCAACACAGAAACTAAAGCAGAGCTTCAAAAAGATAAATCTAACATCCTAACCTGCTTCTAATATAAATCTAAACAACCTAAACTAAGAACAAATATATCAAAGATACACAAAACGAAAATTATTCCTAACATGCATTAGATCTAACAACAAACAAGAGCAACACATCATAACATGTTCATCAATATATCCAATCATTCAACTCATTAATCAAAACATGATGAGACACAACACATCGAACCCAAACACATCAAATCATATTTCTAAGAAAATGTAACACAAAAATAAAATTAGAACAATAAGAACACAAAATAATCCAAATCAACGAAAAGCTATGAAGAGAGGCTCATCTTGCTTATGGAACAAAACTTGATTGATATTTTAACCGTCTCCTCAGTGCCTACACAACAAGATCGAATGACAATCAAAGGAATCAAATGTATCAATAGTCTATTGGTAATCACAACTTAAAAATAAAATGTTTTGAAAAGGTTTTGAGAAATCCCCCATTAAGAATCAGCTTCAGCCCTTGTTTTTGTGTTAGAAAAAGGTTTTCAATCCCTATAAAAAAACGTGCTGGCTGTAGCCCTAGAGTTTTCGAGAGAGAAAAATTGGGTTTAGAAAGCAAAGAGACACTTTTTCTAGCTAGGGTTTTAGTTTGAAGGCATAAGGATGTATTTATACGTTTAAATTAGGGTTTTTAGACTTATTTTTAGGGTTTTGGATGTTCCAAAGGGTCTAGGGGTCGGGCCCCATCAAATAGGGAGGCTTTGGGCCCTAAAAATTGAAGTTATGAGGTTCTGGAATGGGCCTATGTATGCAGGTTTGTGCATGCGTATGCACAGCTCTGATGACCCGATTTGAAACGATCATAACTCACTCAATTTCCAAATTAGGTAAAATTTGTTTTCAAATTGAAGCCCAGGATGTCTACTTTCCAATACAACAAACCTTACTCAAAAATTATTTGTGGATCAAAATTTATGGTCAAAACAATGAGCAAAGGTCATTTTTCAACATCGTTTTCAAAGCGATTTGAGCATTTTTGAGTTGTAATTACTTCCAAACTGTCAAAATAACTTCAATTACTTTTTGTAGACATGTCAAGCTCATCATTGGGACCAGGGACTAAAGTTTATTAACTGGGTACAAAATGAGGTGTCTACAGCTCCCAAGGTTTTTCCTTTGGAACAAGTTATTTCATAAGATTTCCTGGATTATCATATCTTGGGTCATTTACTTTTCCACTGTACATGATATGTTTGATTATTTGTTTAACCTAAGGCTTGCATAATTGACCTAATCAATAACTTGGCCTTAAAATTGGTTAAATCTTGGTGGTCTCAGGGATCTAAAACTAACAACGACAATTACAAATAATAAAAAATTTAAATCTTAACTTAAAAATATATAAATTAAATAATACAACAAAGAAAAATATTAAAAATATAAGTTTGAAGTTTAAAGAGTATGCGTGTATGCACACATACATACATATTTTGAAACAATGTTACACCAACTAATAACTTGTTACTGAATTCACATTTTAAAAATCCTACCATTGGATTACATGTTTAATATGTTCTAACATGCACGCCAATTTTCATGCCAATCAAATATTGTAGACATTGCATTTTGTACCTCTTATGACTTGAGCCCCCGTTCCCCAAACCTGCGTACGCAGGCTTCATGCGTACGCAGGCACGAGCCTACGCATGTCGGTAGGGTTTCAGAAACCTATGAAAGACAAGTTTTCTGCATTAAAGACTGAGGTTTGGAATGAATCTCCCATCATATGAGAGTCGTTCCAAACGCCCATTTTCACAATATAAATAGCCATACATGGTACCTTTTCAAGACACATAGAAATCCCATGGAAAAACACTAAGATTCACTAGAATTAGTGAATCAAAGAGGGAGTTTTTTTATAAAACATCCTCAAGTTAATTTTATTTGATTATGGCCTTTTCTGGCCTTGATCTTCGAGTTTAAGATTACTAATCACATTTTTATTAATTTGTAAATAGATTTGATTAAGGAGAACGGTCAAAAATCAAGCCTAGGTGCTTTTGATTTAAGGTATTCATTTCAAACTTTTTCTTTTATTTTCTTTAGTTTAATCTTGTTTTGTTTGTTTCTTCACTTGTCTTATGCCTTAATATGTTTATGTATTCTAGGTTTATGTTTTTGCATGTCTTAAAAACATGTAGGTTGTTAGATTTAAGCTTTCAAGTGTTTTTCTGCGTTTCTGTTTCTAGGTTAGGGTTTTGGGTGTGTCTACGTGCGCATGCTTCTTGCATGCATATGCATACAACTGGCTTGCATATGCAAGCCTATGTATGAGCACGCATACTCATGTCTAGAAACCCTAATTTTGAGTTTTTTGTTTTTGTTCTTTCTTTTATTTTACATCATATGTCTCTACTTTCACCTTCTTGCATACTTTTGCATTTTCTATTTCTCTATTCACATGTTTATTTGTCATTATATGCTAGATTATGGTTTTCCTCTTAAAAGTTCTTGCTTTGATGCTATGCCATTCATTCACATGTTCATGCATGATACCATAGGTGCTGAGTTGCTGCAAGGTAAGTAAAGGTAAGTCATGCATTCACAATGTACATGCATGGTCTTGTTTAGGTTTGATGATACAATTGTGTTCTTAATGTTTTAGATGATGATATGATTTGTTTGCTTTATTATTACCTTGATTGTAATGATCATATGCTTCTGCCTTAGATGTGATGACATGATACTAGATGTATGCTAGGGTTTATGTTATGCCATGCTAGATGAATGCTAGGTTGGTTTGACATGTATGCTAGATGTATGTTAGGATATGCCATGCTAGATGAATGTTAGGCTTTTGTTGATTGCCATGATAGATGTATGGTTAGGGATGATTGATGTCATGTTGATTGTTAGTTGAATATTAGCGTGTGTGTGAGTCTAGAATAACAATATTGAGTATGCCTTTAATAGGGTTAAGGCATAAGATACAATTAGGGGAAGCCAACCTTAAGGTTGGGCAGTTTTGGTTGCCTAACACCTTCCTAAGACCATACCTTAACTCCAAACCCATATCTCTGATAGTAAGATCAAAAGGTTTTTCCTCGAGAGGACGCTATATATATGGTTCCTAGACCATTGCAAAAACTAGGTGGCGACTCCTGACACCCCCGTTGTGTCCACATATATCATTTACTATTCGATCCATAAACTTATCTTTTATGTATAATTTTAAACTATAAAAACTTGAATTTAAACAATTGATTGATAAAATGACTATTGATCTTTAACAAATTTAGACTTCTTTATGACATGACTTTTGATCTTTGACAAACATTCCTTAAAGTTATACTATGTGTAACTTGAACCTAACATTGCTTAAAGTTATATCAGGTGTATCTTGAACCTAACCCATATATATGTCTTACAAAAATATCAGAAAAATATTATATAAATAATTTATAAGTTTATATATATATATATATATAAACAGAGCAAAATCTCCAATACTCGCCCCTCTCTTGAACCCACTTCGGGGAAGGAGTTAACCCTTGTTCTCGCCACATTTGCTATGCGGGACGGGACATGACAGGTATATATGCACAACTTTAGATTGTTATCCCTAGCTACAGAGGCTTATTTTTGCTACTGGTTGATCTTGTTAGGTTCTAAATATTTAGTATTAAATGTTTAGGAAGTAAATTTGTATATGTTGGCAAACTGAGAACAAAAACATGTCTAGTATAAGATATTTATGTCTTAGAATAGTGTTAGACATTGCTTAAGTTGATATAAGTCAAGATTCAAGAACATTCAAGTTGCAGAAAGAAGAATTCAGAAATTGCCTTGCTCGACAGATCAAGATAATATATTCGACTAATTGAAACTCGAATTCGGCAAATTTTAAATTAGGCTTGAAAGCTCGTGAAACGTCTAGGGTTTGAGTCCAGCATTGGTAGGTATAAAAGCTAAACCCTAATACACATTTTTGAAGTCTTGTGAGTTACTCCTGTGAAATCTGTGAGGTTCCATAACATTCTAACTCAACAAGCATCTACCAGAAAGAAGATCCAATCACAAGTACCGTTGAGATAAGTTGGTGCTACAAGATTAACTACTACTGATGATTTAAAGTTTCGAGTGAGATCTCAAAGTCACAAACTGGAGTGTTTGTGTGAAACAAATTTAGAATAGAAGAGTCCGTGGATTTGGGGCTGCGTGTGATCACATGAGTAAGTACTACAAGATGTAGCATTAGTTTTAGGGTTAAATCTATTGTAAACACTTCCATTCTATTTATTGAATTTATTCCTTGAGAATTGTTTAGGTTAAATCCTCCCTAACTTTTTTACCTTAAAACTAGACAGTTTCATTGATTTTCCTAGGTCATCATATCACCTGTGTTCTTTAATTTTTCTCGTTTTGTGATATGATTGATGTGTGTTTAACCTAGATCTGATTAATCAAACTAAGTAACAACTTGGTTAATATATTAGGTTAAATAATCTGAGTATAAAGGGGTCCAAATAACTAACAGATCTGTACAAATTTGAGTCTTTCGACTCTTTGTTAGGTACGTTCTTACTGAAAAATATGCTAAATTACTATATAAAAAATAGGAAAAAAAGGAGAAAAAATGACATAATGATGTAAAGTTGATCATATATACTCTTCTTCTTGCTAACAACTTAGCAGGCAATTCGGGAGGCATAATAATAGCCTTCTCAAATCTGAATCTCATAAAAATATATCCCTCAAACTCATTCCAAATCCAGTTAAATTTTGAAAAAAATTATTCCAAAACCATGCTTTGTCTTCACTTATTAGACTTACTAGTATATAACCCATGCTTACGCATGGTGATGATAAATTGAAGTGGTGATATTGATATTAGCTTAGGTTATTAAACATATAGGATATTAGTTCGACCAGGACTTTTAGAGGTACTAAAATGGTTTTTCTTTGTAATTTCATGATATTAGTTACAACAAGTTTCTCATTACATTGCTATTATGTATATAATTTTGAAAATCATTCTTGGATACTGCATATACAATATCAATTCACAATCATTGTACATGAAATACTACTAAATACAATACAATTTGAATTATTTTTAGTTACACAAAAAATGGCTCATAAATATAAAATCATTCAAACTCTCTTTTTCTCTAATTTTATATATAGAGTTAGATATATGATTAGTTTTATTTATTTATTTATGGTTTATTTATACTATACTCCTCGTTTTCTACACTGAGTTAACTCACTTTGTATAAAAATTAAAAAAAACTTAGATTAGATGGAACACGTAGTGCAAAATTAAACTCTAATTGAAATCCAATTTTTATACTGAATTCGCTCACTTGACACAAAAATTTAAAAGCTTAGATTAAATGGGACACATGTCACAAAATTAGACTCTAAATGAATTCTAATTTGAAATTTAATTGGATTTTCTCTTAGTTTTGGCTATAAATATAAATATATATATATATATATATATATATATATATATATATAAGGCAAGACTTAGGTACAGTACTTATATGATATTTTTTAAGTTCTCCTCTTAAAATTTTGCTATGTGGATTTTTCTCATGGGATGGAAATGTATTTTTTTAGTTAAGTAGCTACATGGCTGAATCTTGAGAGAGAAACTTAAAGTACTTTACCTAAGTTTTGTCCATATATATAATAGTGGACTAGCAAGTAGCATCCCTTATCCCGTATTAGCAACTAAACAAAAATAGAAAGCCATATCTCATATTTCCACTGCATGTAAATTGAAAAAATAAGATCATTTTTAAAAAAGCATGAGACATCTGCTACCTCCAATAGCTAAGGTAGTAAGGTGGGACGAGAGGGGGCTCTTTCCCTTTGGCCCTGTCCAAAATTCCCTTTCTGCCATTTAAAAAAGAAAAGAAAAGAAAAGTTTTTTGTGTAAAAGGGGGAGAATTTATTGAAACCGTGAGAAAAAAGTACACACATAATTGAGGCCCTTCAGCAAACAAAATTGTAAAAGAAAGGTCGAGGCGACTTATTTTTGTTGATGTTCTCCATATCATTTTTATACGTCAAACTCAATTGAAAAGATAGATTTATCAATAATTCTAAGCTTCAAAGGTTATTACAAAAATCAATAGTAAAAAATAAAATAAAGAAGAAAAAGTATTAATTGAAGAGACAAAAATACCGAAAAGTAAAAAAGTTTTATTTCAAAAGTATTGAAGGCTTCAATTATTTATATAAGAACTTAAATTTTTTTTTCATAATTGTGAGTGCATTAAGAATAAAATTTGGGAAACTACTACGTAACAAATTTCATACTTTGATATTATTTTCAAGTTAAACTCTAAAAATATGGTTGCACAAATAGTTTTTTATATGGTTTAAAACTCTTTTTTTTAAAGAAAACTCTAAAAATTTAGTTGCACAAATAGTTCTTATATGATTAAAATTGTTATAATCTAATCATATTATGAATTTAACAAAAACTGTATTTTAGATTTACTGATTTATTAAAAAGTCATTACATGAGAATCATAAATAGAATTTTGATTATAAAAAACATTACAACAAAACGTACGTAATTATATATTAATAAATTCTAATGGATACACAAAATATAATGATATGCTATCATTTTAGGGAATCTTTTAATATTGAATACCGCTTACTATTCACATTATTGGCATTTAATTGTCAAGATTAATTAACTAATATATAATATATTGGTTAAAAAAATTTCTCCAAGGTCAAATCCTAGCTCCTCCATGGCTCCAAGCTGCAAGGGACGTGGCTCATAATATCTAATGAAGTATGGGTAAGACCTAGGTACAGTACTTAGGTGCTGTTATTTAAGTTCTCATTTTAAGATTCTGTCATGTGAATTTTTTCTCATTGGATAAAAGTGTATTTTTTAATTAAGAAACCACATGACAGAATCTTAAGAGGGGAATCTACTGTATCTAAGTTTTGTCCATGAAATATATACATTATTATCGATAGTCTTCTCATATTACGCACATTTTAATTAAAAAATTTAAAATAAAAAATATATAACATTATGAATTGCTCATAAAAAACATGTATTAATTTTTATTAATTATTTCTTCGTGGTTAAACAAAATCATTTTTCTGGCCATTAAAAATATATATTTTCCACTTTTGTATTGTATTCAAAACAAAAATATTGTAAAAGGTTATTAAAATAAAAAATTATAATTTTTTTTTTAAATTTCTCAGAAATTTTTGTGTAAAAAATTTCAACTTAGTGATTTTTTAGGCTTTTTTTTTTCATATATATATATATATATATATATAATTGAGTTGTAGCTAAAAAGAAAACATGTCAATAATTTAGTTCAATTTGGAATAAAAAAGGAAGAGAAAAAACACATTAACTATGCTAGAAAATAATGCTGTATAATGCTTACAGTAAACCAAGTGATTAAAATAAGTATGTAAGGTTCACCGTAAACCACATGATAGAAACACATGTAAAACTGAATTTTAATTACATTGTACATAAGATTTTGGTTATATGGGGGAAAAAGTCATTGCAAAATACAAGTTTTTGTTTTTTGTGCCCCCTAACGAAAATATCCGGAACTTTCGAGCACATGAGTATTCTCACAAATGTGTAGTACAAATTAAACACAAGTTATACATATGATCGAGTTTCAGAGTTCGACTTAGGAATTATCATGGTCCATATTAACCACGTTTGAAACCTTTACAAAGTAGCCAATAATTTTTAGATCAGTTGACACTTCTTGGCCTTTTTAACGAATATGATAAAAAAGTACGAACTTCGTCCATAAATTGTAATTTATCCTAAAGAAAAAATCGAACCATTTGGAAGTGAAAACTCGAACAAGTCTGCACTCTGCACAAATTCCACTTCCAAACAAATAATTCCTGAAATCGTGCACAGAAAAGTGCATGCACTAGTCAAAAACTATACACTGGTGTAAAGTTCGAAAAATACACACCCCAGAACAGGTCTCCTTATCAAGGATTCGTATAAAATTTTAAATTTTTTGGCACAATGTTTTGGGTCCCGATTCTTACAATAATTTTCATGTGTTTTTATTAAGAATGTAACGACACCTTTGTGCAGTAGTTTTTGTTTTTGAATAGGGATATGATTGATGACAAGTCCAATTTATAGGTTTTCCACGAAACCGAGGTTATTGTCATGTTAGTGAGTGCTTCATTGGTTTTGTCAAGTTGAGTGGCATCTTCTAAAACGTTAAAAAAGATCTTACATATATACATGATGAGTGAGTGGTCCTAAGAGAAGCAAGAGAGTGAAATCTTTGGGACATGATCTTCAATAAATTTCTTAAATATCTGGTGTCATTTCTTTAAATCTCACCTTATGATTGTGATGAGCTGTTGTGCCCGAAATGACTCTAAAACTTTGAATATGTGGGGTCATTTCCAGAACTTAATTGGTTCTTTCTCGAACAATGTCAACCGTGGGAAGTATTTCAATTATAAGATTATTTGAGGTTTTGAAAGGAATATATTAGGGTGTTTTAGGCCCCGGTTGAAACCAAGTTAACCAATTCTTAGCCAAGTAATTAATCGGATTAATTATATTTTAGATCTGAATTAAATAACATCACATAAATAGATCACACATAAACAACCAAAATGATGACCTAGAAAAACCGATAAAACAAACCGTTTTACAGTAAAACCTAGGGTGATTTAACCGTCAATCCTTAAGGTAATAAATCCAATAGAATAGAATTGAAGTTTGTACAAAAGATTTAACCCTAAATATAATGTTATCTGTTAGGTTCTAAAGACTTAGGATTTTATGTATTTAGAACTCTAATTTATATTGTTGGCAAACCATGATCAAAACAATGTGTTTAGAAGTGTTTTAGTCTTGCTCAAAGTTGTGCATTTATGTAAAGTTAGAATCGAGCTTAATGCAGAAAAGATTAATGCATTTCGGCCTAGCTCGATCGATCGAAGCTTAGGCTCGATCGATCGAAGCTTGGACAGAATGATTTTCTGCATATTTTTCCAATTCAGCCCTAGGTGTTTTAAAACATTTTTAGGGTTTCTTATTTGTCCTAAGTATAAAAGGCAAACCCTAGCCACGTTTTAGTGTTACTCATATTGCGGTTTATGTAAATCTCTTGTGAGATCTAGAGGAGCTTTCCTTTACACAAACTTAGGGTTTTCAAGAAAAAGATTTATCTACACCTTGATAATCAACTCAGTTGCTGCCATTGAAACTTAAAGAAAAGACAAGCAGGTGTGCTTGTATCTGGTGGTGAATCCAAGAAAGAAGGAGTCCGTGGATTCGGAGCTTGCATGTGGTCGTGTCAGTAAGTTCTACTGGTGGGTAGCAATAAGAAGTCGAGCGTGGGGGCTTGTAAGTCTTATTGTATGAACTTCGATTCTTTCAAGATAGTGGATTCAAGTTTACCTTGAGGATAGCTAGGTCAAATCCTCCCCAGGTTTTTACCGGTTTGGTTTCCTGGGTGATCATATCTTGTGTTATTTATTTTCCGCTGCTTTGCATGATATGATCTTTATTATTGTGATAACCTAGTTTTTGTTAAATTGGACTAAGTAACAACTTGGCTAATTACCTAGGTTAAATCAATTGTGTTTTTAAGGGGTCTAAAAACTATCATTATCTCATGTAGTACTTATTAACATGATTATACGCAGCTTTGAGACCATACACTCTTTCATTTTGAATTTGTTGCACACAAACTCCCTGCTCGTGACTCTAAGAACACCTCTCAAAATTTTCTATTAGTAACTTGGATGTAAACTGGATGCAACAAATTCACTTTGATCACCGAATCTTTTGTATGAACACAGGTCTTCGATTGAGAGGTTGAAAAATTATAAATCTATGTACAATACACTGCTCTTTGTTGTCTTGGAAAACATGCTCTAGGGCTTGCTTATATAGTGTACTTGAGATGCAAGTGCCCTAAATCAAATGACTAACATAAGTTGCTAAGAATCCAAACTGCATGATTCTTGATTGTTTGAGATATGCAGTTGGACCGACAGGCCAAACTTGTATTGAATTGTAGTGTTCATTTCAGTTTTATATTTATTAAGTCTTTTAATGTTCAAACCTTGAATTGTCTTGTTTCAATAACTAACTTTGATACCAATTTAAGAGACATTCTAGATTCTAATTGTAACAATTGTTTGAGGTTTGCCGGTCTAAAATTATGGACCTAATAGAATAAAATGTGCCCCCTTAGAATTTTGTAATGAATGATGTCAACAAAAAAAAAAAAAAAGACCATAGTAGTGCTGTCCTTTTCCACCGAAGTCAAGCAGATCACTAAAAACTACAAAGAGAAAGAATGACATACCCAAGAAAGGATTATATTTTTTTAAGCTTTTTTTATTGATAAAAGGCTACCACTTAGATACAGTTCCTTGATGACTTTAGGTTTCCTTAATTGAATTCAACAATGCGGTTCCTTGATTAATGCCACATAATTGAATTTAATTGTCTTCAGAAAATATAACAATAATTTTATTGTATTGATCAATACAATCATGTAGTTGAATTTAATTAGAGAAGCTAAGTAACAACACCCAAGAAACTATACCTAAGTCAAACCCTTTAGGCCTCTTATGCGGTGCTCTTTCGTATTGGAAGGCTAAAGAGAGAGCCTTTTAATCACCATTGTCATCATATCTACCACCTCCACCAACTGCATATAACTCCTCTGAGTATCGAGTAATCTCCAACTTTAGATTTCTGATCATCCAAATCAAATCCACAATCTTAAATCAAGTAGGCCATAAGATAAACAAAGAAGGTAGTCAACTAGTAGTATTGTAAGTTTTGTGATTCGTACCCCATTTTATGACACATCAGCATATCAGTTCCTTCTCATGAAGGCGGGATTCACGGTACTAAATCTTCTTGAAAGCGGTTTTAGACTCAAAGTTGATGCGAGCCTAAGAGTATGCGAAGTCTCTTAAAAAGAGACAAAGGAGTTGCCACCTAGTTATAGGTTCAGGAACCAAAACATGACTCCAAGAAGGTCTACCTACCAAACTTGGTCTAGAGTTAGGGTATAGGATAGGAAGAGATGAGGCACCCCACGCTTGTCCAGCTGTAGCTGGAATTGGCACCAAAACAAAATTGATAATGTTATACTAAATTAATTCATGCCAAATGTAATTTCATTTAGTATAATTACTTGTAACACAACTGTTTGTCACCTCTTTCTATTTCCATCAGAGACATTTAGGGTTCAAATCCTCCCTCCCACCAATTATCAAATTATTTAAAATAAAATAAAAATAATTTTAAAAGTCACATTTTGTAAGATTTAGTCAAATAGAGATATTAACACAGAAATCAAGAAGCATGTTAGAAACCCTAAACACTAAACCAAAATAAAGAAAATAAGACAAAGCATCAACATAAACAAATAACCATGAAACAAATCAAATAGATATACTAAACTAACATAAAATAAATAACCATGTCAAGCTTTACATAAAACTAAAATAATAAATCAAGAACAATCAAAATAGATTATAATCAGCGCAAAATCATATTAATGCATATCAACAGAGTTAAAATCAACAAAAAAATAAATAAAAAAATAAATTAAATATAACAAGTCAAGGAAACTATATCAAGAACTCATGTAAATCATATTAAGCAAAGGAAGAAATCATAGATAGAAGACTCACCTTGTTTAAGATTATGAGTTTGAGATTATTTAACTGACACCTCAGTGCCTACAATACTAAGATTAGATTGAGAGAACAAGAGAATTAAAGAGCACAATAGTTTTTAGAAATCACAACTCAAGAACAAAAGATATATTAAAAAGGTTTTGAAAACAATCTTAAAAACTAGTTTTAGCTTTAGAATCAATGCTAGAAAGAGGTTTTGGAAGACTAAAAAATGATCAAAGGTTATGTGTTGAGTTTAGAAAAGATGAACTAGGGTTTTACAGAAGATGAAGGCAAAAAATAACTCTCTCTAGCTAGGGTTTGGATTGGAGACATAGGTGAGTATTTAAACATTAAAATTAGTGTTTTCGGGGCTTTTTAGAGGCCTTTGGACGTTCCCAAGGGTCTAGGGGCCGGTTCCCATGAGGGCCTAAAAATCAGTTTTGAAAATTTGGAAACGTGGCTGCATATGCAGCTTCCGTGCATGCGTACGCATGCTTAAAACATGTGTACACATGCTTCCCCAAAACCCTAAATTCGACTACAATTTTGGTCGAACTTCAAATGGTCATAACTCACTCAATATAAATCCAAATCACGCAAAAGTTATGTTCAAATTGAATCCCAAGATGTCTAATTTCCAATGAAACAAACCTCACTCAAATATTCTTTATGGATCAAAAGTTATTGTCAAAACAATGAGTAAATGTCATTTTTCAGCATTGTTTTCAAAGCGATTTGAGCACTTTTTAGTTGTGATTATTTTCAAACTATTGTGAACTCTTTAATTTGGTTGACATATGTCAAGCTCATCAATGGGTACGAGGACCAAAAGTTGTTAACAAGTACAAAATGAGATGTCTACACATATTGGTCTAGAGGAACTAGACATAGGCTCTATTTAGCCGAAGTGTCACTTACCTTAGTGTAATAGCCTTTTCTTCTTCTTTTTTCATCATTAGGAGGAGGGTTTGAATCCACCTCCCTCGTTATTGTAACTATTGAATTATTTCTCTAAAGAGAGAAAAATAATATTTAACAATAGCATCTCCCTAATTGTACATGCTATTATTATTTGCTCACTCTTTCAAATGAACATTTTAACTGGCATTTTTTTACATTTTTTCTTTAGAAAATGTTCACTATTGCTATCGATTTTCTATCCAGATAGAGGGATTGGTTTGAACATTGTTTACCTTGTTGAGTTTGTTATGCCTTTAAGCATTCCAGATAAATGAAGCATATGTGTGTGTGTGTGTGTGATCGGCCTAAGGTAAGGCAGAAATAGCTCAAGTAGTTAAGCGTGAAAGGAATAAGGTATAAGATGACACAAATGAGGATTCTCCAGATTACAAAATGCTGTTGTTAGGTTCTCATTGTGCTAGAGTTAAGTTAAAAACGGTGTCGTGCTAAAGTCCATTATCTATATGCACCGTATCACTTAAAGTCTAGACGTCGCCGTTGTACATCAGATGTTTAATACCAAGGCCAAAACGCAGAGTTTCCACTTATTCAGTTATTTTCCTTTAATCATTATAGTTACACATGTAATAAATGGATTAGTTGTAATGAAAGTTTGTTATTACAAACTTTCCTACTCTCTGTGCTTACTCTTTCAATCCTCTTTATGCGGAGCTCAATAATGTATTCAGTTAGCCATTTTATGAAATAGCATAAAATCCCTTCTATTTAGATTTGTTCAAGATATCAAAGCTTCGCTTCCACGACTTCCATGAATCCAAATTCATCTTCAACCTCTCATTCTACCTCAACCACTACACCTAAAATGGCTAATTCAATTACACACATCAATCCCTACTCCATTTATATTGTTTGGAAGCACCAGATTGAAGTAATTCTAGAGACTTACTCTATGATCAATGGCATTGATGAGATTGTTTTGGCACTAGATTAGTTTTTGAAGAATTCCTATGGTAATTTTACCATGGAGATCAATCTAGCTTTTCTGAGTTGGAAGAATCGTGAACAAGCTCTATTCACGTTTCCACACACTCTCTCTCTCTTTCTATTCTCGCTCTTATTGTGGGAAAGAAGTTTGGTAGAGGTATTTGGAAGGTTCTAGAAAAATGATTTGTTTCAATCTCGAGGTCAAGTAGGATGAACCTCATGACTGAATTGAGTGCTGTAAAGAAAGGCATAGACTACATTGATGTGCATTTTCAAAAGATTAAGCAAATCCGAGACAAATTAACTATTGCTTAGTCATGCTTGATGATGAAGATCTTCTTCACATTTCACTTGATGGTTTACCATTGATAGGCCAAGAATTTATTGACCCCTTGTGATAAATTAACCAATTAATTAGCCAAGTGAATTAATTAAGTTAATTAACATGCAATATGCGTGGTAGCACAAACAAAACACCAACTAAATTAATATGCAATGAAAAATAAAGTTGACACGGTGATTTGTTTTTGAATGGGGAAAACCTACACGGCAAAAACCCCATCGGGTGATTTTAAGGTCACCACTCCTGAGAATCCACTATTATCACAACAAGCGGTTACAAGTAAAGGAATCTCAGTACCTTATACTAACCTACAGTTGAACTCTTACCCTAATACCCAATTAGACTTATTCAGTAGTGACAATCTCTCATTTCAATGCACGGCTCCTAGTACGTGACTAACCAATTTGATGCGCGGATCTCAGTACGTGGCTTACACACCAACTTGAGAAGGATGTTGGCTGTAAAGTTCTTCAGTTCATCAATATGATGAAGATCATGAAGCTCCTTGGTTACAAAACCCTACGGCGTACAAACGCAGCAGCTTCTTGAAGAGAAAGATGAACTAGGGCATATGTCTTTGGTTCACAATATGCTTATGAAAAACTTTTGCATTAAGGTGCATCGGCTGTGACGACCCTTAAAACAATCCTTATATATGTTTTGGGTTGTGAGAAAAGAAAGCCCAAACATCTATACACGGATTGGAGTGAAATTAGATCTGAAAAACTGATTTTCTTAAATCTTAATAGATACCCTATCTATCGAGCAGCTATCGAGCATCGAGCTAAACTGCCTTTTAAACCTCGATAGATGCTATCTGTCAAACTAGCCATTTAGCTTTAAAATCTAGCACTTCTTCACTTAATTTTTGGACAGATTTACATGGTTTTAACACTTGGACTTAAAACCTTGTTCCTTGAAGCATTAAACACATCTTAGATCTACCTAATTACAAGTAAAATGCATTTTGTCAAAAGATTAGCCAATTCTATATTGACATATGTTCCTAACATGATTTACATATGTCCTAACAACCATCAGAATATGACTTATTCGGTTTTGCTATAAGAACTCGTAGTGATATTCTATTAGTTGAAGAACTCAATACCCTTCTTAATGCAGAAGAGAGGGCTATCAAGAAGAGATCTGGTATTATTGGTGCATACTATTACAATGGTTGCTAACTTCCAAGCTCAAGGGTTTACACCAACTCCAATGGTGGCTATAACACCAAAAGGATCATGGAGGTAGAGGAAATTTCAGGGGTGGTAATTATAATTCCAACTCCAATGGTGGCTATAACGCCAACAACTCTCAGTTTAATTAATCAAGATCTATAGGATTTTAGGGACAATAAAATCAGAGTCAAAGACCACAATGTCAAATTTGTGGAAAGAATGGACATGTGGCTCTTGACTGCTATCACAGGATGGACTTTGCTTTTCAGCGTAAATCCAAGCTTACAGCAATGATGCTAATTCATCTCAGGTTCATGGAGCTAATTGTTGGCTCACAGATATTGGGTGTTCTAACAACATAACCCCTTGTCTGTCCAATCTTTCACTTCAACAATAGCCTTCTTCAAGATTTGAAACTGTGACTGTTGGTAATGGCCAAGAACTACCTATCACCCATATTGATAATGGCAAGTTATGTACTTCCTCTTATAACTTTAAGCTTGATGGCATACTTAGAGTTCCTGATCTTGTTTCCAATTTGCTATTTGTTCATAAGATTTATTTACAAAACAATGCACTTTGCTACTTTGATGCTAGGTTTTCTATCCAAGATTTACTTTTGAGAAAGAGCATTTTTGAAGATTGAATAAAGATGGTGTGTATCCCATTCCTTCATCATCTTCTTTGTACTCATCCAATTCCACTGCTTACACTACCTCCCAAGTTCATCAAACTCCATAAGCTTATGCTTTGTCATTAGTCAATTTTGTTCAAATTTTACTTTGGCATAAAAGACTTGGACATCCAAGTGCTAAACTTCTTCATCTTGCAATTAAATATGTAAATCATGCTTTTACTTTCAATAATGTTGATGAATGTTGTTCTTCTTGTAAGTTATGTATAAGTGCAGAGATGCACATACTTCCTTTGAACAAATATATGTAAAAAAACATCAACTTCTATGCTTCAAATTTTGCATTTTGATGTCTGGGATCTAGAACCCATCTCTTCTTTGTTTGGCTATAACTTCTATGTTGTGTTCATTGATGACTTCACAAGGTTTACATAATTCTTTTTACTTAAGCAACATAGTGGATTATTTGTTGTGTTTAAGCATTTTAAGAACCTTGTAGAGAATCAATACTTTTCTAAAATCAAAGTTCTTATATTTGATAATGGTGGAATGTAAATTCCCAATTCCAAAGTTTTTGTTCAGAGAATGGTATTCTTCATCAGACTTCTTGCCCTCACATTCCCCAAAAAAATGGCATTTCAAAAAGAAAACATAGACATATTGTAGAAACTGGTTTAACCATGTTATATCAATTTCACCTTCCACTGAATTTATGGTCTTATGCTTTGTCTACAACCTCTTTTCTTATCAATATATTTCCTTCTTCAGTCTTAGGCATTACATCTTCTTGGAAAAAGATCAATTCTGTATCACCACCACTTTCAGCCCTTAAGACATTTGGTTATGCTTTCTACCTCTGTCTTAGGCCTTACAACAATCATAAGCTTCAAGCCATATCTACAAATTGTGTGTTTCTAGGTTACCCTCCTTTATCCAAAGGATATTTGTGCTTGGATCCTAATACCAACAAAATCTACACTACCTGCTATGCCTTATTCAATGAGAATGTGTTTCCTTTTGCTAATAAGTTTGATCTCACAAATCCTCATATTCCTTTCTCCAATTATATACTTGATTTTGAGTGGTTTCCTTCCAACTCTAACAATTCTTGTTCATCTTCTGCAATTGCTTATTCTCATACTTAATCTTATGATGATTTACTTCCTTTATCTATTTTTCATTCTTCTATTCCTATCTCATGTGTTCCTAATCCTCCTTTATCTACTACTCCTACTTGATATGTTCTTGATTCTTCTCTTCTTGCACCTATTTCTTCATCCATTCCTTCTTCATCTCTTCCTTTTAGCACTACTATTCTTGACATTACTCATTCAACATCTACCTCTAATGATTCTTTACTCACTGCTAATATTCATTCAATGCTTACAAGATCAAAACTTAGTATCCACAAGCCTAAATTTTTTAAGGTTGTTACTAACTACAAATACCAAGAACCTCCCTTTTATGTTGTGGCTACAAAATACCCTCAATGGGTTGTTGCTATGGATTCATAATTTTAGTCTCTTCTTATAAAGTAGAAAACTTGGTCTCTTGTTCCATCTCCTGCAGACAAGAACATTCTTACTTATAAGTGGGCTTTTAAGCTAAAGAGGCATAGTGACACTAGAAGAAAAAAAAAAAAAAAAAAAAAAAACTTAATACAATGAAAAAAGTCGTTGCAATAACAACTAATGTCATTGTAATAAGGTGTTATTGCAACCACAAAAAGGTCAATGCAAGTCGTTGCAATAAAGTCCGAGGCAATAGGTTTATGCAACATTAGATTTCGTTGCAATAAATTCCACATATTGCAATGATTTACTTTGACAATATCGTTGCAATAGGTTGATATTTTTTATTAAAAAATAATAATAAATTTTTAAAAATAAATAATTAAAAAAAATAAATCATTTTTTTAAATAATAATTTTTTCCATTAACCTATTTTGCAATTCAAAAACCATATCTAGGAACTACGCTAACAAATCAAAGATACACATAAAAGATGAAAATTTTGAAATACTTCATTTCAATACATATGTCAAAAAACACAAATATATATACAACTTGTTGAGTTTATATTCAAACACATAGTTTCAAAAAGTATTCAAAAATCAATATAGCATGAAAGAAAAGTTTCTTATTGAAAGTGTTATCCATGCATGTTTCTCAACCATTTCATTGACTTACCACCTATTTTGGAAAAAAGAATAAGAAAATAAGTATAAAGTTGAAAAACATCATATATACAACACAATGACACCAATATTCACCATCATTGATTCTAAAAAAAACACACACGCGCACACACACTATTACTACTTGGAGATTGTACAAACAAAGAAAAATTA
The DNA here is from genome assembly GCA_028535165.1 of Quercus tomentella. Taxonomy (NCBI): domain Eukaryota; kingdom Viridiplantae; phylum Streptophyta; class Magnoliopsida; order Fagales; family Fagaceae; genus Quercus; species Quercus tomentella. The sequence continues at coordinate 18,216,477 of JAPQVY010000122.1, forward strand.
AATTAAAATTTAAAGAGAACCAAAAGATTACCTGAAAGTTAGAGAGAAAATCCTTAAACTGAGAAATAGTCTCTCCAAGGAGACTATGAATTAAGAGAGACTGAAATTTGAGAGAGAAAATTTAGAGTCAGTAGATATGAGAGAGAGATGGAAATTTGAGAGATAAATTTTGTAGTTAGTAGATAAATTTGAATTTTGAGATAGGCGTAGGAGAAAGAGGGAAAGTGAGAAAAAAAAAAAAGAAAAAAAAGAAAAAAAAAGGCTTGGGGAGAGAGTGAGAGCGCGAAACTGAGATGAGAAAAAATAGGGAAATAAATGTGGGTGAAAGAAAGAGGGAAACTAAGATGAAAAAAGAAAAAAGAAAAAAAGAAAAAAAAAGAGGAAGGTGTGAGAGAGAGAGGGAGAGAGAATTTGAGATTAAAAAAAAGGAGATAGGCAATTTCCCAATGAGGAAAATTGAGATGAGAAAAAAAAAAAAGGGAGACATATGTGGGTGAGAGAAAAATTGAGATGAGTAAAAAAAGGGACAGACATGGTGAGAGAGAGGAAACTAATGAAAAAAAAAAAATAGTGCCAATTTCCCAAATTTTCCAGCTACTCAAGTATTCACCTCTATTAGACCAACAAAATTTGATGTGAAATAAAGATTTAACCTTTTATAACAATATAGTTTGATGTGAAATAAAAGATTACCTATTGCAACAACACATCTCAATGTAAAACAAATGTTACCCATTACAAAAACACATTTTGATGTAGCATAATAATTATTGCTACAATCTCATATTGATGTAATAAATTTAAGTTTCTATTACAACAAAAATAACCTAGAGATGCAATAGTATATATATTTCCTCTATTATTATTTTTTTGTTGCAATAATACTTGTTGTATTATGTCATTTTTCTTGTAGTGTGATGAGACTGTAGCCAGATATAAAACTAGATTCGTGGCTCGAGGTTATCTTCAACAATATGGTTTGGACTATGAAGAAACCTTTAGCCTAGTGGAAAAACCTACTATTGTCAGGTTGCTTCTTGCTTTGGCAGTGAATTATGGTTGGGATCTAAAACAGCTTGATGTAAGTAATGCATTTCTTCATGGTTTTCTCAAAGAAGAGGTCTATATGGCACAACCTTAGGGTTATGTGGATCTTGTCCTACTCATGTTTGTCTTTTGCGCAAAGATTTTTATGGTCTAAAGTAGACTCCAAGAGTCTGGTTTGAGAGGTTTAGTACTCAATTACTTCACATTGGGTTTGTTACTTTTGATGCTGATGGTAATTTGTTTCTCTATAACCATGATTCTCAACTGGCTTTTTTGTTACTTTGTGTGGATGACATAATTGTCATTGGTAACCATCCACCTTTTACTTCCTTTCTTATTCATACATTGAATCAAGATTTTGATCTCAATGACTTGGGCAGATTTCATTACTTCTTAGGCCTCTATTTTGATAATACTCCTAGTGGGCTATTTGTTCATTAAACTAAGTATACTCTGGATCTTCTTACCAAATTTTCCATGGCTGATTATAAGCTTTGCAAGAATCCATGCTCTCCTAATACTCATCTCATTCCCAATGATAGTCCCTTGTTACTTGATCCTACTCTTTATTGAACCTGATCCTACTCTCTATAGAAGTATGATAGGTACCTTACAATACCTCACTTTCACTAGGCTTGACTTATCCTTCGCTATTCAACAAGCTTCCCAGTTTATGAGTGATCCTACATCTAATCATCTTTTGGCTATTAAGAGAATTTTGAGGTATCTACAAGGGTCTATTCATTAGGGATTGACTTTTACTCCAGGTCCATTAACACTATCTTCCTATAGTGATGCTATTGGGCTGGTGATCCTATGGATAGAAAGTTCATCTCTTATATTCTTGTGTTCCTTGGTAATTCTCCAATTACATGGTCTGCTAAGAAGCAACCCACTGTCTCTGGTTCCTCCACTGAGGCAGAATCTAGAGCTTTAGCTTCTTCAGCAACTGAGCTTTGTTGTATCAGAATGTTACTTAAGGATCTTGGTGTCTATCTTCGTGCTCCTCCTACTTTGTGGTGTGATAATGTGTCAACTTTTTCCATAGCCTCCAATCTTGTTTTTCATGCTCATACCAAGCATATAGAGATTGATTACCATTTTTTTTCAAGAGAGAGTCCTTAGACATTGGAGGGCAGTTCGCGTTCGCGTGTCGGGTTCGTGTCATGTCAACTCATGAGTATCTGACTATATGGGTCAACACTAACCTGACATGTTTATTAAATGGGTCAGTTGTGTTGATCTGTTTATCAGCTTTTATCAAAAAATAAAAAAAAATATTTATGAAAAAACAAGAAAATAAATATTTTTAATATAAAATTCAGAACTAATGAGTAACTGTATCACAAATAGTCATTCAAAACTAAAGCATATTTCAATATCACAAATAATAAATCACAATATGTCAAAGAAAATAAACCAGAATAACTAATAAGTTTATATACTTATGGTTTGAAGGGTATATTGGTAAAATGTTATTTAATTTGATAAGTCAAATGGGTTAAACGGATTCCATATGTTGAACACTAACCCAATCCGTTTATTAAATGGGTTAGTCATGTCAACCCGAATATAACATGAACTCATTAAGCCTCAACTTATAACTTGCTAATTTCGTATCGTGTTGCAGGGACGGAGCTAGAACTTAGAGTTAGGGGGAACGGCTTTGCTGTTGGTTGTATGCAGTGACTTCGACTTTCAACTTTGTTGCTACTTAGTCGTTCAGCTGCTAGTTGTTTAAAATTTTTTAAAGGGTCAAATTGTTTGTTTTAAGTAAAATTGGTTGATTAGGCTTATTTTTTTTTTAAAAAAAGTTTATTGTTGATAATTTTTGTTGTTGTACTAATTTTTTTGGGCTTGTATATTTCTTTTTTAGATTTTAGACTTATAAACATTTTTTAATGGTCTTTAAAATGTGAAAAATGTTTGAACTACAAACTTTTTTACAAATTGCTGATAATGTAAGTGGTGAGCCCAAATGCGAACCAATAAGAATTTGCTACCTTAACCGTTTGTAAAAATGTTATAGAAAAATTTGTGACTATAACAATACTCTTAAAAGAATCAATAATATTTTTAAGGGATCAAAAGTGTAATTTTCTAAAACAAAATTGCTAAAATTAGCACCCATATATATAATAATATATATATATATATATATAATTTTTTTTTTAAATGGGGGGCCATTGCCCCCCAAGTCCAACCATGGCTCCATTCATGTCGTGTTGGTTTCACGGGTTGTGTCCAATTTTGCCACCTCTACTTAGACATGATCTTCAAGTCAAGTTTTTGGCATCTTAGGATCAATTAGTTGATATTCTGACTAAGGGTCTGGCTTCTCCTCATTTTCTGTGGTTGGCATTCAAACTCATGCGGCAATTCCCCATGAGCTTGAGAGGGGGATGAAAGACACAAGGTAGAAGATGACACATATGCCGATTTTTCATATTACAAAATGCCGTCGTAAGCTTTTCATTGTGCTAGAGTTAAGTTGAAAATGGGGTTGTGCTGAAGTCTATTATCCATACACACCGTATCACTTAAAGTCTAGACATCATCGTTCTACATCAGATGTTTAATACCAAGGTCGAAACGCAGCGTTTTCGCTTATTCAATTATTTCCCTCTCTAATTACTGTAGTTACACGTGTAGTAAATGGATTAGCTGTAATGAAACTTTCCTACTATTTATGCTCTCTCTCTCTCTCTCTCTGTGAATATAAACATATTAGAGCTCAATGATGTATTCAGTTAACCATTTTATACCACTGCATACATTGGTGCAATGGTCACTCTACAAATATAAGTGCTTGTGGGGTGTAGAGGATAAGAACCGGGAGACTGGGGTTCAAGTCTTCAAGAGGGAACTTCACACATATATACTTAAATTAGGCTAGAGTAAAATATTAATAAAAAAAATTAAAAAAAAGTTAGCCATTTTATGAAAGAACAAAAAATCCTTTCTATTTAAATTTTTTCAGAGCGGTATAACCATCTGGATTTGAAAGTTAGTTGGTCGTCTCTCTCCTCTTTAGAAGTTTTCCTCCATCTATAATTGATAATATTTAATCAAGTGCAAGCATGAATCCAAGTTCATTTCTTACTAAACATATGAAATCTGATCGTTTTTTAGATAAGACTATCAATTAGTGAGGCATACTGATTTTTTTTTTTTTTAGGTTAGCTTTGTAGTTTGACTTTTAGAGGGAACTGAAACCCTCCCAAACTCGGTGTAAAAAAGAAGAAAAGGAAAAAAGAAAAAAAAAGGTAACCATATATTTGATCCATATGTAACAAAAAGAAAATATTTATTGTACATGCTTTTACATAGGCAAAAATTGCACTGAAATCGTTTAAAGTCATGATTTCCATTTCAAGTCACACTTTCAGTGTAATATTTGCGTGTGTTTAAAAAAGTGTGTAGTAAAGTGTATATAATAAACACTAAAATTGTGCACAGCAAAGTGTATGTAATAAACACTAAAAATGTGTGCAGTCATAGCCAAAAAGCTAAAACCCATAAGCGAAAAGACAGCATTAATTGTAACCCTCAGAAATGATAATACTGAGATGCAATTGGGTAACAAGAAGTACTAAAAGGTACACAAAAGCAAATACTAGCTGGAGAAAAATTTTAAAAATTAAAATACTTATTTATATTTTCAGCAAGAAAGAAAGAAAAAAGAAAAAAGAAAAAAGAAAAGCTTAATTATAAATGGCATAGCCAGTTGAGCGATAGATCAAGCAATAGAAGTAAAAGTGCCGGATGGTTTGGAAGATAGTTTCCATTTGATGAAGTTGTCGATGGTAGTGACATCAGACCTGTAGTGCTTTTGTGAAAACTCCCAGAATTCTGGCCATGTGAAATCCGGGTACTTCCTTGGCTCTTCTCGACTAAACAGCTCTTGTGGGGGTCTTACCACTCTGTCCTCTCTTGGGGACAAAAAGAAAGCAATCGTTTTCCTCTCCAAATTCCTGTTCACCATTGCTCTATGCAGGCAACTCTTGTACCTCCCATTACATAATGCCTGTATATCAAACAAACAATATATATATATATATATATATATATTTTTTTTTTTTTTTTTATGGAAACAAAGAAATTTATCAAACCATGTGACAAAACAAACATACATATAAAATAAATTATTACTTATCCTCAAAGTTTGGAGATAATAAACTTAATTTTTTAATTGTTACAGATGAGATAAAATGCTACATACTCCAATTTTTACTCTCAACAGAGATGAGCACTTGACATAAAGACCTTAATTCCACAAAAAAGTTAGGATGCCTACCATTTATTATTATTATTATTATTATTATTATTATTATTATTATTACGAGTCAAAGAAAGATGTTTTATTTATATAAGTAATCTATTTATACAAACATAGCATATATAGAGCACTGTCTTGTAGGGTACCCAGATACATTAAATCCCATACAAAACAGTTGTACATAAAATATGGACAATTATCATATTCTTTTTCATTGCTCTCGTGTTTTGCAGCCCCTTTTTGCCTATTATTTTATTTTTTGAAATAGTTATATGCATTTTATATATTAAACAATTGTAGTTATCATGCATGAATGCCACCTGGCTCAGCTTGTAAAGTTTAATAAGAGTAATAAAAAGTTAAAAAAAAAAAGTATATTTGTCTTACTAGGGATTCAAAGTTCAAATTATTCTACTGTCATTTTCTTATCAATGGAGATATTATTAGCTCCTACGGAAAAATTATTCGCTCCTACAAAGTCATTATCAAATATTGCATTAATCATAAAGTGTTCATAAAAATTATTGGTTCACGCTGATGGTCCCACAAGTCACATGAAAGGCACTCCAAAGCCATTGGATTGCAGCTGCATGGATCTGAAAGTTCTTCAAATTAAATACATACTAGTATTTTTTTTTTTGCTAAACTACATACTAGTATTTTGAAACAGCTAAAGCCAACACCTTTATATATGTGGATGTGGAGTGATACTCTATAATTGATTTTCACTAGTCATTTCAAAAAAGTTATTTAATGTCTTAATCTTAATAGAAAATAATAAATGCGAAGACCTACTTGTCTCCAATTTCGTTGCCTAATACAGTAAAAAGTTGCTTAATACAGTAAAAATTAAGGACTCGGTTTAGGTTCAGTGCATTCAGTGTATTGGATCCAATCAGATGGTGACAGGTGTCCAATAGTAAATATATGTCATCATTTTAATGGGTCCAATATTACTGAACACTGGACCTAAACCTGACTAAAAAACTAATAGGAGTCTTTTCCATGATTGCGCACAACTTCAAATGCATACTTTTGGTATGATGTTCATTTCTTACAAGTTCTAGTGGGTGCAGGTATAAAAATTGAGATTCAAATTTTCAAGGCAGAGTTTTATACAAAAACACTTAGATTATGAGAGGGTATGATCTTTATCTTGAAAAAAAAAAAAAAAAAACAAATGGCATGCTCTTTTGCAATATTGTTAAGAAGTACTGGAGTAGTAACAAACAACGAATGGTGATTATTATATATACACGTGTCTAAGAGACAGACAGCTGAAATCGTGTTTTTAAAATTGTGAAATCGTGTTTTTAAAATAGTTGAAATATGTATGATAGTGTGTAATTTAATGTATACAACAATAATTAACGTAAACAAAATAAGAGAACAAAAATAGAGTATAGCACCCACATTGGGAGAGAATTTTATTTGATAATACTATTGTAAAGGACCTACCATGAAGGTATCACCAATGTTTACGACTAGGGCACCTGGTTCAGGTCGAATTGCTTTCCATTTGTTATTTGAAAAAACTTCGAGGCCTCCAACTTGGTCTTGATGAAGTATGGTCAAGGAGTTTGGGTCGCAATGTGGTCCAGTGCCAAAGGTGAGGCCAGGATTTTGGCAAGGGGGATAGTAATTGCACCTCATCATTGAGACACAATCTTCAAAAAAATTGCGATAGTGAAAACGATCAACACCCAAGCTAATTGCCAGGAGCTCCGTAATCAATAAACCAAGTTCCTTCAAGGCATTACAGTATCTTTGGCAAATCCAACTATATTTTCCACAAAAAAAAAGAAAAAAAAGAAAAAAAGAAGCAAAATCCATGCTCTGTTAGATGTGTCTAGAACAAACTTGCAAACAAAAAGCAATCTTTGACCTCAATACTATCATGACATTTTTTTTTTTTTTTGGTCTTTATTGGTTAAAAAATAAACTTCCAAACTTTTTTTTTTTTGGAGTAAAATAAGCTTCCAAACTTGAAAGTCATTCCTACAATTAATTTAGAGCAATTAGTTAGTACTTTGGTAATACAGTGACATAATACTCTCACTTTTATGTGATAATAAATCCCTATAGTAAAAAATTGAGTATTCATTGTACTCCAGAAATACATAATAATATTTGTTTTAATTAGCGTATATATAAACACAAACTAATTAACGTAAGGTAAATGCACATTATCCATCTATATATGATGATCTCACCCTGTGTGTTCAAAATCTTCTCCCATGACAGACTTGCAATAGTCAACAATAATGTTGGGGTTCGATGGGTCATTCTCATGGTGGAGAAGAGTATATGTCTCCTTCCATGGCAACTTTGATGAAAAACGATGCGCATGTGCACCTGAGTACCCATTGGCATTGAGAGAGCCAGGCTTCTTGCGAAGACTAAGCTTCTTGTCGAGGGGCATGTTGAAAAAGGTATCGATTTCATTGTGTGCGGCTTGAATGATAGTGGCATCGATACCATGGTTGGTGACTTGGAAGAAACCATGTTCCGAGCAAGCCTTGCTCAAAAGCTCGGCAGCTCGAGCTGTTTCCACCTCGTCACCTCTCTTGAACCCACCCAGGTCTATTAGAGGTTCGTTGAGCTCTTCCTGAGCTTCAACCAAGTCCTCCTGTGGCCAAAGGAACTCACTAGGCAAGTTTGCTTGTTTTTGAAGCATAGCTGAATCAAAAACAAAACCACCATTCTCATCTCTAAGCCCCATTGTTTGAGGACACAAGGAAGAATACTTGAAGTGCTAGAGTCAAATAGGAAAGACGTTTTTGAAGGGTTTGGAGCTAGAAGTAGATATTTATAGAGTACATAGCCACAAAAAGCTACAGAACAAAGTAGAAAATATTAAGAAAGAAATAACGTGGTTTGAAAGAGTGGATTAGTAAGAGTAAATCATGGGGAGAGGTGTGAGAAGCAAAAGGCCAAGGCCGCCCATAGGAAAGGTCGAAGTAAATTAAGGTTTGGAGCATTATTCAGATGACGACATTTGAGACGAGTTGGGCTCCCTTTGGTCACTTTCGCAATAAAATTTAAAATCAACTTATTATTATTATTTTTTAATAAAAAAATCACCTTATTTGCTTGCAGGAGATTCTATATTTTCTTTCCCCCTTCGATTGTCTCTTTTATTCTACTACTAGGTGATGAATTAGCTAATTCCCAAGGACCCCATCAACAAAATTATCTTGTAAGTTCAAAAAAAAACAAAATTATCTTGTAAACAAGTTAATTGTTGCATGAAACTATTCTCTTGCGACATAATAAAACATTTCCTTACATTTTCATTTTTTATGGCTAGTGTATTTGTCTTATGCAATATCAATTTATTTATTTTTTAATGTTATATTTGTCTTTTGTATTTGTAATTTGTAATTTATTTATTTCTTATACCATAGAGTATGAGATCAAGGTATATCTACTTATTCACTCTACGATAGTTTTGATAGTTTGATGCAAATCAATACATGTATGTAGTTGGTTTCTAGAATGCATTATTTTAGTACTTACAATTTTTTTTTTGGTTTTTTGCCAAAGTGCTTACACTTGTCAACCATGCAAATAAAGCTGACTCAAAATCTTTTGCATTACACTTGTAAATCATGCAGCAAATTCTATCCTTCCAGCCTTCCCTTCAATTAGTCTCACATTTTTATTTATAATGGAATATTTTTCTTTTACAATTATCAATTTTTTATTTATTTATTACTTTTGTAATTAATATTTCAATTATTTCTTATATCAGTAGAATCGATCTCAAGATGTACGTATTCACTCTACAGAAGTGGTGATCGTTTGATACTAATCAATACTTCTTGTTGGTTTCTAGAATATGTAATGTCAATATCAACCAAAATTTCATTTGTTAATTTATTTTTTTGGCTTATATCCTTGACGATCATGAAAGTATATACTCTACAGCAATGGTGATAGCTTCACACTAATCAATACATCTATTTGGTTTCTAGCTAGAACATATCATAGTCAATGTCATCCAAAATTTAAATTTATTACTTACTTATTTTTGGCCTGATCTTTGGTGCTTACACTTGACAATCATGCAAAAACGGTGGCAACTGAAACCGATTAAAATTTTCCGCAATCTTGATTCTTTTTTATTTTATAAGATGCCTTTTAATTTATAAGGTTAAATTTTTTAAAATTGAGGGTTGTTTGTTTTATTTTCTGTGGGTCATTATGAAATCTATTGTTTTACTATTTAATAAGATGCCCTTTAATTTATAAGATTAAAATTTTAAAAGTCAGAACTTTATGTCTAGAAGTTGTTTTATTTGTTGTCGGTCATTTTCCCATTTGGATAAACACTAAGAATATATAGGATATTAAGCCAAAAAAAAAAAAAGAGAGAATATATAGGATCGTTCTGATTGCAATATTCCAAGTTTTTAACAGTATCTAGTTAATTTTGTTCACATGAGAAATATATATATATATATATATATATATTAAAGAGAGAGAGAAAAAATTTTGAAACTAGAAATTTAATGTACAAGGGATAATACAGAGTTGGATTGAACAAAAAGATTTTGATAACTCAAACCACGTACATGGAGTTCGAAAAGTAAAAGACACTATTAAAAATCATCCAGACCAATGATAAAATCCCGTGAAGATTGGTGACATAAAAGAAATCATTGTGAGAATTAAAAATTATTGTCCTTATTTCTCAAAAAAAAAACATCGTTTTTGGCCATGATTTAAGTCTTATTTCGGGAAAATTCCATTCATTTAGGCCCCTTTTATTCAAATTTATTATTTATAGTAATTTTCACTTTTGTTAGAATTTTAAAATTAAGAAATAAATTACAATCCAAGAGTCAATAGTATTTAATTATTTAATTGTATCAATTTTTGTGATTTTTCCTATTCCTACATATGACAATCTTCCCATATTTGATGGAATGTGTGTAATTTGAATTTTATTGAATAGATTCTTGATTTGGAGGATTATTTTGATTACGAGAAGATATATATATATATATATTTTTGAGAGGGAAACACATCAAACTTTATTAAGAAAATCCAACAATGTCATCTTGGACAACAGAACGTATGGGTGGTGGAACATCCTCCATCCATATCGAAAAATCTAAGATACAAAGAGCATGTTTTGCTAACTTATGCGCAACCTTATTACCCTCTCCCTTTACATGAGAGTAAAGTAATTGATTAAAAAAACTAGCATTAAATCTAATATCCTCCATTAACAAACCTTTCGTGGAGAGATAGGTGCTGTTCCTGATCAACGCCGTAGCCAACACCAGTGAATCAGACTCCAAGATGCCGCTGTGAAATCCCACTTGTGTTGCAAAGGTCAATGCTGTTGAAGCTGCCATGGCCTCAATCTCCAAAGCCGTGTATAGCTGTGGTAACTGTTTAGCCATTGAAGCCAAAACCATACTGTTTTCGTCTCGGATCACCACGCCAATACTCGATTTGTTCTGGTCTTTGAAAGTAGCACCGTCACAATTAATTTTCACCAATCCTTGTGATGGAGGACGCCATCTAGTCTGAGAGGGAGTGGCTGTTACCCGTGGAAGTGGAGGTATGGGATTAATCTTTGCAAACTCGGCGAGACGCTCCCTTGCCGTTGCAACAATCTGATGAGAGCTAATGGTGGGTTTGTTCAAACGTAGCAGGTTCCTTTAAGTCCAGATCAGCCAGGTCGAGGTGCAGAAAAACTCCAGGTCTCGTTGGTTGGTAATGAGCCATGATAATAGCTCTTTGAAGTCCACAAAGATGTGGTTTCTTCTGCATTGCCACTGCATATCATTCTCCCAAACCACATCTAATTCTTGACAAGACCACATAGCATGCAGAGCAGACTCTGAAGCTTGTTTGCCATGATCACAGGTCGGGCTGTCAATGATCGTTCGACGCAAAAGATTCTCCTTTGTGGGCAGAGAGTTTCGGCATGCCCTCCACATCAGGTTTTTGATTTTGTTAGGAACTTGGACATACCAGATTGTCCTCCATAGATGTCTCTCTTGTGCCCTTTGCTCCTCTTCAACCTCAAATTGATCTTCAGCTTTCAAGAACCTATACTCGGACTTGGAAGTGTAAATGCCATTGTTTGTGAAGGGCCAAAACAAACTATCCTCTACCTCACACCTTGATAGTGGGATGGCTTTGATCAGCTCTGCCTCCAAAGGGATGAAAATACCATCAATCATCTCATGGTTCCACTGCCTAGAAGTTTCCTCAATCAAAGTTGCCACTTTTGCATCAGCCAATGTATCAACCATAGGTGAGAGAACCTGTGGTGGTTGCTTCCTTGGCAACCAATGGTGTTGCCATATACTCACTGCCTTGCCATTCCCAATCCTTAAACGGCAACTCCTAAGTAGGACATCTCTTCCATGTAAGATGCTATTCCAAGCATGTGAACCCCCACTAGTGTGTTTAGCCTCCATAATTGTACAATTTAGGAAGAAGCGAGCCTTAAAGACTTTGTAAAATAAGGTCTCGGGATTTTTCAAGAGTCTCCAAGCTTGTTTTGCCAACAAGGAATCATTGAACAAGGCAATGTCTCTAAATCCCATACCCCCCTCCAATTTTGATCTAGTTAGCTCATCCCACTTCAACCAATGTATCTTCCTTTTATCCCCCCTTTGGCCCCACCAAAATTTTTTGATTATGGTCTCAATTTCATGGCAAAGACCTAACGAGATTTTGAAGCATCCCATAGCATATGTTGGTATGGCTTGAATGACTGCTTTTATGAGGACCTCACGTCCGGCTTGAGATAAGAGCTTTCCTTCCCAACCTTGTAACTTACGCCATACTTTTTCTTTAATAAAATTGAACCCTTCCTTCTTCCTCCTACCCATCAAAGATGGCAGCCCAAGGTATTGTTCAAAGTGTACAATTTCTTGTAGACCCAAGGTAGCCTTAATTTCTTGTTTGGTTGCTTCATCGGTTGATTTGCTAAAAAATATGGCTGTTTTGTTTTTGTTCACCTTTTGCCCCGATTCTCCTTCATAAGTCCCAAGGATGTCAATGATTTTTCTGCATTCTTCTCCCGTTGCCCTACAAAAAAGGAGGCTATCATTTGCAAACAAAAGATGGGTTAGTGCTGGACCCTTCCGACAAAGAGAGAAACCTTTTATCTCCCCTACACTTGCTGCATGTTGGATGAGACCATGGAGACCTTCCGTGCAAAGAAGGAAGAGGAAAGGAGTTAATGGGTCTCCTTGGCGAATTCCTCTAGTGGGGTGAATTAATCCTTGGGGTTCACCGTTGACCATGATGGAGTAAGTGACTGTTTTCACACATACCATGATCAAACCAATCCATCTCTCATTGAAGCCCATTTTTCTCATGACATTTTCAAGATACCCCCATTCCACCCAGTCATATGCCTTGCTCATATCAAGCTTAATGGCCATGTAACCTGTTTTTCCTGTACTCATATTTTTCATACTATTAAGTGACTCAAATGCAACAAGTATATTGTCCGAAATCAACCTATTTTTGGCAAAAGCTGATTGGTGTTTAGTGATGATGGTGGGTAAAATTTTCTTAAGTCTATTTGCAAGAACTTTAGAGAAAATTTTATAAAGGACGTTACACAAGCTAATGGGGCGGTATTGAGTGACATATTCAGGGTTATTTGTCTTGGGAATGAGTGTGATGAAGGTATGATTTAGAGGGTATGGAAGAGTACCTGAATTGAGCCATGAAAGTACTGAACTTGTCACATCATTGACAACTAAACCCCAAAAATGCTGGTAAAACAATGGTGGCATGCCATCGGGTTCAGGTGCTTTAAGAGGGGCCATTTGCTCAAGAGCTTCTTTTACTTCATCACCATGAAAAGGTGCAATTAGGGCTGCATTTATATGCTCGATAATGACCGTAGGGATATGTGGCAAGGCTGCCCCTTGTGTGATCGGGTAGGAGGAGGTGAAGAGTTCTTTGTGGTAGTTGATCAAGTGAGCTGCAATCTCATCCGATTCCACTCTCCAATTATTTGCTTCATCCATGATCCCACGGATTAGATTTTTTTTTTAAATCTTTTAGTGGCTCAGCAATGAAAAAATTTGTTGTTGTTATCACCATTTTTCAACCAAAGTGTGCGTGATCGTTGGCTCCACATGCGTGCTTCCTTGTCCAAGAGAGAGTTAATCTCCTCTTTGAGAGCCCTAACCCATGCATTCTGCCCATGAACTTGTGCCTCATTTTCGGCAATTACCAACATCTCTTTCTTCTTTGTCAATTCCTTCATTACGTTGCCAAAAACATTGTGGTTCCACCATGCAAGGTCTCTACCACATCTTTCCACTTTTTTAATGATTGCACCGTCCCCATACCCATTGGAATAGGAAGACCATGAAGCCTTCACCAATTCGGCACACCCAACATCTGAAAGCCACATCTCCTCGAATCTAAACACATTTTTCCGTGGTGGGATTACCAAGCCTGACAGATTAATACATAGAGGCAGGTGATCAGATGAATTACAATGAAGATGATGAACAATTGTACCTGGAAATTTAAGGAACCAATTAGCATTTGCCACCCCCCGGTCAAGTCTCTCCCAAATAGAATGGCCATCTGCGAAGTGTTTACTCCATGTGAACCTATTACCCTCAAAACCAAGATCAAGGAATCCACACTCATCCAACATATCCCGGAATAATTGCATCTGCCCATGGTGTCGAATTGCTCCACCAAGTTTTTCTTCCTGTCGAATTATTTCATTGAAATCACCTGCACACATCCATGGCACCTCCGGATGATGGTTCAAAGTTCTCAAACTGTCCCATGCTTCTCTCCGTTTTGAAGTATCTAGTTCGCCATAAAAACCAGTGAACCTCCACTCATTGGTAGTGCCTTTATCAATCTAAGTATCAATGTAATAATTGGACGAGTCCATCACTATCAAATTCACCGACGACCTCCAAAAAAGTACTAATCCACCTCCATGCCCGACCCTTGGTACCACCCACTTGTGTTCGAAGTCTAAATTTGCTTGAATCATGTCTAGCCTTGCATCATCTGCCAATGTTTCGACAATGAACACGACAGAGGGATCTTTAGCCCGGATAATATCACCAAGCTCTTTCCCTGTATGCAGGTTTCCAAGCCCGCGACAGTTCCATACTAAGCAATTCATGGCGACTGGCAGGGCTGAATATTAGCCTCTGCCAATTTGGTATAATCATCTTCCTCGCTCCTTGAAACCTGGCAACGTTTGTTGGGTAACTTAGAGTGATCATCATTGAGTGTAAAGGGCCTTTTCCCATAATTCAGATTACCTTGGGACACTTCTTCCTTTGGTGTTGAAGATACACGGCAAACCCTAGTCCATCGTGGTTTGGATGCAAGCGTAGAAACCCTAGGACTTTGGTTGTCACGTGTAGAGTTAATTGCCTAATGCGTGTTTAATTTTGGGTGTAAATCGGAATTAAATGCTGTTGAGCTATTACCTATTTGAGCTGGGATTGTAGAATTATTCTCCACGGATGCATGTGGACTTGATTCCATACAAGGAAGGGTTGAAGGGTTACCAATATGGATGGAATCCTTTTTGGATTCAAACTCATTCAATGCCCTACCAATCTCGTTAAGGTGTAATTCAGTGCTTTGCGAATTCAAGGGAGCGGAATTAATGCTCTTATTTGGCTGAAGACCGTTTAACCTTGCTGCCATTGGAGATTTATTGCAGGTAACGGACTGCAATGAATTTTGGCGCTCCTTCAGCATAACGGACTCACTTCGACTCTGTCTCAACTCCCCAGACTCACGGTTGCTCAGTGGTGGCGAGTGTGGTGCCTCCGCCTGATTACTGCTATGATATCTTTTATCTCCGTCCTTCTTGTTCCCAACTGGCACCATCTTCGCTGAATTTGGAGCTTGATTCGGCCTAGATTTGTAGAAACCAGGGACTGCAATGACCTGTTTACGTGAGTGTGAGAAGGGAGTAGCCCTTAGGCTTGGCCCGAACTACTTCAGCTCCGGAGTAAGTGACCTTTCGCTATTCAACCAAATCTCGCAGTCCTTGTCATCATGGTCGAAGCAGCCACACCAATAGCAAATATTTGGAAGTCTTTCATACTTAAAACTTATCCAAATCTGTTTCTCACACCCTACTGACACCAAACGTCCACGGCAAAGAGGGCCCGTAATATCCATTGCGACACAAACCCGAATAAAATTCCCTCCCTCCGATTTAGTCGGATTTGCAGTAGGTATGACCGTTCCAAGAACCTCACAAATCTTATTTGCTGCCTTCACATTCATGAACTTTATGGGAAGACCGTGCACTTGCACCCAAAAAGTAGTCTTGTCCAATGTGAGATCGTCAAGGGATGAAGTAGTATCATACCTCTCCATAACTATCAAATGCTTATCAAATGTCCATGGTTCACTATGGATCACTTTGTTAGCCTCCGCTTTGTTATCAAATACAAATAGTACCTTATGATCACCTAGATTACGCACCTTGAACCCGTTCTTAGAGCACCAAAGAGGAGTGAACGTTTTTGCTATCGCATCAATGTTCAGTGCTCTCTTTGTGAGGAATTTTGTGGCAATGATAAACTCCGGAGAGCTTAGTTCCTCGTCCAAGGAGCAACCTGGACCTTCTTTGTCTGACAGAGTAAGGCAATTCCAATTAGTGGTCAAATCCTCCATGGTGGTGAGAGACAAAGAGTAAGGATCGAAAAAACCTACATTGTTTCCCAACAACTCCTGAAAGAAACCCAACAAGCCTTAGAATAACAGTGTTATCCCAAGGAATACTACCACTCCTTCCTAAGGAAGGGACCGCTATTCTATTGTATAAGAGAGCTATAGAGAGAGCTTTCTTAGGTACAGAGAAACTTTTTAGTTGTTGCCATTGGCTGTAGAGAAAAGCTCAGATATAACATATAAGGAAATCACTTGACTCAAAAGCTTATCCAATTACTGGAAGATTTGTGACGGAGAAAAATGTAAGTTATTTAAGATATTTTTTTTGGAGGCTGAATAATACTTTTTATCACCAAACAAAAAAAGAGCAAAGAAATTACCCAATATATATATATATATATATATATATATATATATATATATATATTCAGGTCAGAGGAGATGTGGGGATGTGATAATGCTTTATGCAAGTAACCATATCTTTTATGAAGGGGAAGAAGGAGAACATCTTACTCCCGGATTCCCAACCAAAAGAAATAATTAACTATTGTTCTTTTCATTCCTTTAGGGAAGCTAACTTTATTGCTCACTATATTGCAAAAAGGTAAGACTTGTAAGGTAGTAGATTAGTGGGACGATAGACAGTGTGTCAAAATCCAAATTGGTAAGCTTTTAATTTACTCATGACCAGTAATGAAAAATAATGAGGGTTAATTATTTCTTTCCATTTATTATGATAAGATAATGTTTTATGAAAATAATAGTCATAAGCTTAGCAAACATTTACCAAGAAAATATAAGGATGTTGGGTCTAGTGGGGGTTAATGTAAGGTAATAGGTATATACATATGAGTGAAATCTCACATAGAATAATAATAAAAAGAGTGAGTGAGTGGTTAATATAAAATAATTGGGACCAAATTCATATGCTTAAGCTTTTGGGTTAAATTGTGTCCTTAAATGCTATATTATCTACCCAATTAGAGTCTTCCCAAGGTGTTCTTTCCTTAACAAGCAGTATTGGAGCTGATGGTGGTGCGCAGCAAGGTGTTTAGGGTCCCTTTCATCATTAGAGCAGGAACAAAGAAAGCATAAAAAGGCTCACCAAACAATTTTGGAAAAATGTCCAACAAAAGAGTATTGTTAATGGTGCTAGATAATGGTGTGAAGCGAGGTTTCCATGGACATGGATGTGTGGGCTGATTGCCATGGATGTGCATATATGCAAAGTTGACACGTGGTTCCCATGGATAGGGTACGAGAAATCCATGGATAACACACTGGTAAAGGAAAGTCCATAGGTAAGGAATAGCTATTAGGACTTATTCATGGCACACAAAGAGGTGTTGAAACCCTTAGAGTAGCAATAACTCATATGTGAGGGAGAGATTGTTAAGTATACATGTGTGAGTGAAGTTCCACATAGAATAAAAATGAAAAGAGTCCATGGATAATGCACTGATAAAGGAAAGTCCATAGGTAAAGAGTAGCTATTAGAACTTATTCATGGCCCACAAAGAGGTGTTGAAGCCCATAGAGAGGCAATAAGCCAGTAACTCATACGTGAGGGGAAGATTGTTAAGTATATACGTATGAGTGAAGTTCCATATAAAATAAAAATGAGAAAAGTGAATAAATAATATAACATAGTTAGGCCCAAAGTCATAAGCTTAAATTTTTGGGTTCTCCTTAAGGTGTTCCCTCCCCAACAGTAAGTCAAGAAGGTCATATTAAAAGTCTGAAAGTTTACTTCATGCTCGTCCACAAGCTACTCAAGTGAAGCCACCAAGTTCATGCCAAGGGAATTATGTTCCGAATTTAAAAACTCAATCATCAAATCAAGATATGATTATTCAAAAAGAATTTAGCCTAATTAGGTGCCTCACATGAACCAAGGTTTCCTAGTAACCCTAAGACTTATTTATATATAGTGGTTGTAGCTGGTAAGACTATTTATTTATTTTAGTGGAATTTTTTCTTAAAATAACATTTTACGTTTGCGATATTAAAATAAGATTTAAACAGTGTTGTTATAATAGATTTAACAACGTTTTTCAAATTATAGTGACCAGCATGGATGAAATGATAATGTTGTCATTGTTAATTAATTAAAATGATAAAATTTATATTTAATGGACTAAAATGAAAATTCCTCCAATTTTTTAGATGTAAATTAGATTTTACATTTTTGGTTTTAACTTAATTTTTTTTTGATAAGAACTTATATTTGTTTCTTTAATAAACTTAATATAATATAATACTACTATTATTATCGGTTGTACTGCATCAAGATCCGACAAGATTGTCGTAATATCTTATTGCTGTGACAGATTCGTGGGATGTATCGATCCGATTGTGACATCAGTCAACTGTCAATAGTTTTTTCTCTATTATAGTAGTCATAAAATGTAATGTGACATTATAGAACATATTAATTAAAAAAAAAAAATTTTTTTGATGAACTGGAAAAAATATTAATTGAAAACACAAAAAATGAACTTGGGGTTAATCGCATATGTGCAAGTTGCCACTCAAGGAATGACACATTACTTGAGGACAATCAAGTTAGAATATTTTGAGTGAACATATCAAATTTTCAACCCAAGTGATCTTATGTAGCCATTTAGGCTAATACAATTGTATTAGTCATGTAGTCATTTAGTTCAACTGATAAAATCTCTCATTGTTTAATAAAAAATCTGGGGTTCAATTTTCGCTTACATTAAAAATCGGTTGACGTTTTAGTCTAATGATAAAAAGCGCATAGGTTGAAACTCTGTAAATAAATAAATAAAAAGGCTAATACAATTATACCCTTATTATATATTATTTTCACATAAAAAATTCTAAGTGACAAACTGTTATTGGTTAGTAAAAAAGCTATGTTAGTGGTGAACCCAATTAGAATCAAAAACAACTAACCACCTAAGGCTGTAAACAAACCAAGTTGTTCATAAACAGCTTTGGCTTGGCTCGATTAAAAACTCGTCGATGTTTGTTTGTTTATAAACAAACTAAGCTTGAGTTTTAATTTTAGGCTTGTTTAATAAATGAGCTGAGCGCGAGTAAAAAAAATTATTCATAAACAAGATCGTGAACAATAGGGTTTGATAAAAAATAAGTCAAGCTTAGATTGGTTTATAGGTTTGGTAATAAGCTTGATATAACCTTGAAAAGTAAACTCATATCTTACTAAACTTTTAATTAATTGGGAGTTAGGACCAAGTCTAAACCAGATGGACTTCATTATATGCTTAACATAGGCTTGATAATGTACTTGTATTGGATCTCAAGCTCAAAATCTTGATATCGAGCTCAAACTCAAGCTTGGATTGACTAATGAATCAAGTCAAGCTCAAATTTTTGAACTATCTACAAGCTTAAGCTCAAACATAGTTTTTAAGTTTGGTTCAAGCTTAAGCCGAGTTTGAATATTCAATACTCAACAAAGCTCATCTCATTTACAACCCTAAATACTATCTAAGATTTATTGTAAAATTGTTGTGAAATTTTGTTAACAAATACAACATTATACTCTATAAGTAATCACTCACACTTGTGTGGCTAGCAAAGACTAGTTTGATCTTAGCAAAGTCATGTGTGGTTGAGATCTTGAGAAAGCATATGATAGGTTAGAGTGGTCTTTTATCTAGGAGCCTTTAGACTTTTTTTCAAGTGTTGTCTGGGCTTATTAAATTAATCATGAACATGATAACATCAACAAGATATCATATTCAGTAGAATGGAGCACCTCTACCGAAAGTGAGATCAAGTAGGGGTGTGCATCAGGGGGACCCGCCATCCCCATATCTCTTTATTCTCTGTCTGGAACGCCTGTCCAGGCTTTTGGAGGAGGCGGTTCGAGATAAGAAAATCCACCCTATAGGATTCTGTGGGCAAATTCGCATCTCTCATTTATTTTTTGCCAATGATATTTTCTTGTTCACCAAAGCTAAAGTAAATGCTTGTCAGAATCTTCGAAGTATATTACATACTTTTTGTAATGCTTCAGGCCAAATTATAAGTACCCATAAATCTCGTATCTGGTTTTCACCCACTACACCTCGAAGAACGAAAACCCTTATTTCTGGTATCTTTGATATACCAACGACGATGCAGATCAATACCTACCTAGGAACCCCTATTTTTACCACACGATGTACAACTACTACATACCAATACTTAGTAGATAACATTCAGAAGCGTATTGCAGGCTAGTAGGCAAAATATCTAACTATGGCTGGTAGGGCCACATTAATCAAGTCCTCGGTGGCGTCTATACCTTTGTATGCTATGCAAACAACATTGCTTCCCCAAAAAGTGAGTAGGACAATTGATAGACACAACTGTAGGTTCTTACGACACCTAAGGAAGAAGGGGGCCTAGGGCTACGAACAACTCGACACATGAATATGGAAATTCTCAGCAGAATCCTAATATGTTATGGGCGCAAGTTTTAAGAGCCAAATACTTCCTAACCACGAATTTTTTTGATAGTGTCCGCAGTCCCCAGAGCTCAAATATTTGGTCTGGCTTGAATGAAGGCATGCAATAGCTCTGGAGTGGAATGCAATGGATTGTAGGGGATGGACAAACCATTCGTGTTTGGTAGGATAACTGGCTTCCTGAGGGCACCCTCCAAAGTCGCATTGTTGGGCCACTTTCGCCTAGCGAAGAACAACGTCTAGTTACCTCATTGCGCAATAGCCACAACTGGACGTTCGATGGTCTCCAAATACCCCTCCCACCTAATATAGAGCACCTTATTCAAGGGATACCTATGACACAAGTCACGAGTATTCTTGATGCCTTTGTGTGGCCCCATAATAATGGTATTTGTTTAGTGAAATCCGCCTCAAAGTATCTTTTTCGAACAAAGAGAGTGCTCACTAATAAACCTCTGTGGAACTGGATATGGAAGCTTCCATGCCCAAAAAAGATTCAATTCTTCATCTGGAAAGCCATGCGTAATCGAGTTCCAACAAGATAGTATCTTGCTTTCTCTAGACCATATATAAGTGACCGGTGCCCTCGCTGTAATTCTCCTGAAACAACGATTCATATTTTAAGAGACTGCTTGTGGGCCAAGGAAGTTCAGTGTAAGTCATCGGGTGTTCTGCCTCTTACCTTTTTCCAACTACCTTTGCAATCATGGTTGCAGACCGATGCAACTGGGGTTGTTGTTATCCTGAACCTACAACTTCCTTGGAAAATATACTTTCCTTTCCTATGTTGGCATCTACGGCTAGCTCGAAATGAGTGTACATTCCACAATCAATCGAGTTCCCAGAATCGACTTATTTATAAAACGATCCAGGCAACTATTGAATTTTTTTATTTAGTAGGTCAAGACAAACCTGTCCAAAGTAAAATACATCAATCAGTCATTTGGATGGCTCCAGCTGATCCTTTTATCATGCTCAACACGGATGGTAGTTCACTAGGTAATCCAGGGTGGGCCGAGGTAGGGGGCCTCTTGCGAGATAGCTCGGGGAAATGGATATCGGGTTTTTTTTTGAATTTGGGCATTACGTCGAATAATGTGGCTGAACTAGGAGCAGTTCGGTAGGGGCTTCAATTAGCTTGGAACATGGGTTTTAAATATATCCATCTTCAAATAGATTCTATGGTAGTGTTAGCCTAGTTAACTAATGAGCATTCCACTTACCTCCCCTAATGTGTATCCTTTATTATGTGATTGCAGGAGCCTTATGGCGCAAGCATGGGAGGTTCGGGTGCACCACATATATCGTGAAGCAAATGCGTGCGCCGATGGGCTAGCGAAACAAGAAAGCAACCAACAGCAAGTTTTGATTATATATGACACCTGTCCTACTTTTGTGTACTTATGTAATGTAAGGGATATGCTCGGCCTCGAGACTGATAGACTACGTGCCCGACGGCTGGCTATAGCTGTTGATGTATGAACTCTATTTATAAGTAAATAAGATCTCCATTTCTACCACAAGTCATGTGGTCGTGATTGAACTAAATCATTAAATAGTAATGATCGAAGCCTTTTAACTAAAAAAAGAAACAAGTAGGAAGAAAAAAGTGTAATAGAGTATGATTCATGCATGAGTGACAAATGGGGCCAATGTGCCCCAAATCTCTCGAAACAAGACGGCATAAAAGACTTGGAAAAACACCTAAGAACTGTCCTTGCCCCGATTTTGATATCCAATACAAATTTGAAGCTTAAATTATCTAATTCTAAATTAAACATGGGACAAAGGAAAGGAGAGAAAGAGCAAATGTTCACGTGGGTTTGATATGGTTTTTCCTTCCTATACGACACTTTTATTTCATAAAAGCATCTCATATATTTGGTCTATATGTCCCATTCGAGCTTTTGCTACCAAAACTGTCCCCACCAGTTGGACATGAAAACCGTGGAGTACATGTGCCATGCACCTGAATAAGTTTGAAATGTGGGACCAGCCCAGTTGGCTTCTTTACAAAATAAATTAATACCATTTTTTTTTTATTGACAGAAATGTCATGGTCACGAAATTGAAATTCATGGACACGTGATTACCACAAGATTTGGGAGTATTTGCAATTTTTGGAGTGTTTGCAGCAAAAGAAGCTTGCATTGATTTGCGGGCTCAGATGGGAGTGGATTTATTATGTGTCGTTTTTTTGATATGAAAGGTTTATTACGTGTCTTTGAGCTATCGCTGGGTCAATTTCGTACAGGACCTCTTGAAAGAGTCTTCAAAATTATTTGCATTTTTTTTTTTATCTGATAAATCTTTCAACATAATAAAGTAATAAACAGTTAAACACCCATATATTGATTCAACATAATAAAGTAATAAACAGTTGAACACCCATATGAGACTTAGTGTACCTTTGCATAATACACACATTTCTCATCTAATTCATGTAATATAGTGTATCACATATGTAATCTGACTTCTACATCACATAATTCAATTTTTGTCTTTATGGATAAATGTTTGGAATGACATAAAAATCGTATTTATTTGTTAACAGCATAGATAGCATAAAAACCTTTTGTCAACCCTCAAATTCATTAATTTATCATCTAAGTTAATTTCAAAGTTCCCAAATAATTCCCAAATTACTAATCATCAATATCACTAGGTTCAAAAGTAAAGAATAGGATTGAAAATTTTAAATTAAAGAAGATATAAGGAGTTCCCTAGTGGAAATAATAAGAGGGTGCTTGTAAAAAAAGCCAAGGGTATAATGCTCAAGCTTAACTGGACCCTGCATGGCTTACAAATGGCTTGTTTTCTACTTTTTCGAACTCTATGCCACGAAGATTGGGGAACTGTTGGTGAAAAGCAATCATGTATATACTTTTCAGCTTTAAATTTTTATTAATGATGAAATACATATTAAAATCAACTTTGATGATTCTTGCACTTTTATTTTACTAATTATCTACATATCAACATTTTTAAACGTCCATGGTTAACAAGTATGGAGATGTTTTAAAAAAAAAACAAGAATGGAGATAAAATTCCATTTGAGAAAACATTCAACAAAATAATAAAGTTGGTTTGGATGATTGAGGGGGTGTTTGGTAGAGGAGTTTGGGTAATATTGTTTAAGTATTTTTGATATACATGTAAGTAAAAGAGTGTGTAGAAATGTGTGTAAGTGTGTTTAAAATGCTCAAAAAATTGCTCAAAATAAACTACTAAAGAGGCCTTGAATATTTATTACTAGGTATACTTGTGTTGTTAGAGTATTTCTAACAGGAGAGCTAAACACAAAATGCTCTCTACTTTAGAGAGTAAACCCATAAAATAAACTACTGTTCATTCTCCAATGGACTCTCTATATCCGGAAGTTTTTTTGGCTCATGAACAGTAGCTCATCAAGTCTGATGGACTACTGTTCATTCTTCAAATGTTTTTTTTATTATAATAATAAGGTATTGAATAAAAAAATATTGGAAGATGTATAGTTGTTAAAAGAATAAATAATGAATGAAGAAATAATATTTAAATGAAATAGAGAATGAGATAGAGAATCTATTAGAAAACATATCTGAAAAAATGGGTAGTTAAAAGGTAAAAATCACTGTTTATTCTCCAATCAGTACAAAATTTTACCTGATACGCCGGAAATGCTCTTACCACAGTACAAATGAGTGAAACCGGAAAACATTGTTTTTTGCGTTGTTTTGTTAATTTAGAACACCATGCATGTTTATGGTTTTGGAACTTGTGGCTTTTTTTTGGGAAACGGAACTTCTGACTTTTTATTTTTTTGATGAACGGAACTTCTGACTTTGAAGTTTTTTTTTTTTTTTTGAGAAGATTCTGACTTTTGAACTTTTGAGTTTGTCATTAATTTATTCATGCATTGGGATTTGGTTCTTAGTAGTTATTTTCTTTTATAATCAAGGGTTGGTTAATGTATACTTTTTTAGAGTTTATATTAATAATTTATTTTAGGAGAAATTAAAAAAGTGAGAAAAAAAAGTTAGTCAATATGTGATTAAATATGAGCCAAAAACTACATTCCAATATTTTGTGGGACAGTAACAAAATCTCAATTCCTTAATTTGCTATATACTTTCCTTTTCACCTAATTTTTTTCTGTACACATTATAATTTGTGGACACTGTATTATATTCTAGAACTAGAAATCATTCAAAGTCTGGACCTTGGCATATATCCAAATGGGTTTGCAATCCATATCTCGGAGCTGTTGCCATGCACGTGGATTTTGTCCAACATAGCTTAGCAAAATTAATGAGGACAGCAAAAGATCCTATCACAATAAATCTCATAATATATACAAGAAAATAAAGAGAAAGATAACGTAAAAATTATGTGGTTCGGCCTAAATAAAGAGAATGAAAACATAAAAATTATAGAATACTGTTTCGAGATTACCTAAAAATTACAATGCACAAGTAGAGTCTAGAAAGGCTTAAGCCCAAATCCTATGGGATTCAGATCCTCTAGATTTCCTAGGGTACTCTATTAATAAATTTCCTTAAATCCTAATCACATTTTAAT
Organism: Quercus tomentella; assembly: GCA_028535165.1. Lineage (NCBI taxonomy): Eukaryota > Viridiplantae > Streptophyta > Magnoliopsida > Fagales > Fagaceae > Quercus > Quercus tomentella. The sequence continues at coordinate 18,241,473 of JAPQVY010000122.1, forward strand.
AATTTAATGGTCTAGATTCTGCTATGTCAACATTCCACTAATAATATTTTTGAAATAATAAAATAATGTTGCAAACAAAACAATTAAGATTATTGTTAGTAGAATGCTGACATGACAAAATCTAGACCATTAAATTATTAAAGAATTGTTAAGATTTAAGGAAATCTATTTGATAGAGTACCTTAAAAAATCTAGAATATTTGAATCCAATACTATGACCCTAATTGAGCCCACCTATCTTACAAATAGATAAATATTATTGTTATGAACTAAAAATAATAATAAAAAGGTGAGAGCATCCACAGCAATGGAGCTATTTTTTTAGCTATTTGGCACTACAAAAAGAAAAAGTTACTTTATCTATTTTACCTACTCATTTTACAAAACATCCTACAGCAGTGGATCTATTTTAGTTTTCAACACAATAAAATAATATAAACATCACAATAAAATATTCATCATATACAACATCATCATCTCTATCTTTTTCTCTCTCTTCCTCTTCGTCTCTCTCTTCTTTGATACAGAGCAAGCAAACCACCACACCACAACAACAAACACACCACGACACACCACGGCAACAATCACACCACGACAATCACACCAACACACCACAACAACCCACGGATCAACAACCCACCACCACCGACCCATAGGCCACAATCCACTGACCCACATCCACGAAACCCACTGATCCACAGGCCACAATCTAATCAAACCACACCCACAGCACAAACCCAGCACAAACACAAACACAAACACAAACCCAGCACAAACATAAACACTAACTCAGCACACATACACAAATCTAGCACAAACTCGGCGGCGATGGGGCTCGGGTAACAGATCGGCGATGGGGCTTGGGGAGATGGGCTCTCGGCCCGCCAGAATCGCTCAACCCGTGGCCACCAAAACCATTTGACCCACGGCCACCAAAACTAAAGGCCGATTGACTCGAGCACCACCGCGGTTGGCGAGCTCATCGGCGGAGCAGAGAGGAGATGAGGGAGGCGCTGGAGGAAAAAAATGAGAAGGAAAAAACAGAAGAAAAAAGAGAAGTTGGAGAGAGAGAGAGAGAGAGAGAGAGAGAGAGAGAGAGGGAGAAAGAAAAAGAGAAAAATTTAATGAGAGAAGAGAGAGAAATTTAATAAAATATTATTATTTTTTTTAGCTTCTTGCTACTAGGGGTGTCCACGGGTCGGTCCGGGTCAGGTTTGTGCCCAACCCGGAACTGACCCGCTCACATCGGGTGGGACGTTGAAAGACCCGTCGCCGACCGCCGACAACCTCGGGTCGAGTCGAATCGGGCTCCAGTGGACAACGGTCGGGTTGGTCGAAGTTGGAGTGAGTTTCAACCTCTAGATCTTCGCCAAATCTTCGTCGGAAATCGCCAAATCTTCGCCGGATCTAGCCGAATCTTCTCTGGATCTTTGCCGGATCTGTTGATTTTTCTTCGAATCTGTGCAACAACCACGGGATCGAAGCAAGAAAGACCACCTCAAGCCCAGATTTGAACGAGAACTTCCATCTCATCGCCGGATCTTCGCTGTATCTTTACTGGATCTGTTGATTTTTCTTCGGATCTGTGTGACAACCACGGGATCAAAGCAAAAAACACTACCTCAAGCCTAGATTTGAGCGAAAACTTCCATCTCATCGCCGGAGCTAATCAAAAACTACCAAATCTTCACCGGATCTGAGTGGATCTAGGTAGATCCGGTCTTCTTTCACGGGATTCGTCAGTCGGATCGGGTTCATCGGGTTTTGGAGAAGAAAACCCGCCATCCGACCCGCTTAAATCGGTTTTTTGTGGCGAAGACCCGCCGCCGACTATCACCGGCGTCGGGTTGGCCGGTTTTCGGGTCGGCCCGAGCGGTTTGGGCGAGTGGGTCGGTTTTCGGTTTCTTGTGGACAGCCCTACTTGCTACAGTGCACATTTATTTATGAATGTGCACCGTAGCAAGAAGCTAAAAAAAATTTAGGTATGCCTCCACTGCTGCAGCATGTATTTTGGTATTTTGGTAGAGCTTGTAAGGTTGAATTTAATCAACCATGTGTTGGCTTTATTCCGTGACAAATTTGCTTGTAATACAGCATTTAGAAACCCTGTATTTAGGTGGGAATCATGTAAAGGTAGTGTGTGAGAGAGTGTGAAGAAATGCTTAAGACTGTGCAATAAAGCAGGGACTCGCGGCTGGATCTTGTGAGAGGCTCGCGGCTTGCAAGCCGCCAAAAGTTGCACACGCGCAGAGCATGCAGGAGAGCTGAACAGTCATGCCAGCTGGAGCACTACAAGACAAAAATCCAGACTGGCCACTTAGTTAGCTCGCGGCTTGAACTCGCGACTCAGTCAAGTTACGAGGTCAAGTCGCCAGCCAGCCCTGTTTTTGGAAAAACTAACTTTTCGCATTTCATTCTCACACCAGTATAAATACCCTTCATTCCCACAAAATATGTGTGGCTATTCAGAAAGAAAAACCCTAAGAGAGGTTTCTTCAAGACACCCACCCAATTAGAGAGAGCTACTCATTCTTAGAGAGAAATCTTTGTAGTCTCTTCTCATTCCCTCTCTCATTGTCATACCTATTGAGAGGAGATTTCTATCCAAACACTACCCACACCCATTTAGAGTGTTGAGTGTTTTTGGAGTTTTGGGAAGCATTGGAAGATACCAAGGATGGCGAATGCTATGGATTATAGCGGAATCCGGTAAGCTAGAAAAGAAAAAGGTTCGGCGCAATCTCGTTGGAGCAAGAAGCTTGGAGGGCTTAGGTACATCGGGTAGATTAGGCTTGGAGGGTCTATTGCTGTTCATGTATCCCAACTACATTTTCTAGTGGATTATTGACCGCTTGGAGGGCGGCGGAGAGGTTTTACGCAGAAGGCTTCGGTTTCCTCTTCGATAACACATCGTATGTTGTCCTTGTGTTTGCATCTCTCTTCCCTTTATCTTTGCCTCTTATTTTCTGCTGTGGATGTGATTTTATTTGGTTTAGATTGTTTACCAATTCTGTGTTATGCTTTAATTCATGTTCCGCACATTAATTGTTTGATATAAAGCTTGAATTGGTATTTTGTAAATTGGGGGTCTAAACGTTCAAGGATGTTTTTACACATATTTGAACTTTCAATTGGTATCAGAGCGGGTACACTTGTTGTGGTTTAAATACCTAAGTGTGATCCTTGACCCCTTGTGTTTATTTGCCATGGATTGTGCTTTGTATGCCTCTTTGTATGATTTGGTTGGTGATGAATGTAACATGTCACGTGTTTGTGAAAATGCCTCTATGAGTGTTAATCCTCATAAGTGTGATGACATGTTATTTGAATCTATGGGTGTTGTTGACAAACTCTTGAAGAAAAATGCTAAGAAGTTTCAAAAGAATTTGAGCAAGTTATTTTGTGAAAAGGATGATTTGATTGCTAAGCTCAATGAGTCCAACAAATTGGTTGAGAAATATAAAAAACTTGCTGAAATTTCTCTTGAAAAGCTGAAAGAGTTTGAATGTTTAAATAGGGACTTGGATGCTAAACTTGTTTTGTCTAACAAACTTGTTGATGATCTTAAATCTGAAAATGAATCTCTTAAGATGCATGCCAAGTGTTTGATTGCTGAACCTGTTGCTAAAATGGAAGAAAATATATGTTGCAATCATGTTGTGGTACCCGATTTTGTGCCTAGTGTGTGTTCTATCTTAAAGGACAAATCGGTGTACATTCCTCCACACAAAAGAAATCAAAAAATGGAGAGAAAGGCTCTTAAGCCTAAGCCTTTGTTTAGGTCCCATTCTAGGGAATTGAGTGGATCTAAGTTTGTTCCTACTTGCCACCATTGCGGTGTGATCGGTCACATAAGACCCCAATGCCCCAAGTTAAAAAGAGAACAAACCTTTGTTGTTAGATCCCTTCCCAAAAAGCCTAGTGGACCTAAACACATTGTTTGTCACCATTGTGGTGCCTTTGGTCATCTAAGACCTCATTGCTCTAAGTTTCAAGCTCTTAAGAGAATCAAAAGAAAAGAGAAACTTGAGCTTTTTGGAAGTTGAGATTTGAAAGCTAAACCGGTTTTGAGTGAAAATAGCATGTTGTTAAAGAAAATATTTAATGCTCTTAACTCCTTGACTATGTGCATCTCCGGTTCTCATTCTTCCAACCCTCGTCTCACTTCTCTTGAGACACTCATTCCAAACAATCGTTCCGTTTGGATGAGGAAGGGTTTCTATGGTTGAGCTTTTGCTTTTTTGGTCCTTGATCTAATTCTTTCGATCTTTGGAGGACCCTTCATGCATTAAATGTCATATCATCATGCATTTTGTGCATCTTGCATTTGTTTGTATGCATTGTTTTGTTCTTGATCTTACTTTTATATTTCAGTTTTGTGTGAGTAAAAAAAATCCAAAACCACATAAAAAGTGAAAAATTCAAAAAGTTTGATCGTATATGTTTAAGCACATATCACATGTGAGTTTGGCCTTGTACCTTTGTACAAATGGCTTTGTGCATTTACGAGCTTAGCTTGTTATTTTTGCACTTATATCTTTGTGGGAAAAATCTTGACATCTTTGTGTGATTGTTGTAAATCGATCTTCAAGCTTGTCATGAATGATTAGTCAATAGTCATGTTGGTTTTGATACATGCGTAGATTTGTGCTTATATATCTCTTCCCACTCTTTTATTTCTATTGCTTAAAGAGCTCAATAAATGTAAATCTCAAAATGAAAAGAAATAATGAGCTGCAAAAGCCGTCGCACATACTAGTATTCGACTAGGAAAAAGGGAAAGCGACTTATATGAAAATGTATAATGCCCAAAAAGCCAAAGGCTTGTTCATCAAATTGAAATATCACAAATTTCAGGCATCGATCTCAAAATGAGATGTTTTGATTCAAAATGATCAAATGTTATGAATTGTAAAGAAGCCAAATGAAAAGCTTCATCGTATGTAATCATTTTCTTGTGGGAGGTCATATATGTTCATTTCTATAATTGAGATAGACCACTTGAATTAGTACTAGTTGTGTATGACTTGATTGAATTGATCATTGAAGCTTCACTCTAGACTAAGGACTATTCCACATTTGATACATACACACAACACACATGCCTAATGTTCAATGAATGTCTTATTCATTTGTTAGATTGTACTTGTCTAAATGCGATGTGTGTGTGCTCAATCATATATGGGTTAATCCAAAAAGATTTTTGATCATTTTATATGTTTTTGGAAGTGATTTTTATCACTCTTTGTGTTCATGTTTAGTGCTTGCTTTGTTTTTCATTGTTTAAACATATTCTGTTTTGAAAAACAAGTGTCAGAATTTTTGGCTACTCATTTTGGCTACTCGCGTGAGCAGCCAGTTTTGGCTACTCATTTTGGCGGCTTGCACCAGCGAGTTTAAGCTGCGAGTTCATACAGAGGGGTTTCGCGACTCACTCGCGACTCGGCTCGCGACTCGCCTGTCGCGAAACGCCCAGAATCAGCTTTTAAAGAGCTTTTTCGTGGGAAACTTGTTTTAAACCTCTCCCATCCTCTCTAAAACCCCTCTTTCAATATTTTTACATCAAAACCCAATCAATTTGAATGGTTTTTCATTCCATTAACATCTCTAAGGTAATTATAAACTCTTTTCATTAATTTTGATCCTTAGATTATGTTTTGGAGAATTTTGTGCTCTTGGTTGGGATTTTTATTATAGGGATTGGGAAAACTTAATTTTTGTCAAATTTCTTGATGGGATTGGTTTCTTTTGTTGATTTGCATTGGATGTTGGCCCCTTGTGGTAGAAAGAACATGTATTAAGGGTGGATTTCTTGATGTTCATGCATTGTTTCACATTATTGTTCATAGTGTGCATGCTAGGTGTTTGATTAAATGCCTCTTAGACATTTTCTCGCTTGTTTGGACTCCAATGAGTACTAAACTTTGGGGTTTCTCATGTTTCCTCATTAGGAACATGTCTGGTTCATTGGTTGTGTATTTAACACACCTTGCCCCACATGTGCATTTTTCATGCATTGGTCATGCATTGCACTTAGCCACCTCTTGCACACACCTTTGCTATCCTTGTCATGCATTAGTCTAGACCTTACTTCTTCATCCTAGCATGTCATGTCTACCTTATGCTCTGTAGCATTTTACATTGTCTTAGGTTTGAGCTTCATTTTCTCATTCTTCTCGCACCCCTCATGCATCATTAGCATTGTTCGTACCTTCATCTCTTGCCCTCGTTTCTTTTTGACCCTTTGTCTATTCCTGACAAAAAGGGGGAGAGTATACTCTAGAGAGTATATCGGAGTGTTTTGTCATTTCTATATAACTCTTGTGCACATCCTTAGGGGGAGAAATTTTATTTCTCATGAGGGGAGAGATATTCCATAGGGGAGATGCATATACCAAAGGGGAGAAGACATTGAGATAATATGAAAACTTTGTTCTGTTTGTTTTCTTGTTGGCTTTATGGTGCTTTGAATTATGCCTTGTGGTTCTCATCGTATCATGTTTTTGTTTTGGACATGCATATATCCCTATGCTATTGTGCTCCATTGAATGCATGTTCGGATGATCATTTGCTTTGCTATGTGATTATTGTAGTCATTTCTATATGACTGTTTTGGTGTATGATCAAGTTGCTTACATGTTTCACATCATGTTTACTTAATCGCAATTTACTTGTTTCATATACTTGTCCTTTTATTACTTGCTTTACCTTGAAGGTCTAATGTGTTTTGTGCAAGTGTTTTAGGTTACAAGTATATATATTCCAAGTGCATCACAGCCTCTCATCACTTTGAAGGGGAGAAAATTTATACACTTTTAGTTTATATTCAGTATTTTGTGACTTGTACCCATGTTGCTTTTGTAAGCTTTTAGGGTTATGTTTTATGCATATTTTGTAGGCTTTATGGTTTGTACCATGCTTTATGCAGCCTTTTATGCTTTGTTTAAATCAGTACTTCTATATAAATGTATTGCATTTTCCTTTAAGTACTGTCACTCTTGTGCCCTTGTAGGATTGTTCCTAGATGCATATACTTAGTGTATTATGCATTGGTTGAGTGTTGGGCATACAAGTAACTTGCATTGTTCTTGTTAGCTTGTATATTCAAGTGTTCATTCCAAGTGTGAATGAGCATTGTGATTACTACCTTGTAGTGATTACTTGTTTGATCAAGCCATGGTTTGTTTCTTAACTCCATCTTTACTTGATCACTTTATGCCTGTTTCATATGCATTTCATGTTTTTTGCATACAATGATCATGATATATTGTTGTGTTTCAGGAGATTCATGTTTATATGATTCAAGAGCTCCACAGCTTCTAGATTTAGGTGTGAGTGAATTTTGCCATTGTTCCCAAACTCACGTTTAAGTCTAGAGTCTGTTTTAGGGTGTTTTGTCACGGAATAGCCAAAGGAGGAGATTGTAAGGTTGAATTTAATCAACCATGTGTTGGCTTTATTCCGTGACAAATTTGCTTGTGATACAGCATTTAGAAACCCTGTATTTAGGTGGGAATCATGTAAGGGTAGCGTGTGAGAGAGTGTGAAGAAATGCTCAAGACTGTGCAGTGAAGCAGGGACTCGCGGCTGGATCTCGCGGGAGGCTCCCGGCTTGCAAGCCGCCAAAAGTTGCACACGCGCAGAGCATGCAGGGGAGCTGAACAATCATGCCAGCTGGAGCACTACAAGACAAAAATCCAAATTGGCCACTTAGTTAGCTCGCGGCTTGAACTCGTGACTCAGTCAAGTCGCGAGGTCAAGTCGCCAGCCAGCTCTGTTTTTGGAAAAACTGACTTTTCGCATTTCATTCTCACACCAGTATAAATACCCCTCATTCCCACAAAATATGTGTGGCTATTTAGAAAGAAAAACCCTAAGAGAGGTTTCTTCAAAACACCCACCCAATTAGAGAGAGCTACTCATTCTTAGAGAGAAATCTTTGTAGTCTCTTCTCATTCCCTCTCTCATTGTCATACCTATTGAGATGAGATTTCTATCCAAACACTATCCACACCCATTTAGAGTGTTGAGTGTTTTTGGAGTTTTGGGAAGCATTGGAAGATGCCAAGGATGGCGGATGCTATGGATTATAGCGGAATCCGGTAAGCTAGAAAAGAAAAAGGTTCGGCGCAACCTCGTTGGAGCAAGAAGCTTGGAGGGCTTAGGTACATCGGGTAGATTAGGCTTGGAGGGTCTATTACTGTTCATGTATCCTAACTACATTTTCTAGTGGATTATTGACCGCTTGGAGGGCGGCAGAGAGGTTTTACGCCGAGGGCTTCGGTTTCCTCTTCGATAACACATCGTGTGTTGTCCTTGTATTTGCATCTCTCTTCCCTTTATCTTTGCCTCTTATTTTCTACTGTGGATGTGATTTTATTTGGCTTAGATTGTTTACCAATTCTATGTTATGCTTTAGTTCATGTTCCGCACATTAACTGTTTGATATAAAGCTTGAATTGGTATTTTGTAAATTGAGGGTCTAAACGTTCAAGGGTGTTTTTACACATATTTGAACTTTCAGAGCTAAAATAGCTATATAGTTATTTAGCTCCATTGCTACAAGTGCTCTGAGATTGGAAAGAAGCAAAAGGTACGAATTATGCATGGCTTACACTTGCCGAGCTCATTCTCTAGCTATGACAAATGGCTTGTTTTTTGCATTTCCAAGCGCCACGCCACAAGGATGAGGAGAGCTGGTAGCTAACATCATATTAGTAAATCTATGATAATTAAGTGCAGAATTTTACTCTAAAATAATGCTTCGATATCCCATTATCCCATATGACACCATCAATAATCATTGTTTTACAGCCCAAAGCTCAGCTATAATGATTAATGACGCTTGCCCAACCTGAAAGAAAAATCTTTAATCCTTCTTCCAGACTCGTCTCTGACTATCCCTCTACCCTTGCTTTACCTGGATAGCTTGTGAAACTTCCATCTGTGCCATCTTTTAAGGCGTGCGTGCACATGGTCCTTCCAGTGGGTTTTTTTTTTAATAAATTTTTTTAATAATTTAATAATTTTTATTTTTTAATGTGAAGAAGAAAATTCATTTGCCTGATGGATTATCTTATGAATACAGTTTAAGGTGTTAGGGTCATGTATTTTGGCATTGTCAAATCATGCCAAATTATGTGTTCTTTTACTGATTTTTGATATGTTCATAAAGTTGTAATTAAAGATCAAGTTGAAAACACAAAATTTACTCAAGAAAAATGCATTTTCAGCATGTACCTCAATATCTCCTCGAAACCTTCTGCCTCCTCAATACATCCTCGATACATTAAGTTTCGTGGATCAACAAAAATCAGAATGCAAAAAAACTTGTAACTTATTTTTTTGAAACTCAAATTGAGATCCCTTTAAATCGGTATTTAAAGGACATTATAAGCCATCTATTAGAAGGCTTTTTAGAGAGAGACACTTTGTTTATCCACCTAGTCTTTTGTAACCAAGTTTTCTCTATTTCACTATACCTAAGACTTTCAAAGTAAATTTGAAGATTGATTGCTGAAGAAGTTAAAGACATAACAACCACCACAAACTTCTTGTTGTGAAAAAAAAAAAAAAAAAAAACCTTCAAGAGGTTCTTGAAGTCAATTGGAGGTTCCAATTATTATTGAGGATGAAGCATTCATATATTGGAGAGTTTAGAAGTTCTAAAGCGGTAGAAAATTGCTGCTATAAGTTCATCTATTGGGCTCTTGACTATACTGGATTGTTTTTTAGGAAGGTTTCTCCCAGGTTTTTTTACTATGAAACTAGTTTGTTTTATTGGTTTTGTTGGGTTATTATATCTTGTCATATTTACTATTTCGTTGTGTATGAATTTGACATGATATTGATGTCTGCTTTTTTAACCAATGATTATTCATAATAGATTTAATTAATAACTTGGCCTTTAAACTTGTTAATTCTATCAACTGGAGTCTAAATTTACCAACATTCCATTTCTAAATACGAGGGCATTTCTTTCTATCAAGATATTCCAAAGTTAAAATGCGAAAATCATATCAAAAGTGTGTGCGAAAATATGTCCTTGTTGGAAGTCTTTCATGCATGTACTTCCGGATAAAATATTTCAAAATATTTCAGGTTATGAGTTGGTTGGAACCTCAAACCTCCCATTGATGCAAGAATATGCTTTCAACTTTGACTGAGCAAACTCCATTCACCGATGGCCAAATATCTGCTGGTATGGCTTGTTGTTCACCATGGGAGAGGGACATGCCCATATTTTTCACAAATTTCGTGTAGAATGAGAAATGATAGGATTGCTGCTAGATCCCATTCATTTCTGGTGTTAATGTTAAAACTTTAAGGGCGATAATTCCTTTCAGTTTGGGGTCCAATAAAATTTTCCCTTAAGGGTCCTTCGCATAGCCAAGTGTCTACTAATAATGTGATATTGGTTCCATTGCCCATTTGCCATATCAATCCTTCACCATCTCCATATCCTTTATGATCGCTTATCAAATGAATGATGCATATTGCATTGTGACGTGGCTACCAAGCATATTGAGGTTGGAAAGTATTTCAATCAAAAACCGATAGTCTTGTGAGTTTCTTCCATTTGAAAACAATTTCCCAAACAAAGAGGTGGTTGGCATTTTTTTTTTTTTTTTTTTGGGGTGAAAGGGGAGAATTTTATTTAATCAAATAGATAGATCAGAAGAGTACATAGTTTGTAACAGAACACTTCCTAAGAGTGCCAACTTGACAAACATCCCCGAGATCTTTTTCATAAACAAAACTCAGGCATGACTCATATACAAAAACTATATCTAGTAGCTAGCTCCCTATTTTGGCTAGTCCATCAGCTACCTCATTAGCCTCCCAGTATGTGTGAACAGGGATGGAACTAGGATTCGAAGTCGAGGGGGCAAATATAATTTTTCATGGACTTATTTTCTAAAATCTTAAATATATACCTATTATTTAATATATTTTTTTTTAATTTTTTTTTGGGGGGGGGGGGGGGGGGGCACTGCCCCCCTCTACTTGTACATGGTTCCGTCCCTACGTGAACAGGAAGGAGGATCCAATCATGACTAATAAGAGACCTGCAATCGTTAATTAAAACAAGAAGGTGTGGTGCTTAAGCACCATCATGTGTTAGCCATTGCATAACCATGGTAGAATCTATTTGGATATTAACATGTTTGAACACCAAGTTCCAAGCTAGATTTAAACCAAAACAAACCGCTTCTAATTTAGTTGTATTAAAGAACTCCCATTTGTGTTTAGTGTGACAAACAACTCTAAGGGAGAGTTCCATATAATATTTTTAGTTATAAAAGTTTTTATGGTTTATAGGGTAAGCAATGTAGAAGAACTCAATAGCTAAAGCACTAGCATCCAGGGATGCAAAAAAATCTTTATTTTACACCCTAAAAACCTACTTTATCCATTTTACCATCCCATTTTACAACTCACTCAACATCTTTGTTTTTATTTTTACATACAACTTATTAAAATAATATAAATTATACCAACAAATAATATAAACAAATCAATTCTCTCTCTTCTTTCCATCTCTCTCTTTTCCTCTCTTCCTCTCTCACTACATCAAACCCACATAGCCACCACAACCAAACCACAACAACCCACAACCATAATTCCAACCCACACAACCAACATCACAACCAAAACCCATCAAACCCACATAGCCAACATCACAACCAAAACCCAGCCGACCCACAACCCCCACGCCAAACCCACAACCCATGAAACCCACCACCCAAACCCACACATCCCACAACCCACGCCAACCAAACCCATGCCCATGAAACCCACGCCTACCACGACCCACGTCACCACGGCCTAAGCCACCACCCTATGACCCATCGGCAATCCACAACCCGTAAACCCCAAAACACGATTTCAAAACCCAGAACCCACAAAATCGAAAACCCACCACCTCCACCACTAAAAATTTAGAAACCGAAACAACCAACCTACGCCGATTCAAAGAAGCCCCAGCCACTGTACACATCCTAGCACCACCGAAACAACCAACCTACATCAAAACAACATAGCATCACTGAAAACCCACACTGATTCAAAGTCAAACAAGCCCCAACCACTTAAACTAACTCAGCACCACCGAAAATCAAGCCAAACCATGTGGTTGTCTACAAGATTCAAACCCACGACAATGAGGGTGATGGTGATTTGGGAGAGAGAGGGGCAAAGAGAAAGAGAAAGAAAAGAAATAAGGAGAGAGAGAGAGAGAGAGAGAGAGAGAGAGATGAGTGAATAAAATAATTTATTTTAAGTTTACAACCGGTGAGCAATAGGTTGTAAATCTAGCAACTTACTATAGTCAAGTTGTATATTTTTTTAGATATAGAACCCCAAATGTTGCATGTTTGGACCCATAGAGAGTGTAAAATTGCAATTGGAGGGTTTTTACACCCTTAATGCTAATGCTCTAAATGAGTTGTTTTATGGATTAGTTATAGCACGGAATTTGAAGATGCTTTAAAGACCCTCTCATTTCAAGATAACCACAATTGCCATATAGACAGAGCAGATAAAAGTTTCCAAGGTGATTGGCGTACTCAATAGGTCATTGATGGCCTCACAATCATAATCAAGGGTATTTGATGAAAATAGGCCTTAAACTTGTTCATATTAATAATTTGTCCATGGCTAGCAAAAAGTCTTCCGAAATTGAGCCATGCATTTTGCAATTTAATCTGCCGAAATTGGAACTTGCATTAGCATATTATTGCAATGTCTAATTGATTTCTTCTTTAACTATTAAAGAAAAGGATTGAGTCTGGTGTATAAAGCAGCCTGGACCCCCTTGAGACGAGCTATAATTCATTAATTCTATGCTAGAAAATATTCCCAAAGTGATGTTTGTTCCAAATAGAAATGCAATTTTGTAGGTGGTTCATTTTCACCTAAAAACAATAATGACTATTGATGAACTTGAAATTTATGGTCGTCATTATATGCAAATCGTCATTCACCTAGGAAAGACGTTACACATTTATTACGCACATTGATGATGAAACTTAACAGATGGAGCAACGGTCACAGAATGAGCTATGATCTCCAGACAAAGATTCTGTAATGCACTAGCCGTTGAGCATAAATGCAGCACATCATTGCCCATTAATGAGGCACATAACTATAAAAGAGAAGACAATAGAAGTTAAAGGTACAGAGAAATACTCTAAAAAATCTCTCTCAACTCATTTTCTCTCTAGAATCTTTCTCCCTTACTAACTTAAGCATCAGAGGCGGTTTGGCTGATGCCACATCGGCGTGTTACTCTTCCTCCCAATTCATTTTGTAGGATTCTCACCTATAGAGATGACCCCATTCACAGCATCGTCCATCCGCTACGACGAGGAGCTCAACTATTGATTTTTTGCATCATCAGTTTGGCGCCGTCTGTGGGAATGCTAATCATTCAAGCCACCTTTCACAGTGACAAAAGAGTTCCTTGGAGTACGAGATGGAAGCAAAGGCCACACCTCACCCAGATGCTGTGCAACAACAACAAATCCAAGCCCTCTTAGCCAATGTGGAAGAGCTGACTCTCTAGAATGAATAGCTGCGAAAGACAATGGAAACCCAAAACGCAGAACATCGGCGAATGGGTGAAAACCAAAATGAAGAAGAATCAAACTTTTAAGCCAACAGGCGAAATAGAACTTCAGGAGAAGATTCCACCAGGGTGGAGAATGAGCTTCGCAACATAAGGAAATAGATGGACGAACTAAAAAGTGCCTTAAGTCGACAGGCGAGACAAAACTTCAGGAGAAGATTTCACTAAGGTGGAGATTGAGCTTCACAATATAAGGAAAGAGATGGACGAACTAAAAAGTGCTATGAAGGACAAAGGCGGAGATAATTTGGATGGGATGATTCGAAGGACGGACTCACCATTCACTAATGAAGTGTTGAATTGCCCTCTCCCACCAAAATTCTGTCTCCCATAGTTGGAGTCATCTGATGGTTCCAAGGATCCCTTGGATCACAACGAATCATTCAAGACGCTGATGCTATTACAGATGACTCCAGACGAGGTAATGTGTAGGGCATTTCCAACAACATTAAAAGGAGCAACCAGGGTATGGTTCAGCAAGATAACCCCAAGAACTATTGCAAATTTTGAACAACTCAGCAAGGGTTTTGTTCGTCATTTCATTGGGGGGCAAAGACACAAAAAAGCCAACTGGCCATCTTCTCAACATTCAACAGGCAGAAGGAGAATCATTAAGATAGTACGTCACCCGATTCAATAAAGAGCTGCTGCAGGTAGATGAAGTTGAAGATCAAGTCATCTTAATGAACTTCCAAGTAGGGTTGCTGCTAGGAGATTTCTTCTTCTCAATCACTAAAAGTCCACAAAAACAGTAGCGGAGTTGCTCCGTAAAGCTCAGAAGTACATGAATGCAGAAGATGCGGTGCTCGCAAAAGAAATGAAAGGAAAAAAGAAGAGAGATGAAGGAACAAGCAGCAATCACGACAAGAAGAAGGAGACACGAAGTGTTGGGCAGACCACAGGGAAAAAGAAGGAACTTCCAGATAGGAAACCCAGGTTCACTAACTTCACTCCTCTAATAATGCCAATTGAGCAAATCCTTATGCAGATAAGAGACGATCCCTCCTTACAATGGCCGAAGCCAATTAGCACTCCAATAGAAAGGAAAGACAAGAGTAAATACTGTAGGTTCCACCAGGATCACAGGCATCACACCGATGAGTGTAGGCATTTGAAAGACCAGGTGGAAACTTTAATTCGATAAAGGAAGTTACAGAAGTACGTCAGAAAGATGGAACCCCAATAGATACCAATGGAAGGATGACCAGGACAGAACTCTAGAGGTAGGGGATAGCAAACCCCTTACAGGAGAAATAAGGAGGACTAATGGCAGGCGAAATGCTGAAGTCCCTGAAAAAAGCACAAGGGAGAGAAATAAACAGCGTCCATTCGCGGCTTCCTCCAATGAAGACGCCAAAGAATGACGAGCCTGATATTGTCTTCTCAGAAAGAGACAGTCACGGTATCAGGCAACCCCATGACGATCCACTGGTAATCATGCTCAGAGTAGAAGAATTCAACATCCACCAGGTGCTCATTGACAATGGAAGCTCAATAGATATCATCTACTTGACCGCCTTTCAGCAGATGAAGCTGGATAAGAAAAGAATCAGGCCTTTCACCTCGCCTCTAGTATGCTTCACAGGGGATAGAATCGTCCCTAAAGGCATTGTCACTCTAATTGTGATCACAGGAACTTACCCAGCACAGGTCAACAAGGAAATTGATTTCCTTATAGTTGATTGCCTTTCAACATACAACATCATTTTAGGAAGACCTGCACTCAAAAAACTAAGAGTAGTGACGTCAACATATCACTTGAAGGTGAAGTTTCCAACAGCCCATGGAGTAAGAGAAATCAGAGGAGACCAAGTTCTGGCAAGAGAGTGCTATCAAGTTGCCTTAGCATCAGGAGAGAACCATACATGGGTGATTAATGAACCAGAACCCATTCCCGAACTGTTAAAAACACCACAAGAAGTTGAGATCATCCCAGGAGATTCGACAAAGGTATTGAAGATTGGAACAGCACTCCTAACTTCAGAGAAAGAGAAAATGATCTCCTTCTTAAGGGCAAACCAAGATGTTTTCGCCTAGAAACACAAGGATATGCCTGTGATTGATAGGAAGATCATACAGCATCATCTCATCATCAACCCAGAATACAAACCTATATAGCAGAAGCGGAGAATATTTGCACTAGAACGCAACAAAGCCGTGACTAAAGAAGTAGAGAAGCTACTAGAGGCTAATTTCATCAGGGAGGTATTCTATCTAGATTGGCTAGCAAATGTGGTTATGGTAAAGAAAAGCAACGGCAAGTGGAGAATGTGTGTTGATTTCACAGACCTGAATAAGGCCTGCCCAAAAGACAGCTTCCCTTTGCCAAGGATTGACTAGTTGGTAGACTCAACTGCTAGACACAAGCTATTTAGTTTCATGGATGCATTCTCTAGATACAACCAGATTCTTATGGACAAAGATGATCAAGAGAAGACCTCATTTGTCACTAGCCAAGGATTGTACTGCTACAAGGTTATGCCCCTTAGACTAAAGAATGCAGGAGCGACCTACCAAAGATTGGTGAACTGTATGTTCTCTCACTAGATTGGAAGGAATGTGGAGGTGTACATGGATGATATGCTTGTGAAAAGCAAGGACGAAGCCAACCATTTGGATGACCTAAAAGAGACCTTCAGCACACTACGTAAGTACATTATGAAATTAAACCCTGCAAAGCGTGTTTTTGCTATTGCTTCAGGGAAATTCTTGGGATTCATGGTCTCCCAACGAGGTATAGAGGCAAACCCAGACAAAGTAAAAGCAATAATGGAGGTCAAGTCACCAAAAACAGTGAAGGAGGTGCAGAGCTTGATAGGAAAGGTTGCAGCTCTGAACAGATTTGTCTCTAGGGCAACGGACAAGTGCATGCCATTCTTCAAGGTATTGAGAAAAGCTTTTTAGTGGACTGATGAATGCGAGGAAGCCCTTGCAAGTTAAAAGAGTACCTGACGAATCCACCTCTACTAAGCCCTTCAGTGATGGGAGAGAAACTGTACCTCTATTTAGCAATATCCAACACTGCAGTAAGTTCGGCATTGATCAAAGAAGAAGGGAACGTCTATTACACCAACCAGGCATTTCAAGGTGCAGAGCCAAATTACCCAAGGATGGAAAAGATAGCTTTCGCATTATTAGTCACCTCCAGAAAACTCCGTCCTTATTTCCAAGCACACCCCATCATCGTCATGACAGACGAACTCATAAGAAAGACAATGAACAAGATAGACGCAGTAGGACAACTTATTCAATGGGCAATTGAATTGGGCCAATTTGACATTGAATATCGGCCCCGACTAGCAATCAAAGCCCAGGTGCTAGCAGACTTCATTGCAGAATTCATTTACCTTTATAAGGAAGAAGAACCTCCTATGGAAACATGGACGGTCCAAACGGATGGGTCTGTAACAAGGAAAGTAGAGGAGTAGGAGTAGTGCTCATATCTCTAGAAAAAGAAACATTGAAGTATGCAGTTAGATTACAGTTCGCAGCAACAAATAATGAGGCAGAGTACGAAGCATTGTTAACAGGGCTAAGTCTTGCAAAGGCTCTAGGAGCAAAGAACCTTATCGTCCAAGTTGATTCTCAGCTGATAATTGGACAAGTGAAAGGAGATTATGAAGCCAAAGAAGAAAGGATGCAGAAGTACTTGAAGATCGTCCAACGGCTCTTACAGCACTTTGACAGTCTAGACTTTGTGCAAATCCCTTGAGCCAAAAATGCATAAGCTGACTTTCTAGCAAGATTGGCTTTGTCAGACGATTACAATGCGACCTCCGAACTATGTGTAGAGATAAGGGGACAACCGAGCATAGAAGGTGAGCAAGTTCTGAAGATAAAAGAGCAAGACGAGTGGATGACTCCCATCGTCCGTTACTTGAAAGAAGGATGGCTCCCTAAAGATAAGACAGAGGCCAGGAAAATATAGATCAGAGCAGCCCACTTTGTCATTATTGACAACATGCTGTACAGATGAGGATATTCACTCCCATATCTAAGATGCACTAGTTCAGAAGAAGCAGATTATGTGCTCCGCAAGATACACGAGGGAATCTGTGGAAACCATGCAGGGGCAAGGTCCTTAGTAGGAAAGGTGCTTAAAGCAGGATATTGCTGGCCAACCCTACAGAAAGACGCATACAACATCATCAGACCATGAGACAAATGTTAGCGCTTCGCGAATGTCTAAACGAGAGCAAGAGAGATGAAGACACCCATATCCTCACCATGGCCCTTCCCCCAATGGGGAATTGATATTATGGGTCCATTCCCTCTAGGGAAGAAGCAACTCAGATTTCTAATAGTCGTGATTGATTACTTCACAAAATGGGTAGAAGCAGAGCCAGTGATGACGATAACAAAAGCTAAAATCACAAGCTTTGTATGGAAGAACATCATCTGCAGATTTGGAGTCCCACGTGTCATAATATCAGATAATGGAAGATAGTTTGACAACCCTAAGTTTCAAAAAATTTGCCAAGACTTAGGAGTCAAGAATCACTACTTTTCTCCAAGACACCCTCAGGCCAACAACTAGATAGAAGTAACAAACAGAAGCTTGCTCAAAATTTTCAAAACTAGGCTTAAGGGGCCAAAGGGGGCATGGCCTGAAGAATTACAAAATGTCCTTTGGGCATATAGGATGACCACAAGAGTTCCAACAGGAGAAACACCATTCAAACTGACATTTGGCACCAAGGCCGTCATACCAGTGGAAGTGGGACTGACGAGCTTCCGAGTTAAAACTTATGAAGACCAGAAGAACCAACAAGAACTTAACAGCAATCTGGACCTAATTGATGAAGTTAGAGAAAAAGCTATGAAGCGAATGGCCAAACATAAGGAAGCAATGGCTAGATACTATAACAGAAAGGTTAAGGTAAGAAGGTTCAAGACAGGAGACCTCGTCCTTAGAAAGGTATCACAAGCAACGAAGGACCCATCCTAAGGAAAACTAAGACCAGCCTGGGAAGGTCCCTATGAAGTAATCCGTCATTCTAAAGAAGGCTCCTACTACCTGAAGTCTTTGGACGGCTAGGAACTACCTCGACCATGGAACATAGAACACTTGAAGAAATACTACCAGTAAGGAATGCTTTACATTTCAAGTTGCCTAATCTTCATATCAGTATGTATGACAACCATTACTTTCGTCATTCATAAGATCAATAATACTTAAAAGCATTATCCATGCGTATTTATCAATGATTATCCATGATTTGTCATGTACAAGACGTATTTATCAATGATTATCCATGATCTATCACTATCAAAATGTGTGCAACGCTTGGGAGTCGTCTCAGGGACATCTGTCATTAAAATTTCAAATCAAAAGCTATTCACGCACAGCTAACGGCATCATAGCCATTGAAGTTGTTGATACATAACTACCAAAGTCGACTAAATCAGAGTTGTTCAAACACAACCAATGTAATTGTCATTTAAGACAATCAAAAAATGGTTAACCTAAAAGACGCTCCAATACCACGACTCTAAGTCACGAGTAGAGCGCAACATCATCATTCAAACATGACTCAATAAAAACTGTTCAAACACAGCTAAAAAATGCTAAGTTGTTCAAACACAACTAAGATCGTCATTCAAACATGACTCAATAAAAAGCTGTTCAAACACAGCCAAAAAATGCTAAGTTGTTCAAACACAACTAACATCGTCATTCAAACATGACTCAATAAAAGTTGTTCAAACACAACTAAAAAAATGTTAAGTTGTTCAAACATAACTAACATCGCCATTCAAATATGACTCAATAAAAAAGCTGTTCAAATAGCTAAGTTGTTCAAACACAACTAAGATCGTCATTCAAACATGACTCAATAAAAAGCTGTTCAAACACAGCCAAAAAATGCTAAGTTGTTCAAACACAACTAACATCGTCATTCAAACATGACTCAATAAAAGTTGTTCAAACACAACTAAAAAATGTTAAGTTGTTCAAACATAACTAACATCGTTATTCAAATATGACTCAATAAAAAAGCTGTTCAAACAGCTAAGTTGTTCAAACACAACTAAGATCGTCATTTGAACATGACTCAATAAAAGCTATTCAAACACAGCTAAAAAGTACTAAGTTGTTTAAACACAACCAAGATCGTCGCTAAGCTGTTTAAATACAGCCAGGAATCGTCAGTCAAATATGACTCAATAAAAAATCATTCCAACACAACCGAAGATAAAAAAGTTGTTCATGTACATGCTAAGTACGAAAAAGCTGCTCAAATGCAAGCTAAACATAAAGGTTGTCTCAACATAACTAACATCGTCATAAAGGGTTGTCTAAAAGCATAAAAGAGTTGTTTACTACAGCGAAAAGCAGGAAATCCATAAACCTATCTATCATTGTCAAAGGAATTGTTTAGTCGCCCAAAACAACGGGCCTAAAGAGAAATATTGTTCTTGCCTTGCAAAGAAATTAAAAAAAAAAAAAAAAAAAAAAAAAAAAAAAAAAAAGAAAAAAAAGAAAACTGCTTGTTAGGGACAAGGTCTGCAAGGGTTATAACAATGGCCTCCTTTATTCCTTCAGCAACGTCTGAGACTTCCTTCATCACATTCTTCGCTGTAGCCTCAGAGGACATAAGCTCTTTCTCGACGTCATCCACGGCCAAGCCAGAAAGGTCCAAGCCAGGGTGGTGCTTTGCCATCCACTTCACGATAAGATCAAAGCCCTCCACGTAGTACTTGCACAATTCATCATATTACTTGTTAAAGTCTTTGAAATCTTGTACCGCCGTGGCCCCAACGTTCTGCAGCTTCAACTCTGAGTCACCAATCTGCTTGTCCTTCAGCTTGCAGGAGTCCTTCTCCACTTGTAGGCTCTTCTCCAAGGTTGCCACATGCTCCTTGTCATTCTCAGCTTTGGCAATGAGAATAGCAACCCTGTTCTTAAGCGTCTCATTCTCAGCAAATAAAGACTTGACCAAAGGCTCAGACGTGGCCACCTTCTTTTCTAAATCCAAGAGCTTCCCAGAGACAAATAGGGACTCCCTCAAAGCCTACAAAGAAATTTTCTCTCAACAGAAGTAAAGCAAAGGAAAAAGAAGAAGCAGAGACGACCAACGGCACATACCTGCACAAGCTTTTGGATGTGAGATGACATCACCTCACTAGATGACTTCGCAATTAGAGGGCTCAAATCATCCACAGAAAAGTGCCTCATGGGCCTTCAAAGCTGCTGTGTCACGTCATCCTAGAAGGTAGGAAGAAAAGATTTACTACCAGCCTTTTTCTTCTTCCTAATTTCCTCTCCACCAGAGGCAATCATCTCCAGTGACGAAGTAAGAGAGGCAGTGCACTTAGCAGGCGAGTGAGCAAGAGGAAGTGTCGTCACAAGGTCTTTCTTAGTTTCGTTGCCAGTCTTCTTCTTGGACAAGAGACCACTGACAGTGCCAACCTTAGCCTTCTTCTCTTGGGCCTCAACTAATTTTTGCTTGCTAAATCTAGTCGTCATTCCTGAAAGGACAAGGCAAAAGTTTTTTTTTTTAAATAAAGGAAGAGAGAAGAAGAAAAGAAAGAAGAAGGCAGAAACACCTACTCTTTCTCACAACTTCCAAATTCTTCCAAACCTTAGTAGACGGTTCCAGACCCAAAAAGTGTAAAAACAAGGACTGAGGAGAAACAAGTTCCTCAAAATCCTTGACAAACTCAAGATACTCCTTTGCTTTCTTAGCACGACACTGGTACCTCTTCTTCAGACGAGGACGCTGGGAAACTGCAAAACAAGAGTACCAGTAAGTCATCTATCATCGTCACTCATAAAAGAAAGGGAAAAGCAATTAAAAAGACGAGAAAGACGCACCAGACACAAGAACTCCCCAACTACATAAAAACTTAGGGGCTTCATTTAGGTCCTCACCAGGGACGAACTCCCAATCATTTCCAAAGATAAAAAAGAAATTTGGCTTCCAATTTCGGAGAGACGATGGGTAATCAGGGATTAACCTAGAAGCCCTATCCCACAGCTTAAACTCATAATAGTCGGGGTCCTTAGATTTCCTTAGATGATAAAAATGGAGGAACTCGTCCCTCCTAATGACATCACCATCATTGGTGGACATCCATACCACCATGTAAGAAACAAGGATTCGCCAAGAGTTAGGCATTGGCTGTGCCAGAGCGAGATGCAAATAAGAAAAAAGTTCCTTAACGAAGGGATGAATAGGGAAACGAAGGCCACTGGCAAAATCGGCCTTATAAAAACAAACCTCATCGGCGTAAGAGTGACAAGCCCTCTATTCGTCACTCGGGATCCTAACTTTTATAGAATTAGGGAACTGGAACCTGTCCCTGATTCTCTGCTCGTCTTTTACAATGAGGAAACATGAGATGTTCCAGGCTTTATAAGTGGTGGAAACAGAAGTGGCCCCCGAGACCACACGATCATCAGACAAGGATGACCCCGTCTCCAGGTCACTAGACCTTACCTCAGACATCCTCAGCAACCTAGCTACCTCATCAGAATGGGAAACTAAAGGAAACAAAGAAGAAAGGACAAAGTATACGGACAGTCCTCCCCTATGAAGGAACTGACCCTCTTAAGACACTCCCCCTCTATGGACTCAAGTAAACTACCTAAATGAGCGAAAAATAGAGCTATTGAAGGACAATCTGCTCTAATAGCAGAATAATCTACCATGGAAGAATCAGAAAAGAAGAAGAAGCGCGAAGGACTTACCAAGAAACGCAGAACAGAGAAAGGAAGTTCGGAGGAGTGACAAACCCTATAACAGAAAACTGAATAAGGAAAAATATAGAAGAAAGGAAAGAGGAGGGAAATATGCAAAACAAGTGGCCAAAACTCATGCGGGAAAACCGAGACATGTTTGCACGTCGAGCACATCCTAGGCGTACATGTGGCACCCAACCATTCAGACATCAAGTCATCATAAATGTGCAATACACGGAATACGAAGCGTCAGATGAATTTGTTCTTATCTCATCTAAAAGATGAGAAAATGAACAAGGGGGCAGTTGATGAACCAGAAATTTATGGTCGTCATTATACGCAGATCATCATTCACCTAGAGAAGACGTTATGCATTTATTACGCACATTGATGACGAAATGTAACGGAAGGAGCAACGGTCACAGAATGAGCTGTGATCTCCAGACAAAGATTTTGTAACGCACTAGCCGTTGAGCATAAATGTAGCACAACATTGCCCATTAATGAGGCACATAACTATAAAAGAGAAGACAACAGAAGTTAAAGGTACAGACAAATGCTCTATGAAATCACTCTCAACTCATTTTCTCTCTAGAATCTTTCTCCCTTATTGACTTAAGTATCGAAGGAGGTTTGGCTGATGCCACATCGGCATGTTACTCTTCCCCCCAGTCCATTTTGCAGGATTCTCACCTACAGAGACGACCCCATTCATAGCATCGTCCATCCGCTACGACGAGGAGCTTAATTGTTGATTTTTTGCATCATCAACTATTTTGAATTTCTTTATCGCATGAAGAATGATGACAGAATTGAGCCACTATCTCATGGAAGGAAGGATCCAATAACCACATACTCTCAAACTTAAAAGATTTGGGCTTGAGGTTCTAGAGATCTCTTAAATTAAATGGATAGGACAATGATCGAATGAAGGTCAGGAAGGTGTGTTATATGGGCATTAGGGTTAGGGGTAGGTTTCCTATTCCCTGCCCCCACCCCACTCTCACTTTAGGGCAAGTTATTTTTCCCCACTCCATTCTAGCAAATACAGTGCCCATCTTGCCACCAAGTTTATATACATATATAAATATATATATATATATATATATATATATATATATATATATATATAAGTTCTAACATTACAAAACTTTCTCAAAGCATAACAATACAACAATCCAAAAAAAAGAAACAAAAAAATAATTATAACATAAAAAAAATATAAATTCAATAATACAACATAAAAAAATCATAAATTTAAAGTTTGAAGGCTAAATGCCTTATAAAAAAACCTCGAATAAATATTTTTTAATTGTTTATATATAAGTAGAGCGGGTATGAGAGAAAATGTTAACCCCTATCACCGCCTTATTTGCCATTTGGGGTGGATAAAACTCATCCATTAAGGACGGGTGATGTGGGTACTCACAGGGTGAGATTAAATTTCCATCCCTAATTGGGGGTATTTAATTTTAAGCCTCCAAATTGGATTACCAAAAACCCTTATCCAGATGTTCTTTAATATTTTAGCCCAATCAAGCCTTTTATTTATCCAAGTATATTAGGGCCTTCAAAGAATAAGCCCATAAGGTTGAATTGGTCCAGAGTAGATTTGAAAGCTAATATTGATAACAGGCAACCACCTAACTTGTCTTGGGCCGACAAGAGCTAATTAAAATCTCATGACTAAACAAAGGATTATTCATTATTTATTTGGGCCGAATAGATATTAAATGGTTCCAAAGGTGACGTTCTATTGAATAATAATATACAAAAAGTATAAAGGAATGGATGCAAAATTTGCAAATGCAATACAGCAGAATTCCAAATTTACAATCATTAACAAATTTTAACTGAAATTAACAATTATTAACAAAAGTTGCTATGGAGGCATAGCTGTAGCAGAATTCATACAGTATATTATAATTGTTAACATCACCTCATAACAGCACTTCATAATACATAATTTTGTCTGTTTAGGAATTGTTTATTTATTTATTTTTTTGAGAAAGAGAACTGTAATTTTATTTAACGAAAGGCCGATTCGGCTTGAATTACAGCGGAGAGGTGTGGAGGACCATCCTCCATCCTCGCCGATAACTCGCTAACATGTCTCGGATTCAAACTAGTTTGCTAACCTCCTTGCATTGTCAACCAAGTGTCCGTAGTCCGCTAGCAATGATACCTCACACATTAGGGCATCTATAGTGTTCTTGGAATTACCGTCGAGGACAATAGGTGAGAGACCGAAATCAAGAGCCAATTTGAGTGCTCTCTTAGCTGCCATCAGTTCCACAGCAGTAATCAAGTAGGGCAAAGTGATTTTCTCGTCCATGAAAGCTATGACCTGACCCTTAACATCTCAGATGACAACTCCTACACCCACAAAATTTTGTTCTCGGAAAATAGCATCATCAGAGTTCACCTTCAGGATCGGCCATGGAGGTGGTTTCCAGATGGCATGGTGTGGAGGCTGATTGGACTGATCCGGCTCATTACCCTTCATTGCTGTTGTTGAGATTTTTTCCTTGTCTGGAATATTGACCATATTAAACACTTGCCGTTGGGATTGCTGGGAATTAGAGTTAATAGGAGCAATAATTGGTGAGCTGTCATGCGTGGGTAATGCTGCTTCAATATCACTCATTTTTGCTACCAATGCATCACTCTTTACTTCCACAACCGAAATAAGAGGTGAATTAAACAGGCTGGACTCGTTAATGATTGGCTGGGATTTTGGACTTCCCATAATAGTTGTAGAGTTCGAAACCACTGCCAACTTTGAACGTAATGTCAGCATTAATGAGGAATCAATCCCACAAAACTCGGTTTCCATAACTGATGTAACGTCTGCTTGCACCGTCGCAACATTTTCTTGCACCATTTCATTGCCGCCTCCCTCAGTTGAAGTAACGTCGGATTCACTATTGTCGACAGCATCCTTTTTGCTCCATGTAGGTTGAGATGAGGTCCTCTCAAACATCCCAGGCACCATAATTACACATTTACTTGCTGAACGGTGTGGAGAAGCCTGAAGTGATGGACCAACTTGTTGTTCTAAAACCTGTAGGTTGCCTTTGCTCTAAGTCCCTAGTTCACAGCTCTTGTCATCATGACTCAGTTTGCCATGCCAATAGCACATATTCAGGATGAACTTCTAAGATCGCTGATCACTTCGAAGGGTAAAACCTAAATCCTCCCTCTCTGAGAGAGACATATTTCGCCAAGTATCTATGAGTTCCTCCATTAAGACAAGTTGGAAGAAAAAATGAAATGGAACTGCATACAAAAGGAGACAACAAACTACTTCCTTTACTCCCACAAGAAACACCCCACAAGCTCTAGAGATAAAATTGTTATCTCTAGAGAGACAAAACAAAACACTCCTTCATAAGGAAGGGACAAGGAACTTCTACTGCCTAAAAGAAGAGGGAGTACCCAACTTTCTTATCGACAGAGAGACATTTGTCACATAAATGGATTGTTTACAAATTGTTTAGGGTAGCTTATTTGCATAGTGTTAATAAAAAAAAATTATTAATTTTTGTGTTAAATATATTATAAAAAAATTAAAATTTTATTTATTTATAAAAAATAAAAACTAAAAACTAAATTATTTGCAAAAAATTAAAGACAAAAAACAAAAAAAAAAATAAAACGCTTTTCAACCATTCTCAAACGCACAATTTGTACGCACACACCGTAGCTTTGGTTGACCCTATATAACCAAAATGGGTATTGAATTTTCTATCTTCAAAGAAGCACAAACCTTCCCCAAGCTGCCATTGACCAAACCTTCACTCAACAACGGAAATTCATAGTAAAAGCAACATCATTAAAAATCATTTAGGGTGTGTTTGTTTGGAGGTGAAATAGGGTGGATGGAAAACTTTGGAGAGAAAATGAGAAGGGAAATCTTTTTGGAGTGTGTTTGGTTAGGTGGGAGGAAGGAAAATAAATGGTAGGGCCCAGGTGTTTTCTACTTGGATCCACCAAAAAGTTTTCTTCCCAAAATGGGGAGAAAACTTGGAAGAAAAAAATATGATGACTGAATGACAAAAATGCCCATGTGCAACTTGCCCATGGGCTTAATGTTGCTGGTTTTTTTTTTTTTTTTTTTAACTAGACATGATTTTTTTTTTTCTGGACATAATTTTTTTTTTTAAATATAATTTGGGTCATTGCTTTTTTTTTTTTGGTTGCTTGTCACTTTTTTTTGTTTTAATTGTGCATCATTTTTTAGAAAAGGATATATGAGTAAATTTATATGAAAGCATGTGTTAAAAACACAAGCGTTGTTTAGACCCCCAAATCAAAGTTACGGCTCGATAGATTTTACACTAACTTAATTCTAAGTGCGGAATAGTGTAAATGCGAGCGGATAAACAAATGCGAGCGGATAAACAAACAAGCTACTCTAACACATATTCATATAAAGACAATAGTAAAATGAAATGTAAAAAGAGTAGGGAAGAAGAATGAAAACACAGATAACATGCCAATGTGTTATCGAAGAGGAAACCGAAGAACTCGGCAAAAAACCTCTCCACCGCCCTCCAAATGGTAATCGATCCACTAGACAATCAGTTGGGATACATGGGTTAGCAAGAGACCCTCCAAGCCTAATCTACCCACTGTACCTAAGCCCTCCAAGCTCCTACTCCAACAAGGCTTCTCGGAACCGTGTCTTGTCTAGCTCTTCGGATCCCGCAACAAGCTCCATATTGCATCTGCCATCCTTGGCTTCTTCCAATGCTTTCCAGTAGTACCAAAACCTCACTTGACACTCTGAAAGGGTGTGGTAAGTGTTTGGGCTATCAACCTCTCAATGGTATGGAAATGGAGAGGTTGGAGTTAAGGAAATCCACAAGCTTTTATGTAGAGATATATGAGTATGATAATCTCTAACTCTTAAGGTGTTTGGTTAGGGTTTTCTCTCAGAAGCACTCCTTAACATTTGTGGGTAATGAGGGTATAAATAGTGTGGGTACAGAAAGTGTGTAACAGATAGTACAATCTGGTAGAACAGAATGTTTCGCGGGTATCTCGCGGGAAGGCCTTACCTGTGAGCTACTCGTAAAACACAGCTATCTCCACTTCGCGGGATGCTTAGTCGCGAGCTACCCGCGAGAAATCTTTTGGCTTCAATTGCTTGAGTCTTCACACTCTCTCTCTCTATCACACAACCCTTACAATCAAATCCCACAATAAATACAGGGTACAAAAGATTGAATAAACTTACAATCAAATTTGGCACAGAATAAAAGCCAACAAAATACATATTTGTAAATCACAACTTTACATTATGCAAATTCACTTTTTCACTCTCAACCAAACAAAAAGGAGGTAAATTAAAATTTTTTCTATCCTCCCACTTTTCCACCTCTCCAACCAAACAGACTCTTAGTGCTACATTATATATATATATATCAACAGAATTTGGGAGAAAAAGAGAGATAGAAATTGGTGTTCAACAGACCCAAACAACTAAAGAAAGGGATTCAA
Organism: Quercus tomentella; assembly: GCA_028535165.1. Classification (NCBI taxonomy): domain Eukaryota; kingdom Viridiplantae; phylum Streptophyta; class Magnoliopsida; order Fagales; family Fagaceae; genus Quercus; species Quercus tomentella. Next base: position 18,269,294 of record JAPQVY010000122.1, read on the forward strand.
ACACAAATATGAAGAAAGTTAGAGGAATAAAAAACCCACACCTCCCTTTGTTTTTTAGAAGCGACAGTAAATCTGAACCTTTTAAAGAAAGGGAGAGCCGAGAAAATAGAAAGGTTAAGGTTAAAGTTTGGTAGAGATTAAGGGTTGGAGGGAGAGAGGATTGGGCAAATTTTTTTAGCAAAAAAATATTTAAGTTTTTTTTTTGTTTTTTTGGGGGGAAATTTTTTTAAGTAAATAGGACATAATTCTGTAGAATTTTTATTTTATTTTTTTTATTATTTATAGATACCATAAAATTTAAATTTATGCATTTTTTAAGTAAAAATGACATAATTATGTAGATTTTTTTTATAGATACGATAGAACTTTAATTATGGTGTCCATTCCTTGATAATTGTGTTTTATCATTAGGTTAAGACAATTGTTAGTATTTTGTGTCGGCTAGGTTTAAATCTCAGATCTCTTTTAATGTAAAGGCATTTGATTTTTTCACATTGTATCACATAAGTTTTGGAAGCCGGAATTTCACACATTAGCACCCCCCCCCCCCTTTTTTTTTTATAATTTCTTTTAAGTTTCTACAGAATTAGTTGATTTCAATTTGTTCAATTGATAAAGTCTCTTGTCATCGACTAAGAGATCTGAGATTTAAACCTAGCCAACACAAAATACTAACTATTGTCTTAACCTAATGATAAAACACAATTATTATAGAATGGACACCATAAATTAAAGTTCTCTTGTATCTATAAAAAACGGGTTATGCTAACAAGTGCCTTTAGGGCATTGGTTAACAATCCAACTAAAGAAAGTTTTTATGGGAAAAGAAAAAAAAGTAATTAATGTTTTGACAGTTTTTTTCATTTCTCATAAAAGTGATGTCAAAATTTTCCTAAAAGGAATTTAGGACTAGGCACTCGTTAGCATTTACCTAAAAGGAATTAGGACTAGATGTAGTTTTCTTTAACTCTCAAGTTTTTTATGAGTTTTGTTCTTTTTGCCATGTATAGTTCAGACCTTGGTGCATTGACAAGTTCTTTTAGCCAAAAGCGACAAGTCACAAGTTCAAGTCTGGAAATCAACATTTCCTAAAAAATATTGAGTGTAACTGTGTAAGACTACTTACCGATTACATTTCTCAAACCTTGCAAAATTAGAAGTTTTGTGCACAGGGTATGACCTTTTTTTTGTCCTTTCTACCATGTTTGAGTTTTCTTCATGTGTTTTGCTTTTTGGATGGTCTATAGGATGTTATAAACATAATTTGGACCATCGTTAGTGTTTTCAATTTTATTAGAATTTTTTCAACAGTAATTAGTGAAATAATTTTCAAAAGGTATCTCATATCAGTTCTCCAAAGAAAAACTTGGCATGATTGGAATTGAAAAATTCAGCAGAGAATTTGGAGGGTTCGGCCAATTCCATATTAGGGGAGAAAAGTTTATGAAACTAAAATGATATATACTTACTGAGAAAGTGCCCCATAATGGGAGTACAAACTTTTTGTCCCATTTTTTATGTCCCACTTTATACTCTATCAATTACTGTTTGTCACATATTTTTTTTACTTTTCTTATAAAATGTCCAAAATTTAAACTGGAAAAAAAATTAGATACATGGCATACTATAATTAGTGGAGAATAAAATGGAATACAAAAAGTAGGACAGAAAATTTGAATTTTTCTGTAATGTTATTTTATAGTTATTGACGAATTAAAGAGATTTAGTACAGTGGGTTCCAGTTAGCTCAACTGGTAAAGTCTCTGATAGTTGTATAAGAGATTTGGGGTTCAATCCCCGCCTACACCAAAAACTGATTGGTGTCTTGGTCTGATGATAAAGAGCTATCATCAGGAGCGGACGCTATAGGTTAAAACTCTCTCAAACCAAAAAAAAAAAAAAAAGATTTAGTACAGTTGCAAAAATGGTTGTATATTTAAGATGACCCAAATGTTTGTGTAACTAATGTTTTTCCTTAAAGAGCTTTAGTACCCTTTGTGTCCAATATCTTCTCAAAGGTCCTAGCCAAAAATGTTTCTAATTCGATGTCAAATTTGTGTAACTAATCACACAGATTTTCCTTCCCACTTCCCCCAAATCCAAAATATCCTTGACAATAATATTGATGATAACCACACGAATGAAAAATCTTGTGCCCACTATCATTGCACATCCAGCAACCTTCTATGAAAGTGACACACTCATCACATAATATTTTTTATTAGATATTATCAACCGAGTCTAGATCTAAAGAATCTTTAGATCTATACATGTAAAAAATGTTTATTGTCATATCACTTATTTAATAACAATTAAATTAAATTATATATTATCATTATCATTATCATATTAGGACCTTTAGATTTATTAATTTTATACTCCACACGAGACAAACAAAAAGTTAATCTAGTTTTAAATGTCACCGAAAGAGAATTATACTTGTGACCATTAGAGACGTCACTAACATTTTCCAATATATAATTAGCGGGAAAAAATAATAATAAAAGAAGTCATTTTCCAATATACAATTGTTGATAATATTTTTCATTGAACTTTGAAAAATAAAATCTCTCTTTGGAACATATTAAATCCTCATTATTTGTTCAATAAAAAATATTAGGGTCATATTTTCTATGTAATTGGCTAATTCTTGACAAAACGCATTTTACTTATAAATTGGGTAGATCTAAGTTGGGTTTGATACATATCAAGTGGTTGTATTAAAGACATGAAGATTGAACCAAGAAACAAGTGAAGAAAAGCTGTTTTACTGAAACTCGACAGATAGCTTGACAGAAAGCTACTATCGAGATTTAATGGACAACTCGACATAAGCTCGATTTATCGAGCTTTACGAATTCAGAATTTCCAGATCTGAATTTCGGCCCATGTTGATATATTTGTTTAGGGTTTCTTTTCTCACAACCCTAGACATATATAAAGCTTATTTTAAGAGCCGTCAAAAATGGATATAGAGACCAAGAGTTTATTTTTCTCTGTAAGAAGCTACTATGTTTGTACGCCATAGGGTTTTGTAACCAAATGCTTCCTGATCTTCATTGTTAATGAAGTGAAGAACTTTTCAGCCAACAACCATTCAAGTTGCTGGAGTTAGTCATGTACTAGAATCCATGCAAAGGAGTTAGCACAGATTAGAGATTTGTGCAACAAAGGAAAGAAGGCTACTACAAGATCAAGTCTAATTGGGTATTGGAGCAAAAGTTCAACTGTATGTAGGTATTTCGGGATAGGCCAGGGTAGTGGTAAGATTCCTTATACTTGTAACCGTTTGATTGTTGATTAGTGGATTCTTGGGAGTGGTGACCTTAAAATCACCCAGTGGGGTTTTTGCCTTGCGAGAGGCTTTCCCCATTTGTCAACAATTCACTGTGTCAAACTTATTTTCCGCTGCATTTAGTATTTTTAGTGATTTGTTGGTGCCTCCATGATTTGCATGCAATTTAACCTAATTAATCAACTTAGGTAATTGAATTAATTAACTGAGGTCAAGCTATCTTAACTCAACGAGTGGTATCAGAGCAGACACACTCTGATTAGGTTTTAATCTTTGCTGTGTGATCCATTGAGCCCCATTGTCATGGATTCAAATTGCATGAAAGATCTTTTGCTTCAAATATCTCTTGCGTTTCTAACATCAATATGCTTAAGATTCTCAGGACATGCAAGTCAAAAAGTTATTTGAAATTAATCTTGATAATTGTAGAAAAGGGTCTATCTGTGAGTAAATTGATGAAATTAGTTCATAAGAAGGAACAATTGTTTCTTGAAAAGTGCAGAAGAAGACTAGACTGTCTCAAATTGTGCCCACACAAAGGTGTACTCCTTAGAAAGATGAAGGCAAGGGTGAAACTGCTTGGTAAACAAATCAAAGAAAGGACCATGTCTTATGATCTGAAAAATAAACATGAGGTATGTTTCATGATGCATTATGCCCTGAAAGTGATGGACACATGTCTATGGTATCTTGATAGTGGCTACTTAAGACACATGACTGGAGACTGCACTCTCTTCAAAACATTTGAAGCCAAGAAAGGTGGTAAAGTCACTTTTGGTGATGGAATCAAATCTCAGATAAAGGGAAAGGGAATCATCTCCTTACCAAGGCTACTAGATATTGCAAATGTATTATATATGGAAGGGCTAAAAGTGAATCTATTAAGCTTAAGTTAGATTTGTGATCAAGACTTTATGGTGCTGTTCTCAAAAGGAAAGTGTCTAGTTCTAAATGAGTTAGGTGAGCAACTAAGAAGCAGGATTCATACACTGGACAATTGCTATGGTCTAGTTCTAGATGCTAAGATTGTATGCAATAGCATTCAAATGCCAAATAAGGATTTATGGCATTAAAGGATGGGACATGCCAGCTACAAGCAACTATCAATTGTGTCCAAAAATGAAGCCATCCTAGGGATGCCTAAACTCAGCAAGGTCGTAAATGCCGTATGTGGACTTGTAAACTTGGAAAACAGACGAAAGCTCAACATCATGCTACCTTGACCACAATCACAGCAAGATCTCTCGAGCTTCTTCATGTCAACCTCATGGGTCCAACAAGAACATAATCTCTTGGAGGAAAGAGATACATCATGGTGGTGGTAGACGACATCACCAGATTCACATGGGTTATTTTGCTGAAATCAAAGTCCAAAGCTCCTCAGCAATAGAGACATTATCTAAAAGGTTACAGAATGAGAAAGGGTTGAAAGTTAATTGAATTCGAAGTGATCATGGAAAAGAGTTTGAAAACTCTCAACTAGAGTCCTTCTATTCAGAGGATGGCATAGCTCAAGAATTTTTGGCACCTATCACTCCTCAACAAAATGGTGTTGTTAGACAGAAGAATAGAGTTATTCAAGAGATGGCCAGAGCTATGATACATAACAAGGATGTGGCAAAAGACCTATGGGGTAAGGCAGTCAACACTGCATGTCACATTGTGAATCGAGTGTATTTCAAACCAGGTACAAAAAAAGACCCCATCTGAACTGTGGAAAGGAAGAAAACCAAATATAAAGTATTACAGAATATTTGGTAGCACATGCTTCATTCTAAAGGATAGAGAGAATGTGGGAAAGTTTGACACTCAAAGTGATGAAGGAATTTTTCTTGGCTATTTCTTCACTAGCAAAACATACATGGTGGTAAACAAAAGGACTAGAAAGGTTATGGAAACTGTCAATGTTGTGATAGATGAAGCATCAACGTCTATTTCCTTAAAAGATGTTGATCAACTACCAAAGTCTGTTCTTAAGTTGACACTTGAGAATGATAAAGAAGTAGATGATCAAGATTCTTCTCCCCCTGCCTCACCTAGTGCGATACAAATATTGGAAGACTCTTCAACATCACTTCAGCCTGACGATCACACGGAAAGAGAACCCTAATCTAGAGTTAAACTAAATCATCCTCCAGATGTGATCATGGGAAATATGAATGAATTTACCTTGAGAAAACGTACAGTTGATAAATATGTGGCTAACTTTGTGTCTTACTCATGTTATTTGTCTCAGGTTGAATCTGCCTAGGTTGAAGATGCCTTTCAACGTGAAAGCTGGGTAGAAGCCATGCATGATGAACTTGTACCTAAACTGGAAGGAGTAAATATCATGGGCACCAAATGGATATTTCGCAACAAAACTGATGAGGAAGGGAATGTCATTTGAAACAAAGCTAGACTTGTGGCTCAAGGCTACACTTAAGTAGAAGGAGTAGATTTTGATGAAATCTTCACTCTTATAGCTCGCATTGAATCCATACGAGTCTTACTTGCATTAGCATGTCATTTGAAGTTCAAGCTATATCAGATGGATGTGAAGAGTGCCTTTTTGAATGGATTTCTCAAGGAAGAAGTCTATGTAGCACAACCCAAAGGATTTGTTGATCCATACTTTCCAAATCATGTGTTTTATCTTAAGAAGACTCTCTATGGATTAAAGCAGGCACCTAGAGCATGGTATGATCGTCTCACTGAATACTTGGTGTCGAATGGATTTTCAAGGGGACAAGCTGATCGAACATTGTTTATCAAGAAAGTTGATGGAGAATTGGTTGTAGCTCAGGTCTATGTGGATGACATCATCTTTGGATCTACAAAAGATGAACTAGCTCATTCCTTCTAAAGCATGATGCAGACTGAATTTGAGATGAGCATGATTGGAGAGTTAAATTACTTCCTCGGACTACAGATTCGACAAAATGACTCAGGTATTTTCATCTCTCAATTTAAATATGCTAAAAACCTTGTGAAAAAGTTTGGTCAGAGTCGGCTAGCTTTGTTAGATTTCCTATGTGCCCAAATGTAAAACTCACTATTGACTTGTTAGGAAAAAGTGTTGATCCCTCTCTCTATAGAAGCATGATAGGTAGTCTTCTTTACCTTACTGCAAGTAGACCTAACATTAGCTACAGTGTAGGAGTGTGTGCTAGATATCAAGCTAATCCTAAAGAATCTCACATTACTGCAATAAATCGTATTATCAAATACATTTAGTCCATTAGTAGTTTTGGAGTTTGGTATGATAAGGACACTAATGATGTGTTGGCTGGATATTCTAATACGGACTGGGCAGGGAATGCTGATGACCATAAGAGCACTTCTGGTGGGTGTTTTTAGTTGGGTAACAATCTTGTCTCATGGATGAGTAAGAAGTAGAATTTCATCTCTCTCTATCCTACTGAGGCAGAATACATTGATGCTGGTAGTTGCTGCACTCAACTCCTTTGGATGCAAAAACTTCTTCTTGATTATGGTATTTGTCAAAAACATCTCTCCATATGTTGTGACAATACCAGTGCCATCAACATATCTAAAAATCCTATTTAACACTCTTGAACTAAACATATTGAAATCAGAAATTACTTCATTCGTGAGTTGGTTGAAGATGACATTCTCACTCTTGAGTTCATTCACAATAATGATAAAAAAAAAAAAAAAAACTAATCTTTTCACAAAACCTTGGATGGTAGACGCTTTAAATTCTTGCGCCAAAACATTGGTGTTATCTCCTTGGAGTGATTCTCTTCTCTTCCCTCTCTTTTTCCATGCATATGCATTTCGGGTTTTTATTGCTTTTTAATGTGTTTGTTTGTTGTTTTCAATAAATTAAAAAAAATAAAAAAAGGAAAAAATCTGGAAAATACAAAAACAGTATGTGTTTGTGTATACTGGTACTTGTGTACCTTGGATGGCCTTTGAAACAAAGTTCTTAACTTTGTATCTCTTGTAGCTTAGATGAGCATCCTTATGCACAACTAAGCAATGTGAGCTTTGTGGCTCGTTTATGTGATTTGTATGATTTGATTAATCTTTTATCATTCATATCCTTATTACTCTTTTTGACGGGAAGGACTGAAAAATCCTAAGAGAAAGACATAAATATCCATCTCACCACTAAAACTCATCAATTATAAAATATCTGTGTGCAATTCATAAAAGCCATGCTCGGTAAGGTGTAGCACTTGCACAGTAAAAACAAGATGTTTGGCTTACATAATTGGGTAATTCTTTTCTCTCTTATATACTCATGCATGTTATGTCAGTTTATGCTTTAAAGAAAAATATGCAAAGAACATGAAAAGCAAAAAAAATCAAAATGCTTTTAAATATGGTTGTAAGCATGTTTCTAGGAGATGTGGGAGTTATACAATGTACCTCAAAGGTGATTGTCCCCATTAAACAGTTATGATTGTGTGTGGATGTATTTGATTATCTTATATCATTACTCTTCATATAATGTGACACTTATGCTTTCTTGCAAAAGTTTCACACACAACACGCATACTCTTTACTACTCTTGATACTATTGTACAAGTACAATGTGATTTGGCCATCACAAGGAATACATTTGGCAATATAAGCTTACTAAAATGTCTTAACTTGTTTTTGAAAATAAAATATGTTAGAATTGTTTAATGTATGTTTTGATCTAGGGATGCTTTGCATCTAGAGTTGTTGATGTGTTTGAGTGCTCAACATGCTTTTTGACGGTTGGTATAGTGTCTATCTTGCATGCAGTCATCACATGAGTTTTTCTCTCCTTGAAAAACCTTCCTTCTATCTGCTTGACACTAGCTCGACACCTTTCGAAACAAGCCTCTTCTATCGAGGTTTTCTGGGTTTTTCTCGATACCTTTCGACAGATAGCCCAATCCATTGAGCCAAATTTCTCTTTTCTCTATTTGCTTGAAAGAAGCTCAACACATCCTTGATCCATCGAAGCAATTTGGCTGTTGACACATCCTTGATACCTTTCGATCTATCGAGATTTTTTTCTCAATACATCCTCGATCTATCGAGATGCCTGATCCTATATATTCTCGAGGTCGACCCGTTTTATTTCATTCTCAAAGATTGATGTCGAGAGCTTGGTGATCACTTCAGTTGCTGCATAAAGAGCTTAAAGAAAACACAAGTGGGAGTACTTGTGGTTGCTGTGAATCCAAGAAAGAAGTAGTTCGTGGACTCGGAACTATCACGTGGTCGTGGTAGTAAGTTTTCTACTCGAGGTAGCAATAAGATGTTAGTGGTCTAAGTTGCTATTGTAAAATTTCAATTCTTTCATAATGGATTTGTTTTACCTTGAGGAGGTTAAACCCTCCCCAAGTTTTTTACTGGTTTGGTTTTCCTGGGTTATCATGTTGTTGTGTTCTTTATTTTTCGCATTGTTTACATGATATGATATACTTGTATTAACCTAGTTTTTGAATAATTTACATAAGTAATCACTTGGCTAAATATCTAGGTGAATCAACTTGTGTTTTAAGGTGTTTAAAAATGTACAAGTGGTATTAGAGCAGGTTAGCTCTAGTATTTAGATCCTTTGATCTAAGAGTTGATCATTGACCCTTGTTGTCATGGAACACGGTCACTCTCTTATGATCCCACCTCATTTTGATGGGAACAACTATGCCTATTGGAAACTAAGGATAAAAACATTCCTGAAATCTATTGATGAGAGAGTCTGGAATTCCGTTGAATGTGGATGGGAGAAGCCCACTACTCCAGTTAGTGAGTGGCAAACTTCTAAAAAAGAAGCAGCCACTTTTAATAGCAAAGCTATCAATGCTATTTATAATGCTATTTCTATGGAGGAATTCAAGAGAATTTCTAATGTTGAGGTTGCTTATACTGCATGGAATATTCTCCAGACTGTGCATGAAGGCACAAAGGCGATTAAGATTAACAAACTGCAGCAGTTAACTACTAAGTTTGAAAGTATTAGAATGTCTGATGATGAAAGTTTTGATGAATTCTATGCTAAACTGAATGATATTGTTAACTCTGCTTATAATTTGGGTGAAATCTATGATCAACCTAGGATTGTTAGGAAGATACTTAGATCTTTGACTGAGGACTTCAGACCCAATTTTAGACCCAAAGTGACTGTCATAACTGAAAGCAAGGATATGGACTTCATCCCTATTGATGAACTTGTAAAATCTCTCCAGTCCTATGAGTTGGACCTACCCAAGACAAACAAATTCAAATCAATGGCTTTTAAGTCAGTTGATGATGTTGATGGAAATGAATTTGATGATGAACTCTCTACTACAAAGATTGCATATCTTGCCAAGAACTTTAAAAACTTTCTTAGGAAAAACAACAAAAAGTCAAGAGGTAAAAACAATGCTGAACCTAGAAATTTTAGGAGGAATGATCCCACTAAAGTAAACAATACTGAAAAACCTAAAGAGAAAGTAGGTCAAACCTCTAATAATTCTATGGGTCAACAATGTTTTGGTTGTCAAGGGTATGGTCATGTGAAATCAGAATGTCCTACATTCTTGAGATCAAAAGGTAAGGCTATGGCTATAACCCTTAGTGATGATGAAGTTTCTGATCATGAGTCTGGTAGTGATGAGGATCGAAACTTCATTGCTTTCACAGCTACTATTGTAGTTGATGAAAGTGTTGTGGTTGATGAGAACCCTTCTGATGGGGAACTCTCTGAGAATGCTGATTTGCAAGAAGCCTATAATAAGCTTTACAAGGTTGCTGTAAAGGATGCTATGAATGTTGATTTAGGTCTACAGAAAATTGCTTTTCTTGAACTTGATAAGAAAAATTTGCTCTTGAAATTGTTTGATGCTAATGAATTGCTTGATAAGGTGAAGACCGAGAACATATTATTGCTTGATAAAGTGAAGAATTTGGAACTTGAATTATCTGTTGCTAGAGAACAAACAAATAGGTCTGCTAGTTCTAAACTTCAACACATGTTGAGTATTCCTAAATCTCCCTTAGACAAAACTGGTCTAGGTTTTGAAGATAGCATCTTTGTTCCTAAGGCTCATTCCACAAACTTTGTCTCTTCTTCTGAGCCTCCCATGAGTGAGATTGTCAAATCAGTAGAAGTTACACCTCCTAGGAAGATTAGGGTTGATCTTAAAGAGTCTAAGTCTATGAATTCTAGCATTCCTAAGGATAAGTTGCACGATAGACCTGCATGGGTTTGTCACTTTTGTGGAAAGTCTGGGCACATTCGTTCTAACTGTTTCAAGTTGCAAGCTGCTAAGCGAGCAAATAAGCCAAAAGTACATGTGCCTCAAGCACAAGATCCCATGGTATTTATTGGTGAGTTGGTAAAGGCTTTAAACCTTTATTCCAATTCTGGAGTTACTCATCATTCTAATATGAATAATAACTCCAATACAAAAGTTGCATCTAAAAAGTTTTGGATGCAAAAGGCTCGATCTAATTGAGTCTTTCTGACATGGTCCTTATGCTTTATCTTTATATTCTTTGTGCCCATTCTTCTTTGTTGTTTTTGTTTTCTTTGTTTCTAGGATTTGCATTGCATAACATTCATGCATTTCATGCTAGGTTGTTTTTGTTATTATTTTCAAAAAAAAAAAAAAAAAAAAAAAGGAAAAGAAAAGAAAAATGTGTTTTGCGTTATTTTTCTTGAATTTGAAATCAAGGTTGGCCATATTATCTTTACATAACATATTTATGTACCTTGTTTTGCTTGGATGAGCTTATTTTATTGCACTTTACTAGTTTGAGCTTTGTAGTGCACGTTGTATGGGAGTTGTTTATCGTTTTTTATCAAATGATCTTGATCTTGAAGTCACATGCTTTTGATTGTAAGGACTAAAAAATCCTACGACAAAGGCATAAATAACCATCTCACCACTGTTTACTAGCCAATCATGAACACCTTAGTGCATATCGTATGATTTTGTACTCGAGAAAGTGTAGCACATACACAAAAAGAAAATAAGGTGTAGCCTCGACTTATAATAAAATTCAAATTGAAATAAAATTGATGTGTACATTATTGGGCTATAATAAATTCAAATTGAAATAAAATTGGTGTGTACATTATGAGGCAAATCAAGAAACTTACATGATTGCTAGCTTGTTTTCTAGGAGATGTGAGAGTTATATGATGTAACTCTTTAGGTGATAGTCACTTTCAAACTTATGTGATGAATTTTGTAGAAATTGTGATTGATCACTATTTACTTATCACCTCACATGTATCTCAAGCTATTCTAGTTGCACACACTACACAAGTTATTCTTTACTAAACTTAGTACATGAAATTGTGTGTGAACTTGTTGTGGCCATCCAAGATTAAAAATTCCTTGATTTTAATGCAAAATGTGTTTAAAATTTGAGATTTTAGGACAAATTGATTGATAATCTTGTTTTTGGAAGATCTGGGTTAAAATCAAGGGTTTTTGAAAAACTTTTCATTTCATACTCATGTATTCCATTCATAAAATATTGTGTTTTAAGGAGTTTCTGCATTAAAATTCTCTGTTTTTCAAAAATTGATTTTTCCAAATTTTCGATCGATCGAACTTGTTGCTCGATCAATCGAAATTGCGATAAAAAACTTGGTTTGAATTTGCCTGGCTCGATTGATGCTGGATCAATTGAATGTGATTTTCTATCGATCGAAAATCGGCCAGTGAGTTTTTAAAAAGGTTTTTCTCTCACGTGTTCATCACATTGTTTATACCTTTTTCAAAAGTTCTTTGACTTCTCTTGCTTGACCGATCCAATCTCAGCAGTTTTTTGTCGTTTTCTTCCTAACACTACAACAAAATGTATTTTTAGCGACGGAAATTAGTGAGGAAATATTTTTCGTCGCTAAAAATACAGCTTTAGCGACAAAATATGAATTTCGCCCCTAATAATGAAAAAAATTATAACATTTAGCGATGAAAAAAACAATTCGTCGCTATTGTGATCTGAAAAATGGGCGCCAGCAGAGGGAAACTTTGGCGCGAGCTTAATTAATCTATAGTGACGAAATATTTCATTGCTAAAAGTTGAAATTTTTAGTGACGAAATATTTTGTCACTGTAGGTATTGTTGTGGATAGTATTAGTGACGAAAATCCTTTTGTCACTATAAGGAAGAATTAGCGACGAAAAATAATTGTCACTAAAAATAATAATAGTTTTGCACTTATATGTTTTTAGCTACGACATCACAATTCGTCACTAAAAGTATGCTTTAGCGATGAAATATGAATTACGTCTCTAAAAATCTTAACAAAGCCTGGGTTCTTTAGTGACGAAACTGAAATTCGTCGCTAAAAACATAAAAACCATACCTTTTGCGACGATGAAGTGGGCATTGGCGACAGAAAAGAATTCGTCGCTAAAGAGGTGAGTATAAACCCCCTTTGTTTCACTTTTCCCTTTCATTTCTTCCCTTCCCTCTTTTATTTCAGCTCCCAAAACATTAGAACCCAAACGACGCTGATACGGAGAAACCCAACCGTCGCCGATAAGCTCTCACCAAACCGTCGCCGATATCACCAAACCGTCGTCGATATCTCCATTCCGTCATCGATACACTCTATTCCATCACCGATAAGCTCCATTTCGTCGCCGATATCTCTATTCCGTCTAGTATCTCCATTCCATCGTCGATATCTCCATGCCGTTGCCAATATCTCCATTTCGTCACTGTCGATCTCGTCGTCCTTTTCACCATCGATCTCGTCCAACGACTCTTCCTCTTCGCCGATCCATCACCTCCAACCGGCGACCGTTTGCATTCCCTACCGGTGACCCTTCGCATTCCCACTCCTCTGTAAGTTCTTCCCTTGTTCTTTAATATCGCATTCCCACTTACATCTTTGTCATCTTTGTTTGTTTGATTTTCATTTTTTTAACATATTTTAGATACCCACTTGTTATAATCTTCAACATCCTATTACCTTTTTTTGTATCTATGATCTTTGTTTATTTCACTTTGCCCGATTTTTTCAAGGTTTGCCTCTGTTGCTTATTTTTCTCCATTTTTTTTTTATTTTGATTTATTTATATTTTTTGGTTTGTTTATTTTTCTCATTTTTATTTTGGTTTGTTTATATTTTTTCTCCATTGTTCTGTGATAAAAGGAATTTGAAAAGTGAATTTAGTTTGTAATTTATATAAATATATAAATATATATGTATATATATATATATTTAGGAGCTTTGCTATATAGTTTGTGAAATTGGGGAGGTGGGTTTGTTTGAAATCTGGATTAGACTTGGCTATAAGGGTTGGATGTTGAAATTATAGTTGAAGAAGTTGCATGGTAATAAATTTGGTTTATCTAAGTTTAGTTCAATTGAGCATGTTGGTGTCATATTCTTGTAGGATGAGGAATTTGGATGACTTCTGTATTACACGTGTAAGCTATGAGTTTGTGTAGTAATTTATGAGAGGATTATTTTCAAGACTGAAGTACTTATAAATTTAACTTTCCTTTTGCAAGCTAAATACACATTGTTTGCAATAACTTTGGATTTTTTCTGAAAGTTGTAAGCTTAGCTTGAGTAAAGTAAGTAAGTTTTAGTTAAAAACCTTATAAAACTCTATACTTGTGATGTTGGAAATTGGATTTGTGGTGGTATGTTGTGTTGGAGCAAGCAGGTGGCTTGTATGGTGTTATAAGGTGGTTTAAATACATATTGGGAGTGTTTTTCAATTCTTGCAAATGTGAATGAATATTGTTGATTAGATGTGATGAATAGTATTTTATTTGATTTAAATACTTATAAAACTCTATACTTGTGATGTTGGAAATTGGTTTTGTGATGGGTTGTTATGTTGGAGCAAACGAGTGGCTTGCATGGTGTTATAAGATGGTTTAAATACATATTGGGAGTGTTTTTCAATTCTTGCAAATGTGAATGAGTATTGTTGATTAAATGTGATGAATAGTATTTTATTTGATTTAAATACTTGTAAAACTCTATACTTGTGATGTTGGAAATTGGTTTTGTGATGGGTTGTTATGTTGGAGCAAGCGGGTGGCTTGCATGGTGTTATAAGGTGGTTTAAATACATATTGGAACTGTTTTTCATTTCTTGCAAATGTGAATGAGTATTGTTGATTAGATGTGATGAATAATATTTTATTTGATTTAAACACTTGTAAAACACTATACTTGTGATGTTGGAAATTGGATTTGTGGTGGGTTGTTGTGTTTGAGCAAGCGAGTGGCTTGCATGGTATTATAAGGTGGTTTAAACTAATATTAGGAGTGTTTTTCATTTTTTGCAAATGTGAATGAGTATTGTTGATTAGATGTGATAAATAATATACTTGATGTCAATACTTGTAAGCATTATAGTTGTGATGTTTGTGATTGGTTTTGTGGTGGGTTGTTATTTTGGAGCAAGCGGGTGGCTTGCATGGTGTTATAAGATGATTTAGATTCATATTGGGAGTGTTTTTAGTTTCCTGCAAATGTGAATAGACCTTGTTGATTAGATGTGATGAATAGTACTTTAATTGATTTCAATACTTGTGGTGTTTGTGATTGGTTTTGTGGTGGGTTGTTGTGTTGGAGCAAACGGGTGGCTTGTATGGTGTTATAAGGTGGTTTAAATTCATATTGGGAGTGTATATTTGTGTGTGCAATGTATATTTGTTTAAGTATTAATATAGACTTGTGCATTCATGAATGGGATAGAACTTTATCTAAGTAGCTTATAGACTTAGATGTTAGAATACATTATGCATGAGTTGTCCTTATTTTACTAAAGTAACATTCATCTTGTAATTGTAGTCAAACGTGGATAAAAGTTAGATGACAATGGGTAAGACACCCAATGGCAGATTAAGCCATTCATATATTGAAGGAGTCAATGCATTTATTAATTTTGCAAGAGCGGTTGTGGACTTGAGTGGTAATATTCTGTGCCCGTGTATTCATTGTGTTAATTGCTATCGATAATCTCCTCATACTATGCATATCCATTTGCTTCATCATGAGATTATGCAATCTTACATTAATTGGTATAATCATGGAGAATCTTGTGTATTGAACGAGAACATTCATGATAAGGAAATGTCAGATGGTGATCATATGGATGGTATTGATGCCTTGGTAGGTGACTGAATTAGAAGGGAGCCAAGAAATGCAACTGAAGATAGGCGCGTCATTTTGACAAACTTGAGGAAGATGCAAAGCGTGAGTTGTATCTGGGTTGCACTGATTATAGTATCTTGAAGTTTGTTATTGAGATGTTGAATGTAAAGGTAATGGCCAACTTGAATAATAAGGGACTTGATATAATACTAGAATTGTTGATAAAGGTTTTACCGAAAGGTAACTTGGTTCCAGGGTCAACTTATGAAGCAAAGAAGATATTACGTGACTTAGGCATGTCATACGAGCATATAGATGCATGCAAAAATGATTGTGCACTATTTTGGAAGGAAAATGAAAACCTTGATAAATGTCTGGTGTGTGAGGTGCCTAGGTACAAGGATACACGTGCCCAAGGTAAGAAGATTCCTCATAAGGTATTGCGTTACTTCCCGTTGACACCGAGATTGAGAAGATTGTACATGTCAGGCCAAAGAGCTAAGGACATGAGATGATATATAGACAAACATGTGGATGATAGGATAATGAGGCATCCAACTAATAGTGAGGAGTGGAAGGAGTTTGATTTGTAACATCCTGATTTTGCTCTCGAACCTCGCAATGTAAGGTTGGGGTTGGCTACAGATGGATTTAACCCTTTTGGGTATATGAATAACAACTATAGTATGTGGCCTGTCATACTTATCCCCTATAACCTACAAACTTGGTTGGTTATGAAGGTGCCATATTTTATGTTGTCCTTACTTATTCCTGGTCCATATCAACCAGGAAATGAGATTGATATTTACTTGAAACCTGAAACCATTGGTTGACGAGTTGAAGGAGTTGTGGGAAGAAGGTGTAGAAACTTATGATGCTTATAGTAAAGAGCATTTTCAGATGCATACAACTTTGTTGTGGACAATACATGACTATCCTGGATTTGGTAACGTGTCTGGGTGGAGCACAAAGGGTTATCATTCTTGTTACACTTACAATGATGAACCATATTCGGAAGCTTTGGAAAGTAAAATTGGATTCATTAACCATCGAGCTCATTTGCCTTTGGAACATCGTTGGAGACATAGTCGATTGCATAATGGTTTATCGGAGAAACGGAAGAGATCTTTAGAGTTACAAGTGGGACACATCCAAGAGCAGCTAGATAGAATGCCAAATATAATTTTAGGAAAGCATCCAAATAACAAGAAGAGACAACTCATTGGGGAGCCAAATTGGTCAAAGGTAAGTATTTTGTACAAGCTTTCATACTAGAAGAATAAGAAGCTTAAGCACAACATTGATGTCATGCATGTGGAGAAGAACATTAGTGAGAGTACTTATGGTACTTTGTTGGGTATTGAGGGGAGAAATAAGGATACTGACAAGGCACGGATAGACTTGCAAAATATGAACTTTAGGCACACGTTGCATTTGAAACAATGTCCTGATGGATCATATGACAAGCCTCGGGCTTTCTTTTTATTAAGCCCAAATGAAAGGGATGGTTTTTATGACTTTTTGAAATCAGTCAAGTATCCGGATGGCTATGCAGTCAACATATCAAGGTCAGTGAATGCAAAAAATGGTAGATTATCTGGATTGAAAAGTCACAACTGTCATGTGTTACTACAACGAATTCTTCCAATTAGGTTGCGAGGGTTTGCACAAAAAGACATTAGTATTGTATTGTTTGAGTTGGGCAACTTCTTCCAAGACTTATGCTCAAGGACCCTAAAGCAGAGTGAATTGGAGAAACTAGAAGAACGTATAGTTCTTATACTATGAAAGCTTGAGAGGTTCTTTCCTACAACATTCTTTGATGTTATGGTCCACCTTGTTGTTCACTTGCCTCGAGAAGCAATTCTAGGAGGCCCATACAATATCAGTGGATGTACCCAATTGAAAGGTAACTAGATCCTTTGATGCATCCATTGATTGCATCTTTCCCATGTGGTATAAAATCACATAATATGCGTATTTTTTCCTTGTAGGTACCTTGGAAAATTGAAAAGATACGTTTCCAACCGAGCTCGACCAAAATGTTCGATTGTAGAGGCTTACATTCTCAAAGAATATATTAACAACTGGTCTTTGTATATTGATGGGATTGAAACTATGCATAATCGAAAAGAAAGAAATGAAGATTTTGGTGAATCTAGCGAAGGATTGATAGTTTTTTCACAAACTACCCGACCTACAGGAGGTAGGCGAAATGATGGCAACTTATCTCGTGCATTGCTTGATACTACTCATTGGTACTTGTTGTACAATAGTCCTGAGCTAAAGCTTTATTTAAAGTATGTGATTTCATATGCATGTATTGTTTGATCAAGTTTTGAATATTATCTGCAATGCTTAGCTGAAAATAAATTACCTTATTTTTAACAGTGAACACAAAAGCACATTGCATAATCTATAGGAGAAGCTATAACTCAAATCCAACGACAAGAATTTCCCAAGTGGTTCCGAGAACGTGTAAGACATTTAAAATTTAATCACACACTAATAAAAATTAAACATTTAAATAGTTTCGTCATTGCTTATTACTAATTAATATCACTTGTTGTATGTCATTATAGATGAATAGATTGAAAGTTAACAAGTCACTAAAAGCTACTAAACAGTTATGGTCAATAGCAAACGGTCTTAAGCTAATTGTGAAGGAGTACACAGATTGTATGGTCAATGGTGTAAAGTTCCATACAAGGGACCTAGACAATTGTCGTGTAACCCAAAACAGTGGTGTATGTACCGAAGGGGACCATGAGGGAGAAATGCACGACTTCTATGGTCATGTGTGCAAAATTTAGGAATTGGAGTATATGTTTCGGCATAAAGTTGTTTTGTTCCAGTGTGAATGGTACAATACTGGTATCAATGGTCGAAGGAGAATAATAAGAATCGATGCACACTGCACAAGCATTGATGTTACAAGTCAGTGGTATGAAAATGACCCTTTTATACTTTCTAGTTAAACGAGACAAGTTTTTTACCTTTAAGATACCAAATTGGGTGAACCTTGGAAAATTGTGCAATCCATCCAATATAGGGGAGTGTTTGATGTCCCCAAAGTCAGGGGTGGAGAATCCAATGATAATACAGAAGATAGTGACGCATTCCAACAAGAAGTGATTGTTGATGTTGTCTCTATCAATGTTGAGGAAAATATTGTTGACTATTGTATGGGTGATGTTGAAACTAAGGTCCTTCTTGAAAGTGGAACTTCAAGAGATGCTAATCAAAATGAAGAGTATGACATACCTGATGTTGATCTTGATATGGATTATAATATGTAGAGTTCATAACAAGTGTCTTGAATGTTGTGTGCTTGTCTTAAAGTTTTATACTTGTCTAAGTAGCAATTGTTTTGTACTTATCTTGAACTTGATATGGATATTGATGTGGTCATTTGTTGTGTTGAGTTAGTAGTAATTATGTTCAAATTTAGTACTTGTGAATTGCTTGATATGGATAATGGTGTAGACTATGATATGTAAAGTTAGTAGTAATTGTTATTGAGATGTTTTGTACTTATCTTGAACTTGATATGGATATTGATGTGGTCATTTGTTGTGTTGGGTTAGTAGTAATTGTGTTCAAATTTTGCACTTGTGAATTGCTTGATATGGATAATGGTGTAGACTATGATATGTAAAGTTAGTACTAATTGTTATTGAGATGTTTTGTACTTATCTTAAACTTGATATGGATATTGATGTGGTAATTTGTTGTATTGAGTTAGTAGCAATTGTGTTCAAATTTTGCACTTGTGAATTGCTTGATATGGATAATAGTGTGGACTTTGATGTTAAGTTAGTAGTAATTGTACTTATCTTTCATGTCAATACATAGTTTCAAAAAATGCCCAAAAAGGCCAAATACACTCATAACATACCGAGGTATAAGATGGCAAGATTGGATAAAATGAGGCAAAACCAAGAGAGAATTGATGCTTTAGGATTGAAGCACATCTCAACTTCTCTAAAGGATTCTGCTCAGTCCAATTGTGCAAAAGGGAAAAGAAGTAGAGCTAGTGTTGTGGTAGATGATGATTATGTACCACCTATTAGTGACGATGACAATGATGATAAGTCGTCTAATTCTGTAATCCATAAGGTATAATAGATGTTCCGTATGGTACAATAGATGATAATAATTTATTGTTCCATAACTTGTAATGACTTTGTTGTTCCATTATATGTATGTTTGTTAGTTACAGATGGTACCAGGACGACTTACACGCTCGTGAGGTGAGACATCTATCCTAGTGTCTAATCTACGGTCCAATCTATGAAAACACCTCCTGAAGCAAATCCTCCTGTCCAAAGTTCTTCTAGTGCGAAGGCGCAGACTACTGGCGCATTAACTAGCATGACTGGTAATTACATAAAACATACTTAATTACAACTGCACCCTGTTTTTACTATTAAGATTATACTTCACTTAATTTAGCTATAATGTACATGGAATGTATAATTTTTTAACATTAATAATGTTTAAATAGGATCTGCTAGCAGAAATACCCGTGGAACAACACGTGGTATAGCAGTACGAGCACTTGTTGAAAAAAGTGGTAAGCTGCCAGTACGTATAGCTGTAGAGTATGATGCTTCTATTGGGAAGAATGCGTGCAAGCTTGTCAATCAAATTGGCGTACAAGTGCGAAGTAATTTATCGAGTTACAACGTGAAAAATTGGAAAAATGTGGATATTGCTACTAGAGATGTGGTGCTTCAAAATATTGCGGTAAATTTAAATTGATAATATCTAACTCGTCTTTGTTGTCACTAAGCATATTAAATTCATATAATAATATTTTTATAATACATATACACTTCATTTTACAGGACCAGTTTGAGCTACAAGGAGATTCCAACTTGGTAACGAAAACATTAAATACAAAATGTGGAAGATTATTGAGTTCCAGCTTCCACAAGGTGCATCAAGCTTATAAAAAGCTCATACAATCTCATGGTGCTGACTATGCAAGAAGCCATCTGCCAAAGAATGCCAAACTTGAGCTGTGGATTGAACTCATTGATGGGAGATGTACTAATGAGGATTGGCTGGTAAATTATTTATGCGTATATTATTATTATACAATGTTTACTATATTATGTTGTAAACTGATTAGATTAATACTTAGATGAAATAAATGTATATTATTTTATTCATGATCTAATAAATATCTTGAATGCTGTTTATTAGAAAAAATCAAGAAAGAACTTTGAAAATAGGAAGAAAATTTCAGGCAAACATAGATACGGGACAAAGGCAATTGCTGTTGGGGTTGATAAGGAGGTGCGTGTTTTTTCATTTTCTTAAACCTTAATATATTACATGTTGTGATTAATTAAGTATATCTATCTAACATTTGAATGTTAATTAATCAGACAAATAATAATGACGGTCAAGTTCCTGAATTGGCAAAAATCTTCAAAGATATTCATTTCAATCCAAATACAAATATGTGGATACACCATGAGAATGAAGCGACATATGTATGTGTATCATTCCATCCCTATCATACTTGTAAAGTTATATCATATGTAGTATTAATGTTGTGATTGTTTGTTTATTTCTCTCTTTCAAATGATAGGAAAATATTCTCAAAGTGCAAGAGGATCATTGTCAAGATCCTAATGCAATTCCCCTTACACAAGAGGAGATCTCAAACTTGGTTTTTAAGAAGAAGTTTGGTATTGTAAAAGGACTTGGCATGAGACCTTCCTCTTCTCTAGTAACCACCGCCTCATCTAATTCCTCGGTGGAGTATATCCAACGACTAGAAAATGAGATAATTAAGCTCAAAGAGGCAAGAGCTAGGGACCAAGAGGAGCGAGCTAGGGACCAAGAGGCACGAGCTAAGCAAGAAGAGGTCCAAGAGAATATTCTTAACTTTTTAAGGAGTAAAGGTTATGATGATGCTCTTACCTATAAGGGTGGTTCAACTTCAAGTTAAAACACTTTTTGGTTAATACTTTATGTTAGCAATTGACCCATATTACATGGTCTGACTACTCTTAATGCATTGTAAGAAATGTTTCTTATAACATAGTTAATGTTTTTACTTTACAATTTTAATGTAGTATTGTTTTTATATTTGTGCAGATTGGTGGCTTTTAGGAGATTTACTTTTGGCATTACTTGAAGACATATGAGGACATCTTCTGTTAGTTCTAATTATATTATGCTACACTTTTTGTATTGTTATAAAACATCTTGAGTTATTGTATATGTTGCAAACAATTATTGTATGGAATGAGTTTGAATTAGATACTTGTTTTATTTTTTACCTGTGGAATGTATAGATCTTTTTTTATAAATGTGTTGTTGAAATAAATGTATTATTCAAATGTGAGGTTTTAATAATGTAATAACAAGTTACAGGTTAATATCAAACTCATGAAAAAATAAAAACAGAAAATAAGTTTTAGCGACGAATTTTTTCGTCACAAATATAGCAACAAAAAATTGTTTTAATGACAAAATCGCTAAATGTAGAAAAATTTTGTAAGAAATGGTTTTAGTGACGAAAATTTTCGTCGCTTTATGTGCTTGGATTTTCTTAAAAATAGTTTTAGTGAAAAATTTTTCGTCACTATATGTACCCGAAAATAGTTTGAATGACGAAATTATTCATCACTAAATATGATTTAATAAACTAAAGTGTTTTTAGTGACGAAATATTTTCATCACTAAATGGTGTTTTTAGTGAGGAAAACATTTAGCGACGAACCGTTTTCATCGCTAAAAGTTTTTTTCTTTTAAATCAAATCGGACTTTTAGTGACGAAATTTTTCGTTAACAAGACTTTGAGTGATGGGGTTTCAGCGACGAAATGAGTTTCGTCGCTAAAAGTCCGATTTCGTCAATAAAGGTCCTTAGCGACGAAAAACTGGACTTTTAGTGACGAATTTTTTCGTCACTGAAAATACATTTTGTTGTAGTGTAAAATCTCTCAAGGTTTTTGTCTTCTTGTGCTGGTAAGATATTTCTACCCCTTCTTTATCATTTTGTTTGTTTTTAGACCCCTTAAAACACAACTGAATTAACCTAGTAAATTAGCCAAGTGATTACTTAGTCCAAATTTCAGATCTAGGTTAACACAATCATATAATCATATCAATGTAAAGTGCGGAATATAAAAAACACAAAGATATGATGACCCAGGAAACCACACCGGTAAAAAGCTGGGGAGGATTTAACCTAGCTATCCTCAAGGTAAACCTGAATCCATTATGAAAGAATCGAAGTTTTACAATAGCGACTTAGACCACTAACATCCTATTACTACCCACAAGTAGAAACTTACTGACACGACCATGTGCAAGCTCCGAGACCACGGACTCCTTCTTTCTTGGATTCTCCAGCAAATACAAGCGCACCCGCTTGTGTTTCTTTAAGCTCTTTAATGCAGCAACTGAATCGATTACCAAGTTCTTGACATAGTCTTGAATCTTGGAAACCCTAAGTATGTGTGAAGGCAACCATTTCTTGATCTCACAAAAGATTCACACACACAGCATAATGGACAACCAAAAACATGGCTAGGGTTTTCCTTTTTATACTTAAGAAAAAACATAAAACCTTACACGTCAAACGGGCTTGGGCTGAGTTGGAAGAATTCTACAGAAAAGCATTCTGCCCAAGTTTCGATCAATCGAGCCAGACAGAATTGCACAGTAAATTCTGCAATAACTCGATTCCAACTTTACATAAAACGCATATACTTTAAGCAAGTCTAAATAAGACTAAAACCTGTTTTGATCATGGTTTGCAAACAATACAAATTAGAGTTCTAATATATTAGTTCCTAATCCTTAGAACCTAACAAACTCCCCCTTTGGCAATCCGTTACAAAACACAAAACTAAACCAAATTGCTCAAAGTTTACATAAAAACAGCCCAATATAAAAACATAGCCCAGCACAACAAATTCAACCTAACTACTATCTATCAGTTGCAAGTGTAGACAACATCACGACTGAATCAACCTATATATTTCCTGAAACACTCAACAAAAGCATAAACGCATGTGGAAAATACAAGTAAAACAAAAATAACTTCTTGATTTCACATAACACACAATAAAGACATATATCATGAATAACTTATAAATATAAATCAATAAGCAATGTGAAACAAGAAACATATACCAATCAATGTATATCCCCCTATCATGAAAAACCCAAAAATACATCATGAGCCAAAAAAAATGTGAATACACAATGAAGCATCTAGATACAATCTAATAGCTCCATAAGCTCCACAAGTACAAAAATCTCCCCCTAACTAAAAAAAAAACCTCTACAAGTGTACTCCCCCTTTTTGTGATGGAATGCCAAAGGGCAATCACACATCATCAAAAGGAGGTGGTGGAGGCGATCGTCTCAAATGCTCCAGATCCGCTCGCAAAGCACGAAGCTCATCAAGCATGTCCACTAAAATCTGTCCATGAGCTGCCTGAACGGTCATGACAGTCTCCAACATACATCGAATGTCTGAATCATTCGAGGTAGGAGGTGGAGGAACATCAACATCAGCAGCATGATCAACGGGCTCCTCAGCCATAACATCACCTGTAAAAGAGGGAGGAGGAGGTGTGACATCGGAAGGCTCTACCCTAGGGCGTTTAGAGCTAGCTCTCAAATGAGCAGCCCTTTGCCGAAGAAAGGAGGCACCTATGGGAGCAACAATGTGTACAGGCTCAGACGCAGGAAACTCAACTAAACCGAGATGCAAAAGAATCCGGTGAATAAAAACGGGGAAGAACAAAGCATGAGCAGTAGAACTACTCCTATGCACCTCAATCAAGGAACGAATGAAAAGATGAGGAAAGCTAATAGGAGCATCAATAACTAGGGCATACAAAAATGCACAACGCTCCAAAGGAATGGTGTGCAAATGAGAGATAGGCCAAAAAGAATGACAAGCAATCTTAAAGAAAATATAATGAATCGGAGTGAGCTTAGCAATGGTGATCTAAGGATCAGAACCCCACTGGATAGAAGACCCAGTGATATAAGACATGATGTCATCCAAGGGAGGAGACTCATCATAAGGGTAGACAGGATGCCAGACCACTGGTACCCCAAGGGCATCAGCCGCTACCGAAGGAGTAATGGTGTACCCTACACCCTGTACCCAACTCCTCACGAGAGTGTTGGCATCATAGGAGTGGACAAAGAGGTTCGAATAGAACTCTCTAATCAAGGTAGTCGGAGGTGGATGTGAAATATCCAACAAAGGTAACCATCCCCTATGCTTAAAGTTACGCCAAATCTCAGGATCTAGCTCATCTAAAAGTACCTTTCTCTCAGCCCAAATGTTTCTCCTAAGGTTAAGCTTCTCAAACGCTTCCTGGTTTTTCTCACTCAAGAACCTATCACTATCAAAGGTGGGGGAAGGAGAAGAAGTGGAGGTCCTATTGGCTCTAGTTTTCCTAGGCATGATGCTAAGGAAAGGATAAGACACACAGAAAAGAACCAACAAAAAAACAAAGAAAAACCAAAGGCAGACTACAAGTTAGCACAAAAAAATAGAAATATCAATTCTATATGATGCATGAACATTATCAACACATGATGCATGCCTTAATGCAGTGAGAATAAGTTCAATTTAGCTTTAAAATCACAAAATTGGCTTGAGCATAGAGTTTATAACAAAAACCCCAAAAATTTGAAAAACCACTTGTTCAATTTGTACCAAATTGACCAACTGGTCATCACACAAGTTAGAAAACAGTTTATAATGATCAAATTAATCAATCCATTAAGCCAATTTCATCAATTAAACTTAATTTCAACAAAATCCCCAATTCGGGTAGTTTCAAGCCTTAGAAATTTTAATTTTTCTCAATTCACCAAATTGATCAAATTAATTCACCAAGAACAGTTTGATATTGTCTCACAACAAAAACCCATTGATCAATTTCCAAAGAAAAAGCTTGAAACATCAAAAATCCCAATTTCCCTTAGGTTCGAAAATAAGCCCAAATGCATGACAAAAATGCATGAAAACCGAAAATAAAAGAAAAAAGAGGGGTATAAAGGTCTTATCGGCCTTAGATGAGAAAAACCCTTGAAGAAATTTGGTTGAAAACGACAAAAAACTTGCTTGGACCCTTGGACCGATCGAATAGAGAGAGAAAGAGTTTTGAAAAAAGTTTGAATAGTGAAGAACACATGAGAATCAAGTGTTTTAAAAAAACTCTCTATACGATTTTCGATTGATCAAAAATTAGTTTCGATCGATTGAAACACACAGAACCAAACCAAGAAATTTTAATTGCATTTTCGATTGATCGAAAAATAGATTCGATCGATCGAAATACACAGAGCCAAGCCAAAATTTTCTGGAAAAAATATTTTTGCAAAACAAAGCAAAATACTGCAAAAACTCCTCAAAGCATTGAATTTTGTGAACAAAATGCATGAGTATGAGATGAAATGTTTTTCAAAAAACACTTGTTTTGAACCCA
Organism: Quercus tomentella; assembly: GCA_028535165.1. Classification (NCBI taxonomy): domain Eukaryota; kingdom Viridiplantae; phylum Streptophyta; class Magnoliopsida; order Fagales; family Fagaceae; genus Quercus; species Quercus tomentella. The sequence goes on from JAPQVY010000122.1 coordinate 18,295,130, forward strand.
GTTTTCCCAAAATTAAGATATTCAACCAATTCTCCTTAAATTCTCAGGCTTCAAGCACATTTTGCATAAAATACAAGGAATTTTCAAACTTGGTTGGCCAAACTAAAATCACACACAATAACATGTACAGAGTTTAGCAAAGACTAACTTGTGTAGTGTATGCAACTAGCAAAAACTTGAGATACATGTGAGGTGATATGTAAATAGAAATCAATCATAGTTTCCACAAAATTCATCACATTGAATTTGAAAAAGACTATCAACTAAAGAGTTACATCATATAACTCTCACATCTCCTAGAAAACAAGCTTACAATCATGTAAGGTTCTTGAATTTGCCTCATATTGTACACACCAATTTTATTTGTTTAGAAACTTGTTAATAATAGCCGGGATAATGTACACACCAATTTTATTTGCTTGATTTAACATTAAGTCCAATAATGTACACACCAATTTTATCATTTAAGCTGAGGCTACACCTTATGTTCTTTTTGTGGCTGTGCTACACTTTATCGAGTACAAAATCTTACAATCTGCACTAAGGTGTTCATGATTGGCTAGTAAGTAGTGGTAAGATGGTTATTTATGCCTTTCTCAAAAAGTTCAAGTCCAACAATCAAAAGCATGTGACTTCAAGATTAAGATCATGTGATCAAAAACTATAAACATCTTCCCACACAACATGCACTACAAAGCTTCAACTAGTAAAGTGCAATAAATAAACTCATCCAAGCTAAAAAAAGTACATAAACATGTTATGTAAAGATTAAATTGGCCAACCTAGATTTCAAATCCAAGAAAAAAATGCAAAACACAATTTTATTCCCTTTTCTTTTTATTTTTTATTTTATTTTATTTTTGAAAATAAGAAACAAAAATAGTCCTAGAATGAAATGCATGAATGTTATGCAATGCAAGTCCTAGAAACAAAAAAAATAAAATAAAATAAATAAATAAAAATAACAATGGTCACAAAGAGTAGAGCAAAGAAGCACAAGGACCATGTCAGAAAAACTCATTTAGAATGAGCCTTTTGCATCCAAAACTTTTTAGATGCACCTCGAGCATTGGAGTTCTTATTCACATGAGAATGATTACCAACTCCAGGATTGGAATAAAGGTTTAAAGCCTTTACCAATTCACCAATAAATACCATAGTATCTTGTGCTTGAGGCACATACACTTTTGGTTTGTTTGCTCTCTTAGCAGCTTGTAGCTTGTAACAATTTGGACGAATATGCCCAGACTTCCCACAAAAATGACAAACCCAAGCAGGCTTACCATGTAACTTGTCCTTAGTAAGGGTAGACTCCTTAGGTTTAGACTCTTTCAGATCAACCCTAATCTTCCTAGGTGGTGTAACTTTTACAGATTTAGCCTCACTCACAGTGGGTTTGACAATCTTACTCACAGGGGGTTTGGAAGAAGAGGAAGGAACAAAGTTTGTGGAATGTGGTGCAGACACAAAAATGCTTTTTACAAAATCTAAGCCAATTTTGTTAGAGGGAGACTTTTGAACACTTAGCATGTGATCTAGTTTGGAGCTAGCAGACCTATCAGTTTGTTCTCTAGCAACAGATAGTTCATGTTCTAATTTCTTGACTTTTTCAAGCAAAAGCATATTCTTAGTCTTCACATTATTCAAAAGTTCAGTAGCATCAAATAAATTCACAAGCAAAATTTTCTTATCAAGCTCAAGAGAAGCAATTTTCTTTAAGCCCAATTCAACATTCATAGCATCCTTTACAGCAACTTTGCAAAGTTTATTATAGGCTTCTTGAAGATTTGCATCCTCAGAGAGTTCCCCATCAGAAGGGTTCTCTTTAACTGATAAGCTTTCATTGACTACAGCAGTAGCAGTGAAAGCAATGAAGTTTCTATCCTCATCACAACCAGACTCATCATCAAAAACTTCATCATCACTGAGGGTTACAGCCATAGCCTTACCCTTAGACCTCAAGTATGTAGGACATTCAAATTTCATATGACCATATCCTTGACATCCAAAACATTGAGAACCCATAGAATTATTAGAAGGTTGACCTACTTTTTATTTAGGTTTTTCAGTGTTATTAACTTTAGTGGGATCATTCCTCCTAAAATTTATAGGTTCAGTAGTGTTATTACCTCTTTCCCTTCTGTTATTGTTCCTAAGAAAATTTCTAAAGTTCTTGGCAAGGTAAGCAATTTCAGTAGCAGAGAGATCATCATCAAATCCACTCGCCTTAACATCATCAATAGACTTGAGAGCCATTGATTTTGATTTGCTAGTCTTAGGTAGGTCCAACTCATAGGATTGAAGAGATCTTACAAGTTCATCAACAGGGATCGAGTCCACGTCCTTGCTCTCAATGATGGCAGTCACTTTGGGTCTAAAATCTTCAGTTAAAGATCTAAGAATCTTCCTAACAATTTTAGGTTGATCATAGATTTCACCCAAATTATATGCAAAATTAACAATATCATTAATCTTAGCATAGAATTCATCAAAAGATTCATCATCAAACATCCTAATGCTTTCAAATTTAGAAGTTAATTGCTGCAATTTATTAATTTTAACAGCCTTTGTGCCTTCATGCACAGTCTGGAGGATATTCCAAGCAGTATGAGCAACCTCAACATTAGAGATTCTCTTAAATTCCTCCATAGAAACAGCGTTAAAGATAGCATTCATAGCTTTGTTATTGAACGCAGCTGCTTCTTTTTGAGAAGTTTGCCACTCACTAACAGAAGTAATAGACTTCTCCCATCCGTATTCAACGGAGTTCTAAACTCTCTCATCAATTGATTTCAGGAAAGCTTTCATCCTTACTTTCCAATAAGCATAATTATTTCCATCAAAGTGAGGTAGAATAACAAGAAAGTTTCTATGTTCCATGACAACAGGGGTCAAGGATCAGCTCAGAGATCAAAAGATCTTCAACAAAAAGAGCAACCTGCTCTGATACCACTTGTTTATTTTTAGACCCCTTAAAACACAACTGAATTAACCTAGTAAATTAGCCAAGTGATTACTTAGTCCAAATTTCAAATCTAGGTTAACACAATCATATAATCATATCAATGTAAAGCGCGGAATATAAAGAACACAAAGATATGATGACCCAGGAAACCACACCGGTAAAAACCTGAGGAGGATTTAACCTAGCTATCCTCAAGGTAAACCTGAATCCACTATGAAAGAATCGAAGTTTTACAATAGCAACTTAGACCACTAACATCCTATTGCTACCCACCAGTAGAAACTTACTAACGCGACCACGTGCAAGCTCCGAGACCACGGACTCCTTCTTTCTTAGATTCTCCAGCAAATACAAGCACACCTGCTTGTGTTTCTTTAAACTCTTTAATGCAGCAACTGAATCGATTACCAAGTTCTTGACATAGTCTTGAATCTTGGAAACCCTAAATATGTGTGAAGGCAACCACCTCTTGATCTCACAAAAGATTCACACACACAGCATAATGGATAACCAAAAACATGGCTAGGGTTTTCCTTTTTATACTTAAGACAAAACATAAAACCCTACACGTCAAACGGGCTTGGGCTGAGTTGGAAGAATTCTACAGAAAAACATTCTGCCCGAGTTTAGATCGATCGAGTCTAATTCTCGATCAATCGAGCCGGATAGAATTGTACAGTAAATTCTGCAGTAACTCGATTCCAACTTTACATAAAACGCATATACTTTGAGCAAGTCTAAACAAGCCTAAAACCTATTTTGATTATGGTTTGCCAACAATACAAATTAGAGTTCTAATACATTAGTTCCTAATCCTTAGAACCTAACACATTTTATTCACATATTTCATGCATTTTAGGTGTAATTTTTGGACTTAATGATTTTTGGAGTTTTTTATTTTTAAGTTGGTTTTTGTCCAAATTGATCAGTGGGTTTTTGTTCTAAGATGATGTTAACTTGATTCTCATGCTTTAATTTGATTAAAATTGTGTTTTGGGACAAATTTAAAATTCTAGGGCTTGAAACTATACGAATTAGGGGATTTTGTTCAATTGGGCTTAATTTGGTAAAATTGAATTATGAAATTGATTGATTATGTCATTATATGATAATTTCTATCTAGTGTAATGATTAATTACTCAATTTGGTTAAATTTTTGAAAGTGGGTTTTCAAAATTTGGGGCTTTTGTTATAAACTCTATGTTCAAGTCAATTCTTGGTTTTTAAAAGTATAATTGGACTGTTCTCAAAGCATTAGAGCATGCATCATGTGTCTATTCTATTCATGCATCATATAGAGTGATATTTTCAAATTTTTTTTTCTCTCTAACCTTGTCTGATACAATCTGCCCTTGGTTTCATTGTTTTTTTTGTTGGTTTCTTTTCTATCTATCCTTTCACACCCTTAGCATCATGGTTAGGAAGACTAGAGCGCATAGGACATCCATTTCCTCTTCTACTCTAGTCTTTGACCGTGATAGGTTTCAAACTGAGAAAAACCAAGAAACCTATGAGAAGCTGAACATCTTTAGATTAGTTTGGGCTGAGAGGAAGGTAGTGTTAGATGAGATAGATCCGGAAATTATGAGGAACTTTGAGTGTAGGGGCTGGTTACCTTTGTTGGATATAGATCATCCTCCTCCGGCTACCTTGATTAGAGAGTTCTACTCGAACCTCTCTGTCCACTCCAATTATTCCAACACTCAGTTTGTGAAGAGTTGGATACGGGGTGAAGAGTATGTCATTACTTCTTCGGTAGTGGCCTCTGCTCTTAGGGTACCTAAGGTACAGCAGCTTGTGTACCTTTGTGATGATCCCCCTCCTCTAGATGACATTATGTCATATCTCACTGCTACTTCCATTCAATGGGGTACTGATCCTCAGATTACCTCTCATGAATTGACCGAGATTCATTACTTTTTTTTCTGGATTTCTTGTCATTCCATCTGGCCCATCTCTCACTTGCACACTATTCCTTTTGAGAGATGTGCATTTTTGTATGCCTTTGTGATAGATGCTCCTATGAGTTTTCCTACTCTTTTCATACGATCCTTGGTTGAGGTTCATTGGAGTAGTTCTACTGCACATGGTCTTTTCTTCCCTGTTTTTATTCATCAGATTTTGTTACATCTAGGATTAGATGAGTTTCCTGCATCTGAGCCCGTACACATTATAGCTCCCATAAGTGCCACCTTCCTTTGGCAGAGAGCTGCTCAGATGAGAGTTAGCTCTAAACGCTCTCGTGTAGAGTCTTCTTCGGGTGTTGCACCTCCTCCTCCTTCTTGAAGTGATCCTACAGCTGAGGAGTATGTTGATCCAACGACCGCTGTAGATCTTCCACCTTCTACTTCGAGTGATTCTAGCATTCAAAATATGTTGGACACTGTCATAACCGTTCAAGCGGCTCATGGTTAGCTTTTGGTGGATGTACTCACGGAGCTTCAGGCCCTGCGTGCGGATTTGGTGAGCATTAAATGGTCACTTCCACCACCTCCTTTTGATGATGAGTCTTGATTGCCCTTTGGCAATTCGTCACAAAAAGGGGGAGTGCATATGGATGGAAATAGGGGGAGATTTTGAGTTTTTGGAGCTTTGGAGCTTTAGATTGTATCTAGGTGCTTCATCTTGTATTTTTTTTTTTTTTTTTTGGCTCATGATGCATTTATCTTGATCTATTTATTTTTATGTGATGTATTTGTTAGGGGGGAGACATTATTTTTTATTTATGTTTCTTGTTTCACATTGTGCTACATTGGCTGTTGATTTATATTATGAGGTTATTCATGATATATGTCTTTTATTTTATGTTTTGTGAAATCAAGAATTTAGTTTGTTTTACTTGTATTTTCCACACATGCGTTTATGTGTTTGTTGAGTGTTTTAGGAATATACAGGTTGATTCAGTCATGCTGCTGTCTACACTTGCAACTGATAGATAGTAGTTAGGTTGAATTGTTTTTGGTTGGGAAATTTTATTGTAATGGCCTGTTTTTGTAACTTTGAGCATTTTGTTTTATTATGTGTTTTGTCACGGATTACCAAAGGGGGAGTTTGTTAGGTTTTAAGGATTTAGGATCAAAATGTTTTAGAACTTTAATATGTAATGTTGGCAAACCATAATCAAAACTTAGAGTCTAGATTTAGGATGCTCAAAGTATGTTAATTGTGAAGTTGGAATCGAGTAATTACAGAAAATTACTATTCACTTTCTACAAGGCTCGATCGATCTAAAATTAGACTCAATCGATCGAAACTCGTGCAGAATGTTTTTCTGCAGATTTTTCCAACTCAGCCCAAGCCCATATAATGTGTAGGGTTTTATGTTTTGCCTTAAGTATAAAAGGAAAAACCCTAGCCGCATTTTCATGTTGTTGTTTATGTTGTGCGTGTGAATCTCTTTTGAAATCTAGAGGTTTTTGCCTTCATACACACTTAGGGTTATCAAGATCAAGATTGATGTCGAGAGCTTGGTGATCGCTTCAGTTGCTGCATAAAGAGCTTAAAGAAAAACACAAGCGGGAGTACTTATGGTTGCTATGAATGCAAGAAAGAAGTAGTCCGTGGACTCGGAGTTGTCACGTGGTCGTGGTAGTAAGTTTTCTACTCGAGGTAGCAATAGGATGTTAGTGGTCTAAGTCACTATTGTAAAACTTCAATTCTTTCATAGTAGATCTGTTTTACCTTGAAGATAGCTAGGTTAAACCCTCCCCAGGTTTTTTACCGGTTTGGTTTTCCTGGGTTATCATATCGTTATGTTCTTTATTTTCCACATTGTTTACATGATATGATATACTTGCATTAACCTAGTTTTTGAATAATTTACCTAAGTAATCACTTGGCTAAATATCTAGGTTAATCAACTTGTGTTTTAAGGGGTCTAAAAACGTACAATAACCATGTTTCATGCATTCTAGGTTTTCGTGACTGATTATAACTTGTGAGTACTGTAGTTTGGATTGGGTTTTGCCCATGATGCAATTTTGGTTTGCACGTAACATGTTTATGCATTACCATGCATTGCATTTCTCTTTCTTTCCTTCCTGTGCATCTTCTCTGCTACGTTATCTTTTTCTTTTACTTCTCTTTTAGTTTTCTGACTATGGCACCCAAAAAGTCAATCCCTTCTAAGAACTCGATCACTCGTTATGGTTCTTCTTCTTCTCTTCCCTCTATTTCTACTACGGATAGGTTCCGTAATTCAGAATCCCAAAAAGATTTTGATGAGAACTTTAGTGACAAGGCGATTCATTTGGAACGCCTAGTCATTTTGTCTAATTTCCCAGACACTCTTCTACCCGGTGCGTTTAGCACTTGGGGTTGGTAATCTCTATGTGAAAAACCCTTAAGGTGTCCCAGCGTGTGTATACAAGAGTTCTACTTCAACATACATGCTATTGATACCTCTGTTCCTCATTTTACTACGGTATTCAGAGGCACACGTATCTTAGTTACCCCAGAGCTCAATTCTGAGGTACTACGTGTCCCTAGGGTAGCTCATCCTAACTACCCTAGTCACACTCGTCTCTGTTCTATCTCTCGAGATAAGTTGGCCACATGTTTTTGTGAATGGGCCATCTCGTAGGGTAATCTTCTAAACTTCACCACCATTGACTATGCTAAGGGTCCTCGGATCCTTAACATGGTGATGACTTTTGTTCTCACTCCACAGTCACACTATAACACTATCACTGAGCCTCGTGCTCATTTTCTTTTCTTTCTCTTGGAGGGTCTCTCTATAAACTTTCCTTCACATATGATAGTATTGATGATGCAAAAAATCAACAATTGAGCTCCTCATTGTAGCAAATGGACGATGCTGTGAATGGGGTCGTCTCCATTGATGAGAATCCTGCAAAATGAACTAAGGGGAAAAGTACCACGCCGGTGTGGCGTCAGCCAAACTGCCTCCGATGCTTAAGTCAGTAAGAGAGAATGATTCCAAAGAGAAAAATGAGTTGAGAGTGATTTCGTAGAGTATTTGTGTGTACCTTTAACTTCTGTTGTCTTCTCTTTTATAGTTATGTGCCTCATTAATGGGCAATGATATGCTGCATTTATGCTCAACGGCTAGTGTGTTACAGAATCTTTGTCTGGAGATCACAACTCATTCTGTGACCATTACTTCGTCCGTTACGTTTCGTCATCAATGTGCGTAATAAATGCGTAACGTCTTCTCTGGGTGAACAACGATCTTCGTGTAATGATGACCATAAATTTCTGGTTCATCAGCTGCCCCCTTTGTTCGTTTCCTCGTCTTTTAGATGAGATAAGAACAAATCCGTTTGACACTTCGTATTCTGTGTGCTGTACATTTATGACAGTTTTAATGTTTAAACAGTTGAATGCCACGTGTATGGCCAGGATGCGCTCGTCGTGCGGCATGTCTCAGTTTTCCCGCACGTGTTTTGGCCATTTATTTTGCATTTTTCCCTCCTCTTTCCTTTTCCTTGTATTTTTCCTTATTCAGTTTCCGTTTTAGGGTTTGTTTCTTCTCCGAGCTCCCTTTCTCTATCTTGCGTTCCCTGGTAAGTCCTTCGTGCTTCTGTTTCTTTTTTGGTTCTTCCATGGTAGATTATTAGGGTAGCTTGTCCCTTAATAGCTTTCTTTTTTGCTCATTTAGGCTATTTGCTTGAGTCAGTGGAAAGGGAGTGTCTTGAGAGAGTTGGTTTCTTCGTAGGGGCGGACTGTCCATACACTTCTGTTCTTTATTTGTTATTCCCTCTAGTTTCTCATTCTGCTGGGGTAGCCAGGTTATTAAAGATGTCTATAATGAGGTCTAGTTATTTCGAGACGGGGTTATCTTTGTCTGATGATCGCGTGATCTCAAAAGCTACTTCTGTTTCCACCCCCTATAAAGCTTGGACTATCTCGTGTTCCCTCACGAGGAAGGACGAGCAACAAATCAGGGATAGATTTCAATTCCCTGATTTTGTAAAAATTAGGATCCCGAGTGATGAAGAAAGAGCTTGTCACTCTTATGCCGATGAGGTTTGTTTTTATGAGGCTGATTTTACCAACGGCCTTCGTTTCCCTGTTCACCCCTTTGTTAGGGAACTTTTTTCTTACTTGCATCTTGCTTCGACACAACTAGTGCCTAACTCCTGGCAGATTCTTGTCTCTTGTATGGTGGTATGGATGTCCGCCAATGATGGGGATGTCATTAGGAGGGACAAATTCCTCCACTTTTATAATCTGAGAAAATCCAAGCACCATGGCTATTATGAGTTTAAGCCGTGGGATAGGGCTTCTAGGTTAATCCTTGATTACCCATCATCTCTTCGAAATTTGAAGCCAAACTTCTTTTTTTATCTTTGGAAGTGATTGGGAGTTTGTCCCTGGTAAGGACCTAGACAAAACCCCTAAGTTTTTTCGTAGTTGGGGAGTTCTTGTGTCTGGTGCATCTTTCTTGTCTTTTCGATTGCCTTCCTCTTTCTTTATTAGTGACAATGATAGATGGTTCATTGGTGCCCTTGTTTTGCAGTTTCCCAGCGTCCACATCTGAAGAAGAGGTACCAGCACTGTGTTGAGAAAGTAAAGGAGTATCTCGAGTCCATCAAGGATTTCGACGAGCTTGTTTCTCCTCAGACTTTGTCTTTGCACTTTCTGGGTTCGGAACTATCTACTAAGGTTCGGAAAAGTTTGGAAATTGTGAAAAAGAGTGAATGTTTCTGCCTTCTTCATTTTTTTTTTTCAACTTTTGTTTCGTTCTTTCAGGAATGACAACTAGGTTTGGCAAATAGAAATTAGCCGAGGCTCAAGAGAAGAAGGCTAAAGGTGGAACTGTCAGTGGTCTCTTGTCAAAGAAGAAGACTGGTGATGTTTCTAAGAAAGACTCTGTGACAACAATTCCTCCTGCTCACTTGCCTGGTAAGTGCCCTGCCTTTCCTACTTCGTCATTGGAGATGATTGCCTCTGGTGTGGAGGAGATTAAAAAGAAGAAAAAGGCTAGTGGTAAATCCTTCCTTCCTACCTTTTGGGATGATGCTGACACAGCAACTTTGAAGTCCCACGAGGCACTTTCTGTGGACGATTTGAACCTTCTGATGGCGAAGTCATCTGGTGAGGTGATGTAGTCTCACATCCAAAAGCTTGTGCAGGTATGTGTTGTTGGTCGTCTCTGCTTCATCTTGTTTCTTTTATTTTTCTTCTGCTGAGAGAAAATTTCTTTGTAGGCTTTGGGGGAGTTCCTATTTGTTTCTGGGAAGCTCTTGGATTTAGAAAAGAAGGTGGCCACGTCTAAGCCTTTGGTCAAATCTTTATCTGCTAAAAATGAGACGGTTAAGAACAAGGTTGCTGTCCTCACTACCAAGGCTGAGAATGACAAGGAGCGCATGGTAACCTTGGAAAAGAGCCTACAAATGGAGAAGGATTTCTGCAAGCTGAAGGAAAAGCAAATTGGTGACCTGGAGCTGAAGCTGGAGAACGTTGGGGCCACGGCGATACAAGATTTCAAAGACTTTGACGAGTACTCTGATGAATTGTGCAAGTACTACATGGAGGCCTTTGATCTTCTCGTGAAATGGATGGCAAAACACCACCCTGGCTTAGACCTTTCTGGTATGGCTTTGGACGATGTTGAGGCCACCACGGAGAATATGATGGACGAAGCGATAGACGTTGCCGAGGGAATGAAGGAGGCCACTATTATAACCCGTGCAGATCCTGTCCCTGACAAGTAGTAACTTTACCTTTTTCTTTTCATTTCCTTGCAAGGCAAGAACAATATTTCTTTCTGGGCCCATTGTTTTGGGCAATTAAACAACTTCTTTGATGATGATAGACTAGGTTACAGTTTTCCTACTTTTAGTTGTAGTAACTAGCTCTTTTATGCTTTGAAAACCTTAGTTGTGTTGGGACAACTTTTATTTCTAGCTCGTATTTGAACAGCTTTCTTGTACTTAATCTGCATTTGAACAACTTTTATTGAGTCGTGCTTGAATGACGACGTTAGTTGTGTTTGAACAACTTAACATTTTTTTTTTATAGCTGTGCTTGAGTCATGTTTGAATGACGATGTTAGTTGCGTTTGCACAACTTAATATTTTTTAGTTGTGTTTGAACAGCTTTTTGTTGAGTCATGTTTGAATGATGATGGTAGTTGTGTCAGAACAACTTAGTATTTTTTTTTAGCTATGTTTGAACAACGTTTTATGGAGTCATGTTTGAACGACGATGCTAGTTGTGTTTGAACAACTTAGTATTTTTTACCTATGTTTGAACAGCGTTTTATTGAGTCATGTTTGAATGACAATGCTAGTTGTGTTTGAATAACTTAGTATTTTTTAGCTGTGTTTGAATAGCGTTTTATTAAGTCATGTTTGAATGACGATGCTAGTTGTGTTTGAACAACTTAGTATTTTTTAGCTGTGTTTGAATAGCGTTTTATGGAGTCATGTTTGAATGATGATGCTGTGCTCTACTCGTGACTTAGAGTCATGCTATTGTAGCGTCTTTGAGGATAACCGTTTTTGTTTCGTCTCGAATGACGATCATGATGGTTGTAGTCAAACAACTCTAATTTAGTCAACTTTGGTAATTGTGTACCAACATATTTAATGGCTATGATACCGTTGATTGTGCGTGAATAGCTTTTCGTTTTGAAAGTTTAATGACGGAGATCCTTGAGACGTCTCCCAAGTATGACTCCTAAGTGTTGCACACATTTTGATAGTGATAGATCATGGATGATTGTTGATAAGCATGTATTGCACATGGCAGATCATGGCTAATTATTGACAAATATGCATGGATAATGCTTTCATGTATTATTGACTTTATGAATGACAAAAGTAATGGTTTTCATACATACTGATATGAAAATTAGGCAACTTGAAATGTAAAGCATTTCTTACTGGTAGTACTTCTTCAAGTGTTCTATGTTCCATGGTTGAGGTAGTTCCTGGCCGTCTAAAGACTTCAAGTAGTAAGAGCCCTCTAGAATGACAGATTACCTCATAGGGGCCTTCCCAGGTTGGTTAAGTTTTCCTTGGGATGGGTCTTTTGTTGCCTTTGACACCTTCCTAAGGACAAGGTCTCTTGTGTTGAACCTTCTCACCTTAACTTTTCTATTATAGTATCTGGCCATTGCTTCCTTATGCTTGGCCATTTGCTTCATAGCTTCTTCTTTGACTTCGTCAATTAGGTCTAGGTTGCTGTTAAGCTCTTGCTGATTTTTCTGGTCTTCATATGTTTTGACTCAGTAGCTCGTCAATCCTACTTCCACCGGTGTGACGGCCTCAATGCCAAATGTCAGTCTAAATGGTGTTTCTCTTGTTGGAACTCTTGTGGTCATCCTATATGCCCAAAGAACATTTTGTAGTTCTTCCGGCCATGCCCCCTCAAGCCTAGTTTTGATAATTTTGAGTAAGCTTCTATTCGTCACTTCTATCTGGCCGTTGGCCTGAGGGTGTCTTGGAGAAGAATAGTGATTCTTGACTCCTAAGTCTGGGAAATTTTTTTGAAACTTGGGGTTGTCAAATTGCTTTCCATTCTTTGATATTATGACATGTGGGACTCCAAACCTGTAAATGACGTTTTTCGACACAAAGTTTGTGACTTTAGCCTCTGTTATCATCGTCACTGGCTCTGCTTCTACCCATTTTGTAAAGTAATCAATTACGACTATTAGAAATCTGAGTTGCTTCTTCCTTAGAGGGAATGGACCCATAATATCAATTCCCCATTGGGCGAAGGGTCATGGTGAGGAGATGGGCGTCATCGTCTCTCCTGGTTTCATCTGGACATTTGCGAAGCGTTGACACTTGTCGCATGCTCTGACGATGTTGTATGCATCTTTTTGTAAGGTTGGCTAGTAATATCCTGCTCTGAGCGCCTTTCCTGCTAAGGATCTTGCCCCAGCGTGGTTTCCACAAGTTCCCACGTGTATCTCATGGAGCACATAGTTTGTTTCTTCTAAACTGGCGCATCTTAGATATGGGAGTGAATATCCCTGTCTGTACAGCACGTCGTCAATAATGACGAAGCGAGCTGCCCTGATCTGTATCTTCCTTGCCTCCGTCTTATCTTCGGGGAGCCATCCTTCTTTCATGTAACGGATGATGGGAATCATCCACTCGTCTTGCTCTTTTATCTTCATAACTTGCTCACCTTCTGTGCTCGGCTGCCCCCTTATCTCTACACATAGTTCGGAGGTCGCATTGTAATCGTCCGACGAGGCTAATCTTGCTAGGAAGTCAGCTTCTGAATTTTTGGCTCGAGGGATTTGCACAGAGTCGTTGGACGATCTTTAAGTAATTCTGTATCCTTTCTTCTTTGGCTTCATAATCTCCCTTCACTTGTCCAATTATTAGCTGAAAATTAGCCCTGTTAGCAATGCTTCGTATTTTGCCTTGTTATTTGTTGCTGTGAACTATAACCTGATTGCATACCTCAGTGTTTCTCCTTCTGGAGGTATAAGAACTACTCCTGCTCCTCCCACTTTCTTCATGGCTGACCCATCTATTTGGATCGTCCATATTTCCATGAGGGGTTCTTCCTTGCAGGGGTAAGTGAATTCTGCAATGAAGTCCGCCAGTACTTGGGCTTTGATTGCTGCTCGAGGCCGATATTCGATGTCAAACTGGCCTAATTCAATTGCCTATTGAATGAGTCGCCTACTGCATCTATCTTATTCATCATCTTTCTTATGGGCTGGTCTATCATGACGACGATAGGGTGTGCTTGGAAATAAGGACGGAGCTTTCTAAAGGCGACCAATAATGCAAAGCTATCTTCTCCATCCTTGGGTAACTTACTTATGCTCCTTGGAATGCCTGACTGGTATAATAAACTGGCTTCTGAACGTTCCCTTCTTCTCTGATCAGTGCCAAACTTACTGCAGTATTGGACACTGCTAAGTAGAGGAACAGCTTCTCCCCCATCACTAAGGGGCTTAATAGAGGTGGTTTCGTCAAGTTCTCCTTCAACTTAGCAAGGGCTACCTCGCATTCGTCATTCCATTGAAAGGCTTTTTTCAATACCTTGAAGAATGGCATGCATTTGTTTGTTGCCCTAAAGATGAATCTGTTTAGGGCTACAACTTTCCCTGTCAAGCTCTATACCTCTTTTACTGTTTTTGGTGATTTGACCTCGATTATTGCTTTTACTTTGTCTAGATTTGCCTCTATTCCCCTTTGGGACACCATTAATCCCAAGAATTTTTCGAAAGCAACAGCAAAAACACACTTTACAGGGTTTAATTTCATATTGTACTTACGTAATGTATTGAAGGTTTCTTTGAGATCGTCCAAGTGGTTGGCTTCATCCTTGCTTTTCACCAACATATCATCCACGTATACCTCCACATTCCTTCCAATCTGGTGAGAGAACAAACGGTTCACCAATCGATGGTAGGTTGCTCCTACGTTCTTCAGTCCAAAGGGCATAACCTTGTAGCAGTATAATCCTTGGCTAATGATGAACGAGGTCTTCTCTTGATCGTCTTCATCCATAAGAATCTGGTTGTATCCAGAGAATGCATCCATGAAACTCAATAGCTTGTGTCCAGCAGTTGAGTCTACCAGCTGGTCAATCCTTGGCAAAGGGAAGCTGTTTTCTGGGCAAGCCTTATTCAGGTCTGTGAAATCGACGCACATTCTCCACTTGCCGTTGCTTTTCTTTACCATTACCACGTTTGCTAGCCAATTTGGATAGAATACCTCCCTGATGAAATCAGCCTCTAGTAGCTTCTCTACTTCTTCAGTCACAGCTTTGTTGCGTTCTGGTACAAATATTCTTCATTTTTTGCTGCACAAGTTTGCTCTCTGGGTTGACATTGAGACAATGATGTATGATCTTCCTATCAATCCCATGTATATCCTCGTGTTCCATGTGAAAACATCTTGGTTTGCCCTTAGGAAGGAGATCATTTTCTCTTTCTCTGAGGCTGGGAGTGTTGTTCTGATCTTCAATACCTTCACCGAATCTCCTGGGACGATCTCAACTTCTTATAGTGTTTCTGACAGTTCCAAAATAGGTTCTGGTTCATTGATACATGTGGTTCACTCCCGATGCTAGGTCAGCTTGATAGCACTCTCTTGCCAGAACTTGGTCTCCTCTGATTTCTCCTACTCCATAGGCTGTTGGAAACTTCACCTTCAAGTGATATGTTGACGTCACTACTTTTAGTCTGTTAAGTGCAGGTCTTCACAGGATGATGTTGTATGTTGAAGGGCAATCAACTATGAGGAAATCAATTTCCTTGGTGACTTGTGCTGGGTAAGTTCTTGCGATCACAGTGGATGCCTCTAGGGATGATTCTATCCCCTGTGAAGCTTATCAGAGGCGAGGTGAAAGGCCTGATCCTTTTCTTATCCAACTTCATCTGCCGAAACGCGAGTTTGTAGACAATGTCTGCTGAGCTTTCGTTGTCAATGAGCACTTGATGGATGTTAAATTCTTCTACTTTGAGCATGAATACCAGCAGATCATCATGGGGTTGTCTGATGTCGTGACTGTATCTCTCAGAGAAGACAATATCAGGCTCGTCATTCTTTGGCATCTTCATTGGAGGGACTCGCGAATGGATGCTGTTTATTTCCCTCCCCTGTGCTTTTTTTAGGGACTTGAGCCTTCCGCCTGTAGTTAATCCTCCTAAGATCGTCTTTATTTCTCCTGCAGGGGGTTTGCTATCCTTTACCTCTGGAGTTCTGTCCTAGTCGTCCTTCCGTTGGTATCTGTATGGCTCCGTCTTTCTGACGTATTTTTGCAACTTCCCTTGTCAGATTAAAGTTTCCACATGGTCATTCAAGTACCTACACTCATCAATATGATGCCCGTGGTCCTAGTGGAATCTACAGTATTTGCTCTTGTCCCTTCTTTCTACTAGAATGCTAATTGGCTTCGGCCATTGCAGGGAAGGATCGTCTTTTATCTGCATAAGTACCTACTCAATTGGCATTATTAGAGGAGTGAAGTTGGGGAACTTAGGTTTCCTATCTGGATGCTCCTTCTTTTTCCCTATGGTCTGTCCGCCATTTCGTGTCTCCTTCTTCTTATCCCGATTGCTATTTGTTCCTTCGTCTCTCTTCCTTTTCCCTTTCATCTCCTTTGCAAGCATTGCATCCTCTGCATTCATGAACTTCTAGGCTTTACGTAGCAACTCCACTACTGTTTTTGGTGGACTTTTAGTGATTAAGAAGAAGAAATCTCCTAGTAGCAATCCTGCTTGGAAGGTTGTTAGGATGACTTAATCTTCAGCTTCGTCTACCTACAGTACCTCCTTATTGAACCGAGTGACGTATTGCCTTAATGATTCTCCTTCGGCTTGCTGAATGTTGAGAAGATGGCCAGTTGGTTTTTTGTGCCTTTGCCCCCCAATGAAATGACGAACAAAACTCTTGCTGAGTTGTTCAAAGTCTGCAATGGTTCTTGGGGGTATCTTGTTGAACCATACTCTGGCTGCTCCCTTCAGTGTTGTTGGGAATGCCTTACACATCACTTCGTTTAGGGTCATCTGCAACAGCATCAGCATCTTGAATGATTCAATGTGATCCAAGTGATCCTTGGAACCGTCATATGACTCCAATTGTGGGAGACAAAATTTTGGCGAGAGGGGACGGTTTAGTACTTTAGTGGTGAAAGGTGAGTCCATCCTTCGAATCATCTCATCTAGATTCTCTCCACCTTTATCCTTCATAGCACTTTTTAGTTCGTCCACCTCCTTCCTCATGTTGCGGAGCTCATTCTCCATTTTAGCGGAATCTTCTCCTGAAGTGTTGTCTTGCCTATTGGCTTAAGAATTCGATTCTTCTTCATTTTGGTTTTCACCTGTTCGCCGACGTTCTACGTTTTGAGACTCCATCGTCTTTCGTAGCTCTTCATTCTGGCAAGTCATCTCTTCCACATTAGCCAAGAGGGCTTGGATTTGTTGTTGTTGCACAGCATTTGGCTAAGGTCTAGTCTACTTCCATCTTGCACTTCAAGGAACTGTTTTGTCACTAGGAGAGATGTCTTGAATGATTAGCGTTTCCCACAGATGGTGCCAAACTGATAATGCAAAAAACCAACAGTTGAGCTCCTCGTCGTAGCAGATGGACGATGTTATGAATGGGGTCATCTCCGTTGATGAGAATCCTGTAAAATGAACTAAGGGGAAGAGTACCATGCCGGTGTGGCGTTAGCCAAACTGCCTCTGATGCTTAAGTCAGTAAGGGAGAATGATTCCAAAGAGAAAAATGAGTTGAGAGTGATTTTGTAGAGTATTTGTGTGTACCTTTCAATTCTGTTGTCTTCTCTTTTATAGTTAGGCAATGATGTGTTGCATTTATGCTCAATGGCTAGTGCGTTACAGAATCTTTGTCTGGAGATCACAGCTCATTCTATGATCGTTGCTCCGTCCGTTACGTTTCGTCATCAATGTGCGTAATAAATGCGTAACGTCTTCCATAGGTGAACGACGATCTTCATGTAATGACGACCATAAATTTCTAGTTCATCAATATCTATGATAGATATCTATCAAGACACAGGTACACGTGATAAGCTAATTTTTCCTTTGGCTATCACACGCATTCTCACACACCTACATGTCACTATCCCTTCTACTCCTTCTTTCTTTCTGATCATGGGTGCCATTACTCAGGGATCTTTATGGAGGAGTGATGCACAACTGGCATCTAAGGCCAAGTGGCCTCGTGATGAGTCCACTCCCGCTCAACAGGAGGAGGCTGCTTTCCATGCTACTGAGGATGCTACCTACACTGCTCAACCCTCTTCTTCATCTGCTCCATCCTCATCTTCTGTAGTAGAGGTTTCGCTTGCTGCCATGTTGGATCAACTTCAGCACATGCGTGCTGATTTTGGTAGTCATCTTAACCATCTTTCTGATGAGATGTGTCAGATGAACACCATCAATCTCATCTTGGCAGATTTGCTCCTTCTCCTTCACCCGAGCCTACTGAGGATTCTTCTAATGGTGGAGATGATGATGATGATGCTTCTGGCTCTTCTTGCAATGATGAGATAACTATTTCTCAGTGATTCACCCTTTATCACTCATGACAATAGGGATGAGTAGTTTTGGTTATAAGAGAGTAGTCATGTTGTTAAGGGGAGTACTAGCATAGAGATAGACTAGTTAGGGGGAGGGTGCTTTGAGAGATGTAATGAGGTTTTGATATATCTTCCTCACTTCATGTACCATGGTCTTGTGATCACTTTACATACATTGTACTCATTTTCTATATATATATATATGATGTATGTTTCTTCACCTTTACCTTACATGTGGCGTTTCTTTTCTCTATTTATACAACTTGTCTATATTTCACACTTGATGCCTTGATGAATCTTGTTTAAATGTTTCAGATAAGATAGGTTGCAAGTCTTTCATGCCATGATCTCTTCTCTTACAAAGTTTTTCAAGAGCTCATTGTATTAGTTAGGCTTATGTAATTCTATGTGTAATAGTTATGGAGATTTTTGTTTATACTTTTCTCATAATTATTGATGAGAAGCGTATAAATGGTCGTCAATACTTGCAAATCGTCCATGTTAATGATGAGTAAAAGTATGGACGAGCGTAAATGCATTAATTCCAGATAGCATTCAATGACTAAATGAGCATGGAGCCGTTACTGTCGTCCAATGATGTGTAGTTAAATGGCTGTTACAAATGTTAAAAGGCTGGGATTAAATGGTCATTATTGAGCCATAAATCCTCCAGCTGTGATTCAATGTTAGGGAGACCAGCAGATTGAGTATTTATTCAGTCTAAGGCTATATAAAGCCATGAGAGATAGGTAAATGGAGATATTAAACACACATAAATTACTCTACAGATTACTTATCTCAAAAGAGTTTTAGCTAACTTAAGCATCGGAGGGTCCTTGGCAGGCCCCAAACCGGTGTCATTATCTACTTAGCATTTTCTCTTACGCAGGATATTAGGTCATCCATTGTACTAACGAGGAACATACTGACGAGGTCAAATTGTGCTTCATCATTTTGGCGCCGTTTGTGGGAAATCTCGACCATAAGCCATTGAATTCTCTACTAACTAAGTTCCTTAGAATCGATGGACTCAACCATGACTGCACTGCCAAATCCGGTGGTGATGGCTCAACAAATTCAAGCACTGATAGCTAATGTGCAGGAGTTAATGATACAGAATGAGGACTTGAAACGGAAAGCACATCCAGAGGACATGAGTACGTTACAGTCACGGCATAAGCGCAATGACAATGAAGACGAAGCCCACAGCCCAGGGAATAATAGAAGAGAAACTTCAGAACACACCGCATAGTCAACTTGTGGCAGCGATCAAATAATGAAGAACATGAGGAAAGAGTTAGACGAAGTCAAAAGCACCATGAAGGGTAAGACAGCAATAAATCTTGATGGCATGATCAAGAGGACGGATTCACCCTTCACTACCAGCGTTTTGGAGTGTCCCTTGCCCCCCAAATTTCTTCTCCCTCAATTGGAAGTTTACGATGGCACTAAGGATCCCCTGGATCACATAGGGGCATTCAAGACGATATTAAATCTCCAGCAAACCCTAGATGAAGTCATTTGAAAATCATTCCTAGCAACCCTTAGAGGAGCAACAATGGTGTGGTTCAGTAAGCTGCCTGCGGTGTCTATTGCAAACTTTGATCAGCTAAGCGACTCTTTTGTTCACCATTTCATTGGGGGCCAACACCATAAGAGGCCCACCTCCTATTTTTTAATTGTGAAGCAATAGAAAGAGGAGACCCTGAAAGAGTATGTAAAGTGCTTCAACAAAGCAGTGCTAGAAATTGACAAAGCAGATGATCAGGTGATAATGATGACCTTCCAAGCAGGGTTGAACAACCCTGACCTCGTCTTCTCTCTAGGGAAAACCCCTCCAACCTCGATGACAGATTTGCTATTTAAAGCACAGAAGCATATGAATGGAGAAGATGTATTGACTACAAAAGGACTGACGGGAAAGCGAAAAAAGGAAGAAAGCGCTGAGTCCCAAGGCAAGAAGAGGGATTGCAAAGATAATCTCTCAAAACCCAAGGTTAGCAAAAGTGGTCCAAAGACATCATAAAAAAATAAAAAATAAAAAAAAAAAGCTGAATTTCACTCCTTTGCTGATGCCCGTGGACAAAATCCTCATGCAGATAAAGGACGACCCTGCACTGAAGTGGCCCAAACCATTGAGCTTGACCTTAAAGCAAAGAGATTCAAAGAAATATTGTCGTTTCCACAAGCATCATGGTCACTATACTGACAAATGCCAAGATTTGAAAGAATAGATAGAGGAGTTGATCTAGAGGGGAAAGCTCCAAAAATTTGTCAAAAAAGACTACTGACAACCACAAGGAAGAAGATCGAGACAATCCTAAACAGGTAGTGGGAGAAATAAGGATGATCACTGGAGGACTAGTTGTGGGGGGATCATACAAGTCTTTCAGAAAGTCAGTCCAAAGATAAGTTAATAGTGTTCATGTCAAGCACCCAATAGCCAAACATCATCATGCCAGGAATGACAATATTGTTTTTTCTGAGCGAGATGCAAAAGGAATCAGGCAGCCACATGATGACCCCCTCATTATCATGCTAACCACTAAAGGGTACAACACCCGAAGAGTATTAGTGGACAATGGAAGCTTGGTAAATGTAATGTACATGATGGCATTCCAACAGATGAAGTTGGATCCAAAATGCCTCAGACCCTTCGGATCTCTATTGGTCAGTTTCAGTGGGGACCGGATTTATCCAAAAGGCATCGTTTCACTACAGATTACAGTAGGGACTCACCCAACCTAGGTGACAAGGGAGGTAGACTTTCTAATCGTTGACTGCCCTTTGTCTTATAATGTGATTCTTGGACGACCAACCCTTAATAGCCTCAAGGCTGTAACTTCCACATACTGCTTAAAAGTAAAATTCCCAACCTCCCACGGGATTGGAGAAATCTGTGGAGACCAACTTTTAGCCAAGGAATGTTACCAGGCAGTCCTGGCATCCAGTGAGAATCACACTTGGATGGTAAAGGAGGAACCACCCAAACCTATGGAAGAGTCAGAAAATATAGAGCTGGTGGAAGGAGACCCTTCCAAAACTACCAAGGTAGGAAGCCGTTACTGTCGTCCAATGATGTGCATTTAAATGGTTGTTACGAACGTTAAAAGGCTAGGATTAAGTGGTCATTATTGAGCCATAAATCCTCCAATTGTAATACAATGTTAGGGAGGCTAGCAGATTGAGCATTTATTCAATTTGAGGCTATATAAAGCCAAGAAAGACAGGTAAATGGAGATATTAAACACACACACACACACACACACAAATTACTCTACAGATTACTTATCTCAAAAGAGTTTTAGCTAACTTAAGTATCGGAGGGTTCTTGACAAGCCCCAAACCGATGTCATTATCTACTTAGCGTTTTCTCTTACGTAGGATATCAGGTCGTCCATCTTACTAATGAGGAACATACTGACGAGGTCAAATCGTGCTTCATCAATTATGCTTGTGGTTTAGTCACAAATTGCCAAAAGGGAAGATTGTTAGGGTCATATTTTCTATGTAATTGGCTATTCCTTTGATAAAACGCACTTTACTTGTAAATTGGGTAGATCTAAATCAGGTTTGATACATATTAAGTGGTTGTATTAAAGACATGAAGATTGATCCAAGAAACAAGTGAAGAAAAGCTATTTTACTGAAACTCGACAGATAGTTCGACAAAAAGCTGCTATCGAGATTTGATGGGCAACTCGACACAAGCTTGATCTATCTAGCTTTACAAATTCAAAATTTTTAGATATGAATTTCGGCCCATGTTGATATATTTGTTTAGGGTTTCTTTTCTCACAACCCTATACATATATAAGGCTTATTTTAAGAGCTGTTAAATACGGATACAGAGACCAAGAGTTTATTTTTCTCTATGAGAAGCTACTGCATTTGCACGCCTTTATAACCAAGTGCTTCTTGATCTTCATTGTTGATGAAGTGAAGAACTTTGTAGCCAACAACCATTCAAGTTGCTAGAATTAGCCACGTTCTGGGATCCATGCAAAGGAGTTAGTCACGAATTGGAGATTTGTGCAACAAAGGAAAGAAGGCTACTACAAGATCATGTCCAATTGGGTATTGGAGTAAAGGTTTAACTGTAGGTTGGAATTTCGAGATAGGCCAGGGTAGTGGTAAGATTCCTTATACTTGTAACCGCATGATTGTTGATTAGTGGATTCTTGGGAGTGGTGACCTTAAAATCACCCGATGGGGTTTTTGCCTTACGAGAGGTTTTTCCCATTTGTCAACAAATCACCGCATCAAACTTATTTTCCGCTGCATTTAGCATTTTTGGTGATTTGTTGGTGCCTCCACGATTTGCATACAATTTAACCTAATTAATCAACTTGGGTAATTGAATTAATTAATCGGGGTCAAGCTATCTTAACCCAACAAAAAAAATAAAATTCAAGAATAATCAATGTATTTTTCTTCTGTTGATGAGGTAATTCATTATATTATCTTTCCCCCTTCGTGAGACAATTCATATGTATATATAATTTTAGCATTTGCTTGTTATTTTCCCCCTTGGAAACTGCACTACCTCAAAAAATTTTTCTTTTCTTATTCATAAAAATAAAATAAAAAAACTAATTTCTTGGTGAGCTAATCTAGTTCATCTTTTTGGACCTGAGAGGGATTAATATTGTTAGTTTTTATTTAGTGCTGGCAATTTTGTGTCAAAATTCCCTTGTAATTATCTTCAAATAAGTTGTAATTGGGTTAGTTCAAGTGCTGAAAATTAAAGTTGCTAGAAGAAAAAATTTGGTTAAGTGAAATTGCAGTTTGGATTTTTGGTCTAGCGAGTTTGACACATGTTTGGCATTTGAAATTCATATAGGGACAATTTCGCCTAACACTTGCATGACCTTTGGTCAACCAAAATTGGCATTTGAAATTTAATTAGGGACCGTTGGTCAACCAAAATTGCCAAAACAATGGAGAATTTTATTACGAACTTTCGTGTTAACCTTTACCCAGCCTATATAAATAAGCCTTATTCCCTGCGATTTTGAACCCTATTTCCCATATGAGAGTTGAGAGAAACCTATTCATTTGAGAAACCTATCCAATTGGTGGACTAGGTAAATTTCTCAAATATGATGTTGACCCACGTTTTACCTCCAACTTGCTTCAAAGTCTTTGCAGAAACACTTGCCCACCATGTTAGCATCCATAATCCATAGTCTTAAAAATTGAATCAAACCAATCGGTCCTACTGATTCAATTGTGAAACAAAAGTTCAAAACCCATATCAATTTGGTCCACATCCTGAATAGAAAATCTTCAACTCTCAATAAATAAATAGAAGGAATAGAATATCTTCAACAATTAACAAATCGACTGTCCAATTTCCAAAATCGAGAATCGGAATAATTTTGGTATATTTTGACCATTTTTTTAAAACTTTTTTTCTTTGCAACTTACCAAAAACTTTTTGACTTTTATTTGTTCAGGGAATTATTATTATTATTATTATTATTATTATTATTATTATTATTATTATATATCATATACTATATAATAAAAGTTGGGCTTAGACGTCATGGTTGCACCAAGTGGCTTCACCATATTGTAGAAATTTTTTTAAATTTTTAAATTTTAAAATATATATATATATATATATATATATAATTTCTCTTCTCCTATAATTTCTAAGTTGGTAAAAATCTTTATTTGATTACAAACCAAATTCTTCATCTTATCCATATAATCATTATTTTTTACGTGTAGTGTATTATAAAAAAAAAAAGTCTAATGCATCTTAAATTGCAGCGACGTATGCTACACTAAAAAAAAAGAGGTCTAATTCATCTTAAATTGCAGAGATGCAGACATAGTGTAATCTAATTCTTCACATTTTTTAAATACTATACTAAAAAACAAGGTCTAATCCATATTGCAAAAAAAATTTAGATTTAAAATGATAAGACACAAGAAAAAAAAAAAAAAAAAAAAAAAAAAAAAAAAAAAAAAAAAACCTTAGAAACATGGATAAAATAACTAATTTACTTAGATTGGGATCATGTAACCATTAGTATTTTATTTAAAATTTAAAATTATAGATAAAAAATAATTTTAGAAAAAAATATACGCTATTTTTTATTTTTTATTTTTGGATAGAAACATATTTTAACAATATATATATATATATATATATATATATATATATATATATATATATATATAATTGATTAGAATTTCACATAGGATAGGTGTTTCTTTATTCCAAACCATCTAATAATTTCTCTTATAATTTAACTTCAATATATTTTGAAATTCTATGTCTAATAGAACTCTCCCAAGTCCTAACTTCCAAGTTTTTTGGATAAATATGCATCCTAAGTGATGAGTTTTACGTTTTTTTTTTTTTTTTTTAAACGTTAATTGTGATAATTTTTTTAATACATATCTTTTTCCTAATAATTCTATTTCTCCTATAATTCCTAAATTGATTAGAAATCTAACATCTTCACAATTGAAAATTTTCTATATATACGGTTTTTTTAGTGTATTCTTATATTGATTAGAAGAGAATTATTTTTATTTTTTTGGCAAATGAAATAGCTTTGGTTAAGTTTCCATAGGTTTTTAATTATTAAATTTATGAATTTTTTCATATAAATATGTTGTGTGATTGCTTGATACTTTTAAGAACAATAATTTATATGCAATTTATATAATCTATATTCAAGTGATTATTAATTTATTATTTCTCAATAAAATTATACTAAAAGTTTATAATTAAAACCGTGCAACGCACGAGCATAATACTAGTCTATATATATATATATATATATATATATATATATATATATATATAATCAAAGCCTCTGAAGCTCCTACAAATTTCTACGTCAGCATTATATTAAAAAAACATTAAAAAAAAAAACGTAATAAAAGTTTTCTAAAACCCGATGCTCTGCCTTTCCCTTTCACGATGTTTTGCCATCTCTTCCCTGCCTTCCTCTACCAGCTCCTCCTCGATCAGACCCAAGGCAAACCAACAACAAAGCATCGCATCTAAAGACCCACAAATTCCTCAATGAAAACCCACCATACCCACAAACCAACAGACATCTTCTGCCTCAAAATCGATCTCCTTCCTCAGACCACCCATTTGCCACAAACCACCCACACCCAACCTCTACAACCTAGAAACGGCGCCCCATTTGCCATGGGTCTCATCCAGCCCATGCCCACAGATTCCTCAAACAAAACCCACCATGCCCACCATACACACAGACATCTTCTTCCTCAGAACAGATGTCGAGCTCCTTCCTCAGACCACCCACATGCAACCTCTACAACCTAGAAATGACCCCCCATTTGCCATGGGTCTCATCCAGCCCATGGCCCATCAACTATGTCGGTCGGCAATACACCCAGCCCAGCCCGTCGAAACCGGCCCAAAGGTAACTAATAAACAAATTTAATTAGAACTAACTATTTTTCTTTTTTTTTAAATCCGAACTCTATAACTATTATCTTATAAATAGTTGATTCTTATTAGTCTTTCTTTTTTTTTTTTTTCACGGTTGTTCAATTTCTAGGTTTATTCTTATTGCATTTCTCTTCATTCTTTTCCTCCATTCGAGTCAGGTTTAAAGGTATGGTATTCGTTTGCCTCTGTGATAATCTATGTACATCTAATTTCTAACTATTTTAGTGTTCTCTTTAAATTTAAAGAACTCATGAAACTCAAATTTTAGTGTAGTTATATCAATTTTTGCAGGAAAAATACAGCTGGTAGGTTTATGTTTTGACTGTTTCAAGTTCAAACTTAGAATAGTTTGGATTTCTTAGCTCTTTTTGAATTTTAGTTTAGTTATATCAGTTTTAAAATACAGCTTCATGGTTTATTTTTTACCCCAACTTCATGGTTGATTGAATTGTAGTTTTAGTTGTGTTTCTCTATGTATCTTTGCAAACCCATGTAGCCAACCTTTCTAAGATTTTTTACCCCAGCTTCATTGATTTCTGTTTTGTATTCTAGAGTTGATTGAATTGTAGTTTTAGTTGTGTTTCTCTTTGTATTTGTAATTGAGTTTGTGCACACACTTAGATAAGTCTTTGGGTTTGGAACTCTGTAACTGAGTTTAGTAGTGTGTTTTGACGATAATATTTTTTGAAGTGAGTTACATCTTCAATATTTTAAATAGCTATTAAAATGGTGATAATCAATTTGAATTTTTTTGTGTGGAAACTGAGCTATGGGTTTAAATTTGTTTAGTAGTAGTCTATGGTTGGTCTGCATTTATGCTTGCTTTCAATCAATTTGATGTTAGAATTATGACTTAGGATCTGATCTGCTTTTGTTTACTTCAAATTAATTTACTTCGAATTAGTTCACTTCAATGTAGTTTACTTTGATTAAGTGCACTTTGAGTTTGTTTATGAATAGTTCACTTTAAGTCAGTTTGTTTTGAATCAAGTTATTTCGAATCAATAGCATTGGAATATGAGTTAGACTTAGAAATTGAAAATTAGTCTCTTGAGGATTGTAGTCACTTTAGTTTCTTATCTATCCTTGTACTTGCATTGCAACAAAAAGTCTTCTTAAGTGAGGTATTTTGAACTTCTGCAAAATCAAATTTTACTTTGAATTGGGTTTTCACTTCAATCCTAATGTTTAAATCTTCTTTAAAAAGTTATGTTTGCAAAATATTTGGATTGCTAAAATCTATGAATCTAATGATCATTTAATGCTCTCTTCTAAAAGTTATGTTTGGTATTCGTTTGCTGTTTTAAATCTGCTTTTATTCTTGGAGTTTTAATATCTTATTTTAACCTTATAAATATTTATCTATCTAATAATATAGTATTTTTTTATTTCCCCTGTGTATGTTCAATAGTTACAGCAAATCTATGGTTGATGTTTTAAATCTGCTTTTATGCTTGGAGTTTTAATATCGTTGAAAAATTTCTTATTCTTTGACATAGTTGATGTTAAGCTCTTTTGGAAAGTAAAAAATCAAAATTTGATGATTTAAGATGCATTCACTAATCTTATGCGTTTAATTGTAGGAAAAGGAAACTGGGAGCTGATTATTTCAAGAAACAACAAAGGATCCTTGAAGGTTGTTTAGGTATGCTCTTTTCTAAACACACAGGAAATATATGGTTGCTGTTTTGAATCAATATTCTGTTTTTTATTGTTTGATTGAAAGAACATGAGAGAGCTTGAAAGTAATTTCTCTAGAAGTGAACATGAGCGGAAACGCATTTAGAATATATCACTAAATCAATTACCTATTTAAACAATCTTAATTTTTTGGCGAGTTTTTTAATTCTTTGTAATTCATGTTGACAATGACACTGATTTTGGGTTTTTGCTCATTTAATTGGATGTCTAATACCATCCTATCTTAGTAACTCGATTCATCAGAAAGTTAGGAATTGTTGGAACTACCTTGCTTGAGATGGTTTTGTAAAAATTATAGGGAAATTAAATCTGAATTTTCAATTTTTAGTGAGTTTAAATCTGGATTAGCATAAAATCTGTGTTTTACATCTAAAATCTGCACTTTTTTACAACCAAAATCTGCTCTGCACTACACTATTTCACAAAAATCTACACTACACTGTTTCATTAAAATATGCACTACACTGCACTGTTTCAAACTTTTTTGCACTACACTATTCCTCTTCTATTAATGTTTTTTGGCTGAAAATTGAATTCTTACTGTTTTGTAGGTAGGGATTTTTAGCATTTTGATATCTGGCTTATTTGGTAATACAACTACAAGACGAGGAAATGAGTTGTATTGAAATTATATATAAACAAACAAAAGAAAACTATTAGATTATTAGATAGAAGCTAAGGATAAAACATAATGATGAGACATTTGAATTTAAATAAAATACAATAGTTTGAACCAAATCCACTGCAAGTTTATTTGAAAGTTGTAGAAGCATTTGAATTGGAATTTTGATTTGCAACATAATCTGTAGAGGCAACATGAGCTGTAGATCAAAGGAATTTATCTTAACAGGGTCTAGAGCTTACAAGTAAATAAGTAATCAAATTCAAATAGCACATTATGCATTTCTGTATAAACAGAGAAATCGTATCCTTGAATCATGTACCTATGTAAAAATTAGTACACTGATCACACTCCAAACAGATTGAGTAATGAATTTTGCTTTTGATTTTGGTGAGTGAGTGATTCTACTCTAGGTTCTGATTTTTAGTATTCTGAAATTTAGCCACTGTTAATTATTAAACAAAGAGTTAGAGATGGAATTTGAGAAGTTGCTTAATTAATGCTTTGTTAGTGCTCTTTGATTCATCTTCTCTTTTTCTACTCACAATTTGTACATGGTTTTTTTCCTTAATGATTTTGTATAGCTATTTAATTGATTGGTTTAGAATTGTTATGGTTTCAATGATGTCCAATAGTTATTTGACTTATTTTTAACTATGATGTTGCTAACTAATTGTCATGTAAGCCAAATAAAAGTTTAATGTTATAATTTTCATCTACCATTCAAAGATGTTGCATAATAAATATATTCAAGCCTAATTCATAGACTGTCCAATCCTCTAACATAATTTTAACATGTTCTATTGATAGGCTTATATCGATGATAATTGAGATGTTATGGATTGGAATCCTATTTTAATTTAAATTTAATTTGATTGATATTTTCCATTCACTAATTTAATGTTTCCTATGAAGGATAGGAATTTCTAAGATTGAAATCCTAATGTACAATTAAAGAGCAAGAAACAAAGAATTGTTTAAATCTTCAGACACAATAGTTTTTTAGTCGCTAACCCATGCATTCATAGAAATACTAAAATTTTCCAATTAAGGAATGGTCAATTCAGTGAGAAAATGAATGTCACTATTAATGTTTTTGGAGGGTTGAGAGAAATTTAGTTAAGATAAATGCTTAATTACGACACTAATATTCAAAGGAATACACATAATTCATTAGAATGTAAAGGATTTGAGTTGGTCAACCAAGGTGTGTGTGTGTGTGTGTGTATGTGTGTGTATATAGTGATCTCATCTCATATTTCTTAGTCTACCGACAAAATTCTGAAAAATAATATGATGTTTAAACATTGGTTATTGCCTGCACAACAAAAATGGTAAAATTTCAAATCAAAATATTACATATCACATCTAAAAGAAACACTAACAAAAAGTAAAAATATACGACACGCACTAATAACAAAAATTTATAAAATTTGAAGAGTTTTGCAAATCAACTCAACAAAATCTTATTAAATTGGTCAGGGGCAGCTTCACTAACTATATTTTATCAATATAAATAACCTTCTTCATAAGACTTTTGCTTAAATTATCATACTAAATATGAGAAAACAGGTGCAAGCATATTGTTGTTGACTCTACACTATATCCCAAAGAGTTTCTCTTGGATTGCTTCGTTCTTCTCTTTGGCTTTACAACTAAAGCTCCCCCATCATAACGTTGTTGGCTCTACATTGTATCCCAAAGAGTTTCTCTTGGATTGCTTTGTTCTTCTCTCTGACTTTATAGCTAAAGCTCCCCCAACATAACTACACATTTCCAGAATTTTCATTTTCTACTTTTGCAGCCCCAAAAAAAGTTGTCTTGATTTTATCAAAAGCTTGCCTGCCATTAGTATTAAAATTATTAGTATGTACACCATTAGCATAGATACAAATTAATTCAAGAGTAGCCTTGTTTTAAAAATGCCATAAAGCTCAAATATCACCAGCAACCAAATAAATGAAATCATTGCCCAGTACTAACAGTAAAATTCTCATTAATCTAGTGCAATATAGAACAAATGTAGATTTTATAAAAATATCCTATAATACATATACAATATATCTTACTCCCATATTCATGTGCTAAATGGTTTTGCTTTAATATATGACATAATAAGGATTTGTGTCAATACTAATATGCTACAAACCTAATGTAGATTTTGCTCTCATATATTTTGTGCCTTAGTGACAAAATTCACAAAACTCTCATCCAATAGTTTAGGCTATTATTTCCTTGTTTTGAAAAAGGAATGAAATATAAAATAATTAAAAATCACAAAATCAAGAACCAAAAATCAAGAACATAGAGGGAGATTTTTGGAAGCAGAATTGACGAACCTAGCATGAATTGTGAAGAGTCATATAAAACCGAAACCTCTGGAACTTCCACAATTTTCCACGTCACCACTATTTTCTTTTTCTTTTTATTTTAGGTTTTATATCTTATATATTTATTATTTCTCTTCAACGTGTAATTATCTTCTTCTCCTATAATTTCTAAGTTGATAAAAATCTTAATTTGATTACAATCCAAATTCTACTACAATTTATTTGTTCATATCCTATCAATTTTTTTTTTTTTTTTGGTTCTCCCTTTTTTTTAAGCAAAAGCGAAAAGTCAGACTAGTGGGCCCTTATAGTGTTGAGCTTGGCCCATTTGAATCTGTATATTAAAATAAAGTCGGTTTCATTCTTCATCTTCAACTATAAGTCTGTTTTGTATATAAAGCTTTTATTTTACAACATAGTCATGTGTGTTAAACAGAGTTGGTATCAAAGAAAAATAGTTCACTTTGCTGCTTCATTATAGGTATGATCTCTCTCTTGCATAAAGTACTTTTGAATAATTTTCTTTTCTGGGTTTATTTTTTTGGTGAATGATATAGACATATAGTATATTGCTCAATACTTGGTTTTGTTCAAGGAAAAAAAGAAAAGAAAAGAAAAGTTCACAGATTAAAAACTGATATAGATATTAATTTACTGACATGATTACAATACTCTTGCAAGGAATTGTTAGAGTAGTTTTGTGTGTGTGTGTGTGTGTGTTTTTTTTTTTTTTTTTCGCTAAGTGCAAGAGTAGTTTTAGTTAGTGCCTGTCACTGCTTGGTGTAATTTGTACTACTATGTATGTTATATATAAAACCCTCATATGATCCTGGAAAAATCACTCGATAAATAAAAATTGTCATCAATAACAAGAAGAAGAGCTTATTCCTAACCATCAAAACCACAAATTTCCTATCATCAATAATAAATTTTATATTAATGTTGTGATATAGTCCATAGGAATTTTTTTTTTTTTTTTTTTTAATGAGAAGTATAGTCCATATGGGAATGGTTTAGATGTTTCATACTTGATTTTGGAATCCTAGATTGATTAGTAGAATAATATGGAGTGAGGAGGTGCATTATTCATATTAAAAGTGGTAATTCACATTGATAAGAAACTAAATAAGGGTGTGTAATAACCTCTATACATATGGTGGTGGTATAGCGTTGGTGCATGTGAGAGTTAGAAGACAAAGTTTTGTCTTTTTTATTTATTTAAAATATGCATCCTACTTGGTTGATACCTATACAATACCTATGGGAAACTATTTTAAATTATAAAATAATTTTTCTATTAACTTTTAATTAATAGTTTTTTCATAGAGGACTCTCTATTTGTTTTTTTAAATATATGTGATTTTAAATTTAACTATCTCATACGATGCACGGGTTAGCGACCAGTTATATATAAAACCAAAGCCTTTGACTTTTTATTGACCTCTCCAGAGCTTGCCACATCATTATCATTTTTGTTTAGTCCAAATTTAACAAGGAGTGAAACTCTATCTTTCTAATAAGTCCAACTTAAACTCAAACTCATCATTATCATTTTTTTTTTAAACAAAATTATTTTTGTTTAATCCAAACTTAACAAGGAGTGAAACTCTATCTCTCTAACAAGTCTAACTTAAACTCAAACTCAAACGTTGATAATTTATCTCCAAATTTGCGAGGTTAATCATGAACACTATAAAAAGCAATGCTGATGATGCACGAAAATCGTTAGTGAATTGATGGTTCTTGATCGCACCGATGGGTACCTAGAGAATAAAAAAATAAGAACCAAACAGAAGGTACCGGTGGGATACCAGCCAAAGACCCTTCAAAAGTTAAGTCAGTGAATGAGAAATCTCCAAGAACTCTATAGTAAGAGAGCTAGGGATTTTCTATGTACCTGGGAAAGGAGGAGGCATGTTGCTTATATAGTGATGTGGAGGAGACCTAGATCCCAAGAATATAGGGATTTTCCTTATAGGGAGAAGGTGGAGTTAATGTCATCAAGATCTTGGGGATACTCTTCATTTTGGGAAGGTGAAAATCGCGTGGTAAGGTCTTTGTGCGTGGTGTGCAAGATGTTTCCATATAAGAATATGCATGTAGATTACGTAAGGCCACGTAGGACCTGTCAATACGCTTCTCCATCTTTCAGGGTCATCTGTCGGCCTGGTAAGGAGATGCACCTGTCAACTTCATATGGATCTGTCCATGTAGTCGTCGGCCTCTTACTAGTGTTGGGTACAAGGTTTCAGTCAAATTCTTTTGAGACCAACGATTCCTTTGGGGTTGACAGTTCTTTTAAGGCTGTCGGCTTTTGTCGATATGATACCTTTTCATTGACAGGCTTGTCGTTTAAGGATCCTGATCTTATTATAGAAATACCCTTATCAGTTGCCCCTACTCCGCAGTTCCTTCGGCTATTCCTAAGGGGTCTTAGAGTAATAAGGGTTTTTATGGGCATTAATTGTGTCATTAATAGGTAGGTAGTTTTTATAATAAAAGCTAAGTGACACATGGCTCTTGTGGATTGGCCTCATTTCTAATCAGAAGCTTCGCTTCGTATACCACGCCCCTTTGCCCTATAAATAGTTCTTCTTCCTCAGTTTTTTATTTTTTACTTTATTTTTATCTCTTGAGAGCTGTGATCCTAAGCTGTTCCGTCACTGCTTTCCTGTTCATCCATCGTCTTGACGAGTGAGTAACCGTCGACTCCCTTCGTAAGTTTTCTTTTCTCTACTTCAATTTATTGCTTTTCTAGCTGGTCGTTGCTTTTAGAGACCCGTCGCATGAATAGGTTCTTAGAATACATCTATCGCTTGTAGGTGAATAAATGTCAGGTGATAGAAAAGTGACAAGTGAACAGTCGTCGTTAGTCCGTGAGGGTGCAGGCTACGATGAAGTCTATCTGTCGTGGCATGAGCCTGTGGAGGATTTGACATAGTCCCCAAAAAGGGAACCGTCTGCCCATTCTCTTGTTAAGGAGGAAGAGGAGGAATACGAAGGGGATGAGGAGGAAGGAGAAGAGGAGGATGAAGATGAGGAAAAGGGTGAGGGTGAAGAAGAAGAAGGTGACGGTGATGAGGGAGAAGATCATGGGGAAGGTGACGGGGCTGTAGGCCAGGTAGACGGAGGCATTCATAGACCCTTCATCCTTCCCTTGATATGGACGGTGAATGACTTCTACCCAACCATGTCCTTGAAGGTTTTCAACAATCTCCGCAACCGTTATCAAATTCCTAAACACATCCCCCTACAGTTGCCAAGAAGTTTGAGAAGTGTTACTCAGGTAGGATAGCGAACGTTAGCATGTACGATGCTATTTATCGCTAGATTAAGGTTGCCATCGACAGAGCTACACTG
Source organism: Quercus tomentella (assembly GCA_028535165.1). Taxonomy (NCBI): domain Eukaryota; kingdom Viridiplantae; phylum Streptophyta; class Magnoliopsida; order Fagales; family Fagaceae; genus Quercus; species Quercus tomentella. Next base: position 18,328,546 of record JAPQVY010000122.1, read on the forward strand.
TCAGCTCGCTAACTGTTTAGGCCTATTCGTCAGCCAGATTGCTCTAAATACATGGAGGATCTTTATTAGGGTCGAAGTGATATGAGACTAGTTGAGTGGTGGCAACCGTCGCCTCACTCCTGACGAGTTTTTCTACTATTATAGGCCTTAGCAGATACACTCATCCAAGGGTATTTATCACTTTTTGGCCAGGAAATTGTCATTTAGGTTGGTGTCAGACATGCCCAACTCTAATAGGAATTGGAAGAATAGGTATTTCTTTGTACAGGGTACGGCCTAGGTATGTATACCTGAAGAGTGGGATAGTATGCCTAATGGGTTTGATAACACTTGGGGTTTTTTAATCAAGTCTGGTGAGTCGTTGGCGTCTGTTTTCTTTTATCCCATTAGTTTTGATTATGTAACTAACCTACTACCTTTGATTTGTTTTCAGCTCAAGTCTGTCTGGAAATAAGTGAAGAACATAAGAGTTTTCTCAAGTGAGTTTGGGCAATTCTGCATGAGAAGAGAAAGTGGAAGGATTTGGTCACACTTGACACCCTTTATGCTTTCTATGGTGGTCTAAAGTCAACGGTCGAAGCCCGACGGACACTTTTGCTCGTTAATGTAAGTTCCCTTCCGTCCCTCTACTCATTTTTTGACAATCTATTCTAGTCCATTCATTTCCCTTATTTCTTTTGTTATCTTTTTTTTTTCAGAGATGGATGTTGGTAGACGAAGGGCCATGGTAAGGAAGTCCACTGCTGCTCGCCTTTAGCAGCAAAGGGAAGCATCGGCTTCTACTCCTAAGGCAACGCTCACTTCCAAAGCTGCTCCCAAGAGGAAGGGTGCGGGCAAAGATGACCGTCCTACCAAGAAGGCGACGGGTCAATCTGCTGAGGAAAACTAAGAGGATTAGCCGCAAAAATCTCCCCCGCCTCCCTATCATGGCGCCAATAAGGGCCTCATGTCGACCCATGGTCCCGTCATCTCTAGCCCCATCCAGAGACTGGTGAACCACAAGGCGTATGTCGTTGAGATGGTTAACTCAATCATCAAGGACACAGACTTAAACGAATGTGGTGAACATGCCACTAAGGACTTGGGGGTTTCTAGCCTTTTCGACCTAGCAAAGGTAAATTACGTCAGGTTTACTTTTCTTTTTTCTTTTATTTTTCCCTATTATAACTATCGTCTTCTTGTAGGCAATGGTGAGGATGAAAACTCTCCAGGACACATATGAGGCCAAAGAATGGGTGGTCCATCGGCAGTGCAAGCGCCTGGAATACGAAGTGAAGCAGCTAGAGCAATACAAGGAAGCTTCCCATATTCTCAACGTTGAGCTAATGGTGAAGATTGCCTTGCTAGAGAAGGAGACCCATTGCTGTGAAGATTTTGCTAAGGCGAACACCAATTTGACGACGGAGTTAGCTGTTCTTCAGGAGCAAATGGAGCAAGTCAAGGCCGACATTGTGGCGAGGTTTCAAACCTTTCAGCTGTACTATGATGAGTGCGGCAGCTTCTACAGTGATGGCTTCAACGACTACCTTAAGCAGGTGGCTGCCCTTTACCCTCACCTAGACCTGGCTCAGGTAGTCATTGAAGACACCGTCCTACTGACTTTTAGTGGTGCCGAAGCTGTCATGGACAGAGTTGACGGCTCCATTCACATGGTTGAGGAAGAGGTGAAGGAGCCTGCCGATGTTGAGGCCGTCGACCAGAGCGCTCCTGGGGGCAAAACCGTTCCTAATGGTCCGACTGCTCCCGACGGTTCGTCTGCCCCTAAAGGTTCGTCTACTCCTCAAGATTAGCTTTCTCTTGATGTTCCTCTATTTTAGCTCTGCGCCTTTTTCTTTTTTTTTTACTTTTACTTTGACATTTTGTAAGAATAATTTTGAGACAATGAAAGGACCTATTTTGGGTTTTATGTATAAACGTTTATCCCTGTCAGTTTTGTTAGGTTTATATTTATTGCTCTCTTATCTATTGTAAAGACTTGACTATGCTTGTGTGTTTGCTTACCCATTGGCATTATATATTCTTTTTACATCAGTCCGCCCCATAGGTAATACCGTGCGTTCCTTAGGACATAGAATAATTTAGGCCTGTGGGTAGGACTTAGTAATCTTTTGGACTCAGGCACCTGTTAGTGTCCTTAAGGATCTGTTCACCCCAAGGTAGGACTCCATAAATTTCAAAACCAAGGTACTCGTCGATGTCTGTCCATCCTTTAGGTAGGACTCAGGTTTTATGTTACCAGGTACCCGCCGATATCTGTCCACCTCATAGGTAGGACTCAGGTTTTTTGTGACCAGGTATCTGTCGGTATCCTTGTTCATCTGTCTATCCTATAAGTAGGACTCAGTAATTTTTTATGACTAGGTACCCGTCGATATCCTTGGTCATCTGTCCATCCCGTAGGTAGGACTTAGGTTTTTTGTGACCAGGTACCCGTCGTTATCCTTGGTCATCCATCCACCCTATAGGTAGGACTTAGAATTTTTGTGAACAATCTCTTAAAGGATAGATCTTTAAAAAGTACGAATAATGTAGAAAAATTTAGATAATGTGTCTGATAATCCTCAAGAGTCTTATTTCAATAATCGAAAAACTTAATATCTTACTTTAACAACATAAAGAAAAGAAAAGCAATAACATAGTTTGTAATCGTCCACTATTGGTAGTATCTACGTAGGTGCTCGGTGTTCCATGGGTGGTGGAGTCTTTGTCTGTCTAGGGTCTCTAGGTGGTAGGTCACATTTATATGGCAATCGATTCTGTAGGGTCCTTCCCAATTGGAGCCTAACTTGCCCTGTGTGGAGTCTTTGGTAGCTATTGTCACCTTCCATAAAACTAGGTCCCTGACCTGAAAGTGTCAAGGTTTGACCTTGGTATTGTAGTGCTTTGCCATTAGGTCCTGATAACGCGTGATCCGTTGTTTAACCATCGTCCTAACTTCATCTAAAAGGTCCAATTGTAGTTGCATTCCCTCTTCGTTCCCACGCTCGTCATGGTGGGCCACCCTGTAGCTAGTTAACCTAATTTTTTGCCGAGATGACGGATTCACCTCCGAATGCAAGGCGGAAGGGTGTTTCCCTTGTAGGTGTGTGAGCCGTTGTCCAATATGCCCATAATACACTTGGTAGTTCATCCGGCCATATCCCCTTTGCCCCCTCGAGTCGAGTCTTGATCATCTTGAGTAAGGATCAGTTTGTAACTTCGACCTGACCATTGGCTTGTGGGTGGGCAGGTGAGGAATAGTGGTTTCTGAATCCCAACTATTGGCAGAAGTCTCTAAATGCGTTGTTGTCAAATTGTTTGTCATTGTCCAAGATGAAGACTCTGGGGATATCGAAGTGACAAATGATGTTTTTTCAGACGAAGCCTCGAACATTCTTCTCTGTAATGGTGGCTAAGGGTTCTGCCCCAACCCACTTAGTGAAGTAGTCAATCCCCACGACAAGGAACTTGAGTTGCCGTATTGTCATGGGGTAGGGTATCATTATGTCAAGCCCCTACTGAGCGAACAGCTAAGAAGCGCTCATTGGGGTTAGCTGTTCCGACAGCTGTCGTATGCTATTGCTAAATCATTGTCATTTGTTGCATGCTCTTACGTAGGACTGGATATCCTTCTACATCGTGGGCCAATAGTACCCCGCTCATATGAGCTTATGAACTAATGAGCGTGCTCCCGAATGGTTTCCGCACTACACAAATTCAGATGTTAAAACTTCCAAAATGCCAAAAAAGATATATAATTTTATATATATATATATATATAATCTATAATTTGTAGGCTCTGAATCTTTTGATTCCTTTCAATAGTTATAGCCATGGATTATTCTTTTGAATGTAACTCATCTTTCTTTTATTTCTCTATTGTTTAGTCATATATATTTTGTTTTGTTTCAATAATTTCTAAGCAGTGAATCATCTGATTCTTTAATATTTTTTGGTCTTTTAGAAGTTTTAATATTTAAATTTTTAAGTTATTTTTTTTGTAGTATCTGAAACTGTCTGACAAATATTTTGTAAACCATTGCACGTTCAAGCAATGGCTTCTTCATTAAATTGTAACACAAATTGAAGTCATACAAAAGCAAATCATGCAATGGTGTAGTTTCTTAATCAATTTAAGATTTTATAAAATTATTTTAGTCTACCTCACAAATAGGTAGGTTCCCGTACATAGCATGGGTTAGCAACTAGTTATACATCAAACATTAAGGCAGCTCAATTCAATTGATCATGAATTTGCCTTACCTTACAATGACCAATTGAAAGTATAACAGCCCTATTCAACCACTTAGAGCAATCACACTAGTCCTTGCAAAATATAAAAAGTTGTTAATTTTATACATTTTTCTTCAAAAACATCTCACATCAGTCCATCTAAAACATTATAGATTTACATTTTTACTGTAGTAACTACGTATATTTACACAGTTACATGGATCATTTCTTTGGTCCAATTAGATTTAGAGTGCATTTAGCTTTTGAAAATAAGCTACAGCCAAACAGACTAAGAGCCTATTTTTGGTAGTTTATTTGCATAGTGTTGTTCCTATGAACAATAATTGAAAAATAAATTGAATTTCATTATATTCAACATATCATATAAATTATTAAAATTCACATAAATTAGATTTACCATAAAATTGGAAAATTGTTGAGTACTCCTGGAGTACCATAAATACGTACTCCCCCTTCTCACATGAATTATGAGTCCCACCATGAATTTAATTAGTGGAACCCACCATTATGTGAGAGGGGGGAGTATGCATTTATGGTACTCCGGGAGTACTCAATAATTTCCCCATAAAATTAGAGAATAGTGGACAGATATTACCTCGATGATGCTTCAAATTAATCTCATAACATTAGAAGCAAATTACTATCAATTCATATATGGTTTTAGATGGTGGGGTTGAGGCGTGGACCAAGTCACTGTCTTGAGACGACACACGTGTTTACAGGGTTTCCGGTATAGTAAACTAAACATTGTGTGTGCTACTCCCAAGATACAACAACTCAGCCACCTTCGTTGATTATCCTTCAAATCTACACTGCTTCTAGGATAGGAAGCTCTCAATAGTACTTTTCTTTTACCCAGAATTATATTGTGTAGAAAGTATGGTTGTATACATAAAAAAGTTTTGATCATTACTTGAGTCAAATCTTACAGAAATTTTGCCATTGTTCGGGCCAAATCATGAGTACTCACAAATCCCGAATATGGTTTTCACCTAACACCCCTTGACAAACAAAAGATCAGGTGGTAGGAATATTTGGCATTCCAACCACAAAGCATCTAGGCACCTATTTAGGGACCCCCATTTTCACCACCCGCCGAACAGCCAATGCATACCAATATTTAGTTGACAAAATTCAAAAGAAAATTGAAGGATGGGAAGCCAAATATCTTTCAATGGCTGGCCGTGCCACACTACTCTATGTCATGCAAACAACGCTGCTTCCTCAAAAAGTTAGTCAGCAATTAGACAAAATAAGTTGCCAATTCTTATAGGGAGATACAAACCAGCAGCAGAGCTGTCATACAGTTAGTTGGGACACAATAACCCTTCCGAAGGACACAGGGGGTTTGGGCATACAATCGATCCGACGTAGAAATTGGGCAATCCTTATGAACCAGGCCTGGCACTTGTATCATAAGCCTAATATGCTCTGGGCCCAAGTCATAAAAGCCAAATATTTCCCACGTACGAGCCTATTTGAAAGTGCTAGAACCCCTAGAGGGTCCCATATTTGGAAAGCCCTGTTTAACGGAATATAGTGGTTACGAAATGGTATGAAATGGATAGTAGGGGATGGGCAAACTATCAGGGTATGGGATGACCACTGGATCCCTAGGGGCACCTTTCGAAGTCGCATTGCAGGACCGTTAATGCAAAATGCAGAAAATCGCCGAGTTAGCTCATTGCGAAATAATCATACTTGGACTTTCAACTCTCTCCATGTTCCTCTCCCAACACAACTTGAGCAACTTATTAGAGATATTCCAGTGGCACAGATTACCAGGCTCCCAGATTCCTTTGTATGGCCCCATAATAATGGTATTTGCTCGGTTAGTTCGGCATCAAAATTTTTATACTAACAAAAACAAGTGCCTCTGGATAAATAGTTGTGGAACTAGATATGGAAATTGCATTTCCCTAAAAAGATCCAACTATTCCTTTGGAAAGCCATGTGCAATCGGGTTCCCACAAGGTAGTATTTAGCCTTTTCTCGCCTAAATATTAATGAACAATGTCCTAGATGCAACAATATGGAAACAACAATTCATATATTACGTGATTGCCCCTGGGCTAAAGAGGTTTGGGATCAATCCCCGAGGATCCTACCACTTTCCTTTTCTCACATGCCCTTACAAGCTTGACTGCGGAGCAATGCTACTGTAGATGGTGTAATTCTGCACCAGCAACTCCCTTGGAAAATATATTTTCCCTTCCTATGTTAGAATTTAGGGTGTGTTTGGTTGGGGTGAAAACAGGGAGGATGGAAAATAGGGAGAGGAAAATAGGGTGGAAAATGCTATTTTTCACTGTTTGATTGAGGAAAGAAAATAGGAGAGACAGAAAATAGGGGAGAAAGTTTTCCCTCCTAGGCCCACTTTTTTTATCCTCCCAAATTGAGAGGAAAATAAGAAGAGAAAAGTGATGAGAAATGTATTTTACACAAATACCTCCACTTTATTACACTCACCTACCCCTCTCACTTTCCCACTATTATATAACAAAGACATAATAGTCAATTTATATAAACTACATTTTCCATCCTCCCTTTTTTCTCTCCAACCAAACAAAAAAGTTTTCCACCCTCCCATTTTTCCACCCCTCCAACCAAATACACATAAGGGAAAACCAAATCTTTTTTATCCTCCCACTTTTCCATCCTCCCACTAATTTTCCATCCTCTCACTTTTCCACTCCTCCAACCAAACGGACCCTTATAGTTAGCCAGAAATGAACAAATTTTTAAGAACCAATCTCGATCCCAGCATAGCTTAGTCTACACAACGATATAAGCAGCAACATAATATTTTTCCTTAGCTAGTTTTGATAGACCAGTTCAAGTTAGGACCCTACAAATTATTAGATGGGCCGCGCCTAATGAACCCTATATAAAGCTAAATACAGATGGTAGTTCCATAAGTAACCCAGGGATGGCCAGCGCAGGGGGACTACTGCGTGATATCTCAGGCTTATGGATAACATGATTCTCTCTAAATATGGGTATAGCAACTAACAATATGGCAGAGTTGGAAGCAATTAGGCAAGGTCTCTTGTTAGCATTGGAATTGGGATTCAAATTTATCTAGCTTGAGATTGATTTTGTAACAGTTTTATCTTGGTTAACTGATACAAATTCTACTTACCCTTCTGATGTGTTGTCTTTAATATGTGATTGCAAGAGCCTTATGGGGCAGGCGTGGGAGGTGCAAGCATGCCATATATATCATGAAGCAAACAAATGCACGAATGCCCTAGCAAAACAGGGAACCTACCGACAACATCTTTTGGCTGTCTATAATACCTGTCCCAGTTTTGTATACCACTGCTTAGTAAGAGATTTGGCTAGCCTCGGGAGTAGTAGACTATGTGCTCGAAAGTCGAAAAATGATGTTGTTGTATGAACTTTTGTTATAAGTAAATAAGACCTTCTATTTCTACCAATATATATATATATATATATTAGGCAAGCTCTCAAATTAAGTTGGCTGACTTAGGCCTCATTTGGGAGGAGAGAATGGAATGGAATGGAAAGGAATGAAAAGAATAATTTTAGACTATTCTTCCCTTCCCTTGTTTGGGAGTTTTAATGGAGGGAATGGAAAGTCCATTTCCTTATTTGGGAGTTTAAGTGAGAGGGAATGGAATGGGTAGAAGGGAATGCTCATTCCTCTCTATTCCCTTAAAACCTCAAATTTTCATTCCCCTCGAAATTGGGAGGAATGGGAGGGAATGAAATTAGATTTAATGATTTTTTTACTAAAATTCCCAAAATATCCCTATATATTCAACCATTTATTATAAAATAGGGGTCTAATAGTAATATTTTTTTTTTTTTTTGAGAAACCACCCCAAGAATAGGGAGGATAGTAATATTGTCATAAAATGATTCCATTCCATTCCTTCCATGTTGCTCCCAAACAAGAGATTACTTACATTCCATTCATTTTCATTCCTTTCCATTCATTTATTTTAAAACATCCAATCAAGGTTACTTAATTCTATTTTTTTCCATTCTTTTTCCTTACTTAAATACATTCCATTCCTTTCCATTCCCTTATGATCATTCTATTCCATTCCATTCCTTTATGAACTCCCAAACGAAGCCTTAGTGAGATGGCTCAAGTGAAAATTATATATCTATATTTTACCTCGGCTAACCACGACCAAAATATATATATTTTTTAGTTTTTTTTTTTTTTTTTTTGAGGGGATATATTTTTTTAGTTAAGTGGGAAACTTTAGAATAAGTTCAATGACATTAATGCCCTAGCTTCTTTTCATATATAATATGACTAAACTTATATGGCAAATTGACATTTGAAAGGAAAAGTTTTAATGTATTTGGTGGGGAAATATTGCCATATACATTAAGCCACTAACATTCATTTAGTCAATAGTATTTATATCAGCCAACTCATAATAGAAGGTTTTTATTTTCAAAAATAAAGTTTGTCATAAAGAGAATAAAACTGACAATTATTTGAATTTATTAGCATTATATTTAAATTTCAATAATTTCCCTAAAGAAACTCATATAGCCATCAACGTAACAATTATGGTAAAAGAAAATTTAATAAAATTTAATATTTTTATCAAAATAATCCAAGTATCCAACACATAGTGTTTATCAAAATATATAAATTTTGGTAATTTTTTTTTTAAATGTGTGACAAAAAGACTAAAACCTAAGGTAAAAGTTAGATTATTTATTGAAAAACTGAGATAAAAAGTAAAAAAACAAGAGACTTTTGAACTCTTAAAGGGCGTTAGGTTCGCTATGATGAGCCCTTGATGCGATGCACATTATGATAATGTGATATTAAGGTTTTTGGTTTATTTTATTTTTCTAACATTGCCATAATCTAAAATTACAAAATATATCATATCACCTTAATCTCATCATCTTCCTAAATAATGTAATGTTGTATTCTTGTATTGAGATTACATTAATGTAAGATTATAATAATGTAATATTACGATATAATGTAACATCACGGTGAACCAAATGCAGCTTAATGCATCCTAACCACCTTCCTCCCTTCTAAGGCTGTTAAAAGTCAAATTGTTTATGTGTCCTACTATGAACTAGTCAGTTCTATAATTTTTTTTTTTTTTTTAGAGATAATTACAACATGCTGCTAACCCCGCAACTCGAACCCTTTCCCCCCTAAACCCCTAGGTACTTTGTACATGGAGAGGTGTCAATTCAGCTATAAGGCCTTTGGCCTCTGTGGCTAAAGTCAAATGTTGCTTTTATCTTACTAATTGTCCAACTTTGAAAATAAAGCTAAGTCAGCCCCAAGATAACAATTAAACTGGTTAGTTCTATAAATTTTTATGTTAACTGTGTCCACTAAATACTTCATAGTTTAAGGGGCAAATAACAATTAAACAAAATAAATCCTACTAGGCTACTGTGTAAAAAAGATGAGGATTAATTTCACTTTTTCCTCAATTATTTCGTCCATTTCAATCCACCTTTTAAACTTTAAAATCAATCAATGTCCTCCTTAAACTTTTTAAAATAGGTAAATTACCTCTTGCCATTAGTAAATTTTGCTAAAATTCCAAATTTTTTTAAACGACATGGAATAATTTGCTTACTTTCAATACAATAGGAAACATTACTCGGTTTTAAAGTTTAAGAAAGGATTGAAGTGTAACTAATAATTAAGGAGTATTTGATAATAGGTCCTAGTCATGATCACCGTTTTGGGGGGGGGGGGGGGGGGGGTGGGGGTAAGGGGGAATAGACCATATATGTCATTGACAATTTCAAAGGAGGTGAGCTCAGAGAAAGGGGATGAAAGAGAGGGACAATGGTAAAAAACATGGATGCCCTTTGTTTCCAAGTGAAAGTTCAAATAGTGTAAAAACACCCTTGAACGTTTAGACCCCCAATTAACAAATTAACCAATTCAAGCTTTATGTCAAACAAATAGTGTGCGGAAAATGAACATAAGTTATAATGTAGAATTGGACAAAACTATCTAAGCCAAATTAAAATCACAACCACAGTAGAAAATAAAAGGCAAAGATAAAAGGAAGGAAGATGCAAACACAAAGACAACACGCGATGTGTTATCGAAGAGGAAACCGAAGCCCTCGGCGTAAAACCTCTCCGCCGCCCTCCAAGCGGTAAATAATCCACTAGAAAATGTAGTTGGGATACATGGACAGCAATAGACCCTCCAAGCCTAATCTACCCAGTGCACCTAAGCCCTCCAAGCTTCTTGCTCCAAAGAGGTTGCGCCGAACCTTTTTCTTTTCTAGCTTCCCAGATTCCGCTACTAGACCATAGCATCAACCAATGAATATTGGTTCCTTCCTAACTGCTTCCCAGAACACCAAACAACCCTCTCACAGTAATGGATATGGTGAGAACAAGGTTTTGGTAAAAAGGCCTCTCAAGAATTTGGCAATGGAGAGGAAGAGAGTTGAGGAATTTGAAGAGACTCTAATGTAAAGATTGTAGATGGTTCAATCTTGTTTTGCTCTAGGGTTTCTCTCTCAAAATTCTCTCTGGAAGCTCTCTCTCATTTGTGGGTATAAGGGGTATTTATACTGAGGTGAGAGGGGAATGTGAAACGTCAGGTTTTTCAAAACAGGGTTGGCTCGCGGCTTGGACTCGCGGCTTGACTGAGTCGCGAGATCCAGTCGCGAGATAACCATATGGCCAGTTGTCCTGTTTTGTCCTGTAGTGCTCCAGCTAGCATAACTGTTCACCTTCCGGCATGCTTGGCACGTGTGCTGCGTCTGGCGGCTTGCAGCCGCGAGTCACCCGCGAGTCTCTGTTTTCTTGCACACTCTTGAGCAATCTTCACTCTATCTCACTCACTACCCTTACAACAAGCCCACCTAAATACAGGGTTACTAAATGCTGAAATACAAGCAAATTTGGCACGGAATAAAGCCAATTAGATGGTTGAATAAATTCAACCTTACACCAAGGATGCTGAATTTTTGAGCAATCACCACCATCAGGATTCATAGGGTTAAATCATAGAGTACTTGCTGAATGGTTTTGAAGATAAACACGGTCGAATTGTAAAGGTGTTTGGACTTTTTTGGGGGTTTTGATTTGTTAATTAGTGGGATTTCATAGTTATAATTAGGTTATGAATTGAAAATGTTTTATGAAGTGTATTTTTTTTTTTTTTTTTACTTTAAATGATGATTTTTAGAATTGTTGTCATACTTTTGTTAATTATTCTTCCTCTTTAGGAACTAAGATAATGATTCACATATTTTATGATTATTCTCACTCTTCAAATTAAGAAATCGGGTTCAAGATGTATTTATTTATTTATTTATTTTTTTAAATTGGGCATTTGATCCTAATAATTCTTAACATTTTTTTTTTTTTTTAACTCTGTTTGATCTATTTAGAAAAATTGGTATCTTTGTGCTTATGAAGGGTTTATTGGGCATTCTAATATATACGATGCACTAACTTTTAAAAAAAAAAAAAATTATCAATTAGTTAACTATGAGGTACACTTCAATCCATTCTAGAATTTAAAATCGAGCAATATCCATCATAAGTATTAAAAATTAGCAAATTACCCCTTACTATTAAAAGAAAAAAAAAATTGAATTTAACCGAATTTATTAAAAACAGTGGATAATTTGATAGTTTCCAATTCTTTAGGACATTGGTCGATTTTAAAATTTTCGGGATTTAAGTGAATGACTAATGAGAGAGAGAAGTGAAATGCAATTAACCCAAAAGATAATGGGTCCCTTCAAGCGGCCGAAACCACTCAACAAGTCACAGTGATTGCGAAGTTCGCTATGAGCACATGGGAGTCATGACAACCCACGTGAAAATAGTAGATGCTTTTGCCGTTAAAAAATTAGATTATGGGTATGGCTGGACAGAGTTGAAAGTCCAACTGGCTTGTGGACGCACGCTATAATATGAATAGAACACAGCACAATAGCCAGCCCAACAAGTAAGCAATTTTTCCACGATGAGGAACGTCAACGCCAAAAAGTCACCTTTTTTATTTTTTATTTATAAAGAGCTAGTTCTATCTAGCTGTACAAAACTGTGAATAACTTTGAATCTCTTTTCTTCCTCATCTTCATTTTTAGTATTACAGGTAATCGGACTCTCTCTCCCTCTCTGTTTCTCTTTTCATATTTTATCTTTGTAATTTCAGTTATTCTTATTCTTCTTCTTCTTATTATTATTATAGTCTTCTTGGTTTGACTACAATGAATTGCAATCAAAACTAGATATATGGACTCTGTTGTGGCTTTTTTGTTCTTTTTGAAATTGTTGGTATCTTGAATTTGATATTGTGGAAAGGTGTGTAGATATATTTTCTGGTAAATTAACAAACTTTTGGTATTCTGTTTCAATTTGGACATGGACCGCCATTGAAAACCAAGAATTCTAATATATGTGTGTTGTATATTGCATTAGTCTATCAACAAATGCTCTCTTTGATTGCAAAACATAGAACTTTCAAGTGCTACTATTTATTTTTAATGGGTATGCACTTATATGGTTGGAGAACTATGCTTGTTTAAGAATCCTAATATTGAGCAGTTGAATATGAAAGAAGTTATTTGTTATGCACTCTGTTTAGAAATTTAGAGGATGGTTTCTCTGAAATAAATTATCCATTTCCGTTTGGCATTTTGAGCTATGCAAAGTTTATCACCTCAGTATTACAGGTTGATTCTTATTGGCTTGGTTCATGTGTCTAAATATTGATTTTATGTATAGGACCCTGGTAAATCTTGTCTTAAGAACTCCAACCAAGACTAGCAGTAAATTTTGTTGTGTCTAATTTATTGACTCCCAGTGCTGTTGAGGTCTTCAGTGAGGAACGCAGGGGTAGAACTCACCCTTGAAAAGGAGCTTGCAAGGGGAGGCTGCCCAAGAGCTTATATCCATGTGGTTCACTAGAATTTATGCCTAAGTGCTTATAAACACATTGTTAAGTTTATACTTAATCCATGTGGGACACTAGAATTATAACATAAATGTTACAAACTTAGCGGTAGATCTCACCTTTGAAAACGTGCTTGCAAGAGGAGAGTGTCTAAGAGTTTATAAACACATGGTTAAGATGTGGGATGCTAGGATCATAACATACCGTCCATGACGACTTACTCTAGCAACACTAACCCGATGGTAGCCCTTTCTCTTTTGATAAAAACACTCACCTATCAGTTATTTTAATCTAGCCTCTAGGTTGTCCTCTCCAGGATCTGACTACAAAGTCGCAACTCATTTAATCCAATACTCAATGAGCTACAAATGTTACAAACCTAGGGGTAGAATTCACCCTTGAAAACCAGCTTGCAAGGGGAGGGTGCCCAAGAGCTTATAAACACATAGTTAAGCTTATATTTAATCCATGTGGGACACTAAGATCATAACAAGAAAGATAGTTCATGACAGAAGGTTTTATGCATAACTCATATCTGTTCCAATTGATAATGTTATTTTCTTTTTTCTTTTTTGTGTATTTTCTGATTTTATTTAAGAATGGAATGATTTGAAACAAAATTATGATTTGCACACTATGTTGAGTTATATTTTTCTTGAAATTGGTAGGTGATAATCAACATATGGGAAATGGGGAATCAACATCTGATGATCCTCCCAATGCTTTTCAGCATTATCCACCTTCTTATGCAGGAAGTTCAATGGATGCACACCATCAACATCAGCCACACACTTCATATATAGCCGATAATTTCACCTCTTTGGATCAGGTTTTCACTGTTACTTAGACTTGCTGATTGGATTTGTGAAGCCATTAAATATTAAATATTGCTGGACGCCAGTTCATTATTAGCAAAATGTTTTTCATGTTTTATTCATCTATTTTCACTAGACATTTAAGGTGCCCCTTTAGTAATTGAACAGCATGGAGCATCAGGAAGTGAGACCATACAATTCAAATAAAATGGCGATGATCATCTTGGAAGTTAGCGGTCATCTAAATTATCGTCAATATTGACTTTCCATTTACATCTGAAAATCTTCTGAATTATGCATATAGGTTCTTCTTTTCTTGATTAATAAGGCAAAACCTATGAGAGTTTTCCATTGTATGTTTTTGTGCAGAATTTATCTTAAAAGAAGAAATTAATTTTGTAATTTGGATATAAAAACAACATGAGCATTACTCTTTTTAAATGACCCTACCCCACTTCTTGAATTTTCTCCAGTCTGTCCACATTTTCTTTGTCCTGTTCTCTCAACAAAATCTATAAGGCACATGTAGGTGTTTTCTAAGAGGCTACTGCCAAACTAAGCCAACAACCAACCAAGCGTTAGCTCAAAAGCATCAAATGAGTCCACCTTTGCATTCATTTTAATTGCTGTTGTAATTAACAGAATGCAACTTGTTTCAGGTTGTTAAACCATAAAACCAAAATCATTCCTTGTTTCTTGTGTGTTGTGAACCTGACCCTACTAAGCCTTAAACTGATTACTTCTACTAAACCTAGGCCTGAAGGTTTTTCTCCCTAGTCGAGGTTACCATATAGGGGAGATTGCTTTGAGTTTTACGAGAAATCAAACCTCGTCTGCCGGGATCTAGTCCATTTGTCTACACAACAAGCATTTAAAAAGCATTTAGTAATCATCATGCTATCACTATTCACCCCTAATTAATCTACTTTTAACCAATAACACTAGAGATTGATCAGTTAAGATTACTTCACTGAGGGGTGAGCAATTTTCAGTTCCATGCTTTCATCAATACAAGAAATCATTAATTTCTTGCAATATTCTCTTTCACTAATCGGGCTTCTGTTAGTCATCTTTCTTTTTAGAATATATGGTCTGAGCATTGGGTGGTAGGAAGTGATTCCATCTGGAGGAACATACTGTAATGTGATAGAGTTTTCAAAAGAAAGTATGCTCTCAGTAAGAGAGCGTATGAGTCTAACTAAGCTACAAATAATATTCTCTTTGCGAAGGACAATTAACTTCAATAAAGTCATGTATTTGAATATAATTGGGAACCTAAGATAACATCTATAAACTATACCTATGTTTTATCCAATATATATGCATGCTATTTATCATAATTATTTTTTTGTTTTAATGGAGCAAGCATAGTAACCAGGAGTGGCACCAAAATTTTCAGGTAATCTCTGCATTAAGAGAAGCTGGTCTTGAATCATCAAATTTGATACTTGGTATTGACTTCACAAAGAGCAATGAGTGGACAGGTGTTTCTTTTTCTCAAAAATATGAAAGTATCTGTTAATAATATGAATTTCCAAAGTGAATATTAAAGCCACATTCAATTATTGTAGGCAAGCATTCATTTGGCAGGAAAAGCCTTCACACAATTGGCAACGAACCTAATCCGTATGAGCAAGCAATTTCTATCATCGGTCGCACTTTGTCTCCTTTCGATGAAGATAATTTGATACCTTGTTTTGGATTTGGCGATTGTTAGTATCTATTTATGTCTCTGCTTTTTTTAGAAGATATTAAAAAATACATATATTCCATGGAAAAATTAACTAATTGTCTTCTTTTTTTTTTGTAGCAACAACGCATGATCAAAATGTATTCAGCTTTTATCCTAATCACCGATGTTGTAATGGTTTTGAGGAAGCTCTTGCACGTTATAGGGAGATTGTTCCACGCTTAAAGCTGTCAGGTTTTCACAAGTTTCCCTTCTTACTTTATATTCATGTTCTGCTTTTTCTTATCAGCTGCTGAATGTGGTTCATATAATGGTTCATATATTGTGTATGGTAAGATAGACAAACATTTTATAAAATTTATAAAAAAAACTATAGATATACATATATAAAATGTATATTTATTATAAATTTGGGAATGTTTATTATATATTTGGAAACATTCATCTAATGACTAATTCAATCATCACTCATGTAATAATTTTTGAAAGCTCAATAGTGCAAAACACTAAAGCTTGTTTAGACCCCCAATTTTAAACTTACGGCTAAATTGCTTTTAAACTATTTAATTTAGTGCAGAACAAGAGTAAATGAAATGCACTTAACCGAAACTACACTCTAGTGCATAGGCATACATAGTAAATAATAAATGTAAAGCACAAAGAGTAAGGGAAGAGAGATGCAAACACGAGATAACACCGAAACATATTATTGAAGAAGAAAACCGAAGTACCTAGTATAAAAACCTCTCCACGGCCCTCCAAGCCGAAATTATCTACTAGTGAATAAAGTTGAACTACAAGGATATTAAAAAGACCCTCCAAGCCTACCATCCATTGTACTTGAACCTTCCGAGTTCCAACTCCTAACGGACTTCACTGAGTCTTGTTTTCACTAGTTATTCGGATCCCACAATTCGCTCCAAATTGCATCCACCAAAGAATGGCTTCATCCAATGCTTCTCATAGGCATCAAAACAACTCACAACACTTAGATTGGGTGAGGTATGTGCTTAGGCTAAGAACCTCTTAAGAATATGTAATTGGAGAGGTAGGAGTAAAGGAAATATAAGAGAAATGTGTAGATGATTGTGGGTTTACAATCTCTAAATCTCAAGTGTATTTCTAGGGTTTTCTTTATGAGATTCTCCTTACAATTTTGTGGGTAATGTGGGCTTTTATAGTGTGGCTAAAGAAATAAGGAAAGTTCACTTAACAGGGCAGTGCATCTCGCGAGTCATCTCACGAGTTGGCCTAGTCGCGAGATGCCTCCCGACACTGGACTCTTCAACTTCTAATATGTGCTCCCCACATGACCTTTCGCGAGTTGTCCACTTGCGAGCCAGTCGCGAAATGCTTTGTTCTTCACAGTTGTTCACTAATCTCTCACACTAACCCTTATATTAAATCCCACAAATATACAGGGAAATGATTGACTAAATACAATCAAATTTAACATGAAATTAAAGCCAACAAAACATAATTGAAAATTACAACTTTACAATTTTAACAAAGCTAACCAAATAAATCAAACAAAAATATATTTATAGCATCCACAATGAAGTTGGTCCAATTTTGATATATATAAGTCAAAATAATAACTTCTCTCTCATCATATTTATCGTATTTCCTAATCAACTTCATCTCCATAGTCCAAGTCAATAGTATAAGGATTTTCATCATCTTGTAAAATTATTGATATCTTCTTCATCCTCTCCGACATGTACTATATCGTCTTGTTCTTCTAATTCAATAACCTTTTTTCTTTATAATTCTTTGTGGCACTTGTTTCTTAAACTTATAACAATGATAACAAAAATAAAAAATAATTATTTTTTCTTTAAAACATTGTTCCTCTTTTTTTTTTTTTTTTTCTTTTTTTTTTTTTTTTTCAGTCTAGTTTCTGGGGTAAATGCCTTTGGATTACACAACAACTAGTTCTAGTGAGTGGAGCTAGTTGCTTGTAGGTTTTATTGGCTAAAGACTAGTTCAAAAAGGCTCTTCTATAGAAAGATTTCCTACATTATTAAAAATGAAAAAAAAAAAAAAAAAAAAAAAAAAAAAAAAAAGCAAATGCGAAACTGAAGTGTCACATGTTTGATCCAAATTTTGAAGAGAGAGAGAGAGAGAGAGAGAGAGAATCTCAGGGACATGTTTTATTTGACTCAATCAAGTACCCAATAAATTTGTGTTAAAAACAAGTCTAATGATTTGTTAGACCCAAGTCAAAGGACATATTATAAACCCCCCATACTCACATACATACAATTCATACAATATGATATGCATCTATTTATTGTATAGTATGATGGTCAATACATATTTAAGATACAATACTTATTTCATTAGATACACTACGTATCATGTATACAACAATATTAACAACTATGATTGTTTGTACATGCATGCATGTGTGCGCTTGTGTGCATGTGTTGCTCTACTTCTACAAACAACTCAACTAAGCCTTATCCTCTATTAATAAGGGTTAGCTTCATTAATCGGAGTTAACAAAAATGTAACATTTTTGTCTTCTTTGTATCTTTATTTATCTTGTCCTCCATTGCTTTTGTCCATGTGATTATTTAGCAGTGTCATCATTCTTCAACCCAGTGTTCATGATAAGCTTGTCATGAAAATTTGTACTCTTATGCATTGCTATATATATGTGAAAATTTTGATATGATCTTTATGATGGCTGCTAGTCAAATATGCTCCCTTTTTTGCTCCCTTTTTTGTGATGGTGGGGGAGGGGGGATGAATAAATTAGAGATTGATAATTTTTCCTAACCTTATTTGTAGGTCCAACCTCATTTGCCCCGATAATTGATGCTGCAATTGACATTGTGGAGAAAAACAATGGGCAATATCATGTTCTTGTCATTATTGCAGATGGACAGGTTCATGGAACATGTTTTACCCCATGCTTTATTTTATTCTCATCCAGGGTTCACTTCTTCTAAGTTTCTCCTTATGTTCTGGGATTTTACATAGCTTCCCTCGAGTTCTGATAAAGCACCTGGAAGGCTCAGTCCACAAGAACAAGCAACTGTAAACTCCTTAGTTACTGCTAGGTAATGAAATTCCATTCATATTCCTGATTTGTTACATTGTGTTAATGCTTTGTTCACATTGGCATTTTAATAAATAGCCAATATCCTCTCTCAATAATTTTGGTTGGAGTGGGAGATGGACCATGGGATGCAATGCAGCAATTTGATGATAACATCCCCCAGCGCTTATTTGACAATTTCCAGGTATGTAGTAAATGTTTGATTACAAATTTATTTCTACCTTTCTTTTCCATTTGAACTTCATCAGAGTCTAGATAAAGTCACATAATTTTTTCTTTTAATAAGTAAATACTTCTATTAAAAAAGTGATAGATAGGGTTCCAACCTTAATAAATGGGAAGTACACAAAGGAAGAGCGGAACAAAAGGGTAAATTACACTGACAGCCCCGAAGTTTGATGAAACTAGACTTGTTATACCCGATTCTCCATGAATGAAATTTTCCTCCAAATTCCAAAAATAATTCACATTCTTCCCCGTAATCCCCCCCCCCCCCCCCCCCCCCCAAACACCCAAGGTTGAAGGTTGTTGAAACTTGACGTGGAATATTTCCTTTCTAAAGAATATCCCTAATAAAACAAGCCAAGTATCCCAAACACCATCTTTAATGTAACCAAACACACCACTTTTTTTTTTTTTTTTTAATTACAACCTTGAAAATCAAATAAAAAGGTCAAAATTGATTGGAATTGGACTTTTTCTTGAACATCTTCCATAGGATTGGGAAAATTAATGTCGCCGAATGGTCAGTCAGCAACAAAATCGCCACTCTAGTATGTGATGAACTAGTTGATGATGATCACAAAGAAAAGCAGCCATTGCAATCTAGATCTCTCACCATGACAGGACTAGAATCTCTAGCAATGTTCAATCATCATCACAAAAGTTTTTTTTTTTTAAAACATTATTATAAAACTCAAATTAGAGAAAATTATTCTCAGAAAAGCAAAAGCCAGTACAGAATATGTCCTAGATTTGTGGAAACAAAGATCAAGAATTATTAGAGAATTTTCTAAAATGATGCACAAAACCCAACTGGTCATGAATCAAATATTCCTATAACCACTCCCAATTGCATTACCAAGCACCTCTAAAACTCTCAAATCAACCACAATCCACTGCCAGTGGCAAGCAAGCCAAATCCCCGTCTGCTTGTGGTCAAACCTCTTCATGTAGCTGCCAATCAAAATGCAGCCATCACCACCACCATGAACCCCAACCCAACCCAAAATTGCCGCCCCAAGCCGTCTTTAACCCCGTTCCTACCATCGTTGGCTGTCTTGGATGTCTATCATTTCTCTTACACATTTTGCTCCTGTTTTTTTCTACTTGTTGGTTGCTGAGAAAAGGAAAGTAGCATTAGTCTTTCTTCAGATTTTAAAATTTTGAACTCTAGTCTTCCAAATAAAGAGAGGTTATAGAGGCAGACAAATATCATTAAACTTTAGGTTTGGGATTTTCAGAAAGCAGTGAAAATATGTGAGGTTCAAGCTGAAGAAATTTGGTGTCATCCATGGGAATTAAATATTCAACCAGAGATGTTCTTGGATAAGAAGTGAGATATTGTAATGTAGCCAAAGAAGTGTCAGCTACCTTGGGAGTGTCCTTCCTGTAGGGTAGTTACTACATAGAGGCATAGAATGCTTTCTAAACAAGTTTTTTGTATTTTTGCTATGAGATAGATTGACATTATCTATTATTTTATCAATCAAATCAAAAAAAAAAAAAAAAAAAAATTATCTATTATTTTTTTCTTCACGTCTTCTCTATTTTCTTCCTATCCTTGTTAAATTATAAATATATCTTTTAAAAAAAGAACAGAATCTTTTTCTTTTTCTTTTTTTGAGAAGAAATGAGTTATTTTATTGCTGCGAAAACTAAGAGATTACATCAATATGAACTAAATAAGCTATGTCTGGTGGCACCGACTCCATCCAAACTAAGAGGGGGAAAGACTTCCTTGCTCTTTTGGCTAAGGCATGGGCTACTGCGTTGCCCTGCCGCCTAGTATGAGAGAAGGAATGAGTTTGAAACAAACCTGAAATAGATTTGCAGTCTTTGATGATGTGCCCAATACAAGAGCAATCTGAACAGACTTCGGATACTGCCTTAAATACAATTTCAGAATCTCCCTCAATGATGACCCGTTGTAGCCCCAATTCTGTTGCAAAGAGTATTGCTCTCCTAGCTGCCAAGGCCTCCAGAACTTCAGCACTATCTGGTTTTTTAATTTTTTCTGCTAGAGATCCCATGACTTCCCCTTTCTCATTTCTAATCACCACGCCGATTCCTGCTTCACCCGAATCCTTCAACACAGCCCCATCATAATTTACTTTGTAAAAGTCTGACCTTGGTGGTTTCCACTTCACAGTAACAGAGGGAGCCACGGGTTGCCTTGGTGTTGTCTTGGTCTGATACTCAGAGAGAGTTAAATGAGCTGCTTCGAAAATCTTGTCTAAAGGTGTGCATGGTTCATTAACTCTGCTTTTGTTTCTTATAAGCCAAATGGACCATGCCACCACCACGAAGAGCTCCAAATTCTCCTGGTGCAGTTCAACCAAGCCTACCAGATCCGAGAAAGATGAAATACCATGAGAATCATTTTGAATGGCCTTAAAATTAAGGCCCCAAACTGACTAGATGGCAGTGCAGTCCCATAGGGCGTGAAGAGTAGTTTCTTCATGCTGTCCACACGTACTACATACTGGTGAACCAATCACTTTGCGTCGGTATAGATTCTGCAAGGTAGGTAAGGCTTCAGAGCAGGCCCTCCAACAGAAAAATCTCATTTTGTTTGGAATATTTAACTTCCAAATATGGTTCCAAGAGGCCTTCTTACTTGCTGTGTTGGAGCTCGACGCATCTTCAGCTTTTTCTAACTCACATAGGAATTGATAGCCTGTTCTGACCGTGTAGGATCCATCCTTGCTGTGTGGCCAGAATAGTATGTCGTCTTGGTTTGTTCTGCAGATCGGAATGGCCAGGTTTTTTTGTATCAAAAATGGGGCAACACAATTTTCCAGCGACTCCACATTCCATTCTCTTGAGTCCGGATCAATCATGGAGGAGACTTTGGCTTCACTGATGGCTTCTAATCTGTTAGGGACTGCTTTTGTTGGAAACTGTCCAGGGATCCAGTTATCATGAAACAACCGAACGTGATTCCCATCCCCAATTCTCCATTGCATACCTTTCTCTATAACATTCCTTGCCTTCCATATACTCTGCCATGCATAAGATCCTTGTGATTTTTTTGCATTGAACACCGAACCAGATGGAAAGTATTTGGTGCTGAACACTTTAAAAAATAATGAGGATCTGTCAGTATGTAGCCTCCACACTTGTTTGGCCAACATCATCTCATTGAACTTGACCAATTCTTTGAAACCCAATCCTCCCTCAAATTTGTGTTTGCATAATGTCTCCCAATTTTTCCAATGTATTTTTCTGCGATCACCACACTCCCCCCACCAGAATTTCTAGATAAGCTTTTCAATATCCTCACATAATCCCATCGGCAACTTGAAGCAACTCATTTCATAAGTGGGTGGGTATGGCCTGCACTACTGCTTTTAAAAGGACTTCTCTCCCGGCTTGGGAAAGTAATCTCTCTTTCCATCCTGGAAGCTTGTTCCACACCCTTTCTTTTATGTAATTAAGGCTAGCTTTCTTCTTTCTTCCCACAACTGCAGGAAGTCCAAGATATTTTTCATACTCCTTTACCTCCAGCACACCTAGAAGATTAATGATCTCCTCCTTTGTCTCTTCGGCAACAGCCTTGCTAAAAAAGAGAGTGGTTTTTCCTCGGTTGATTTGCTGCCCCGAGGCTTGTTCATACACCGCCAAGATGTCTTGAACTACTTCCAACTCCGTCAATCTTGCCTGGCAAAATAACAAGCTGTCGTCTGCAAAAAAGAGGTGAGTAACCTTGGGACCATTTTTGCACAAGGAATATCCTCGAATCTGGTTGCCTTAGGCTGCCCTTTGCAACAATCTATTCAGCCCTTCAAAACACAATAAGAATAAGTATGGAGAAAGACGGTCTCCCTGTCTGATTCCGCGTGATGGAACTATGTTGCCTCTCGGTTCACTATTCATCAAGATTGAATAGGAGGCTGAACTGATGCAATTAAAGATGAGTTTTATCCATGTCTCACAAAATCCCATCTTGTTCATGATTTCCGTCAAGAAACGCCACTCCACTCTGTCATATGCTTTGCTCATGTCCAATTTTAGTGTCATGAAGTTTGCTTTCTTTGACTTTTGATTCTTCATGTGGTGAAGCATCTCAAATGCTATCAAAATATTATCTATGATAGCCTTGTTAGTTTGAAACGTGCTTTGAGATTCGGAGATGATATGGGGAAGAACTTTTTTGAACCTGTTTGCAATGACTTTTGACACAAGCTTATAAATAGTATTGCATAAAGCAATGGGTCTAAATTCAGAGACTTTAGATGGACTTTTAACTTTAGGAATCAATGTGATAAAAGTGTGATTTATTAAGGGTGGGATAGAACCTGTATTCAAGCAGGTCAGCATTGCTTGAGAAATTTCCTCCCCTATATTCGGCCAGAATTTTTAAAAGAACAATGGAGGTAAACCGTCAGGCCCAAGTGATTTAAGAGACTCCATATGCTTTAGTGCTTCATCAACTTCGTCTCGCACATATTCTGCCATGAGCATGGAGTTCATCTCATCCGTGATTACCTTCGGTATAGTTGCTAAGACTTCCTCCAAGTGTTGAGGTGTGACCGAAGTGAACAATGTCTGGTAGTACTGAATCAGTATATTGGTGATTTCTTCCTCACCCGTGCAAACCACTCCCTCAAAATTTTCCAACTCTACAATCCGATTTCGTCTAAATCTTTGAGAAGCACGGCTATGGAAGAATCTAGTGTTTTGGTCACCCTCATGCAACCATAGGGTCCTAGATCTTTGTTTCCACATCTTCTCTTCCTTGATCAGCAGCCCCTTTATTTCCCATTTCAAATTTCACACTCTACCCATTGGACCTCCCTGCATTGCCCTTTCCTCCGCCAACTTTAATTGGTTTTTTTTCTCTGTCAAAGCCCTTGTAATATTACCAAAGGCAAGCCGGCTCCACCTACTCAATCTTGCTTGGCAAATTTTGATTTTTTCTTCCACTTGATCCATCGGTCTGCCACTTGCTGCCTCCAAACCGAGTCTACAATGTCTTTACACCCATCATCGTCTAACCACATTTGTTCGTATCTCCATGGCTTTCTTCTTTTCTTAGGCACCCCCATAGGTAGGATGACCAAAGGTTTGTGATCGGACAACCTGCATTCTAAGTGAAGGACTTTTGTTGCTGGAAACCTTGCCACCCAATTTGTAGTTGCAACAACTCTGTCCAACCTTTCCCATATCGTGTACCCCTCCTCGTGACCATTGCACCATGTAAATTTATTCCCTATAAGCCCTAGATCTTGGAACCCACATTCATCCAACACTTCTTTGAAATCCTCAATTTGTTTGAGTGGCCTTAACCTGCCTCCCAATTTTTCATGAGCTCTACAAATCTCGTTGAAATCTCCTGCGCATAGCCATGGCATCGAATATTTATTTTTCAAACATCGCAGCTTCGCCCATGATTCATGACACTTA
The DNA here is from genome assembly GCA_028535165.1 of Quercus tomentella. Lineage (NCBI taxonomy): Eukaryota > Viridiplantae > Streptophyta > Magnoliopsida > Fagales > Fagaceae > Quercus > Quercus tomentella. The sequence continues at coordinate 18,352,884 of JAPQVY010000122.1, forward strand.
GCTATGTCCGATTCTCCATAAGAACTTGTAAACCTCCATTCGCCTTCCTTACCTTTGTTAACTATTGCATCAATATGGTTTACTGAGTACGTGTCCACGAAAAGATCATAGTCTGCTTTCCAAAAAATTGCTACACCACCACCTCAGCTCTCCTTTGAGACTTCAATCAAACCGCCAAATTTGTATCGAACCGTAATTTCTTCTAACCTCGCTTTATCAAGCCATGTTTCAGTCAAGAAAACGACTGAGGGATCTTGTGCATGGATCAAATCTCCAAGCTCCTGATCTGTCTGTGGGTTTCCAAGCCCACGACAGTTCCAGCACAGGAGACTCATTATTCCTGGCTGGGCTGGGATGCAGCCTCCGCCAATACATAAATTTTTTCTTGATCATCATGGTACACCTGCCTCCATTTATAATATTTTCCTTCTCCTTCAGTTTCAGGGCCTGATCGTTTTAGTGAAGTAGAATGCAATACCTCCTGGTCTTTGTGATTTTGTTTTCTCTCCAATCTCTTCCACTTTGGTGCCGTGTAACTTTCAATCTCACTGGATACCTGTTTTTGATTTTTTCCTTTGCCCATGTGACTGGCATGCTCCTTGTCCTTTCCTTGTGGAGTTAATAGGTTGGGTGGACTTTGGCTGACCACTTCAATTGTTTCCGTTATTGGATTGGATGCGTTTTCCTTATCTGTTTCTACCCCTTGATTTCCTCCCTCGCCTGTTTCATACCGCAATAACTCCTAATCAATCTCCATGATTTTCGCATTAAAATACTCTTCCTGAAATATCGTGTCCTTCCTTATTGGGGTTGCATTATCATTATCACCAATAATATGCGTATCCGTTACCCCATTTGTAATGCTTCCCACTGGCTGCATTGCATTCAATTTTTGTGGCTGCGTTTCAGAGGTGCTTGCACCGTGAGCTCCACCCTATTTCGGCGGTGTTGATTTCCCCCAATGCATGTTCCCAGCAGCTCACTCCTTTCTTTTGGATTCATAATATCCAGGAACCACCATAACCAAATCATTCTTGCTAAGCAATGGGGCTGCCCGAATCTAGGGGCCATACTGTTGATCCGCTTGAGTCAATGAAGCATTACTTTCTATCCATAGATTGCAATCCTTATCGAAGTGATTCAGGCATCCACACCAGTAGCAAATATTGGGGAGGTGTTCATACCTGAAGGAAACCCACCCCTTGGAACCATTCTCTAATGAAATAACTCCGCCTCTACATAAGGGGAGAGATACGTCCACCTTGACTCGGACTCTCATGACACATCCCTTGTCAACCTCTACATCACTCGAATTTTTGTTCACTGTCCCCACGGCTGCACACAGATCTTCAGCCACCCTACGACTAAGGTAGCAAAAGGGAATGTCATGCACTTGCACCCACAGGGATACTTGATCAAAAACTAACTCACATGCCGGGATGCTATAATTATATCTTTGGATCAACACCAAATGTTTGTCGAAACTCCATGGTTCGCCTTCAAAGATTTTTTCCACTTCCTCCTTGTTGTCAAAAGTAAACAGTATGATGTGATTCCAGCATTATGTACCTTAAAGCCATTGACTGATCTCCAAATGGCATTGAAAGTTCTGACAACAGACTCACTGTTTAGTGCCCTTTTTGTAAGAAATTTTGCTGCAATGGTATACTCCGTTACACTTTTGTCTTCACTAGTTGAAAGTCTACACCTTCCCTATCATTCAGTGATAATTTGCCCCAATGTTTCACTAGGTTCTCCATGGTGAAGGAATGAAAATCTAAAATAAACTATAAGTATTTCCCAGACCCCACGAAATAATCCCCACTAGCCTCCAAGTAACACTGTTACTTGAGGAATGACAACGCCTTACTGGAAGGAACAGAATCTAAATGACCTGAATGACTCTGTTCTCTTTTTTCTTTATCTCATGGTTTACAATATATGGTGGTACATATCTAGATATACATAGAAGTACTATATACCTGAAGTTCTCAAAACATGTTAGCTGCATCCTTCAGGAAATTATTTTTCCACCTTGCTTTTAATATACTCAATTTTTTTCTAAGCATCTGATCATGGTATGTTTGTACCTTGCATATATGTTACTGTAAAAGCTTGATTGTTATGGATAATCGTATAAACAGTGACAAGATTGGCCTAGGAAATTCGACTAGCAAATAGTCTTTCTCAATGAAGAATTTGTTTTGGGATAATCTCTTTAAGGGTTGAGAGGATGACTGACTTTCATTTTCATGTCAGCTTGTTCTTACTTCTTACTAGTTCAATCCTAACTAGTATGAAACCAACACCTTGAAAGATTTTCCTATGCAGAGTACTAATGCAGGCAACCAGAACGATTCAAGGATAAAATTGAAAGACAGGAAAATAAAAGGATAGGAACCTAGAAGTCAGCACTTAGGCTTGCTTGGAGTAAACACCAAATGTGAAAACCATTGGGAATCAACACCTAGGGTTGGCTGCAGTCAGCACCAGGCCAAAGAAACTGAGAGAAACTTTTCAATTTTCATTTATCAAAATCATCTCCAAAAGTAGTACAATTTTTTGCTTATATAGGAACTAAACCCTAATTCTAATTGGTGTAAGAAACCCTACTTATTGAATGACAGAAATACCCTAGTCTTTAAATAAAAATTCTAATTAACCTAATTAAATGCTAGGGCCTAAAATAAAAATACAATCGATGTCCAAAAATAAATAAAACTAAATTATAAACAAATACTCCTTGTGCATCCCATATCAAGTACTCTCTTTGGATAATGGATATCACTGTCCATTTTAGATAATCCCTGTCAATTAATGGACAACAATATGATACCATTTTTCCCCCTTTTTTACTCCCTCCTGCAGTTTGTCAACTTTACAAAAATCATGTCTGATAACATAGAGGCATCAAAGAAGGAAACAGCCTTTGCACTTGCTGCCCTCATGGAAATCCCATTTCAGTACAGGGCTACCCAAACTCTTGTCAAGTAAGGCCAGCAGTTGCAGTTCTCAGTAAATATTTGATTTCAGTTTAAAGTTTTCTGAACATGAAACACTTCCACCTTGCAGTAGAGAAATAGTAGGTGGTCCACGTACAAGACCTCTTCCGCCACCACGGGAAGTGATTGATCATGATAATGCACTCAGATCAATCCCACTTGTGACAAACATCAAAACAGTTGAGCCAACAGCTGCAGTGGAACCAGTAATTACCTTTTCCCTTAATACTTCATCTTTACATTTATGTTGAAATCAGAATGGTTTTGAGATATGTCTTTTCTTTTTCAAGGTCTGCCCCATTTGCCTGACAAATCCTAAGGACATGGCTTTTGGATGCGGTCATACGGTAAGTTCAAGCAAATTGAGTTTTCATGTAGATTAATATCCTAATATGGTCTAGTGGATGGATATGCTGTTGTACCCAAAATTAAAAATCCAAACAAAACCTTTCAAAAGAAAGAAGTTATATTCACTGTCACCCTACTGGCTTATCCTATTTTAGAACAATAACTTAAAGCGGGTACTACCTAATCTTGATCAGTGAAAAAGGAATCATTAAGATGGTTCATCAATATATTGTTAGGTATTGCTGCGATTTATTTTTGTCTTCACTAAAGCCTCCCTTATTCTCCAGGTTTTTATGTTTTAGATAAAAAAAAAATTTCAAAGATGGGTACTTTTTGGACCATTTCAATGCATTTTTTTTCCCCCAAGAGATTGCTTTCTAAAGCAACTCAAAGTACACAAACAAACTGCAGATATGCCACATATATTTGTTGCTTGGACTGCTCAGCTTCACACTGATGTTATGCTTGCTTCCTTAATTAGTAAATTGATGGATGGCTTATGAGCGTTGGATAAGTAATTGATAGGCAGTTAATCCGCTACATGTTTAATGTATATTGAAAATGCCAATTCATGTAATGGTTTCAATGTCCCATCATTATTTGTTCATGGTAAAACCTAGAGTGCCTCTCTCGGAAGACCACTCAAATTCCATTGTTGAGGATTAAAACATTTCTGATTACCCTGTTGTAACTTTTTGAAGCTTATATGGGCACCACATTTGGTTTCTTAGCATTTGGACGTCACATAAAGTTTCTTCCATGCTATTTCCTTAACTTAACTGGAAAAGAAAGTTCAAAGAAGGGAAAATGAATAAGGTAATCAACCCCCGTTTTCACCGAAACACAGATAAATAAATAAATAAAATGGAGAAGAGATGTCATACATTATCTTTGCATATTGCAAATAATTTTATGCATGCAAAATCCTTTGTAAATCAAACTCTAGCATGTTTAGTTCTACAATCAACAAAATAGAATGATCCTCAATGGTGTTTTCTCATTTCTTTCACTTAGTCTGACTTGCCTTCCTATATGTGCCTCTCATACTTTATCATTTTGTTTTCTTGTTCAAGACTTGCAAGAATTGTGGTGAGAACATTTCGACATGCCCTATGTGCCGGGAGCCCATAACAGTACGCCTAAAACTCTATACTTGATTGCTTCCCCAATGCCAAATGCTTGAAAGTTTATGAGGACATCATGAGGCTATGGCATGTTAAGATATATAGAAGAGGTTGGGCACGTTTTGTCACAAAATCATGTATTTATCCTCATCATAACACACACACACACTGAAAATTATTGTCCTCATAATTTATGTCCACACGTTCACTTTGCATGTTAAGTTCTTGGTTGGTAATGTTACATTGAAAGCTTGGCTTAATTTTTTGAGAGAGTTTCAATTTATGGTGGAAGCTTGAATTAATTTGAGTGTAATGTTACATACACAACTCTTTTTGCAGAATAAGAGATGGCAAGTTATTATTGATTTTCACGTTCACCCACAATTGAAATCATTTTATTGTCTATCATTCACAACATTTATGAAATATCCGTGTATGTAGCAGACTTATTGTTAATTCATAGGGTAATTATTGAGTACTCCCGGAGTACCATAAATGCGTGTTTCTCCTTCTCATATAATTGTGGGTCCCACTAATTAAATTTATGGTGGGACTCACAATTATGTGAGAGAAGGGAGTCCATAAATGCATGCTTCTCCTTCTCACATAATTGTGGGTTCCACTAATTAAATTTATGGTGGACCCACAATTCATATGAGAGAGAGTACACATTTATAGTACTCCCGGAGTATTCAATAATTTTCCTTTAAAGGGGAAAAATGAAAAGATTCTCTTTTGTATTGAAGTGTTACGTTGTGTTGAACTTGTACATGGTGCGTTGCAATCATTGTAATGGCCTTTTCAGCACTGCACTGCATAAGGTTGGTTTGCCCAAATTCCAGAAAGGGTATCTTGACCAATTGTTGTCGATCAAGTTTTGTGGTGTTAGTGGGTCGGTTCAAGTGATTTTAGCATCATCATCAAGAAAACATAGTAATTTTCAAGTTCCACATCATAATCAACATGGCATCATTTTGAGCAAACCGATCAATACAATCAATCAAACCCATCCTAATCTGCCAAAACTCTAGAATTCAAAAACAATGGATTTGTCCAATGTGAACAATGACTATGCTTGATCACGGCAAAGAGAATGGCGAGTGGTAACTGGTAAGTGGCTAAGCTGAATGTCCACATCAAAACTAAGCTTTGTTCAAATGTCCCTTAAATTTCAAAATTGAGGAATATTCCCCTTTAACCTCGTAATGAGCACTTTTTTTTTTTAATGGGAAGATTAAACTTTCATTAAATTAATGGAGAGAAGTTACACCATGAATAAGAGCTTGTTATAGAAAACAAGGATTCTCTTCAATTCACGTACAATAATCATCAATGCCCTTGGCATATTTTGCTAACAAATGGGTTGGTCTACTTTCTTGGCGACGAACATGAGAAAACCCAATTTGTCGATACTCCGCAATTGAATCTTGCATGCCCATAATCACAATGTCCATTGATGGTGGGGGGGATGCCAATTCAAGTAAAGCTCGTTGTACTGTGAGGGAGTCCCCTTCCATAATGAGGTCTCGTATACCCACATCCTTCGCGAACTGCAACCCCACCTTGATAGCCTTGGCTTCTACTTCAACTGCACCTAAAGGTGCCTGGATTTTCTTGCTCAAAGCCGCTATGACACTCCCTCTGTTATCCTTGATGACCACACCCATGCCCACTGCTTTCAGGTTAGAAAATACCGCTCCATCTACGTTAGCCTTGTACATGGGATATTGAGGAAGGACTCATGCGACTTCTTGTGTGCCCGAAGGTGTAGTGTCTAGTCTGGAGTTCATCGCTGCATAATACTCCTCCAAATATTGTGCTACCCATTGAACCAATGCCTGCCCCGATTTTCGTTGTCCACCCACCCGAATCTCATTCCTATTGCCCTATAATGCCCACGCGCAAGTTACCACCATCACAATCTTCTCGGGGGGACTCTCCACTTCCATAAGTAAGCACCATAGTAAATCCTTAAAGGTACATTCCTGATCTAGTTTCAGGGACAACACCACCTTCGAACATTCCCACATCTCTCAAGCATGCTTGCATGTCTAGAACATGTGGCTCGAATTTTCCGCAGCTACGTTGCACACTTCACACTTATCATCTTGCACCACCTGTCGTCCCCTCAAGTTGGTCTTTGATGGGAGAATATCATGACATGCCCACCAAGTGAAATGCTTGATTTTATGTGGGAATAAAATCTTCCATATCTTCGTTCAAAATCTCCTATTGCTAACTCTCATCTGAACAAGACCCGGTTTCCTTCACCCTCACCAATTCCTTCGTAACCCCGTATGCACTATGCACCGTAAATAGACCATTTAGACTGCATGCCCAAACTTGCTTGTCGGCGGGAAGATGAGCACTTAGTAGGATGCGTGTTATCTCCTTTAGTTCATGTGGTAAAAACAAAGCCTCAACTGCCTCCTTGTTCCAGCTAGCATTTTCTTTGTCGATCAATTTGCTCACCATTGTCTCAATGTGCATGAACAACCTTAGAGACTTAACTTTATAATTAGAGGGAGTAGGCAACCATTTGTTACCCCAGACCCGCACCTTCTCACCATTGCCAATCCTCCAACGTAACCCATGGTTCACTACTACCTGAGCCGACATTATACTTCTCCATGTGAATGATGAGTTACTACCCAGTGTGGCTTGAGAAAACTTGCAAGTAGGAAAATATTTAGCCTTTAGCACACGGTAAGCCAGTGAATTTTGCTTTTGTTGCAACCTCCATCTCTGCTTTGCTAATAGGGTCATATTAAACTCTTTTAAACTCTTAAAACCCATACCTCTGCAAGCTTTGGAGAACACAATTTCTCCTAACTCAACCACACCACCTTCTTTTCTTCCTGCTTTTAACCCCACCAAAAATTCTTGATCATACTTGTTAATTCCTCACAAAGAGTATCAGGCAGTTTGAAGCAACTCATAGTGTAAGTTAGGATTGCTTGGGCCATTGCTTTGATGAGAATCTCTTTACTTGCTTTGGACAGCAACTTCTCTTTTCAACCAACTAACTTCTTCCTCAATTTATCATTGATGTCATTAAATGTATTACGTTTGTTCTTACCTACCAGAGAAGGCAGGCCTAGGTACTTCTCATGCTGCTTAATTACTTGAGCCCCAAACCTGTTCTTTATCTCCTCCTAGATCACCCTAGAAGTATTACTACTAAAAAGTAGCGAAGTCTTGGCTCAGTTCAATTGTTGACCCGATGCATCCTCATAGACTTGTAAAATGTTTCGGAGCTCACTGCATTCTTTGGTGGAAGCTTTACAAAAGATCAAACTATCATTAGCAAAGAACAGATGAGATAGCTTGGGGTCTCCCCAACTGACTGCAATACCATCCATCTTTCCATCCTCCACTGCCTTCTTTATAAAAGCTAAAAGGCCTTCAGCATACAACAAAAAAAGATATGGAGACAATGGTCCCCTTGTCGGATTCCCCTACTAGGGATAATACGACCCCATGGCTTACCATTAACTTTTATGGAATAGGAGACAGTGGTGATACACCTCATTATCAGAGCCCTCCATTTGTTGTTAAAACCCAATTTCTGCATTATTTTTTCCAAACATATCCACTTCACCCTGTCATAAGCCTTACTCATATCCAATTTTAAAGTCATCTCCCTAACTTTGCCCTGCTTCTTCTTACTGATGTGGTGCATCGTCTCAAAAGCTACGAGTACATTATCAGTGATCAACTTTCCGTGCACAAATGCACTTTGGGTATCACTAATAATAGAGGGAAGAATCTTTTTTAACCTATTAGCAATGACTTTAGAAGCAATCTTTTATACCACATTACATAGACTAATTGGTCTATATTCAGTTATCTTCTTTGGCTCTTTACATTTTGGAATAAGCACAATATGGGTTTCATTAAAATTTGGAGGACAGATACCTGAGTTTAGGAAATCAAGGACGGTCTTCATGACCACATCACCTATCTTTGGCCAAAAGTGCTGGAAGAACAAGGGAGGCCTACCATCTGGACCTAGAGCTTTCAATAGGTACATCTGCTTAAACGCCACCTTAACTTCTGTGGGAGTAAAATCCTTTATAAGATTTTGATTCATTGCCAGGCTTACTTTATGCTGGATGGCATCCAATAACTCTGTGAAAGTCGTGGGATTGCTGGACTTAAAGAGGATGCTATAGTAATTAACTGCAATATCTTCAATTCTGTCGTCCTCCTCTTGCCATTTCCCGTCAACATCCAACAGACCGTCAATGTAATTCTTTTTGAAACAGGCCAAAAGCTTTCTCATGAAAAAAACCTCGTGTTCCTATCCCCAGATTGCAACCAATTAATGCGAAATCTCTGCCGCCACATCTCATCCTCCTTCTCAAGCCAACAATTCAAATCAATCTAAGTAGTCTTTATAGCCTGGCTTTGTTCTGTTGAGAAAGGTTGTCCCTCCAGCCATTCTAATCATTTTTGTAAATTAGCAATGGTATGACTCACATGACCAAACTCCATTTTATTCCACGCATCGGGCTTAACCCTGTAACGCTCCAAGCAGCTAGTAAGCGTGGAATTCGAACCCATAAACAAACATTCATCCCAAGCTTCATTAACTACCTCCTCACATTTGGGATCTTTTAACCACGTTGACTCAAATCTAAAAACTTTTCCCAACTTTCTCTTTCTAGGCCTTCTTTCAAAGTGCAGTGATAATAGGGAGTGATCCGATGCTGATGAAGTGAGGTGGAACAGTTTGGCTAATGGGAGTAAATTCAACCAATTCGTCATTGCTAGGGCTCTATCCAGTCTCTCCTAAATCTGTACTCCATCTTCTTTTTGGTACAACCACGTGAACTTTGGTCCAACAAACCCCACATCCCGAAGCCCACACCCATTGATAGTGTCCACAAAATTCCCCATCTGTTGTCGTGGCCTACTACTTCCTCCCTCTTTCTCGTGTGATCCTTTTATCTCATTAAAATCTCTAATGGCAATCCAAGGTAGATCAAAAGTATCGCTCAAATACTTGAGGTTTTGCCACAATTCAGGTCTTTTAGATGTTTCTAGTTCCCCATAAAATCCGGTCAGATGCCACCATCCCACAATGGCTCCTCCATCTACCAGAGCATCTATATGTGACTGAGAGTAGGATCGGATATCTAGTTTCACCTCTTCTTTCCAAAACATAACTAAACCACCACTTTTCCCCTACTAGGAACAATTAGACCATTTTTAAATTTACACTAGTCCTTCACCTTAACCATCCAGTCCAAATTTGATTGTCTCCATGAGAAATACGATTGCGAGATCTTTTTTATTAACGACCATTTGTAAGGCCTTAACTATCCTTTGTAAGGCCTTAACTATCCGAAGGTTCCCAAGCTCTCGGTAGTTCCAACTTAATAGACCCATTGTTCCCAGTGGGGTTGCTTTGCAACCTCCGCTGATATAACATGAGAACACATACTGACTCGACTCATCATTCACTTTAATTTTCTTGCCATGCACCAAACTATCCTTTGCATTCCGTGGTTAAGAGCTATTCTTCATTTTCGAACCCACCACATCAAGCACGTGACTTTTAGGCTGGTTGGGCCTCTGTGCTATTCTGGTCCACGTACCTTTATTCGGCCCATTCCGCTTTATTATAGAGTCCTAGACAGGTACAACTTCAGCATGAACCTGCTTGTTTTTACCACGACCTCTTTCCCTTTTCTTATTGCTTCCACCTTTCCCTCCTTTCTTATCTCTATCACCATCTATCCATCCCATTTGAAATCCACAATCCGTGATACTTTCACTATGAATAACCGATTTCAGCTTATCCTTAACCAAGTCACTCTTATCTGGCGTAACATCAGCTATTGATACCAAAACATCCAAAAGCATCGTCATTTCCCCATTAAACTCATTGAGATTATCTGAGATCAAACATGAGTTTGAATCCCTTTAAAACCCTTGATGGGCTCATCGGTATCTCGAATTATCTCCTTAAAATCTAGGGTAGCTTGTTCAGTGGCCAAAATTCCAATAATCAGCGTCTTCGTACTTCCATCATGCACCTTCCGAAACCAACTAATTTAGGAGACTACTACTCTCTATCGTTGCCTTCCCTACCACTGTTCCCGATGTCGACGTGACCACATCTGTGGAGGCCTGAGTTTTATACCTCGATCCCTCGTACCCCTGCACTTCCTCCACTATTTTCCTCGACTGAATTTACTGCGTTGTTCTTATCCACGGCCTAAACTAGCGTTCCTCCTCTACCAATGTACCATTGCTTTGTAACCACAGTACACAGTACTTATCATCGTGACAAAGCTGGCCGCACCAATAACATATGTTGGGTAGGCGCTCGTACTTAAAAGATACCCACCCCTCCAAGTCCTAGTCCCATGTGACGCATCTCCCCCTACACAATGGTTTGGTGATGTCAATAGCCACACGAATACGCATGAAGTTACCCCTTCTCAATTCCGAGGTTTCCTTTGGGATCGTCATAGCCCCTAGCGTCTCACTAATGCTGAGGGCAACCTCATTCGTCATGAAAGAGAAGGGGAGATCATGTATTTGAACCCAAAAAGATGTTGTATTGAACTGCAAGTTCTAGACTGGAATGGATCTGTCATATCGCTCCATGACAACCAAATGTCTGTCAAAAGTCCATGGTTCCCCCATAAAGACTTTTTCTATATCGACATTAAGCTCAAAATCAAATAACACCGTGTTATTTCCGACATCATTAACCTCAAAGTTGCCTCATGTCCTCCAAAGTGGCCTGAACGTATACGCCATTGCTTCAACATCGATGTTCCTACGAGTAAGGAACTTCGCAGCCACAACATGTTCCCCACTTTTCTTTTTCTTCGAAAGATCCTCCTTATTTCCCTCCACTTCAGACAGTGAAAGCTTTTTCCACCTCTTCGTGAGGTCGTCCGTCAAGTAGCACCTGAGAACTACCCCACTAAAACACACTAAAGCCCTACTAGTAAGCACCTTTACTATAGGGAATGTATATACCTTCCGCAGGAAGGAACAATCTATGCTACAGTAAGAAGAGAGGGAAGTCCACTCCTCTTACTAAGAACACTCTACCCCAGTAATGAGCGCTTTTTGGTGTCAAATAAAACCTTAGAAAAAGAGTGGTAATAGATACAGTGTGTATGGATCATTGCTGAAATCATAATTTCAGTTGAAGTTAAAATTGTCTAAACCTTGTTTTGAAAACATGATTATACCATTTCACAATTATAACTAAAATCATGTTGAAAATACGATTTCAATTGTAGTATTTACAACAATGTATTAATTTAGTGTATGCAACAATTATTAGCATTAGAAAAATAAGCACATCCTGGCGAGAAAAAGATCAACAATGGTTTCGTTTATGTTAGATATTTAAGGGTTGAGATCCTTGGGATAATGCACTATGCAAATGTCCTTCAAGGATTGATATTGAAAATTTAAAAAAATCAATTTCAATTTCAATCTCAAACCTTGGATCAATTTCTTTTTTACCTCTTAAAAATTTTATATTTTTAACTTTTACTTCTCGCATCAAATGTTCGTTGCACTAGATTCAAATCCGATATTCAAAGTTGAAAAAATAATGCCATGTTGGACTTTAAAAAAAAAAAAAAATTTAAAAGTAATCCTTAAAATTAAGGGAAAAGGAAAAAAAAAATTGAATTTTCCATTTAGCATGAAGCTAAAAGTTTGTTTATTGCATAAGTGCAAATCAAGGCAATTTTCAATCCTAAAACCCATCCTTGTCCTATCGCCTCTTTAGGGTGAGGTGTTTTTGGTATGCACCAGCCATTATGCTAGTGAGGCAAAACTTGCATTTTCCCAACCATATATCCGAGGATTTAGCACTCAGTGTACGTTTAGCTCCAACTTAAAAAGTTAGTTTATTTTACTATTCAACTTATTTTTACTACTATTCATGAGTCCTATTGCACTTTTTGGTACTATTTATGAATTCCACTATACTATTTTAACTAATTTTTACTTTTATCTACAATACTTTCAACAAAAAAAATTCAATTTTAGCAAAATAAACGAATCCCAAATATACTCTCAGTCTTAAGAAAAAATAGTCGCCTAAAAGGTAAATTTTATACCACCTAAAAACCAAGCAAAATAGAGTTGCATCAAGTATACAGCCTTTCATATGATAATAATAATTAAAGAAAAAACAAAAACAAAAACAAAAACCAAAACAAAAACAAAACTAAACTCTAACTAGAGCCTACATCCATCACAACCTTCTCTTCATTCCCTTCAACGAGTTCCTCAACATCAATGATCAATTTGATCTCACAAAAAATTAGATAGTTATTAAGGGTATGTTTAGTAATTGTTTTTTCCCCTTATTTTCTGTTTCCAAAAATAATTTTCTATTTTTGAGACTAAAAGACTTGTTTGACAACCTAAAATAGATAAAAAAAACAAAAACTGTTCTTAAAACTCAATTTGTAAAAGAAACTTAAAACATTTAAAAAGCTATTTTGAGTTTCTAATTTTCAAAAGTCAATGAAAACACATTTAATTTAATGAATCTATCTCATTTCATGAGTTAACATTAGAATTCAAATCCTAGTAACAACACATCTTAGTATTTTCTTTTTCTTTTTTCTTCAAAAAACTATCTTTTTAATTTCAACTAACCAAACATGTATTTTATTTCAAAAATACAAGAAAATTGTTTTTCTTTATATTTCCAAAAACAAGATTTTGAAAACAGAAAACAAAAACTATTACCAAACATAACCTAAGATTTCATATAGCTTCCAAATCATAGCTACTTAACAAAGATAATGTTTACATTTTAGCCAAGAAAAAAGAAGAGAGAGATAACATTACATAATGCTAGTCTTGATTTTAAGACAAAATGGCAAAAAAGGTAAATCATATTACAAAACTCATCCACATTTTTGGGAATTCATCTACAAATTAGCACTTCTACGAATCTATCAGCATGCCTTCCAATGCATTGAGCTAGTATAAACAGTAGCTGGCATAAATGAACAGCATGCGGGGAAAGGCTGTATCTACACATCAGTCAGTCTTCTCAACTGCCAGAACCACCAGATCCAGTTCACCTAGCCAATTTAGAGCTTGTCTTTCCTGGTCTCTTCCTTCTAGCAGAATGGAATCGGCAAGAAAATGACTCCCGAAATTTAATTAGTCCTAAACTCCTATAGCCAATGCTTGACACACCATTAAAAGAGGTCGACACTATCACAAGAAATTGTGCTTTTCCATTTCACATTACTCAGAACTTCCACTCTCTTCAGTTACTCATGAGAAAAACATCCAGGTTCAACTCAAATCGGCCCTATTTAGAAAATAACCCTTTTCAGGAACCAATAGATAGGAGGGGAGCAATATACCAACCTTGGAACAATCCTAGAAGCTCCACCGGTCTAATTGCAGCTTGGCTTCAGCCATGTCTTTCTGTGCCTTCTTTCTCCGATAAAATATTGGACAATCCCGACTGTGAATAAATAAGTAAAACATAAAAACAAGCTGAGAAACATAGGCAATTAGTAAAATATGTGAGGCCAATGCAACAATAAAAGAATGTCACACCAGGATAGCCCACTGACAAATATCCAGAGCACAGACAAATTCCAAGAAAAAGAGAGTTAAAGGAGGGGAGGGGGGGGGTGGTTTATCATTTTTTTCAAAAATTGCATTCTCCAAAATTGGAAATAATTTATTGCAATTACTGCCAACTCATAAGCAAATATTTCCAGGAAATCCCACGGGAAAAAAATAAAAGAGATTACTACCACATACAAGTGAGGAAATAATAATACCTTGTGCAGAGCACATCCTGGTGAAGAGAGCCTTGGCACTCTTGGCACTGTGTCCACAGCCTCCCAAAAAGCATCTCCTGCTCAGATACTACAAGCACTCGATAATTCATTGTTGCCAATAGTAAGTCGCTTCTTCCAGTATTTACAAAAATATAATAAATAAAAAAAAATTCATTTAACAGCAGAACATGATTAAAACATCCAAGTGCATACCATTGACCACTGTTTTGCAGTAAAATTCGGCTTCTCGACCCTTACAGTGTGGACAGAGCGTTCGGTCTTTATCACTGGTCCAGAACAACCCAATAAAATAGTATGAGGCTCTTTATACAATAAGATGTGTACACACCATACCAAGCATTATTTAGACATTGAGTGTCCATTTGAGAACAGCTTATTTAGCTGAAACTGAAAACTTTTTACTAAAAATACTGTAAGGGTCCGTTTGGATACAGCTGAAAACTGAAAAACACTGTAGCAAAATAATATTTAAATGTGTAAATAATACCATGAGACTCATTTTTAATGAAAAAGCGACTGAAAAATAAAATTTGTGAGTCCGTAAACAATGCATGATGTGCACTGTTCATGAGAAAAGTCAAATATTGCGATTACTGTTCATGAACAGTACCCTCAACAGTGCATGAACAGTAAAAATATTGCCTGAAACGCGTGCAAAAAAAAAAAACCTGAAAACGCAAAACATGCGTTTGGGAAGCGCAAACACGCTTCCCAAACGCACACTAAGTAAAGTTAAAAGTTAGCTAAAATAATACAATGAGATCCATGAATAGTAACAAAAAGTGTAATGGGACTCAGCTTCTTTTACTATTTAGCAAAAATAAGCTAAATAATAAAAGAAGCTGCCCAAATATAAGCTTATGCCAAACGCAACTTGAATGTTACCAAATTTTCCTACCATTCAACCACTACAAGCCTAGTGCCCTACGGCCCTTACATTCTTTGATTGGTAAGTTATGTATGCACCCTGTGGGACTTAAACCCATAACCTCACCCTCCACCTTGCTCTTTTATGGGGAGGAGGTTTCATTTGAGCTAGAGCTCATTGGCAAACCCAATGTCACACTTTCCTTATATGGTCAAAATATTTTTTTGATAGGTTGGTCAACAAAATATTGCACACTCTCATTTCTCAATGATTGATTATCTTCTATGTATGTGAGCATTAGAAAAGCCATAACAACTGAGCTAAACACCTCATTCTATACTCAAATTTTCTCAAAGTTGGCTCTTCTTACAAAATCCGAGATCTCTTAAGTAATCCTACCCAGACATTGTTTTACTTCTATGTTCTTTAGATACAACAATCACTCAAACTTGTTTTCCTTCTTTTTTGAGTTGCGGTGACTGACACCCTATATCTTTGTCAAAACACAAAACTCATGTTTGTGTCCATAAATCACAGCTTTCATGGCCCTGCCAACCATGCCAACAGTCTGCACTAAACATTCCCAGCAGAAAATTTTCTATTATTGGCAAATTTTCCCTATAATTTCTATCTAAAAGAAGCTTCCACGATTACCATTTGTTTCTAATTAAATTTTTCACACAACTTGTAGGCTTACTAATCAGCAATCAGCATGAGTACATTTAATATCTCTTACGGAAAAATCTCCAGTGCAACAATCAATACAAGCACTTTTTTAAAAAAAAAAAATCCTGCAGTCAGTACATTGAATTCACCAATAAAACTTTCAACCTAGCACTAGCAGAACCATGATAACACATAAACAGTGAAGCAACAGAAATCATACCTAATTAGAGCTTTGCAGCCAATGCAAGTGAGTTGCTTCTTTGCAAATCTCATTATGCCGCTGTTTGAGGGAGTAGAGATAGATATAGATCTTGTGTGACTTCCATGGAGAAGTTCTCTGCTAGCATTCTTCAAAATGGGCTCAAAAATTCTTAGAAGTGGCTGTAACATGAACCTTAGTTTTATTAGGTATGTAAACCAAAGCATCATAAACTGTAAACTACATGCAAAGTACAACAAAGAAAACTAACCTTGCTAATTTGATTTTCAAGATAGTATTGAGGGTCTATTGGTATGTTATTCTCTAGGACATAGATAGGATCCTCTGACTTCTCATAAGCCTGATTATCAATTATTAGTTAATGTTGATAAACTATGTAAAGTATAACCATCTCCATCACCCCACCCCACCCCACCCCCCCCCCCCCAAAAAAAAAAAAAAAAACAAATGAGGCACCAAAAAAATACCTTCGCTCCTTTTGCAGCTTTAACAATGACATAAGGTACTCGATCCCCAACATTTGGAGCAGTGGCAGCATCTCGCTGTTAGCAAAAATGTCAAAATAGAAATTTTAATGGCCGGATGAACTATGAAGTGGGTGATAAAGTCAATAAGGCACCACAAACCTTGCGCATGCGCTCAGCAAGCTCAACATGAGCTGTCTTTACTTCATAATCATCTCCAGTCTTTGTCAGACCCTGACAAAAAAAAAGAGTATGTTAGTACAGGTACAAAGTAATTATGCCCTAAAAAACTTTTTATTGGCCGAGTATTTTGACAAACCCATCTCCCCATTGGATTTGATGCTACCTATAATGTGAATGAAATCTGATTAACATGAAGTGAAAAAACTTCTATGCTTGCCACTATTGCATATATAAAGTGAATGAAATCTTTTATCCTCTTTATGATAATAGTCCCACTTGAAAATGCACAAGTTTTATGAATTTTCTTTTTTTTTTCAAAGGCTCCCCCCACCTCAACATTTTAACTTTCCAACATTACCCTTTACTTTCCCATTGAAAATTGAAAAAATAATCATATATTTTGTAACAAACAGTTGGCAAAGTTTAAATTGGAATTGTAAAAAAATTATTCATTACAATTTTTTAACAATGGAATGTTATTTAGAGACAACCAAAAAAATTAAAATAGATTATTATTTAGAGACAAAGTGCATTTTTAAAATATACCAAGTATATGGATTTATGCAAATTTGATAGTAAATAACATCTGATTAACATGAAGTTGATGTATATATTTAACACAGAAAACATGTAATCTATCGGTGGGATTGCCAAAATATAAATTCTATCGTTGAGTGATAACATTTACAAAAAGTTACACTAGGCATAACAGAAACCTGATCCTTTTGAAAATAATCCAAAAAGAATCAAAGAGCACTACCTTAGTGATAACCAAAAGTGACAGATCCATGCGGTTCATAAGAAGATCTGAAATGGTATTCTTGACATACTGGACTGCCCCAGGGATGTCTCGGTCAATGAGTATTTTATGCAGGCACTCAGTTACCAGGTTTTTGACCAACAAACAATTGTCTCTTCGGACAGTTTCAATGCCTGTCCAAAAGAAAAATCAGCAGTGAAAAATAGACATGTATGATATATGACAAAATGTAGAGAAGCAAATATAGATAATGAACTCCTATTTTTACCTTTAGTATCCATTTTGTCAAACTTTTCCGGTTTTGTCCACAGCAAACCAGCATATCTCTTCTTGCTAATCAGAAGATATGGATAATAAACCTTTTCAAACTCTAGCTTGATCGGCTTCATGAACCCAAACACCAAAGATAAAAAAAAAAAAAAAGAATTCGTCACAAATATAATCATACAAGAAAATTGGACTAAAAAGTCATTTACTCCCTCTTTCCCAAAAATGAGTATCTCACTTTACATTTTTGTCCTTAGAAAGTCAAAGCATTGTTTTTTTAATACCCCAAGTAACCCCTTGTTTGCCATGAAACTTGTTTTGTTATTTTTAAAAGAGGGCAATTCTAGAAGTTCATAACTAAAAAGGCATATATAGATTATACTAATTAAATATAAAAAAATTTCTGCTACATTAATTTATCTCATTAAAGTTTTATCAGATATCTTCTCATCGTTAATGATTCCACTTAGTTCTTTCAATGAACCAATTATTTCTTTGAACATTGTACTTATTAGTTATTAATAAAGTACATTAAAAATACTATATTTCGATAATTTATAATTTTGTAGTAAGTGTTACAATTTTTTAATTAATAAATTTGATCACAATAGCTACTTAACTATTTAGTATTTAATATATAAATTTTTTAGCTAAACATTTTGAAACAAATTATTTACTCCAAATCGGTATCTAGTATTTATTATTGTACTTATTTACAATAGCAATGTACCAATTTATTTATTTATTTTTTTTGATAGGTAAGAAAAAGTATATTAAAAAAACTACTAGATGTAAAATAGCACCAGCGGAACAGAATTACAAAAAAGAAGAAAAAGCAAAGACAAAAAAGTCAATAAATACAAAGAAGAAGAGAGCTAAGGAATAAAGGAATAGAGTCACTAGATGTGAGTCCCCAAGCCCTAGCCCAATCAAAAAGGGAACCAGAAAAGAGAGCAATTTAATTTAGAATTTGTAGTAAGTGTTATTTTATTTTATTTTTTAATTCAAAATTTGATTTCATTAGATACTTACCTATTTAAATAATTTATTTAGCTAAGTTCTTTCAAACAAATTATTTACACCCTGTCGATATCTTAAAATTATCTTTGTAAACATTGAACTTATTAGTAGATAATAAAGAACATAAAAAATATAATTTAATAATTTATAAATCTGATTTAGATAGCTATATACCTGTTATATTTTTAATTCATATTAAGTATTAAAAAAAATTAATTCATAAATTGGATTACGGTAGCTAACTAGCTACATACCTATTTAATATAATTTATTTAACTATGGTTTTTGAAACAAATTATTTAGTCCAAATCAGTATCTTAAAATTATTTGAGTATTGCCTGATCAAGGATTTAGATTCAAGCAACAGTGAAATAAGAGGTTTTAATCAATTCCTCTTTATCTAAAAAAAAAATACCGCCTTCAGTCAAAAAAAAAAATTACCGCTCAACTTCATTAAGATTGTGCCACCTTTTCAATTGTTCACTGTATTCATATATGTGGTAATTCAAAACAATTAACTGAAGGACTAAGCTTGTCAAGATTACAGTCATAGGAATAATTGCTCAAATTAGACCATCAGCATAAGTACCTTTAGTTGTGTGAACTTTGATAAGGATTTGTAGATAATTATTTTGAGATAGAAATTGAGAATCTATTAGAACAAACTAGAAGCAAAATAAGATATACATATATGAGTATAGAATAAAAGAAGATTCAAGATCTAGTACAGTAATTATAAAGCCTTACCTTTATGAAAGTACCACTAATATATTCAGCAGCTTCTCTCCCCAAGTTCATGGCTGCTTCTATATTGTCAACACCGAATTGTACCATAACTGAATCTGTGTCCCCATATATAACCTGATACAATAAAATTACCATTACTTCAATCAATTTTTGAAGATAACAAGGTATGACAAAAAACCAACAATAATAATAGTAATAATAATATATGCAAACAATGGATAGGAAATAATTTTAGCCAAAAAAAATGGATAGGAAATAATAACTATCTAATAAAATTAGGGATAGTAGAAATTCATATCCATGTTATAAAAATGATGTCAATCATGCATTCAAACTGTAAAACTTCAGATCCCAAAATAAATACAGTGAGGCAATTAGTTGATGTTCATTATGAAACATATGAAGTCAGGAGCAAGACAAGACACCCCCCCCCCCCCCCCAACCCCCCCTCTCTCCCACACAGTGTATAAATAGCTCTAGCAAAGAACGAGAAAGACAAAAAGTTGCTCCAAGCTAAGATGGATTCTACAGCCTTCTATGGTCCACATAATCATTTAAAACCAAGAAGAGCAGCATTTTCATAAATCAAAACCTTAATGTTATCATAATCATTTCACTCAAATATTTCTTGAGTTCCTATCTCAGATACACCATTAAAGAACCAAAAAATCAAAAGCATCTTCTTCCCTCCTGGAACAAGGATGCCTAACAGCAGCTCTGGAGCAGCTCATCTAACAAGGGCTGAGAACACTCTTGAACCCCCACACAACACCCCCCCCCCCCCCCCCCCCAAAACACACACACCAAAAAAAAAAAAGACATGATTCCAGACAAAAAGGCACAATACCATTTGATTATCCTAGAGTTCCTAAATCAATAGGGAATATGAAAGAGAACTACTAGAAAATGGCAATCGATTAAGGCAACTATAAAATTTTGGTAAGAACATACTAAATAGCTAACATAGATACTGCACCTGATAAGGCCATGGAAGCCATAACCTTAAGCTGATTATCATTTCCTACAAAGTTTTTTATTTTGGCTAACTCTATCCTACAAAAAAATTGAATTAGCTTACATAGGAGACACCAGGAACCTAAGCTGCGTCATCTACAGCCATACCATGCAAAGCCTTGTTTAGCATTTTATACACCACTTGAAAAGAGAATTCTGCATGACATACCTCAGCATTGTGTTCATAACCCCCAAGCATCTTAAATTTATCTTCCACTAGCTTTTTGGTGTGCTCGATCATTTCTCGACCTTTATACAGAAGCAAATTCATGCAATCAATAGGAACTCAAAATGAAGAATGTTTCAACTCATCTAGAGAAAATTTATCATACAGCAAGAACAATGAATCATAACTACTTTTGCAGAACTGTACCATAGCTTGTGACACTTGAAGATATCTCTAAGCAAGGTAACTGACCAATAGTAGCTCCTGTAAATCCATACACAGAATTTGCACTTATCTGAAAAACAATGAAAAAATAAATAAGGAACCAATGTAATTCCATCCTTGAATAGTCAGCACTTGAACATACCCTAGAGAACCAAAGCTAATAAATTATTAGTGCAAAGCTTACCTTCAAGGCCAGCTGTCTACCATCAAGTACAGCCTTCACAAGTGGATCTTTTGCTTCCTAGGAGAAGGAAAACATTATTAATATAAATGCACAAAAGGCCTAGAAGTATTAAAGTAAGCTGGAAACTAGATGATTTCACAGCTATTATGCAGAAACAAACATTAAGAATTTGATTACCTTCAGATCTGCTTTTGCTCTCTTACGAGCTGTTATTAGTTCTTCAAGAATTTCAGGAAGTATTCCCTGAGATTATATCAGGATACATTCTCATTATTCCATAATTATGGGCATGAAATGTTATAGAAATTCATCAACTTCTATAAGTTAGTTATGTCTACCATTATATATATGCAAATGATAAAATAAAATTATTTAAAATAAATAAAACTCCTAACCTTCTGCAAGTTTGATTTAACAAATGTTTCACCAGATGGGGTTTTGTTGACGCATTCTGGGGGAAGATTGAGTTTGCGAGCATCCTCAGGTGTCACCTTCACAAAGACCATAAAAGATAAAATTTTGCTCCTTAAAGCTTCTACATTAGAGCTAATTTTATATCAAATAGGCTAGCTTTCAAACAAAAAGAACATGGTGGAAAATAAAAACAATGGCTGAGAATCACCAGAGTGCAGTAACATAAGTTATAGGCCATCATAATAGATGGATACAATGATGCAAAATCCAATGTTGCAATCGGTTTTTCATAAAATCCTGCCTTTGCCTCCAAAACCTGCATTTTGAAGAGAATAATTACGCTAAAAAAGAAAGCCTAAAGTTTATGACTAGAGTTTTATCATTATCAAAATGCACAAAGAAAACGAAGCCAATAAAAACATTGTGAGACAACAAATCAAAATTTTGTAGTCCAGTAAACATGCAATATGTATATCGATTCCATATTGACATAATCTAGAGCTTCAGACAGGCACTTAAGATTTATCATTTTGTGAAGTTCTACAGCAAGTTAATATGATTACTACTTTACAGTACCCATACACAAAATTCCATTTTAAAACCTAAACATGACCAGTCAAGTTCAAAAGAGATAAAACCTGCAACTCGCTGCCTAATTGTTGTTTACTAGTGCACGTAGGATGATACAATACGCTGCTACTAATAATTGCAGATCATAAAACAACTCAAACATAAAGGTTAGAATTTCGAACTTACAGTAGCACCTTCAAATGTTCCTTGTTCAGATCCTGCCTGTTTGACATTTGGAATAACAAGGCCTCTCTGTTTTGACTTCCTAAGAAGTTGAGAAAGTACCTGAAAAAGAATGGGTTAATATTTGAGAAATTTTTATTTATCGACAATTCATAAGCTAGAGAGTATTATATTAACCTTGATGCTTTGCCCTCTGGAAAGAAGAAAAGATATAGGAACACCTGTTACTCGAGCCATCTCCACATAATTGTAGATGAACATCAATTTGTCTAAAAGCCGCTGTGGGAGATAAGCATCCTGTAGTCAAAAGAGAGACTCATTGCATGAATGATATTCAATTGATGTTTCTTTCAAGGAAGCTTTTTAGTTCAAATATGCAAACTGTATATTGGATCTGATTGGCTCATATAAGATTTTACCCAAAATTAGATGAAATAATTGACAGAAAGAAAATTTTAAGAGAAAGAGGGAGGCGCCCTTTATCAATTCTATGAACTTTTAGGGTGTCTTCTCCAGTTTCTTCAAGGAAAAATATACAGGCTTTGTATCACAAATTGGGGAGGTTCTGACATAAGTTTGAGCAAATAGAATTTTACCTTGAAATACTATTCCTCATATAAGAAGCACTTCATGTATTAAGAAGTCAAAAAAAGCCATACTGAAATATTGTTAAAGTCTATCAGAATATGTAGCAAAGCAAGGACATCTATGAGCAGATCCATTAGCAATGCAAATGCAGCAGTCACCCCCTGAAGGGAAGTATAAGTCATAATAATTACAGATATACCAGTTTCTTTTTTTTTTAGGGGGAGAGGGGAGTGGTTTCCAGATACCAATGCACTAAATTGTGAGTACTTGTTAAAAGAAAATATGAATTTATATATATCTAATAGCTAAAGCGAAGCATCATGCACCTATTTCTAATATTTTCTCTCTCCTTTTTAACTACTTTTCTCTTTATTGATTTCTCATCTTATAATTATACTTCCTCCAACATTTCCTCCTCATTTTTACTTTTTTATCTCCACATTACTCTAAACCTTAATATTACAATTCCTTCATCCCTTCATCTTCTTTTTTTTTTTAACTCTTCTCCACATTTTATTTACTATAAAAATTTGCAATTCTCTCTTTCATTCAATTCATGTTTTTCCCACACAAAAAGGTGAATTCTCTCTCTCTCTCTCTCTCTCTCTCTCTCTCTCTCTCTCTCTCTCTTTTATTCTTTCTTGAAACTCTACTTTAATTGATAAATTTTTGTGTTTTTTTTTTTAATCTCTACTTTGGGCTGATACATTTTGGTGGTGTGTTTTTGTGTTCCCCATCACATGTATGCTCTTTCCATCTTATAGTTTTTGTTTCAATTGATTCTTACATATTTTCAAAGTGCAAATTTGAGTTTATATAAAAATATAATCTACATGGCTATGTATTTGAATATGTCTATCAATTATTTGAGCAATATCAATTGTAAATTTGTGATGAGAGTTGATTATCATGATAATCTTCTTAAGAGAATGAGAAAAATTTGAAACTTAAAAAAGTTTAGTTGTACAAAAAAAAAAAAGGGGGAAATCATAACACACTAACAAAAATTTGAAGAATATAGACCACTTCAAAAAATAAAATAAAAAGAATAATATCACTCATACACACCCAAGTTACTACAAAAAACAAAAACAAAACAAAATAATAGAATGATATATTTGTAGAGATAAAAGATGGAAAACACTTTAGAAAGAATTCCATTTTGTGGAGAACAAATTATCTTCAATAAATTTTAGAAAATAAATTATATATTATAACACATTACAAAATAATTATATATTCTCACACATCGCATGGGTCTGCGACTAGTTACAAGCTAAAATAAAAGTGTTTGAGATGCCTAAAAAAGCATCTTCCACTCACATAATATAAATTATTAGCAAACCTTGTTGAATATAGAGTAAAAGAGGATCAAGCATGATAATAAAAGATGCTTAAGGAGACTTTTTATCTGCATAACCAGGCACCTGATCCTGCTATTTTTGCAGGTTATTCTTGGTGAACCTCTCTACAAAAGGACAAGGAACAAATCATACCACCAAAATTTACCTTCATAAATCTACAGAGCACTAAATTAGCTTAGGTCCAGTTGATAGTCTCCCTAAAAATTTCACATAATCCCTCACTTCAAGAAAACCCATATAGATCAAAGACAAACTTATTGATAACAGTGATTGACACATGGTGGTATGACATTTCTTCACTTTGGTAAAACACAGAACTTTCTTCTTCTTCTTTTTCCGATAAGTAATAACTTTACTGAGAAGAGAAAAGTCTAAGTACAGAAGGAATAGTCAAGCTCTCCTTAAAATTACGCTCTAAAAGAGAGACTATGAATTCTACAATTGAATGCTCTTCACTATTTCCAAGAGTACAAGACCGCTCAAACAGCACTCTCAAGAAAAAAATTCTTCAACCCCATAACTGAAAGCACCACACCATTGAAAGTGTGGTAATTCCTCTACCTCCATATCACGCCTACAGAACTAATGAAGTACTTGTATGCATTCCATCAACAACCTAGCACCCTTAATGTTAAAAGTGAGTAAAATTAAACACTATCAAGAAAGATGTTTACAATGAGGATCAATATATTCTTAAATACTTGAAGCTATCCAATACATCTTAGATTCTTTAAATAAGGCAAATAAGAGTAGATAATGCAAGAGGTAGGAAGAAAGAAATCAAGATATAGAAAAGCTAGAATATGCACCTTCAAACAATATACAGCAAGACGTCTCCTGGTCTCAGCATTCCCATTCTGAAGATCAGATATTATTGAATGGTGTACATCCTCTTTCTGCATGAGGAAAATGGTGTCACCATGTCAGCAATATCAAACACTATACATAAATTATTAATTCCAGAAAAGGAAAAAAAACCAAGCAACAGGAAACAACAGAGGTGAAAGAAGAATTAGATGATTCAGACTTCAATGACAGATACAAGGAATGGGCTAAGCAAAACAGACCAAAAACATGCATACATTTGCATGTGCATGCACACACACACGCACAAGTCACAACACAAGCAGGATGAACAGAAAAGTTGTTTCCCATATCAATCCATGCTTTTAAGGAAATAATATTAGACATTAGCACAACATGCAGCAGCAAGAAGCAAAGATCAACTGGTAGGTTGTGTAACATATAGATTCATACTTTCAGTGGCACAATCTCATGTATAAGCACAAGAAACAGAAAGCAATCTATCCAAAAACCAGAGAAGAGAGTCCAACCTGAGAAAATGAATAAAAGGATCCTAAACCAACCTTTCCTTTATAAAGAGAATATGTTTGGGCATGTAAAAAATCTCAATTAACCATTCAGAATTTAAAAGCATGGAGCCATACTCACAGTGCATCAATGAAAAATGGAGAATAAGATTAAAACCTCAAAGGTGAATGAGAGAGATTTTGAGAAAAGGGCATTACTACAGTTCATTCACTAATGAACTCAAAGCCCTCATAAAAAGATGATAAAAGCATCCAGAGGAATGAATGGATCTAGATTAAATTCAAAATGTTCAGACTTCAATAGAAAGAATATCACAGAATTTGAACTTAGACCTCTCTTGACCTTCAGAAAATAAAATATAAACTATATTAAAGAGGAATTTTTTTCCTTATCACCATAAGAAAGTAGATCAACTAAATACAACAATTCATGTACCAAGAATGGAATAGAAAATACTAGGAAAAATAGTGTGCAAGACAAATACAATGCTAAGAAAGCATTCAGGTTCATACAATCATCTAGTAAAAGTTTGTTTAGGATTACACAAGAACTGCACTAGAGCATGTAATGTTATCCTCAAAAGCAAGAAAGTGCATGATACTCTTCCCATATATGCCATTACTCAAATCCTTCAAAATCTTCCTGGATTTATTGCAATGACAATTAATACAAACAAATAATAGAGAAGATACTTGATATTAAGTCAAAATAGAAAAGTAAACCTTACCTGCTCAGAAAGAAAGTGTGCTGAGACAGAATTCAATGAGTAAGAGCTTAGCTTATAATCCCGTTGCATAGCCTGTGGTAAAAGACAACATAATAAGTTATTTGTCATTAATCTAAATTATATCTCATAAACCAAGTAAAGCATATTAAGCAAACACATGCTACGGACGAAACCTGGAGCAAGTCAAATTGAACTCTCCCTTCTATAGTTACTTCTTTGCTTTCCCTGGTCCCCATCTGTCTGCAAAACCATTAAGTATCAGTAAAATGTTCATACAGGTTAATGAGATTTGAATGGATAGAAAGTTGTACATAAAGAATTAGATTGGTATGGGCATAAATTTATATCACCATAAAAAGACAATACAGCAAATGAAACAAAAGCTTTGGCAAAACATAACAACCCAAAACTAGGGTGACAATAATAAGTTCCTAATTTTTTTTGTTCACAATAACAATAATAATAATAATAATAATAATAATAATAATAGAAACAATTGTAATATGTTTACCTTGATGAAAAGGTTGTATCTTTAACCCGAACTCTGCTATTCCTGACGCGCCCTAGTATTGGGAATTCAGCAATTCCCAAGGTCTCAGCCCTCTATAAGCCAGGAAAACATGATGTGAAATTAGCTGTAATGCAAATATGGTCACGTACACCTTAACCTCAGCACCATATAAAATTGTAACAAAAGAAACAAAGAAATGATTTAAAAAAAAAAAAAAACAAAACAAAACAAAGCAATACAAAGGTAGGACTAATATAACCAAAGAGAAGAAATTTACTATGAAATTCTGCATTGACGATGAGAAAGTTAAATATTTCAATTACCTCAATAAGATAAGGCAAATCAAATTTGCAAATATTATATCCAATTATGATATCTGGGTCTACTTCACGGAGAAAATCCTGCAAGAGAGCCTATTTATTAGACTATGAACAGGCACAAAAGGGCTGTAAATTATATTGAAATGCCACTTGAGATTGGTTACATTTTTATGTACTCAAGTTTCAAAAAAAGCATGAATAAAAAAGAACAAGACATGTTATATGTCCATTACCCACCACTATAGAGAGCCCCATTCAAACTATATATATGCTAGTGTTAGTACAACCTCGCATGTGGAGCCTTTTCAGACATAATTATAAATGTTCATTTAAGAAGTCTTCAATTGTTTTGCAGAAGATTTACATATTGACTTTTTCATTTATTTAATTTTCAAGCAAGTATGTTACCATATGATTCTGTCAGCAGGTTTCCATGGCAATATAAAATCTATCAATATTTTTTTTTTTTTTTTTGATAGGTAATAACAAACTTTTTTGATAATAAAAGCATAATGAATTTACGATAGTAAACTCACTACACTGAAAAGAATACAAACCAATCAAAAAGAAAGACTAACAGAATTAAGAAATTCAAACAAAGAATGACAATGCATAAACCCCCAAATACAGGACCACTCAAACAAAGTCCTAAGTAGCAAAGACTTCACACAGTCTACAAGTCTCTCAGTTTCCTCAAAAGTTCAGGCATTGCACTCCTTCCAAATTAACCACATAAGACACGCTGGAATCATATTCCACACATTTGAAGTGTGCCTCCCCAACCAATTCCACCATGCAAAGAGAAGAGAAACAACATTCTTCGGCATCGCCCACTGAACCCCAAACAAACAAAGGACTTCACTCCACAAGGTATGAGCATACTTACAATGGATCAATAAGTGATCCACGGTTTCCTCTTCACATCGACAAAGGCAGCACCAATTAACAAGAGGTAAATTCTTCTTAACAAGGTTGTCTATAAGAATCCCACCCCTAGCAGTTGTCCATAAGAAGAAAGCCACCCTTTTAGATACCTTAACACACCAAATGCTCTTCCAAGAAAAAGACACCAACGGGGCTGCTAGCAATGAAAAATAGAAAGAGTACACATCAAAAACACCACTACGATTCAATTGTCATATCATGGTATCATCACCCCCTCTAGGCAACTTGGATGAGATATGCACAAAAAAATCATAAAAGATCCCTATCTCCCAATCTTGAAAAGCACGACAAAAGCGTAAGTTCCAGCTTCTACCACCCCCATCCGATGCAAACTCAACCATATCAGAAATCATAGCTGCCTTATCCACAGCAATAGCAAACATTGCTGGATATAAATCTTTCAAGGCAGTAGGGCTACTCCAAGGGTCATACCAGAATCTAATACGAAAACCCTCACCCGCCACATACCCCACATGACCAAGGAAGTTCTCAGCCCCCTTCCTAATGTTCTTCCACATACGACATCTATGTGTCCCTCTAACAACTCTAGTACACCATCCCCCACTGGCCTCCCCATATTTGGAAGCTATAACCTGCCTCCATAAACGTGTGACCTCATTCCCAAATCGCCAAAGCCACTTCCCAAGCAAAGCTTGGTTAAACAACCCAATCTTCCGGATCCCCAAGCCACTTACCTCCATTGGCCACACAACTTTCTCCCAAGCAACAAGTGAGAATTTAAAAACATCATTAGATCTCCCCCAAAGCAAATTCCTCTAAATCCTCTCTAATCTGTCCGCCACATGTTGTGGAATAGTGAACAAAGATAAATAATAAGTAGGGAGGCTTGATAAGGTACTCTTCAATAAAGTAAGTCTACCCCCTTTTGACAAATATAACTGCTTCCAATCTGCGAGCCTTTTTTCCATCCATTCATTGATAGGGTTCCATATTGAGGAATCCTTATAATGTGCCCCCAAAGGCATACCCAAATAAGACATAAGTAAACAGCCTACCTAACAACATAAAATACGAGCTAAGGCATCCAAATTCCCAACCTCACCAACCGGCACAAACTATGGAAAATATATTGAAACCATTATCAATAGTAGTTGTTTCACTTCGTAAACAACTGACATACACTCTTGATCAAATTTAAGAGGGTTTTATGAACTTGTTTTAGAGTAACTCAAGTTAGCTTGATCTCATGGCTTCCATCATAAATTATTATTATTTTGGATTTAGCTGCTATAAGGGAATCCTCTTTTTAAGTAAAATAATAAAACTTTCTAAAAGCTTTGATTCCTTTGAAGTTATTAAGGATATTTTAATGCATCAATTTTTGACTTTAGGAGTTTCTGCTTTTCCACACACATGCATTAGTACTGTGTGTGTGTTTGTGTGTGTATGTATATATGCATGCATGTAATTACATGAGAGACAACTATAAGAAGAATGTGTCCTTCAATGTGAGTCAAAGTATTCAAAATATATATATATATATATATATATATATATATATATATATATTTATCCATATTACTATCCCATGTCTTCCTAGAAGGGAGAAACACTAAAACATATATTTGGGGGAGGGGGCGGGGGGGTGGAATCCTTGGCAATGCTATGAGAAGTTGAAGGTATGTTACAAATTGTTCCTACACAGAAGCATTTACTCATGAAAAAGAGACTATTTTCTTCTTTCCAAAAATAAAGGGTCAAATCTAAAATAGAACAAGAAAATACAAGGAGAGAAATTCAAATTTTCAATCACAAAGATGGACTAATAACTTAAAGAATGTAACTCCCACAAAACTAAAAGTAAAAATTAGATAATAATGAAAAAGCCACAAAGTACGCATCGACAACACAGGACACAGCACAATACGGTCATTACACGCACACACACATATACACATAATTCAAATAATCACCATAATTCCTAGTTGAAACAACAAAAGTAAAGATGAACATGAAACCCATAGGCTTTCACTTACATACTACAATATCTTAGTTGAAAATTACAGATTGAAACAGGTTAATCCGACTTTCTACTCTTGAGAGAGAGAGAGAGGGGAGACAAAATAAAATGCCCTCCCTCACCTATTTAAAATTCTACTTGGCATTTCTTAACTTTGTCCAAACCATGTCCAAAAATTGTAGAAAAAACATATCCGACATTAAAATTGTTATTGTAAGAGTGCTAAGCACGTACCAGACAAATAATGAAACTATGTCAAATTTGTTTCAAGTCCCAAATCAGCTTTCCACCCCCAAGGAGTGTCTATGTGTGTTCATTGGTGAATTAATTACCAAAAAATACTTTAAATTTGGAAACACTATTTTTAGATAAGTACTGACATTACTGTAAGATTGATCATCCACAACAAATAGAATATAAAAATGGGCATTGAATCTAGAAGAATAACTGAAAAAGGTGAAGTGGAGAAATGCACTAAGTGGGTTTAAGGTCAAACATGTTTTTTTGTTACACAACCTAGGACATTCTAAACAACTTTTTTACAGTAAAAGAGTGAATGTGTAAAGACAATAACCATACCCTCCAAGCCAGCAAGACTTTTCTTTCTGTATCAAAAGCCATCACATCAACACCAACTATTGGAGAGCATGAGTTAAGGGTCATCACATTACGAATAAATGGCTGATCCTCTCCCTGCAGTGTAACTAGATTGGCCACCTAAAAAAAAAAAAGAGCAATTTCACTTTAAAAAATGTAAAACAAAATGATGCCTTGAAGCAAGTGTGTGTGTTTATGTATGTGTGTGTATGGGTATGTTAAAAAAAATAAGATTAAAGACAAGGATGAACCTGGATAACAGGGTCATGGTTTGGCTCAGGAAAATGACCTTTCCGACCAGCACACTCAATGTCAAAACTCAGTACACGAAATGGAGCCATCTTTGAGAATTCCCCTTCTGGAGCATGGCTGATCAGTTCTGAATACCTAAGCGTTGTTAAGGAAGGTTCTACACAGCAGGCAAAAGTCTCAATATGCATTATAAGTTTATAACTGCAGTCCTCCCTGAAGGAGATAAATGACCTATTATGAATAAGGATACAGGCAATCAAACTCTAACTGGCAGTAAGACAAATTCTTTGCAGTCTTCTTATATTTTCCAGCAGGTACTTCAATCCAGTTGCCTCCAACAATGTTGCAATCAATCATAAAACGAAGGGCAAAAAGAACATTGCTTTCATACGTCATGAAGCTCTTCATGCCAAAACCATCAATTTGTATGCCTCTATCAAGAATTCCTGCCAATTTTTTAGCGTGTTGATAAGAAAGTAAATGATGTATGAATAAACCACCACTAAGAATGAGCAGCATACGCGTAAAAAATAAAAGCATATGTGTGGTTCAATACAGGACATACTAGATTTATTAAATAAAAAAAATTACCCTCTTACCAAAAAACTAGATTACTCTGCAAAAAACCCATATCAAAAAGAGAAATGAAGGAGAATGAAAAACAGTTCTTAAAGATCAATTTTTAATTATCCAACCATAAGTGATTTTTCCTGCTTGTAGGTCATTCAAACAAAAATGACATGGAATTTTCTTGCGCACGTGGCCCATGTGTTTATAAACCTGAATTTGTTTACCTCGGCAGCTGGTCACCATCATTGGCAATGCAACTACGATTTTGAGAAAAGGATGAGAAGTCTGCTGCTGGTAGTACATGATACTCCTTTTCTGCACTAACTCAATACGACGGACATATTGGGGTACCTTGCTATTCCGATTCACCTCTTTCATCCTTGCCTAATGGATCACAAAACAAGAAAAGTATAACTAAATGAACTAAAGTTTTAAAAACAAAAAAATTAAAATAAAAGTAAAAAATCAATGAGTTTAGTTAAGGAAACTTAACATACAAAAATGAGAAAGTGACAGGATAAGAATACCTCAAGTGTTTGATGAAAGAAAGAGATATCATCAGGGCCCATCCCTGGCGGGCAACTGATGTAGAAATACGGCTCAAACCCATGAACGTGGCAGCAAACACTATGTCCTACCAGATAGGCAAAAAGATTAAATAAAATCAGCTTCACAATGAAAGCTTTAGCAGAAAAACATTTCATAAACTTCTGGTACTTCTATAAAACCATGGATTAACTACCCCCCAAAACAACACACATTGCCAGGCACAAATCTGGCTACATGCTTATTTCAGATGAAAAAAAAAAATCGACTAGTGATACATAGTTGCATGTTAACTGTCAAATTATGAACTTTGACATCGAAAACATTAGAAAAATGAAATTGAATAAATTATTGCTATGCTCCATGAAGGATGCCTGCTACTACATTGTGTTTGGATGACGAATTTGGTAATTACACAGAAATTCACAAATGATTGAGGATTTCCATTACCCATCATTTAAAATCCCATCAAATACTAATTTCATTGCTTGGAAATGCTATAAAATCCCATCAAATACTTATGCCTCTTTACCGCAATCTAATCTTCAAACCAAAAAAAAAAAAAACTCTTTTTTTTTCCAAAATTGCTATAAATGAGCAATCAATCTTCGAAAATTAAGTAAAAATAACCTTTTTTTTTTTCAAAAATGAAAGAAGTGAGCTAACCTTCACTTGTAACTCCGAAAATTCTGATAATGGCGGCGGAGCCAGACGAATTGGGCAACAATACTTTGTGACTCTCTCCGATGACATAGTCAATCTCTAATTGCTGAAAAACTAAGAGAACCAACAACCAAAAAAAGTTTAAAATTTTTCACAGAAACCCTAGCAGAGTGAAAAAGTAAAACCCCAGAGGCGCGTGGAAATGGACTCACCGACGCTGCGAGATTGGGAGACGTAGGCGTCGGAGAGTGGGGGACGGGTCCACTTGGCGAGGCGACAAGCGACGGCGCGGCGGTCCTCGATGTCGCGGAGGATCTCTTCGTCCTCAAGGATAAGGGTTTCGTCGAGGAAGACGTCCTCGTCTACGAACTCGTCCTCCTGCGACGCCGCTTGGTGCTTCGGAGTTTGGGCCGCCGGCGAGCGTTTTTGCGGCGGAGGCGGAGCCGGGCGTTTGCGGGTGTTGCTGCTCATTGCTGGGAGAGGGACTTCAGTGAGGCCTCAGGGTTTGGAGTGTTGGAGGAGAGTGCAGAGAGGAAATGAGATTCCCGCCAATTTTGAGGGCAGTTTATACTTTATAGTCGTGAATTTCCTTTCTTTTCTTTTCTTTTCTTTTTTTTTTTTTTTCTTTTCTTTTCTTTTTGAAATTGAAAAATACAGTGGTCCTTAATGTTTGGGGTATTTTCGTTTTTTTTTTTTTTGGATGGAAAGATCTTCATTTTCGTTTCTCATGTTTTAGACTTTTTTTCAAAATAGTTACAATTTTATATATATGATAGAATTTTCAACTAGTAGCGTCCACTCTATGCTGATTACTTTTTACGATAAAAAAATTACCAAATTAACTAACTATAACCCACAAATGATCCAATCCAACCATTTATTTGTCAATGTTAGAGACACACATGACGTGTCAAATTAGCTCAAAACAACATAATTTAATATTTTTTAAACTACATTGTTTTGAACGTTGTTTAATTAGACCAATTGTTTTAGTTGCTAGCTTATTTGGTACTAAACGGTTAGATCACTCATGAAAATAGACAAGATAACCAATTTAAAAAGATCTCAAACATAAAAGATAAAAGTGAAAATGTTTAAACAGTATAGACCAAGATAGAAACGCCACTAACATGAGGGCAAAAAACTCAATCTTTTTTTAAAATTACATTTTAAACACTACTTTAAGGAATGTTCAAATTAAAACCTACATTTAAGATTATTACAAATTAAATTATTTAGTTTCATTACTTTCAAATTGAACCCTAACCTTTTAAAATTATATCAAACTAAACTCTCAATCAAGCCTAAAAATCAATCCAAACCCGAAAAAGACCACGTTTTAAATTGGTATGGTTTTTGAAATTCAAGATTTAATTTGAAAATTAGTGAAACTATAAAGTTTTAATTTATAATTGGTTTAAACTTTAGTATTTGATTTGAAACTTTTATAACTATAATATTTCATCTGAAAATCTCCTCTTAAATATGGGGTTTAAAGCATAGTTTACCTCTTTTTCTTTTTCTTTTTCTTTTCATTTCATCAATTAAGATAAATTAAGATCTTCTAGGAGGTCCTAGTTGCTGTAATAAAATCCAATTTACTAATAGAAAATTAGCATTTTAAAAACTTTAAGTTTGCCTAAGAATTCTAGATGAAGAAATGGTTTGCTCTTTTATTAAGCCATTTAAACAATAACCTAAGGATTGGAAGTTGAAGAAGACTCCGGAATAATTACCAATAGGATGCGTTATTTATGTCACTCCATGTAGGAGATTTAATTTATCTCCAAGTTTTAACAAGAGAAGGTCAAGGTTTGGAAAGATAAATGGTTGCCAATTCCAACCACACATAAGGTGATCTTGCTACCAACGTCATTAGAGGAAGACATAAGGGTGAATTATTTCACAAAGGCCACCACGGGCATTTGAAATATGGAAAACTTGTCCTTGGTTCTTTTATGACAAGATGTTGAAGCTAATAACTAGAAATCCTTTAAGCCCAAACATGCTTAATGACAAACTAAAATGGTTAGGGCATTCATTGTGAAAAGTTCATACGTAACTGTCGTGGAAAGAAACAAGGAAACAGTCACGGTAATTGTAGACACCCCACTTTGCAACTGAGAATAGATTATTAAGGGCAAAACCATAATTTTAATCATGGGTGGGTAAAATTGCCTTTTGGACCGTTTAATGAACATGAAATAAATTCTAAAATACATAGAGTTCACAATGATCAAAATATGACAAGTGAAATATGAAAATTAGACTACTAGATTAATTAATAGATCAAGTCACATCAAGCTTCAACGATTAATATGTACTAGCTTGTAACTCGTGTTTATGCACAAGAACATTAAACAACGATAATAAAAAGTAATGAAAATCAATAAAAATTAAACTATTGAAGTTGCCAAATTTCTAAATTTGCACAAACCTATCAGTATTCCAAATAAGAGAATCAAAACTAAATGGGAAATTTGGAGAGAGAGAGAATTCAAAGAGTTTAGCTTTTGTGACAATCCAGTTTCCCTATTGTAGCATTTATATAGTTTTTGATATAGACTCTTCAGGTTTTGCATATTCTTCTAAAAAAAAAAAAGGTTTTGCATATTAGTTGTATAGCTTTTATATAGATTCTTTGGATTTTGCACTAATAACTTACTTGACACAAAAATTAAAAAATTTAAATGGG
This sequence comes from Quercus tomentella, assembly GCA_028535165.1. Taxonomy (NCBI): domain Eukaryota; kingdom Viridiplantae; phylum Streptophyta; class Magnoliopsida; order Fagales; family Fagaceae; genus Quercus; species Quercus tomentella. The sequence goes on from JAPQVY010000122.1 coordinate 18,388,227, forward strand.
ACACATGGCACAAAATTGATAATCCAATTGAAATCTTATTGTATTTTCTCTAAGCTTATATATATACTTACAAATTAGTGCTTAGATCATATGATTATGATTAATTAAATTTTATTTGTCCTTAATTGAATCGACTAAAATTAATACATGTCAAAATCTTATTTATTTAAAATTTAAGACAATGATGTTAGTAAAAATTATTGGATGATCCTTGAAAATAATTATGATTTTTGAATTTTAATGAGTTATCTTGGAAAAAAGAGAGGGGAAGTGTAAATTCCATAATCATAAATTTATTGGTGAACAATCTAATCATTAAGTGGCTTTAAAAATGGTTTAAAAATCATAATTATCCTTAAAAAAATTTTAAAATCATGCGAAATTCGAAAATAGTTAAAACCATATTGTGTAGTCATTTTGCAGGCATAGTAAACATGTAAATTAGGAAATTCTATTTCTACCAAAAAAAAAATGTTGCATTTTGAATTATCTTTTTGATGTCACTAGTTTCACATTATTTGCTGAAACACTAGTTTCATCTTAATCCAATGTGTGAGATACAATTTATAGTTATGGCTTAAAACTTATAAAATTTCAACCGAAATGGCACTTCAACACAGATACAAGTACCGATCAAAACATCTGTCCAGGAAATGAATGCCACTTAGCCCTTTGGTCTAGAAACTCGAAAGTTCAAATTTTGACATCATTTTTCGACTATAACTTAATTTAAATGTACAAGAGGAGTTTAAAATCTCCTAGATAGATGAATGGGATGGAAACCTAATGGTCCGTTTGGATTGAGGGGAAGGGAGGGGAAATAGAATAGAATAAAGTAAATTTAGTTTAAAATTAACTTAATTTCAACCAACTCTACTTTACTTTCCTCTACTCTCACTTATTTCCCCCTCAATCCAAACGGCCCTAAATTTTCCGAATTCTTTTCCCTTTATAAATACAAGAAGAAATCGTTAAAAGAAATGAATTTTTTGGCTCATTAAATTATCAAATTTAGTTTTGTATTATTGTAGAAAGAAACAGTTGTTTTCATGCAACACTACTCTCAGCAAAGAGCACGACCAGGATTTCATTAGCAATCATTTTTCACCTCCAAAACACCATCTTTCGCATCACTCAACTTGATGGGAATCTCTTATTGGATGAGTTTTTTACTGTTTTTGTTGAATCATGTCCCCCTTGTGCTTTTAGCTTCGCAAATGTGAAAATGATATATGATTGATACAAAACGACATAGAAGAATCATCATGCTTAGAAAAGCAGCATATATACATATAGCGCTAATGGGGTTTACAGTGGAATGGCCTTTATAAGTTGGAATTTTGGTTGGACAGACAAAAAATCATGATGCTTGGAAAAGCAAAAGTGTATACATATGGTTGTATCGGGCATGGTTTAGGTCTTATCTTTAATTCTTGAAAGCTACCAACTAAAAGGAAGAGAAACAAGAGAAACAAAAAACGGCAGAATGCAACCTGGGTTGCATAACTTCCTGCAAACATTGTTAGGTGGCACAATAAAAAAGTAACAAGTGTCCTTGGTCAGGTGAGAAGCACACTACTGATCTATAAATATCTATACTACTATTTAAGGGGCTGCACCTGTTTGAACCGGATTTTTTTTGTTTCAAAATACCCAAACATTCCTATATTTAAGTAGAGACAAACCTAAAGGATAATTTAGTAAAACTATTTTTTTTTGTTCCAAAATACCCACACATTTTTATGTTTAAATAGAGACAAAACTAAAGGATAATTTGGTAAAACTATTTCTTTTAACTATTGCATAAATATTGCCTACAAAATAGGAATATTTTCTGTTCAATAAACTCACGTTTGCAATTTTTTTTACCTTTATCAAGGCTTAACCGTTTTAACATTAATAAAAAATCCTTTTTTTAAAAAAAATTTGCAATTTCTTACTCTAATCTCACGTTACTTTTAAATTTTTTTATGAAAAAAAAAAAAAAAAAAAAAAAAACTGCTCCCACGTAAAACACAAGGCTTAACCGTGCAAAGCTCTGCTAAAAAAATCCTTTTTTTTTTTTTTAATTTGCAATTTCTTATTCTAATCTCACGTTACTTTTAAATTTTTTTATGAAAGAAAAAAAAAAAAAAACTTGCTCCCACGTAAAACACTATCTACAAAATAATAGGACCACACTCCCAGTACACTTACGTTGGTTTTCAAACTCAAATTGCTTCTTTTTCAATTCTCCAACTCTCTCAAACTCCTTTCACCCACCTCTTTGCTTCAGATTTCACTACAAACAACAACAACAACAGATAGATTTGAGGTAAGCTCTTTAACCATTTTTTTTTTTTTTGGAGGAAAATCTTTCAATTTTAAACTGATTTTGGGCCACATCGAACAGTTTCTATTTCCTTGAGGGCCACATCCACCAGGTTCGTTTTCTTAACTCTAACTCTGATTTTTTTTTTGTCTTTCAATTTTTTTTTGGAGGAAAATCTTTCAATTTTAACCTGATTTTAGGCCACATCAAACAGGTTCTATTTCCCTCAAGGCCACATCCAACAGATTCATTTTCTTAACTCTAACTCTGATTTTTTTTTTTTTTTTTTCCTTTCAAATTTTTTTTGGGAGGAAAATCTTTCAATTTTAAACTAATTTTGGGCCACATCAAACAGGTTCTATTTCCCTCTGGGATTTGTTGTTCAAACTTCAAAGTGGCTGCTAATAAGTAACGATTTTTTTTTTTTTTTTTTTTTTAAGTCTTGGATTATCGTTTAGTAAAAAAAAAGTCTTGGATTATCAGATTATGCGTTAATTTTCTTCTCCATGTGTTGGTTTACCAATGAAAAATTAAATTTATGCGGTAGATTTTGGAAATAAAATCATATGAGGTTCTCAATCTCAAATGCTAGGATAATTATTGCTTAATTTTAAAAAAAAGGGTTGTTTTATCTCCAACAAAAACTTATTATTTTATCATGATTTACATTCTAAAAGGACTACACTTTCTTATCATTATCCTTTCCATATCATTAATTTATCTTATCTTATCTTTTTTTATTTTTCTTTTCTTTTATTTGGCCAGTTTGATGGGTGTTTAAATATTTTCTCTAATTAATGACTATTTTTTAAAGAATAGGAATGATATATATTGATTTTTCTTTTTTTCTTTTTTTTCTTTTTTTTTTTGTGGTTATTGGGTTTGACCCATTATTTTATTGTATGTGTTCTAAGTGGTGCCCTCTCTTCCTCATATTATTTTTGTTTGTTGTTTTTCTTACATGTAAGCCTTACTCTCTATTTTTTTGTATTTTTTTTAGGTTGACATATCAACAATTTGGTTAGATTGCATAGCAAACACATTGGATGAATTCGGGTGAGCAAAGTGGTAGTCAATCTATCAAGTAGTTGTTAAAAAACATTTTTTTTGTAAATATCCTACGTTATGAAATTTAAAATTGTCATTTTTTGTGCCTTTCATTGCACATTTGATGATTTTGTAAGCAATTGTTATATACACAAATTTGCTAAAGCAAGAATGATACTGGAGAATTTATCTTTAAAGATAAAATTTTAAAATTATGGTGAAAATTGATTCTAAATAATAGACTAACTTTTAAGGGTAAAAACCTACACCCTTAAATATATCTTATATTTGATTGTTTAAAATGTTACTTCATTTTAAATTTTAAAATTTTAAAAATTAGTAAAATTTAATCTAATCCAAAATAACTTACCAAAAGACAAAAAGACTCCAAACAAACCATGTCTTTTGAATTTGCATCAAGTGTTACGTGTCCTCAATTAATAAATTTGCATCAACGTTTTTTCTTTTTTTCTTTTTTGAGGGTGGTGAGTCCTTTAAAGTTGGTTTCCTATTTTTTTGCAACTTCAAGCAAAAATAAATAAATAAATAAATCCATCAACGTTGGTTTCCTTTTTTTTTTTGCAACTTCAAGCCAAAAAAAAAATTCATCAACGTTGGTTTCCAATTTTTTTTGCAACTTCGAGCAAAAAAAAAAAAATCCATCAACGTTGGTTTCCTATTTTTTTGCAACTTCAAGCAAAAAAAAAAAAAAAAAAAATCCCTATGTTTTAGGTATTTTAACAATATGCCAGCACTGTTTTACGTTTAAATTTTTTTTTTTAAAATTGTTTTAAGTATTTTTATTCCTAAAATTTTGCCTATTATTTAGATACTAAAGCAAGAATGATACTAGAGAACTTATCTTTAAGGATAAAATTTTAAAATTGTATTGAAAATTGCTTCTAAATAAATAATAGACTAACTTTTAGGGGTAAAAACTTACACCCTTAAATATATCTTATATTTGATAGTTTAAAATGCTACTTCATTTTAAAATTTTAAAAATTGGTCAAATTTAATCTGATCCAAAATAACTTACCAAAAGACAAAAAGACTCCAAACAAACCATGCCTTTTGAATTTGCATCAAGTGTTACGTATTCTCAATTAATAAATTTGCATCAACGTTTTTGTTGTTGTTGTCGTTGTTTTTTTTTTTTTTTTTTTTTTGAGGGTGGTGAGTACTTCAACGTTGGTTTCCTATTTTTTTACAACTTCAAGCACCAAAAAAAAAAAAAAAAAAAACCGATGTTTTAGGTATTTTAATAATACTAGCCTCTGAGCACGCGCGTGAGCGCGTGCTTAGAGGCTCTTTTATTTTTTGGGTAAGGGTTAATTTAGAGTATTTATTATAATTTGGGATAATTACATTTTCCAATCACAAAAAAAAAAACCTAGGGGTGTGATGATTATTATGCGTTAGCAGGTGAAATAATTTTTCATTGCACCCCTAGATTTTTTTTTTGTGATTGGAAAATGTAATTATCCCAAATTATAATAAATACTCTAAATTAACCCTTACCCAAAAAATAAAAGAGCCTCTGAGCACGCATAAAAGAGCCTCTGAGCACGCGCGTGCTCAGAGGCTAGTATTATATAATTGAAACATTTGATTAGTGGTTAACTTCTTTAAGTTGTAACACATACGCAGTGCAGACTCCACAAATTTCGACATCACTAATATTATTTAGTTATTTATTTAAGTTTTATTTTCTTTAAAAAAAAACAACCCGACCTCTCTCCCTACAGTCCCCTCAAAAGCTTCTCTTCGTAGTTTTCAATATTCTACCCAATTGAATTAGCGAAACACTTCGACCTTCATGAACACCACATCAGATTCTCTGTCCCTCCCATTCTTTGTATTATGTGTTCCTAAATTTGCAACCCCTCTCTTCCCTACATCACTATCACAACCATCACATCAGACCTAAACTTGCAACCCCTCTCTCCTTAGATTCCTTATGAATCTTGAAAATATATCAATTCAATCAACCCAAATTATTGTGGAGATATATAACCTAAATGAAATTGTGATGTTGCAGTTGAAAACCCAGCAAGGTTCTTTTTCTTTAATAGTAAAAGTTATAGTTTTTATCTATTATAAAATATTATATTATTTAAATTCTATAGTTCTTTTTCTTTTTGCTATGACAACACTACCAGCAATATCAAAAATATTTGGGGCAATATAACCCATTCAACTTTCAATAAAGTCAAGGAACTTTTTCTTTGTTTTCTCTTGGTTGGTATGGGAGACAACGTAGAAACAACTTGAAGCTGCTTTTAGCCACTGCAGCAAATTTTTTTTAATTTTTTTTTTTATGAGAGACAAAATTCTTTAATCTTTGGTATGCTTCTCATTCCCCTTTCAATTTTTTATTTTTATTTTTTACTTTTTACATTTTAATTTTAAAACTTTCAGTCTTTGTTTCATTATTTAACATACTTTTGATATTTGTTGATAAGATTGAATATTGGTTTTTTTTTTTTTTTTTTTTTTTTTTTTTTGAGAAGAAGATTGAATATTGGTTGATACTTTACAAAACTATTAATTGATAATCAGCTATATTTACTAAACTGGGTGTTTTTAACTTTTGTCTATTGTATCATAAGTTTCTTTGGAAGAGGATACATGGTAGCAATTTTACTGTGATTACACTTATGGCCTGTTTGGATTGAGGGAGGAAGGAGGGGGAGTGGAGTGGAGCGGAGTAAAGTAAAGTTGACTGAAAATTGGCTAATTTTGAGCCAGTTTTACTATACTCCCTCTCAATCCAAATGAATTGAGATTGTGTTAGATAGCAATTTAGAATGAAAGATTTGAAATTTGAATGTAAAAGTGTAACTTATATTAGATGGTAATCAGTCACCTACCTCTATTTATTTATAATTTGATAGTTACAACAATGAAGGGGGAGGGGGAGAGGAATTTGAACCTTGCTTCTTCTTGTAAAGACAAGTATACCATGCCACTAAACTACAAAACTTTTGACATTAGTTAATTTACATGTGCTATAAAAGTATAAATATACCATTTTAGCTAAATCTTGATTTGTTTTACGATGATATAATTACAATGGAATATGAGAAATATGAAGTGTGATATATTACTCTATATTTTATTTTTAAAAAGTATAATGTAGTTTGAATAAGTTGTGAGAAAAATTAAGGGTAAAGTTATCAATGGCAATTTTTATTTTTTGGATAATTCAATAGTTAGGTGATATTGATATAAATCTTGAACGTCTCCATTTGAAAGACAATGAGGTCTCAATTGAACTACAAGGTTATTGACATGCTAATAAAAAAATTTAACATTTCTCTTATTTATATTATACATTTATGTGTTTCTCAAAAAAAAAAAAAAAATATATATATATATATATATATATATATTATATACATTTATGCAAAGTATTTCAGTGCATCGCACGAGTTTGCAACTAGTTAAATGAGTTTTCAAACCCAAACAACCCTTCTCCTCCCACCCTTATTTCTCTCTATGCAATCTGTTGTTTCATGCTTCAACCCTAACCCACTTCTCTCTCCACCAGCCCCCAATCCTAACTCCCTCCACTAGCGCTACCATCATCCTCCTAGGCAATGGAAAATCTTATGGAGGACCTCCATGGTAGCGACTATCGTCGACCTCTAGCCTATCCTCCCAACCACCACACAACCCCACCACTCTCATCCTCCTCTCCCTCCCATCTTTGTTTTCTTGGTTCAAGCCCCACCACGATAGACTTGCGTTGTCAACATCACTATCGACTGAGTGGTTGCCGGGGATACCACCACCGATGGTGGCCGCCATCCTCTCTGCTCCGATTTTCAATTTTAGTTTTTCCCCTTTCTTTTTGATTTTATTTTCTCTGTGGCCTAAAGTTCCTCACTTTGGTTTTATATTTTGATGGTTTGGGGTTTGGATTTGCTCTTGGTGGTTAGGTTTTTGCTTGATTTAGAAAAATATATTTTGGGTATGGTTAGGGTAAATCTTTGAGTTTGGGTGCACTTGGTTTTGTGTTTGGAATTGGGTTATGGGGATCGAAGATTGGAGATCAGGGATGGTGGCGCCAGTAGAGATCGAAGATGGTAGTGTCGATGGAGGGAGAAAAGATTGGGGACTGCTGGAGAGATGGTGGTTTAGCTGTTTAGGGTTGTAAGGGCAGAAAGAGAAAGGGGTGGGAGAAGAAGGGTTTGTTTGGGTCTAAAAACTCATTTAATTGGTCCATGTGCTTTTCACATGACCAACGACACTTGTTACTTATTTAGTGTGCCACCTAACAATGTTTGCAGGAAGTTATGGAACCCAGGTTGCATAAAGTCCTTGCCCAATAAATAAAAATAGGGAAAGAAAGCAACTGAGATATGAAAAATATAGCTTTTCCAACAATTAAGAGCATTTACATCAAAACTACCAACTAAAAGGAAGAGAAATAAAAAATAAAATAGGGAAAGAAAGCAACCTAGATATGAAAAATATAGCTTTTCCCTTCCAACAATCAATTATCATAGTCTTCAACTTTTGTTTGTGTTTCAATAAAATCCTTTCTATTCATCAAAAAAAAAAAAAAAAAAATCATAGTCCTTAACTTTCGCGCAAACTTGTCATGTTCCTCGTTTTGAACACTTTTGCACATGGTTTAAGTGTTTGATGAGACTTGAATAAATAAATCTTCTTATAAGGTTGATTTTTAGTGCGAACTAGTATACATGGTAGGATTTGGATGGGTATAAGCTTTCTCTACGTGATGACTTGGGCTAAGTTCCAAAATTTGGTAGGGCTGAAATTGCTATTATCGATTTTAGAACAAGGACCTATATAAGGGGGGGTTCTTAACCGTTATTTGGATTTTAATGTTCCACCTCCTTAACTTAAACTTAGCGCATCAAAAAACCAGTTAGCTCAATTGTCAAGTCTCTTATCGTCAAATAAAAAAATTTTGGGTTCAATCTCCACCTACACTGAAAAACCAATTCTCACTAAATTTCATCACCTAAAACACATTTTGTTGTAGTGAACAGATATCAAAAGTTGAAACTATCTCTTAAAAAAAAAAATCAAATCACATCATATCATATCATATCATATTGTGTGTTCTCCCCTTTTTCTAGGTTTGTGTGCTACTAAATGAAAATGGCCATCATAACATAAAATAAGTAATGAATTACACTAATTAATGTTGCACACAACTAGTTACACATTATTGTACACACACATATAGCCTATGAAAACACGATTTCAGTTTTATAATTGTGAAATTGTGTTTTGAAACAGGATTTCAATTATGTCTCATAAACACAATGTGTAAATATCACCACTCAATAAATTATAATAGGCTTGTGAGTGCATAAGCAAGAAACATGAGGCTCACCGTATTCTTTCCTCCAACTTGATGATTAGAACTTTTAGATTCCTCTAAAAATTAAAAATTAAAAAAAAAAATCCCAAAAAAAAAAAACCCAAAAAAATTTGAAGTGAAAAAAAAAAAAAAAGACTTAGATGATTTGTGTTTTTTATATTTAAAATTTTTTTGGATGAGTTACTTTTATTAGTTAATTATTGTTTAAAAAATAAGGTATGATATACTTAAAAATAAGTTCAATTATATGGTAAAAATAAGACTAAAATCCATATTACATTCTTTAAGTTTGGGTGAATTCTAATTTTATACCTAGAGTTTAGTTTAGCTTTTTCAAAATATTTTATTTTAATCTTTAAACTTTAATTATTTTGTCAAGTTGGTCACTCCATTTATTGTCCGCTATAAAACTGTCACCTTCGACATATTTGATACAATGCAGTTTTACTAGATAAACCGCAATGGATGACAATAACCAACTAAATAGAAATTTTGGTTCTTCTCAACCAAATAAAAATTGTTAAATTGATAATTTAGCAAATTTAAAAAGTGTAACATGAATTTTAACCTAAAATTAAACTGTTATTATGTCATTTTAAGAGCAATTGAATCAATCCGATTAAATGTTTTTGTCTATTTTACACTAAGAACCTATTTTTTTCTATTTTACACTACCACTTTTCAAAAGCACTCACATCAGTTTATTTATTTTACAATCTATTCTATTTAAATAATAATATTTTTTTAGTTTTTTATTATTATTTTATATTTTTCTTTTGTCTTTATCTCTTTATCTTTTCTTTTGTCCCTTTCTGTTTATCTTTTTCTTTTGTCCTCATCTCATCTCTTAGATCAATCTCTTGTCCCTTTTCTTCTTCTTCTTCTACCTTTCACGATCACTTTCTTCTTCTTCCTTTCACGGTCACAGTCAAATCACCTCCCCTCCACAAGTATCTTCTTTTTCTCTCAATGTCAAATCACCTCTCCACCACAAGCGCCATAAGCATTAAACTCCGTCGACCCGCAAGCATCGATCTCCGCCACCAGCACCGATCCATAAGCATCAAAACCTATTACGGTCGATCCACAAGCACTAATCCACAAGCATCCAGACCCATTTCCATCGACTCACAAACTCTGATTTTCGCCACCAACATCAATCCCCCGATCCACGAGTGACCAACAACAACACCAATCCCTCTCTCTTTCTCTCTGTTGGTTTGTCCATATGGGTGTACATCTATTTGTGTATCTCTGTGTTAATTTGATGATCTCAAATATATATATATATATTTTTTTTTTTTTTTTAATTCTTCTTATATTCTATAATATTTTTAGCTAATAAGCAATTCCTAAACCTAAAATTTTGGTGAGTTCTATGAGCACTAGCATCAGCCATTTTGTTGGGTAAAAATAACATGACCTCGATTAATTAATTCAATTACTCAAGTTGTTAGGTCAAATTACATGCAAATCGTGAAGACACCAACAAATCACCAAATAAACTAAATGCAACGGAAATTAAATTGACATGGTGATTTGTTGACAAATGGGGAAAAACTTTCGCAAGGCAAAAACCCCATTGGATGAATTTAAGGTCACCACTCCCAAAAATCCACTAATCAATAATCAAACGATTACAAGTATAAAGAACCTTACCACTACCCTGGCCTATCCCAAAATTCCAACTTACAGTTGAACCTTCGTTCCAATACCCAATTGGACTTGATCTTGTAGTAGCCTTCTTTCCTTTGTTGTACAAATCTCCAATCTGTGACTAACTCCTTTGCACAGATCCCAATACGTGACTAACTCCAGCAACTTAAATGATTGTTATTGGTTGCAAAGTTTTTCACTTCATAAACGATGAAGATCAAGAAGCACTTTGTTACAAAACCCTATAGCGTACAAATGCAATAGCTTTACATAGAGTATATGAGTTCTAGGTCTCTGTATCTGTGTATGACGACTTTTAAAATCTACCTTATATATGACTAGGGTTGTGAGAAAAGAAACCCTAATCAAATAATACAGCATGGGCTGAATTTCAGATCTGGAAATTCTGAAATCGTAATTATTGATAAATCAAGCTTGTGTCGAGCTTCTGTTGAGACTTAATGAATTAGCTTTTCTTTCAATTGTTTCTTGGATCAATCTTCATGACTTTAAAGATACCACTTGATATGTTTGAGCAACATACTTCTTGATACATTAAACTCAACTTAGATCTACTCAATTACAAGAAAAGTGCGTTTTGTCAAAGGATTAGCCAATTGCATAGTAACAATCTCCCTTTTTGGCAATCCGTGAAAAGACCATAAGCATATTATGAGAGAAGTATAAAATAACAATCTTCATAACTATTACACAAAAAGTACATAAGTCTAACTACTATGAACTCTTAAAAAACTTTGCAAAAAGAGAGATTATGGCATGAAAGATTTGCAACCTGTCTTAGCTGAAACACTTAAAAAAAATCCATCAAGGCATCAAGTGTGAAATGTAGACAAGTTATATAAAAGAAGAAACACGTGCACAAAGAGAGAAAAGAAACAACACATGTGAGATAAAGGTGAAAAACATACATCATATATATATATATATATATAAAGTAAGTACAATGTATGTAGAAAGGTCACAAGACCAAGGTACATGTAATGAGAACTATACAACAAAAACCTCACTACATATCTCAAGACACTCTCCCCCTATCACTATGCTAGCTCTCCCCCTAACATCATGACTACTCTTATAATCAAAACTACTTCCCCTTTTTGTCACAAGTGACAAAGGGTGAATCACCGGAAACAGTCATCTCATCATCGCTGGCGAGCTAGAAGCATCATCACTCTCATCATCTCCACCATCAGAAGACTCCTCAATAGGATCGGGTGAAGGAGAAAGAGCAAAACCGCCAAGACGAGATTGTCGGCGAGCGATGTGACCAATCTTGGTGTTCATCTGACACATCTCATCAGAAAGATGGTCTAAACAACTACCAAAATCAACAAGCATGTGTTGAAGCTAATCCATGATGGCAACAAAAGATGCCTCAACTCCAGAAGAAGAAGATGGAGCAGATATAAAAGAAGGTTAAGAAGCATAGGCAGCATCCTTAGCAGCACAAAAAGCAGCCTCCTCCTGCTAAGTGAGCGTGGACTCATCGTGAGGTCGCTTGGCCTTTGTGGCCAGCTGTGCATCACTCCTTCATAGAGATCCCTGAGTAATGGCACCCATGATAGGAAAGAGGGGGGCAAAAGGGATTGTGACATGCATGTGTGTGAGGATGCATGTGATAGCTGAAAGAAAAATTAGCTTATCACGTGTGGCAGTGTCTTGATAGATATCTATTATAGATACTATCATGTGTCATGGAAAGTCTATATAGAGAACCTCCAAGAAAGAGAAGAAAATGAGCACAAGGCTTGGTGATAGTGTTATAGTGAGACTAAGGAGTGAGAACAAAGGTTATCACCATATTAAGGATCCTTGGACCCTTAGCAAAGGCAATAGTGATGAAAATTAGAAGATCACCCCACAACATGGCCTTTTCACAGAAATGTGTGGCCAACTCGTCTTAAGAGATAGAGTGGAGATGAGGATGACTAGGATAGTCTAAATGAACTACCCTAGGAACGTGTAGTACCTCAGAAATAAGCTCCGGAGTAACTATGATACATGTTCCTCTGAATACCGTAGTAAACTGAGGAACAGAGGTATCGATAGTGTGTATGTTCGAGTAGAACTCCTGCATAAACACACTGGGACACCTCAAGGGTTTCTCAAATAGAGATTCCTAACCTCAAGAGCTAAACGCACTGGGTAAAGGAGTGTTTGGAAAATCAGACAGAAGGACATGGTGTTCCGAGTGAATCGTCCTGTTATAGATACCGCATTTTGTACCCCTTACAACTTGGGCCCCCGTTCCCCAATGATGCTCGAACTTTAAGGCCCAAGACCAGTTTAAAGCCCAATCAGATATCAAATTGACTTGAGGAGTGTTAAAATGGAAAATATAACATTTTAAATGAGTAAAAATCTATTTTTAGAAATAAAATGACCAAAGTGTCTCTCAACCTACGTATGCAAGTCGCGACTTGCATACGTGGGCCAAAGCATGCGTATGCAAGCACATTTCTACGTACGCAACTAGGGTTTCAGAAGTATAAGAAATGCAAGTTTTCTGCAATAATGGCTGAGGTTTGGAATGAATACCACATTGTCTAGGAACCGTTCCAGACCCCATTTTTTCCACTATATAAAATCTTACATGGTACATTTTCAAAACACATAGAAATCCCATGGGAAAAACCTAAGATTCACTAGAAAATAGTGAATCAAAATGAAGTTTTTCACAAAACACCCTCAAGTCAATTTTATTTAATTAGGACATTTTCTGGCCCTAATCCTTTTAGTTTAACTAATCACTTTCTTATTGGTTTGTGAATAGATTTGACTAAGGGAAATGGTTAACAATCAAGCCTAGGAGCTTTTTGTTTTAAGGTATTTTTTCTAACCTTTTTATTTTCTGTCTTTCTTTTCCTGTTTTAATCTTTTTTTTTTTAGTTTGGTATATGTTTATGTATGTTTTCCTAGGGTAGTATATAGTTCTGAGCATGCTAGGTTGTTAGAATTAGGTTTTTTGCTTGTGTTCTATTTCTGCATTTCTAGGTTTTTTGGGCAAGGACTTGCATACGCATAATCTTGCCTATGCACGTAGGCTTGATTATGCGCACGCAGGCCTGTTATAGCGTGCGTGATGCCGTTACCCAAAAATCCTAATTTTTTGTTTGTTTGTTTTATTTCTGCTTCCATATATTTGTTCTGTTTAGCATTTTTTTTCACATGTTTTAGGCTCTATAGGCTCCTGTTTACCTCTTTCACATGCTTGGTTGCTATCACATGTTTAGATTAAGGTTTGTCTTAGTTTTGAATGCCATTCATTCACATATTCATGCATTAATGTCATAGGTGCTATGTTGTTGTAAGGTAAGTAAAAGGTAAGTCATACATTAGAAATGTCCATGCATTTGTGTTTTGGTTTTATTTTGATGATATGATGAAACGTACCTAGATGTATGATTAGGGTTTCTATTGTGTTAAATGCTTTGATGCCATGATTAGATGAATGCTAGGGTTTTCTTATGTGTGTTTGGCTCTCTTCTCACTTTGTGGATAGATAAGTATGTTTGTTTAGGGTTAAAGATGCCATGTTGTATGCTAGATGCATGTTAGTGTGTGTGTGTGTGAGTCTAGGACATAAGTGTTGAGCTAGTTTTTAATAGGGTTAAGATATAAGACACAATGATAGGAGGCCAACCTTAGGGTTGGGCGATCTTGGGTGCCTAACACCTTCCCAAGAGCATACCTAAACTTCGAACCCATACTCTGGTAGTAAGATCAATGGTCCTTCCTCGAAAAGGACGCTATATATATGGTTCCTAGACCATTACAAAAACTAGGTGGCGACTCCCCCTTTATGTCCACACCTGTCACTGAAGTTCTCTTCAAAATCCTTTTGGGATTTTGAATCACGGAACTTGTCTCGAATGGGAACAGAAGGAAGAGAAGAAGAAGATGAAGAACCACGACAAGATATCGGGTTCTTCAAAGGAAAAGACTTCCTAGGTGCCATATCAGAGATATTAGAGAAGAGAGCAAAAAGAAAGAAACACAGTAGAAGAGATGCTTAGGAACAGAAAAAGAAAAGAAGAACAATACATAGGAATGCATGAACATGTTACGTGCAAAAGAAATTGCATCATGGGCAAGAACACAATCCAAACTACAACACTCACAAATTTTTAATCAAGCACACAACCTATAATGCATGAAAACATGATTATAATGCTAGAAAATGTAATGCATGTTCATGTGAGATCAACTCAACAAAACCCAACCCAAAATTTTTAGCAAAAACACAAAAACCCCAAATATCCCAACAAAAAAAAAAAAAAAAAAAAAAAAACCTAGGTCTAAAATACATGAAATGCATGAAGAACGAGAAAAAGAAGAGAGAGAGAGAGAGAGAGAGAGAGAGAGAGAGAGAGGGAGAGAAAAAAAAAAAAAAAAAAAACACTTACCAACAAGTTTGAGCTTGGACTAGGCCAAATTCTTGAAGAGAAGAAGGTTTTTGGTGAAAAGAGATGATTTGGATCGAAAGAGAAGAGAGAGGGATCAAAATATTTGGATAAGAAGTGAAACGGGTCAAACCTTGAATATATATAGAATCAGGCATCTCAATAGATCGAGAGGTATCGAGGAGGTGTTGAGAACAAAATCTCGATAGATCGAGAGGTATCGAGGTGGTGTCAACAGCCAAACTGCTTCGATGGATTGAGATGGTGTTGAGCATCTATCAAGCAAACAGAGAGTTCAGAAATATGGCTCGATGGATTGGGCTATCTATTGAGAGGTATCAAGAAAACCCAAGAAAAGTTTGATAGAAAAGGATTGTGTCAAGAGGTATCGAGTTGCTATTGAGCTTCTATCGAGTTGATGTCGTGCAGACAAAGACGGGGTTTTTCAAGGAGGGAAAAACACAAGTGATGAATACACACAAGATAGACACCAAACCAACCATCAAATAGGCATGTTAAGCACTCAAACACATCAACAACTCTAGATGCAAGACATTCCTAGATCAAAACACACACTAAACAAGTCTAACCAATTTTATTTTCAAAAACGAGTTATAACAGTTTAGTAAGCTTATACTATCACATGTATTCCTTATGATGGTCAAATCACATTGTATTTGTACAATAGTATCAAGAGTAGCAAAGGGTATGCGTATTGTGTGTGAAACTTTTGCAAGAAAGTATAAATGTCTCATCATATGAAGAGTAATGATATAAGAGAATCAAATACATCTACACACAATCATAATTGTTTGATGGGGACCATCACTTTTGAGGTACATCATATAACTCCCACATTTCCTAGAAACATGCTTGCAACCATATTTAAAAGTATTTTGATTCTTTTTGCTTTTCATGTTCTTTACATATTTTTCTTTAAAGCATATAATGGCATATCATGTATGGGTATATAAGAGAGAGAAGAATTACCTAATTATGTAAGTCAAACATCTTATTTTTGCTATGCAAGTGCTACACCTTACCGAGCATGGTTTTTATGAATTGCACACAGATGTTTTATGATTGACGAATTTTAGTGGTGAGATGATTATTTATGCCTTTCTCTTAGGCTATTTTAATCATTCCCGTTAAAAAGAGTGATAAAGATATGAATTATAAAAGATTAACCAAATCATACAAATCATAGACCGAGCCACAAAGTTCACATTACTTAGTTGTGCATGAAGATGCTCATCTAAGCTACAAGAGATACAAAGTTGGGAAATTTTGTTTCAAAGGCCATCCAAGGTATACAAGTACTAGTATACATAGTGACACAAACACACACACTGTTTTTATATTTTTTTTTTATTAAAAGCAAAAAAAAAAAAAAAAAACACGCAAACAAGCATATTAAAAAGCAATAAAGACTAGACTGACTTAAAAACAAATAACCAAACACACAAGAGATGCAAGAACAGAGATGGAATCATTTGAAGGAGTCTTTTTCCTTCCAAATAGGAGACTTGGAGGGAGATGACCCTTTCCTGTTCTGAGACCTCTAATGAGGAGAATATGAAAGGGGATTAAACCCATTAAAGTTTGTCAAGAACATCACAGCTTTTAAGAATTCTCTAAGAGGAGCCAAAGAGTTTTGAAGTTGATTTTGGCATCCAAAAGATAGCACGTTATTGCTTTGTTGAATGGCAAGCCACTTATAACAATTTGGACGAGTGTGTCCCGATGCTCCACAATGATAACAGAAATGAGGTTTCTTTGGTTGAGACTTCTTATTAGTGGAGCAATGAGTGTTCTACTTAGTTTCTTTAACAACCTTAGGGGGTGCTCCTGAATGGATTTACCTTTATCATGCTTAACCTCACTCACATTTTCAATTTTAGGCTCAATTATCTCAGGTTTAGCATTAGAAGCAGGAGAAACAAACATAACATTATTCAAAGCACAAGAGGAAGTACTACAAAGAGAGAGAGAGAGAGAGAGAGAGAGTAATCATACCTAAGACCAATTTTATCGAATGCGGCCTTTTGGAAATTCAGCATTTCATCTAGCTTAGCACTTGAAGTCCTTTCCAATTGAGCTTTCACTTGAAACAACTCAACATCTAGTTTCTTGATCTTCTTAGCCAGGAAATTGTTTTCAAATCACAATGCTTCGATGGTTTGATTTTCTTCATCAAATTTAGTGGAGAGTTCTTCTCATTCCAACTACACTTCACTCAGCTTCCTTGTGGCTAGCCTATAAAGCTTTTCATGCTTCTCAGAATTCTTGTACAACTTTGAGTAGGTAGTATGGATATCATTTTTTTCATCCATCTCTTCAAATTTGGACTCCATCAGTTCCTCTTCCTCATAAACCAGTTCTTCAGACTTCTTAGACAAATCAAAGTGGCTATGAGGGCACTGACTATCCCTTCTTGATCACTATCCTCTGAGTCTGCTTCTGGTTCAATATCACTTAAGGTAGCAGCTAGGGCTTTGCTCTTGCCAATTGACTTGAGATAGGTAGGACATTCTTGCTTCATGTTTCCATACCCTTGAGACCCATAGCATTTTGGACCGGTTGGAATGTTGCTGCTTTGTCCACCTTCTTTGGATTCTTTCTTTAATTTATCTTGAGACTTAAATTGAGAAAATTCAGATTGTTTGCGATCCTTGTCATTCGCCTTGTGTGGACACAACGGGGAGTCGCCACCTAGTTTTTGCAATGGTCTAGGAACCATATATATAGCGTTCTCTCGAGGAAGAACCATTGATCTTATTGCCAAAGATATGGGTTCGGAGTTAAGGTACGGTCTTGGAAAGGTGTTAGGCACCCAAAACCGCCCAACCCTAAGGTTGGCTTCCTCTCATTGTGTCTTATGTCTTAACCCTATTAAAGGCACACTTAACATTGTTATTCTAACTCACACACACATTAGCATTCATCTAACAATACAACATGGCATCAATCATCCCATAACCTAATCATCCATCTATTATGGCATATCATAACCCAAGCCTAAGCATACATCTATCATGGCATATCACAACCCAAGCATACATTTATCTCATCTCAACCAAGGCAGCAATCATATCACAAAACAGTAGCATCAAAAGGGCATTAACATTAAGCATATTCCAAACATCCAAGCATAGCATCATGACATTAACCAAGCATATTCATTATATTCATAAACCATGTCATGCCTATCATCCCAATCAAATGCATGTTTATGTAATTATGCATGACTTACTTCACTTACATCATAGCACCACAACACTTATGCATCAATGCATGTTCATGTTATTTATCCAAGATATAAACCCTAATTATCAATCTATCAATCCAAGCATGTGAAATATGTTATTTTACTAACCATAGGCCTAAACATGTGAAAACTAGACTCAACAAGACCTAAACATTTGATTAAAACTAATCAAAACAAACAAAGTAGCAAAAACCCTAAATCTGCGTTTCTGAGCACGAGGATGCGTACGCATACATAAATATGCTTACACATGCCTCTAGTATGCATATGCATACATAAGTATACGCACGCATACCGTCCAGAAACACAGTTTTAAAACAAGCAATAAACAACAATCAAACAAAACCTAGCATGCTTCTAATAAATAACCAAACAACCTAAACTAACAACAAAAATATCAAAGATCAAAGAAAAGGAAAAACAAAACAAAACCTATTCCTAGACATACTTTGGATTTAACAACAAACAAGAACAACACTTAACACATCAAAACATGTTCATCAATATATCCAATCATATCAACTTTCCAATCAAAACATGAGGAGATAAAACAAAATAAAATCAAACAAAACAAAACATATTTCTAAGCATGAATAACATATAAATTAACTAAGAACAACAAAAACACAAACTATAAAAGATCCAAATCAAGGAAAAGCCATGAAGAGAGACTCACCTTACTATGGAATACAAACTTGATTGATGTTTAACCGGCCCCTCAATGCCTACACAACAAAATCAAATGACAATAAAAGGAATCAAATTATTTCAATAGTTCATAAGTGATCACAACTCAAAATAAAAATATGTTCTTGAAAAGATTGTTTTGAAAAAGGTTTTGAAAGGATTTAGAAAGTAGTTTCTGCCTCAAGACTACTAGAGAGAGGTTTTTAAGAACCAAAAAACGTTCGTGGTGGCTGTGTGTGCCAAAAATCAGAGTTAGAAAAGTGTTTTGAGAAGTCTAGGTGAAAAATCAACTCTCTCTTACTAGGGTTTGATTTTGGAGGCATAAAGATGTATTTATATGTTTAAATTAGGGTTTTCAAGCTTATTTTTAGGGTTTTGGATGTTCCAAAGGGTCTAGGAGCCGAGCCCCATCAAAGAGGGAGGCTTCGGGCCCTAAAACATGCATGCTCCCTGCGCACCCTAATTTTGACAGCTCTGATGGCCCAACTTCAAATAGTCATAACTCACTCAATTTAAGTCCAAATTAGGAAAAAATTATTTCCAAATTGAAGCCCAGGATGCCTACTTTCCAATGAAATAAACTCCACTCAAAAATTCTTTGTGGATCAAAATTTATGGTTAAAACAATGAGTAAAGGTCATTTTTCAGCATCGTTTTCAAAGTGATTTGAGTACTTTTGAGTTGTGATTACTTTCAAACTATCAAAATAACTTCAATTACCTTTTTTAGACATGTCAAGATCATCATTGGGACCAGGGACTAAAGTTTGTTAACCGAGTACAAAATGAGGTGTCTACACCTTAACATTTGCATTCTTGATGAACTTCTTGAATTGTCTTGTGATATAAGATTTGAACTTTGAGTTCTCATCCTCAGATGACTCATCTTCTTCATCATTCTTGGCTTTTAGAGCCATATTCATGCTCTTGCTTCCTTTGTCATTCCTCACTAGACCTAATTCATAGGTTTTCAAATTCCTAATCAACTCTGTCAAAGGAATAGAGTCAATGTCTTTTGATTCTGCAATGGCAGTGATCTTAGCATGGAACCACTCTGGAAGAGATCTAAGAATTTTCCTCATGATTTTAGGCTCTAGGATCTTCTCACCTAAGTTGAAAGCAAAATTCACTATGTCTTTGAGCTTAGCATAGAATTCATCGAACGCTTCATCATCATCCATCCTTATTTCTTCAAAGCTTGTGGTAAGCCTTTAAAACTTGGAATCTTTCACAGCTTTGGTACCTGCATAGGTGTTTTGAAGGATTGTCCATGCTTCATTTGCACTCTTAGTAGATGAGATTTTCTTAAACTCCTCCTTAGTCACAGCACTAAACAAGGCATTCAATGCTTTGTTGTTGAAATTTACAGTTTTGATCTTGTCATCATCCCAAGATGTGGGCGGATCAGTAGGTTTAGTCCATCCAACCTCGATAGCCAACTAGACTTTTTCATCTAAAGACTACAAAAAAGCTCTCATGCGTACTTTTCAGTATACATAGTTAGTACCATCAAACGAGGAGGTATAATCAGTGATTGTCCACTATTTATAATAGCAGGGGTTAATGGATCACACAGCAAAAATTAAAACCTAATTAGAGTGTGCCCGCTCTATTACCACTTGTTGGGTTAAAATAGCTTAGCCTCAGTTAATAAATTTAATTACCTAAGTTGATTAATTAAGTTAAATTACATGTAAATCGTGAAGGCACTAACAAATCACCAAATAAACTAAATGCAACGGAAATTAAATTGACACGGTGATTTGTTGACAAATGGGGAAAACCTTTCGCAAGGCAAAAACCCCACCGAGTGAATTTAAGATCACCATTTCCAAGAATCCACTAATCAATAATCAAGCGGTTACAAATATAAGGAATCTTATCATGACCCTGGCCTATCCCAAAATACCAACTTACAATTGAACTTCGCTCCAATACCCAATTGGACTTAAATCTTGTAGTAGCCTTCTTTCCTTTGTTGCACAAATCTCTAATTTGTGACTAACTCCTTTGTACGGATCCCAGTACGTGACTAACTCCAGCAACTTAAATGATTGTTGTTGGTTGCAAAGTTCTTCATTTCATTAACGATGAAGATCAAGAAGCACTTGGTTAGCATACAAATGCAGTAGCTTCATACAGAGTATATGAGTTCTAGGTCTCTGTATCTGTGTATGACGACCTTATATATGATTAGGGATGTGAGAAAAGAAACCCTAATAAAATAATACAGCATGGGCTGAATTTCAGATCTGGAAATTTTGAAATCGTAATTCTCGATAAGTCAAGCTTGTGTCGAGATTCTTCATTTAATCTCGATAGTAGTATCTGTCAAGCTTCTGTCGAGACTTAATGAATCAACTTTTCTTTACTTGTTTCTTGGATCAATCTTCATGACTTTAAAGATACAACTTGATATGTTTGAGCAACATACTTCTTAATACATTAAACCCAACTTAGATTTACTAAATTACAAGCAAAGTGTGTTTTGTCAAAGAATTAGTCAATTACATAGAAAATATGGCCCTAACACATTTTACAAAAAATATTATTTGGACACATCAAAAAGTTAGTCTATCTATTTTAACATACCACTTTACAATACACCTTACATCACATATTCTATTCTTTTACCATTTTATTTAAATATTTTATTTATTTTTTTAATGAAGAAATATATTTTGTATGGAAGAGAGAGATAATTTGTACAAGGGGTGGGGGCATGCTCAACCTTGGGCCCCCCCAAAACTCTTAAATCTATTTGTAATATTATATAGAAATAAGTTGGGCCCCTATACATATAATGATTGCCACCACCACCACCCCCCCCCCCCCACAAAAATGATTTTACATTGCACAGTTCTTGTTTGTTTTTATGCTTTTTCC
Source organism: Quercus tomentella (assembly GCA_028535165.1). Lineage (NCBI taxonomy): Eukaryota > Viridiplantae > Streptophyta > Magnoliopsida > Fagales > Fagaceae > Quercus > Quercus tomentella. The sequence continues at coordinate 18,409,867 of JAPQVY010000122.1, forward strand.
CTTTGAAATCTCACACCAGCTTTTGAATTCCAATATATCAATTTCTCAAGTGTACTTCACCGGGAAAAAAAAAAAAAAAAAGACTTAGTAAAGGATAATAAATCCAAATCTGTCAAGTTCCCTTCTGTTTCATATATATATATATATATATTTTCTAAGAAAACAAAAGTGCATTGTGTCTCTGTGTGTATGTGTTAAATTTAGAAATTCCGTTGTATAATTATCCAAAAACTGTTGAGTTCCTTTTTATGTTTTAACGTCCTTAATCTTCATTTCTTTATTTTTATCTCCTATTATCATCATTTTTTTAACAAAATTGATATCTTCCTCAACATCCCCGTTTTTCCCTCAAAGCTATATATTTTTCTAAACTTTATCACCGTCAGTTTTTTTTTTGGGAAGAGAATTTGATTTGTTTCAAGAAAGAGAGATTGGGTTGCAATGGAAATATGGTACATTTTTCTTCAAAGATTTGAAAAAGGAAATTGTAAAGAAGTTCCATGCGGAAATTATTATAGATAAATTTTATTATATGAAGAATCACTGTCGAGCATAAGTTTGATGAGAGATGCTAAATTATTTATTTTATATTTTGTTACTTTTTTTATAGAAAATTAGACTTCTTAAATACTTATTTGAGTTTATAATATGTAAAATTTGATATATATATATATATATATATATGTGTGTGTGTGTGTGAGAGAGAGAGAGAGAGAGAGAGACTTATGACTAATGACTTATAATTAACCTAAGAATACGTAGCTTGGGCCCCCAAGTTAAAAATCTTGGCTACGCCCCTCATTTGTACAAAAAGAGATAAAAAGTTTGAATAAAAAATACTAATAGCATATCTATCGGTATAGTTCTATTGCTAGAAGAAAAAAAATGTAACAAATATCAAATTATTTGGCATTTAACATATCTCATGAAAGTAAATTTCTTTTAGGCGTTAACTGCGCTAAATTCTAAAACTTTAGTATTATCACACTTGCTACTTTTTTTACTTTTTAGGTCATTTTAACGTAAAATAAACAAACAAAACCTACTTCCATTAAATAATAATAATAAAAAACCGCTTATATAGCGAGGGCCTCACAATATCAAATTGTCAATTTTACTGATCACGCTTCTACCGAACCCAACTCACCGGATGGTAAATTGTGACACAAAATCAATTTATATGTTCCTAGATTACTCTTCCCTAAAAGTTGAAAGATCCTGTCCAGCTGTTCTTGAGGAAAATAAGATTTTATGCCCTCATGCCTCGTGGGTCCTTTACTTATTAATCAAATCCAAGATAAAAATAATACAGTTTCAAAGAGAACTTTATTGCTAACAATTGTTTGGTGATGGGTGGAAACTGGAAAGAGGAGACAAACAGTACATACCTCATACCTGCGCTAAAATAATTAGTTTACAATGTGAATCTCACGTAGGTAGTTAAATTTACTATCTCGTTTTTCTTCTCCAAAACACAAACCAAACTACCTCCACAAACGAAGAAGAAGAATCTTGAAGGATCTCTCATCTAAAGAAGGTTGAATCTACCAAAATACCACAGGGAAATAAAAAATAAAAATAAATTTCTCCTAACACAAATTGCACTGTGGTTCACTAAAAAAACAAAACAAAACAAAGAAGAAGAAAGAAAGTAAAATGAGGCAAGATTGCAATTCTAACAGTTCTGTTAAAAGCTCTCATGGGTTGGTTTTATTTGCTAAGAATCTTCAAAAAGAAAATGGATTAGGCTCTTAATTAGCCTTGGATTATCCTTTTGATTAACTGTTTAGTGTTTACCTATTTTTTATCACATGGCACCTTTTTTAGCCAACAATTTGGATAAAACGAGTGAGGGAAGGAGGTGGCCTGAATATACTTTTTTTTGAGATACTTGGCCTGAATATACTAATTTGTCTATTCCTTTATTCTCCCTTCTCGTTCTGTTTTAGAGATATTTTTTTATTCTTTTCCAATTGAAAATGGAGCCACTGTGTACCATGTTGGCTTGTTCTACCTACTGGTTGAGGAAAACAAAAACACACCCACACAATGATCCATGGTCTCATAAGTTAAAACTACTTTCATTAGATACAACAGCAGAACATTTTCATTACATAAAGTAAAATAAAGGGCCGTAGAAAAAGCAAAACCTGCTTTGGTAATTCTAGCATAAATATTACCAAATTAAGGCTTTACTCAAACACCCCCCCACAAGTTTCTACAATCAACCGAAGAAAAAAGGTAACTTATGAGACAGTCTCCTGAGATCTCTCTCTCACGGCATGTGTAGATCTCAAACCCATAATCCTCACATGGTTTCAAGAGACCCCAAAACAAACACCAGATACATATAGTAAGAGGAACAAGAAAGCATACATGAGAAATTAACACCCACAATTTAATTATTTCTTCCTCCTGAGGAACCGGCAGAAGAATTGGTCTTCAAAAGATCACTAACAACTCTCACCAAGACCTGGCCTCGGGGTGGAGGTACTTTGGTGAAAGAAGATACCGGTTGGAGCTTCCCTTGGCCGAGATTTGGCTTGCCTTGTTTATTTTCACTCATATCTACTACTAGTATTAGTCACTCTTTTCAGTTTCTTTCTTACTATGGAGTGTGGGTGATGTGCATCAATAATGAAGGATTGTATCTTTATATAGAAAGTTAAAAAAGGGTAACCTCTCTCTTCTCCAAAGGATTGAAAATTTAAAAAGAAAAAGAAGAAAAAAAAAAACTCATATGGATAGAGCCTGTACTAGGTGCGAATGAATACAATGCAAGTAGGAGCCTTACGGTAAGACCCTACACTTTATAAAAAAAAATTAAAAAAAAATAATCTACAGATTTATCAACTACAATTTTATCCCAATGTATGTTTTCTCATCCTTTGGACTATTTTAAGTTTGTTTAGCTTACCATGTAAATTTTACATAATTGTCCAATAGAATTCATGTGGATGAGACCACCGTGGGGCCATCTATATGACGATAGCGGATGACCTAGTGCTCTTGTAATAAATATTTTTTTTTGAATATTTATGTACTTTAAATAATCTATATATATATATATATATATATATATAAAACCGAAACTTTTAAAACTCCCACAATTTTTCACGTCAGCACAGTATTAAAAAAAAACATAAATGAAAAAAAATAAATAAATAAGCAAAGAAAAACCTTTTTCTAAAACCCGATAAAAACCTAAGTATAAAAAAACATAAGCACAAAAAAAAGCTCTGCCGTTCCTCTCTCTTCTCTTTTTCTCTACCTTCTCCTTCCCCAAAACCCTACACTGAAAATCAATCCTGCCTAGAAGCCATCCCCACACTGTCAGGTCTGAGATAGAAAGAAGGCATCACCAACCATACGGCTCCGGTATGCCTCTTTCTCTCTCTCTCTCTTTGTGGGTAGCTCTATTAATGGTTTTAAAAAGTGAGATTGTTTGGCTTTTTGTACAGAGGGATCAGAAAGATGAAGGATTTGCTGCCTTCGCAAGTTTTGAACGAGAAGCTGCCACGGTTTTTGCAGAAGTGCGTGCAGACCTTCGATTCCGATCGCCGTTACACAAACGACTTACGGTACTTCCGCGTTTGGTTACGGTTGGTATTTTACTAATCCATCGCTTTTTTTTTTTTTTTTTTTTTTCGTTTCCTTCTTGATGATTTCGATTCTAGGTCGTTGGGTTTCTTAGAAGTTGTTTGGTTCCTATGGAAATGAAGGGGAAAGATGTGAAAATCAAATTTATATGCGCTTTAGATTTTTTTGGTTATCCAAATGTAGAGAATTTATTCATTTATTTTAGTGTGTAGATGGGTTTTTGTGGATGGTCTGAGAGCGCTTTTTTTTTTTTTTTTTTTTTTTAACATTTTCCTATTGTTAATTTTGATGCTGGGTTATTCGGTTTTTGTTCAATTTCATAGCCTTTGTTTGGTTCCTGAGAGAAAATGAAGGAAAAGTTATGAACATCAAATTTCGAGTTTTAATAAACAGAAGGGTTGTTTTGGGCTAAGTTCACTAGCTTTTTATTGTTATTATGATTCTCTTTTGATTTATAACATATCATCTTCATAGAAGCGAGGGAGTTGATAGGAGTTAATTGTGAATTGAAAAATGCCAATTTCATTGTCTGCATCATAATTAATGAGTAATTATTTATTTATTTATTTTGTGAGTAGATGGAGTTTGCGGATGATCCAAGAGTGATTGTATTGTACAAATTTTTTTTGGCTGCACTATTGTAACAAGGTCTAATTTAGGATTTAGGGAGCATTCAAAATTCATCAATTGCTCTTATTGGAATGGTCTATATTGCACATGTGGTTTGTCACTCTTAAAGAGCATGATGTGCTGTGACGTGCTAAAGAGTACTTCTCTTTGTATTGGACGCTAAATGTGCAGCCATAACTTTTTATTTTTGCTTGAAAGGTGATCCACAATATTGAAAATAATTCCATCATTCTCAAGTGAAATATGTGGGGAGAATGCAGAATCAATGACACATGAAATATGGGAGTGCTCAGAAGCGCCAGAAGTCTAGAGACCAACCATGATGTTTCCATAGGTATAGTGTTATTAGCAAAATGGGCATGTCATGGAGGTGGAGTTCATGCTGAATATAGCCTGGCTGTTATGGTACAATCGGAACCAAAGGTGGGTGAGTGAAGCTAGACATCAATGAATTTGGTGTAGACAGCTTCTAATCTTGATATGGAAATTTATGGAAGCATAGAAAACTAATCAGACAAGAGTGGTTGTTGAAGAATGCAGATAGAGACCTCCTGTAGGTATCAGGTATGTATTACAAGCTAATCAAGATCTAACATTTTAGATGGTTTTTTAGGATCATCAAGATCTATTATTGCTTAAATTTTATAAATTTTTTCTGCTATTAGATAATGCAATGGGTCTAAATGATTGATAGGATGCTTTTAAACCCATATATAATGGCTGCATGATAATGATTTTTAGTTATTAGAGTTCTGAAATTACTAGAAGTTAATTTGTAATATCGACATGTTTAATGTTGACAATGCTCTTTTATTTGTCAAAATTGAATTGATATTACTATTTCATGAATAATACTACATTCTTACATGAAAGCATCTATTAGTGGAGAAGGTTTTGAATTGACTACTTAATTCAACTGAATGTACGTTATGAGGATTATCTGTTATTCATCCTCTCAATAAATATGTAATCCTTAAAAATAAGTGATTTTTGTTATGATAAGTAGAAAAGTTGGAAGCACTACTCTGATTTGGATACATTTTCATTGGCCTCGATTTTTCAATCAATGTGAAAGAAATCTAATAAGAGATAACAACCAACTAAATCAAAGAGAAAAAAGAAGTATAACATGAAATTGCTTAGATAGAAAGAAATGTTGGAATGATTTCCAGAAAGGAATCTTACCCCATCAGGCTTAAAAACTTTCCATGGTTGTAGTGAAATCTCCACAACTAGATCAACATTTTCTGATCTTTCACAAAATGAAGGATACTTCTCACTAATAATTTGGTAGCTCTATCACAAGAAATTGTCAATAAATGAGGTCCAAGTTATGTAGGGGGAACTAATGTCATATATGCATTGCAGTGCTATAAGGAATGCAAGATTAACCTTCTCTCAGCAGTGAAAGATATAAAAGAAACAGATACTACAAAAAAATTATGGAAATTTCAAAATACAGCCGATCTGGTAAAGCAGAACATTGTGAAAATTAGTGATCTACAGATTAGACATAGCAGTCAACTTTCTCTGGGTAACTTTACTTAAAAGACTATTAAAACCCAAATTTATGTAGAAATATAGCTTATGAACAAATAACAAATGAATGGGATGTAAAGTAAACAAAAAAATTCTAAGGAAATCTAGGATAGTGACTAATGAAGTAGTTGGACCACTTAAAAAAACAAATTAGTATTCCAAAGTAGTAACATGATCCTCATCCTGAGGCAAAAGAGAAGACCACTTCTGGTCCTTTATTTTAGAAATAAAATGAGGGTCCAACAAGTAAAAAAACACAAAGTATAAGAAACTCAGACATTCTGAATTTGCAGGTTTGGTGCTATACAAATCCAAGAAAAGGCATGATTTTTTTTTTTTTTTTTTGGTATAGGTAATAGAAGTTTTATAGAAAAGGCATCTAAATATATTTTCTAAAAAATGGGCCATGAACATAAGAATTGTTATCCAAAGATCTCTGTTTAAACCTACCTTCATGTACCTCCCTGCTTGCCTCATGAGCCAAACCGGGGGTCTTTCAACATCTTCCCCACGAACAGCATTAAGTAACAATGGTTCAGCAGTAGTGCTAATTTTTGGTTCTGCCACAGTCCCTGCATAGGATTTTCTTCAATTAGAAATACTCATGGACTAGAAGCATATCCCAATGAATTGTAACTTAAATCAAATGACACTTCCTCTTCTCGTGGGAGTGGATAAAGGAAGAGGTCATGAGTTCAAAACCTACCAATAAAATTACAAAGTTACTGTTTTTACGTATTAAACCAATAAATATAAATCAAAGACAGTTGGGTCATATCAAAATTATTGACATTACATATGATTTACAATTGACCTCTACTATAATGACTTAATAATAACTGGGGACAGTTTTATAATCTTTAATAAGAAAGTTGAAAACCTTAGCCTCTGTCATAGCATGAGCAAACCTACCTTTCAGATTGGTGAAGAAACATTAGACACACACCTTTCAGTTGCTCGCACGTTCCAGAATTCCATATCCTAAAGGAGCCAATTCTTCAGATTTCATATTCAAATTTCACGTGATTGTGAAAGAAGCATCTTTAGAGGGACTTCATGACCACTCTATACTTGCTTTAAACCAATGTAATATTTTTTTCCTTTTCTTTCAATCTGTGGTTTTTTTCTTTATTTTAAATACCACTTAGTATTTACAAAGTCTCAAAGTGTCAATTATTATTTACGAGTTTGCTATGAGAAGGTTTTGGTGTTCTATTTTGGGGAGTCGGCATTAATAGTATTGTGGTAGTCCTACACTCTTCAGTGTTTGTTATTTTTAGATATTGTTCATACCATGTGTTCAGTGAAATTTCTTTTAGAAACATATGTGAATTTAGCATGCTGTTGTGACTAATGGCTATTAGAAATTTTTGATAAAATCACGTTTCTATGCACCAATTCTTTTGGCTTTTCTCATTGATAAAGTGGGCTACATCTTCCATTATATCTACGTCTTGCTATTTTCCCAAGAACATATATTTGCTAAATGAGCTTCTATTTATTTCAAAGGAAAATTATTTATTTTCAACAAAAACAATTGTTTAACAACTTGCTCTGTTGGGTTAAATTGTTGTAATTGGCTGCATATACTTTCATTCATAAGAGATGCTTAATTCAAGTTACTATGATTGACAAAAGAACCATAGTGACTAACCATCTTTAATCTTGCTGTTTGCAGCATCACAAATGCACAATGTTTAATATTTCATGGAGGTCATTAAAATGGATATTAGTCGGTGTCATCTCATCATATACATATAATAAATGCAAAAAAGCTGCATTTGTTGGGTTTTCTTTGGTTTTCAATGCAACTGAGCAATTGTAGCAGGTAGTTGTGGATAAAGAGGTTGAACATGACCTAGGTGCTCTAGGAGGGTGCCTATTTTTTTCCTTTTGTATTCATAAAAGGATTTAAATTCTAAACATCTAAAGTTTTTGATGGTGTGATTTGTTTCCAATCTAAATTCCAGATCAAAAGGATTCTAATTTTGTTGGCAAAGTTCTGCCTCCTTTGCCTTCCTTTTTGCAAAAAAATTTTGTTGAGAATAATAACTCTTATGAAGCTGAAGCTCCAGTTGTTTCCAATTGATGATGGTACTCACAAAATGGTGAGAGATTAAAAAAAAAAACTTCTACTTTTTGATAAGTAAGATTTAAAGTTTAAAAAAAAAACAAAAAAAAACCTTAAATAGTAGCATAATCCTCACATGAGGCTCTTTTTTTGTGTGAATATTGTTACTTTTTAATTGATTTGGTTGTTTGTAGTTCTTTTGGGCTCTTTTATATATATTACTGTGAATGATGCTTTGATGAACATTTTCTTTCATTCTTTTTATTTTCTTTTAGGTTTGGGAAGCGTTGTAGACTTTGCATTTTCTTTTCTTTTTTTCAGCTAAATTGAAGTAATTTTCTATTTGCAGTAAAAAATTTCTAACTGAGGTGTTGGTCTTTCTTTCCTCAAGCAAATGAGTTAAGCTGCTTATATTTTGTACAAATGTAACTTTTGCTTGAAACCACCAATTGACAATTTTCATTCTTAAAAATTTTAACTTGCAGGGGATGGGATAAAGGAGGAGGATGCTTGCGTCAAGACCATCAGGTGGAATACTCTCATGGAATTGAGCAATCGGGATAACTCTTGCAGCTACTATTGGCTTGCAAGAAGGAATGGGAGGACCTGCATTTTTTTTTTTTTTTTTTTTTTTATAGTAGTGGTTTATCCTAATAGTTTAGTTTGATTTGCATTTTGTTTGCACCCCATTAAGTTGAAATGTTCCCTCAAACATTACTATCTTAGCTTTAAGATAAAGATAGACCTAACATTATTAGTTACTATTGCTATATAATTATTTTTCAATGGCCTGTTGTAGTAATTGTGGAAATTGTTAACAGATGAATAAAAGCATTTAGAGTGTGCAACAATTTGATATAGAAAATCTAATGTTTAGTAAGCATTTGGTTCCAAGAACACTAAAGCCAAGACTGTGAAGTAGTTGCATGTTTTTTGGGGCTGTTTGCTTTTCAAGCTTTATGTCAATTGGGCAAGAGGTTTTTATGGGATGCTACGCTTCTAAGTACGCATCTAAACAGGTGTTTGGTATGGTAGCAATATGAAGTTAAGACAACTAATAATGAAATTGAAAATTGGGAAATGGTTTGTTGCGCGCTTTAGGTGGAAGTTGAATCTAAATTGGCTCTTCCATTAAAAGTTCATGTAGAATAATTGTTTAAATTATTCTTTATTTTTATTATTATTTGTTGAAAAATGTGATGCAAACTTTGACCGGTGTAAAATGTCATTTTGGTCAATTTTGTAAAAAGTTAATTGGCCATTGAAACAAAAGTGTGTAAATATTAACTGTAAACACATCCAATTAAGAAAAACTCCAATCCTCTAATACAACCTTAACTAAAAGATAAATGCTATAAATTTGTGAAGTTATTATAAAATGTGGTAAAAGTTATGCTTTTATTTAACAAAATTAATGCATTTCTGAACCTCTAAGAACAACTTTTCACAGTTGTTCTTTTCACAGTTAGATTTTACACAAACTCCTTTGTGATCCTAACACATTATGCCATTAAGAAAAAAAAGTTTAAGATGTTATAAAACTATAGATTTACTATTTAAAATGATGTTATACCCTTTTTTTATGGTTTCAATAAAATGTTAATCTATTACGTCCGTTACATGATGATTGTTTTTTATCATTAGACCTAAACTTTAAAAGAATAAAAGAAAGATTATATTTAATAGAACAAAAAGATTTAAATTTATTTTCTAATAATTTTCCCGTACATCGCACGGGTTAGCGACTAGTTATGTTAAGGAGAGAATATTTTTCACAAATATGGTGTGATTGAAATAACATAGTTCTACTCCTCAAAAAAAAAAAAAAAAAGAAAAAAAAAAAAGAAAGAAGAAGAAGAAGAAGAAATAACATAGTTCTTACGCTTTACTTTATCATAAGTCATAATAAATGATTTAATAGTTGTGAAAAATATTATGTTTTTATATTTAATAATTTTTCAAGTTGGAAAATGCTAGAGACACAAATGTTTTTACAAAAAATTTTACAAATTGTTGATGTGGCGAGTACTTATTGGTAAATAAAAAAATGATATTAGTAATAGGTCCAGATGAAAACCAGTAAAAAATTGGCCACAACAATAATTTATAAAAATGTTGTAAAATAGTTTATGCCTATAATATTACCTTTTTAAATTATGTTAACGTAAGGAAATAAAGTACAAGGCTACTCAATCCACACAAAAAAAAAAAAAAAATTCATTTCCACATAATTGTAATATTGAGCAGATATATAATTTTTTTTTCTCCAACAAATATATTATGACACAAAATTCTAAGTTCACGATGGATTAAATAATTTAATTTTAAAGTTCTAATTAATTGAATACTTTGTACTTTCTATTTTCAAAGAAAGATGACATTTTATCTTAATTTATTCATATTAGCTTGTAACCTCATGTATATACATGGATACACTTAAAGATATATAATAAGATGCATAATATAATTCCTATATATATAATTTAAATACTATTGATAGTCATTTTTATAATTTTTTTTAACTCTTTAAAAAAATTTTGTAAGGATATTATTAGTTATAAAATGTAAATTGTCCATTTTATTTATTTATTTATTATTGTGAAGCATTTTTTTTTTTTATGATTCATTTTTTCTAGACTTTTTGGTTTTTGTACTTAATAACTCATTTGGATGAATATTTATGATGTGGTTCCAAATTTGATTCTAAAATTAAGAAATAAAATTCTTTAAGAATAAATAATTTAAGACAAATGGTGTAAAATTGGAACTCTAATTTGGAATTCTAACTTGACTTTCTCTCAGCTTCACCTATTATTAAATATATAGATGTGGTAATGATCACCTATATCTTTAGAAAAATAACACTTTGTTCAATGAAACATTAAGAAAGGTGACTTTAAGAAATGACACTTTATTTTATTTAAAAAAAAATTGACTTCCAATGGTCATTAATTTTTTTTGCTTAACAAACTAAGATACAAAAGAGAGCATCCTCTAATAAAACATTCACAACTACAAAAAAAGAAGAGTTAGAACCAAAAAAATCCAAATACTCTATTACAAAGAGACCATCATTTAAGTCCATGAGCAGTTTTGTTGGCCCTCCTAGAAACCCAACTACTAGAAAATGAAGGCACAAAATGCACTAAAGCCTTAGTTTCTAACAAAATATTAGTAATACGCTAAAGAATAGTAGCATAAGAGGTAGAAAGGCTTTGAATACAAATTTGGCAATCACTTTCAATGGTCATTAATAAAGCATGGTTCTAGCTAACAAAAACAGATCAAACTTCGGAAAAAAAAAATTATGATCAAATTTTTTGTAATTATGATTATCCATTTAAAGTATGATTATCATTAAGTGGACAAGGTTTTTGTAATTATAATTATAATCATAATTAATTCGTCCTGTATTACAAATGGATAAAGAATAATTAAAGAGCATAATTAAGACAAATACATATCAAACTTTGGAAAAAAATAATTATAAACTGATCCAGAGAAGAACAACCTTGTACTTGTACTATGGTTTTGAATTATGAGCATTAATGGACTTTTTTCTTGAAAATTCAACAAAGAAAATAAGCCACTACTTTAGTAAATTGAGGATGAGACCCTATCTATGAGAGTTGAAAAGGTTGCTAGCATGCTTCGAATTGAAAACTTTAAGCCAACTCGGAATGAGTGAGTGTTATGCTACTTTTCTAGGAGGGTTGAATTATGTTCTGACGTTCAAAACTTATGGCCAAAGTAATAAACACTAATCTAGTGAAGGAGCACCATGAAAAATGAATGATTAATTAGCAGATGACGTTCTTTGTTTTTCTTCTATTTAATTAATGAGTCCTGTTAAAAGATATTTTTAAAACACTTTTTTTTTTTTTTTGAGAAGGTTAAAACATTAATTAATGAACAATTTTAGTAATATTTCAATACCACTTTTATGAAAAATATAAAAAGTTGTCAAAAAAGTAGTCAATTATTTTTTTTTTTATAAATTTTTTAAAAATAATTCATTTATAAGTGCTCTGAGTACATTCATTGAAATTTCTTTTATTTAGATTGTCTTTATTGTTAACTTTCTCTCCCCTTTGGCCTTTCCCACGTGGGTGGAAGTGAGGTTCTTGACTAGTAGGGACTGGGAGCATCAAGATCATAATGATGACGATTATGATGATTATACTATTATTAAAAGTTAATTTACCTTGTGTTCATAATATATAGTACTCATAAAAATCAGTAGAAAAATTATCCACGTAATTAATGTTGTAACTAGCTTGTAACTTCATGTAGATACATTTACAAATAAGTATAACTAAAGGCATATTAAAATTTTACCAAATTTATATATAATGTTTGTAATTTGAAAATATAAAATAGATACTTATAAAATAAATATAAGTTTATTTGAAACAAACGTAAATAAATAAATAAATGAAAGATTATTTAACTTTTTATTTATTAAATTCTTAATATTGGTTTGTCCAACCACTATTTTTATAATAATAATAATAATACTATATAAGAAAACAAATATTGATAGAAAATGTTATTAATTTCCTGTTATTTGTAGTTTACGTTGATTTGAATTTGGTCTAGAAACCATTCAAACCATTTTTAAATGGTGACATATGTCCTTCCAACTTGACCCAACTAAACCCCACACCACCTATGTTTAAGCTGGATACTTGGTTCAATTGGGTTTTATTAAAAAAAAATTAAATAAATAGAAAATCATTCAAACCATTTTAAAGTGTTTAGTGAAATTTGAATAAATAAATAGCAAATTCTTACTGGTTTTCATCTGATCTCATCACTAATATCACATTTTTACTTATCAATAATCACCTACCAAGCCACCACATCGGCAGTTTGTAAAATAGTTTGTGGCTTCAACATTTTCCTAAATAAATCTTCCCAAAATGTTGATTTTTGATGCAAACGAAATGAGTATAAATGGTATAGATGTAGAAGGGTTAAAGCTTTTTAGACTTTCTCTCACTTCATTTCTTTCATCTCAACAATTTTAGATCTCACTTTATCTTTCATCTGTCTCTTTTTGCCTTTTCATTTTGTTGATAGAAGGAAAATATAAAACTTTTTTTTTTTTTTTTTGTGTAATGTCGATATATTTAATTTATCTTTTTATTAAATTTTGTATAATTTAAGTTTCCTATTGACAATTCTATTATAAAAAAATTCGTAGAGCCGCCACTACTCTCAAGACTCTTATCCCATGGATGAGCATGGAGAACCTCTTGAAAAGCCACTACTCCTTGTAAGAGCAAACTTGTCAATTAGATGAAGGAACCTCATCGATGTCACAACAAGGTTACTTCTTGCTGCCGAAAGACCTCAGAGAGAGAGAGAGAGAGAGAGAGAGAGAGAGAGAGAGAATTAATAGTTTTATTTATTGTGTTGATGAACAATATCTCAACAAGTGTATATTGAAGGTTCACAAATTAATTTGGTCCATTGTATGTTAAGCCTAGCTAATGTAAATTGGTTTTAATTAACTAGTTATATCTTGTATGGAGAAATTATTAGGTCTACTGGAAAGATTGCTAACGTGGTCTTCCTGGTTTTACTAACCAATAAAACACTACTATATATGCAAATGTGATATCACTTAGTAGTTTTCATTTTTAATTCTCTCACTTTATATCCATATGACATCACACATTTCTATAAATGAAATTATTTAATTGGTTGAGAGGATCACAGTCAACAATCCTTTCAATGGACTTAATAATTTTTCCTATATATGCTGTAAAAGTTTGATGGTTAAACTTGATGGGAATGCTCTTATCTAAAAGGGCGTGGAGCAACAATGTGACAACATAAAAGTCATAAGTGGGACTGTACCATGGATTGGAAATGTGATCTAATCTGGCTTTCCTAAGTGCAAATTTTCACTAGTAACATTTCATTGGATGGTTTTTTTACCATTTTTTGGTGGGTCATGCCCCCCTAGATATTTTAGTAGCTTCCCAAATGTGAAAACGATATGATTGATCCAAAACGACCAGAAGAATCATTATGCTTTGTAGAGAAACAACAAAGCGAAGGCAAAATGGCAAACACATTAATACGTATAGCGCAAATGGGGTTCACACTACAGTCATGGCATTTGTAAATTGGAATTTTGGTTGGACAGTAAAAAGGAAGAATCAATCGATCATGACGCTTAGAAAAGCATACAGTTGCAACAGGTATGGTTTTGGACCTTTTGGTCTTATCCTCATTCTTGAAAGCTACCAAGTACCAAGTACCAACTAAAGTTGGGGAAACAAAAAAATAGAGAAAGAAAGCAATCGAGATACGGAATATGGTGGTAGCTAGGACCAACTGAAATTTTTTTTACTACCATATAATAAATCATGACTTTTATTAAAATGGCCGGATGTCATATTATATATAGTGAAAAAAAAAAGGTTATAGATTCATGTAAAAGTGCTAAACAGTCTATCACAATTTATCATGTAATATAGTTATATAAAAAATTATGATTTTTTATAGGATCTCTCGTTAACGGATGTTTTTAAACATTTGATTAATAAATAAATTAAAGTTATAATATAGGAAAATTATAAAAAGTTGGCAAAAAAAAATCGTTAATCTTTTTCTTTTCTCATACAAAATTTCTAAAATTAATTTCTAAACCGTTATTCTTTTACTTTTTTCGGTTTTTCCCGACCAACAATTATCATAGTCCTCAATTCTCGCGCTAGCTTGTCACATACCTTCTTTTTGAACTGTTCTGCACATGTTTAAAGGTTTTTTTGGGAGAATCTGCACTCTTTTTTTTTTTTTTTTTTTTTTGCTAAACAAAAATGGGGCTTTTATGGTTGTATTATGCCACCCGGGTTAGTATAGACCATATGAGGGACAGGACCTACAAGGACCACCGAGATACCCGCCAAGGCTCGAACCTGTATTCCTCTTAAATCCCTCACACAGCAGCCCACCAACAAGAGCCCGCTGGCAGCGGGAATCGAACCTGGATTGGTTAGGCGGAGCGAACGAACCTTACCAGCTGAGCCAAGCCCTTGTTGGCTGGGAGAATCTGCATATGTTTAAAGTGTTTGACGAAATTTGAATAAAAAAAATCTTCTCATAAGGTTGAAGTTGAGGGGTTGACTACAGTTCTGTACATGGTTTTCGTGCAAACCATACATATGGTAGGATTTGGAAGTGTTAAAAGCTGTCTAGATCTACGTGATGACTTGGGCCGACTTCCAAATTTTGGTAGGGCTCAAGTTGCAATTATTGATTTTAGAATTAAGACCAACTGGGGATGTAGTTTGTATTCACATGTTGTATTCGTATTATATTGACTTACTTTCTCAAAAAAAAAAATATATATATATATATATATATATATATATATATATATATATATATATTATATATTGACTTATGAGTATACAGCAATATATATTGATGCTACGGATTGCCAGAATAGCTCTTATGTTTGGAAAAGTTTGTTAGCGGCTCAACCAATATTGAAGAAAGGGTGTTTTTGGAGAGTAGGAAATGGGGCTTCAATTCGTGTGCTTAAAGATTGCTGGCTACCAAACCATCCAACAAAAAAAATATTGTTTCCACCAAAGGAGGAAATTTGGGAATGGAGAGTATCTGATTTAGTTGATTGGCAAACTCATCAGTGGGATAGAGAAAGAATAATGGCCATGTTTCACCAATTTGATGCGGAAGCGATACTTCAAGTTCCTTTAAGTAGGCGGGTTGCTCAGGATGGGTTGGTTTGGTCTTTTACAAAAAGAGGCAGATATACTGTCCGGTCTGGGCATTTTGTGGCAAAACAATTAAGGAAGGATGAGTTAAATGCTGGGGAGTCTTCAGAGCACAGAGTACTTGGGTCCCTTTGGTCACGTCTGTGGAAAGCAGCTGTTCCAAGCAAGATAAAGATTTTTTCATGGAGGGCTTGTCTTAATATTCTGCCCACACAAGATAATCTTATTCGAAGAAGGGTGATGGAGAATGCACGTTGTTGTCTCTGTCATCAAGAAACTGAAACGGTTCTGCATGTTCTTTGGAGTTGTGGGGCGGCGTAAGATGTTTGGGCTGGGAGCTTGGGTAGACTTCAGAAATCTGGTACAGCACAGAACGATTTTTTGCAGTTAGTCACAGGTCTTCTGGTGAAGCTTTCCGAGGAGGAATGGAATCTGTTCTGGATTACTTGTTGGCTGATATGGCACCAAAGGAATACGGTTATTCATGGAGGGGTTTTCCAGCATCCCTCAAGATCAGCCCAACGTGCAGTTGACTATTTGAAGGAGTATACAGCTACACAAGACTCTTTGCATGTGCCTATCCCGAATCATGGTCCAGTACAGCAGACATGGCAACCTCCACCAGAAACGTTTTTCAAGCTGAACTTCGACGGTGCTTGTTTTGATGAGGGTGCTGCATCGGGTTATGGGGCAGTGATTAGGAATGAAAAGGGTGACGTCATGGCTGCTTTAGCAGTACGGGGAGGAGCTGTGCGTGACAGTGAGGAGGTGGAAGTGATGGCGTGCTGTAAAGCGCTTGAGTTTGCCATTGATGCGGGCTTCACAGAGATAGTACTGGAAGGCGATAATGCTCTGGTGATGAAGATGATTTCTCAGGCCAACCAGACCTATCACGACTTGGCTTAATCTACGAAGACATCTGGTGTTTGGCTGCAGGTTTCAGGTCCATCTCTTATAATTGTATTAGGCGTAGTGCTAATGGTGTTGCTCATTCTTTGGCTAGGTTTGCTAGATTACTTGACAATGAAATTGTTTGGCTGGAGGAGGATCCTCCTCCTGTTGTGGATGCTTTGTATTTGGATTATTCTTTTCTAAATTAATGATATTGGTTCCGGTTTCAAAAAAAAAAACACTATCTCGACATATTTATTAAATAAGTTAGAATTTCTTAACTTTAATATGATTTGTTTATAAAATAGGTTAGTCGTGTCGATCTGTTTATTAAATTTTATCAAAACAAAAAAATAAAATAAAATAAAATAAGTATTAACTCAATATCTGAACTATGAAAAACCATACAAGATGAGTTATTCTGTAGTTTTGAGTTATTCGGTAGCATTAACTCAATTGATATGAACTACAATATTCAAAACTATCGAATAACTCAAAACTACAGTACTAACTACAATATGGAGTTAATAGTTTGAAAAACCATACAATTGATCTGAACTATGAATTTTACAATATTTTAGCATATAAGCAATATGTAAACCTAAATTTTCTGATTGTGAGTTCTAATCTTATGACAGTTCAACGTAAAAAAGATAAATAAACCTATTTCCATAAAATAAAATAAAATAAATTCACAAATGTAAAAATAAAATGGATAAGATTTTTTTTGTTTCCTGTATTAAAAAAAAAAAAAAAAAAAAAAAAAACCTTTAAATTTCCGGGGCCCACTAGTGTGTCATTGTCAATTGTCATGATAACGCTGGAAAAAACTTTTTTTTTGAAAGAATCTGTCCTTTTTGCTTGAAATGAAAGAATTAAGAACCTGTCCTAATATCCTTGATGAGGATAAGGTTCATTTCGTGCATTCATGGTTTTCTCATTAATCAAATTCCAAATAAAAATAAATCCAGTTTCAATGGTGAAAAGAGGTGATTTACTGCCTGGCCTCCAAAGTCCAAATTACTGTATTAGAAATATGTGGTAGAATTTTTTTTTTTTTTTTTTGGCTGAGAAGAAAACTTTTATTCAACAATCAAACAAGAAGATACATTCAAAGAAAAAACGTGAAATGAGAGATAGTAACTTGCAGAATCCACGTAGTGAAAATCCAACATAATGGGCTAATCGGCTGATATATCTCTAACATAAACATATATTGCATTGGATTCGGATCTTAATTTTCAGGAAAAGATTTATGCATGAGAGATTGCAGAAAAAAGAAAGTCAAACGGAGCTTCTTGAATCAGAAGCTATAGATGGGTAACTATACCATATCAGGAAGTAAATTAAGGCAACACTGCAATTCCAATATTTCTGTGGAAAGCTCTAATGGGGTTGGTTTTATTTGCTAGGAATCGTCAAGAAGAACATGGGTTTAAGCGCTTAGCCTTGAATTTGTCCTTTCGATTAACTGTTTACCTGTTTTAAATAACATGGCACCATATTTTTAGCCAACCATGTTTGGATAAAAAGAGTGATAGAAAGAGGTGGTCTGAATATACTAATTTGTCTAGCCATTCCTTTATTTTCTCTTCTCCTTCTGTTTTAGACACACACATATTCCAACAGAATTTAACTATAAAATGGATTCTCTCTGAACCCTGATTGTGTACCTTGTTCTACTAACTTTTGGTTAAAGAAAAATTAAATGATGCCTGGTCTCATAATAAGTAGCTAAATATAACCATTTTCATTCATTAGATAGAGAAGTAGCATAACATTTTCATAACCCAGAAGCACAAGACAAAGCAACATACCTGACATATATATACAGGAAAGTAAAAACATGCTTGCTTTGGTAGCATATTACATAAACATTACCAAAGGCTTAACCCAAACACCTTCCAAGTTCCAACACTCAAACACAACAACTCCTCCCAATAAACACATACAATAGGAAAGCATATATACATGAGGAAGTGAACACCCACTCTTAATTAATAACTACTGGTTTGAGGAACCGGGCGATGGATTTCCCTTCACCAAATCAGTAATAATGTTCACCAAGACCTTGCCTCGCTTTTGAGGTACTTTCCCGAAAGAAGGGGCAGGATTGAGCTTCCCTTGCCAGGGATTTAGCTTGGCGCCGTTGGGATTTTCACTCATATCAACTACTAGCAGTGTCTCTCTTTTCCTTACTATAGAGCGTGGAATATTAGAGACTGATCGATGTGCAGATATTTCCGTAATGTCCTATCTTTTTATAGCCATAGGGTTCAACTAGTTGCCTTATTTCAAGTTTGTTTGTTTATTTGTTTTTTTTTTTTTTTAAGAATGTAATAAAAGCTATTATTTTAAATATATAATTGTTAGTATAGTGGTGAAAAAGTAAAATGGTGAATCTATATATAATAGTAACAAACAATTAATTATAATATACTGTATTACATAAAACAATGAGAGAGAGAGGTCCATATCAAAGTGTGAATGTCTGAACCAATATTGTATAGGGTGTTATCCCCAGAACTCTATACTGTATGAAAAATATATGACGACATAGTAGTACATATTTACATATAATAAATGCAATTGTAATTAATGGTTGAGATTAAAAATTAAAAAAATAATTTTCGATCTCAATCATTAAATAAAATATATTAAAAGAAATTTAAAATGTTAAACTTAAAAAATAAAAAAATATAAAAAAATTTGTTTGGGAAAGCAGGTAAATTGTATTAGGTGCAGTACTTATCTCAATCCTAGAACACACAACGATGGAATCACGGGAGAATATATAGTCGCTAAAGTTCACGTGAGTGGTGACACCACCGTGGGGGCCAAACATGACTATAAGATGACCTAATAAGCTAAATATTTATATATATTGTTCCGAATAAAACAAGGGTTTTCTATCATGCTAGCTGTGGGTTGCGCCCAACTTGGACTAGTGAGTGAGGCTGTACGTGAGATTGATATACATTAATTTGTCTAGAAGGCTAGAAGCCTTTGAATTCTTTACTGGCTTTTGAAACTTAAGACCAAAGCAACGACTGAGAGAATGAATGATTATTAAGCAGATAGCGTTTCTTGTTTTTCTTCCATTTATTTCTTGTGCTTCTCTTTAGTTTTAACTTTTCTTTTGCCATGTTGGTACTTGGTACTTCTCACATGGCCGTGAAAGCATCTGAGGTTCTTGACCACTCACAGTGATGCCGATGATGATGATGATGATTTATACCATTAGTAAAAGCATGTTTCCCATGTGTTCATATAAAAATTAGTATGAAACTTATCCAATCGCAAATTCAGGAATTTTGTTTAGAAGGGTCACTACAAAATTTTAATAAAAAGAGAAATTGAATATATTGAGTTATCAAAAAATAATAATAATACATAAAGTTTTACAATTTTATTCCACAAGTTTTCAAATTTTAAATGTTACATGATAGTTCATTATGAATATCTATTGCCAATGTGGGTAGCTATGAGTCTATGATCATTTTATTTTGTTTAGTTTGTCTAACATTTTTATCTTTATACAGTTGTTATTATCTATTTGACTTTGTTTTCATAAAAATATTTTAGACTAAATGACTAATTTCAACTCATTGGCTTTATATTAATTATTAATGCACACAATCACACTCATTCATGCATAAATTATACACTATGTATCTAATTAACCAATTAAATACTTGAACAATCTTTTCTTTTTCTTTTTTCTTTTTTATGCAAGATAGAAATTCTACTCTAGTTTAATCTAAGTGTATATGTATGTGAAACTCCCTCCTAGAGACTTAAACCCTGACTCTTGCCTCCACACCCCATAAACACTTATACTTGTGGAGTGATCATTGCACTAAGGGCATGCAATGGTAATGCTTGAACAATTATTAACTTTACAATTGTTTTCTTAAATTTTATTAACTTTATTACAAAAAGTTATTATAATATGATAACAATATACACACGTGTCAAAAAAAAAAAAAAAACACACTCTCTATTTCTTAATTATTAAATTATATTATATTTATATTGTATATACAAACATCCACACACATCATAATTTACACAAATATATAACATTATAACAAAAAGTAATGTATACAATCAATATTAAACACACTCACATACATATAATATAAATTTATAAAAAAGAATTACACTTATAATTCACAAATACTAACTCTTTATTCGCTTTTTCAAAAAAAAAAAACTTACTCTTTATTCTTAATGTCGAAAATACTCATAATAAAGATGTGCAAAATTTAATTCAGAGTGTAAAAAAAATATTTTTAAAAATAAATTAAAGTATTAAGTTAACAGTATATATATATATATATTTATATTTATATTTATATATTTTATATACATAGTTTTTTCATTTGAAGTGAGGGGGTTCATTTGAACCCCTGAATATGCTTTAGCGCCACCCCTAAACTTATCCATATAATATTGTAATTAGCGCGCTGATAAGGGCGTAATAGGAAAAAAAAAATTGTTTTGGTTATTAATCGAGTTTAAAATTTGAAATGGGACTCATCAATCATGGCAGGATGATCCTTTACATTTCCTCCACTAAATCTTTTCATCCTATTTTTTAATTAAATAACAGTTAAAATAATAACTACTACTGTCTATATAGAATACAAACTTTTTCTCTCAAATGTTACGTAGATTTTCATCAAAATAACAGCAAGTATTTTACTGAGATGCGATGATATGGTAAAATGAATTGCAATGAATGACATAAAGGTACAAGTTATAAAAAATAAACTACATCTGTAATTTACCTATTCATGCAAGGCCCCGTCATTTTTTATTAAATAGAAAACTGAGATATTTCACATATATGTAAAATTAAAACCATAAAGTGGAAAGTGCAAACTTTTTTTTTTTCTTACAACAAATAGAGTGGAGGAATTTCGAACTTGAGTCTTATCATTTTGTTAAATACAATATGGTAAAATATAGTTAACATTGATTCCTGAGGTTTGGCTAATATCTGTCAAGTCCAAAACTTTTCAAAATTAACCAATTTGGTCCCTAATTACAATGAAAGAAGAAAAATCAATAACAATTTAGGGTCCAAATTGCACTGCTTTAATACAAGTAACAACTCACAAAATTTATCTTTTCTAGTACAATATAAAACCTATAATTACCTTTTAAAAAGTGACATTTTATTCACTGAAACATTAAAAAAGGTGACATTTTACCCATATATGTAGTTTTGAAATTGTCTTTTAATGGTCATAAATAAAGCATATTTCTAGTTTACAAACTAAGTTGGTCCTATTTTACAAATGGATAAAGTATAAGCATTTAAAAAAAAAAGTTATATATATAATATAGCATGACAAAAATAAAGAACTGACATATACAGAAGAACAACCTTGCACTATGGTATTGAATTATCAGCATTAAGTGGATTTTCAATTCATAAGTAAATCCGAAAATCAAAATAAAGTCACTTTGGTGAGAGGTGAGGATGAGATCTCATTCCCATATAACAAAGTTTCTTTTCAAAGTTCAAAATAGTTTAGAGAGAAACTCTACAAACTCATCACATATATTTATATTGAGTGTGAATTTTGAAAATCTAACCGTTAGATTGCATGTTCTTATTATATCCTTAATGCTTACAAAATTTCAAGAAAATCAAAAATCAATTGCTATGTCATCAAATAAATGTTATAATTTCAAGTTTTTGTAATCTATAGTTGTATATAAAAAATAAATTAATTGATCAAATAATAAATAATATCCGATTTAAACGAAATTTGATATACATATTAAGAATATAAGGAACATGAAATTTAACAGTTAAATTTTCAAAATTCACACTCAAAAAAGAAATATACGAAAATTTTGAAGAATTCCTCTTCGAACTAGTTTGTAGAGAAACTTTGTTCATTTCCATATACAATGGTTGAAAAGGTTCTATCACATGCGCTGGGGGTTGTAGCCAACTTGGACTGACTGAACTGAGTGATCGAGAGTGATTATATTACATTTCTCTAGAAGAGTTTGAATGGTGTCCTGTGGCGTTCAAAACTTCTGACCAAGCTAGCGAAGGGCCACCATGAGATTGAGTGATTAATAAATTATCATATAGATAGCGTTTCTTGTTTTCATCTATTTATATGTATTTGATTGTCTTTATTAACATGGGCCATGGTGCATGGTCTTTTCTCACATTGGGTGGAAGTGAAGTTCTTCACTAGATGGGACTGATAGCATAATGATTGATGTCGGTTTATACTTTATCCTAGTATGGATGATGATTCACATCTTTCCGTGTATGCTAGAAAAATGGGTAAAATTTATACAATATTATCTAAAAATGACTCACATAAGTTCTTGTATAATTGTATAAATTTATAAGTTTGTTATAATAACTATGTAAATTTACTTTGACACTATTTATTATGGTTGTTGTGTGTGAAAAAAGAAAAATAATTTTTTTTTAAATTAAGAAATATTAATATTTAATAAAATGTAGTGTAAAATAGATAATCTGTTGTGAGGTATTTTGAAAAGTGAGTATATAAAATAAAAGAAATAAACTTATGCTAAAATAGAAAAAAAGATTTGCATGAACTGATGCAAATGCTCAAGAATGAAAGAAGAGAGTGAATTATGGTTGTTGTGTGTAAAGAAAGAAAAACCATTTAAAAAATTAAGAAATGTTGATATTTTAATGAAATGTAATACAAAATAGATAATTTGATGGGGGTGTTTTGAAAAGTGAGTATGTAAAATAGAAAAAATAAACTTATGCTAAAATAGACAAAGATTTACACGAACTGCTGCGAATGCTTTAGAATAAGCCAACTTCTCTTGTATTTCTAATATATAATAAAAATCAAAATGAATTAAACTTTTTATTTATGAAAAATCAGTATGAAACTTATCCATATAATATTGTAATTAGCCGATAAGGGCATAATAATAAAAAATTGTTTTGGTTATTAATTTAATTTAAATTTGAAATGGGACTTTTCCTAAAAAAAAAAAATTTGAAATGGGACTCATGAGTCATGACTGGGTGATCCTTTAATTTTTCTCCACTAAACCTTTTTTTTAACCAAATAAAAGTTAAACTAATGTAATAACAACTATTGTCTATTATATAAATACAGAATTTTTCTCTCAAATTGTAGATTCTCATCAAATAACAGTAAGTATATTATTGAGATAATATGGTAAAATGAACTAGACATGCTTTTCGTGTGTCTGAGTTTCTAGATTTTTTTTTTTTTTTTTTTTTTAAGAGAGTTTCAAGATAATAATAAAGAACTCTAAATCTTAGGTACAAGCTAGCTTTGTTGCCCTAGCACAACCATTAATTAATATATGGATTATAAGTTTTAATAATATGTCCATATAGATTTCAAAAGTTAGGAAGCCTAAACTAGCTGAGAACCATCCTCTACAAATATCATATTTTTACTTATCAATAATCACCTACTAGGCCATCACATCAGTAGTTTGTAAAATAATTTGTGGCTTCAACATTTTCCTAAATAAATCTTCCCAAAATGTTGATTTTTTATGCAAACGAAATGAGTATAAATGGTATAGATGTAGAAGGGTTAAAGCTTTTTAGACTTTCTCTCACTTCATTTCTTTCATCTCAACAATTTTAGATCTCACTTTATCTTTCATCTGTCTCTTTTTGCCTTTTCA
Organism: Quercus tomentella; assembly: GCA_028535165.1. Taxonomy (NCBI): domain Eukaryota; kingdom Viridiplantae; phylum Streptophyta; class Magnoliopsida; order Fagales; family Fagaceae; genus Quercus; species Quercus tomentella. The sequence continues at coordinate 18,434,044 of JAPQVY010000122.1, forward strand.
TTTGGTTGATAGAAGGAAAATATAAAACTTTTTTTTTTTTTGTGTGTAATGTCGATATATTTAACTTATCTTTTTATTAAATTTTGTATAATTTAAGTTTCTTATTGACAATTCTATTATAAAAAAAATCGTAGAGCCGCCACTAGTCTCAAGACTCTTATCCCATGGATGAACATGGAGAACCTCTTGAAAAGCCACTACTCCTTGTAAGAGCAAACTAGTCAATTAGATGAAGGAACCTCATCGATGTCACAACAAGGTTACTTCTTGCTGCCGAAAGACCTCAGAGAGAGAGAGAGAGAGAGAGAGAGAATCAGAAAAAATTAATAGTTTTATTTATTATGTTGATGAACAATATCTCAACAAGTGTATATTGAAGGTTCACAAATTAATTTGGTCCACCGTATGTTAAGCCTAGCTAATGTAAATTGGTTTTAATTAACTAGCTATATCTTGTATGAAGAAATTATTAGGTTTACTTGGAAGATTGCTAACGTGGTCTACCTGGTTTTTCTAACCAATAAAACACTACTATATATGCAAATGTGATATCACTTAGTAGTTTTCATTTATAATTCTCAAACTTTATTTCCATATGACATCACACATTTCTATAAATGAAATTATTTAATTGGTTGAAAGGATCATGTCAACAATGCTCTCAATGGACTTGTTAATTTTTCCTATATATGCTGTAAAAGTTTGATGGGTTGAACTTGATGGGAATGCTCTTATCTAAAAGGGCGTGGAGCAACAATGTGACAACATAAAAGTCATAAGTGGGACTGTACCATGGATTGGAAATGTGATCTAATCCGGCTTTCCTAAGTGCAAATTTTCACTAGTAACATTTCATTGGATGGTTTTTTTACCATTTTTTGGTGGGTCATGCCCCCCTAGATATTTTAGTAGCTTCCCAAATGTGAAAACGATATGATTGATCCAAAACGACCAGAAGAATCATTATGCTTTGTAGAGAAACAACAAAGCGAAGGCAAAATGTCAAATACATTAATACATATAGCGCAAATGGGGGGCATTTCTAAATTGGAATTTTTGTTGGACAGTAAAAAGGAAGAATCAATCAATCATGACGCTTGGAAAAGCATATAGTTGCATCAGGCATGGTTTTGGACCTTTTGGTCTTATCCTCATTTCTTGAACGCTACCAAGTACCAACTAAAGTTGGGGAAACAAAAAAATAGAGAAAGAAAGCAATCGAGATACGGAATATGGTGGTAGCTAGGACCAACTGAAATTTTTTTTACTACCACGTAATAAATCATAACTTTTATTAAAATGGCCAGATGTCATATTATATATAGTGAAAAGAAAGAGAGTTATAAATTCATGTAAAAATGCTAAACAGTCTATCACAATTTATCATGTAATATAATTATATCAAAAATTATGATTTATTATAGGATCTCTCATTAACGGATGTTTTTAAACATTTGATTAATAAATAAATTAAAGTTATAATATAGGAAAATTATAAAAGGTTGGCAAAAAAAAATCATTAACTTGTTTCTTTTCTCATACAAAATTTCTAAAATTAATTTCTAAACCGTTATTCTTTTATTTTTTTAGGTTTTTCCCGACCAACAATTATCATAGTCCTCAATTCTCGCGCTAGCTTGAGAGCATTAGCATTGAAGAATGCTAATGCCATATCTAAAGCCTTTTTGGCATTTCATGACTTAAAAACATTTGCATCAAACAATTGTAAATCTCACTATTACAAAATTTTTTACAATAGTGCTACAGTACAATTCTAAACTTAGGATTGTACCTTCTTTTTGAACTGTTCTGCACATGTTTAATGGTTTTTTTTTTGGGAGAATCTGCACATGTTTATAGTGTTTGACGAAATTTGAATAAAAAAAAAAATCTTCTCATAAGGTTGAAGTTGAGGGGTTGACAGGTCTGTACATGTCTAGATGTACGTGATGACTTGGGCCGACTTCCAAAATTTGGTAGGTTCAAGTTGCAATTATTGATTTTAGAATTAAGACCAACTGGGGATGTAGTTTGTTTCCACGAATTGCATTCATCTTATATTGACTTATGAGTATTTAGCTATATATATCAACACTAATTAGACATATTTAATAAATAAGTTAAAATTTCTCAATTTTAACATGATTTATTTATAAAATAGTTAATCGAATAGGTTAATCTTGTCGATCTGTTTATTAAATTTTATCAAAGCAAAAAAATAAAATAAAATAAAAGAAGTATTAACTCTATATTGAATTATTTGGTAGTTTTGAGTTATTCGGTAGTACTAACTACAATATTGAGTTAATAGTTTGAAAAACCATACAATTGATCTGAACTATGAATTTTACAATATTTTAGCATATAAGCAATGAGAAATGATATGCCTACAATATTTTTACAACAAATTTTAAGTGGTAAATTGTTACTGGTTATTATTGTTAGGACAAAAAAGTAATCTTAGTATCATTTTCAAATTTGAACTAATAACAACTAATCACCTGTGATTTGTTGTAAAAAAGTTGTAGATATAGCATCTTTCATAAACCTATTTCCATAAAATAAAATAAAATAATTCACAAATGTAAAAATAAAATGGATAAGATTTTTTTTTGTTTCCTGTATTAATTAAAAAAAAAAAAAAAAAAAAAAAGCCCTTTAAATTTCCGGGACCCACTAGTGTGTCAGTTGTCAAAACGCTGGAAAAAACTTTTTTTTGAAAGAATCTGTCCTTTTTGCTTGAAATGAAAGAATTGAGAACCTGTCCTAATATCCTTGATGAGGATAAGGTTCATTTCGTGCATTCATGGTTTTCTCATTAATCAAATTCCAAATAAAAATAAATCCAGTTTCAATGGTGAAAAGAGGTGATTTACTGCCTGGCCTCCAAAGTCCAAATTACTGCATTTGAAATATGTGATAGAATTTTTTTTTTTTTGCTGGGAAGAAAACTTATATTCAACAATCAAACAAGAAGATACGTACAAAGAAAAACGAGAAATGAGAGATAGTAACTTGCAGAATCCACGTAGTGAAAATCCAACATAATGGGCTAATCGGCTAATATATCTTTAACATAAACATAAATTGCATTGGATTCGGATCTTAATTTTCAGGAAAAGATTTATGCATGAGAGATTGCAGAAAAAAGAAAGTCAAACGGAGCTTCTTGAATCAGAAGCTATAGATGGGTAACTATACCATATCAGGAAGTAAATTAAGGCAACACTGCAATTCCAATATTTCTGTGAAAAGCTCTAATGGGGTTGGTTTTATTTGCTAGGAATCGTCAAGAAGAACATGGGTTTAAGCGCTTAGCCTTGAATTTGTCCTTTTGATTAACAGTTTTAAATAACATGGCACCATTTTTTTAGCCAACCATGTTTGGATAAAAAGAGTGATAGAAAGAGGTGGTCTGAATATACTAATTTGTCTAGCCATTCCTTTATTTTCTCTTCTCCTTCTGTTTTAGACACACACATATTCCAACAGAATTTAACTATAAAATGGATTCTCTCTGAACCCTGATTGTGTACCTTGTTCTACTAACTTTTGGTTAAAGAAAAATTAAATGATGCCTGGTCTCATAATAAGTAGCTAAATATATATAACCATTTTCATTCATTAGATAGAGAAGTAGCATAGCATTTTCATAACCCAGAAGCACAAGACAAAGCAACATACCTGGCATATATATACAGGAAAGTAAAAACATGCTTGCTTTGGTAGCATATTACATAAACATTACCAAAGGCTTAACCCAAACACCTTCCAAGTTCCAACACTCAAACACAACAACTCCTCCCAATAAACACATACAATAGGAAAGCATATATACATGAGGAAGTGAACACCCACTCTTAATTAATAACTACTGGTTTGAGGAACCGGGCGATGGATTTCCCTTCACCAAATCAGTAATAATGTTCACCAAGACCTTGCCTCGCTTTTGAGGTACTTTCCCGAAAGAAGGGGCAGGATTGAGCTTCCCTTGCCAGGGATTTAGCTTGGCGCCGTTGGGATTTTCACTCATATCTACTACTAGCAGAGTCTCTCTTTTCCTTACTATAGAGCGTGGAATATTAGAGACTGATCGATGTGCAGCTATTTCCGTAATGTTCTCTCTTTTTATAGCCATAGGGTTCAACTAGTTGCCTTATTTCAGGTTTGTTTGTTTGTTTTTTTTTTTTTTAGAATGTAATAAAGCTATTATTTTTTTAAAAAATTGTCAGTATAGCGGTGAAAAAGTAAAATGGTGAATCTATATATAATAGTAACAAACAATTAATTATAATATACTGTATTACATAAAACAATGAGAGAGAGATAGGTCCATATCAAAGTGTGAATGTCTGAACCAATAATGTATAAGGTGTTATCCTCAGAACCCTATATTTTATGAAAAATATATGTCGACTTGGTAGTATATATTTACATATGATATTGAGATTGAAAGTTGAAAAAATAATTTTCAATTTCAACTATTAAATAAAATATATTAAAAAAAAGTTAAAAGTTTAAACTCAAAAAATAAAAAAATGTAAAAAAATTTGTTTGAAAAAGTAGGTATATTGAATTAGGTGCCATACTTATCTCAATCCTAGAACACACAACGATGGAATCACGGGAGAATACATAGTCGCTAAAGTTCACGTGGGTGGTGACACCACCGTGGGGACCATACATGACGATAAGATGACCTAATAAGCTAAATATTTATATATATTGTTCCGAATAAAACAAGGGTTTTCTATCATGCTAGCTATGGGTTGCGCCCAACTTGGACTAGTGAGTGAGGCTGTACGTGAGATTGATATACATTAATTTGTCTAGAAGTCTAGAAGCCTTTGAATTCTTTACTGGTTTTTGAAACTTAAGACCAAAGCAAAGACTGAGAGAATGAATGATTATTAAGCAGACAGCGTTTCTTGTTTTTCTTCCATTTATTTCTTTTGCTTTTCTTTATTTTTAACTTTTCTTTTGCCATGTTGGTACTTGGTACTTCTCACATGGCCGTGAAAGTATCTGAGGTTCTTGACCACTCAGAGTGATGCCGACGATGATGATGATGATGATGATGATGATGATTTATACCATTAGTAAAAGCATGTTTCCCATGCGTTCATATAAAAATCAGTATGAAACTTATCCAGTGACAAATCCAGGAATTTTGCTTAGAAGAGTCACTACAAAATTTTAATAAAAAGAGAAATTGAATATATTGAGTTATCGAAATAATAATAATAATACATAAAGTTTTACAATTTTATTCTACAAGTTTTCAAATTTTGAATGTTACATGATAGTTCATTATGAATATCTATTGCCAACGTGGATAGCTATGAGTCTATGATCATTTTATTTTGTTTAGTTTGTCTAAGAAATTCTACTCTAGTCTAATCTAAGTGTATATGTGTGTAAAACTCCCTCCTGAAGACTTGAACCTCGACCCTTACCCCCACACCCCACAAGTACTTATACTTGTGGAGTGACCATCGCATTAAAGCCGTGCGGTGGTAATGTTTGAACAATCATTAACTTTACAATTGTTTTCTTGAATTTTACTAACTTTATTACAAAAAGTTATTATAATATGATAACAATACACACACATGTAAACAAAAAACACTCTATTTCTTAATTATTAAATTATATAAAATTATATTATATTTATATTGTACATACAAACATCCACACATCATAATTTACACAAATATATAACATTATAACAAAAAGTAATGTACATAATCAATATTAAACACACTCACATACATATAATATAAATTTATAAAAAAGAATTACATTTACAATTCACAAACACTAACTCTTTATTCCGTTTTTCAAAAAAATAAATAAATAAATAAATAAACTTACTCTTTATTCTTAATGTTGAAAATACTCGTAATAAAGATGTGCAAAATTTAAGTCAGGGTGTACAAAAATAAATATTTTTTAAAATAAATTAAAGTATTAAGTTAACAAAAAAAATATATATATATATATATATATATATATATATATATATATTTTATATACATAATTTTTTCTTTTAAAGTCAGGGGTTTATTTGAACCCAATATGCTTTAGCGTCACCCCTGAACTTATCCATATAATATTGTAATTAGCGCGCTGATAAGGGCGTAATAGAAAAAAAAAATTGTTTTGATTATTAATAGAGTTTAAAATTTGAAATGGCCGGGACTCATCAATCATGGCAGGATGATCCTTTAAATTTTCTCCACTAAATATTTTCATACTATTTTTTAATTATATAGAATACAAACTTTTTCTCTCAAATGTTACGTAGATATTCATCAAAATAACAGCAAGTATTTTACTGAGATGAGATGATATGGTAAAATGAATTGCAATGAATGACATAAAGGTACAAGTTATAAAAAATAAACTACATATGTAATTTACCTATTCATGTAAGGCCCCGTCATCTATATATTATATATATAAAATCGAAGCCTTTGCTAGCTCCACAATTTTCCACGTCACCTTTTTTTTTTATTTTTTTTTATATATATAATTCTTTTTAATGTTTTATTATATTAGAATTTATCCATTTAACTCCCCATCAGCATTCACGTCACCTCTTTTCTTTTCTTTTTTCTTTTTTTTTTCCTTTTTTTGTTAGTTCTTCTTAACGTTATATATATATATATATATATATATAGATTATCAATTTAGAACCCTAATCCAAGTTACAACTCCCTCTTCAGCCTTCACGTCTAAGGCTGTGTTTGAATCGGGTGAAAACCGTTTCTAGAAATCATTTTTCGTAAAATCCACATGTTTGGCTGTCACGGAAAATGATATTTTCCGAAAAATGACTTCCGGTTGACCATTATTTTCACCTTTGACCCGGAAATGATTTTCTCCCCTCATTTTCACTTCAAAGCATTTCCGGAAAAAAAGAGAGAGAGAGAGAGAGCACGCACGCGCGAGAGGAGAAGAAACATTCCAGTCAGTTCGACGATCGCCGGCGGACTTCGAGCTCCAGGCGGCGCCGATCTCGAGAGCTCCAGTCCGACGATCGCCGCGAAGATCGCGATCGACGGCGCGATCTCGCCTTCGCGAGATCGCGCCGTCACGAGATCGCGCAGTTGATCGCGATCTCACCTTCGACTGAGATCGCGATTGACGACGCGATCTTGCGAAGCGTCAATCGCGATCTCGCCTTCGCGAGATCGCGCCGTCGCGAGATCGCGCAGTTGATCGCGATCTCGCCTTTGACCGAGATCGCGATCAACGGCGTGATCTCACGACGCGTTGATCGCGATCTCGCCCCGTCGCGAGATCGCGCCGTCGCCGTTGATCGCGAGATCGCGCCGGCGAGATCGCGATCTCGGATCGCGATCGTTGATGATTTTTTTCTGGATTTGTGTTTTCCTTTTTCGTTTCCAAACACTAGAAAATATTTTCTGGAAAATTTTTTGAAATGCAACCAAACACATGGAAACATTTTCCTTTTCCGGAAATTAGCATTTCTAGAAAATATGTATTTTCCGAAAAATGACTTCCGGTTGACCATTATTTTCACCTTTGACCCGGAAATGATTTTCTCCCCTCATTTTCACTTCAAAGCATTTCCGGAAAAAGAGAGAGAGAGAGAGAGAGCGCGCGCGTGCGAGAGGAGAAGAAACATTCCAGTCAGTTCGACGATCGCCGGCGGACTTCGAGCTCCAGGCGGCGCCGATCTCGAGAGCTCCAGTCCGACGATCGCTGCGAAGATCGCGATCGACGGCGCGATCTCGCCTTCGCGAGATCGCGCCGTCACGAGATCGCGCAGTTGATCGCGATCTCACCTTCGACTGAGATCGCGATTGACGACGCGATCTTGCGAAGCGTCAATCGCGATCTCGCCTTCGCGAGATCGCGCCGTCGCGAGATCGCGCAGTTGATCGCGATCTCGCCTTTGACCGAGATCGCGATCAACGGCGTGATCTCACGACGCGTTGATCGCGATCTCGCCCCGTCGCCGTTGATCGCGAGATCGCGCCGGCGAGATCGCGATCTCGGATCGCGATCGTTGATGATTTTTTTCTGGATTTGTGTTTTCCTTCTTCTTTTCCAAACACTAGAAAATATTTTCTGGAAAATTTTTTGAAATGCAACCAAACACATGGAAACATTTTCCTTTTCCGGAAATTAGCATTTCTAGAAAATATGTATTTTCCGGAAAACGTTTTACAGCAACCAAACACAGCCTAAACCCCACAACCTCTGTTTTCTAATATACGCTGGCGCGCCAAAACTCCATCCTCCCGTTGCCGCCGCCACCATGGATCACCGCCACTGCATCGATTTCTCTTTGCCTCTCCATCGTTGCTCAATCTAGCCCATCATGTTTTATTTCGAGGTAATTAAAACATGTTTTTCACTCTCCTTAATTTCTATATATTGCTCTCTCTCTATCCGCTTCAATTGTTCATGGAATTTTGTTAGTTTGTGGTTGTGGGTTGCTCTAGATTTAAGTTTTTTTGTTTTTGTTTTCATGGAATTTTGTTGGTTTGTGGTTGTGGGTTGCAGGTTGCTCTGGATTTAAGTTGTTTTTTTTTTTTTTTTTCTTTGCAGTTTTCCACGTTTTCTTTTTCTTACTTTGTTGTCAAATCTATGGCAAAGAAGAATCATGAAATTTTTGTAATTAGATTTTCTTTTTCCCTTTTTTTTGTATTCAATTTTTATTGGATTTTTGGTTTCTTGGGATTCTTCTATTTGGTTTTAATTCTAGGTTTGTTTTAGTTGATATATAGTGTTTTTCTCATCTTCATTTTACATTGGTTTGGATTTTCTTTTTCCCCTTTTTTGGTTATGCAATTTTTATTGGATTTTTGTTTCCTGGGATTCTTCTATTTGATTTCAATTTTGGGTTTGTTTTGGTTTGATATATAGTGTTACTGTCGTCTTCATTTACATTGGTTTTCCCTTTTTATAAATTATTATAATCTCTGGGTCTTATTATATGATAACCTATAGAATGTTATGTTGGGGCTACCACTATTTTGGATTTCGTGGGAATTTTTTTTGAAGGTTGGGGTTGGTTAGTATAGTTGTTTGAGATTGCTGAACATGTGTTTGATAGAATGCTCAGGTGTTTGTTCTCTGATTCTTCTTTGCCAATTCATTTGTGGTATTTCTTGAACAAGTTTGGAATGCTCAGGTGTTTGTTCTCAGATTCATTTGTAATATGCCTTTTGTTATCTGTTTAAAAGAATTCAACTACAAGAATTTACAAAAGGCTATGGTTTGATATATAGTGTTATTGTCTTCTTCATTTACATTGGTTTTCCCTTTTTATAAATTATTATAATCTCTGGGTTGTCTTATATGATAGCCTACGGAATGTTATGTTGGGGCTGCTACTATTTTGGATTCTGTGGGAATTTTTTTTGAAGGTCAGGGTTGGTTAGTATAGTTGTTTGAGAGTTATATAACTCATTTATATATGATTATGCAAGATGGGCATGGTATTAGATATTATAAATTTGAGGCAGAGATTCAGAGAGAGGGTTGAGAGAGACTTAACAAATAGCAAGCTTTAATGAACACCTCTATCATTATGCAAAATCAAAAGGCATATTATAGATTTTTAATGAATACCTACAAAAACTTCATTTTATGTTTTCAATTTTTAGGCACAAAGGAGCTTGCACAAGCCTTGAGAGAAAAAACAACCCTTGGTTATATTGATGCTGGTGTTGCTGCAACATGGTACTCTCTTTTCTTTTTAAAATTCTCTCTTTTCATTAAGTTTTGTTTTTCTTACATGTACAGAAGCCGTTTGATAAAATTTGTGTAAGTGATTTTTTGTTGTTGTTCTAGAAGTCATAATACATGGAGAGTGGTAAGGAGGAAGATAAGTAGGGAATGTGATGCTATGTTGTTGATTTAATCAGGGTGAGATGTATTTTTTGGCCTTATTTTCTCAATGTCATTTTTTGTGTGATGTAAAAACATGACTGTCATTTTTTTTTTTATGCTTTTTCAATTGAACTAGAATGGATTTTTTTTTCTCCAACTTAAATGAACAACTGGCTTTTATGTACTGCACCTATTCTTTGAACTTGCTTTCAAGTTTCATATGATTATATTCTTTAAGAAAACATGTACATGCTCCAAATTAAAAGGTAGACTCTAACTATTTGTATTAAAAATTTGTTGTTTTTTTCCTCTTGGAATATACTTTTAAATCCTTTATGAGATTTTGTGTTACCAATATTTGCTATAGCTCAATTTGTTGTATAATTTATAGTGGTGGAACTACTAAGTGTGTATTTTGGTTTCTACAATGAAAATGGTTGGTTTGAGATCTCTAAATGTGACAAGAATTATTTGTGAAGTTGTGAAGTTTTGTTTAATGGTGGGGAGCAGAATTTTGTGTTGGGCAAGAAACATAGGCAACCACAAAATTTCAGAGGGTGGTTAGAGATGATCACCTGGAATGGAAGTGGTGACTGGATGGTATGGATGATATAATATATTAAGTAAATGTTTTGAGTTGTTGTGAGAGTGAATATTATTTTTTCACTTTAACATTAGAGAAATCGTTGCATCAATAATAAAATTTATATATTATTTTTATTAATATATTTCATTCTATTTTTCTCCTCAAAATTTTGATAGAGATGGTAGTAGTTTCGAAGCATGCACAAGTAATTTATTCATATTATTTTTTTCCTATAAAGTTTTATCCTCTCATCGTCACCATTATCTACTCATCAATATATTTTAGCATACCAATTACTTGTATTGGTACCAATTAATGAATTTCCAATAGGTTTAATTCTTTTTCTTGGTGATAGGTTTCAAATTTGCTACATAGAACGTTTGGTCTTTGTTTTCCTTTTTGTTCTTGAAAAGAAATAATAATTTCATTGTTAGATGATAGTTGGAAATATTTACAAATTTTCAATTAGTCCAAAAATTTGATTTTCCAGGTTCCAGGGATGAAGGAGATCAAGATTTCAAAGGCCAATTTGATGTAAGCCGTGGAGTTTGTGATGGGTGGAATTCAGGAAGCTTGCAATGATATTTAAATCTTTCAACAGTATCATATTCATAATACCAAGTTTTGTATTTTTATATTCCCAGTATTTGATATATTGTTTTAACCAATCCAGTTGATTGTATTAGTTGCGTTGGAGGTTGGTTATTATGGTCAAATCAAAACCAAAGGCATGTGGATGAAACTCTGAAGTTAGTAGTGGATTTAGTGCAAACAACCTGTACACTTGCTGTGGAATATATGGAAGCTTAGAGAAATAATCAGTCTAGATAGCCTGTTGAAGGGTGTACACGGCCTCTGTGGATTTGGGGCTTCAAGCAGTAGAGATAGAGTGTGAATTTAAAAGTCTAGTAGATGAAGTAAAGTCAGCTGGACCTACCAATTTGAGCATTGGCCACATCCTTAATGATGTTAGACTACTTGGTAGTTGGTTCTTCTATTAGGAATATATTTTTCTCTTGTGGCTTTCCTTGAACAAACAGACTAACAGAGAAGATAGCATTTGAAGCAAAGAACTGGCTGGGTTTGCTAGACAATGATGTATTGGATGGAGGAGCGTCCCCCATGTATTAAGACTCTACTAAACAGTAATGTACCTGCTCATTGAAAAAAAAAAAAAAAAAACCCAAATGTATTTGTAGCATTTTTCAATGGAATTTCTTGCTTCCTTTCGGCATTTTTACTATAGTGATACTCCAAAAAATTTTAAATCAAATTTTTTTTTTTTTTTTTTTCTATTAAAAGTTGTGCTATTACCCCAATCCATTAAAAATCACTACTCATGTTTTAGTTTTAAAGTTGTAATATCTATTGGACAATATAGTATTTTGTGTTTAAATGCATTAATAAATATTCGATATAAACTAAAATTAATAAAATTTTCTTTTTAAAATCTTATTTTCAATAGTTTTCCCGTGCATCGCACGGGTTAGCGACTAGTTTTTTATTAAACAGAAAACTGAGATATTTCACATATATGTAAAATTAAAACCATATAGTGGAAAGTGCCAACTTTTTTTTTTCTTACAACAAATAGAGTGGAGGAATTTCAAACTTGAGTTTTATCATTTTGTTCAATACAATATGGTAAAATATAGTTAACATTGATTCCTGAGGTTTGGCTAATATCTGTCAAGTCCAAAACTTTTCAAAATTAACCAATTTGGTCCCTAATCACAATAAAAGAAGAAAAATCAATAACAATTTAGGGTCCAAATTGCACTGCTTTAATACAAGTAACAACTCACAAAATTTATCTTTTCTAGTACAATATAAAACCTATAATTACCTTTTAAAAAATGACATTTTATTCATTGAAACATTAAAAAAGATGGCATTTTACCCATATATGTAGTTTTGAAATTGCTTTTAATGGTCATAAATAAAGCATATTTCTAGTTTACAAACTAAGTTGGTCCTATTTTACAAATGGATAAAGTATAAGCATTTTTTTTAAAAAAAAAGTTATATATATAATATAGCATGACAAAAATAAAGAACTAATATATACAGAAGAACAACCTTGCACTATGGTATTGAATTATCAGCATTAAGTGGAATTTCAATTCATAAGTAAATCCGACAATCAAAATAAAGTCACTTTAGTGAGAAGTGAGGATGATATCTCATTCCCATAGAACAAAATTTCTCTTCAAACTAGTTTAAAGAGAAATCCTACAAACTCATCACATATATTTATATTGAGTGTGAATTTTGGAAATCTAACCGTTAGATTGCATGTTCTTTTTACATCCTTAATGCTTACAAAATTTCAAGAAAATCAAAAATTAATTGCTATGTCATCAAATAAATGTTATTGTGGGGGCCGATTAAGTAGGAAGTATTGTTAAACGCAGTATTAGCTGGGCCTATGGCCCTATCCGAGGACATTTGACCATCCGAGGATGCCCAAATTTAGCTATGAAGAGAATAAGGTTAAGAGAGGAGTAGAGACAATATGAGATGGGTCCAATAAGCATCCGAGGACAGAAGTATTCTCGTAAACTCGCGTCTGAAGTAAATCTGAGTGCCATATCATCATAGACTTACTTCAAAGTTACACCACAACAAAGGATGGGATATTGGGCCAGGGGTAAGATAAGAAAGGTAAACAAATATCTTCAAAGGCTGCTACCTCCGCATTAAATGCCTTCCAACCAACTCTCTGGCCGCATTAATGTGGAAGTGATGCCTGAACAGCGATCAAGCAGCCTTACAGCTACTGGTTGACAGTTCTAGGAAGTGCTGGATGGGACAGGAAGGAGTCTCCGGAATCTAACCTACACGTGTGTGGTAAGGACAACACCAAGATTGCAAGTATATAACCCGGAAGAATACACTGAAAAGGGGGGGAGAAAAAAGAAGAAATAAAACAATTGTACAATTTCTGTCTTGAGGAGAACCATATGAAGCAAACAACTGAGTTTGCTCCGAGGATTAGTTTGATAATCTTATTTGCATCAAACCATCTTGAATAGCTAAGTCCAATCGTTTTTCTTCTGGGATAAATCTAGTTCTTCTACCCACGCTCTACAAATTTATTGTTTGGGCCGTTAGCGTTTAAGCCCAATCCAGTTTTGGGACCAATACAATTTCAGTCCTTACAATTGGCGCCGTCTGTGGGAAGAGCTTGATCTTTTTGAAGGAAATTCGATTACAACGTTCATGATGGTGGAAGCAGGTCCACACCAGGAAGCAGCAGGGCCACACCAGATAGAAGCAGGTCCACACCAGGCAGCAGCGGGGCCGCACCAGATAGAAGTAGGCCTACACCAAGCAGAATCGAGGGGTTTCCAACATGGTAAATTGCACCGGAGCCTCGAACGGAGAGAGGGCCGTGAGGGAAGTGTACGCACGACTCATACCAGCAAAAACCAGTCTCGAGGGAAGAGTCACGTCTCCCTTGCAAAGAATGATAGAGACATGCAACGTGAAATTGATGAATTGAAAGGAGAGTTGCGTCATGCACGACAATGTGGTTCCCCGCCCAGCTTCAAGCCTTCCTCCGAAGTGACAGATGCTGCTAGTTATAGACGAAGATCCCGAACCCCGCGCAGTGAGACTTTTACCTATGAAGAGGAGTATCACCGTCGATGTAGGTACAAAAGTCCGCCTCGCAGAGGCTTGGGGAATAGCACCATGAACAAAGCTTTAAGCCAAGCTTCCAAATCACCTTTCACAAGGAGTATAGAGGATGCGAATCTTCCTCAGCGATTTCATCAGCCTACATTTACCCTGTACAATGGCCGGACGGACCCGGTAAAACACGTTAGCCATTTCAGCCAAAAGATGGCTATCTACTCCAGAGATGAAACTCTGATGTGTAAGGTCTTTCCATCAAGTTTGGGCCCGGTGGCGATGAGGTGGTTTAACGGTTTAAGGGCTAATTCTATCGATTCCTTCAAGAAACTTACCCGGGCTTTTGGCGCAAGCTTTATTACCTGCAGCAGGATTCCTCGGCCTTTGGGGTCTTTGTTGTCTATGTCCATGCGAGAGGGAGAGACTCTTAAAACTTATTCGGATAGATATTGGGAAATGTTTAATGAGATAGAGGGAGAGCATGATGATGTGGCCATAAGTACTTTCAAGGCCGGTCTTCCAGCCGAGCATGATTTGAGGAAATCTTTAACTGGTAAACCTGTCACTAGTGTACATCAATTAATGGATCGGATTGACAAGTACAGAAGAGTAGAAGAAGACCAATAGCAGGGGAAGGGAAAGGCTAAAGTAATCCCTCATGAGAGGAGGGATTTCAGGTCGGACCGGTATAACAATAACCGGCCTCGGAAGGACTTTGTTGGGCAGTCAGGTTCTGCCAACACCCAGGCGGTTAATGCTGTGTTTCGGGAGCCGATGCAACAGGTACTGGAGAAGATCAAGAATGAACCATTTTTTCAATAGCCAAATAAGATGGCAGGAGAACCTACGAGACGCAACTAGAATCTCTATTGCCACTACCATTAAGATCACGGACACATAACTGAGGATTGCAGGAATTTATGGGACCATTTGGAACAATTAGTCCGAGAAGGGAAGTTGAAGCAACTATTGCACCACTCCAATGGCCGAGTAGGCTAAGCAAGTTCGGAGGTGCGGGGCGATGCCTCTTCGAGGCTCCCCCTTGGAACAATTAACGTTATTTTTGCTACCCCGGGGAGGACTGGATCTTGCCCTTCCAAGGTACTATCAGTATCTCGATCTCCAGCCGAGGAGTGTAGCTTAACGTCTAAAAGAGCCAAGATGGACATCCCATTGGTTTTAGGCTCTTCAGATGAATACAAAGTAGGAACCATACAACCACATGAAGATGCTCTAGTGGTTACACTGAGAATAGGCGGGTACGATGTGAGAAGGGTAATGGTTGATCAGGGCAGCGCTGCTGATATAATGTACCCTGACTTATACAACGGGCTAGGTTTGAAGCCTAAGCACTTGACAACTTACAGTTCACCTCTGGTGAGTTTTGAGGGAAGAATGGTCATTCCAAAAGGTCAGATAAGGTACTTGTGCAGGCCGGTACGGATGTGGTGGAGGTGGACTTCATCGTTGTAGATGTTTTCTCTCCATACACGGCTATTATGGGCCGACCTTGGCTTCATACCCTGGGTACGGTCTCCTCTACCCTACATCAAAAGGTAAAGTACCCATCCGAAGGCCGAGTGTTGGAGATAGTGGGAAGCCAGGCTGCAGCCCGGCAATGCCTGGTAGCGGCTATCCGACATCGGCCAGAGGCGAAGACCTCGACTACCACCGATAATGGTTTATAGCAACTAAAATCCCTACCGTTACCCTTAAATGGACTAGCCGATAAGACGAAATGTGAAGATTTGGAGAGGGTAATTGTTTCTGATGATCTGGAGAAATTCTTCCAGGTTGGGGCTAAACTGCCTTCACGAGAGAAAGAGCAGTTAGTCGAATTCCTCAGAGAAAATGTCGATGTGTTCGCATGGAATCCATATGAAGCCCCAGGTATAGATCCGAGCTTCATTTGTCATTAACTCAATGTGAATCCTTCCATTATTCCGAAGAAACATCCACCTCGATGCCCATCAAAAGAGCACGCCGAAACTGTTAGGAGTGAAGTGGCCAAGCTCATGCAGGCAGGGGTTATCAAGGAAGTTTTTTATCCTCAGTGGTTAACCAACACGGTGGTGGTGAAGAAAAAGACTGGGAAATGGCAAGTGTACGTGGACTTCACAGACCTCAATAAGGCTTGTCCCAAGGATCCTTTTCCTATGCCCAAGATAGACCAGTTGGTGGATGCAACAATTGGTCATCCTCGAATGAGTTTTTTGAATGCCTTTCAAAGATATCACCAAATACCGCTAGCAGTGGATGATCAAGAGAAGACAACTTTTGTCACCCCTATTGGGAACTATTATTATAAAGTGATGCCCTTTGGTTTGAAAAATGCGGGGTCTACCTATCAATGGATGATGACTAAAATGTTCGAACCACAACTGGGCAGAAACATTGAAGTCTATATCGATGATATGGTTGTAAAGAGTAAAGTGGTGTCCGAGCATGTGGAAGATCTTACGAGTATTTTTGGGATCCTAAGAAAGCATAAGTTACGTCTGAATGCCTCAAAGTGTTCCTTTGGCGTAGGCTCCGGAAAGTTCTTGGGGCACATGGTAACTCATAAGGGAATTGAGGTGAACCCAAACCAGATAAAGGCCATTCACAATTTACAAGCACCTCGAAATCCAAAGGAGGTGCAGAAACTGACAGGAATGACTGCTGCTTTGAATCGATTTATCTCCAGATCAGTAGATAGGTGTAGACCCTTCTTTCGTTTATTACATAAATGGAAAGGATTTGAGTGGACCGAGGAATGCGCTGTAGCGTTTCAGCAGTTGAAAGAGTACCTATCTCGGCCGCCTATCGTGTCCAGCCCTAAGGTGGACGAAGTCCTGTTTGCCTACTTGGCGGTGGCCCCGCATGCTGTGAGTTTTGTTCTGATACGAAAGGACAGTGGCATCCAAAGACCAGTTTATTATGTAAGTAAGTCACTTCACGAAGCCGAGGTGCGGTGTTTATCGTTAGAAAATGCCATCTTGGCAGTAGTCCATGCAACTCGCAAGCTCCCGCATTACTTTCAAGCGCACACCTTAGTGGTCCTAACTCAGCTACCACTCAAGTCCATACTTAGAAGCGCAGATTGTACGGGGAGGATTGCTAAGTGGGGCACGATCCTAGGGGCTTTCGACATTAAATACATGCCCTGTACCTCTGTGAAAGGCCAGGTCCTCGTCGATTTAGTAGTCGAGTTTGCCGAGCTCCCAGAAGAAGCTGAGATGAAGCAACATGACATGGATGAAAAGTCGGTTGGTCTGATTTCCACACAGGACGACTCATCTTGGAAAGTATATGTGGACGGTGCAACAAATCAATGGGGAGCAGGAGTGGGGCTAGTTCTGGTATCCCCCGAAAAGATCATCATTGAGAAGTCCTTGAGACTGAGATTCTCAACCACGAACAACGAAGCGGAATATGAAGCTTTGTTGATGGGAATGAGTATGGTCCAGAAAATGGGCGGAAAGGTAGTGGAAGTATTCTCAGATTCAAGACTCATAGTTGGCCAAGTGAAAGAGGAACTAGAAGCCCGAGATGCAAGAATGCAGGAATATTTGGGTCAAGTTAGGCGTTTGCAAAAGAATTTTCAATCTTTTGACTTGTCACATATTCCCCGAGGTGAAAATGCCCATGTCGATTCCTTGGCAACCCTTGCCACCTCTTCAGCACGGAATTTTCCCCAGGTGATAATCATTGAGGATTTGTGCACCCCCACCTCCGCAGGGAAAGACGTGCTTTAGGTTCATCAGGTCAACCTAGTGCCGAGCTGGATGGACCCCATACTGAAATTCCTCAAAAGTGACTCCTTGCCTGAAGAGAAAATAGAAGCCGAGAAAATACGGAGGAAAGCTCCTCGGTTTTGGTTATCCGAGGACAAAAAGTTGTACAAACGCTCTTTTTCAGGGCCATATCTGCTTTGTATATACCCCGAGATGTCAGAGTCACTTCTAGAGGAATTACATGAAGGAATTTGTGAAAGCCACAGGAGGGGAAGGTCCCTATCTCACAAGGCCATTACTCAAGGATACTGGTGGCCGAATATGCAGAAGGGAGCGCAGGAATATGTTAGAAAGTGTGACCAATGTCAAAGATACGCTCCCAACATCCACCAGCCTAGAGAAATTCTTAATCCCATTTCCAGCCCTTGGCCTTTTGCTCAGTGGGGTTTAGATATTGTAGGTCCTTTTCCTAAAACTTTAGGAAACAAGAAATCTCTGTTGGTCGGCACAGATTATTTCACTAAGTGGGTTGAAGCTGAACCTTTAGCTAACATCAGAGACGTAGATGTTAAAAAATTTATCTGGAAGAATATTGTCACGCGGTTCGGAACTCCACGCACCCTTATCTCAGATAATGGCCTTTAATTTGATAGTAAAGCCTTCAGGCAATACTGTTCAGACTTGGGGATACAGAATAGATATTTCACTCCGGCTTATCCTCAAGGGAATGGGCAAACTGAGGCCATCAACAAAGTTATAGTCAATGGACTTAAAAAGAGGCTGGATGATGCGAAAGGAAAATGGGTGGAGGAATTGCCACATGTCCTTTGGACGTATCGAACAACGCCTCGATGGTCAATAGGAGAGACTCCTTTCTCAATGACATATGGAGCTGAGGCCGTCATCCCTCTAGAAACTGGTTTCCCAACGTTAAGGGCTAGCACATTTACCTCGGACGGTAACGATGGGCTGTTAGAAAAAAGTTTGGACTTAATCGAAGAGCGAAGGGAGAATGCAATGGTCCAATTGGCTTACTACCAGCATAAACTCAAGCAAGGCTATGACACTAATGTAAAGCTGAGGCCATTAGCCGTAGGAGATTTGGTACTGAGGAAAGTTTTGGGAACCACCAAGAATCCAGCCTGGGGAAAGTTGGGGCCGAATTGGGAAGGACCGTATCGGGTTACTTCAGTAGCAGGAATAGGTGCATACTATCTGGAGGATCTAGATGAAAAAACTGTACTCCACCCTTGGAATGTAAACAATCTGAAGAGGTATTATTATTAGTGAAAATAGTCCTGTTTGGTTTCCCTTTAATTTATTCTGATCGTATATTATGTGTTTCCTCATCTATTGAAGTGTTAAACAGAAACTAAGTTACGTTACGTTCCTCGGACCACAAACTTAGCGGAAATTAATACACCATGACATCGATTGAAGTGTTAAACAGAAACTAAGTTATGTTAGGTTCCTCGGACCACAAATTTAGCGGAAATTAATACACCATGACATCGATTGAAGTGTTAAACAGAAACTAAGTTATGTTAGGTTCCTCGGACCACAAACTTAGTGGAAATTAATACACCGTTAAACAGAAACTAAGTTATGTTAGGTTCCTCGGACCACAAACTTAGTGAAAATTAATACACCATGACATCTATTGAAATGTTAAACAGAAACTAAGTTATGTTAGGTTCCTCAGACCACAAACTTAATGGAAATTAATACTCATTGCCCTCTATTGAAATCTTAAATCCATGAGCATCACTTAATGCATTTTAAGGTACCCCATACTTGCTTGTTGTTCAAACGCTCAGATATTCTCTCGGAGTTGGAAATTTATTGGAATTGATAAACTAAAAACATGTTTTGATAGTGCTGTGGAGTTAGCATTCATACTTTACTTAGATTTTCATTTAAAATATGTGAAACTGTATTTCTCCTCATATTAGCAAAATTCACTCTTTCATAGCATATAGTTGTGTATGCAATCAAAATGGAAATTGCCTAAACAAAGGATAAAGAAATAATAATAACCCGTGCAAATCTAGAAAAGTAAAGTATCCAATAAAAAAGGACTTTCGTTACATTAACTCTCACTACCCAATAAAAAAAAAAAAACACACTAAGGTTTCAACTTTATTTGGAGTTTGGACTTAGGGGCTTTGTCAGCTGCTTCGGGAGGAACTACCTTTTCTTTTTCCTTAGGGACTTCTCCTACAGGCAAGGTGGTTGAAGCTAAGGCTTGTTCAAAACTTTGGCTAGCTACCCCATCTTGAGGAACCTTGGCAGCCTTGTCCAGTGATGTCTCCTTAGGAACTTTATGTTCTTTTGTTGGCACTTGTTGGCTGGGAAGAGGAGGATCCTAAGGCAATACTTCTGCGTTGGGATCAATAGCTGTTGAAGCCTCATCACCTTAAGCAGAAGGAGGATCTGTGGCTCGGATTGCAGAAGGGTAAAATATAGTCTCTGCCTTCCTCAACTCGGACGAGGCCTCCACCCCAGCTCGGTTAAGGGCTTCATCCCAAGTTTGGGCACAGTAAATACGGCATACTGCTGGGACCTCTGCCCTAAGGGTTTCCTCGGTCTCAACCACTCCAAGGTCATAACCCTTTTGTTTGGCCTCGTCCCTTTCCTTTTCAGCCACAATCCTTGCCTTCTCAACCTCAGCCTTGGATTTTTCTGCTTGATCCTTTAGCCTTTGGGCTTCCTCTAATTGTTTTTTTAGAGCAGCCATTTGCTCCTTGGCAGCAGTTAATTCATTAGTTGCCTCGTGCAGGCGCCTCCTCTGATCCTCGGCTTGCCTTTGCGCGCCGTCCAAGGCAGAATCAACACTCTTGCGGGCCTGTTCCTCCTCGGCCAGCTTTTTCTTCAGCTCTGCATTATTATCTTCCGAGATGGACAATGTTTGCACCGCTGCCACCCGTCTTTTCCTTTCGTCTTCCAGTTGCTGATAGCTGGAATTCGTTATCTGTTTGAGCCTGAAGGTGTTTTGGATGATCTAAAAAGGGAAGGGTCAATATTACAACAACAAAAAAAAACGAAAAACGAAACGACTAAGCCAATTGGAACTATAAGGTAACAGTAATTTCGTACCATGGCCAAATATCTTTTGCTGTTGTTAAAGACCTCGTTCTTCCCCATACGCGGCAGCTCGGCCATATCTTTGGGGAGTAACAGGGATTCCTTTAGGGCTGAAGCGACATGGCACCCAATGCCCCTGTTGAAGTCCCGAATTGACGCATCGTCTCTCATGGGCTCACCTCCAAACATGGGTGCTGGAAGCTAGGCTTATGGCTCTGAAGGCTGAGAGTCAGCTCTCTCCAAACCTCGTTGTGGCAAGTGGTTGACTTTTTGCTGCTTTGCAGCTCTCTGGACTTCTTCTTCCCGGGTCGGATGAGATTTTCCAGCATCAATCACATCCTTCCCCTTCTGGTCCCTTTTCCTTTTAGGATCAATAGGATCAGGCCTAACTGTTGAGGTTGGTGAAGGGCAGGAGGAGGAGATTTGGGAAGAGAAGGGGGAATCTGAGACTGTGCAGATTTCACCGGTGCACTTTTCCCAGGCTGATTTTCTATCAGCTCCTGTAGAGTCCTTTGGGGCTTCCTTTGGATACCCATTTTGTCAAAATTGTCCTCGGCGGGTGGAGTCTGATTAAAAACCTCAAATTCGTCAGAGGAATCGGACAAATCTACAATTTCCTCTAAACCTTCTTCTTCTTCTTCTTCTTCTTCTTCTTCTTCCCCTTCCTCAAGAGTGGGTTGGGATGATGATGCTCTAACTGAAGGACTGGCAACGAAAAGTGGTTGAGTGCGAGAGGTATCCTTAAGGAGTGGAACACCTTCTGGAATGACAAACCCTCGGTAAGCAACACTGATGTAGTGAAGCCGAGGGTCGCGAGCCTTGATCACGCACTTAGGCGCTTGAAATGCCGACGAGAGTGGCGTGGTACCCAAGAATTAAATGGGCTGCTCGGAGTTGACCGTCAGCTTCGTTCACGTACACCTCGGCTTGCAAGATCCTATCTAAGCTCTTTTGATTAACTAAGCTAAGCTTAGGCCTAGTAGCACGCTTGTCTGCAAAATCATCGAATTGGAATAAAGTTTCGTTAGGGACGAGGATGTAAATAAGTGAAAGAAAGATGTAAACCACAATTTTTAAACCTACGGTTATTCCCTCACCTGGTTTTCCCTCCCTAGTCGGACAAGGTAGGCCATCGTGCCATTCCCCGGAAAAGATTAGGAAATCCTCCTTTAAGTTTTTGTTCGAAGTGGGGAGACATTGGATTAGCCTTACTTCGGGATGCCTCGACTTGAGGTAATATCCCTGACCCTTCAAATGGTGCAGATTGTACACCCAATTCACATTGTGATGGGTTAGGTTCAGGTTCATTCTCTCATTTAAAGCTTCTATACTTCCCAAGACCCTAAACATGTTTGGGGCACACTATGTGGGAGATAATCTAAAAAACCTAAGGTAACTCCTAGTAATGTTACCCATGGGAATGGTCATCCCACCCTCTATGAAGGCAATCGTGGGAATGACCATCTTCCTTGTTTTCCTAGCATCGGCCCATTCTCCCTGGGCAGTGTACCTCATACCTACTGTGGGTGGAATCCTATATTTAGCCCTAAAACTCCTCATACTCTCCTTGGACTCGACCAGACACTTGAACTTACCCATTTTCCTAAAGGGCTTCGAAGAAAAGTTAACCAGTTTAAAATGAAAGCTAAAGGATTTAATAAGACTTACAGGTTTGGAAAGGGGTCCTCGGACAAGTTTCTAGTATTTGTAGGCGCACAAAGAAATGAAAGATAGGGAGTCAGGTTCAGTGTACGAGCTCTAGAATGATGAGATCACCAAAAGTAAGCACAAGAGTTTATTTGAAAAACTATTTATGGTGACATATAAATTGCAGGCGGGAAATTTCCCGCTCGTGAAACGAGGAAAACCCTCCACCGTTTGATTCACATCTTACCGTTGAACGTGGGGGACAAGGGCGTTGCCAAAATTTAATACTGGCATGCTCTGGACGACGAAGCGTCAGGAGCGTGCCTTAGGTAGGTAAAAAGACATATAGAGGATCAGGAATACAGAATAGGGTCATAAACAAGATGGGCTGAGAACATCAAAATCATCCTTTCCTCCCAAGGAGTCGAAAAGTAAGATTTTGAGGGGCTATTGTGGGGGCCGGTTAAGTAGGAAGTATTGTTAAAAGCAGTATTAGCTGGGCCTATGGCCCTATCCGAGGACATTTGACCATCCGAGGATGCCCAAATTCGACTATGAAGAGAATAAGGTTAAGAGAGGAGTAGAAACAATATGAGATGGGTCCAATAAGCATCCGAGGACAGAAGTATTCTCGGAAACTCGCTTCCGAGGTAAATCTGAGTGTCATATCATCATAGACTTACTTCAGAGTTACACCACAATAAAGGATGGGATATTGGGCCAGGGGTAAGATAAGAAAGGTAAACAAATATCTTTAAAGGCTGCTACCTCCGCATTAAATGCCTTCCAACCAACTCTCTGGCCGCATTAATGTGGAAGTGATGCCTGAACAATGATCAAGCAGCCTTACAGCTACTAGTTGACGGTTCTAGGAAATGCTGGATGGGACAAGAAAGAGTCTCCTGAATCTAACCTACACGTGTGTGGTAAGGATGACACCAAGATTGCAAGTATATAACCCGGAAGAATACACTGAAAAGGGGGGGAGAAAAAGGAAGAAATAAACAATTGTACAATTTTTGTCTTGAGGAGAATCATATGAAGCAAACAATTGAGTTTGCTCCAAGGATTAGTTTGATAATCTTATTTGCATCAAACCATCTTGAATCGCTAAGTCCAATCGTTTTTCTTCTAGGATAAATTTAGTTCTTCTACCCACGCTCTACAAATTTATTGTTTGGGCTGTTAGCGTTTGAGCCCAATCCAGTTTTGGGACCAATACAATTTCAGTCCTTACAATGTCCATATAGATTTTTTTGGCCTTTTCTAATTCCTATCTATCATTTGTATAATCAAAAGTTAGGAAGCCTAAACTAGCTGAGAACCATCCTCTACAAATTTCAATGAATTAAACTTAGATACTATGAACCTACTATAAATCACGCTCTGAAGTCTGATCATAGCCTTATGATATATACTTCAAACAATTTAGATTCCCATGTCTTCGTCTTCAACGATGAATTCCATAAAGTAAGGTACGAGTTTATAATTTTTTTTATTATTATTTTGATAAATGTTACGAATTTATAATTTATAAGATACATCTGTTCATGTAAGGCCCGTGATGTTTTATCAAATAGCAAGATACTACATATTTCACCCATATGTAAAAATTAAAACCATGAAGTGCAATTTTTTTTTTTTTCTTACAACAAATAGAGTGGAGAAATTTTGAACCCTGAGTTCTATCATTTTGTTAAATACAATATTTATATCCATTGTTTTACTAACTTAATTTGAAAAAGGTCCTTAAACACTTTCATGAAATAGCAAATTGGAAAATAAAAAGTAATTTTCTCCATCAATTGAATCAAACACTCAAGTTTTCTCTTTTGGATGGAAATCAAACACTCATAAATTACTATATGGACAAAGGTTTTGTTTCAAACACAGGTTTTTTTTCACTGTGTACAATTTATGAGGGGGTGCGGCTTCTGTCTAGTTCCTCTAGTGCATTGGACCTGTTGCGATCATGACATGTGTCCATTTTCGGACATATGTCATGATCGCAGCGGGTCCAGTGTCACAAGACACTGGACAGAAGCTGCACCATTTATGAAACTATTTACATGTATTGTTTAAATAAGACACATGTTAAAAGTATAGTTATGGGGTAAAACTTTAAAAGACTAAAGTTTTCTCTAAGTAGTATGTGATGCCTTGCGCCCAGTTCAAGAGTTTGGTATGAATGATTGATTATGGAAATTTATTTTTCATAGATATCACACGGCCTATGTAAGATATAGGTAGAAAATCTATCTATATCTTATAGATAGTACATGGCCTACATAAGATATAGTCATCATATAGGTAGATCTTTGAAGTTATTTGAATTTAATGTTCCACCACTTTAGCTTAGCAGATCATATTATTATTGTGCAACATTGTACGAAAATGGGCATCTTTAAAAACCAAAAACAAAAGAATGAAAATGACATCCTTAAAGCTGGTAATTAGTGGCTTCTCGCTCAAGCTTTGTGAGTGGTGACTAGGCTTAGATTTCTCTGAAAATTACTAACAGGAAGACAGAGAGAGAGAGAGAGAGATTTGGTCATTTTGAGATACCATATAAGAGAATATATATATATATATATATATATATATATATATATATATAGGGTTTTTCTTTATTTATTTATTAATTATTATTTTTAATCAGTAACAATTGTATTAAATCAACATTAATATACTTATATTGTTGTACACACCTTAATACATACAATTTTATACAAAATTGAAAAAGGAATGATTTCAAAGTTAGAAATCATAACTTGAAGTAGCAATTTCATTAAATTTTTTTAAAATTTTTTATAAAAGTGTGTATAATAAACACTATCAAGCAGAATGCAAAGAACACAAAGCTACTGACTAGACATGTGAGATGTGACAACCAAAAGTAGTACCTCAAAGCCAACTCCAAGGAACCCTTTCTGCAAATTAAGCTAACATACAAAGGCCACTGGTGAGAAAGACCTGATACTTTTACTTTTGTTTGGCAAAAAACAGATACTTTTACTTTTAAACTTTTTTTTATTATTTAAAAAATTAAAGATGGAAAAAAGGAATTTATCTAAAAGGGTTAAAATCATATCTCTCTCACATCCATCACGCACTTTAAAGTTTAAACAAACTGGATACACTAAGACATAAAACACGTACGGTAGGAAGATGGGTTTGGTTAGGACAAGACAGCAATGGTGACGGTAATACAACGGTGGTTGTGGTGGCGAAGTTGTAAGAAGGCACAGCCAGCATGGCTTCTCTCAAAACATTTGATTCTGTGATCTCTCTCACATTTTTAAACTATTCCCATTTCTTCCAAATTTCTCTGTTTGATTGCCAAGAAAATAATCAAAATATGCAATTAATAAGACAAACCAAAAATAAAATACCCCCTTGGATAAACAATACATTAGCTTAACATTATCATCATATATAGGCGTTACAAATATTACAATTGTAAAGCATGCTGCTTTTGGTGGTGCTTTTAGGATAATACAAAGAAAAAACACCAGTAGTGTAGTGTTGCATAAGCTTAACCCCAAATCCCAAACCCATAACACAAAGTACACTAGCAATTAGTAGTACTAGCTAGTAAGAAAAGAAAAAGAAAACCACTTTACATATATTACATTTACATCGATCACATGAGAGGTCTGAGGAGAACACCCATTAATATACTCATACTAATAATATATGATTGATTATTTCCTCGCGGTAATGACATTAGCCACATCCGTAACAATTCCTGTAATGACTTTCGTTATGACCTTGCCTCGCTGCGGAGGTTGTTTGGTAAAATCAGGCCCAGTCCCCGGCCGGCCATTACCTGTGGGCGGGTTTTGATTAGAGACTTTTCCACTTTTATTTCCACCACTATCCATTTCCACTATCCCTCTTTGCCTCTTTCTTTCACTCTTTCACTTACTAATCACTATAAAACCCCTTTCTAATACCCCTTTTCTAATAGATGATTGAAAAAACATAACCAGCATGACGGCAACCCCAAAAAACACAAAAGGAGTAAAAGACTAAGATTGCATTTGTGATTAAAGTTTAAAGTCAACTTATTTTACTATTTAGTTTATTTTTGTTATTATTCAGTTTATTTTGATTACTATTCTTGGATCTTTTCGCACTTTTTAATACTATTCATTAATCCTACTGTACTATTTCAACTAGTTTTTATTTTTATCAGCTTAGTTTTTATCTTAACAGATCATATTATTATTGTGTAATATTGTACGAAAATTGGCATCTTCAAAAAATTAAAAAAAAAAAAAACAAAACAAAATAATGAAAATGAAATTACGTATCGTTAAAGCTGGTATGTGCCTATGTGGTGTTGTGACTTCTCACTCAAACCTGGTGAGTGGAGAGTGGAGACTAGGCATATATATTTCCTCTGAAAATGACTAAAAAGAAATTCAACAGAGAAAAATTTTGGTCATTTTGTGATGCTCAGATGTAGGGTTTTTATTTATTTTATGAATCAGTATCGATTTGTATTAAACCAACAACTGATACAAATAAATACATATAATCCAACAGACATCACACAGCCGTAAAGTTGCCACAATCAACAAAGCAATAAAAATTACAACAGTATACCAAGGAAGTAAAGAACTCTATGCAGCTAAGGCCCATTGCCAAGAACAAAAACCTACTAAAACTCTTCCTAGACATGTGAGAATTGAGATGTGACACACCCCAAGTAGTACCCCAAGGCCAAGGCTAGGAACCCTTTATACAGCAAATTATGTTAACATACAATGATACAAAGGCCACTGCCATCAAATCTCTTCATTCAAATGTCACTTATTTTTTCTGTTATCTATTTAAAAAATTAAAGATTGAAAAGGAATTTATCTGAAATCATATTTATCCAACGTCCCACATCACATCCATCATGCATTTTAAACAAATTGGACATAAATAAGACAAGACATGTACAGTAAATGCTGGATAAGGCAAAAGCTACGACGTTTTGCAAAGAAGGAAGATGGGTTTGGTTGGAAGACAACAGGGGTGTTACGTGACAGTATGGTGGTTGTGTTGGCAAAGCCTGAGTGGCAAACCCGACCATAATTTTAACCATGGATTGGTAAAAATGCCTTTCGGACTGTTCAATGAATATGAAATCAATTCTAAAATACATTAAAGTTTACAATGATCAAAACAACGAGTTGAATGTGAAAATTGGATTACTAGATTAATTAATCAAGTCATATCAAGTTTTAACGGATAATATATATTCTTACAAATTAGTGCTTAGACCATATGATTATGATTAATTAAATTTGATTGGTTCTTAATTGGATTAATTAAATTGTATTACATGTTAGAATCTCATTTATTTAAATTTTAAGACAAGGATATATTAAAAAGTATTGGATAATCCTTGAAAATAATTATGATTTTTGAATTTTAATGAGTAATCTTGTAACAAAAGAGGGAAAGTTTAAATTCAAAAATCAGAACTTTTTTGGGGAACAATCTAATCTTTAAAAATGGTTTAAAACTCATAATTAATATCAATCCAAAATTCAATAGTTTTCAAAATCATATTGTGTAGTCATTTTGGCATGGTAAACGTGTAAATAACGAAAAATTCCATTTCAACAAAAGATTGTTGCATTTTGAATTCTCTTTTTTGATATCATTAGTTTCACCTCAATCAATTTGTGAGTCAAAAGTTATAGTTATAACACTGAGACATACGCTAATAAGAAAACTCAGCTATAATCGACACTTTGACACAAAGATAGAAGTGCTGATAAAAAATTCTGTCTAGGAAATGAATGTCACTCGGTACTCCAAAGTTAAAATTTTGACGCCATTTTTCGACTATAACTTCAATTTAAACGTACAAGAGAGTAAGCATGAGTCTAAAAACTCCTAGATAGATATGGATGAGATGGGAACTTAAATTTCCAAATCCTTTTCCCTCTATAAATACAAGAAGAAATTATTAAAGAAATGAATTTTTTGGCTCATTAAATTATCAAATTTAGTTTTGTGTTATTGTAGAAAGAAACATAGTTGTTTTCATGCAACACTACTCTCGGCAAAGAGAACGACCTGGACTCTATTAGCAATCATTTTCCACCTCCTAAACACCATCTTTCCAATCACTCAACTGATGGGACTGCTCTTATTTAAGAGCGTGGAAGAGCAATGTAATTAACAGCATAAAAGTCATAAAGTGGGACTCTACCATGGAAGGTGCCGGCCTAATTGGGCTTCCAAGTTCCAAGTGCAAATTTCAACCTACAAATCAAGTCCCTTATTAACGATAACATTTTATTATATCGGATGAGTTTTTACTGTTTTTATTTGTTGAATCATGTCCCCCTTGTGCTTTTAGCTTGGCAAATGTGAAAATGATATATGATTGATACAAAACGACAGAGAAGAATCATCATGCTTTGGAAAAGCAGCACTATATACATTATACATATATCTGCAAATTGGAATTTTGGTTGGACAGAGACAAAAAATCATGATGCTTGGAAAAGCAAGAATGTATACACATAGTTGCACTTGCATCGGAAATTGTTTAGGTCTTGCCTTTTTTTTGCTGAATGGGGTCTTATCTTCATTCTTTGTTTTTTGATAAGTTATCTTCATTCTTGAAAGCTACCAAGAGAAAAAAAGAGGAAATAAAGCAACCGAGATATATGGTGGCGGGACCAACAACTATAACACAATACAGTCAATAGTACTCAACTTTCGCGCCAATTTGTCACTCACGTTTCTCTTTTTGAACAGTTCTGCACATGGTTTAAGGTTGATTTTTTGTGCAAACCAGTATACATATGGTAGGATTTGGAATGTTTAAAATCTTTCTCTATGTGATGACTTGGGTCGAGTTCCAAAATTTGGTAAGGTTCAAATTGCTATCAATTATATGGAAATTATTGATTTTAGAATTATGACCTATAAAAGGGGATTCTTAACTGTTATTTGGATTTTAATGTGCTATCTCCTTAACTTAAACTTAACACATCATATAGTGTTTTTCCCTTTTTCTAGGTTTTTGTCCTAATAAATGAAAATGACATAATAGGAGGAATTTTTTTTTTTTTTTTTTTTTTTAATTCTAATAGATTGGTGAGTGCATGAGCATGAACCATGAGGCTCTAAGGCTCTAAACAAACCGAGCTGAGCTAAGTATTAAAAATTCAAACTTATTAATCTAATTTTATTTTAAACACGAGTTGAGTTCGAGTTCATGACCAGAAAAGATTACATATTCAAATTTGGTTCATATTTTTATCGAACAAGCTCAAGCTTTTTCTCGGGCTATTTGATTAACTCATTATGTTCCTATATACAGTTAAACCATATCTAAATTTTTTTCCCTCCAAAAATCTATAAATTGTTAATACAAAGGGACTGTTTACATTATTAATAAATACAAATAATAATTTGATATCATATAAACTTATTTACAAACTTGACAATCCAATTTGAAGCCTATATAAGTATATTTTATATATAATCAAATTGAATTTGATAATTCATCCATATTACAATCTTTAAGTTTGGGTGAATTTTCATTTTTATCCCTAGAATTTAATTTAATTTTCAAAAATATTTTATTTTAATTCTTAAACTTTAATATTTTTGTAATGATCATCACTCCACCATTGTCGGCTATAGAATTGTCACTATTGACATATTTTGATACAATGCGGCTTTACTAGATAAACTGCAATGGATGTAATGACCAACTAGATATAAATTTTGAGGAAAATGATAACTTACCAAATTAATTTAAAGGTCATACTCATAATATGAATTTTATCTTAAAAAATAAACTGTTGTCATGTGTGTTAATTTGGGAATAACTTATCTAATTTTTTGCTAAAAGTATTTTAGATAGAAGTTAAAAGTTAAGTGTGCATTTGGCATCTGCTGATTCTTTTTTTTTTTTTTAATGAAAATGTTCTAAAATATATTTGTACTTTGAAAATATGAGAAAATGCGAGGTTTTAAAAAGTTGTAAATAAAAACTAAAAGCTAGCCAAATAAACAAATAAGAGCGCTCGCATCAGCTCATGCAAAAATTCATGTTTATTTCAACATAAGAATCTAGTTTTTCTATTTTACATATTTACTTTTCAAACTTTCTACCATCAATTATCTATTTTACACTATATTTTATTAAAATATCAAAATTTCTTGATTTTGTTAATTATTTCTTTTTTTTTCACATACAACGACCAACCACTCTTTTCTTTCATCCTCTGGATATGTAAAGAAAGAATAAAAAAATTAAATACAAAATGAATTGTATCAATGTAATTTTACATAGTTACTATAGCAAACTTGTAAATTTATACAATTATACACTCATTGATGTGGTAATTTTTAAGCAAAAATATATAATTTTCTGTTATACACACCTACTGATGTGAGTATTCTAAGTTGATTGATATTTTGCTGAAAGTACTATAATAATAGTAGTAATAATAAAAAAGATAAAAGTCAGTTAATAATTTAACTCCAAGTGCAATATTTTTGCCTAAAATTTATGAGTTCTATTCTTACGTCATTTTAGAGTAATTCTAGTATCACATAAAATGTCATAATTTTTACCAAACTATTTAACGTGTCAGATTGTAACTAACTGTATATCACTTTCACATGAACTTACAATTTTTTTTTCACCACTCATGTATAGTCTTCCACGTGAATACTTGTGGCATAGGTTATTGTATTTTATGTCCTCTTAGAATTTTTTGTCATTTT
The DNA here is from genome assembly GCA_028535165.1 of Quercus tomentella. Lineage (NCBI taxonomy): Eukaryota > Viridiplantae > Streptophyta > Magnoliopsida > Fagales > Fagaceae > Quercus > Quercus tomentella. The sequence continues at coordinate 18,465,340 of JAPQVY010000122.1, forward strand.
AATAATGTAAAACATACAAACAAACCTACTTCCTTTTATATTATTTATAAAATAAAACCCGAATTTTTATAAGATGTAAAAAATTTCCCTTAAATTGCGGGGACCTCACTATTTGTCAATTCAATTGTACAAAGTACGAAAGCTTGAAAGAACCCGTCCAGACCAGCTGTCCTTGATGAGGATAAGATTTCTAATTTTTTTTTTTTTTTTTTTTTGAAGTGGAGGATAAGATTTCTTGCCTTCATGGTTTTCTCATTAATTAATCAAATCCAAAATAAAAATGAATCTATATAGTTTCAGAGAGAACTTTATTGCTATGGTGGAAAGAGGTAGATGGCATGCCTGATGCCTGTGCTAACATATATAAATTGTATAATAATTCCAATTTAAAATAATAATAAATTAAAAAGAAAAACTCCAAACACATATTATACTGTGGTTCGCTGAGTGATCTGACCAACTACAAAACAAAACAAAACAAAAAAGAAGAAGAAGAAGGAAAGAAAAAATGAGGCAAGACTGCAATTCTAACAGTTCTGTGAAAAGCTCTCATATGGGGTTGGTTTTATTTGCTAGGAATCGTCAGAAAGAAAATGGGTTTGTCTATTTTTGATCACATGGCAACTTTTTTAGCCAACAATTTGGATAAAAAGAGTGAGAGAAAGAGGTGGTCAGAATATACTAACTTTTCTATTCCTTATTCTCTCTTCTCCTTCTGGCTTACACAAATTCTTTTTTTTTCCCCAACAGAATTTAACCATAAAAACGGATTCACTCAAAAATGGAGCCGATGTGTACCTTTTGGTTAAGATTTAAGAAAAAAAAGAAGAATGATATCTAGTCTCATAAGCGTAGTGATTACTTTCATTAGATACAAGAACTTTGATAATAATAAATAAATAAATAAAAAGATACTAGAACAGCATAGGAATTTCATTACCATAAGATAAAGCAAGATACATGGGCATAGAAAAGCAAAACCTGCTTTGGTAGTAATTCTAGCATACTATAAAAAACATCATTACCAAAGACTCTTTGGCAAAGAGTCTAACCCAAAAAAACCTAGCTCCCAATAAGTCTAATGAGGACCTCTCTCTCTCTCTCTCTCTCTCTCTCTCTCTCTCTCTCAAAACCACTTTAAAACACCAGATATGTTAAGAGGAATAGTAAAGCATAAATACATAAATAAGGATTCCTTGTTAAGAAACACATTATTATCCAGTACTATTAACTTTGGTTCCTTGAGGAACCAACCGGGGGCGAAGGATTGCACTTGATGAACACATCAGCAATAATGTTCGCCAAGATCTGGCCTCGCTTTTGAGGCACTTTCCCAAAAGAAGGGGCAGGATGGAGCTTCAGCTTCCCTTGGCCGGGATTTTTCTTGTCGTTGGGCTTTTCCTTTTCACTCATATCTTTCTTTTTGCTGAATGGCTTTTCACTCATATATATATATATACTACTCTCTCTTTTCCTTACTATGGACTATGGAATATTGGAGACTGACAATGTGCACCCATTTCACTAGTGTTCTACTTCTATCTCTTTTTTTTTTCTTTTTTCTTTTTTTGATAGGACTTCTACCTCTTTAAATAGAGGCTGAAAAGGGTAATCCCTCAACCAGAAGAATATGTATAAACATTAAAATATATATAGAACTGTGAATGTCTGAATGAATTAAATACAATACACTATACAAGTAGGACCTATATATTCAGGAATAAATAAATAAATAAAAACTTTTTTTTTTTTTGAGAATGAAAAAAAAACTTTAATATACTATATTGAGTAATGCTATGTTTACTATTCATACTAATTTTATAACAAAAATGTTTAGGGGATTAAGAAAAGAAAAAAAAAAAAAACGTAAGTGATAATTGATATATTATTATTTATTCTAATTTAAGTTGATTATTGTAGACAACTAGACATTACTTTTCTACTAAAAAAAAATTGACAGTTTTTTTAATTTTTCATAAAACTTCTCCTAAAATGGTTTATTAAAATATGTCCTAAGAGTATAGGTTAGTAAAACTCTATATAAAATACTATATGGAATCATTAGAAAATAGTATAATTTTCGTGGGTGACGCTGCCAGGGGCAGGGGGCCTAGGAATGATGATAACAGATGAACTAACTAAGCTCTTGTAATGTTTCTCAAAAAAAAAAAAAAACTAAGCTCTTGTAATAATTTATTTTTACTGATTTTAAAATATATTTATATGCTTTTCATGGCAATAATTTTCATATTTGTTAATATGATATGTTGTGCTCATAAAATAATAATTATAAAAAAGTTAATATGATCCGTTGTGATTGAAATAACATTATTTTGATTTAAATTTAAAAATTATACCACTTTATCACAAGTCATAACATATAATTATAACAATTGTGAAATAACATTAGCATAATATCTATTTTTCATTAGCATCTAGCTTGGGTCCATCTAGTGCACTGAATCTATCAGAACAATGACACATGATCAAAATTTGGACATGAGTCACCATTGTGACAGGCCATTAATAAATCATATTTTTAGTTTACAAATTAAATTTGTCATATATATATATATATATATATATATATATATATATATATATTTATTTATTTATATTTACAAATGGATGAAGGATAAGCATCTATAAAAAAAATACAATATATAAAAGCATGACAAATATAGAGAACTGATATGATACAGAGAACATCCTTGTACTACAGTGTTGAAAATGGAAATACTGTAGCAAAATAATTTTCAAATATATGAATAGTATCATAAGATCTATTTTTAATGAAAATTTTGCTGAAAAAAAAGATTGGTGGATCCGTGAACGGTACATACATCCACTGACAGACGCATTTTTCAATCTTGAGGGCGTGATATTTTAGCTACCGTAGCCGTGAGTCGCACAGACGGCAAACACCAGATGCAAACGTTGAGCGAAAACGCTGTATTCAAACGCTCACGAAGTCACTTTATTAGTGAACTGAGGATGAGATCCTATATATGAGGGTTGAAAAGCCTCTATACTACTGTCATGCTATGATGATATCCTATTTGGTTCTGCAGAAGAGTTTGACCTGGCGTTCAAAACTTCTGACCAAGCTAAACGCTAATCTAGTGAATGACCACCACGAGTTTGAGTGATCAAATTATCATCAGACAGCGTTGTTCCTTGTTTTTCTTCTATTTATATATATTTGCTTATAAGATCAATTTTTAATTTTTAATTTTTATGTACATCTTTTTATAATCTTTTTTTTATAATTTTTTCAAAATACAAATATACTTCAATATACTTTTAATAAAAAGTTAGATAAACTATTCCTAAATGATCACAATAAAAATCAGTATGAAAATTATCCAGATAATAGTGTAATTAATTAGCTGATAAGGGCATAATAGAAAAAAAAAAATTGTTTTGGTTATTAATTGAATTTAAAATTTGAAATGGGACTGAGTCATGACAGGGTGATCTTTTAATTTTTCTCCACTAAATCTTTTCATCCTTATTTTAATCAAATAAAAGTTAAACTAGTTAACTAATAACCACTACTGTCTATTAAAAATTACCAATCCTTTTCTCTCAAATTGTAGATTTTGACTTTCATCAAAGAACAGCATTTATTTTTATTGAGATGACATGGTACAATGAACTGCCCATGCTTTTCGTGTGTCTGAGTTTCTAGATAATAATAAATAACTCTAAATTTTAGCTACAAGCTAGCTTTGTTGCCCCCGCAAAGCCATTAACTAATATATGGATCCTTTCGGCCTTTCCTAATTATCATTTGTATAATCAAAATAAGTTAGGAAGCCTAAACTAGCTGTGAACCATCCATTTGGTTTTATTATTGAATCTGGGATTTTATTTGCTAGGAATTATCAAAAAGAAAAATGGATTAGCGCGCTTAGCCTTGAATTTGTACTTTTGATTGACTATTTTCCTATTTTTGTTCATATGGCACCTTTTTTAGCCAACAATTTGGATAAAACGAGTGAGGGAAAGAGGTGGTTTGAATATACGTACTAATTTGTGTATTCCTTTATTCTCTATTCTCCTTCGGCTTCATGTTGGCTTATATATATATATATATATATATATATATATATATCTATATGGTCTCATAAGCTTAATATAATTAACTACTTGCATTAGATAAAACAGCAGAACATTTTCATTACATAAAGCAAAATACAGGGGCATAGAAAAGCAAAACCTACTACTTTTCTAGAAGAGTTTTTTTTTTTTTTTTTTTGGAGAAAGTACTTTTCTCGAAGAGTTGAATTATGTTCTGGCGTGGCGTTCAAAACTTATGACCAAAGTAATAAACACTAAACCTAGTGGGAAAATTATTAGGTCCTCTCTCCTCTCATATAAATGATAGGTCCTATCATAAATTTAATTAGTGAAATTCATCATTCATGTGAGAGGAGAGAGTACATATTTATAGTATTCTGGGAGTACACAATAATTTCCCAAATCTAGTAAAGGAGCACCGCATATGAGAATGAATGATTACTTAGCACTTAGCAGATAACGTTCCTTGTCTTTCTTCTATTTATTTTCCTTGTCTTTACTTTCCCACGTGGGTTGGAACTTGGAAGCGAGGTTCTTGACCAGTTGGGACTGGGAGCATCAAGATCATAATGATGAATTATGCTATTATTAAAAGCCAATTTCCCTTGTGTACTTCGTAATATATAATAAAAATCAGTATAAAATTTATCCACATAATTAATTAATATTGTAATTAGCTGAAAGGGCAATTAAAATAGAAAACTAATTTTTGTTATTAATTGAATATAAAATTTGAAATGGGACTCATGAGTCATGAGTCATGAGACATGAGAGTCCCACAGGGTGATCCTGTAAATTTTCTCCACTAAATCTTTTCATCCTATTTTTTAATTAATATATATAAATCTGAGGAGAAATTCTTTTACTCATTTTAAAATGGTGGCGTGTGTCCTTCAGATTTGATTCAACTAAACCCCACAGGGCCTACACCACTTAAATATGATTAAGTTGGATTAGTTGGTTTTATTATTATATATATATATAACCAAGGTTAAAATGCAAAAGACAAAAACCTTGTTGTACGTAAACTAAGATGTAAAAATAAAAGGCGAAAATGTACTTTTGGTCCTTACATTTTAGGTCTATTCACAATTTGGTCCCTAAATTGATTTAACTCCTAGGTCAGTCCCTGATTTTTAAAAATCGTTTTTAAAATAGTCCCTACCGTCAACCCAGTGACAGAAAATTCTGAGGTAGCAAACGGAATGTACTGTTTGCTGACGTGGCTAATAAAATAATAAAAAATATATATTTAAAAATTTTTAAATGCCATGTCAGCATTTTCTGAATTAAAAAAAGCCACATCAGTTTAATTAAAAAAATAAAAATAATTTATATTTTTCAATTTCAATTTAATTCAAACTAAATTAAAAAAAAACTTTTAAATTTGATTTTATTATTATTATTATTATTATTATTATTGCTTTCATTATTTTTTAGCTAAGAACACAATAACTTGTTCTTCAGAATCCAAGAACAATCAAACCCAGAACAAGAGCACAATCAAACCCAGAACAATGCAATATTTCATACAAAATCTCTATCCTCCACCGAAACCTCCAGAACATGAAAAATTCATCAAACCCAAACCAAAACCAACATGAGAAAACCAACCCAGAAAAATCATCAAACCTCCAACCCAGAACTTCATCAAACAACACCCCGCCGATCAACAACACCAAATCCGCCATCAACAACACCAAATCCGCCGTCAACAAACCCAAATCCACCATCAACTCGCCATCAACAACACCGAATCCACCTAGTCGAAGCCCAGTCCGAGTCACGGTCCACTAAACAGTACAAAAACAACCACCGATCTCCACCCCGATCAAACCCAGAAAAACCCAGCCCTCTCCAACAAAAACAACCACCCCGACCACCAATCTCCACCCTGACCAAACCCAGAAAAACCCAGCCCTCTCCAACAAAAACAACCACCCCAACCACTAATCTCCACCCCAACCAAACCCAAACCTCTCCAACAAAAACGACCACCCCGACCACCGATCTCCACCCCGACCAAACCCAGAAAAACCCAGACCACCGATCTCCACCCCGACCAAACCCAGAAAAACCCAGACCACTGATCTCCACCCCGACCAAACCCAGAAAAACCCAGACCATCGATCTCCAGAAAAACCCATAATCCAAGACCCATGGATTACCGATCTCCACCTCCATTACCGACCACCTCACGGAAAACTAGAAAAACCCAAAGATTAGAGAGTCAGGTTTAGAGAGAGAGAGAGAGGGATTTAAAGCTTGAACAAAGAAAGATACAAACAAATATACGCACCAAGAGACAGAGAAAGAGAGGATCTGAAAAAATAAAAGGAAAAGAAAAGAAGAAAGATATAGACATAATCACACAAACACTCACCATATTTATTTATTAAGTTATTTTTATTTTGATTTTTCTTTTTTTAGTTTATCTTAAAAGAAAGAAGAAAATGAAATAGATAAAAACACAAACACAGACACGCCAGCCTAGAATGAGAAGAGGTGTTAACTTAATGCTTGTTTGTTAAGAAAGTTCAAGAAAAATTGAAACTATAAATTGTTTTCTCAATATTTAAAATTGAAAAAAGGTTTTTTTTTTTATTTTGAATTTTTTCAGTTTAATTATTTTTATTTTTTTATTAATTAAAATGCTGACTTGTCATTTTTAAAAGCAAAATAAATTTTTTTAATATTATTTTATTTGCCACATCAGCGATTAACATGCCACCTATGCGCTCCGTTTGCCACCTCAGCATTTTCTGTCACTGGATTGACGGCAGGGACTATTTTAAAAACGATTTTTAAAAATCAGGGACTGACCTAGGAGCTAAATCAATTTAGGGACCAAATTGTGAATAGGTCCAAAATGTTGGGATCAAAAATGCATTTTTGCCAAAATAAAATAGAGAAGGTTTTTTTTTTTTTTTTTCCCGTAAAAAAAAATCCCCCTTAAATTTCCGGGTCCCACTACGTCAATTGTCAAAAAGCTTCAAAGAACCTGTCCTTTATGAGGATCAGATTCATTTCCCGCATTCATGGTTTTCTCATTAATCAAATCCCAAATTTTTTATAAAAAAAATCCTGTTTCAACAGTAGAAAGAGGTGATTACTGTCTGGCCTCCAAACATACTCTAAAGTCGAAATATTGTATTAGAAATATGAGTAGTTATACTACCACGTTAATTATTACAACTTTTGCCAGAACTTTTTTATGTATTGAATTGTAATTTTTACATATACTTATTATTTTTTCTCTAACATGCATAGTCTGCACTTAGACGAGTTATACCATCTCATGTGGTTTTAGAATTTTCCTAGAAATATATGATAGATAATAACATGCATGTGCTTAAGAAATTTGAATCCACTCACTTATGCACAATCTAAGCTGAGGTCTTGAAGGATCTAATTAAGTTGGGTCCCAAAGAAAGTTGAATCCACTCACTTATGCCCCAACAAAATCAAAAAGATATCTAAATATATGTTGCATTGGATTCTGATCTTAATTTTCAGGAAAAGATTAATGAGAGATTGCAGAAAAGAGAAAGTCAAACGGAGCTTATTGAATTAGAAGCTATAGATGGGTAACTACCATGTCTGGAAGTAAATTAAGGCAACACTGCAATTCTAACATTTCTGTGAAAAGCTCTAATGGGTTGGTTTTATTTGCAAGGAATCTTAAACATGAACATGGGTTTAAGCGCTTAGCCTTGAATTTGTCCTTTTGATTAATTAACTGTTTACCTATTTTAAGTAACATGGCGCACCATTTTTTAAGCCAAACATGTTCGGATAAAACGAGTGAGAGAAAGAGGTTGTCTGAGTATACTAATTTGTCTAGCACTATTCCTTTATTTTTCTCTTCTCCTTCTGTTTTAGACACACAAACACACATATTCCATCAGAAATTCAGAATTTAACTATAATTATAAAATGGATTCTCTCTGATTGAGTACCTTGTTCTACGACCTTTTGGTTAAGAATAAAAAATGATACCTGGTCTCAGAAAGTAGATAAATATAACTACTTTCATTAGATAGAACACTAGCCAGTGGCGGCGCCACATGGTGTTCAGGGGGTTCAAATGAACCCCCTGACTTGTGATTTTTTTTTTTTTTACATATAACATTTAAAATATTTTTGTTTTGAATACCTTAAAATAAAATTTTGAACCCCTAAATTAAGTCCAAAGAAAAAATTAATTCAATACTAAAATTTATCTTGGCCTTCTTAAACAAAAAGAAAAAACCCAACATCAAACCAATTTGATATAAAATCTCAAGAAAAAAAAAAGTAAGTCCAACAACAAAAATTAGTAATTTGTTGATCTTAAATCTCAGAAAAAGACAATTAAATGAGCTGTAAAGTGTAAACACTAAAAGAAAATTAAGTATGAGATAGTGGAAGTGGGACGTGAGACAATGAAGAGTGAAGACATTTTTTTTAATGATTGTATTGTTGCGTTGAATTCTTAATAAAGTAATCTAAAAAACACGACAAAATTCTTCTTAATGAATTACAAAGACCTATAAGTTGTCACAATTGAGTTCAATTGTTAAGTAAAAGAATTGAAAAGAGTAACAAAAAAAACTAATAAATAATGAATTAGAGTATTCTAAGTAATAATAATTAAAATTCACTTAACAACAATAACTAATAACTTTATTATAGTAATAGAGAATAGATAATTTACAAGATTTAATCTTAGCAATAATAATTAATATTTTCATTATACTAGGAAAACATATGCCCAATGAACTTATAATTTATCTTTAATTCTTTTGCTAATACTATGAATAAATTTTTGATAAGGAAGTCACATATACCGCAAGATTTATCTCCTACCTAAGATTTATTATCTAAAAGAACTCGTGTTGACTTAAAAAAATCTTCCTTTGGATCATAGGTTACAAAAGATCTCATCAATATTATTATAATGATCAAGATGAAAAAAATTATTTACTAAGAACTCCTTATCAACCTCTTCAACACGAATTTGAATGACCCCTCTAAAAAATATTCTTGGAGTCGCCACTAACACTAGCATAACATTTGCCTAAGGCCCCCAAGTGGAAGGGGGCCCCAAAATTTTAGGAAAGAAGGGGTAGTAGGGGAAAAAAAATAGTTCCAGATGAATTAAAAATATCCGGCGCATCCTTTTGACCAAAAAACAAAAATTTTGGTATATCCGGTTAAACATTGGTTCTAAACAAAATCAACTGTTCCAAAAATAACATCATTATCCTCTAGACAAACTAAAATTCAACAAGATAAATTACAAATCCAGTATAAGAGATTAACCATAAAACAATCACAAATCAAAACAAATAAAAAACCTCAAATCCCCAAAATTTTTACCGTTTCTCTTTCCCATTCTTGCTCTGCTTCTTTCTCTTAGCTCTTGCTCTCCGCCTCTCTCATTCTTTCTCTGATTCTCTCCAATATTGCTGGCTGCCTAGCTCAACTGCTCAAGCTTCCTCCGATCTAAATCATCCGATCACATCTGATGATTCTGATCTGAAAACTCTGAACTGAGACCAAGGAGTGAACTGCCAACTTTTTTTTTTTGGGCGCTGCAGACGCATTTTCATTCTACAAGTTTTGACTTTTGAGGTATCAGGTATAAAGGCTTGGCTTTCTCTACATTTTATTTGTTAAGATAATAAGATTGGGCTTTATATTGAGTTATGGCTGGCTGGACGTTTGGGCCTTGAAAGTTTTTTTTTTTTTTTGGTTGTTGTTATAGGTGTAATAGGATTTGTTTTGTATTTTTTGTGGGTGGGTCTTATTAATAAGCCTTGTGTGGCCATCTTGGCATCTTCTTGGCTAGGCTTGTACAGTTGTACTTTTATTATGGTTGTGCTTAATTTTTTTTGTACAGGTTCTATTTTTCATTTGCTCTACATTTGAAAGTTATTTTTTATTTTAGTCTTTATAAATATATTGTTTGATTAGACATGTCTACTAGAAAATATGCATCTAGATATGAAAAACTTAAAAAAAGAAAAATTAATTAAGTCTTAAAGAGGATCAATGGATAAATTTGTTATTAGTAATAAACAAAATATAACACCAAATTTAGATGAAAATATCACAAATGAGCAAGAAATTCACCAAAAAGAGTTAGAAGATAATGAAATGATACAATTGCAAGATATATGTATAAAAATGCTCCATTTTTAGTTCTCGCCTTAGGCCCCAAAATGTCTAAAGCCGGCTCTGATAAGAGTCACAAGACAAAGCAAAATATACCTGGCACAGGAAAGTAAAAACGTGCTTTGGTAGCATATACTTATTACATGAACATTACCAAAGGCTTAACCTAAACAACACCTTCCAACTCTCAACCACAACAACCCAGGCAGGCCTCCCAATAAAAACTAGATATAGTAATAGCAAAGCATATATATATATATACATGAGGAAGTGAACACTCACTATTAACTACTGCTTTGAAGAATCCCCCGAAGGATTTCCCTTCAACAAATCAGCAACAATGTTCACCAAGACCTTATTGCCTCGCTTTTGAGGTACTTTCCCAAAAGAAGGGGGAGGATGGAGCTTCCCTTGGCAGGGATTTTGCTTGGCGCCGATGGGATTTTCACTCATATCTACTACTACTACTACTAGTAGTCTCTCTTTTTCTTCTAGACTACAATGTGGAGTGTTGAATATTGGAGACTGGTGTGCAGCTATTTCAGTAATATTCCATCTTTATAGCAATAGGGTTCAACTTGTTGCCTTGAAATTGTGACTTCACGATTTCATAATATATATTTTTTCATCTATTTTTTGAATTTGTATAACAAAAATTATTATTCTTTTTTTTTTTAGTAATGTTAGTAATACTTTCTCAAATACTTTATTATTATTATCCTATATGGTAGATTATGAGTGGTGAAAAAGAAATCTATATATTAGTAACAAACAATCAATTATAATCTATTGTATATAACAATGGTAACAAAATGTGTGATTTTAACATTATTGCTTTTCTTTTATAGTTTTATATAGAAATTGAAAAGGATATATAACCCCTCAACCAAAAGGATAAATAAATATATATGTCATATAGGTCCATATTATAAGTGTGAATGTCTGAAGATTTGAACCTATACTGTATAGGGAGGGAGGGAAATCGCCTATTGTGCTCCAATGAGGGAGAGATCATCATTTTCCTCCTCAGTCGTCTGCTTCGCCTCCATTGTCTTCCTCCTCGTTCCTTTGCTCCACCTCCACCGCCAATGACATGTGTCCCAAATGGGTCATATTTTTTTTTTTTTTTTTGGTTCTGATTTCATTAGTTTTATGAGGAAGAATTGTGTTTTGTGATTTGATTGTATTTTGTGTTTTATTCTAATTTTTTTTGTACTATGTAGTTGTTGAAATAAAGGCTAAAATTTTTAATCTGATTTATTCAAGTGTGTGGAATATTCTAAGCAAAGAAAATGGCTTGGAGTATGAACACTGCTCTTAATCAGAGAGCTATTATTGTAGCAACTCCCAAAAAAAAAAAAAAATTACAAAAATTTTGATTTTTGTTGTTAGAGCTAATTAATTTTTTTGAGTTTGCTTTTCTTTTCTTTTTTTGGTCAGAAAAGGCCGCTTATATATTAGAAGCAACAATTCTATTACAAAACGTGTTAGCTTTATCATGAGCTAACAGAGACTCCACCACAAGCGGTGGTTCCACAAAAACTACAAAAGAGAAATTACGCCTAGCCCCTACTCTTGCTAAAGCATTCGCGCATTGATTTGCTTCGTGGTAGGTGTGCTCAACCTGTTTGTTGGGGATGGCTCTCAGAAGGGTCCTGCAGTCAGTCAAAAGAGGCTCCATTAGCATATTGGCAGAATCGTTATTCATTAGTTGAACTACACTCTTAGCATCCAATTCAATAATAAGGCTATTAAGATTGAGGTCCTTGGCCAGAATAAGACCATCTCTTAAGGCCCATAACTTTGCCATAAAGCTATTAGTGTAGCCAAGACTTCTAGAGAAGCCTACAACCTAGTCTTCATTGTGATCCCTAATCAGCTCGCCTCCTCCAGTCTTTCTAGGGTACCCTAATGTCGAACCATCAATACTGAGTTTAGCCCATCCCACTAGTGGTTTCCTCCAAGCCACAAGGATTATGGACTTAGAAATAGAGAGCTTAGCTCTCATTCCTATAGCAAAAAATTCTGCAGCACTTTGTTTGCATTTCTCAATAACCTTAGTATCAAGAATACTAGTCCTAAACACACAAGCATTATGCTGCAGCCAAAGGTGCCAAATTCCCATAGGAAATACAATACCCCACGAGATTCCCATACAGTAAGAGACAATTTTTGTATTACAGTTAACTTCCAACCATTCCTTAATGGGTTTATTGAATGATTCCCTGAGCATATGAGGGTAATTTAGCTTCTGCCAAAAATCTTGTGCAAACTCACATGTATGTAGCAAATGATCTAGTGATTTAGTCTCTTTAAGGCACAGAGGGCATGTTGGATTGAGGTTTAAACCTCTTGAACCTAGTACTTCACCAGTGGGAAGGCTATTATGCATGCAAAGCCAAAGGCAGAATTGAACCCGAGGTGGTGCAGTAGTCTTCCAAACCCATGACATAGATATAGTATCCAGGTTTAAGGGGTTTAAGCCTCTTGCCAATAAAAAAGCTGATGATAAAGAGAAAGAACCATATTTGGAGTAAGCCCATATGAGTGAGTCTTCAGCATTGGTGTCACATGAGAAAGGGGTTGCTTTTATGCTTTCCAGAATTTGGCCAGGCAGTACAAAGGAGCTGTTTTGCATATTCCAACCAGTGCCATTGTCAAAGCATTGATGCAACATCACTTTGTCTTCATCTCTTGAAAGTGGTCCTTTAATAAGACTTCGAAGGGTGCCATTAGGGAGCCAAAAGTCAAGCCAAAGGTTGACATGGAGACCATTTTTCATTGACCATCTTAGTCCTTTGACATAGATAGGTCCTCCTTTTTTGCAAGCTGTCCAGATTCTTGAGCATGGGAGATTTCTGCCCTCCTCAGATAGTCTCCTAGGAGTGAGATATTTCATTGCCAACATCTTTGCCCAAGGGGCTTCACTTTCATTAGCTAATCTCCAGCATAATTTAGCCAAAATGGCTTGACTCCTGTACTGCATTTGGTATAGGCCAAGACCTCCCCTGTCCTTTGGGAGTTTAACAGTGTTCTAATTCACCATGTGCATTCTTCTATTCTTAGCAATTGAACCCCACAAGAAGTCTCTTATTAATTTGTCAATTGCTTCACACACTTTAATCGGCAAGGCATGACATTCCATGTAATACTCTGCTATAGGGATAGCTATTAATTTGGTCAACACCATTTTCCCAGCTTTGGACAGGAACTTTGCTTTCCAACCATTGAGTTTCTTCAGAACTTTGTCTATAACAAAGTTAAAGGCATCTCCACTCTTGCCTTTGTATATTAGAGGAAAGCCTAGGTACCGACCCAAATTCTGAGTTGCATTTATCCCTAGTTTTCTGCATATGGATCTTTTACATCTTCTAGAAGCATTTGGAGAAAACAAAACACGAGATTTAGCTAAATTCACCTTCTGTCCAACAAGCTTGCAAAAAGTATCCAATACTTCTATAATTGCTTCACAATTCTTGGCATTGGCTTTTACAAAAAGCATGAGATCATCTGCAAAAAAACATATGAGAAAAACTTGGACCATTCTTAGAAGCCTTGATTTTGTCCCATCTATTGTTTTCACACATTGAATTGATCTGTGCTCCCAGGAATTCTATGAAAAATGAGGAAAACCTAAGGGGAGATGGGGTCTCCCTGTCTAATTCCTCTTGAAGGCTGGAATGAGTCCAGTCTATTGCCATTAAAGAGAATAGCAGTTGAAGTATTGGAGATGCAACTCATAATAAGGTTGATGATGTTGGAAAGGAAGCCAAAATGGTTCAACACCATCCTAACAAAGCTCCATTCCAAACAATCATAGGCCTTTTCCAAGTCAACTTTACAATCTTATACACTGTGTTACATAGACTAATAGGTCTATAGTGACTAACTATTTCTGGCCCACTTTGTTTTGGAATTAAAGCAATCAGTGTCTAATTTAGGTAATCAGGAACTTGTTGGCAAGAGAAAATGTTCTTGACCTCCTTTCTGACAAAATCTTCAACTAGTAACCAAAACCTCTAGAAGAATCTAGCATGCAGTCCATCTTCCCCAGGAGCTTTGAAAGGCTTCATGGTCTTTAGGGCACCCTAGATTTCCTCATCAGAAGGGCAATGTGCAATGAAGTTGGCTTCTTCCATAGAAAGGGTAGCACACCAATCATTATCCCATTCAGGATTGAGGGGGCTACATGATTGCTCTATTTGATAAAGCTTCTTGAAGTAGATGTCAAAAATATCTTTCACCTCCTCAATGTTGTGTACCCATTCACCATTTTCATTTAAAATGCTTGAAATTTTGTTCCTGCTTCTTCTCACAAGAGTGGACATATGGAAGTAGGCTATGTTGCATTCACCATGGATGATCCAAATAGTTCTAGCCTTCATAGCCCATAGTTCTTCTTCAAGCTAGAGAATGAGATTGTACTCATCATTAAGCTTGTTTTGAAGGTTGACCAGGAAAGCATTAGGGCAATTAGAAAGGGCTTTTTGAATTCCCAAGAGCCTGGCCATGATAATCCTCTTCCTAGTAAACACATTGCCAAAAACTTCCTTATTCCGACGTTGGGCTTTGCTAGTAAAAACAAAAACGGCATTAAGCAGATTGGCTCCTGTCCACTCCAAGCTTCTCTGACTATCACAAGGAAATCATTATAGCTAAGCCAAAAAGGTTGGAAGCGGATGGGTCTATTATTTCTCTCTCCCAAGGTTGGCTAAACCTTTTTTTTAACCAAATAAAGGTTAAACTAATGTAATAACAACTATATAACGAACTAGACATGCTTTTCGTGTCTGAGTTTCTATATATATATATATATATATATATATTGATAAAAAACATGAACTATTCATTCATATGAAAGAGATACATAAGTGAAAGCCAACAAACAACTGGGAGAAAACAAACAACTATGCACCCCCCTCCCCCATGAACCCAAGAGCCCATCTAAATTCTTGTGCTTGCATATTACAATTTTGGGGCTTCTTTCCTTGGGCTCTAGCAACCCTTTTTAAAGGGGTATTGGTGGGCTTATAATAGGGAGAGGGAGTACTTATGGGTAATTGGCAGGGAGATTTTTGGGCCTCAGAGGGAAACAAAAGTAAGCCCAAAACCGAAGCTTTGACTTCTGCGCGGAGGTCCCTTGGGAAACACAAGAGAGCACGTCTGAAGAGGGCGTTGGGCTCAAGGGGCGGACCAGATAGCACACCTGACCTGCTGCCTTGCCGCCGATTCATGTTGTTGGAGCATGTGCGATTTGACAAAGCAACTGAGTGCCTCGCTCGCTCCGTACCCTTACTCGCTAGACTCACCAGACTCCGTACACCGGCGCCATCATCCTTTCCTTCCTCCACCGGTCCACTTCTGCTAGCAACTCCATGTTTCACAAAAACCCTCACACAACCACAATATTCTCTGATCCAATCCCCAAAAAGCCAAAGAAGGCCGGACTTACCTTGGAACCCCAAACGATGCTTCTCACCAAGACCCACAAAAACACAAATAAAGCAAAAGAAGGGAAGCCATTTCATATGAACACAAGATCTGAACATAAGTTGGAGGACCTCTATTCCCCTATCTACAAGTTTCAGATCTGAACCTATCCTCCAGACAAACGGACTTACCTTGATGAGAAACGGACAAACCATAGATTCGAAACCCAGGTCCGGTCGCAAGGTTGAAACGACGACTTCATCTTCCTTATCTGTAAGTTGAAAATGCTGAAAGCCCCCAGTGATTGCAAGATTCATGATGCTAAGGAGTTTTATTCAGACCTTGTGGGCTACAAAGACTCAGAGAAGGAACTTGTATAGACGGAGGGAGAGAACTTGTACTAAAACCAAGAGAAAAGAACTCCTACAGAGGGAGAGAGAAAACTCTCTCTCTCTCTCCTACAAGTTGTAGGAGAGAGAAAGGAGAGAAGAGAGTTTCTAGATAATAATAAAGAACTCTAAATCTTAGATACAAGCTAGCTTTGTTGCCCCAGCACAACCATATAGATCTTTTTGGCCTTTTCTAATTCCTAGCTATCATTTGTGTAATCAAAAGTTAGGAAGCCTAAATAGCTGAGAACCATCCTCCACAATTTTCAATGAATTAAACTTAGATACTATGAACCTAAATCACGCTCTGAAGTCTGATCATGGCCTTATGATCCTTCAAACAATTTAGATTCCTATGTCTTCGTCTTCAACGATGAATTCCATAAAGTAAGGTACGAGTTTATAATTTTTTTTAATTATTTTTTTGATAAATGTTACGAATTTATAATTTAAATAGCAAGTTACTACATATTTCACCCATATGTAAAAATTAAAACCATGAAGTGCAAAAAAAAAAAATTTCCCTTACAACAAATAGAGTGGAGAAATTTTGAACCCTGAGTTCTATCATTTTGTTAAATAAAATATTTATATCCATTGTTGTACTGCTTAATTTGAAATAGGTCCTCAAACGCTTTCATGAAATAGCAAATTGGAAAATAAAAAGTAATTTTCTTCACCAATTGAATCAAACACTCAAGTTTTCTTTTTTGGATGGAAATAAAACACTCATAAATTACTATATGAAAGTGTTTGATTTTAGGGTGTTAGGGTACATTTTTTTACACCTAATATTATTTAAATAACACATTTATTTTCAAACATTACCAACAAATTATTGAGCTTCCCTAAATATTTTTTACTATTATTATGCTAGCCCACAACCATTCCTCTTTCCATCACAAAATTGGGCCACAAATATAAAACACTATAAGACCCAATATTTTTTTTGTAAAGCCTAATCCGAAATTATTTATTTTATTGAGCAAGTTAAAATCTCATTCTTTTCTAAAGCCCATGAATTTTTATACCTAGCAATATTTGAAAAGTCCATGATTCAAATATTAGTCCTCAACACATGGTTTTCTCATTAATCAAAATCCAAATAAAAATGAATCTAGTTTCAGAGAGAGAACTTTATTGCTATTTGCTAACAATTGTTACGGTGGAAAGAGGTAATTACTGTATGGCATATATGGTGGTAGATGACAATACATGTTAATTTATAATAATTCCAATTTAAAATAACAATAAAATAAAAATAAGAAAAACGAAGAAGGAAAGTAAAGACTGCAATTCTAACAGTTATGTGAAAAGCTCTCATGGGTTGGTTTTATTTGCTAGGAATTATCAAAAAGAAAATGGACTAGGCTCTTAGCCTTGGATTGTACTTTTGATTAACTGTTTTCCTTTTTTTGATCACATGGCACCTTTATTCTAATTTGTCTCTTCCTTAATTCTCTCTTCTCCTTAATTATGTTTTAGAGATATTCTTTTTATTTTTTTCCAACTGATTTTAACTATTAAAAACGGATTCTTTCTAAATTCACTTGAAAATATGGAGATGATATGTACCATGTTGACTTGTTCTACCTACTGGTTGAGAAAGAAGAAGAAAAAAACACAATAATACATGGTCTCATAAGTTAATCTACTTTCATTAGATACAACAGCAGAACATTTTCATTACATAAAGCAAAATAAAGGGGCACAGAAAAAGCAAAACCTGCTTTGGTAATTCTAGCATACTCTACAAACATTACCAAATTAGGGCTTTACTCAAACACCCCCACAAGTTTCTACAATCACCCGAAGAAAAAACGAAACTTATGAGACAATCTCATGAGATCTCTCTCTCACGGCATGTGTAGATCTCAAACGCATGATCCTCACATGGTTTCAAGAAACCCCAAAACAAACACCAGATATATATAGTAAGAGGAATAAGAACATTTTCACTACATTAAAGCAAAATACAGGGGCACAGAAAAGCAAAACCTGCTTTGGTAATTCTTGCATACTGTAAAACATTACCAAAGTCTCTACTCAAACACCCCCACAGGTCTCTACAATCACCCGAAACGAAAAAATAAAATAAAATAAAATTATGAGACGGTCTCATGAGATCTCCCTTCTCACATGGACTAGGCTTCAAGAAACCCCAAGACTAACAAACACCAGATATAGTAAAGAGGAATAAGAAAGCATACATGAGAAACACCCACAATTTAACTATTTCTTCTTCCTTGAAGTTGAGGAATCGGCAGAAGAATTGGTCTTCAAAAGACCATTAAAAATTGTCGCTTTGACCTTGCCTCGGGGTGGAGGTAGGTTGTTGAAAGAAGAGACCGGATGGGGCTTCTTCCCTTGGCCAGGATGATTTTGCTTGCCTCCAGGTTCTTCACTCATATTTACTGCTAGTCTATTATTACTCTCTTTCTCTTTTCAGTTTCTTTCTTAAACTATGAATGTGGATGATGTGCGGCAATAATGTACAATGTATCTTTATATATAGAAAGTTAAAAAAAAAAAAAGTAACCCCTCCCTTCTCAAAATGATTAAAAAATAAGAAGAAAAACAGAATGCTCATATAGGAGGACCCTATGGGGCCTATACTAGGTGTGAATGAATACAATGCAAGTAGGAGTTTACTGTATATATTATATAAAATTTACTATATAAATTAGACAAATGTGTATAATATTGTACAATATTGGACATATTTATTTACTCTCTGTCGTGTGAATCTTATATTATATTAAACAGTTAATGTAAGTCTTACGTGTAACAATGTAAACCAATACTGTCCTATATAATACAAAACCACGATGGAATCATTGAAGGATAATTCATGTTGGTGAGGACGCCGTGGGGCCATAGATAGCGGATGACCTCTAGTGTTCATGTAGTAAATATTTTTTTTTAAAATTTTAAATATATATATTTTAAATAATGATGTTAAAGAGAGAATGTTTTTCACAAATATAATTTGATTGAAATAATATCTTTCTTGGGCCCACTTTAGGCGTAATAAATGATATTAATAATGGCAAAAAATATTAAATTTCTATATTGCCAAAAAAAAAAAAAACCCCTTACAGTCAATTTTTTTTTTTTTTTTAAAGAACAAATTAACAAACCCAATAATATTGAGCAAATCTAAAATTGTTTTGTCCAACAAATATAATATGACACACAATCCTAAAAGTAATGCTATAAACATAAACTATTTTACAATATTTTTACAAATTGCCGATGTGGCTTTAGTAATTTTCAAATAATTATTGATAAACATAAATGTAATGTTAGTAGTGGATCAATATTAGAACTAATAAGAATTTGTCACATCAATAGTTTGTAAAAATATTATAAAATAGTTTGTGACTGTAGTATTACTTAAATCCTAAACTCATGATGGAATATTAAGTGTTTAAATTTTTTTTTAAGTTCTTATTAATTGAATACTTTCTACTTTTATTTTTCTATGAGAATGACACTTTATTAAATTTACTTGTATATTTGGAAAATTTTCTAAATAACACTTTGCTCACAGAAACTTTAAGGAATTAAGTTGACATTAATTTAACCTATATATGTATTTTTAAAATTTTCTTTTAATGGTCATTAATAAGGCATATTTCTAGTTAACAAATGAAATTCGCCCTATATTACAAATGGATAAAGTATAAGCATATATAAAATAATAACAAAATACTGTATATATAAAGCATGACAAAAATTATAAACTGATAGAGAAGAACAAACTTGTACTATGGTGTTGAATTATGAGCATCAAATGGGCTTTTTTTCTTGAAAATTCAACAAAGAAAATAAGTCACTACTTTTGTGAATTGAGGATGAGATCCTATCTATTAGAGTTGAAAAAGGTTGCTATCATGCTTCGAATTGATCAAAACTTGAAGCCAACTTGGAATGAGTGAGACAGTGATACTTCTTTTCTAGAAGAGTTGAATTATGTTCTGGCGTTCAAACCTTATGATTCAAGTAATAAACACTAATCTAGTGAAGGAGCACCATATATGAGAATGAATGGTTAATCTTGCTTGTATTTACTTTACCACATGGGTTGGAAGTGAGGTTCTTGACCAGTAGGGACTGGGAGCATCAAGATCATAATGATGAATTATGATGATTTATGCTATTATTAAAAGCTAATTTCCCTTGTGTTCATAATATATAATAAAAATCAGTATAAAACTTATCCACATAATTAATATCGTAATAATTAGCCGAAAGGGCAAAATAGAAAACTAGTTTTTGTTATTAATTGAATTTAAAATTTGGGGACTCATGACTCATGAGAGGTCCACAGGGTGATCGTTTAAATTTTCTCTACCAAAATCTTTTCATCCTATTTTTTAATTAAGATAAGTTTGGAGAGGAATCCTTTAATCCATTTTAAAATAGTGACTTATTTCCTTCCAATTTGACTCAACTAAACCTCACACCACCTCTATATATATATATATATATATATATATATATATATATATATATATATAACCATGGGTAGAGTGTTTAAGGAAATTTGAATAAATGAATAGACCTAAATAAGCACCATTGATAAAGTAAACATATGATGTTAGTGGTAGGCCTAAATAAGAACCAATAAGAATTTGCCATTCATTTATTCAAATTTCCTTAAACACTTTAACCATGGTTATATAAGTGTTTAAGGAAATTTGAATAAATGAATGACAAATTCTTATTGGTTCTTATTTAGGCCTACCACTAACATTATGTTTTTACTCTACCAATGGTTACTTACCACATCAGTAATTTATAAAATAGTTTATAACTTTAGTATTTTCCTAAATAAATTTTTTCATAATATTGATTTTTTGATGAAAAAAAAAAAGAGTATAAATGGTAGAATGTGGAAGGGTTAAAAAAAAAAAAAAAAAAAAAAAAAAAAAGGCTTTTCTCTACATGATGACCTGGGCTGCGTTCCAAAATTTGGCAAGCTTAAAATTGCTATTATTGATTTTAGAATTAGGACCTAAATAAATTTTTTCATAATGTTGATTTTTTGATGCAAAAAAAAAAAAATGAGTATAAATGGTAGAATGTGGAAGGGTTCTACTTTTTCTCAAAAAAATAAAAAAATAAAAAAATAAAAAAAAAAAGGCTTTTCTCTACATGATGACCTCGGCCGAGTTCCAAAATTTGGCAAGCTTAAAATTGCTATTATTGTTTTTAGAATTAGGACCTATATAAGGGGATTCTCAACTGTTATTCTGATTTTAATGTGCCACCTCTTTAGTTTAAACTTATCGCTTCATATTTCTTTTTTTTAAAAATAATAATAATAAAACAAAACTTAGCACATCATATTTTAGGGCTTCAATTCTCTCCCTTTCACTATGAGATGGAGAGTGCCCATTTATATTTTATTTGTTGCTCTCTGCTTCTTTCTCGCACTTTTTTCTTTTTTCTTTTTCTCTATCATCATTTCAGGCTCTCTCTCACTTTATTTCTTTCATCTCAACTTCTTAGATCTCACTCTTCTCTTATCGAACCCTTTTTATTTTTTTCATTTTGTTGATAGAAGGAAATTATAAAATTTTATTATTTGCATTTTGTGTGTGTAATGTCAATATATTTAAATTCTCTTTTTATTAGGTTTTGTATAATTTAAGTTTTTTAATGACTACTCTATAAAAAAAATTCAAAGAGCTACCACTAGTCCTTTAAGACTCTTATGATCACATGGATGAGCATGGAGAGCCTCTTGAAAAAGCCACTACTCATAAGAGCAAACTTGTCATTTTGATGAGGGAACCTCATCAATATCACAAACAGAGTTGCTTCTTGCTGGAGAGAGAGAGAGAGCAAATAATTTTATAAATGTATTGAAGTATTGTTCACAAATTAATTAATTTGGTCCACGATTTGTTAAGCCTAATGTAAATTTTTTTTAAGTGTGTAGTTATATTTGCGGTAAAAATTTGATTTGTTGAACTTGATGGAAATGCAAATGCTCTTATCTAAAAGGGCGTGGAGCAACCGAGCAACAAATGTGACAACAAAAAAGTCAAGAGTGGGACTCTACCATGGAAGTATGGTCTAATCGGGCTTCCCCAAGTGCCAATTTTCAGCAATAATTAAATCAAGTCCCTTAATTAATGGTAACATTTTATGATTGGATTATTTTTTTACCATTTTTGCAAGATCGTGCCCCCACCTCTAGATATTTTAGTAGCTTAGCAAATGTGAAAACGATATAATTGGTACAAAACGACCAGAATGATCATTACGCCTGTAAAAAAAACAACAAAGCAAAGGCGAATGCACTAATACGTATAGCGCAAATGGGGTTTGTGGGCTAATAAACGAAAATCATCCTGGGAGAAAAGAAAGTAATAATGTAATGAAAATAAAGTAATAATGGATTATTTATCTGTTTGAAAATTGTATATTTTTGGTAGCTTATCTATCTATATATATATATATATATATATATATATATAGAGTAATAGGTGAAACTAGAGAAACTCAAATTAAAATTCTAAATTAAAGTTCAAATTTTGCGCCATATGTCTTAAATGATTTATTCTTAAAGAGTTTTATTTATTTATTTATTTTAGAATTAAATGTGAGACCACATCATAAATATTCACCCAAATAAGTTATTAAGTACAAAAACCAAAAAGTCTAGAATAAATGAATCGTAAAAAAAATTTAAAAAAAAATGCTTCACAATAATCTTTTTTTTTTTTTAAATGGACAATTTACATTTTATACTTAATATAATATCCTTACAAATTTTTTTAAAGAGTTAACAAAATATAAAAATGACTATCGATAGTATTTAAATTATATATATATAGGAATTATATTATGCATTTTATTGTATATTTTTAAGTGTATTTATGCATATGCATGGGGTTACAAGCTAGTTTATATAATGTGCTACAAAAAAATTGAAGTTAACCAATTTTCAAAAATATAAATGTTATATTATATCAAATAAAGCTGAAACAAAACGAAACTTTTTGTTAATTAGCACATGCGCACACAATATTAATAGACTGGTGAGTGCATAAGCATGAACCATGATCGAGGCCCTTGCTAGTTGGTATTCTTTTTAGCTTCAACTTAGTCATTAGAGAAAATAAAAATATATATACCCAAACAAAATTTAAGAGAAAGGAAGACTTTGGTCATTTGTGATATTTATATTGTAAAAGTGTGTTTGGATGAGTTATTTTTATTACTTTAAAAAAATAAAAAAAAGAATGCTATACTTAAAAATAAGAGCAGTTTGAATTATATATATATATATATACACTAATGGTAAAAGTAAGACTAAATAATCCATATAACACTTGAAATTTGAGTGAATTATTATTTTCATCCCTAGAGTACGTGTCTTCTATATGTAAAATTGCAACCATATATTGTCATATGATATAATTCAATTTTCCTGGATAAACTGCAATGGATATATGTAATGACCAACTTGTTAAAAAAAATTTGAAAATAATCATTTATCAAATTTAGAGGGTGTGATATGAATTTTTGCCTAAAATAAATTGTATTATATCATTTTCACGGGTGCATTTTGCAAATACAAAAGAAGTCAGATTAGTATTTTTATTTATTATATTGAGCTTAATTTGACTGTCTCAATTTTTCCCTTATTTTCTACAATATTTAGCATATAAGCAATATGTAAACCTAAAATTTCTGTGAGTTCTATTATTATGACATTTTAACGTGAAACGGACAAATAAACCTACTTCCATAAAATAAAAGAAAAAACAAAAAAAACAAAAAAAAAAAAAAATCTTGCTGTACGTAAACTCAGATGTAAAAATAAAATGGATAAGATTTTTTTTCCTGTAAAAAAAATCCCCCTTAAATTTCCAGGGCCCACTATGTCAATTGTCAAAAAGTTTGAAAGAACCTGTCCTTTTTTCTTTTTTGCTGAATGAAAGAACCTGTTGTTGATGAGGACCAGAGTCATTTCCTGCATTCATGGTTTTCTCATTGATCATATCCCAAAAAATAATAATAATAAATCCAGTTTCAATGGTGGAAAGAGGTGATTACTGATTACTGCTTGGCCTCCAAAGTCCAAATTACTGTATTAGAAATATATGATAGATAGATAATAAAACATGCGTTTGCTAAATAATTCCAGTAAATTTAGTGGAGAAGAAAAAAAAAAGTTAAAAACGAGAAATATGAGGTAGTAACTTGCACAGTCCACGTAGTGAAAATCGAACATAACACAAACAAAACTACACAATCTAAGCTAAGGTGTACGTTGAAGGATCTAAGTTGGGACCCAAAGAAAGTTGAATCCACCCTTTAATGCCCCAACAAAATCAAAAGATATCTAAATATATATTGCATTGGAGTCGGATCTTTATTTTCAGGAAAAGATTAGTAAGAGATTGCAGGAAAAAGAAAATCAAACGGAGCTTCTTGAATCAGAAGCTATAGATGGGTAACTACCATATCAGGAAGTAAATTAAGGCAACACCGCAATTCTAACTTTTCTGTGAAAAGCTCTAATATAATGGGTTGGTTTTATTTGCTAGGAATCTTCAAAAAGAACATTGGTTTAAGCGCTTTGCCTTGAATTTGTCCTTTTGATTAATTGTTTACCTATTTTAAATCACATGGCACCATTTTTTAAGCCAACCGCATGTTTGGATAAAACGAGTGAGAGAAAGAGGTGGTCTGAAAATACTAATTTGTCTAGCTATTCCTTTATTTTCTCAACCCCTTCTGTTTTAGACACACAAACACACATATTCATATTCCAACAGAATTTAACTATAAAATGAATTCTCTCTGATTGCGTACCTTGTTCTACTACATTTTGGTTTATTATTAAAAAAAAAAATTTGAAACCTGGTCTCAGAAGTAGATAACTATAACTACTTTCATTAGATAGAACACTAGCATAACATTTTCATTACCACAAGTGTCACAAGACAAAGCAAAATACCTGGCACGGGAAAGTAAAAACATGCTTTCATTACTTTGGTAGCATATACTTATTACATTAACATTACCAAAGGCTTAACCCAAACAACACCTTCCAACTCTCAACCACAACAACTCAGGCTTCCCAATAAACACTAGATATAGTAATAGGAAAGCATATATATATATATATATATACATACACACACATGAGGAAGTGAACACCCACTATTAACTACTGCTTTGAAGAATCCCCCGAAGGATTTCCCTTCAAAAAATCAGCAACAATGTTCACCAAGACCTTATTGCCTCGCTTTTGAGGTACTTTCCCAAAAGAAGGGGCAGGATGGAGCTTCCCCTGGCAGGGATTTTGCTTGGCGCCGTTGGGATTTTCACTCATATCTACTACCACTACTACTCGTCTCTCTTTTTCTATACTGTACTGTGGGGTGTTGAATATTGGAGACTGGTGTGCAGCTATTTCAGTACTAATGTTACATCTTTATAGCAATAGGTTTCAACTTGTTGCCTCGCAATTGTGACTTTACGATTTTAGAATTTTTTTTTTTCGTTTATTTTTTGAGTTTGTGTAACAAAAATTATTATTCTTTTTTTAGTAATGTCAGTAATACTTTCCCACACACTTTATTATTAGTTATTACTATCCTATACGGTAGATTATAAGTGGTGAAAAAAAAAATCTATATATTAGTAACAAATAATCAATTATAATCTATTGTGTATAACAATAGTAACAAAATATGTGATTTTAACATTATTGCTCTCCTTTTTAGTTTTATATAGAAATTGAAAAGGATATATAACCCCTCAACCAAAAGAATAAATAAATATATATGTCATATAAGACCATATTATAAGTGTGAAAGTCTAAAGATTTGAACCTATATATACCGTATAGGAAGGGAGGGAAATCGCCTATTGTGCTCCAATGAGGGAGAGATCATCGTTTTCCTCCTCAATCGTCTGCTTTGCCTCCATTGTCTTCCTCCTCGTTCTTTTGCTCCACCTCCACTGCCAACGACATGCGTCCCAAATGAGTCACATTGTCGTTGTTGTTTTTTTTTTTTTTTGGTTCTGATTTCATTAGTTTTATGAGGAAGAATTGTGTATTGTGATTTGATTGTATTTTGTGTTTTGTTCTAATTGTTTTTTTGTACTTTGTAGTTACTGAAATAAAGGCTAAATTTTTTAATTTGATTTATTCGAGTGTGTGGAGTATTCTAAGAAGTGAAAATGGTTTGGAGAATGAACACTGCTCTTAGTCAAGAGAGCTATTATTGTAGCAACTCCAAAAAATAATTTACATAAATTTTGATTTTAGAGATGTTGTTAGAGCTGATTAATTTTTTTGAGTTTGCTTTCCAAAAATAGTTTTAAAGAATTTGCTAGAGATGCTATCAGAAACCCTAACACTATATAAAATGTATAATGACATGCTATTATTATTTACATATATAATATAATATAAAAACAAGAGGGAATCATGGGGATTCGGGGAATATATATATATATATATATATATATATTGGTTAGCTATGGGTTGAGTCCAACTTGGACTAGTGAGTGAGACTGTACATGAGATTGATATACTTAGTCGACTAGAAGACCTTGAATTCTTTACTGGCGTTTAAAACTTATGACCAAAGCAAAGTCTGAGAGAATATTGAATGATTATTAAGCAGGTAGCGTTTCTTGTTTTTCTTCTATTTATTTATTTGCTTCTCTTTACTTTTGACTTTTCTTTTTGCCATGTTGGTACTTCTCACTCACATGGGTGGAAGTAACTGAGGTTCTTGACCAGTCACAGTGATGCCGATGATAAAGATTTATATTATTACTGAACTTATTACGCATGCTTTGTGTGTGCAATGGGATTTTTTCTTTTTTCTTTTTTCTAGTGTCATAATTTTCATTTATCTCAATTTTTATATTATAATACAACCCAAAATTTAAATAAAAGAAGCCAGTGAGTCTTGATAAAGTAAAAAAAAAAAAAAAAATGTTGGAGCATGGTCTTGAATGAAATATACAAAGTAGACTCAGAAGTTTTTTTTTTTTAAATTTTAGATAAGTTTATTTTGAAGACATATATTAGTAGAAGAATGTCTTATTTTGTAGGTGTGGGGCCCAATATTTTGTGGCCCTAGCCCATTTTTACATTGGGGCCCAAGACCCGAGCCGAGGAGGGATATAGCCGAGGATATGTAATGAAAGTCCAAGTAATATTGAGACGTAGCCGAGGATGATTCTGTCCTCGGCATTCCCGAGGTCCTCCTGAAAGAAAGGGCAAAAACGATATAAGCATAGTTTTGGGAAAAAAACCTAAAATATCCACGTTGATAGAGAAAGGACCGCTGGACAGTATGGCGACCAAGGATAAAGGGAAAGCTGCCATTACTGCCATTGAATACTCTGCACCTGACAGAACCATGCTCTTCAGCTTTTACAACCACTCCCAACCACTTTGGGTATGGGCTGATGGGACAAGTATCAGTCTTGGAAAGTCGAACCTACACGTGGACGTTGAATAAGGGATACAAGCTAATATAAAAGGAGAAGTAAGCAATTCGGGAAAGGGGCTGGGAAAAAAGGCCAAAAACCAAAGCCTCCCAGACCGCATCGAGGAGAATGATTCCTCGAGCGAACACGACTTACTTTTGTATGAACACCATGACTAACCACCGTTCGATGATCAAGGCCTAACCTTTCAAACCCACGCTCTACAAATTATATTGTTTGGGCCTTTTTTACGTGCGAACCCAATATCATTTTGTGGTCGTTACAAATTGAGTCCTTACAATTGGCGCCGTCTGTGGGAAAAGGCTTGTGTGTTGGCACAGGCGGTGGGTCGAGAAAGTCCCCCCATCACTTCCAACAGCCCGTTGTAGCGCCCTATCATAAAGTTCCACTAGGGGCTGCGTTTTTCACTAGGGGCTTGGCCGAGGTGCTAATCCCCCCAAACCAATGTCCCACACCTTGGCCAAGGGGCTAATATCCCCGAGCTACTTAAAAATCTAAGTTTTGGATAGAATCAAGGTATTGCATAATCCTCGGACTCAAACCTATGAGGAAACCAAGTACATGACAATGAAAATCTAAGTTTTGGACAGAACCAAGGTATTGCATAGTCCTCGGACTCAAACCTATGGGGAAACCAAGTACATGAGAATGAAAATCTAAGTTTTGGACAGAACCAAGGTATTGCATAGTCCTCGGACTCAAACCTATGGGGAAACCAAGTACATGAGAATGAAAATCTAAGTTTTGGATAGAACCAAGGTATTGCATAGTCCTCGGACTCAAACCTATGGGGAAACCAAGTACATAAGAATGAAAATCTAAGTTTTAGACAGAACCAAGGTATTGCATAGTCCTCGGACTCAAACCTATGGGGAAACCAAGTACATAAGAATGAAAATCTAAGTTTTAGACGGAACCAAGGTATTGCATAGTCCTCGGACTCAAACCTATGGGGAAACCAAGTACATGAGAATGAAAATCTAAGTTTTGGACAGAACCAAGGTATTGCATGGTCCTCGGACTCAAACCTATAGGGAAACCAACTACTTAAAAATCAAGTTTTGGACAAAACCAAGGTATTGCATGATCCTCGAACTCAAACCTATGGAAAAACTAACCACTTAAGGAGAATTCTAGATTGCTCAGTCCTACAGGATGATTATCTACTAAAAATTGGATTACGTCCTAAACGGAATGAAGGTCCCAACCTGTCCTCAGATCCTCAGTTTTAAGGGAACTGGTGAAAGCGAGCGTTTAAGTTAGATACGATCGCACCTCGGTCCTCAGACCGGATGCTAGAAAGGACTAGGGCTATGAAGGTCGTTAGGAAGGTGCGAAGCACCCTAGTACTTGGCGACCCGCATGGGCAGTTCTTTTTGGGTTACACATCCTTGGATGATTACCTCCTGCACAGCACCGAGCATTCAGCCATCCTCTCGGTTAGTTTGGGGTATGCAACCCTTTTTCATGTCGGCATTATTGTGCCGAATAGTTTCAATAAGCTCAGAATAATATCTCTTTCTTAATAAGGGTTTTTGCCCTAGATATTGTTTTTTCATGTCGGCATTATTGTACCGAATAGTTTCAATAAGCTCAGAATAATATCTCTTTCTTAATAAGGGTTTCTGCCCTAGATATTGTTTTTTTCATGTTGACATTATCGTGCCGAATAGTTTCAATAAGCTCAGAATAATATCTTTTTCTCTTAATATGGGTTTCTGCCCTAAGCATCGTTCAGAATATAAAAGGAAATCATATGATAGCACATCTATTTACGGCATAACCACTGCAAAAAAGAAAGAATACATAGAATAAGATAATGTCAACTTTTATTGATGTAAAGAAGCAGTACAGCGTACAATGAGGGGCTTAAACAAGTCTATATAGGAAGCTAATTACAAAAACAAAAATATAATAAAAATAATAATAATAATAAAAAATAATAATAATAAAATACAATGAAACGACAAATCTTTCTAAACTCTGCTCCAGTAGCGATCGTGTATGAGAGGGAGACCCCCTTTGATGGATGAGGAGAAGAAGAGGAAGAAGTAAAAGCACCAAGATGGATCTGGTGATGAGAAAAAAGAAGAAGGGGAGGCAAAAGGAGGCACCAGTGAAGGAAGAGAGGAAGAAGCAGGGATACTTAGTCCCTGCATCAGCCCTGACTCCTAACACGCTGGTGCCATATTAGCTATGCTCATAGGAGAGCAGATGGTACTGATAATGAGCAACCCCAGCTCGATTGCACCAAAAACTTGATACGATTAGCTCCTGTTTCGGATTTTGGCTGAAGGAGGATGAGAAATATCTTGAGTCTCTGCCAACCCTGCCCTGACCGAGCCATCTCAGGCTTCGGAGGGACACGGTGCTTTTGGAAAGGATGTGGTCTCTTCACCCCCGTTTCTACCTCAGACATATCACACTATAAGATTTGACTGTGCTGATAAGGAAAACTTTGAGCGCAACTTGAGGTTTAAGGCTTCAGAAAGGTTAAAGGGTCTTTATGCAAAGGAAGTACCCTCTCATCTGGCTTCTTATATGGAAGGTAAGTTCAGTGGCATTTAATCCGTACAGATTTCCAAGAAGAGCTGCAAACGATATAGTGTCTGTTCAACTCCCCAATGTCATCTATAACTGTCAGATTTGATTGGCCTTGTAAAGGAAATTTATTAAAGACGTGCCTCGTACCCTGAAACGGCGGGAGCGCATCGTGTGTAAATCTAGAAGAATGTCTCTTAACCCGGCGCATTTCCTAAGCAGATGAAGAGACACCAACATTAATGAATGGCAGAGCTAAACGAACTGTAATAAAGTCTTGGCATCATCAAAACCCTCCTCTCCGACTAAGAGGTCAGACAGCAGGATTTTGAGGGGCTATTGTGGGGCCCAATATTTTGTGGCCCTGGCCCATTTTTACATTGGGGCCCAAGACCCGAGCCGAGGAGGGATATAGCCGAGGATATGTAATGAAAGTCCAAGTAATATTGAGACGTAGCCGAGGATGATTCTGTTCACGGCATTCCCGAGGTCCTCCTGAAAGAAAGGGCAAGAACGGTATAGGCATAGTTTTGGGAAAAAAACCTAAAATATCCACATTGATAGAGAAAGGACCGCTGGACAGTATGTCGACCAAGGACAAAGGGAAAGCTGCCATTACTGCCATTGAATACTCTGCACCTGACAGAACCATGCTCTTCAGCTTTTACAACCACCCCCAACCACTTTGGGTATGGGCTGATGGGACAAGTATCAGTCCTGGAAAGTCGAACCTACACGTGGACGTTGAATAAGGGATACAAGCTAATATAAAAGGAGAAGTAAGCAATCCGGGAAAGGGGCTAGGAAAAAAGGCCAAAAACCAGAGCCTCCCAGACCGCATCGAGGAGAACGATTCCTCGA
Organism: Quercus tomentella; assembly: GCA_028535165.1. NCBI lineage: Eukaryota > Viridiplantae > Streptophyta > Magnoliopsida > Fagales > Fagaceae > Quercus > Quercus tomentella. The sequence goes on from JAPQVY010000122.1 coordinate 18,496,305, forward strand.
GCGAACACGACTTACTTTTGTATGAACACCATGACTAACCACCGTTCGATGATCAAAGCCTAGCCTTTCAAACCCACGCTCTACAAATTATATTGTTTGGGCCTTTTTTACGTGCGAACCCAATATCATTTTGTGGTCGTTACAAATTGAGTCCTTACAGTAGGTATTTTAAAACTTTAAGTAGAGTTGGAGATATATTTTTATTAGGTTGTCCCAAAGTTTTGTCCCTATTAAATGTAGAGTTTAGGAGTATTTTTGAACCATATAAAAGTCCAATCCAAAAAAGAGAATAGATAGTATAGATTAAAAGCCGATTTTCCTTGTGTTCATAACATATAATAAAAATCAGTATGAAACTTATCCATATAATATTATTGTAATTAGCTGATAAGGGTATAATAGAAAAAAAAAATGTTTTGGTTATTATTTGAATTTAAAATTTAAAATCATGACAGGATGTTCCTTTAAATTTTCTCCCCTAAATCTTTTCATCCTATTTTTTAATCAAATAACAGTTAGCCTAAAAACTACTACTGTAGTACTGTCTATTACTATAAAATACAAACTTTTTCTCTCAAATGGTAAATTTCAATCAAATAACAGCAAGTATTTTACTGAGATGAGATGATATGGTACAACGAGCTACGCATGCCTTTTGTGTATCCGAGTTTCTAGATAATAATAAAGAACTCTAAATATTAGCTACAAGCTAGCTTTGTTGCCCCACACAACCATTAATATATGGATTATAGGTTTTAATAATGTCTATAGGGAATCATGGATACTTTGGGCTTCCTAGCTATCATAAGCTTAAACTAGTTGAGAATCATCCTCTACAATTCAGTGACTAAAGTTAAAACTGAGATGCTAATTAAGAACGTAAATTAAGCTCTGAAGTCTGATCACAGCCTTATGATCCATCCAATAGTCTAGATTCCTCTCTCTTCAACAACGAATGACATAAAGGTACAAGTTTATTAAAAAAAATACATATGTTCATGTGAGGCCCGTCATCTTTTATTAAGGACAAAATTTAAGAACAGTATCTTGGATGTTGTTATTTAAATTCATTTTTTAAGATTCAGCTATGTGACTGCTTAATTAAAAAATACACTTTCATTTCATGAGAAAATATTCACATGACAGAATCTTAAGAGGAGAATCTAAAAAACAACACTTAAATACTATACCTAAGTCTTACCCTTTTATTAAATAGTAAACAGAGATATTTCATTAATATGTAAAATTAAAACCATAAAGTGCAAAGTGCAAACTTTTTTTTTTCTCACAATAAATAGAGTGAGGAATTTTGAACCCGGGTTTTATCATTTTGTTAAACACAATAGGGTATGTAAAATATAATTAATACCTTTAAGGTTTGGACTAATGTCTATTAGGTTCAAAACTGACTAACTTGATCCCTAATCATTACCGTGAGAGAAGAAAATTGAGTAACAATTTAGAGTCCAAATTACACCGCTTTATTACAACTCACAAATATATGATATTAGTGAAAACATACTACTTCAACTGTTGTAAAAAATATTGTGATTTTTTTTGGTCTATGTAGCATTGCTCTTTAAAAAATAAAGTGGGAAAAAGGAATTGATCTAAAAGAGAGAGAGAAAGCTTGTGGGTACAAATTATGTGCCATGAATAGTAAAGAAAATAAATGATAGATTGATGTGAAAGTGATAGTTTACTGATTAAACAATTACAAATGTCATCAAGTTATGACAAAGTGCATGAAATCATTGAAGAATTTGAAAATGACCGACAGTCGGTCACAATTTGCCAAATATCATAGTTGAAAGTTTGTGGTTCTTTTCTTCTTTCCTCCGAAAAAGAAAGAAAGAAAGAAATATATATATATATATATATATATATATATTGCAGTTCTAAAATTAACACAGGATAAGACATAGGCTTAGACTACCAGCCCTACCCAACTCTTAGAGGACGTTTAGTTCGCTGTGATGTGTCCTTAATGCGATGCACATTATGATAATATGATATTATGGTTTTTGGTTTATTTTATTTTATCTAATATTATCATAATTTAAAATTACAAAATATATCCTATCATATTAATCTCATTATCCTCCTAAACAATGTAATGTTATATTCTTATATTGAGATTACATTAATGTAAAATTATAATAACATAATATTATAGCGTAATGTAACATTACGGCGAACCAAACGGCCTACTGTTATTGTCTGTCACGACTCACATCCTCAACACACTCTCTCTCTCTCTCTCTCTCTCTCTCTCTCTCTCTCTCTCTCTCTCTCTCTCTCTCTCTCTCTCTCTCTCTCTCTCTCTCTGGGTTGTGTGGAATTTTAATTAGTGTGAAATTCGCTTGGGTGTACTGTTTTCCTTGCGTTTGCGTTTTTGATTTTGTAAGAGGGCACAGCCTGACTAAATTCACTCAAGATTCTGTGATCTCTCACATTCCTTCCATAATTATCTGTTTGGTTGCCAAGAAAAATATGCAATTTTGACTTGTGTTAATTTACGACAAACCAAAAATAAATACGCTTCTGGGATAAATAAAATAGAGCAATAGCTGCTTAATATTGTTCATCGCCATATACATAAAAGGCGGTACATAACATTTAGAAAGCATGCTGATTTTGGTGCTGCTTTTTAGGATAATACTACAAAAGAAAAACAAAAACTAGTACTCCTATATAGTGTCCAGCATATATAAGCTTAGCCACAAAAACCCTAACACAACACTAGCAAATACTAATATATAAGAACTTAAAAAGAAATAGATAACCAATTATTACACCTTACATGAACACCCATAAATAGAGAATTAAGTAGTACTACTTCTACTACTAGTATTTGTTATTCCGGTCGTCTGAGTAGTGGCATTGGAAGGGGCCCCCGACAAAATCAGCAACGATTTTCCAGAAGACTCCGCCTCGCTGTGGAGGTAGGTTGGCAAAGGAAGCATACTCCGGCCGGCCATTCCCCCTGCCTCACTCTCTTTCTTTATTTTTTCCTCCTGAGTCTTCTTTCCTACTCACTCACTCAAGTTCTTTATATATAAAGATCATTTCCCAATTCAAAAAATGGTGGTCGATTCTTTTGGTAAAAGAAGGTGGGATTTTCTTATCTTTAATCTTTGTTAAAGTTAAAAATTAATTTAAAAAATGGTGGTCCCCCAAAGGTCAATTCTTTTGGTCAAAGAAGATGGGATTTTCTTATTTTAATCTTTGTTAAAGTTAAAAATTAATTCACTAAATGTGCCACCAAAGGTTCGGACATTCCTTTGGAGAGCCTGTTCAAACAGTCTGCCAACTAGAGCCAACTTGCATCGCCGAAAGGTTCAGATTGAGTCGCTGTGTGGTGTCTGCTGCCAAGAACCTGAGACAACGAGTCATATTTTATGGGAGTGTCCTCTAGCTAGGAACGTATGGGCCCTTGTTAAGGGGAAAACACAAAAATGCTCTAATGAGGCACGTGACTTCTTCCTATTATTTGGACATATGGCTAGGATATTGGACTCATGTGAGTTGGAACGTTGGGCTATCCTGGCATGGTCGATCTGGAATGCTCCTAATTAGTTTTACATTTGAGCATAAACAAGTTCATCCTAGTTTGATTCTCAATGGGGCATACGGGCTGTTGGATGGATACCAACGGCTGATGTAGTCAAGAGTTTAGGGGGCTCATGGGTTTAGCAGCTGCTTTTTGTGTGGGGCATGGTGTAGTGTGTTTTCTTTAGTGCACTTGGAGCAGCTTTATTCCTTGGCTAACTGCATGTAGTTAAGCCTGGGGTTTATACTTTTTCTTTATTTTTCATTTTTTGTATTCTTTTGGCTTCGCTTTTAATGAAAGTTTCTAATCAGTTCTCAAAAAAAAAAATTAATTAATTAATTAATTCACAGAGAATATGGGATTACAATTGTTTGATATGAGAGAATAAACAATTCTTAATTAAAAAACATAGAAAATAAATAAGAGTGATGCAAACTTTTTTTTTTAATTGAATTGTTCATAATTAAAGATGTAGAGGCAGTAAATTTAAAAAATAATAATAATTAATAATTAGTCTTTAAATACCCAAAAAGAGATTCTCTCTAAAGAAAACCTCTAAATCTTATAATTTTTAAACACTTTATCTTAATAATGAAATTAAATACTAAGAAAAATGCAATAAATATTACAATTTTTTTTTTTAGAATACTAAGTATTTTAACACACACATACTGAAAGAGAGGAAAATGTTTTAAAGAAACTGACAGTAATGTATATACAAAAATTAATTAAACTAAACTATAAAACTAATCAAATTCATAAGTTATAAACTTTTTGCTAATAATAAAAGATTTTTTAATCTCCCTCTTACCTTATATAATATAAAAATAAATACAAAAATGCAATTTAAATCATTAACTTTATCTAAAAATTATTTTAGTTCTTTAAGTTTGAAGTTGGTTATTGTAGTTGGATAACTTTGCCCAAAAATCATTTTAGTCCTTTAAGTTTTAAGTTAGCTATTTTAATCTGGTAATTTTTCTAACCAAGTCAAATTAGTCATTTTGTTTATTGCCATTAGAGCATTTAGCCTCCTCAGATTTTTAGCTAAACCAATTAAAAAAACTCTATTTTTTTTCTTTTTTTTTGAGAATCAACTCTATTTTTTCTAGTTTATGTATCCATCCATGTTTTTAATGCACACACATCTAACTTAATACTTTATTAATTTCTTACTTCATTTAAATATTTCTTTTTTCTCACTCCTCTCAACATATACAACCAACATACCAAAAACACACCAAAGCCAGCCACCACCACATACATGACACTGCCGCCACTGCACAAAACCCAACAACCACTATTTTGAATTGATTAATCCTATAATTGATTAATATGCAAATAGCGTTTCTTGTTTTTCTTCCATTTACTTGCTTGCTTGTCTTTATTTTTAACTTTTCTTTTGCCATGTTGGTACTTCTCACATGGGTGAAACTAAGGTTGTTGACTAGTCATAGGGGCTATTTGATAAAGTGTTTTGAGTAACAATTTTCAGTGTTTATACAATATTACACGTATTTTCACACATTTTTTCACTACACGTATTTCCAAAATATACAAACAACATTATTAGAACAAAATTACCAAACGGCCCCTCATGCTGATGATGATGATTTATACTATTATTAAAAGCCTATTTGCCTTGTGTTTATAATATATAATAAAAATCAATGTGAAGCTTAGCCATATAATATTGTAAGGATAAAATTTAGTTACAACATTGGTTGTAGTCTTAGATTACAACCTTACTCAATATCTTTTTTATTAGAAGTGAATTTCCACAAATCCACCATTGGATGGCATTGTCGATACCGTATTTTGTCCGGCCCCGATTAACGCATCAAAATAATGCTTAAAACATAAAAACGGTTGAAAATCATGATTTTTAAAGCCAAAAAGGGGAATAAATAAATGAAACATGATCGGATGGTGAAGCAAAAATTTGCAACCTATCTAGTCACTTTTGACAAGAACTAAGACCAAAAACCCTAACTAAGGACAGTAAAAAAATTGAATTTTTGATCCAACCGTCTGAACGGGTTAAATTTTGGAGCATCTTGAAGGTCATATTTTTCCCTTCGAAACGATAGTTCACAGGCCACAATCAAACCTAAAATAGATGAGATATCAAAACAATTCTGAAACCCTGATTAAATGTTTCACTATTTCAGGTCAAAAATAGTTGCTTTGGGCTATTTTTGTACAAACAACTATACCAACTGAGCAACAGTTGAAGCAATCTATTAGAACAAGATTGAATTATGATGTCTTGACTACCTCTCATAAAAAGGGCTTGACAATATATATCACGGATTGAGAGAGAAATGAATTTTTCAAGAAAGGTGTTGCAGAATTTCCTACACTATGTCACCTCTCTTCCAAACGTGATATCTTGGCAACCGTAACTCCAAATTGAGCAAGGTTAGAGCCTATAGAAACTAGACATCCAGAGATACTAAATTTGAACAAATTGGAGCTCAAAAATGCCTCTAATCAGTAGTACAAAAATCAAACCAGAATCAAAAAAAGACAAAATAGGACAGCTTGGGCAAAAAATGTGAGACATCATGTGGGGTGTTGTGCAACACACCCCACATAGCAAAAAAGACAAAATAGGACAGCTTGGGCAAAAAATGTGAGACATCATGTGGGGTGTTGTGCAACACACCCCACATAGCTGCATGAAACCATCCAGCTATGTGGGAGGTACGGCATCAGCGCCCCCACATGGTCTCTCTACTACTATATATAGCCCCCTTTTTTTTTGTAAACACAAAAAAACCTACAAAAATTTCTCTAGGCTAGAATTCTCTCTCTCTCTCTCTCATTTTTCCTTAGAAAACCTCTCTCAAATTTTCCAGCCACTCCCTCTTTTCATAAAATTAAAAAAATTATTTAAAAAAAAAAAAAAAAACTTTTGGATAAGTGGGTAAGTTGTAGGAAATGGGTTAGCTTCTTTATAGCTATACTCATTTCTCCTTTCTCTTGTAACATCATAACATTCTATATGTAAATGCCTCATTTATTTATTTGGCTCTTTACATTCTTGCATTTTAATTCCTTGTTCTATCTTTTATATTGCTTGTTGTTTTATTTACTTGTTGTATATCTATATGCTTTTGGGTTTTTCCTAGATGAGTTTCATACCTTTTCGTAGACACTATGTGAGAAGCATCCCTAGGGGGTATGACTCATCAAGTCTAAGCATTTAGGGAAAACTTATTTATTTGTTCATATATCTATTGCTCTATTTATCTTGTTGTTCCTATTTATTTGTTCATCTATTTATTTTGTTGCTTCTATTTATCTTGTTGCTTTATTTACTTGCTTATTTATCTTGTTGCATTTATGTAGTTGTTCATCGTTATATATTTTTTCATTCCTTCTATTTATTTGTTATACTCTATATTTCTTCATCTCTCTCCCTCTCTCTCAACCTGAAAAATGTTTTCTACCCCTTTTTCTTTTGGTTACTTTCTCACTCTTTTGATTACTTTCTCACTTAAGAAAGTAAACACAACATTTATGATAAATCTTTACATTCTCAATTAGATGGTATGCGATGGCTTAGGCCGTTTGTGCGACCATTCTTGTTAGAAAAAAAGCTTTATCATAGGTGGGTTTTTCTTAAATGGGTTCTAAACCATGTTCCTAAGCACAATATGGGTATGTTGCCTAGAGAATGGTGATGGCTTGCCTCCCATTTCTTCTATTAGTAAAGAATCCATAAGGCTTGATGTGGCAAGATTAGAACTTATTTAGGAAAAATTTCCTAAAAAATGATTTTCCAATAAACTTTACTTTATTGTCTTGTCTTTTCTTTTCTTTAAATTCCAAACAATTTATTTTATTATCTTGTCTTTACTTGCCTTTAAATACCAAGCAATTTATTTTATTTTATTGTATTGTCTTTACATTCCTTTAAATTCCATGCAATTTATGTCTTCGTCTTTAACGAGTTTATAATAATTTTATTTTTATTATTTTAATTTTTATAAATGTTACGAGTTTAGAACTTGTAAAATACATCTGTTCATGTAAGGTCCTGTCAACTTTTATTAAATAGCAAGATACTACATATTTCATCAATATGTAAAAATTTAAACCATTAACTTTTTTTCTACTTAACAACAAATAGAGTGGAAAAATTTTGAACCCCAGTTCTATCATTTTGTTAATTTTTTTTATAGAATTCAAACATTCAAGTTTAAGTGCCACATGTGATTAAGTAGGTTTCATTGTTTCATAAACTATTGAGTGGACAAGAATTTTTTTTTTCCTAACTAGTTTGGAGGAATTTCATCCAATTCAATATATGATAAATTTTGAGGCTATTGACATATATTGTTTAAATAAGTCACTTGTTAAAAATTTCCGTGAATTGTTCTTTTTTTACTTGTCAACTAATGGGTTGGAGGAAGTTCAATTTAAACTGTCGTGAAGGTAAACTTTTCGATACTAAATCTTTGTACATGTTACGTTGATAGCATATCAAGGGGGTTAAAAGGTTCTCTAAGTACTTTTTTTTTTTTTTTTGAGAAATAATTACAACATGCTGCTAACCCCGCAGTTCTAACCCTTTCCTCCTTAGACTCCCAATCACTTTGTGAATGGAGAGGTGTCAATTCTCTAAGTAGTATGTGATGCCTTGCGCCCAGTTCAAGACTTTGGTAGGGACGTAGGATATTGAATGAAGGGCTAAAACTGAGTTAAATATCAATATTGATTCTGGAATTTTATTTTTTTATAGATACCACATGATCTATATAAGATATAGGTAGAAAATCTATCTACATCCTATATCTTATAGACATAGATTCTTCTAAAAACAAAAAACAAAAACAAAAAAAAAAAATCTTGTAGTCATAGATACCACAGGGCCTACATAAGATATAGTCATATAGGAAGATCTTTGAAGTTATTTGAATTTTAATGTTCCACACTTCCACCACTTTAGCTTAGAAGATCATATTATTATTGTGTAATATTGTAAGAAAATTGGCATCTTCAAACAAAAAAGAAAAAACCAAAACAAAAGAATGAAAATGACAAATCGTTAAAGCTGGTTAGTGGTGTTGCGATTAGGTTGGCAAATGAATGAACATGACTCGCGTCATTGGGCGTGTCTCTCCTCTTCCTGCTCAAACCAGGTGAGTGGATTCCTTTGAAAATGACTAACAAGAAGTTCAACAGATAAAGTTAGGTGACCACCTAAAGCCTTCAAATTGTAGAAGGCCTCAAATTTGATCCAATTAGATTAGTTATTTGATTGAATTGATTCTCCTAAATTTTTAAGGGTAAACAAACATCCGAGAGAGAGGGGAAAAAAAGGAATGAATTATATCAAAATATAAAAAACTAGAAAGATAAATTTTTTGTGACCTAGAAACTAATATCCCCCCCCCCCCCCTTTTTTTTTCCTCTCTAAACAAAACTGAACAAATCCCAAAAAGTAGAAAATAAAAATTTCAAACCTCAAAAAATAAAAAATAAAAATTATTAATATTGCTGAAAAATTTTATTTATTTTTTCCTTTTAATCCTCGCCTTATGACTTATCCGTCAAAATGCACAGAGCCGCCCTGTGAATCAGTAACAATTGTATTAAACCAACAGACATATCACACAGCCCCGAAGTTGCCAAAATCAACAAAGAAATGAAAATTACAACAGGCACACAAACACAACAACCAAAATCAACATATACCAAAGAAGGTATATAGCCAAAAACAAAAGTAGCCTGTAAATTGCTACTAACAACTCTTCATAGAAGACATGTGAGATGTGAGTGTTACACACCCCAACTAGTACCCCACCTCTTCAATGAACCCTTCTAACATACGAAAGGCCACTGCACTGCCTCCAAGGCCTAGTACATCAGTGATAAGACACCGCAGTACCCTCTTTTTTCCTTTTTCTTTTTTTATTTAAAAAATTAAAGACGTAAAAAAGAATTTATTTTTACTAATGTATAACTGATATATTATGTATATAAATAAACCATTTTAGAAAAAAGTTTTTTAAGGAATTGAATAAGTAACTAATTTTGACTTATAACACAGTTTTTATCACAATTATTTTGCTTGGGTAAACTGTAATCGATTTGAATTATCAATTTTTTTTTTTTAATTATTTGTTGCAAAAGTTAATGAATTTTTTGTTAATCCAACGGCCCATATCACAGAAAAAAACACTCTGCAATGGGTGCAGGGTATAGGTTACCACTGTCTCATAACTGGTGGATCCCACATCACAGCACATCCATCAGGCACCTTAAACAAACTGAACACAGGATAAGATCAAATAAGTACGGATAACACAGGATAAGGCAAAACGAGGACGTCTTGAGGAGAAGGAAGATGAGTTTGGTTAGAAGACAGCAACGGTGACGGTACGGTGGTTGTGGCGGCGAAGTTTGAGTGGCAAAGCCGAGCATCGTGGGGAGTGTTTTGTGTTTTTCGATTTTGTAAGAGGGCACAGCCTGCCTGACTTCTCTCAAGACACATTTGATTCTGTGATCTCTCTCACATTTCTAAATTATTCCCATTTCTTCCAAAACTCTCTGTTTGGTTGCCAAGAAAGAAAATATGCAATTAAGACAATAAAATAAAATACCCATTTGGACAAACACAACATTAGCTAGCTTAACATTATCATCATATATAGGCGATCGTACAATTATAAAAGCAGCTTCTTGTGAAGCTTTTAGGAAAATAACAAGAAACACCAGTAGTCTTGCACAAGCAGATAAAGCTTTAACCCCCCAATCCCAATTCCCAAACCCATAACACAACAACAATAGCAAAAAGCCAAATAGTACAAGTAGGAAGTAGGAGGAGAAGATAAAGAACACCAGTTGCATTAGATTACACATGAGGTCTGAGGAGTGAGTAGAACAGCCCCCATCACTATAAATATATACTAATTATTTCTTCGGAACGGAATTGCGGCAACGACTTGCTTTATGATCTTGCCTCGCTGTGGAGGTAGATTGACCAAATTTGGCCCGGTCCCCGGCCGGACATTCCCTGGACGCTGGTTTACAGGGCCGTTTCCGCCTTGATCTCCGCCTTGATTCATCTCTACCTCTCTTTCTCTCTCTTTCACTCTCTCTCTTAGTTTCTTTCTTACTTTTTTTTTGTTTGCTGAGAACTCTCTTTCTTATATATAAATAAAAGGGTAAATTTCAAAAACCTACCCTGTGTTTGAAGTATTACCAAATACATCCAAAAGTTTAAAAAAATGACCAATTTGGTCCGTAGTCACTAACACCGTTTGGAAACCGTCTATTATTATTATTATTTTTTTTTTATTCATTTTCTTCTTCTCTCCCTTCACGTCGGGATTTTTTTTTTTTTTTTTTTTTCTGTCTCTAACCTCCAGCTCTCTCTCTCTCTCTAGTCTTTAAAACTCTCATGGCCAACACAGACCCACATGCTACTAGACCTTTGTTCTCAGTGGATCCTTCATCTTCTCATCCTCCATACTGCCAATCCAGGTTTCACACGTCATCTAGGACCCTTTAGCTTATAGATCGAAGAGTGAGTTTGGGGTTTTGAGGGAATGAGAATCGGATAGGGAGTAGATGTTTGTTGGTCTCAGGTTTTAGAGAGAAAAGTGACATGAGGGATGAAAGACCATCTTTGTGGTGGTGTTGGCTGAGGTTCACCGTGGAGGAGCATGGAGGCTCTACTCCGTTTAGATCGATGAGATCGAAGAGAGAAAAGAGTGATTTTCAGTTAGGAGAGTTGATGGGTGAGGAGGCTTAGACTTAGGCTAATCGGAGACAGAGTCATGGAGGCTCAGCCATTGTTGGTGTTTGGTTTCTGGAGAAAGCTCGAGAACGGAAAGACAGAAAGAAGGGAGAGCTCCGATCTGAGGGATAGAGAGAGAAGAGCACGGTGATAGTAGGTCGACGAGCAGAACCACTACCTGTGGTGGCAGTGATGTTCGAAGATGGAGTTACTCAAGTGGTCGGCCATAAGAGTTGCAGAGATTAGAGAGAGAGAGAGCTGGAGGTTAGAGACAAAGAAAAAAAAATCATGTCGTGAAGGGAGAGAAGAAGAAAATGAAAATAATAATAATAATAATAATAGACGGTTCCCAAACGGTGTTAGTGGCTAAGGACCAAATTGGTCATTTTCTAAAACCTTTGGATGTGTTTGGTAATATCCCAAACCTCAGGGTAGGTTTTTGAAATTTACCCTAATAAAATGGTTGAAAAAGCTTGCTTGACTGGGACGCTCACCCCCAAAAACACACAAAAATATTTGAAAAAAGAAAAAGAAAAAAGAAAAGTAGCCTAACCAGTAACCACATGTGCATGTGATGAATTTTTTTTTTTTTTATTGGGTTAAGTGTCAAAATTTTTCAAAAATACAAAAGAAAAAGAAGCAAATAAAAATTATATACAACAATCAAAATTATATGAGTAATAAAAGGATTTAAAAAAATTACCTTGTAGGCAAACACAACTCATTCCTTTGAGTAAAAAAGAAAGATATATAAATATATAAATATATATATATATATATATATATATATATATATATTAGTAACTGACTTGCAATTCAAAAGGAATAGAGAGAGATCTCTCTCAAAAAAAAAAAAAAAAAAAGGAATAAAGAGAGATGAAAGTGCATAATTTTAAGGGATATAAATAAGGGAAATAAGTTTGCAAGTCCATCAAAAAAAAAAAAAAAAAAAAAAAGAATTTATATGAGAGAGATATAGTGAAAAAATAAATTTAGGAATGTTTTAATTAGTAATTTTACCTATCTAACTCTATTATTTAAACTTTCTAAACTTATGAATTGGAGGGTATTTTGGTACACAAAATGATGAAACCAAATAAGAGAATCATGTTATTAGTAGTGAGGCTCAAGGTAAATAGGCTCAACATTACAAAACATTACAAAGGAATCAAATACATACCTCAATAGAAATTAAGACGGGGTTTGTAGTCAACGATCTCTGTCTCTCTCGTCAAGCTCTCTGTTAACAACAAACACCTTTAAATATATATCTCAATAAAAATTCTTTTCTCGATATAAAATTAGATATAATGTACCTTTAAATATTGAAATTCAATGGATTTCAAAGATTGTTGCGTTTGATTCTGTCATGAAACTGGTGAATTTGTTAAATTAGAATGAATTTGTGAAGTAGGAAGGTGGAAAACGTGATATGCTTGATGGTGGCTAAATGGAGTTCAAATAATAGTGGGTAGATGCAATTTTAACGTGTTCAAATGAGAGCAATTTTGTACCATAAGAAGTTGAAACCCAATGGGACATCTGAATTTATTGATTGGAAGAAGAATTGTGATAAGTAAAAAAAATTGAGATTTGAACAAAAGAAAAATGATATACGTTAGTGTGGATGGATGGGGATGTGTGATAACTTTATAGAGTTTGGATAACAAAAATTTTGGAATGTTTTAAAGAATTTAAAATATATATATATATATATATATATATATATATTGTAGGGACCGGGTTCAAGCACTTCTTCTATTGGATGAGTGGACTCAAGTCCAACTAGCCCAAAACAATAAATTTATAGAGAATGGGTTTAAGAACTAGGTCTTAGTCAGGATTACAACAACTAGACACGGTTATGTATGGATTGAATAACAAGGATATAGACCTAAAGTATGAAATTCTGTCCTCGGGCACTTCGTCCGAGGAATTTAGTGTTCTTCTTCTTTCTTCAGTGCTAGGTTACAAAGGTTTTCAAGATCATGCAAATTGTTCCCGTATTCTCCTTTTGTTTCTCTCCCCCTCACTTTTGATCCCCCATTCTTGGAGGATCTCTCACATTATATATCTCTTTCCAATCGATCTTGGCCCTCCATCTGTTGATCATGTAGGTCATTACTCGAGTGCTCGTCCCATTAGCCACCTTCCCAAACCCTCTGTGAGTTGCGGCAACCAAGACCGCATTGTTCAGGGGTCATTTCCTCATTAATGCGGCCAGAACGTTAGTTGGGTGCATTTAATACGAAGGTGACAGTTTCTCCTTGAATTGCTCCTACACCATACCCCCATGGGTGTCCTACTGTACTTGTCCTTTTTCTGGGGGCGCTCTAGGAGGCTGCCTTTGACGGCGTGCGGTTCTTTCTAGGGTATAGGTTACCAGTGTCTCATAACTGGTGGGTCCCACATCATAGCACATCCATCAGGCACCTTAAACAAACTGAACACAGGATAAGATCAAACAAGTACGGATAACATAGGATAAGGCAAAACGACAACGTCTTGAGGAGAAGGAAGATGAGTTTGGTTAGAAGACAGCAACGGTGACGGTACGGTGGTTGTGGCGGCCAAGTTTGAGTGGCAAAGCCGAGCATCGTGGGGAGTGTTTTCCTTGTGTTTTGTGTTTTTCGATTTTGTAAGAGGGCACAGCCTGCTTGACTTCTTTCGAGACACATTTGATTCTGTGATCTCTCACACATTTCTAAATTATTCCCATTTCTTCCAAAACTCTCGATTTGGTTGCCAAGAAAGAAAATATGCAATTAAGACAAAAATAAAATAAAATACCCATTTGGACAAACACAACATTAGCTAGCTAGCTTAACATTATCATCATATATAAAAGCAGTTTCTGGTGAAGCTTTTAGGAAAATACAAAGAAACACCAGTAGTCTTGCACAAGCAGATAAAGCTTTAACCCCCCAATCCCAATTCCCAAACCCATAACACAACAACAATAGCAAATAGCCAAATAGTAAAACTAGGAAGTAGGAAGAGAAGAAAAAGAAAACCAATACACATGAGGTTTGAGGAGAACAACCCCCATAACCATAAATTTATACTAATTTCTGCCTGTTGGGTGCGAAAAAACTGATCACATTAGAAACAACTCGTGTAACAGCTTGTATTTTGATTTTGTTGCCTCAAGGTAGAGGCAGGTTGGCCAAATCAGGCCCAGGCCCCAGTGGAGCTTTCCCTGTGGCCGGGTTTTTGCCGTCGTTTCCGCCTTGTTTTCCACCCTGCTCCATTTCTACTATCCCTCTCTCGCTCTCTCTCTTTCACTTTCACTCTCACCCACTTTCCTTTCTTATATAGAATCATAAATGATTGAAAAAACTAGGGTTTAGCTTCTGTCTAGTGATCAGTGGCCACTAGACCGTCAAGATATGGACATGTGTCCGCAATTCAAGATGTCTAGTGGCATTGGTCACTGGACAGTACTACTAAAAAAAAAAGTAAATTTCTTTTGGTAAAAAAAAAAAAAAAAGATATACAAAAGTTGAGAAGAATAATAAAATAAATAATTCTTAATGTAATATCCCAAACACAAGCTTGATACATATCTTTTGTTTCTAGAAGGTTGACAAGTCTCTGAACCTGGGACTATGTATGGAGAAGAGGGATTGCATTTAATCATGTAAGTTCTTTTTGTTATAAATAAAAAAAAAAAAAAATGTAAGTTCTTTTGGCAATAATTTAATAATAATAATAATAATAATAATAATAATAATAATTAATGTTAATAGGAGTGATGCATACTCATTGGCCAATATATAAGATATTGCAAATATTACAAATATGAAACTTATAAATTAATGTGTTAATTTTTAAAATATTAAATTCTATAAAGATGTGGTATAATACTTAATTTTAAACACGTAAAACAAATAATTAGTGTTATAATTTGATGATAAAAAATAATAATTGTGGGAACACTTCCCGCATTAAGCAGTTTTTGTCCGCTTTGGGGAGCCAGTCCCTCACGGTTTTGTCACGAAGGGGTGGGAGCTAAGGATTTTTGCCATGAAGTGATTGACACCTAGGCTCACCCGAGTCCCACATCGCCTAATTAACCCTCCCACTCATGGTTTATAAGCTTCTGGAGCGACCATGAGTGTACCACTACTCTGTGCTGAGTAGTGGTACACTCATGGTCACTCCAGAAGCTTATAAACCATGAGTGGGAGGGTTACTTAGGCGATGTGGGACTCGGGTGAGCCTAGGTGTCAATCACTTCATGGCAAAAATCCTTAGCTCCCACCCCTTCGTGACAAAACCGTGAGGGACTGGCTCCCCAAAGCGGACAAAAACTGCTTAATGCGGGAAGTGTTCCCACATTAAAAGGCCCTTTTATTTACAACTAACTTTATTTTTATTTACAGTACTTTCAGTAAAAAGTTTTCAATTTCAACTAAATAAGTTATTCCCAAATGAATTCCTCTTTTTAAATCTTTTGTGGGGTATTCAAGGGTTAAAAATAAGGGCAAAATTCTGGTTAAATGTCTAGTTGTATTAGACCCATCACGATGATATTTACTTTTGATTACATATCAACATCCAAACAGATAAATATACTAAATGCATTAGAACCAATACAAGTCCTAATATAAAAACCATATATTATTTATAACTATTGGACTTTTCTATTCTACTAATATATTTATCTTTCTCAGTAAAAAGAAAATAAGGAACTTTGTATCTCACCTCTATGTGAAATGAAAATTTACAAAAGTTTTGAAAAATCCATCTTTGCACTCACCATTTCTAAATTATGATGCAGCCAAAATAATAAAACAAGTTCCTTTGAGATGGTCGAAAAATCAAAAGTTTGAAAAAGAAAAGAAAAGAAAAAAAGAAACCTAATACTCGGGAGTAGTCACTCCTCCCTTCTTTCACAAGGAGTGTAGGCCCGGTACAATGTTAGGTTTAGTCCCTTTGATAAAAGCCCAAAATTCCTCGATTATTAAAATATTACTTAAATAATATTTTAATTCTCAATACATAAATACAACATCATGCCTAAAGACAGTGGACAGAAGGCCTAATTTGATCGGGTTAGTAATATTATAAAATTGAAATGTCTAATTTCAAATATAAATGAATAAAATGATTTTTGGGTAAAGTTACATGACTACTGTAACGTCACAATTTGATTCCCAAACCCAAAAAGTAAAAGGATCTAGGCCCAAAGGGCTCAATATAATGAATTTGTAGAGAGTGGGTTAAAAAATTAGGTTCTAATGAGTTGGGTAACAATTATAATAGATCCAAATGACAAGAAAGTAAAGATAGACTAGTTTTATCTAAAGAAAATCGTCCTCGGCACAATTCGAGGAGATCAATTCTTGTATATATTTCTCGAATTTAATTACAGGTACAGTTCTTATTACTACAATGTTTTTCTCTTAATTCTCTGATCCCTTTCCCTCAAAGTCTTCTTTCTATTTTATATTATCTTCTTTCTTTCATCTTCACATTCCACGTGTAGATTAGATTGTTGGTGTTGATCATTGTCCCATCAGCACTTTCCTGAAGTCTTTGGAAGTAGCTGTAAGGCTGAAAATTATTCTTCAGATATCACTTCCTTATTATTGCTGCTAAGGAGTTAGCTACAAAGCATTCAATGCGGTAGTAACAGTTTTCTCTTAATAGAATCACTTAGAACGTTGCCCCGGATGGTAGACCATATCTTCGAACCTCTACTTGGCTCAACCGAGGAGGCATTCCTTCTCGGACCACCTTCCTGGACTCTCATGACCAAACCTCACCTCTTCATTCACTAACACGAGCTCCCATGATAGTGTTTACAACCTCGAACTATTGGCTGTCCTTGGATTGGGCCCTTGGCCCAACATATATATATATATATATATATATATATATATATACTACTTGGCCTATCACACCTACAACTACAATAACAAACTTTAAGCTTAAAATACTAAAGTAATATTTAGGCAAAGTTAGCGGGTGTAAATTATATTTTTGCCAAAAAAATGAAAATCTTTCCAAATAAGTAAGACTTAACATACAAAGATTGTGGAAGACATTATTCACATTAATTTAGAATCGACCTTAATTGTACAAATTTTCTTTTGATAAGTACTTAGACTTTTATTTATTTTTTAACTTTTGGATAATATAAAACTTAGTATTGAAACTTGAAAGAGTTGAATTTGAACTCTTTCGATTTCTCGGTTGAAAATATCAAAAGAATTTATTTGAATTACACTTTAAATAATCCAGTAAGAAGACAAAAACCGGTTAACACGGGATACGGCAAAACGAGTGTGGGCTGCTGAGGTGGCCCACAGGCCCAGCCCAGTCTAACCCAGTGACCGTACTGCAATTCCCTGCCACGTGTCAATTCTCCAACAACATCATCACTGGTTAGCACTTAGCACAACACCGTACACACTGAATGTGTGTCTCTCTGTGTGGGTCAGGGGATTGTAATTAATGGGAAAATTCGTAGGGTATTTTGTTTTACCTTGTGTGCTGTGTTTTTGATTTTGCAAGAAGGCACAGCCTGACACTTCTCTCAAGACATTTGATTCTGTGATCTCCAAAATTTTCTGTTTGGTTGCCAAGAAAAAGATGCAATTCGACTTAAACTTTTCTCAGTAAGACAAACCAAAAATAAAATACCCTTTTGGATAAATACAACATTAGATTAACATTATCATCATATATAGGCGGTACGAATACAATTATAAAGCATATATATAAAAACACACAATAGCCTACCCCAATCTCATACCCATAACACAAAATCAGCGAACACTGCCTGTAAGAAAAAGAAAAGAAAGGAAAACCCATTAAAATATACATATTACATATTAATTATTTCTTCTTATTCTTCCGTACGGAATTGTGGCATCGAGCACATTACTGACATCGGCAGCAAAATCGGCAACGACTTGCCTTATGATCTTGCCTCGCTGAGGAGGTGGATTGCCAAAATCAGGCCCAGTCCCCGGCCGGACATTCCCTGGCCGCTGGTTTTGAGGGCCGTTTCTGCCTTGATCTCCGCCTTGATTCATTTCTACCTCTCTTTCTTTCTCTTTCACTCTCTCTCTCTTTCTTACTCTTTTTTTTCTTTGGTTGCTGAGAACTCTCTTTCTTACTCACGCTAAGCCCTTTCTTATAAATAAAATGGTTGACAAAGCTCGCTTAACAAGGACGCTCACCCCCCAAAAAAAACACACAAAAAAGAAAAAACCTAGCCTAACCATGCGTGCTTTGCGCATGTGATGAAGTATTTTCTTGGGTTCAGTGTTAAAAATTTTCAAAAAAACAAAAGAGAAAGGAGCAAATAAAAATCATATTCAACAATCAAAATCATATGATCGATAAAAAGATTTTAAAAAGGCATTAAAAAAAAATTACCTTGCAGGAAAAGACAACTCATTCATTTGAGAGAAAAAGAAAGATATATATATATATATATTTAAAGATTAAACAGAGGAAGAGAAACATTTATTTATTGTATAAAATTTAGTTACAAAATTGATTGTAATCTAAGGTTACAATATTACTCAATAAAATAAATATTATTATATATTTTAAAAATCTAACCGTTGAATTACATGTTCTTTATGCCCTTAATACATGTGTCAAATTTTGTGTCAATTGGATATTATTTACTATATGATTTATAAACTTATATTTTATGCATAATTTTAAACTACAAAACCTTGCAATTTAAATAATTTATTGATGCCATAGTAATTGATCTTTAATTTTCTATAAATTTTGCAAGCATGAAGAATATAATAAGAAAATGTAATCCAATGGTGGATTTATCAAAATTCACCTCTAATAAAAAAAATATTGAGTAAGATTATAGCCTAAAACTACAACTAATTTTGTAACTAAATTTTGTCCTTATTTATATTTGATTTTTGTAATTGACTTGCCATTCAAAAGGAATAAAGAGAGATGGAAGTGCCTAATTTAAGGGATATGGATAAGGGAAATAAGTTTGCAATTCCATAAAAAAAAAAAAAAAAAAAAAAAAGAAGCTAGCAAAAAAAAAAAAAAAATTACATGAGAGAGAGATATAGTGAAAAAATAAATTTAGGAGTGTTTCAATTAGTAATTTTACCTATCTAACCCTATTATTTAAACTTTCTAAATATATGAATTGGAGGGTATTTTGGTACACAAAATGATGAAACCAAATAAAAGAATTCTGTTATTAGTAGTACTAGACTCATTACACGCATTTTGCGCATGTAACGAGGCTTAAGGTAAAACCAAAAAAAATCAATCAAAATAGGCTCAACATTACAAAACATTACAAAGGAATCAAATACATACCTCAATAGAAATTAAGACCAGACATGTAGTCCATGATCTCTGTCTCTCTTACCAAGCTCTTTGTCAACAATAAACACCTTTAAATTCATACCTCAATAAAAATTATATTCTCCAAATAAATTAGATATAATGTACCTTTAAATATTGAAATTCAACAGATTTCAAAGGTTGCTGTGTTTGATTCTGTCATGAAACTGGTAGGTTTGTTAAATTAGAATGAATCCGTGAAGTAGGAAGGTGGGAGACGTGATTTGCTTGATAGTGGCTAACAGGAGTTCAGATAGTAGTGGGTAGATGCAATTTTAACGTGTTCAAATGAGGCCAATTTTGTACCACAAGAAGCTGAAGCCAATGAGACATTTGAATTTATTGATTGAAATAAGAATTCTAATAAGTAAAAAAATTTGAGGTTTGAACAAAAGAAAGATGATATACGTTACTATGGATGGATGGGGATTTATGATAACTATATAGATTTTGGATAACAAAAATTTTGGAATGTTTTAAAGAATTTAAAAAAAAAAAAAAACAACATAAAAGTTCCTAAGAATGAGTAGTTTTTACGTGAGGTAGTGATTTTTTTTTTTTTTTTTAAGACGTAATTTTGTGATTTTTTTTTAAATAAACATAATTGAAGTATTTGAATTCAAATAGATAACAAATATAGATAGGAATTAGACATTTGAATACAAATGGGTGGTGAAAATTAATGTTTTTTTTTTTTTTCTCCCCTTTTGTACGTGAAAGGTAGTGGTTTTTTTTTTTTTTTTTTTTTTTTTTGAAGAAGTAATTTTGTATTTTTTTTTTTTATAAACATAATTGAAGTATTTGAATTCAAATAGATAACAAATACAAATAGAAATCATACATTTGAATACAAATAGGTGGAGAGAAAAACTGTTTTTTATTTTATTTTTTTATTTTTTATCTTTTGTGCATGAGATAGTATTACTCTTTTAACATCTTTTGCATTTTTGTAGGAAATAAAATTAAACTAAAAGGTATGTTATTTTAGAATTTGTATGAGGATATTTTAGTATGCCAAAAGTTGAAGACGAAATTGGAGAATTCTCTTATTAGTAGTATAGATAGATAGATAAGTAAAGGGTAAAAGATAATTTTTCTTTTGGTCAAAAAATGTGGGAGATGAAGCGATCACAAATTCACAATCAAACAACTCAGTATAACCAAATGTGCCTTTAGTGTATGGGCATTTAACTTTTTTTTTAAAAAAAAATTATTTAATAAATTACATATATTTAAAAACAAAATCACAGAATTTTCAACTGTCCCTATGGGATTAGAGTTGTTAGAATAGTAATATAAATAGGAGTCATTATTATTTTTAAAAAAAGACAATAAATAAGAGTGATGCGATTTAAAAAAAAAAAATCAAACTATTCATAACTAAAATTATAGAGGCAGAAAGTTAAGGGCATGTTTGATAAGAGTATAGTCTCACACTTGAATATATTGTTTGGTTGATATTCTTTAAATACAGTTTCAAAAAATTGTATCATATTTTTCTTATTCAAAACAAGATTTTGAAAATGGTTGAGAGAATGTTTTCAAGATACAAAAAATGTTTTTAATGGCATAGTTATAAATAAATTGAAAACAGTGGACCCTACATATTTGTCCAAAGTCTTTTATCTCTTAAATTAAGGAGTTTATCTTTTTTTTGAGGGGCTAATCAAGGAGCTTATTTTTATCACAAAATAATTTTCACACTTCAAATTTGAAGCTTATCATTATAAATAAATATTAAAAAAAAAAAAAAGGCAAATAAGCTTTATTCCCTTATCATTATCCAAATAATAATAATAATAATCTCAGAAATAGAAATGGTCTTCCAAACAATATATAAATATATTTTTTGGATTTTGAAAATTTTTCTTAAAAGTGGGAACCAAACATGTATAATATAAAAATTATTTTAATTTTAATTTTTTAAAAATTGTTTTTATACTGTTTTGAAAACAAAAACAAAAATCTTCTGCCAAACAGGCTCTAAAAGATATTAATAATTAGTTTAAAAAAGAAAAGAAAAAGGGGATGATTATTAAATAAAATAAAACAACGTTTAGTCCCAGCTACCTATATAACATCCCAAATACAAGCTTGATACATAACAGGAGGATATTGGGCATATCTTTGTTACTAGAAGGTTGAGGAGCACGTATGAAGATGAAGAAATATGCATTTAATTATGCAAGTTATTTTGATAATAAAGTTCTTTGTTATTATATTTAAAAATATTTTATAAGTTATGTTAATAGGAGTGAGGT
Source organism: Quercus tomentella (assembly GCA_028535165.1). Classification (NCBI taxonomy): domain Eukaryota; kingdom Viridiplantae; phylum Streptophyta; class Magnoliopsida; order Fagales; family Fagaceae; genus Quercus; species Quercus tomentella. The sequence goes on from JAPQVY010000122.1 coordinate 18,518,224, forward strand.
ATACTCATTGGCCTAAGTAGAGGATATTGCTAATATTATAATTCAGACCTTATAAATTGATGAGTCAATTTTTTAATACACAAAACAAAATAATTAGTAATATGATTTGATGGTATAGAATAATCATTATAGAATGCATTTCATAAGTTCAAATTATATTGTATCTATAAAATAGAAAAGAGGAATTTATTTATTATGTGGTATTAATTACATTTTTTTTGTTTTGATAATTTGATAATTAAGAGAAGAGGAATTTGAATAGTGAATGTCAGGAGGTGTCGATTAGTTGAGTTACAAGACTTTTAGTTAATTACTTTTATTTTTAAGTCAAGTTGTTAAATAAAATTTTCAATAATTTTAGTAATATCCTAATTACTATTTATTTTCGATATAAAAGAAGCTGTTTAAATTACTACTAATAACTACTACTGCGTACTGTCTATTATAAAAAAGAAACCTTTTTCTCTCAAATGGTTGGTTTTCATCAAATAAAAACAGCAGGTATTTTATTGAGATGATATGGTACAATGAACTGTGAATGCTTTTCGTGTGTCTGAGTTTATGGATAATAATAAAGAACTCCAAATCTTAGCCACAATCTAATAATCTATAGCTTAGTTGCCCCAGCCCATCCATTAATTAATATATGGATTATAGGTTTTATTATTATTATTATTATTATTATTATATAAATGTTTCGACTTACGAGTTTAGAACCTGTAAAATACATCTGTTCATGTAAGGCCCTGTCATCTTTTATTAAATAGCAAGATGCTACATATTTCATCTATATGTAAAAATTAAAACCATTAAGTGCAAACTTTTTTCTACTTAAAAACAAATAGAGTGAAAAAATTTTGAACCCCAACTTTTTTTCTACTTAAAAACAAATAGAGTGGAAAAATTTTGCACCCAAGTTCTATCATTTTGTTTATTTATTTATTTATTTATTTTTTTTATTATATATATATAGAAATCAAACATTTAAGTTTAAACGCCACATATGATTAGATAGGTTTCATTGTTTCCAGTGACGGCTCCATGAATTTTTTCTATGGTGGTCATTAAGAAACTTAAATTATACAATATTTAATAAAAAAAATAGTAATATCTCATTTTCAATAAGCTATATCTCTTTCAAAATTTTTGTTAAATAAAATTTTTCTTGGATTTTTTTTTGGTAAAAGCCCAATATATTGTTAAAAGGACCAAAGTTTGACTACAAACTTAGTTATAGCCTAAAACTACAACTTTCACTAAAAAAATTAACATGACTAGATATTTTGAAAATCTAACTATTGAATTGTATGTTTTTTATGTTCTTAAAACACATGTCAAATGGATGTTATTTACTATTTGATCCATTAACTTATTTTTTTGTATATAATTTTTAGAATACAAAAACTCAAAAATTAAATATTTGATTGATGACATAAGCTATTTATCTTTAATCTTCTTGAAGTTTTGCAAGTATGGAGAATATAAGAAAAAAATATAATCTAATTGTAGAATTGTTAAAATTCATATCTAATAAAAAAAATTGAGTGGAGTTGTAGCCTTAATCTACAACCAAGTTTGTTACTAAACTTTGTCCAAAGTTTAATTATATTGGACCTAAAAAATTTTAGGGTGGTCACATATTTTCTTTAAGGTAAAAAAAAATCATAAAATTTTTAAATTTTATATATAATAATGACTTTTTTTTTCCAGGCCAGGGTGGTCCTGTGACCACCCTGACTCTGACTTGGAGCCACCAGCGATTGTTTCATAAAAATACTAAGTGGACAAGATTTTTTTTTCCTAATTAGTTTGGAGGAATTTCATCAAATTCAGTATGTAACAAATTTTGAGGCTATTTACATATATTGTTTAAATAAGTCATATGTTAAAAATCTACATGAATTGTTCTTCTTTTACTTGTCACCTAACAGATCGGAGGAAGTTCAATTTAAATTGTCGTAATAGTAAACTTTTTCGATACTAAATATTTATACATGGTACGCTGATAGGACATCAAGGGGGTAAAAGGTTCTCTAAGTAGTATGTGAGACCTTGCGCCCAGTTCAAGACTTTGGTAGGGATGTAGGATGTTGAATGAAGGGCTAAAACTGAGTGAAATATCAATATGCTTTGGCATCGGAATTATTGATTATGGAATTTTATTTTTTATAGATACCACACGGCCTATATAAGATATAGGTAGAAAATCTATCTACATCTTATATCTTATAGTCATAGATTCTTCTCAAAAAAATAAAAAAATCTTATAGTCATAGATACCACAGGGCCTACATAAGATATAGTCATATGGGTAGATCTTTGAAGTTATTTGAATTTTAATGTTCCACCACTTTAGCTAAGAAGATCATATTATTATTGTGTAATATTGTAAGAAAATTGGCATCTTCAAACAAAAAAGATAAAACCAAAACAGAAGAATGAAAATGACAAATCGTTAAAGCTGGAAAGTGGTGTTGCAATTAGGTTGGCAAATGAATGAACATGACTCGCGTCATTGGGCTGTGTCTCTCCTCTTCTTGCTCAAACCAGGTGAGTGGATTCCTTTGAAAATGACTAACAAGAAGTTCAACAGATAAAGTTAGGTGACCACCTAAAGCCTTCAAATTGTAGAAGGCCTCAAATTTTATCCAATTAGATTAGTTATTTGATTCAATTGATTCTCCTAAAATTAAAATTAAAAAAAAAAAAAAAAAATTCTGTAAGATACTAAAATGAATAAATTAAACCTCAAATTATAGCCAAAAAAAAAAAAAAGGAAAACAAACATATTAGAGTGAGGGAAAAAAAAAAAAAAGGAATGAATTACATCAAAATATAAAAAACTAGAAAGATAAATTTTTTGTGACCTAGAAACTAAAATCCCCCCTTTTTTTACTCTCTAAACAAAACTAAACAAATCCCAAAAAATAAAAAATAAAAAGTTCAAACCTCAAAAAAAAAAAAAATTATTAATATAGCTGAAAATTTTTATTTATTTTTTCTTTTTAATCCTCGCCTGATGACTTATCCGTCAAAATGCAAAGAGCCGCCCTGTGAATCAGTAACAATAGTATTAAACCAACAGACATATCACACAGCCCTGAAGCTGCCAAAATCAACAAAGAAATAAAAATTACAACAGGCACACAACAACCTAAATCAACATATACCAAAGAAGGCATATAGCCAAAAACAAAAATAGCCTGTAAATTGCTACTAACTCTTCATAGAAGACATGTGAGATGTGAATGTTACACACCCTAACTACTACCCCAAACTCAAAGTCAATGACCCTTCTAACTTACGAAAGGCCACTGCACTGGCCTGCAAGCCTCCAAGACACTTCAGTACTCTAAATCAGTGCAAGACCCTCTTTTTCTCTTTTTTTATTTAAAAAAATTAAAGATGTAAAAAAGAATTTATTTTTACTAATGTATAATCCATATATATATATATATATAAATAAACTATTTTAGAAAAAAGTTTTTTAAGGAATTGAATAAGTAACTAATTTTGACTTATAACACAGTTTTTATCACAATTATTTTGGTTAGGTAAACTGTAATCGATTTGAATTATCAAATTTTTTTTTTAATTATTTGTTGCAAAAATTATGGAATTTTTTGTTAATCCAACGACCCATATCACAGAAAAATACACCCTGCAATGGGTGCAGGGTATATATTACCTGTGTCTCACAACTGGTGGATCCCACATCACGGCACATCCATCAGGCACCTTAAACAAACTGAACAGGATAAGATCAAGCAAGTACGGATAACACAGGATAGGGCAAAACGACGACGTCTTGAGGAGAAGGAAGATGAGTTTGGTTAGAAGACAGCAATGGTGACGGTACGGTGGTTGTGGCAGCGAAGTTTGAGTGGCAAAGCCGAGCATCGTGGGGAGTGTTTTCCTTGTGTTTTGTGTTTTTCGACTTTGTAAGAGGGCACATCCTGCCTGACTTCTCTCAAGACACATTTGATTCTGTGATCTCTCTCACATTTCTAAATTATTCCCATTTCTTCCAAAACTCCCTGTTTGGTTGCCGAGAAAGAAAATATGCAATTAAGACAAAAATATAAAATAAAATAAAATACCCATTTGGACAAACACAACATTAGCTAGCTTAACATTATCATCATATATAGGCTGTCGTACAATTATAAAAGCAGCTTCTTGTGAAGCTTTTAGGAAAATAACAAGAAACACCAGTAGTCTTGCACAAGCGGATAAAGCTTTAACCCCCCAATCCCAATTCCCAAACCATAACACAACAACAATAGCAAATAGCCAAATAGTACAAGTAGGAAGTAGGAAGAGAAGATAAAGAACACCAGTTATATTAGATTACACATGAGGTCTGAGGAGTGAAGAGAACAGCCCCCATAACCATAAATATATGCTAATTTCCGCCTCTAGCGTACGAAAAGAGACTGATCGCATCAGAAACAACCCCTTTAACGGCTTTCATTTTGATTTTGTTGCCTCGATGTGGAGGCAGGTTGGCCAAATCAGGCCCAGGCCCCGGCGGAGCTTTCCCTGTGGCCGGGTTTTTGCCGCCGTTTCCGCCTTGTTTTCCACCCTGCTCCATTTCTACTATCCCTCTCTCACTTTCACTCTCACTCACTTTCCTTTCTTATATAGATGATTTGAAAAAAAACAAATAACCAGCTTGACGCGCCCAAAAAACAGCCTTCCTCCCAAAAAAAAAAAAAAAAAAAAAGATAACAGGTAAATTTCTTTTGGTAAAAAAAAAAAAGTTATAAAAAAGTTGAGAAGAATAATAAAATAAATAATTCTTAATGTATAATATCCCAAACACAAGCTTGATACATATCTTTTGTTTCTAGAAGGTTGACAAGTCTTTGAACCTGGGACTATGTATGGACAAGAGGGATTGCATTTAATCGTGTAAGTTCTTTTTGTAGATTACAAGGATGGGAAGGAAAATTATTACCACAAGCAGGAAGAAATGTCCTAATCAAATCAGTCATTCAAGCAATCCCAACGTATGCGATGAGTTGTTTTAAATTACCAACCACCTTATGTCATGAGATTGAAATTCTTATTCAGAAGTTTTGGTGGGGTCAACGGGGAGACCGGAGGAAAGTACATTAGGTTAGATGGGAAGAGTTGTGCAATCATAAAGATCAAGGAGGATTGGGGTTTAAGGACCTCACCATGTTTAATGAAGCAATGTTGGCGAAACTTTCATGGCGGCTTCTCCATGATGACAATTCCTTGTTCTCTAGAGTGTTCAAGGCGAGGTTTTTTCCAAATGGTTCTATTTTGGATGTTAAAGAATCAGCCTCTGCCTCATATGCATGGAGAAGCATTCTTATTGGGAGGGATGTGATTTTAAAAGGTGCTTTATGGAGGGTGGGAGATGGTAAACAAATTAAAATTTGGGGCGACAATTGGCTACCAACAAGGGGTGTAGGCCCAGTACAACGTTAGGTTTAGTCCCTTCGATAAAAGCTCAAAATTCCTCGATTATTAAAATATTACATAAATAATATTTTAATTCTCAATACACAAATACAACATCATGCCTAAAGACATTGAACGAAAGGACTAATTTGATTGGGTTAATAATATTACAAGATTGAAATTACTAATTTCAAATATAAATGAATAAAATGATTTTTGGGTAAAGTTATATGACTACAATAACAAACTTTAAACTTAAAATAATAAACTAATATTTAGGCAAAGTTAGCGGGTCTAAATTGTATTTTTGCCAAAAAAATGAAAATCTTTTCAGATAAGTAAGACTTAACATACAAAGATTGTGGAAGACATTATTTACATTAGAATCGACCTTAATTGTATAAATTTTCTTTTGATAAGTAATTATTCTTTTATTTTTGGATAATTTGAAACTCACTATTAAAACTTGAAAAAAGTTTTTTTTTTTTTTACAAAAATATTTCAACCTATGACGTTCGCTCCTAAAAGAGTTGAATTTGAACTGCCGTTGTTGGAAATATCAAAATAATTTATTTGAATTACTAAGAAGATAAAACCGGTTAACACAGGATACGGCAAAACGAGTGTGGGCTGCTGAAGGTGGCCCACAGGCCCAGCCCAGTCTAACCCAGTCACCGTACTGCAATTCCCCGCCACGTCTCGGTTCTCCAACACCATCATCACTGGTTAGTACAACACAGTACACACTATCTGTGTGGTACAGGGGATTGTAAGTAACGCGAAAATTCGTAGGGTATTTTGTTTTCCTTGTGTTCTGCGTTTTTGATTTTGTAAGAAGGCACAGCCTGACACTTCTCTCAAGACATTTGATTCTGTGATCTCCAAAATTTTCAGTTTGGTTGCCAAGAAAAAGATGCAATTCGACTTAACTTTTCTCAGTAAGACAAACCAAAAATAAAATATCCTTTTGGATAAATACAACATTAGATTAACATTATCATCATATATAGACGGTACAAGTACAACTATAAAACACACAATAGCCTACCCCAATCCCAAACCCATAACACAAAATTTGCAAACACTACCTGTAAGAAAAGAAAAGAAAAGAAAGGAAAACCCATTACGTATACATATTACATGAGTCTGAGGAAAACCCGCCATAAAATATACTAATAATTAATTAACTAATTATTTCTTCGGTACGGAATTGTGGCATTGAGCACATCACTGACATCGGCAGCTACCTCGGCAACGACTTGCCTTATGATCTTGCCTCGCTGTGGAGGTAGATTGCTAAAATTAGGCCCGGTCCCCGGCCGGACATTCCCTGGGCGCTGGCTTACAGGGCCGTTTCCGCCTTGATCTCCGCCTTGATTCATCTCTACCTCTCTTTCTCTCTCTTTCACTCTCTCTCTTTCTTACCTTTTTTTTTTTTTTTGGTTGCTGAGAACTCTCTTTCTTACTCACGCTAAGCCCTTTCTTATATATAAATAAAATGGTTGAAAAAGCTTGCATAACCAGGACGCTCACCCCTAAAAAAAACTCAAAAATATTTGAAAAAAAAAAAGAAAAGAAAAAAGAAAAGTAACCTTAACCAGTAACAACATGTGCGCATGTACTGATTTTTTTTTTTTTTTTTGGGGGTTAAGTGTCAAAATTTTTCAAAAACACAAAAGAAAAAGAAGCAAATAAAAATTATATATAACAATCAAAATTATATGAGTAATAAAAGGACTTAAAAAAATTACCTTGTAGGAAAAGACAACTCATTCCTTTGAGTAAAAAAAAAAGATATATAAATAAATATATATATATATATATATACATTTTAAAGATTAAACCGAGGAAGATAGACATTTATTTATATTTGATTTTAGTAACTAATTTGCCATTCAAAATGAATAAAGAGAGATGGAAATAAGTTTGCAAGTCCATCAAAAAAAAGTTAGCAAAAAAAGAAAAAAAGAAAAAAGAATTTACATGAGAGAGAGATATAGTGAAAAAATAAATTTAGGAATGTTTCAATTAGTAATTTTACCTATCTAACCCTATTATTTAAACTTTCTAAACATATGAATTGGATGGTATTTTGGTACACAAAATGATGAAAACAAATAAGAGAATCATGTTATTAGTAGTGAGGCTCAAGGTAAACAGGCTCAACATTACAAAGGAATCAAATACATACCTCAATAGAAATTAAGATCGGGCTTGTAATCAACGATCTCTGTCTCTCTCGCCAAGTTCTCTGTCAACAACAAACAACTTTAAATACATACCTCAATAAAAATTCTTTTCTCAATATAAATTTGATATAATGTACATTTAAATATTGAAATTCAATGGATTTAAAAGATTGTTGCGTTTGATCCTGTCATGAAATTGGTGAATTTGTTAAATTAGAAGTAAGTAGGTGGGAAACATGATATGCTTGGTAGTGGCTAAATGGAGTTCAAATAATAGTGGGTAGATGCAATTTTAACGTGTTCAAATGAGAGCAATTTTGTACCATAAGAAGTTGAAACCCAATGGGACATCTGAATTTATTGATTGGAATAAGAATTGTGATAAGTAAAAAAATTGAGATTTGAACAAAAGAAAAATGATATACGTTAGTGTGGTTGGATGGGGATGTGTGATAACTTTATAGAGTTTGGATAACAAAAATTTTGGAATGTTTTAAAGAATTAAAAAAAATAAAAACAAAAATAAAAATTTCAAGATAAGAATGAGTAGTTTTTAAGTGAGGTAGTGGGTTTTTTTGGAAGAAGTAATTTTGTATTTTTTTTTTTTTTTAAATAATTAAGGTATTTGAATTCAAATAGATAACAAATATAGATAGGAATTAGACATTTGAATACAAATAGAAATGGGTGGTGAGAATAAGGCTTTTTTTTTTTTTTTTTTTCTCTTTTATACGTGAGAGGTAGTGTTTTTTTTTTTTTGATAAACATAATTGAAGTATTTGAATTCAAATAGATTACAAATACAGATAGGAATCAGATATTTGAATACAAATGGGCGGAGAGAAAAACTGTTTTTATTTTTTCCTTGTGTACATACATAATTGAAGGTTTTTTTTTTTTTTTTTGGTAAAAAATAATTGAAGTATTTGAATTCAAATAGATAAAAAATATAGATAAGAATTAGATATTTGAATTTTTTTTCTTTTTTACATGAGATAGTATTACTCTTTTAACTTTTTTTGCTTTTTTGTAGGAAATAAAATTAAACTAAAGAGTATGTTATTTCAAAATTTGTATAAGGATATTTTAGTACGCCAAAAGTTGAAGACAAAATAGAGGAATTCTCTTATTAGTAGCATGGATAAATAGATAAGTAAAAGGTAAAAGGTAATTTTTCTTTTGGTCAAAAAATGTGGGAGATGAAGCGATCACAAATTCACAATCAAACAACTCAGTATAACCAAATGTGCCTTTAGTGTGTGGGTATTTAACTTTTATTTTATTTTATTTAATAAATTACATATAGTCAAAAACAAAATCACAGAATTTTCAACTATTCCTATGGGGTTAGAGTTGTTAGAATACTAAAATAAATAATTATTATTTTAAAAAATAGAGAATAAAAAAGAGTGATGGGATTATTTTTTAAGATCAAACTATTCATAACTAAAATTACAGAGAGGCAGAAAGTTAAGGGCATGTTTGATAAGAGTATAGAAATATAGTTTTTGTTTTGCAATCTATAAAATGATGGGTCCCACACTTGAATATATTATTTGGTTGATATTTTTTAAATACAATTTCATAAAATTGTATCATATTTTCCTTATTCAAAACAAGATTTTGAAAACGGCTGAAAAAATGTTTTCAAGATACAAAAAATGTTTTTAATGGCATAGTTATAAATAAATTAAAAATAGTGAACCTCACATATTTGTCCAAACTCTTCTATCTCTTAATTAGGGAGTTTATCTTTTTTTTTTTTTTATCTTTTTTTTTTTTTTTGGCTAATCAAGGAGCTTATTTTTATCACAAAATAATTCTCAAACTTCAAATTTGAAGCTTATCATTATGAAAAAAAGGTAGATGAGCTCTATTTCCTTATTATTATCCAAATAATAATAATAATAAGGGAAATGTTAACAAGTGCCGTTAGGGCATTGGTTAAAAATCCATTTTAAGAAAGTTTTGACATCACTTTTATGGGAAATGAAAAAAGCTGTCAAAACATTAATTGTTTTTTTTTTCCCATAAAAACTTTTTTTAATTGGATTGTTAACCAATACCCTACGTCACTCGTTAACATGACCCTAATAATAATAATAATAATAATAATAATAATCTCAAAAATAGAAATGATCTCTCAAACAATATATATATTTTTTGAATTTTGAAAACTTTTCTTAAAAGTAGGAGCCAGACACGTATAATATAAAAATTATTTCAATTTTAAATTTTTGAAAATTGATTTTATACCGTTTTAAAAACAAAAACAAAAATCCTTCTGCTAGACAGACCCTAAAAGATATTAGTAATTAGTCTTTAAAAAAAAAAATGAAAAAAAAGGGGATGATTATTAAAATAAAATAAAACAAGGTTTAGTCCCAGCTACCTATATAACATCCCAAATACAAGCTTGATACATAACAGGAGGATATTGGGCATATCTTTGTTACTAGAAGGTTGAGGACCATGTATGAAGATGAAGAAATGCATTTAATTATACAAGTTCTTTTGATAATAAATTTCTTTGTTATTATTTTTAAAAATATTTTATAGGTTATGTTAATAGGAGTGAAGTATACTCATTGGCCTAAGTAGAGGATATTGCTAATATTATAATACAGACTGTAAGGACACGAAAATCTAGCGGCCCAAACTCACTAAGAATAGTGAAATTGGTACTATCTAGCTAGGCCCAAACCAATAGATATTTGTAAAGAGAGTGGGGTAAAACAAGTTGGGCTTAGCCCGAGGATTCAGATAGAGAGGGAATGAACAAAAATTAGAGATTAAGTATATAAATGGTTCTTTACAATCTCACCTAAGGATGATGTTCTGGCGCAAGGATGTACACTATTCTCTCTCTCTCTCTCTCTCTCTCTCTCACTGTTCTTATTCTAATATTTTTTCCTTGATTTTTCGAGGGTCCATTCATTTGGAAGTCCTCTTTCTTTGTATACTCCTAAACTTATTGCATCCTAACTCTCCATCTACAATCCTCATGACTCTCCTTGGGACACTTGCCCCTTTAAACTTTTGTTGAAGGTGGTAGAAGGAACTGCTTAGCTGTGAATTCTATTATTTAGGTCACTTCCTCATGAATGCAGTCAATAAAACTGTTGCCAGTCATTTAATGCAAAGGCAGTAGGTGAGCTTTCATTGGAAACTTCCTTCACCTACCTTGACTCTCTCTTTGAACACCATCCTCTCCATTTGGACTTCTAGGAAGTATTTTGTCTCTTCTCCTCCTACCCTTGGGCAAATCCCCTTCTCGAGTTTGGAATGCTTTTATAATGATAGTTACAGCTTGTTGTATCCTTCCTCTGTCCTCGGGTCCCCACACAGACCTTCTAAATTGATGAGTAAATTTTTTAATACACAAAACAAAATAATTAGTAATCCGATTTGATGGTAAAGAATAATCATTATAGAATGCATTTCATAAGTTCAAATTATATTGTATCTATAAAATAGAAAAGAAGAATTTATTTATTATGTGGTATTAATCTTTTTTTTTTTGTTGTTGATAATTTGATAAATTGGAGAAGAGGGATTTGAATACTAGATGTCAGGAGGTGTCAATTAGTTGAGTTACAAGAGTTTTAGCTAATTACTTTTATTTTTAAGTCAAGTTGTTAAGTAAAATTTTCAATAATTTTAGTAATATCCTAATTACTACTTATTTTCTATATAAAAGAAGCTATTTAAATTACTACTAATTTTTTTTTAAATTATAATTTGATTTGATAGTAAATATAATTGAGATCGCCTAAGAACGTTACAAATAAATGTTACCATTTAATTTTTTTTTTTTTTTTATAATTAAGATATAAATTTCTATTGTTCTATTTTATCTTGAATTTTAAAATTTTAGTAAGTAAATATTGTTATTTGGATGATCCTTTCAATTGGACATGCAGACATACTCATTACCCCTTGAGAATTCACAACTATTATGATTGAGAGTTGCATTTTGTAGAGCATTCATATAAGCTAATGTAAAAATTTATATCTATTTTAGTATAAGAACCTACTTTTTATATTTTACATAATCACTCTTTAAAAACACTTACACTAGATGATCTTTTTTTTTTACGGTATATTTCTTTAAAATATGATTTATATATAAACTTTTTGTTACTCTCTCAAATTATCTCTTGTCTCTATTTGTGTATTTACATTGTAACAATAAGGTATATCTACACACTTTTAAATTTGATTGACTTAGGTGATTTTTGAGTTTAAATATGTAAAATTAACATTTTATGCTATTTCACAAACGTGAGTGCTCTTAGAGTAACAGATTCTTCGAATTTCATAAGAAAAATTAACATTTTTGGGGATAGATAGTTACACCTATATTTTTGGATAATTCATAAGTTACAAACTTACCATGGATAAGGGGGATTTGAAATCTACACACATCACAAACTTATCAAATCATATTTATCCAACGGCCCACATCACATCCATCACGCACTTTAAACAAACCGGTTACAAAGAGAAGAAAAAAACACGTACGGTTAAGTCGTTAACACAGGATAAGTCAAAATGAGTGTGCTGCATGATTGCATGAAGCTGGCCCACATGCCCAGCCCAGCTCAGTCAACGAACTGTCATTCCCCGACACATCACTCTATTCTCTAAAACACCATATTCACTGGTTAGCACAGCACACACATGTACACTCTTTATCTGTTTGTGCGGGTTAGGGGATTGTAAAAAATGTGAAATTCGTAGGGTATTTTGTTACCCTTGTGTTTGCGTTTTTGATTTTGTAATAGGATTCTCAACACATTTGATTCAGTGATCACTCTTACATAACATTTCTAAATTATTTCCACTTCTTCCAAAATTTTCTGTCTGGTTGCCAAAACAATATGCAATTAATGAAAACAAACCAAAAATAAAATACCATTTTGGATAAAGACAGCATTAGCTTGACATTATCATCATCACACACATAAACATATAGTTGGTACAAATACAAAATTATAAAGCATGCTGCTTTTGGTGATGCTTTTAGGACAATACAAAGAAGAAACACCAGTAGTCTTGCATAAGCTTAACCCCCAATCCCAAAACCCATAACACAAAATTAGCAAATAGTAATACTACTAGTAAGAAAAGAAAAGAAACCAAACCCAATTACCAAATTACTATATATTACATGAGTGTGAGGAAAACCCATAAGAATTATACTAATAATTAATTATTTATTTATTTCTTCTTTGTGGGGATTATTGGCATTGAAGTGAACACATGGAAAGGACCCTTGATCAAATCAACAATGTCTTCAACGATTTTCTCACTGACCTTGCCTCGCGGTGGAGGTAAGTCGGCAAATGAAGAACTCCTCATCCTCCTCCGCTGGTCATTCACTGCGCCCTGGTTTTCACCGCCGTTTCCACCTTCATTCATTTCTTTCTCTCTCTCTCTCTCTCTCTTTCTTACACACTCTTTTCTTTTTTGGGCTGAATTGAAAGATTTTATTGAAAGCAGGAAACAAGGCTACAAACAGAAAGATTAACTGGCCTCAACCCTTACTAACACAGGGAGGGCAGTTTCTTTACTGATCACTCACGGACTCACTAAAGCCCTTTCTTTATTGATGGTTGAAAAAGCTTAAACACGAGGCCCACCCCCAAAAAATTACAATAAATAAAAGAGAAGTAAATAGTAAAAGGAAAAAAAATTAAATTTTTTTTCTTTGGGTCAAAAAAGTGAGAACGTTCACATTTCTTTTTCTTTTTCAGAACCTCTGTTTTCACAGTCAAACAACTCACTAGCTCAATATCTTAAACGTGAAACTTGCGCCTAGGTATCTAACTCTTTATTTTTATTATTTTTTAATTATTACATATAATTAAAAACAAAATCATAAAATTTAATTCAGAATTGTTAACTGTTAACCTATCTCTGACCAAAAAAAAAAAAAAAAAACTGTTAACCTATCCTATGGATTAGAATTCTTAAAATGATTTGTTCTAGAATATTTGAGAATATATAAGAGTGATTGCTGAGGTGGTGTTATTTACCATTAATGATTTTCAAGATTTAATCTTAGCAACAATAATAAGTATGTTCATTGTATTAAGAAATAATATGCCAAATTAACTTTTAGTTTATTTTTTATTCTCTCATTATTACTTCCGACAAATTTGTAATATAAAAACTGATGGTGATTTATAACAAGTCTCATTTGTCCATAATGGTCGTTCAAGCCTAACAACGTCCAAGATAATCTTCCAAAAAGAGAAAATAGAAAGATGCATCACAAACATGAAAATAGGTTGTCCAAGGAAATGCTAGTTGTTCAAAGAGATATTGGTCGTCCATATCTCAGGAAGGTATAGATGACCAACCAACACTTAGTGAATTTCAGAGTATCTTCTACAAACCCAAAACGATTGGACCATGATCCACTATTTTGAGATGTGGGCCGAATTCCCTGAAATTCGCTCCACTCTCCCACTAAGCTCACACATCTCCCGTGATGTTAGTGGAGCCTTACAAGTAGACCCACTCCAAATGGAGTTGATTATTAAAATAAAACAAGGTTTAGTTTACTATATAATCTCTAAAGAGTACTTCAACTACATATATAACATCCCAAATACATTCTTGATAAATAAAACAAGGACATTGGGTATATCTTTTGTTTCTAGATGTCCAACAAGTCTTTAAACTTAGGACTGTGTATGAAGATGAAGGACTACATTTAATTATGTAAGTTCTTTTGGTAATAATTTTTTTTTTTTTAAATTATGAATTATGTTAATGAGAAATGTTATGTCCATAACATTTTCACAACAAATCTTAAATGGTGGGTTGTTACTGGTTGTTTTTAGTGAGTGAAAAAGTAATTTTAATAGTGGGTTCAAATAAGAACAAAAAATAACTTACAACATAAAATTTATTATAAAAATGTTGTGAATATAACACTTCTTTATGTTAATAGGAGTAAGCCATACATAGTGGCAATATAAATACACAAAACAAATAATTAGTATTCTTGCTGATGATAAAGAGTAATTATCAATAGAACGAACTTCATATATTCAATCATATTGTATTTATAAAGTAGGAAAGATGAATATTTTTTTTTTTGGTATTAATTAATCACGTTTATTTTTTTGTCATAAATAAAACTTTCAATAATTTTAGTATTTTCACTACTATTTTCTAATATAATAAAAATGTCTAAATTATTATAAATTTTATTACAAAAAATTTATAATTTCATACAATAGTAAATGTAATTGAGATAATGAGTAAAATATAATAAATAAAGAAATGTTACCATAGTAAAATATAAATCTCTTTCTATTTTCTCCTGAATTTTAAATTTTATTTAGGTAAATATTGTTATTTTTGATGATCCTATCCATTGGACATGCAGACATACTCATTGCCCCCTTAGAATTCTTAACCCTAATGATTGATTTGTGTTTCGTTTGCAGTAAAAGTTTATTCGAACTTAATGAGGAAGAAAAGAATCTAAGCATTACTACAAATGGTGATTCCTCAAGGCACATGACTACTGTCCAAATTGTTTGATCACGTTGCCTTAAATTTCCCTAAAAAGTCAGTTTCTCTTTCATTATTGATCAAATAGAAAAAAAAAAAAAAAAAACTTTTGTTGATTTTTGGGAATATCCAACTAACATTTATTGTTAAAATTTTTTGTGGGATTCTATTATTTAAGATTTAAAAAAAAAAAAAAAAAAAATCATTGGTTATATATGTATAATTAACTTTTGGACTTCTCTATTTCACCAGTATATTTCTCTTTCTCAGTTAATTAAAAATAAAAATAAAACGAATTTTATATTTCATCTGCATGTGAAATCGGAACTTGCAAATTAAAGTTTGGGAAAAATGAAAATCCAACTTTGCACTCTCCATTTCTGACATTGATAATCGTCAAGGAGTTGATGGCATGCAGCCAATTAAACAAACTACTAAAAGTTAAAACATTGGTTGAAAAAGTGGATATAATTGATGACAAAGCAATGATGATGTTTTAGACTCTGAATAGAATGTTTGACCATATAGGCTGTTGTTGTTTAATCATGAAATAATTTTCAATTCCCATGAACTCATTAAAAACATAAACTGTATCTGCCTGTAATCGGAATTTTAGTCAGACGTTAGTAAAAGCTTTCCAAGGAAATCAGAGCTCAAAAGTGCCATAAAATGTTTGACAATTGGTGGGAAGAAAAGAACCCGTGTTTAATATTACGGTCAAGCCAATTGGACTTAGTCTATATTTAGGTTTAAATCATTGACCAAATGGATCCTTTTCCTATTATTTCAAAAAGTATATTCAACATCCTTTTTTTTTATTTCTTCTCCTACCAATAATAGAAAGGCACATGACTTCCCATAAAAAAAGGAAGAAAAAAGAAAGGCACATGACTAATGGGATCATTGGTTTCGGTGTAGTGGTGTCAGGTGTGACGTTAATTTAAAGATTTCAGGATCAATTCATCACATTTTAAACTACTACGCGGCCCCACCCCTCCTATGCCTGGCGGAGCATTATGGCGGCACAAGGGGTGGTGAAAAGGGGAACGAGGTGGCAAATTGGCTCGGGGGAGAGTGTACGGGTGTGGTGTGACAAATGGATTCCTAAGCCGTCTTCCTACAGTGTGGTCACATGTGAAGAAGCTTGTCCTAATGTTGCTCTGGTTTGCGACCTCATAAACAGAGCATCCATGGAGTGGAAAGCTGAGCAGATTCGTGGCTGCTTCACAGAGGAGGATGCGGATGCTATTTTAAGCATCCCTCTAAGCTTGAATCGGCCCAAGGACAGATTGATATGGGCGGAGTCACCAAGTGGAAAATTTACGGCTAAAAGTGCATATAGGCTAGCATATGAGGCGAATTTTGGTGGCAGCAAAGCAGATTGTTCGAATCCTTCGGTGAGGAAGAACTTATGGAAGGGGCTGTGGAAAATGAATCTTCCTCAAAAAGTCAAGCATTTTGCTTGGAAGGCAGCTAGAAACATCCTGGCTTCTAAAGAGGCACTACGGCAGCGGCACATTGCAGTGGAAGGTGGCTGTGCTCTATGCGGGAACTCGACGGAAAATGTTATCCATATTCTCTGGTTTTGTGCTCATGCCAGGGATGTGTGGAACTCGAGTAAGCTCTCGCTTCCTTTTGATATCGAACCTAACTGGTGTTTTTTGGATATTATGGAAAAGCTTCTTCAAGATGAGGAAGTGCACCCCGGCCTGGCCGAACGGTTTGTCTCAGTGTGCTGGGGTATCTGGAAAGAGAGAAATGTAATCCGGACTGGTGGGAAGGGTAAACCTGGTAGGGTCACTTTGAAAACCTCCCTTGGCCTAATGGACGAGTTCCAGTTGGCCAATGAGAGTCCACAGAAGCTAGCTGCAGTTAGCACCGAACCAGTTCGCTGGGTGCCTCCTCCACCTGGACAGTTCAAGGTAAACTCTGATGGGGCTGTGTTTGCGAACCAGAGGAAGGGGGGGCTGGGCGTGATGATCCGTGATAGCAATGGGAATGTGATTGCTGCTCTAAGCAGCCCCACAGTAGGTCCCCTTGGCGCCCTTGAGACGGAAGCCAAAGCAATGGAGGTTGGCATGCGTTTCGCTCTTGACTTAAACATCCGTGATGTGGTGGTTGAGTGTGATGCGCTGGCTGTCTTCAATGCAGTCCAAGGTTTTGCGTCTCCATGCTCTTCGATCCTCTTCATCGTGGACAGCATCCTCCAGCAATCTCATTGGTTCAGGTCATGTTGTTTCACCCATACAAAAAGGCAGGGGAATGTCCCTGCCCACATGTTAGCTCAGTATTCTAAGTCTTTAGTTAGTTACGTTGCTTGGGTAGAATGCTGCCCGAGCCATATTGAGCAGGCCTGTGCTCAGGATATTGATGTAACTACCTTTCTTAACTCTTGAATACAAGTTTCAGTATTTCTTATCAAAAAAAAAAAAAAAAAAAAAAAACTACTACGCGGCCGTGCGTGTAACACAAACAAAATTTCTTACATATAATTTATTTATGTATTAGTTTCACTTTCAGAGAGGGGAACGACTTTTTCATATTCTATAGTTTTGTTGAATAATGATTCATAGTCGTAATACTTTAAATAGAGTCCTTGAATAATTCATGAAATAGCAAATACGAAACAAAAACAATATATACCATTTTTCTTGGTCAATCACATCAAACACTCAAGTTTATGACTATGCATCACATACATAGAATCGATAGCTTTCATAATTTTTCCCCAGCTATTGCATCTTTGATAAAGGTGGGTATGGGTATGACTTAATCAATCCGAGAACCACTCCAACCGAAACTGAAATAGAATCGATATACTAATAAATTAGGATAAGTGTTTTGATTTCGAAACTAGAGACAAAACCTTTATTTCAAAAATCGAAATCGATCCAAAAAAACAAGATATAAGATACAATATACATCACACAATATAAGACGAGCCGAAATAGACACAAAAATTTACATATGGCAGTATCAAAAACGAAAGCAATAAAAGAAAAGGAGACAAAAGATTTTAACGTGGTTGGGCCATGAAAACCTATATTTTCAGAGTGATTATTTTACTTCTCTATTTGTTGTGAGTTCTCTTGTAGATGCTTCTTTACGTACATAATTTTTAGGTGAAAATTATATTTTCGTCTCTATATTTTCATGCGATTTCCACTTCAGTCCCTATCTTTTATTTTCACCGCTTTTACTCCCTATCTTGACAAACGCCTCTCGTTTTTGTCCCTGCCATTACATCAGAGATGGAAACCCCATGGTTGAAGACCCATGGTTGAAACCCCATGGTTGAAGATCCATAGCCAAAACCCACCTTAACCGAGATCTGATCTTCTCTCTCTCTAAACCTAGATGGTCACTATGGTTTGATCTGACTAGCTCATGATTGTGTTTTGGTATATTTTATTGATGAGGATTGGCTTTGAATTTTGGTATTTTGTTTTTGATTTGACCGTGTTTTGGGTTTTGTTTGTTTTATTATAATAATAATAATAATAATAATTATTATTATTATTATTATTATTTTGATTAAGTGTTTTGGGTTTTGTTAGTTGATTGTGTTAGAGTATCTGAGTTTGATCATGGTTTTGTATATGTTTTGCTACATGGTTTTGTATATGTTTTTGCTTGTTTGGATGCTAAGAAAATGCAAGAAAAGAGAAGAAAATCTTGAATTTCTTATTTTCTAGGCAACCATGTTCATGGGGGAAGAACGTGAAGAACAATTATTATTTAAATAATTAAATAATAACTAAAATTTTATTTTATTTTAAAATAAAATAAAATATTTTTAATATTTTTTAATTCTGCCATTTGCCATGTGTGTATTTTTTGTCTCTTATGTAACGGCAGGGACAAAAACGAGATGCGTTTTTCAGGATAGGGAGTAAAAGCGGTGAAAATAAAAGATACGGACTAAAGTGGGAATCGTGTGAAAATTTAGGGATGAAAATGTGATTTTCGCCTAATTTTTATAGACAGAATCCACACACTTGTGCAATTTGCTCTTATGAACATAGCCATTGTTTTCCTGATAGAATTTGGTCAAACGGTTTGATTACATGGAGGTGTATTTGCTGATGGGATTGGTGAGGTTTCCATACAGCAGGTTGGGTCTTAATTTTTCATATTGGCTTGGTTTTCCTCAACAGGCTATCCTATAAGCTGGTTCAATTTTAGGCATGATTTTTCAAGCAAGCGTGTTCCCTTTCAAAATACAATAATGTTCCTGTAATACCCGGTTCCAAAATAAACAAATAAATAAAAAGGAGATTTATTTTTAGGGGTAACTTAGTAATTTATACCCTAATTGTATCATGTAAACCCTAGCCACCCTAAGGATTTTGCTTTTCATGCCTAAGATTTCAAATGCTTGTGGGCCATTATGGGCATTACCAATTTGTCCTGTAAGAGCATTCACAGTAGTGGAGCTAAAAATTTAACTTTTTAGCTCCACCAAAAGGTACTTTATTTATTTTACCTACACATATGCTGCAGCAGTGGTTCCATTTTAGCTTTTTAACACAATAAAATAATATAAACACCACAATAAAATAATATAACCATTACAATAAAATAATATATCCCACTCCCAAAAAAAAATCCACACCACCAACCACAACCACCTCTACCATCAGCCACAACCACAACCACACCCACAACCACAACCACCGCCGCCACAACCACCACCACCAGTCCACAGCAAGGAAAAAAAAAAAAACCCAAATCTTCAATCTTTTTCTCAACCTAGACCAAACAAAATCATCGATCACAAACAATATAAAAAATCACCAATCACAAACAAGCACAACGTCGACGAGCAAGCACAACCACAAGCAATCACTCCGATCGGCGGCGTGGGTCTGAGGCGGATGGCGGTGGGTCTGAGGCTGAAAGAGTTGATCGGCGGCTCGGGACGGCGTTGAAACAGATGTTGACGTTGACGATCGATGGCGACGATCAGGTCTGAGCTGAGCGGCGGCTTGGGAGGCGTTGAAACAGATGTTGACGTTGACGATTGGTGGCGACGATCGGTGGTGACGATCGGGTGAAGACGGTTGGCGGCGACGATCGGGTCTGAGCTGAGCGGCGGCTTAGGAGGAGAATGGTGGATGGCGGTGACGTTGACGATCGGTGGCGGCAACGTTGACGATAGTCAGGCCGGCGGCGGTCAGAGTGAGCTTGAGACTTGAGCTTCAGTGAATGGAGAGACTTGAGCTTCAGTGAATGGAGAGAGAGTGAATGAGGAGAGAGTGAATGAGACCAGAGTGAATGAGAGAATGAATAAAAAAAAGAAGCAAGTTGTTCTACTGAATAAAAAATTACTTTTTTTTTTTTAGCTTCAAGCTACAGTGCACATCTATAGATAGATGTGCACTATAGCAATTCAGCTAAAAAATTTAGCTATTGCTCCACTGCTGCGTGAGGTTTTTTTGTGGTTTGACACATCTAAAATAACAATATAGCTATTTAGCTCCACTGCTGCAAGTGCTCTAAGGTTCCTTATTGATGGAAAAAAGATGAAGCCAATACCAATTATTTGAACATTTCCAAGGACTTAGTCTTTTCACGTGTAAAGCATCTTTGCCTTGTTGTCTCTGTGGTGTTGGATGGCATTGAGATTTGAGGTCCAAGGATCTAAATGACAAACTTGTTTGGAGTAAATTCTTTATTTAGTTTGCTAAAAGGTTTGCATTGGATTGGTCTTGGAAAACTGCAAGGATTTTGAATTAACTTGGAATTGAGGTAAGAGCTTCTTTTATCAAATTTAGACTTTATTTGGTATTAGAATATTTTCTTAGGTGGGTATTTTGACCATTAGTGGAGCTATTTAATTATTCAAGAATTTTAATAATGCAAACGAAGAAAAAGTTTGGATATATTTTCAGCAAACTAGACGCTGCTACTGCAGAAAATTTACGTTGTTTAGCCACAAATTTTCTTAGGGGTTAAGTGTTTTTGCACAGACTTTCTTTAAATAACAGTGCCGAAGTACGGGATTTGATGAAAAAGAAAAACCTGTTGCTCCTAGTTTTGAGTCCTGACATGCGATCATGAAAAAAAAAAAGGTTGTAAAGTAAGTGTAGTACCCGTCCTTGACTTTCCTAGTGTGACATAGCAGTACTACCAGGTGCTATGACCTTATCTTCTATAACCTTTTATATATATAATAAAGAAAAATATTATGATTCGGTGGAATTTTGATGTGAGATAAGTAAATAATTATAAGATATTTTTAATAGTCTTTCTTTTGGTCGGATACTGTTATAAGTCTTTATTTAATTATTTGATTATTGAGTAAATGGTGCTTGTAAATCGTTAGGTGGGATCTAAGGATTTTAGAAAAAGCGTTAGGGAGAAGTTTTTTTTGGCATGGTTTTTGGAGATTAGTAACCTTATCCTAATTAGTTTTATTTTGCGTATTTTAATTGCTGAAAATTGTTTACAATTATTACAATTTTATTTCTATTGTATTACTGATTTCAAGTAAAGAATTATCACAAATATATCTGATTACTGAATGTATGATGTATTTTATTTAATTGTTTTTTTTAGCTATATTGATTTAAAGTAAAGAATTATAGAAATATCACAAATAGATTTGAATATTGAATATATGATTATATATATATATATATATATATATATATATATGTATGTATTTGAATAAGATATATTTTTGTTAGAAACTATGATTTCATATATATGATTATGAACAATTTGACTATGAATTTATTCTGATACCCAGCCAATGAGGGTTATTAATTGGTATTATGATACCCATTCTATGATACTCAGCCAATGAGGGTTATTTATTGGTATTCTGATATCCAAACCAATGGGGATTATTCATTGGTAGTCTAATACCCAGCCAATATGGGTTATTCATTGGTACTCTAATGCCCAATCATTGGAATATAGCGTGACTATAGTCATAAGATTGTTAAGAATATGAATTACATTTGAATATTTGAACTATTTTGAATCCTTATAACTACATATGTGATTCTGGAAATGTTTGAGTATTTGAACTATCTTGAGTCATTAAAATTGCTTATGTATTTTTTTGGAACATATTGTAAGTTATAGTTTTGATATATGGAAAACTGACTACTTTCTAAACTATCTATGATATATTTGTCAGATTAAAGTATGTGATCTATTTGCAACTTATTATTTTAAGACTATGAAACTCCTTAGTTATTTTTGAAAACCCATAGTATATTATAACTTTTGAAGATTCATATTACATCTTATTACTTTACAGATCTATTGCTTGATAGAACTTATTAGGACTTTGGTTACTTATTGAGTTATCAACTCACTCTCTTTTTCCCCTCCAGTTTCAGATTGTGAAGAATAGCAAGTTTTGAGAGTTTTGATGTTGTGTTGTGAGCAGGAAAGGAGCTTAATGATTTTGGGATTGGATGGTCTTCTAATAGTTTTATATTTATTGGCCAATTGGCATTATGTACATGAGGTTTAGATTTTGTTCCTTTTAAATTATTGGAGATCTATTCATAAGGAAATTGTTGAGGTATTTTGGATTTATTTGATTTAATTTTTGAGGATAAATTTTAGATGCTAAGAAGGCCTTACACACTTGTAGGGTGCCTACTTTATAAGCGTGTGGTGGTTGTCATGTGTCTGTCTTTATAGTTGGGTGGAACTAGCTACCTCCCTTATTTTGAGTAAGGGGTGTGTTTGATATATATAACTGAACGAGTACTCGATGTGTGTGTGTGTGTGTGTGTGTGTGTGTGTGTGTGTGCATATATATATATATATATATATATAGAGAGAGAGAGAGAGAGAGAGATATGATTTCAAATATATTTTACATTATTAAAAATCTTTAAAGTATTAAAAAACAAATTTTAATATTACAGAACATTTTCAAAGCATAATAATTAAAATTAGGGGTGTTCAACAACTAGGAGCGGAGTTAGGAATTTTTGTTTGGGGGAGCTAAGTTGCAAGACTAATATATTTATTAAGACAGCCCCCCCCCCCCCCCCCCCCACACACACACACACACACACACACACACACACATATACATACGTTTTTTTATTATATACACACACTTTTTTATTTGATAAGTTATATATATACACACACCCAACAACAAAAAAAGAGCTTAGCATTTTTAACCAAAATTATGTTTGATGGTGATTTTTCATAAAATAAAATTCATTTTTACTATCTTCATTGTGAAATTCTTAAAAAGTTTTATTTTCGATACATTTTATCAAATTTTATATTAAAGTAAGTAAAAAATCTTTTAATTGAACCAATAAATTTTTTTCAAAAACATAAATGATCTAAAACTTGAAGGAATAAATTAAGCTCTAAACATATTTGAAACTATCTTACTCTAACCCATTATATAGAAATTAAAGAGACATTTCATATTGCAAGGACCAGATTTGAATTCCTAACCCAACAAGTAGATGGACTGAGTCCCAAAAAGCCCAAAACAATGAATTTATAGAGAATGAGTTGGGAAACTGGGCTCTAATGAATTAGACTACCACGAAAATAGTTTTAGATGACAAGAAGATGTAAATGAACAGATTTATAATGAAGAAAATCGTCATCGGCAAAGTCCGAGGAGATCTGTTCATATGTATTTCTTTCAGGTTTGATTACAAAGTCAATTCTTGATACTATAGTAATTTTCTCTCTCTTTCTCGATCTCCTTGTCTCATTGCACTCTTCTTCTTTTATACTGTCTCTCCTTTTCATCTCCACCTTCCATGTGCATGTTAGACAGTTGGTGTTGATACTTGTTCCATTAGTACTCTTCACAAGTCCTCATGTAGTAGTTGAAAGGCTGAAATTCATTATTTAGGCATCACCTCCACATTAATGTGGCCAGAGAGTTAGCTGCAGTGCATTTAATGCGGAGGCAGCGGCTTTCTCCTAAGATATTCTTAGGACTTCTCCTTGTCTAATATCATATATCCGCACCAACAAAACTTCCTGGAACGTTACTCGGGACGACAGACAACCCCTTCGGACCTCAGCATTGGTTAGCTGAGAATGTGCTTATCCTCGGCCCACCCCTTAAGCTGTTATGACCAAGACTAATCTCTCTACTTACTGTCATAGTCTCTTCTGACAAAGATATCTCATCCTCGGACAAACTCTCGTCCTCAGATCGGGCCATAGGCTCAATATATAAACAGATAATAAACTTCTAGGTCCAATATCCCTACACATATGTATTTTTAGAGACAAGATTTTTTTTTTTTAATGAGTCAATGACTTATTAATCGTCACATAACGGGTTGAAAAAGATAGATTCAAACATGTTTGTTGCAAAAATTTATAAAAAATTTAACAGATATAACAACACATTTTATAATAAAAAATAGAATTGCGAAAAATAAAGTTATATCTTTATAACTATTAGACCAATTATTTTTTTTAAGAGTATCATTGGACTAATTTAAATATTTAGGGTGGCCAACTCTTATTTTTGTAGACTAAATTTTAAAAATATTTAAATAATTATATATATATATATATATATATATATATGTGTATATATATAAATTTCAAATTTTTGGGAGGGCAATTCCCCCATCCTTGTACATAGCTACGCCCTGTCAACAACTGATCCAAACCAACAAACATGGTTGATGTGCCGATTGAACCGCTAGATAAGGTTGTTGACGGTGGTTAGTGGAGGTGATGGGTTTCCAACATCAGCCAGTATGGCCTAAAATCAAAGATTTTCTACCCTTTTCTTTTTCATCCATTTATGATTTATGTTTGTTTGTATATATTTTTTTCTCCCTCTTCTAATTGTGATTTCCTTTTCATGTTTACACACGATTTTTGAAAACACGAGTAATTGGGCATTTTTTAGCGTTTCCTATGACGTAATTTGACATTAAGCGATTAATTTATGAGTCAATAAGTGGATTAAAAGTTTAAAACGGAAATAAAAAGGAGAAAAAGGCGACAAACTACTCCAACTGATGGCAAGTGGATGAGACCCTTCACCCTTGGGAATAAAAATTTTAGGTGTGACTATAGAATTCCAACTCCTAACCAAAAAATAAAAAAAGTCGTTGATAAATTATTATTATTTTTCCAGATTGAGACGTGAAAGTGAAAATGCAGAATAACAGCAACAACAGCCACTCTATTAGACTTGTTCATATATGCATTTATGTGTGTGTGTGTAAAGTTTTATTAGATAGAAGAAAACAGTTAGAAAATAGTTTGGTTTCTTCTGATGTGCTTGCATAGTACGATGTTGGATGAGATGTGAATATGTGGAGCACAATTCATTGAATAAACCCCCATGGCCCAGGCCACAACCCATCCAAAAAAAAAATGCTACTACAACATTACCGAAAGATATTGAAATGGTGACCAAATTAGATGGCTTTGGCCATATCCATCTCCATGTCATTTGGAAATATCTAGCTAGACCCACACAACCTTTGTGAGGATAATGTTTTTGCTGCATGTGATTTCCAAGATGCTCCATCGTTTCCTCATTAGTCAAATCTAATAGTATAAAAGTATATAATTAAGTAAAAAAAAAAAAAAGACTTAGAGGCTGTTTGGATTGCCAATTTTGGTAACTCAATTCTCAGTTTCCATAACTCATAACTCAAAAATGGTGGGACCCATAACTCAATATCCGTTTGGCAAATGATAACTCTGTTTCCATAACTCTGTTTCCATCACTCAATTCTCTGATTTTTGAGTTATGAGTTATGAAAACTGAAAACACATTTTGGCTGTTTTCAGTTTCCATAACTCATAACTCAATAACATTTTCGTAAATAAACACACATGGAGGGACCCACAACAGCAGCTTTTGACCATTTTTTTCCCTTTCTTCTCCACTTTTCTTTCTTCTTTTAGTACTAGTCTCCGTTGGCTTTCTTTCTTTTTTTTTTTTTTTTTTTTTTTTCACGTTGGCTGGGTCCTTTTTTTTTTTTTCCTTCTTCTTTCACTAGGTTCGGTTTTTGGGTTTTTTTTTTTTTTTTTGTTCTTTCACTGGGTTCAGTTCGGTTTCGATTCTTTCACTGGGTTCAGTTCTTTTTTTTTTTTTTCACTGGGTTCGGTTTTTTTTTTTTTTTTTTTTTTTTTTTTTTTTTTTTTTGGGTTTAGTTGTTCTTTCACTGGTTTCGGTTTCTGGGTTCAATTCTCTCTTTTTTTCTTTTTTTTATTGGATTCGATGAGTTTGGGTATTGGAAAAAAAAAAAAAAACTGATAAAGTGACAGGTGTGGGCCCATAAATAGTGTGAAAAATATTGAGTGATAGAAATTGGATGATGATGCCAAACGGGTGTGAAAAATTGAGTGATGAATGATGAGTGATGAGTGATGAGTTATCAGTGATGAGTGATGAGTGATGAGTGATGGAAATTGAATGATGAAATTTTCTTGTCCAAACAGGCTCTTAGATTCCAAACCTTTTTTGTGCTTGCATTGAAAATCAACCAAATGGTAGATGATATGGCTGGTTTTTTTTTTTTTTTTTTTTTTTTTTTTTTTTTTTTTTTTTTTTTTTTTTTTTTTTTCTAGTGGTAATGAGACATTCCTGTGCTAACTTGAAAATAAAAAGTAAGAAAGAAAGAAAATAAAAATAAAAATATATAGCAAACTTGGGTGAGAGGAATAAAACATGGATTATAGCCATTAAAAGAAAGGAAATTGGATGAGATGTGAGCCAACAATTAAGGGGCTGTTTGGCTTTTGTGTTTCCATCATCTATAACTCTGTTTTATCACCCATAACGCAAAATATGTGGGTCCCACGTCTGAGAAGTGTGTTTGACATTGTTTCCAGTTTTGTTTCCATTACTCAATTCTTTGATTTTTTTTTTTTTTGGTTGTCACGTTGGTTTCTGGGTTTGGTTGCAATTTTTTTTTTTTTTTTCTTTTCTTTCCTTTCACTTTGGTTTCTAGGTTTGGTTGCAATTTTCTTTTTTCTTTTCACCGTATTGGAAAATCAATGAATCAAAGTGGAAATTACAATCACCAAACCCATACAAAGGAAACCCATATACCCATAGATTACAAGCACCAAACCCATTCAAAGGAAACCCATATACCCACAGATTACAAGCACCATATACCCACATATTACAAGCACCAAACCCATTCAAAGGAAATCCATATACCCACAGATTACAAGCACCAAACCCATTCAAAGATTACAAGCACCAAACTGAATTACTCACAGATCGGCACCAAACAAAGTTAAGTGTGATGAGTGGGTATTACTTTTTTTCTTCTCCATTTCCACCATCAGCATTGCTATGTCAGTCTTAGACCCATAAAAATATTTTAAAAAAAAAATCAAAAAAAAAATCAAAAACCAAACTTTTCAAACATAACAATACCCACAAAAAATCTTTACAAATTTCACCGATAAAACTTAAGAGATCTATGAAAAATCAAGCCTTGGTGATGGTGGGAGATCGGCGTCGCTGCTACACGTTGGAGGAGATTGGCGTCGTCTTCTATCTTAGCTGGGTTCGGGTTTGTGTTGGGAGAGTGTAAGGTGGTGGCTGTGCTAGTTGTGTTGGGCTGCTTCCTGCGGCACTAAGCCCAAGTTTTCTGGATAAGGGAGTTGGGACCGGTCCAGCTGCAACTTAAGTTGGTCCGGCTTGTGCGTAAACTAGGCCAGGTCTGCCAGAAACGTGTTTACGGCAGGCAGAACTGTTTCAGGTAAGTTGTGGCAGACAGACATAATAATAATAAAATAAACAAAAAATATCTAGCCACTCAGTGGGAAATGACCAAACAACCCTTGAACTCAATTACAGCAGCAATATTGATCGTTTTTACGGAAGGGAAAGAACAGAACAGAAGTTAACAAATATTAATATATTTGGGTTAGTCAAAATGTTAGGGAAATCAATTAAGATCCGATCCGCAGGAGCAGAGCCAAAGAGGAAAGAACGTTCCTTCTCAACACGGTTAATCTCTTAGGAAAGAGTCTTGCCGTGGAGATTTACTGTACTGAGGGAAACGGACCTGAGTGGTTTTTTTGTGCAGATTCTCCTTCAGGTTTTCACAGAGAGCAGAATTTCATGAGGGAGAGAGGGAACCAATCTACTGATGCATGCCTACCGTTCTCATTCTCACTTTTGTCTTTCTTTCTTGCGGTTTTCTTTCTTTCTTTTCCCACCCCTCTCTTTTCTATTTCTTTGTTTTCTCTTTTTAAGTTACTACCTCTTAGTCGAAGTTCCGTCGTCCCCCCCTTCTGGTCACGGCAAGACCCTCTTTTTATAGTGCCTGCCGTGACCAGATTTTACTGTTTTAGCCCTTAACTCCCTTTGTCTGGTCTAGGTGTACTGGCCGACCATTACTGTTCCGTCTGTGTATCACCCTCCCACCACCAGACAAGGAAGAGTATTTTGTTTGCTTGTTTGCCGTGGCACCCTTTCCTGTTATGGTCTGGGTTCTTTCTCTCTCCTTATCCCTTATGGCATGCACCTAGTGGTTCCAACTCAGCTTGCCTCTTTTGGGTAGTAAGCCATCCCAGCAGGACACCTCCCCGAAAGAGCCTGAGCCAGAACCGTCAAAATAGATTTTTCCCCTCTCCCCACCACCAAACCATGCCCTCTGAATCTCTGACCCCCAACCTCACCATGCCCTATAATAGCTGGGTACAGGCTGGTGGTGCCTAGGCCTTGCGTGTGCCTTCCTTCCATATATGTCCAAAATCTGCCTGCTGCCCATTCGTCTGCCATGGTTTGGAGGCTTGCCGTCCGTGTTCTTTGACCTTTGATGTGGGCTGCTTTTTGTTTTCCCGCTCTTCTCAGGAGCTGGGCTTTATTTGATGATGGGCCTTACATTTCTTTGGTTCACTCCTTGGTTTCCCTCATTTCTTGCCATATTGTTATGTTATTCCTGCTGTAATGATTTAATCCTGCTGGGCCTTTTTAGGCCAGCCGTTTACTCTTTCTCCCAGTGGCTTGGTATGGTCACTGGTTTTTTCTTACTTCTGGGCTCCTATGTCCCTTTTGTCTTTCCCTTGGGCATCCTTGACCCGTTTGCTTTCTTTGGACTTCCTCGGCCCTTTTGCTAATTCTACATTCCCATGGGCTTTTACTAACTTCATTGGGCTTCCCTGGCCCAATAACCTTATTTTCATCCTTGGGGTTCATGGGTCTGCCATAAACCCCTTACTTTCTTAGTTTGCATTACTTTGGACCTACGGCGGTCCTTTCTCACTTTTCTACATCATACACTGCCCATGGGATGCTATTTCTCTCAATCCGGGCTTCTTTAAGCCCACTTGCCTCTTCAAGACCCATTTGTTTATTTCTTGGACCTGTGATCCATTATTCCTGCCGCTTGGGTCTGATGGTTTTGCTGTCTGCTTTGCCAATTCTTTGTTGCCCTTGTTATTGGGCTTTCCTTCTTTCCACCTGGATTCTCACAAATGACCCTCAACATTTAACCCCCTGAACATATGAAACGTTCCTGCGGTTCATATGTGAATGAAAAGACGTTTCTGTCCTCTCTCTTCTCTTCTTTTTCTTCTTTCTTCGCGGGCCTTTTTAAGCAGTGGACCCCTCCTCATATATATATATATTATATTATTTTTTTTTCTTTCCTGTCGCGAACAGGGTTGTCTCTTCGAATTTCCCAGTTTGACAGTTATTCTCTAAGCATAGCCGTCGTTTCATTAATTTCATCCCATTCTGATGGCTGACCCGTCGTCTTCTTTCGTGCCGTTATTAATGACTTGGGTATTTAAAGAGGAGTCCTTCTGCACATTAAACACAAACTCCTTTTCCAAGAACACATTTTCTCCGTCTCCTGCTCTTCACTATCTTTTTCTTTTCAACGTGAGTGGGTATTACTGTTTTTCTTCTCCATTTCCACCATCAGCATTGCTATGTCAGTCTCAGACCCATTAAAAAAAAAAAAAAAAAAATCAAAAACCAAACTTTTCAAACATAACAATACCCACAAAAAATCTTTACAAATTTCATCGATAAAACTTAAGGGATCTATGAAAAATCAAGCCTTGGTGATGGTGGGAGATCGGCGTCACCACTACACGTTAGAGGAGATTGGCGCCATCTTCTATCTTAGCTGGGTTCGGGTTTGTGTTGGGAGAGTAATAGGGCAATAGTGACTGAAGGAGAAGAAAATGAAATGAAAAGAGTGAGGGTGAGGCGGGTAGGCTGACAGAACTTATGACATGGTGCTTAGGTATGGGTCCCACAAAAAGTAGAAAAAATTGAGTGATGAGAAGTTGAAAATAGTGTGCCTAATGGGTGGGTTTAGGAAATTGGGGTATTTTAAGTAATGAGTGACGAAAATTGAATGAGAAGTGATGAATGATTGTTTTCAAAAAACCAATCAGCCCCTAAACTTCACATTTATAATTAAGCAGCTGTAAATTGGGAAATTCTGAAAACAATGGTACTTGGTGGTGGACCTGAAGGTGGAGATTGTGTGAATTAAAACACCATTTGTGTGGTTCTAGCCTAAAAGAGACAAAGACAAGAGGCATGCAAGGGCCTTGGTGGAAGTCCCAAATTAACTTCGATGGGCCTACGAGGCTATGATGGACCATTTGGACACACTGAGTCATGAATGACTTGTCCTTTTCTTTAAAATGATATCCGTCCTGCCCATAATAAGCTTAGCATAACTGCTGCTAATTATCAAGTTTTTGTTCATTCTATTTTTATAGTAATTATTATTTTTGCAAACTAAGCATTTCATGCACCACAAATAATTACATATATCATTAATCGGCTTGATATAGAGTTAGATATTCCACTTGGGCTGCTCCATCCCCATATCATCACCGACATTTTAGCACAGAAGTTATTTCCCGGGCCTACATAGAATAAGATGATTCCGTCTTCCACTTGTAATGAATCCCCACTGGTTTGGCGAACCTACCCAACTGGCCCACATATACATATACTTCTTAGATTCTAGCCCAAACATCTATAAATTACAAATAGATTGCCACCCGTTCCCAAAAAAAAAAAAACAACAACAACAACAACAACAACATACTCACCGTGTGTACTGTAGGTACTAGGTACTAGGTAGTACAAGAGATCTGGTAGTTAGCTCAGCTGGTAAAGTCTCTGATGGTTGTATAAGAGATCTGGGGTTCAATCCCCGCCTACATCAAAAACTAATTGGTGTCTTGGTCTGATGATAAAGAGCTATCATCAGTAGCGGACGCTATAGGTTGAAACTCTCTAAAAAAAAAAGGTATTAGGTAGTACATACTGTCACGGTGCCACCTGAAATTATGATTTTAAACTTGAAAACATAATATGAAATTATGGATTTCCTTGGATTTACTATTTTATTTCTACTGCTTCAGAGTCACACTAGTAAAATTGTAATAAAATTGTGAAAAATTTTGCAGCACTAAACTTTCTAAAAAAAAGATATTTTATTATTTTTACCTATGGTGAGGAACAATATGTCTTGCTGGATCAGGTTGCGGCGTGCTACTGTTTAAAGTTAACTTTATTTTGTTAGTTTGTTGAGTTTGATGCATAAGGCTTTTGTGTGTTTTTGGTTATATTTTTAGCATCGGGCCAATCATGTTCTTAAAAAAGAAAAAAAAAATTCTTTAATAAAAAATATTTACTAATATTTTTAAATATGAAACCGTCATTTGTTTTGTCATATTTCATTTTTCAAGTGAAGTTGGACAAAGTAAATTTTAAAAGAAAAATGCTAGTACAACAACAAGTAACACAATTTTTTTTTACGTGGTTGTGAGTGTGCAGAAAAAGTGATAGGTTTATATAAGTCCATAATTTCACCACTTAGTCTACTCACAACTTACCACGTGGATGAGTTGGGTAATATTTTGTTGTGGTTCTAACATTTTTTAATTTGAAGTGGCCATTGCGAAGAAGACCATAGGTTTAGGACTGTCATATTGACTTGACAACAAAAATGGGTAAAATAATTTAGACAGAAGAAATTATTAAAAAGTTTCATTTTTGAAATATAGTTTCAATCTATGAGGCCATTTTTTTTATGATAGTTCTCTGTTATAAGATCAAGACACTAATTAATTTTTGGTGTAGATGATGATAAGACTCAAATCTCTTAATAGTTAGTACTATAAAAATGCCTTTATTTTATTTCATTAGTATTTATTTTTATTTATGATATATATTTTCTAGGAGTAGTGATAGAGAAAAATTTATTTCAAAGAATATCATTTTGTACAATAGAAGAGGCAAATTTTCTATTTAAATATTAAATAAATAACCAACTTAGAATGACCAGTACAAATGAGAAAACTAAAAAACTAAGTAAATTAATAAAAATAAAAAATGTAACAAAGGAAACTTGGGTTTGATCTGTAGATTAGCTTCTCAAAGTATTGTGGATTCTAGAACGACTACTTTAAGTGGAGCATATTCTTATATTTTGAATATTAATAAAAAAATTATTTAATTTTTGGTATTTTTTAATTTAAAATTTATTTTTTAGATGTAAAATTACAAATTAAAACGAATCTATTGTATTACTAAATGACTATACAACTAAAATACACTATTTATTGAGTGAAACAGCCAATTACCCAAAATATATATATATATATATATGATTGAAAACTTTAATAAAACTATATATTTAATATCTTTAAATAAAATTTGAGTATAAATTTATTTACTAGTGGGAGATTAATGAGTTCTTTTATCATTTGTGTGTGGGGGATTAATGAGTTTTACACTCTAAAACTAAGAAAGATGAATAGTTATTGCCACATCTAATGAGATTTTTTTTTCCCCTAGGTTTGCTTTAATAAAAAAATTATTTTTGCTTATTGGTGAATATTTGTGAGCTTAATTAATAATTCCATTAGTACATGGATATCTCTATTTGATAAGAAATTGGGGGCTTAAGGCAGTTGACTACTTGTCTCATGTTTTGAATTGCCATTGCGTATAACATAGTAACAAATTGAGTAAATAACTAAATAAAAAACAAGTGAATGAGTGGGTGATAGCAAGACTTAAATTGAACTCTAAATGGAGTTCTTGATAAAGAAAAAGGATTTTACTAAAGCTCTCATGGTCTTATTCAGCAGAGAATCAGAGAAAGCCAATAAATCACTTGAAGATTATAAGAAGATTACAAGAAGAAGAAGAAGAAGAAGGAAAAAAAAAAAAAAGAAAAAAAGAAAAAATAAAAAAGAAAGGGAGAGTGAATCGAAAGCTAGAAGCTAACTTGAAGATCAGAGCAAGGTCGGCTCACACACAGTCCACCTTCACCAAATCACTGATTGACGAGCAGCTACTACAAGGAAAGCTTGATAAAAAGAATCCATATGGTGAGCAACAAGGTGGCAATGACCCAAAACAATTGAAATTTAATTTATTTAAGAATTATGATGGAGAGATAGAGAGATTTATTTTTCTGCCTTTTGTGTTAGTGTGTGTCTATATATACATTCTCTCTCAGCAGATTTCAATTGATGAACGTTAAATTTTGTGTTTTGGGATACACTGGGAAGACTTTAATTTTCTCTCTTCACGTTTTATTTATAAAAAAAAAAAGTTTGTGTTTTATATATAGTGGGGTCGACAAGCATGTTATTGGCCAGGCCTTAATTTTTTTTTACTGAGTGAACTAGCCTTCATTAAAAATTTTAAGAAAAATAAATAATATATTAATTAACAGTCTGATCTTTCACTGAATAGGACCACCAGCAGACATCACTACACTACACATGGCCCATTGCAAAGCCCGATTTTGCACCAGACTGATCGTGTACCCAAGAAGATAAAAATCTCACAACAATTACGGGCTCTTTCGAAAAGAAGAAATGAGACCTACTCCCTCCACTTCATGCAAAGGCCCATGGTTGAGACTGCTCATAGCTATTTTAACGTTGCTCCCTCCTTTCAATTTTTTATTCTTTATCTTCTTCTTTTTGTAGCCATTAATGCAGAAGCACCTCTCTTTTTCTCTCTCTCTATCTTTTTTTTTTTCTTTTTTTTTCTTTTTTTTTCATGAAAAGCTCAATCCATCAACCTAAATTTCAAAGGTGTGTTTTGCACTTTATCAAATAAATAAATAAATAAATAAACTGCATCAAGCTCCTCCCAAAATAACAAATTTGTGAAATCTACAATACCTCACCATAACAAAAGATTTTCTTCCCTTTTCTTATCCATTTAAGTTTCTCTTTTTCTTCTCCTATAATTTTGATTTTCTTTTCAAATTTCAACACAAGGTTTGACAATATTGGAAATTTGGCCCTTGTTATAATGTAATTTGACAACAACATATGTGTTTTTCGATTCTATAATGATTTTGTGTCAAAAATGGAATTTTTTTTATCATCAGATAGATACTTTGTAAACCTTGATTCACATTTCATGAGATATTGGTTGATTTTTTATGTAGGCAGAGTTTGGACTCTAGGTCTCTTACTTGATGACAAGAGTCTTTAGCAATCAGACTAACCACCTGAATTAAAAGTTTAATACCAAAAAAAAGGAAAAAAGAAAAGCAAAAGGTGACAAACTACTCCAGGTGATGGCAAGTGGATGAAACCCTTAATTTTTAAAAAGTTAGGTGTGACTGTATAGAATATTGTAATTCCCAACCGGAAGGGGAAAAAAACACTCAATGATGAATGACTATTATTTTTGCAGATTAAGATATGAACGTGAAAGTGTAATAAAAATAGAAATTCCATTAGACTTTTCTTTTTTTTTTTAATGAATAGGGGCCCGTTTGGTAACGTTATTTGTATTTTTTGAAAATACGTGTGAGTGAAAAAGTGTGTGAAAATACGTGTAATATTGTTTAAAAACTAAAAACTGTTGCTTAAAATGTCGTACCAAACAGCCTTAGATTTTTTTTTTTTTTTTTTTGGTTCAAAGGAAATATATATAAAAACTAAACAAACAAGATGGCTAAGTTGGCAGCTTGCCTACAAAATGTTTTCCTGTTTTTGTCTGCACTCACTAAGGCAGCAATTACATCAGATGGGGGATAATCAAAAAAATACAAGATCGTCTTGCAAGTTACAGCCCATTCTAGCAAGTGCATCAGCACTTCTATTTGCCTTCCTAAATACATGCTTCACTGTGTAGTGGGGAATCTTTTCCAGCAATAATCTGCAATCAAAAAGCAAGGAAGAATAAGCAGCAGTAGGGGAGTTTCCGGAACTAATAACATCTAACACAACTTTAGCATCAAGTTCCACTTCCAAATATTGAACACCAAGCTGAATGGCCAATTGTAGACCATCTCTTAGAGCCCAAAACTCTGCTATAATGCTTGTTGTTGACCCAATACTCCTTGCAAACCCCCTGACCCACTCACCAGCACTGTCCCTTATCACTCCGCCACCTCCAGCCCTTCCCGAATTGCCACAGGAAGCCCCATTTGTGTTCAATTTGAACCAGTTGGAAGGAGGCTTTTCCCAGCACACCTGAATGCCAACCAACTTCCTCTGTTTGTTTATTTTCCCCACGCAATAATAAAATTCCCTTGCCTGGCTTATACACATTCTGTACAGATTGATGTTTAGAGCAACCATATCAGTTCGTGTATTTTACACATCCATTTTTACACTAAAAACCTACTTTTTCTATTTTACACATCCATTTTTACAAAACACTCACATCAGTTCATCTATTCTATCACTTCTTTTATTTAAATAATCAATTTTCTCAATTTTTTATTATTATTTCTCTCAACTAACCCCTATACATACGCGCGCTCTCTCTCTCTCTACCCATTTTTCCTGAAATGTTGCTCTCTCTCTATACCCATCTCTCTACCTCTATACCCATTCTTGACTCAACTCTCCCTCTCGTCTAAATCCACACCATCTCGATCACAAGCTCCGATTTACACCATCTCGGTCACAAGCACAAGCACCGATCTCAATCACAAGCACCGATCTCCCTAGCTCTGATCCACTAGCACCAATCCACAGCTCCGATCCACAAGCACCGATCCACAGCTCCGATCAGGCAAGCACCAATCTCCCCAGCTCCCTAGCTCCGATCAGGCTCTAATCAGGCAAGACCTATACCCACGAGCTCCAATCAAGTGATACCCACGAGCTTCGATCAAGCGAGACCCACGAGCTCCGATCAAGCAAGACCCATGAGCTTCGATCGTTCCAGTCAAGCACCAATCGTTCCGATAAGCACCGATCTGTCTTTTTGTTGTTTATCCGTTTGGGTTTGTTTGTGTGTGGGTGTGTTTGTGTATCTCTGTGTTTTTTTTTTTTTTTAAGCAAGTGTATCTTTGTATTGATTTGTCTGTGTGGATGTGTTTGTGTGCATCTGAGGAAAAAGAAGAAGATGAGAAGTTATTGAGTTTGTTGAACCCGGAGAAGAGAGAGAAAAAAAGGAGCGAACGGGAAATTAGTAAAATAATAAATGGACGAGCTACAGTAACCGTGTATATTTACACAGTTATTGTAGCTCGTGTAGAGATATACACATTTTTACATGATTTTAGAAGGATTGATGTGGAGCATTTTTGAGGCAAAATGTGTAAAAATTGTGTTTTACATGATTTTAGAATGATTGATGTGGATGCTCTTCGGGAAATATTCTCAAAAACAACCTTATTTCTATGCTTCCACAGTTCCCATACAACAAAAGGAAATATATATCTCCAAGGAATTGAGGATAGGTGTATTGCTTTACTCAAGCAGTTGACCCGTAGCCAATCATTAACATTGTCAGTGGCTTGAAATAAGGGAACAACCACAGGGGAATATTTACTTTAGACCAGAAATCACGAGCATATATACTTTCCCTTAATAGGTGCCTTAGAATTTTCATTAGACTTTTTTTTTTTTTTGAGAGATTTTCAACCTATGGTATCCGCTTCTGATGATAACTCTTTATCATCAGACCAAGACACCAATCAATTTTTGGTGTAGGCGGGGATTGAACCCCAGATCTCTTATACAACCATCAAAAACTTTACCAGTTGAGTTAACTGGAACCCACTTTATTAGACTTGTATACGTGTGTGTGTGTGTGTGAAGTTTTATTATATTATAAAGATTAGAGCAATTAGCAGAAGCATGCGTTATAAGGAATAATTGGTTTGCACATTACGACGTTGGATGAGATGTCAATACGTGGAGCACACAATTCATTGAATAACCCACCTAATAATATAAAAAGAAAACCAAAGGCTACTTCAAAGATACTGGGTGACCTACTTAATTAAATTGCTTTGGCCCTCCATATCTTTACACGACACAATCTTTGCGAGGATACTGTTTTTGGTGCATGTGGTTACCAAGATGCCTCACCATTTCTTCACTAGTCAAATCTAATATAAAAATATATAATAGAGTCAAAAAAAGGCCAAACTTAATAGATTCCAACCAAACGGCAGATGATAAGGCTGTGTTTTTTCTCTTTATATAGCTACTGGTAATGAGATTTTTTTTTTTTTTTTTTTTTTAGGAGGGTAAGAGCATTCTCATCAGATGTTTCAAAAAAAATGCCATTTTGACACACCAAAAACCCACTTTATCATTTTAGAACATCATTTTACAACATACCATTTATCAGATGTTCTATACTTTAATTCTATACATTAAAATAATATTTCCTACACATTAAATAATATTAAACAAATTCCAACAGATTAAACTACAATCACAATCAACCTCCACAAACCACCAACGGCAACGGCAAATCACCACCAACGGCAAATCAACCTCCACAAACTACAACAAATTCCAGCCCAAATCAAAATCACTGGATCTCCAACAAATTCCAAATCAAAAAACCTCAACAAAAAAGAAAAGAAAAAGAAACTCAAAATCTTCAACAAACACTGCCGGACCACTACAGCCACAAACACCGCCGCCCACTACAGCCACAAACATTGCCGGCCCAAAACTCAACCAACCACCGCCACAACCACGACACCACCACCGGCCCAAAATCCCAACCCAACCGATCAATCAATGACCCAAAACCCACACATCAAAACCCACTACAGCCACAACACCGCCGCCCACTACAGCCACAAACATCGCCGGCCCAAAGCTCAACCAACCATCGCCACAACCACGACTCCACCACCGGCCCAAAATCCCAACCCAACCGATCAATCAATGACCCAAAACCCATACATCAAAACCCACTACAGCCATAACACCGCCGCCCACTACTGCCACAAACATTGCCGGCCCAAAACTCAACCAACCACCGCCACAACCACCGGCCCAAAATCCCAACCCAACCGATCAATCAATGACCCAAAACCCACACATCAAAACCCATCCCAAATATCACACCCATGACCCGATTAAGAGATCTAAAGGTCGGCGGCAAGGGTTGTGGAGGTCGGCGATGAGAGCTGTGGAGGTTGACGGCGAGGTGAGGCGGCAAGAGATCTTGAGCAAAGATGAGAGAGATCTTGAGCAGGGAGGACTGAGAGAGAAGAGATAGAGAGTGACGGAGAGAGAAGAGACAAACGCCAAATGATGAGAGAGGAGAGAGAACGATGAATAAAAAAATAATATACAGAAATAGCATTTTCATCCGTACGCTCTCAAAAATGAGAGCGTACTGTAGCATGTTCTATAATTTTAGCACATTTAGCATACCTGATGAGGGCCTGTTTTTGTGTTTGGTGTGTCAAATGTGCCAAATATTTGGCATTTGACACATTTGAGAGACCTGATGATAGTGCTCTAATGAGACTTATTGAAAAGAAAAAAGAAAAGGAAAAGGAACACAAATTAAAAATAAAGAATAATGTAGCAAATTTGGGTGAGAGGAATAAAAAACATCCATCGGGAAATTCTGAAAATAATAATACTTGGTGCCTGGTGGGCCCGAGAAAGGATGTCTGTTAGGTAGGGATTACGTGAATTAGAAATCCAATGGTGTGGTTCTATGTCCAAAAAATAGAAAAAGACAGTCATGGGCCACGCCGCCATGGTGGAGCTCTCAAAAACATAACGCAGATAGAAAGAAGTTAGATTTGTAGGACACTGGGTCATGACTTTGTCCCCGTTCTATCATTTTGAGAGTTAGATTTATGGATGAATTTGCGTTGCTAATTACCACTTAATTTTTTTTTTTTTTTTCAAGCAAGGCAAG
Source organism: Quercus tomentella (assembly GCA_028535165.1). NCBI lineage: Eukaryota > Viridiplantae > Streptophyta > Magnoliopsida > Fagales > Fagaceae > Quercus > Quercus tomentella. Next base: position 18,557,488 of record JAPQVY010000122.1, read on the forward strand.
TACCACAAAAATTAGCAATAGATAACATTCCCCATCCCTTTTGAGCTAAAAAAAAATTTATATTCAGTGATTGTCATTCATAAATGAAAAAGAAATTTTTTTTTTTTTCCCTTGTTGGGGGGTAGAAAAGGGAGTTCATTATATTTATATATTAACGGAAACATGTGTACAACAAATAAAAACATATCTTTATGGAGGAGGCTTGATGTAGAATCAGATCGATCTTCCACTTGGGTTGCTCTTCATTGATAATTCCCTTAATAATGAGTGATGGATATGGTCACACTCAGTTGGAAAACGCCAGCTCAATTTGCCCCTACCTATTTTTGTTCATAAGAAAAGAAATTATACTATACATATTAGATTTTAGCACAAACATCTCTAATTTACAAATAGATAATAGATATTGCTCTCCCTTCCCACAAAAAAAAAAAAAGAAAAAAAAAAGCGGACATAATATATAAGATGATATTATTAATTCCCAGAGGAGGACTTGGAGGGAGCGGATGTAGAGCGTTTGAATATTTCAGTGAAGATCTTCGACCTGACCTCACTTCGTGATTTCGGAAGGTTTGCATAGGTTTTAGGGGCAGATTGGCCGCCCCCATTGCCCTGATTTGCCTTTTTCTGATCACTCATATTTCGCTCTCTTTTTTCTTTTCTGATCACTTCACTTCTTTTCAAGTGATTGCAGCTTTTGACTGAGTGAGAGAGAGTTGAGAGTGATTACTTTTATAGATATTAATGACTTAAAAAAAATGTGATTGAATAATTGCAAAATTTTGGACACATGGCTAAAATTCATTGTACTGAGGTCATTTAAACGTAAGGGTGGACCCAATGGTTGCGTATGGGATGACGTAGCCAATAATGTCTGCTTGTAATTAAAGAAGGAAAAAAAAAAAAACTTATATACATAATTATTTAATACCCTATTGGATGTGAATTTTTTTAATCGAAAATAGTAGAAAATACCCTATTGTATCTCAAGCATTTGCCGTATCTTTTAATATGAACTGTCATTGTTTGTTTGTTTGTCATATTTCGAGGGAAGTTCGACCGAGCAGAATTTAAAATGGCGGTACCAAGAAAAGCGGTAGTGGTAGAACCGTTACATCTACTTAATTTTATTATTATTATTTTTTTAGTCATAACAGAATTTCTTTGAGGCATATCGACTTAACAAAAATTGATAAAAGAATTTAGATGCAAAAAATGATTAAAGAAGTTATTATAAAAGTGCTGTTATTTCTTTGTGTATTGTTTTTTTTTTTTTTGAGGAGTTAGAAGTACTACTTTCACAAAATTTTTCACAACAAATTCTAAATATCAAATTGTTATTGGTTATAATTTGAAATCACCACAAGTTTTTTTTTTTTTTTTTTTTTTTTCATTAATAACAGCTTATAACAACATATTATTTAGGATTTATTATAAAAATATTATGAACGTAACATTCTTTTTTTCATTTGATAAAAAAATATTATTTTATTTATTGACTAATATTTCAACTTAATTAAATTAAAATTTGAGTCTCTTTTTCTACTTGGCCTTAGTCTAGTGGAGCCAGCACACTGTATTTAATGTTTTATTTTATTTTTTTTCTTTTTTTTAAGAGAAGTGATAGAGAGAAAACTTTATTTCAACTAATACTGTTTTGTACAATTAGCTCTTCAATCTCTTTAGCAAACTGATCAGCTATAGCCTGGAGTCCTGGACAGCATGATTACATAAATTTAAATTTTAATATATCGAAAACTGTCTAAAGGCCAGTGTAAGATTTTTTTATCTCAGCTACTAGTATTTCAACCTCTGCCCTGCATGACTCTATCGAGTGTTTGTTTGTTTTTTTTTTTTTTTTTTTGGTGAACTGTGACTCTATCGAGTTGACATACAGTACTTCACAAGTTCATGGGAATTGCATTCTAAAATTATTTGATAAAAACCAACTTCCTGAAAGAAAACCACAGCGGCAAAGGTCCACAATACCCTTCGCACTAGAAATCGTATTTTACGGTCTAGCTAGGATGCTATCACACTATCTCTTTCAAATGCTCCAAGGCACACAACGTTGCTTGAAGGACTTTGCTGCGCAAGATAACGCATGGGTCGGTTCAACAAAATGTTGAAAGGCGAAAATTTTGAGCGGTACATTTTTTTTATAAAAATTAATTAAACAATATTTATTAACTATATAAAGAAAACAGGTTCTATCATATTAGAGAAAATTTATAAACACAAAAAAGATAATAATTTTGATACTTGTTAATGTGATAAATTATTAGTGATATGTAAAAAAATGATATTAGTGGAAGATTCAGTGAGAACTACTATTAGTTTGCTATCTAAATTGGTGTAAAAAATGTTGTCAAATTTTTTGTGTACATAAGAAAAGAATTATCAGTACAAAAGAGGAAAGTTAAAAACTAAATAAATTAATAAAAAAATGTAACAGTTTTTTTTTTTTTTTTTTTTTTTTTGAGAAACAAATGTAACAGAGTAAACGTGGGTAAATTGGGTTGATGTGATATATAATAGGTACAGAGATAAAACATGGTGATTAAAAAAAAAAAAAAAAGATAAAAATGAGAAATACGTAAAGAGCTAAAGGTGTAAAGGTGTTGATCCGTATATCAACTTCTCAATTACATGATAGAGTGTAATAGAGCAACAGATTGAATAAATAAGTAAATAAAAAACAAGTGAATGACTGGGTGATAGCAAGACCTAAATTGAACTCTAACTGGAGTTCTTTATCATAGTTCTCAGAACCGGACCGGACCGGGAGGTCGGACCGTGAAAACCAGGAACCGGGATGAAAACCGGTTTTTTAAGCATAAAGAACCGGATTTTTTGTTAATTCCGTGAACCGCTAAAACCGGGGTTGGACCGTACAAACCGGTGAGAACCGTACGGTTCAACCCCTTAGCAATTTTTTTTTTTTTTACAATTTTATTCTACTTAATTAAATTATCCATCTCTTACAAGGAATAAAAAAAATTATAATTAAAATCCTTCAAAGATATTCGACTTTACTTCAAAAATTAATCATAAATTTTAATGTTTTCATGGTTATTATTTTATTTTATTAACTTTCTTATTTAATTATTAAATATATGCTTGAAAATCATTAAATTTCCCTCACATATATAGATATATTGTCAATTTTGCTAGTTTTATAAATTTAATATCTATATTTAGGCTTTAATTAATTATTTAATTAATTATGACGTCATCACGGTTCGACCCCGGTTTGACCTCGGTTCGACCTTAAAAACCTTGAACCTCTCCCTTTAACGGTTCAATGAACGGTCCGGGTCTGAAAACCTTGTTCTTTATAAAGAAAAAACTAAAGCTTTCATAGTCTCATTTAGCCAAGAATCAGAGAAACTGAGAAAGCCAACGAGTAACTTTAATATTTTAAGAGATTATATGAAGAACCCAAAAAAGAAAAAGAAAAAGAAAAAGAAAAAGAAAGGGAGAGTCAATAGAAAGCTAGAAGCTAACTTGAAGATCAAAGTAAGGTTGGCTACACCAAATCACCGATTAATGAGCAGCTACTACAAAGAAAGCATGATAAAAAGTATCAAGATGGCGAGCAGTAAGGTGGCAGTTCAAAAAAAAATTGGGATTTAATTTTTTCAAGAATTAAGATGGAGAGAATATATATATATATATACACTTTTTTTTTTCCTTCTGTCTTTTGTTATTAGAAATATATATTCTCACTTTTGGTACATTTCAAGCGATGAACATTAAATTTTGTTAATAGATTTGTATGCTATTAATTTAAATTTTAAGTATTTTTAGAAGTGTTTTGTTTGATTTTAATTTTGTCTCTTCATTTGTTGTATTTTGGATACGTAAGTGGCAAACGGAGTGCATAGGTGGCGTGTTAGATGCTAACTGGCTAATAAAATAATATTTAAAAATACCACATCAACATCTAATTTTTAAAAAAATTATCAATTTTAACAAAATTAAAAAAACATAAAAATACATAGATTCAATTTTGAATAAAAATACACAAGAACATGAACCCAGATCACACAAGAACTCAAGAACAGAAAACTATATCACAAGAACAAAAAAATGCAAACTATAGAACAATAAGCAGTTTTTTTTTTTTTTAACTAAATAATTTCTTAAAAAAAGCCAATAGGAATCTGACACTCCATACCATTATCTTTTTAATTCTTTTTTTTCTTTTTCTTTGACCTCATCAGATTAAAAATCCCTAAACTCTCTCTAATCTCAAATTCTCTCTCTCTTCACCATAGCTCTATGGCTGGAGCTCACAAGCTCAGCCTTCTTCTCCACCACGTGCCTCCGCCATCGTGGTAGTGGCCTCCACCTTCATAGTCTGAAGTTAAAAACTCTTGTCCCTCTCTAATTCTCTCAGCCTAAACCACACTTTCTCTTTTTCTCTCTCTCTCTCTCTTCGATATGCATGAGGTGGAGCTTCCTCTCTCTTCCTCCCATGGAGTTTGGTCTTATGAAGCTATATCTAATGTTTTAGTTTCTTGATTTGGGAACTCGGTGATGGTGGATGGGTTGATCGGTGGATGTGAAACTTAAAAACTCAAATTAGAGAGAGAAAGGGGCTGAGGTAGGTGATTTGCTGGGTGAGGTTGAGATCGACAATGGTTGGTGGTTGTGAAACGGAAGCATGAGATTCGTGGTGATAGATGGCTTGAACAGTTTGATGGGTTTGATTTGGTTTTGATGGGTTAATCGATTTTTATTTTTTATTTTTTATTTCATATGGGTTTGATCGGTTTAATCTCAGATTGGTGGCTTCCGTTTTGATTTTGGTTTCCTGTTTTGATCTTCTGTTTTGATCGGTTTGCTGGGTTTCAAGAACATGAACAGTCATGTTCTGGGAAGAACATGAACGTTCATTGTGTTCTTGTGTGATCTGGGTTCATGTTCTCGTGTATTCTTGTTCAAATTTGGATCTATGTATTTTTATGTTTTTAATTTTGTTAAAATTGATAAATTAATTTTTTAAAATTAGATGTTGATGTGGTATTTTTAAATATTATTTTATTAGCCACGTCAGCATATAACATGCCACCTATGCACTCCATTTGTCATGTAAGAATTTTCTGTTAGTAGGTTGATGGTAGGAACCAAAATAAACATGATTTTTTGTTTTCAAGAACTCAGGTAGGTGCGAATAAAGTTTAGGGACCAAAACAAGAATCAACCTAAAATATAGGGACTAAAAGTTCATTTTTGCCAAAATTTTGAGTATAAATTTATTTATTAGTGGGAGATTAACGAGTTCTACACGCTAAAACTAAGAAACATGAACAGTAATTGTCACATCTAATAAGAATTTTTTTCTTGGTTTGCTTTGAAAAAAAAAATTATTTTTTACTTATTGGTGAATGATAGGCCACAAGCTGAATGACCCTTTGTGATAGAAATTAATTAATTAATTAGCCAAGTTATTAATTAATCAATTTATCGTGGAAACGCGTGGTAGTACAAACAAATCATCAAGAAACTAATTATGCAGCGAAAAATAAATAATACGGTGATTTGTTTACGAATGGGGAAAACCTAACGGCAAAAACCCCACCGGGTGATTTTCAAGTCACCACTCCCGAAACTCCACTATTATCACAACAAGCGGTTACAAGTAAAGGAATCCAAGTACCTTACCAACCTACAGTTGAACCCTTACCCCAATACCTAATTGGACTTGTTCTGTAGTGACAGTTCCCCTTTCGATGCACGACTCCCAAGTACGTGACTAACCAATTGCGCGGATCCCAATACGCGACTTCAATCACCAACTAAGAAGGTTGTTGGTTGCAAAGTTCTTCAATTCATCCACACGATGAAGATCAGGAAGACGCTTGGTCACAAAACCCTACGGTGCACATACACAGCAACTTCTTCAAGAGAAAGAGATGAACTAGGACAAGAACTTCGTCTCCGGTCACAATTTGCTTGAACAGAGTTTGCTCAAAGTTTGTGCAACTTGTGAACTCTTTGACGACCCTTAAACTGATCCTTTTATATGTCTAGGGTTAGGAGAAAAGAAAGCCCAATAACAAATTCACAGATCCCAAGAAAATTAGATTGGAATTCTGAAAATCTTAAACCTCGACAGATAGAAGGTGTCGAGCAGGTGTCGAGTACACCAAATGTAGAACAGCTTCCTTAAGCTCGATAGATACAGCTGTCGAGCTTTAATGATTTTGCACTATGAACTTGTTTTCTTAAACAAACTTGAAGGCTTCAACACTTGATCTTGAAACATAGTTTCTTGAAGTATTTAAAACACATCCTAAATCTACTCAAATACAAGTAAAATGCGTTTTGTCAAAGGATAAGTTAATTACATAAAATCATGACATATGTTCTTAACATGTGAAACACATATGTCCTAACAATCTCCTCCTTTGGCAATTCGTGACAAAACCACAACAAACAAATGAACATATGAGAGAAGTCATAAATCACTCAACTCATATTCACTTGTTGAATACAATAAAATCTATTCTAACACAAACTCTTGAAAATTTTTGCAAGAAGAGAGTTTATGGCAAATAGACTTTGACAAAATGTATTTTTGAAACACTTTAAACAAAACTCATCAAGGCATCTTTATGTGAAACATAAATAATAGATTGCATACAAGTATAAGAAACATGTGTATAAAGGGAGAAAAGAAACAACACATGAAGGGGTAGGTGAAAGAAAAACATACATCAACATAAATAAGGAAATAAGTACAATGTATGTCTATAAATGGTCACAAGACCTCATGTACAAGAGTAATGTATCTAAAAGGAAGAAAAGAAAAGATACATACTATCCTCACTACATCCCTCAAAATGTATCAACACTCCCTCTAACAAAATGGTCCTATACTAACTCTCCCCCTAAGATAGACTACTCTCATATCCAAAACTATTCCCCAATTTTGTCACGAGTGACAAAGGGCAAAAGTGTCAAGTAGACATCTCATCGGTAGAGCTAGCATCTCCATCAGCATCATCCGAAGCATCATCGACATCACCATCATCATCATCCTCATCCTCAGAATCAGAAGCCATGGAAGAAAGTGGTGAAGGAGTAGCCTCAGGAGCAAAACCACCCATGGACGCATGTCGCCGAGCAATACGACTAACACGAACGTTCACCTGATACAACTCCGTAGAAAGTGTATCTAGGCGAGCATCCATGCGCTGCAACTGCGCCATGATGTCTCCTAAAGTCACATCGCTTGAAGAAGAAGGAGGAGCGGATGTGGATGGAGCAGAACGGGATGGAGTTGAACGGAAGGGAGGAGCTACTGAATCCGACTGTCGCGATCGAAGTTGAGCCTCACTACGTTTAACAGTAGCGTAATCTATGGCACACATGACGGTAAAATGGTCGGAAGAGGGAAAAGAAACGGAAAAATGGTGTAAGATCCTCGTGATAGCGGAAGGAAAGATGAGCTTATCACGGGACGCCGAATCTAAATGAACATCTATAATAGAAAGAATGAAATGAGAAGGGAAATCTATAGTAAGATGTTCAAGAAGAGATAACAAAACTCGAGCACGAGGCTCTGTAATGGAGTTATAGTGAGAGAGTGGATGCAAAACAAAAGTCATCACCATGTTCATGAATCTAGGACCTTTAGCAAAAGGTCGACATGATGTAAACAGACGCTCACCCCAAGCAGAAGGGCGCTCACAAAAAGCAGACATGAGCTCATCCCTGAATACAGTCCTCAAATGCTCACAACTAGGATAGTCAGGAAACTCTATCCTAGGGACCCGAAGCACATTCGCAACAAGTTGCGGTGTGATAGGAATGCGCGTACCTCGAACGCGAGTGAAGAAAAGAGGTACTGAACGATCAATCCCGTGCATGTTGGAGTAAAACTCCTGGATAAGCACGAGAGGACAGGTGACCGGGACGTCACACAGTGACTCCCATCCCTTACTATGAATGACAGAGGGAAGGTCGGTGTCGGCAAAGTCCGACATAACGACTTGGCGTTCCAAATGAATGCCTCGTCTAGAAAAGTTCTCCAAAAATGCCTTAAAGGCATCATCATCACGGAACCAGATATGAGTCAGAGTCTGATCAGAGGACGAAGAAGCACCGGAATGAAGAGGGTTCCGGGCTAGAGTGGATTTACGCTTAGGTGCCATAGACACGACTAACGTAAACTAATAGAGAGGGAGAGAAAGAATGACAATCAGAAAAGTCCCAGACAATTCCAAATATATCAAGTATATTGAAAAAGAGTACGTATGCATGGGAAATACATGAACATGTGACATGCAAAAGAAATTGCATCATGGGCTCAGCCCAATCCAAACCTATCAGCACACAAACATATAACACACATCTAAATGCATGACAATATCATTATAATGCTAATGTGATGTAATGTATGAGGTTTTAAACTCATTTAAGTGAAAACCCATCTCAAAATTTCAATGAAAACTCATTAATTTTGAAAAACCCCAAAATTTTTCAAAAACCCCAAACCTAGGTTTCAAAACATGAAGTGCATGAATGAGAAAGGATTAGAAGCTTACCAAGTAAAGAAAAACTTGAAAAAGCTTGAAGAATCCTTGAGGAACCAAGATTGGAGTGAGATTTGAGTGTTTTGGGAGAGAAAACAGAGAAGTATCGAGAGAGAGAGATCGAAGGAAATAAGTTCCGGATCGCATAGGAGGCTTATATAGGACAAGCAGTAAATCTCGACAGATGCAGGTATCGAGAGGTATTGAGGTATCTGTCGAGGAGGTGTCGAGGAAATGCTCGTCGACAGTTGAGGTGTTGAAGAGGTATCGAGGAACAACTCATCAGAATCAAGAACAGAAGCTCGATTGATCCACCAAGTATCGAGAAGCTATCGAGGATACAGACCCAATCTTGATTGATCCACCAGGTATCGAGGTGCTGGCGAGATTGTGATAAGAAAAAGCTTAGGAAGCTCGACAGATAGCTAGCTATCGAAGAGGTATCGAGGAGGTGTCGAGCTAGCTTTTAAAAGCAGTTTTTCAAGATGTGAAAAACACAGACATGAATGCAATTCAACATGCAACTAAACCAACGATCCAATCAACATATTAAGCTCTCAAAATCATCTCTCAAATAAAAATTAAGCACAAGGTTCTTCAAAAACACACACACACACACACTAAACAAGTCTAACCAATTTTATATTTCAAAAAACAAGTCAAGACAGTTTAGTGAGCATTCATTAATACATGTATAATCTCGTGATAGCCAAATCACATTATACCTGCACATGTATCAAAAATAGCAAAGAATATTGCGTGTTGTGTGTGAAAAACATCGCAAGATTGCATAAGTGTATACATGTTATGACGATTTGAGATATGAGAAAATCACTTTAACTCACACACAATCATAACTGCTTGATGGGAACTATCACCTTCAAAGTACATTCTATAACTCCCACATCTCCTAGAATACATGCTTACAATCATTTTTAAAGTATTTTTGATCTTTTTGCTTTTGATTTTTTTTTTTTTTTTTTTTTTTTGTATATTTTTCTTTTAAGCATATCATGCATGGGCATATTAGAGTGAGAAAAGAAATACCCAATGATATTTGATATTCCAATTTTGCTATACCTAAGCATACAAATGTCATTGACACTGCACTTTTGCTATGCCGAAGCATACAGGTGTCATATTATGATTGGTGGGCAACAGTGGTGAGATGGTTATTAATGCATTTCTCTCAGGATTTTTTAGTCATTCCCGTCAAAAAGAGTGATATGAGTATTAAGTATAAGAGACAACTTAATCTTACTCATCACAAACAAGAGCCACAAAGCTCACTTGCTTAGTTGTGCATAGATATGCTCATCTAAACTACAAAAGATACAAAGTTTAGAAGACTTTGTTTCAATGGCCATCCAAGGTACAAAAGTACCGATGTACACAAAACACACACTGTTTTTGTATTTTTCTGATTTTTTTTTATAATTTTTATATGAAAAACAAAACAAAGCAAAACTGAAAAATAACCAAACAAAAACATGTTAAACAACCAAAGCATAAAAACTAGACTGACTCAAAACAGAAAGTAAACACATAAGTAATGCACACACCAAAAAAAAAAAAAAAAAAAAAAAAAAAAAAAAAAAAAAAAGAAGAGAGAGAGAAAAGTGACAGAATCACTTGGAGCCCTTTTGCTTCTACACCTTGGAAGAACCTTTCCGTCTAGCAAACCCTTGAACCGGCAGTGAAGGGAAAAAATTAAAACTGTTCAAGTTCGAAAGGAACATGAGGGCTTTGAGAAGATCTCCAAGAGGAGCAAGAGAGGATTGAAGCTGATTCTGGTTCCTAGATGCTATCATGCCGTTGCATTGTTGAGTGGCAAGCCACTTGTAGCAATTTGGTCGAGTATGACTGGCAGCTCCACAATGATGACAGAGATGCTGCTTCTTTTGTTTAAGCTTTTAAGAGTTAGCCTTCTTAGCCCTAGGGTTTTTAACATCTTTCTTCTCAAGCTTTGGGGGTGCTCTTAAGATAGATTTACCCTTGTCTATGTTCTCACTAGCTAATTCAGTTTTAATCTCATTGTTCTCAATTTTAATATTATTAGTAGGAGGAACAAACACAGTAGTACTAGTAGAAGCAGTATTAGAAGAAGAAAGACCATACCCTAAACCTGTTCGATTTGAAGCAGATTTCTGAATGCTTAGCATCTCATCCAGCTTTGCGCTTGAAGTTCTTTCCAGTTGAGCTCTGACTTGACAAAGCTCTGCTTCAAGTTTCTTGGTCTTCTCAACCAAGAAATTGTTCTCAAACCTCAGCGTCCCAATAGTCTGATTAGCCTCATCAAACTTTGTGGAAAGCTCCTCACGATCAAGTTCCACATCCCTGAGCTTCTTGGTGGTTAGCCTATACAGTTTCTCATGCTTCTCAGAAAGCTTGTACAGTTTCTCATAGGCTGTATGGATGTCATCTTGATCATCCATCTTCTCAAACTTAGATTCCACCAATTCCTCTTCTTCAACCACATCTTCAACAATCCAATCAGTAGGATTAACAGTGGCAGTGAAGGCATTTAAAATTCCGTCATCCTCATTGTCGAAATCATCCTCAGGCTCGGTGTCACTCAGGGTAACAGCAAGTGCCTTGCTTTTCCCAATGCTTGTGAGATATGTAGGACACTCATGTTTCATATGACCGAAGCCTTGACACCCAAAGCACTTAGGTCCTGTGGGAACAGTGTACTGACCACCTTCCTTAGCATCCTTCTTCCCTTTGTCTTGGCCTTTAAACTGAGAAGAACTGGATTACCTGCGGTCCTTGTCGAAACCTTTTCCATTGGCGTTCTTCATAAACTTCTTGAACTGCCAGGTGATGTAGGACTTCATTTTGGAATCTTCATCATCTGAAGACTCATCCGTCTCACTGCTCTTGGCCTTCAAAGCCATGCTCTTGCTTTTACTCGACTTGCCTATTCTTGTCAACCCTAGCTCGTAGGTCTGCAAGTTTCCAACCAGCTCAATCAGAGGAATCTTGTCAATATCTTTTGATTCCTCTATTGCAGTAATCTTGGCATGGAATCTTTCGGGTAGAGATTTGAGTACTTTCCTCACAATCTTGGGTTCAGGAACGGTTTCCCCAAGATTGAAGGTTGAGTTCACTATGTCCTTTAGCTTGGCATAGAACTCATCGAATGACTCATCCTCCTCCATCTTTATCTCTTCAAAGCTTGTAGTGAGCCTTTGAAGCTTTGAGTCCTTGACGGCCTTAGTACCCTCATAGGTTGTTTGGAGGATGGTCCATGCTTCCTTAGCAGTTTCAATAGAGGATATCTTCTTGAACTCCTCATTGGTGACTGCACTGAATAAAGCATTCAATGCTTTGCTGTTGAAGTTTGCCGCCTTGATCTTGGCTTCATCCCAATCGGCCGGCGCTTCCTTTGGCTTAGTCCAGCCAATCTCGATAGCTTGCCACACTTTTTCATCTAAAGACTGCAAGAAAACTCTCATGCGTACTTTCTAGTATACATAGTTAGTGTCATCAAATAAAGGAGGTACGATTAATGATTGTCCTTTATCCATGACAAAATGGATCAACACAGCAAAGATTAAACGCTAATCAGAGTGTGCCTGCTCTGATACCACTTGATAGGCAACAAACTGAATGACCCCTTGTGATAGAAATTAATTAATTAATTAGCCAAATTATTAATTAATCAATTTATCATGCAAACGCGTGGTAGCACAAACAAATCACTAAGAAACTAATTATGCAGCGAAAAATAAATAACACGATGATTTGTTTACAAATGGGGAAAACCTAACGGCAAAAACCCTACCGGATGATTTTCAGGTTACCACTCCCAAAATTCCACTATTATCACAACAAGCGATTACAAGTAAAGGAATCCAAGTACCTTACCAACCTACAGTTGAACCCTTACCCCAATACCCAATTGGACTTGTTCTGTAGTGACAGTTCCCCTTTCGATGCACGACTCCCAAGTACGTGACTAACCAATTGCGCAGATTCTAGTACGCGACTTCAATCACCAACTAAGAAGGTTGTTGGTTGCAAAGTTCTTCAGTTCATCCACACGATGAAGATCAGGAATATGCTTGGTCACAAAACCCTACGGTGCACATACACAGCAACTTCTTCAAGAGAAAGAGATGAACTAGGGCAAGAACTTCGTCTCCGGTCACAATTTACTTGAACAGAGTTTGCTTAAAGCTTGTGCAACTTATGAACTCTTTGACGGCCCTTAAACTGATCCTTTTATATGTCTAGGGTTAGGAGAATAGAAAGCCCAAAGACAAATTCACAGATCCCAAGAAAATCATATTTGAATTCTGAAAATCTTAAACCTCGACAGATCGAAGGTGTCGAGCACACAAAATATAGAACAGCTTCCTTAAGCTCGATAGATACAGCTGTCGAGCTTTAATGATTTTGCACTATGGACTTGTTTTCTTGAACAGACTTGAAGGCTTCAACACTTGATCTTGAAACATAGTTTCTTGAAGTATTTAAAACACATCCTAAATCTACCCAAATACATGTAAAGTGCGTTTTGTCAAAGGATAAACCAATTATATAAAATCATGACATATGTTCTTAACATGTGAAACACATATGTCCTAACAGTGAATTTTTTAAAACTTAATTAATACTCCCATTGGTACTTGGACATCTCTATTGTTAAAAATTTGGGGTCTTAATAGTGCATGGTTGAGACTGCTGGCTGTCAAAATTTGGGGTCTTAATAGTGCATGTCAAAATACCTGGCTTGTGGTGGGAAGGTCGGTTACAAAGGAGGTGCTGGCTATTTTTAGAGAGAAAAAAATGCCGAAATACCTTAATAGCACCAACATTGTGCTTATTCCGAAGATCCAAGGACCTGAAACCATTGGTAGCTACCGCCCCATTAGTTTGTGCAACTCAGTGTATAAGATTGTGTCCAAGATTTTGGTTAGAAGAATTAGACCCTTGTTGGATCAACTAATTTCCCCATGCCAAACAGCCTTCGTGCCAGGGCGAAGGGGAGTTGATAATGCAATTGTTGTCCAGGAGATTATTCACACTATGGGGAGAGCCAAGGGAAAATGTGGCTATATGTCTCTTAAAATTGACTTGGAGAAGGTTTATGACAAGCTCGAATAGGGCTTCATAAGGAGTATGTTGATTAGATATAATTTCCCTGATAACCTCATTGAGATCATCATGAGTTGCATATCTTCTGTTTCGACGTCACTTCTTTTTAATGGAGGGAGTCTTAAACCCTTCAAGCCTTCGAGAGGTATAAGGTAAGGTGATCCGCTATCCCCATATATCTTTATCCTTTGTATGGAATTCTTAGACCAGCTCATCCAAGAAAAGTGCCAGGCCAAAGTGTGGTGTCCGGTTAAGGCGTCTAGGAGTGGCCTTTCCTTCTCCCATCTTTTTTTTGCCGATGATCTAGTGCTCTTCACCAAGGCTAATGCAGTTAATTGTAATGCCATCAGAGAGGTGCTTGACACCTTTTGTAGATGCTCTGGGCAAACAGTGAGTAATTCTAAGTCCAGGGTGTACTTTTCGCCAAATATTGATCAAGACGATAGGGAGGCTTTCAGTGATATTCTCGACTTCCATCAAACGGAGTACTTGGGGAAATACTTAGGCTTTCCTATCAAACACCAAGGAAATAACAACCAGAACTTTGGTTTTGTTTTAGATAGAGTGAAGAGTAAGCTTGCGGGGTGGAAGGCAAATCTCCTATCCTTGGCTGGGAGAGCAGTTCTGATTCAGGCTTCATCTTCAGCTGTTCCGGCGTATATAATGCAAAGTAATTTGCTGCCTAACAAGGTGTTGGATAGTATTGATTGGGTTAATAGAAATTTCTTGTGGGGTTTGACCGAGAGTAAGGGAAAAGTGCATTGGGTGGGCTGGAAGAAGGTTGCTAGACCTAAAAATGAAGGGGGTTTGGGGCTTCAAACAGCTAAAGGAAGAAATACAGCGCTTTAGCAAAGCTAAACTGGAGGTTTCATACCGAGGATAAGGCACCTTGGGCCAAGGTCCTTAGATTGAAGTATTGCTGCCCTCGGAGACTAAATTCAAGAAATGTAAGCAAGCTTCCTTTGGAAGGGGATGTTGCGAGGAGGAGAAACTTTTAAGAAAGGTATTAAATGGATTCTGGGTTTTGAAAGTAGCTTGGATTTTTGGAATGATAATTGGACTAGTTACGGTCCTTTGAGGAGTACCATTCAAGGACCTTTGTCTAGAGAAGCAGCCAGCTTGAAGATTAAGGATGTAGTGAATTATGCGAGCAGATGGGACTGGTCTTCAATTCAAATGTTCTTCCCGGATGAGGTACTTAGAGACATTATGGCCACTCCAATTCCTTTTTCTACCAGAATTAAGGACAGGCTGGCCTGGAAGCATTCGGCTAAGGGGGTTTTTGATCTTAAAAGTGCATATTTGATTGCTACGAATGTTATAGGGGATGCTCCTTTTAATCGTCAATGGATTTGGAAGCTGAAAATGCTGCTTAGAATACAAATGTTCGTCTGGAAGTGTATGCATCTTAGTATTAGGGTAAATCAGTGTTTGGTGGCTAGAGGATTGCTTATGGATGCTTGCTGCCCTCGGTGTCACTGTGAGGTAGAATCTATTCTGCACTTGTTACGTGACTGCCCTTTAAGCATGAACGTGTGGCATCATCTTGGAAGGCAGGTAAATAGTTCTAACTTCTTCTCCTTGAGTCTTCAGGAATGGCTAATCACTAATGCCACTTCTAAACTTCACCACAATACGGGTCTTCCTTGGAATCAAGTGTTTTTATTTAGTCTCTAGCTGCTTTGGAAAGATAGGAATCTGTGTGTCTTCAAGCATAAAAATCCTAATCCCAACCTAAGTAGAGAAATTGTGGATCGGGCTTCCGAGTTTTTCTTTTGTGCAAACAATGCCTTGGTCACCAAAAGGATGATTGTGAAGAACATTAGATGGGAGAAACCGAGGGCTGGTTGGCTCACCTTGAACTCTGATGGCTCGGTAGCAAGCACCTTTGGTTCAGCTGGGGGAGGTGGGCTAGTCAGAGATGAAAATGGTGATTGGGTTATGGGTTTTGCAAGGAGGATTGGGAATGCGTCGAGTTACTTGGCTGAATTATGCGCTCTCCGAGATGGATTGTAGCTGTGTTTGCAAATCCATGCTCAAGCTGTTGTTATTGAGTTAGATGCTAAAGCCATTGTGGATGCCTTTAACTCTCCAACTTTTTCCAATTTTGTTATGTCCTCTATTATGGATGAATGCAGGTACTTGGCTACCCGGATTCCCCAGAAGAGGTTTAGACATATCTATAGGGAGGCTAACAAGTGCGCTGACTGCTTGGCTAGAATAGGCACTTTGCTTGAGAGCGATTTCATTGTTTTTTCAAGTCCGCCTGTGGTCTTAGTTATTTGGAGGCTGATGCCACTGGTTTGTATGTACACAAGCTTTGTCCTGAAACTCTTTTGGTTGTTTAGTGTTTAATGGTATTTCCTGTTTACAAAAAAAAAAAAAAAACTTGTCTCGTGCATTGAGCTGGCATTGCCTATAATAGGGACAAAGGTATCATTGGACTAGGGGGGCGATGGCCCCCTCATTTTTTTATTATTATTATATATATGTGTACTAATTTTAGCAATTTTGTTCTATAAAATTAAATTTTGTTTCCCTTAAACAATATCATTAATTTTTTAAAGCGTAATGTTATACTCACAAAGTTTGGAGGGGTGGTTCTCGGCAGCGACAGTGTGGGTGGGGGATTGGAATTGCGGAATGAGAGAGGTTTGGAGGGAGTAGCGTCAATAGAGAGGGAAGGGATTTGATGGGTGGAACGGTGAAGAGTGGTTGATGGGTGGGACTGTCAGAAACAAGAGATAGATCTGGGGGACCGGTGGAGGGAGCATTAGTTGGGGCTGAAAATGATTGAAAAAGAGAAAGTGTCTGGAACAAAGGAGAGAGATGGAAAAGAAATTTGAGTTGAAGGACACAGAGAGAGAAAGCACTAAGCGTTTAGGTTTGGGTGATGATGGTGAGAAAATTGTTTTTAATAAAAAAGCCCGATTTTGCACCACACTGAACGCGTACCCAAGAAGAAAAAAATCTCACAACAATTAGGGGTCATTCAAAAAGAAGAAATGAGACCCACTTCTCCACTTCATGCAAAGGCCCATGGTTGAGACTGCTCATAGCTATTTTAACGTTGCTCTCTCTTTTAATTTTTTCTTCTTTATCTTCTTTTTTTTGTAGTCATTAATGCAGAAGCACTTGTTTTTTTTTCGAACCTCAATTCATCAACCTAAATTTCAATGGTGTGTTTTGCATTCTTCTTCTTCTTCTTCTTTTTATTTTTTATTTTTTATTTTTTTATTTTAATTTTTTTTTTATAAATTTTTTATCCATTTAAGTTTCTCTTTTTCTTCTCCTGTGATTTTGATTTCCTTTTCAAATTTCAACACGAGGTTTGACAATATCAGAAATTTGGCCCTCGTTATAATGTAATTTGACAATAACATGTGTTTCAATTCTATAATGAATTTGTGTGTAAAAAATGGAATAATTTTTTTTTCCTCAGATAGATATGATAAACTTTGATTTACATTTCATGAGACATTCAGTGGTGACTTTAGGATTTTTTCTAAGGGGGTTAATAGTGTTGTAATTTTTGTGTGCTAAAAGTTGTGTAATTTTTTGCTAATGAAGAAGAAAAGTGCCAAAAAAAAAATTCATTCTGCAACCAATGGCAAAGTAAGCCAAAGTCCAGAGAGAAGATTTATTTATTTATTTATTTTTAATAATAAAGTAGTAGTTTTAAGAGTATAGCTAGCAACTAACACAACATTTTCAGAATAAAATTTAAGTGGCAAGTTGTTAAAGATATGTAAAAAAGTGATATCATTTGTGGGTTTAAATAAAAACCAATTAAAACTTGTCACTTAGCTTTTATTGTAAAATTATTGTGAAAATAGCACTAAAATGATTATATTCAAGTTTATTTCAATTGGGATTAAAAAAAAATTTAGGGTTAGAGTGTTTAAAATTTTATTTTAGGGGTAAAAAAATTAAAATATTATATATATAATTTTTGGTTTTTGCTCAGGTCAGAGGGTTCATTTGAACCCCTAGGGTTGGCTATAGAGCTACCTCTAAAGACATTGGTTAGTTTTTTTTATATAGGCAAGATTTGAACTCTAAATCTGTTACTCGATAACAAGAGTCTTTAAGAATCAAGCTAACCACCTGAATTAAAACTTTAATACCAAAATAAAAAAGAGCAAAAGTGACAAACTACTCCAAGTGATGGCAAGTGGAAGAGACCCTTAATTTTTAAAAAGTTAGGTTGGACTGTATAGAACATCGTAATTCCCAACCGAAGATAAAAAAAAAAAAAAAAATCAATGATAAATTATTATTGTTTTTGCAAATTGAGATGTGAACGCGAAAGTGTAATAAAAAGTTAAAAACAGAAATTCCATTAGACTTGCATGTGCGTGTGTGTGTGTACCGTGAAGTTTTATTATAAAGAAGAAAGCAGTCAACAAAAGCATGCGTTATAAAGGAATAATTGGTTTGCACAGTACGACGTTGGAAGATGTGGAGGGACAATATTTAACTATAAAATTGGTTGTAACTTTAGATTACAATCTTACTCAATAAAATAAAAATTACTATATATTTTAAAAATTTAACTATTAAATTGAATGTTCTTTACACTATTAATATACTTGTTAAATTTTGTGTCAATCGAATATTATTTACTATATGATCCATAAATTTATATTTTATTCATAATTTTAAATTATAAAAATTTACAATTTAAACAATTTATTGATGACATTATTAGAACATATGTGGAAATTGTTAGAGACATATGTGATGCAAACTGGCTAATTCTTTGACAAAACGCATTTTATTTGTAATTGGGTAAATCTAAGATGAGTTTAGTACTTCAAAAAACAAGTGTTCAAGTTTAGTATTGAACCATACAAGTTTGACCAAGAAACAAGTGAAGAAGTGCTGTTTATTAAAACTTGACAGATGTCTTGACAAAATCATATGTATCGAGATTTAATGTTGGTTCGACAGAAGCTCGACAAAAGCTGTATCTGTCAAAAATTACGAAATTAGAATTTTCAGATCTAATTTCACGCATATTCATGAGTATTTGTGTAGGGTTTCTTTTCTCACAACCCTAGACATATATAAGGATTATTTTAAGAGCCGTCACAAATGATGTAACTTGATGCAAAGTGATTATACATGCATATTGTGACCGGAGACAATTTGTCCTAGTTTATCATATTTTTTGTAGAAGTTACTGCGTCTTTACGCTAAGGGTTTTGTAACTAAGGAGCTTCTTGATTTTTATTGTTGGATGAATTGAAGAACTTTGCAGTCAACATTTTCCTCAAGTTGGTGTGTTAGTCACGTTCTGGGAGCCGTGCATTGAAAGGAGAGATTGTCACTACAATACAAGTCTAATTGGGTATTGGGGTAAGGATTCAACTGTAGGTTGGTATTAGGTACTGAAATTCATTTTACTTATAACCGCTTGTTTTGATAATAGTGGATTCTTAGGAGTGGTGACCTTAAATTCACCTGGTGGGGTTTTGCCTCGGTGGTTTTCCCTATTTGTAAACAAATCACCTATGTCAAATTTATTTTCTGCTTACATTTAACTTAGTTGGTGATTTGTTTGTGTTACCACGCTTATTGCATGTAATTGAATCTAATTAATTCACTTGGCTGATTAATTGATTAATTTACCAAATAGGTCAATACATTCTTGGCCTATTAGACATAATTATTGATCTTTAATTTTTTAGGAATTTTGCAAGTATAGAGAATATAAAAAAAAGATGTAATTCAATTTTGGATTTGTCAAAATTCATCTCCAATAAAAAAAGATATTGAATAAGGTTGTAGTTTAAGATTACAACTAATTTTGTAGCTAAATTTTGTCATTCGTGGAGCACACAATTCATTAAATAACCCGCCTAAAATAAAAAGGAAAGGTCATGTTAACAAGTGCCCATAGGGCAATGGTTAATAAACCATATCAGAAAAGTTTTTAACACCACTTTCATGGTTAATATAAAAAGCTGTTAGAAAAATTAATTGCTTTGTCATTTTTCCATAAAATATTTCTAAAATTAGTTACTAAACCAATGCCGTAAAGACATTCGTTAACATTTCCTTAAAAAAAAAACCAAAAGCTACTTCAAAAGATACTGATCATCAAGGTGACCTAATTAATTAAGGGAAATTTTAACGAATACTTTAAAGGTATTGGTTTACGAACTATTTTTAAAAATATATTTATGAAAAAATGATAAAGCAATTAATTTTGTTGATAGTTTTTTATATTTCCCATAAATGTGATATCAAAATTAAATTGCTTTTGCCCTCCCGTATCTTTACTCAATACAATCTTTGGGAGGATAATGTTTTTGGTGCATGTGGTTTTCAAGATGCCCCCATCATTTTTTCACTAGTCAAATCTAATATAAAAACATATAATAGAGTAAAAGAAAAAGAAAAAAAGAAGATCAAACTTAGATTCCAAACCATTTTTATGCTTGCATTGAAATTGAAAACCAACCAAACAGGAGATGATAAGGCTGTGTTTTTATATAGCTAGTGGTAATTAGACTTGTTAAAAAGAAAAAGAAAAGGAAAAAGGAGCACAAATTAAAAATAATGAATAATCACTATAAGAAAAAAGACCTGTTACAATAAATATTATTGCAATAACAAAAATAATTGGTGTAATATATATACTATTGCATCTGTGAGTTGTTTTTTTTTTTTTTGGTTGTTGTAATAGTAACTTAAATTTATTACATTAATTTAAGATTATTGCAAGAATTACCTTGTTACATCTAAATGTGTTGTTGTAATAGCTAAGCCTTATTTTAGTTTGAAATATGTTAAATAACCACTTATTTCAAATAAAAATATAGGCGGAAACACTATTTTCTTTCCTACATTTCACCACATTCTTACTTTGGTCTCTACTTTTTTATTTTATCACTTTTATTCCCTAAAAAGAAAAACTCGTTCTATTTTAGTCCTTATAGTCGTCTCACTAATGGAAATTATCTACGTGGCAAACAGAGTGCACTATTGGCACACTAAAAGCTGACATGAACATTAAATTAATAATAAAAAAAATATTATTTGGCATTAAAAAAATGCCACGTTAGCATATAAATTTTAAAAATTAATTTATCAATTTTAACTAAATAAAAAAAAGTTAAAAACAAAATTAAAAACAAAAAAATCACATGAATTGAGATCTAAGTGTATCTTGAACAAGAACAACAAGAACACTAACCTAGATTTAAGAACACAAAATTAAAAACCAAAAATCACAAACACAAAAAATAAGAACACAAAATTAAACTTCACATCCACGTCAGAATAAACATGAACAAGAAATTAAACATGAACACAATTTGAAACTTAGAAAATTTGAACCTTAGAGCCTAAGCCCAGAATTAGAATTCATGCCAACATTCTTGACAAATCTAGATAAAATTGATAAATTAAACATAAACACATTAAACATTTGAACAAGAACACAAACCCATAAAATTTAAAACCCAAAAAATTAAATTCAAACCTAGATTCAAAAAATTAAATTCAAACCCAGATTCAAAAAATTAAATTCAAACCTAGATTCAAACCCATATTTCAAACCCCCACACCACCAAAGCATCAAACACAAAAATCAAACCCAGATTTTTGGTCCCCAAAACACAAAACTCAAAACCCAAATTTTCTTATACTTTCTGAGAAACCAAACACAAACACCTCAGATTCAAACCTTAGTGTCAAAACCAAACCACCTCCAACCTCAGATTTGAAACTATCAAACCCAAATGAAATCAACCTCACTTGGCAACAAAACCACCTCCTCTTTTAGTTGCCGCTGCTTTCTTCATGCTTCTGTTTGCCTGAGTGTGGGTTTGAGAGGACGAGGTAGAGAAGGTGAATGACTTTCGGCCATGGCTGGGATTGGCTCAATAAGAGTGAGAGAGGAAAAAAGGATGGTTGGGATCGGGTTATGTGAGAAAGGGGATCGGGCTATGTGAGAGAGGAAAAGAGAGACTGAGAGAGGATGGGATTGTGTGGGTTTAATGAAAAGGAGAGGATGAAAAGGAGTCTGAAAAGGAAAATGATCTTCTTGTATTTAAATCTGGGTTTGTTTTCTTGTTATTTTTGTTCAAGATAAACTTAGATCTTAATTCATGTAATTTTTGGTTTTTAATTTTAAATTTTAAATTTAGAGGCTGATGTAGCATTTGTTAATGCCAAATATTTTATTATTATTATTTTAATGCCCACATCAGCTTTTAGTGTGCCAATAGTGCACTTCGTTTGCTATGTAACCAATTCTGTTAATGAGAAGACAGTTGGGACTAAAATAGAACGCATTTTTCATTTTAGGGACTAAAAGTGGTAAAATAAAAAAGTTGGGGACCAAAGAGAGAATGTGATGAAAATGTAAGGACGAAAATAGTATTTCCACCCAAAATATATTGTTGTAATAGGTGAAAAAGGACCAGTTACAATAAGTACTATTGCAACCAAAAAAAAAAAAAAGAAAAAGATAATTGGGTAATATATGTATTATTGCGCCTGTGGGGTTTTTTTTTTTTGGTAATAGTAACTTCAATTTATGACATCAATTTAAGATTGTTGCATGTTGTAATAGTTAAACTTTATTTTAGGTTGAAATATGTTGTTGCAATAAGTAATTATTTATTTCACATAAAAATATATTGTTGTAATAGGTAAAACCTTGTTTTACATTAAAAAAAGTTATTGTAATAGATATTTGGGGCAGCTTGATGCATTTGGGGGTTAAGGCAAAAACTGAAATTGAGGCCTTTTATATATTTAAAGCAAAAATACACTTTTGGTATTTACATTTTGAGCCAATTCCCGTTTTGGTCTCTACTTTTATGGAGCGCCTATGTTGGTCTCTGAAAATAAAAAATCTTTACTACCTTGGTCCCTACCGTCATCTTAGTAACAAACATTGTTTGCGTGACAGATAGAGTGCACTGTTGGCAAGTTAAGTGCTAGTGTGGCTAATAAAAAAAAATTATTTGGCATTTATAAATGCTACGTCAGCAAAATTTAAACATAAAATAAATTAAATTTAAAAAAACAAAATCTTTGAAGCAATAAGCTATTATCACAAAGTTCTTTGTTGTAATAAAAAAGTTATTGTATTAGCCTATTTGTTGCAATATGTAGAATTTATTGCAACAAGATTTTGTGTTGCATAAACCTATTTCCTCGAAGTTTATTATAATAATTCGCAACAACTTTTTTGTAACACCTTATTACAATGGCTTTGTAATTATTGCAACTACGTTGTAATAGTTATTTTTTTCTTTCTTTTTTCTTATAGTGAATTTAGCAAATTTGGGTGGGAGGAATAAGAATTTCTGAAAATAATAGTATACTTGGTGCCTGGTGGACCTGAAAAAGGATGTCTGTTACGTAGCGATTAAGTTAATTAGAAAACCAAAGGTGTGGTTCTATGTCCAAAAAAATAGAAAAAGACAGTCGTGGGCCATGGTGGGACTCTAAAAAAATTTTACTTAAAACGTAATGCAAATAGAAAGAACTTAGATTTATAGGACACTAGGGGTCATGACTTTGTCCCCGTTCTATCATTTTGTAAGTTTCATGTGATCTGTCCTGGGATGAATTTGGGTTGCTAATTATACCACATAAGTTTTGTTTTTATTTTTTTTAAGCAACGCAAGTCCCACTAAACATGGAAAGTTTAAGACTAAAAACGAGTATAGAACAAAAATTAGCAATAGATAACTATATTCTCTACCTCTTTTGAGCTCAAAAATTTATATCCATTCGTTCATAAAAAAATAAAAGGAAAAAGAACTTTTTTTCTGGTTGGGAGTAGAAAAGGGAGTTCCTTGTATTTATATATTAATAGAAACACGAGTACAACAAATAACAACACATCATTAAGGAGGAGGGCCTATGTAGAATCAGATCTTCCGATCCACTTAAGTTGCACTTCATCGATGATTTTCCAAATAACGAGTGATGGATAAAATGAAGAAATTATTCACTTCTAGGTAAGAAGTCCTCTCTCTCATAGAAGATATAGGTCCAATAGGACATTTGTTTTAGTCCTCTCAACCCAAAGTTTGGCAGCTACACTTATAATGATTTCCACTAATTAAGAGAACCTACCCAATTATTCATTAGCTCTGTAAGGACTCAATTTGTAACGATCCCAAACTGATATGGGGTTCGCACGTTTAAAGGCCCAAACAATAAAATTTGTAGAGTGTGGGCTGAAAGGCTAGGCCTTGGTCACCGGACAGTGGATGGTCATGGTGTTCATGGTAATCGCATAAGGGTGTACCGTGCTTGCCCAAGAAGATTTTCTCATCGGCATGACTTGGGAGGCTCTAGCTCTTGGCTCTTGTCCCCCCCCCCCCCCCTCTTTTTGGCTTGCTTCCTTCTCCTTTTATACTAGCCTTTACCCTCTCCCCAACGTCCACGTGTAGGTTCAGCTTTCGAGGGCTGATGCCTGTCTTATCGGCCCATACCCAAAGTGGTTGGGGGCGGTTGTAAAAGCCGAAAAGCATTGCTCTGTCAGGTGCAGAGTACTTAATTACAGTAATGGCAGCCTTTCCCTTTTCTTTTGTCAATTCACTGTTCAGGAGTCCTTTCCCCATCAATGCAGAGGTGTTTAGCTTTTCCTTGAATCGCTCCTACACTGTACTCGCCCTTTCTTCCAGGAACAATTTAGGATGCCAAGGACAGAATCATTCTCGGCTATATCTCTAGGCCATTTGGACTTCTGTTGCATGTCCTTAGTGACGCCTATCCTCGGCGTGGGCCTTGGGCCCTAATGTAAAGTGGGCCTGGATCACAAATTTTCTGGCCCCACAGGCTCATATATATATATATATATATATATATATATATATATTAGAGAAATGTTATATTCACAAAATTTTCATAACAAATATAAAGTGAATAACTATTATTGGCAGATAAAAAAATAACGTTTATGATGGAATAAAGTTAGAATTAGTAATAGTTTGTCATCTAAAAAACTTGTTGTGAAAATATTATATACGTAACATATCTCATTTACAAGCTGTGGCGTAAAACCAATGTTTTACGCCAGTCAATAAATTCCTGCCACGTGGAGTCACTTAAATCCCTCTCCAAACGAAGAAAGAACACCACAGCTTGAAGAAAGAAAACCAGAGAACGAAGAAAGAAAACTAGTGCTTCCTCTGCTTCTTTCACGCCGAACGTCCACCACCACCACACAGATCGCCGGAGCAGAAAGAGTTCTCGCCGTGCCCTCTGCTTCCTCCTCTGGGGTTGTGCCGTCCTTTGCTTGCTCAAACCTCCACCACACCACACACCGAAGCTCACCGCCACAGAGGTCGCCGGAGCTGTGCGTGGAGCTTGGAAACATACCGGAGCCGCCGTGAGCCACGATCCAAAGGTTTGTTTTTCATGATTTTCCCTTTTCCCCAATTTGGATTTCGAATTATTGATGGGTTTTTCTGTTTTCTGGGTTTATGAGTTTTTCTGTTTTCTAGGTTTATGGGTTCAGTACAGTTGTGTTTGGGATTTTGGGTTTTGGAATTGGAGTTTAAGGGTTCTGGGTATTGCTAGTTTTGTGCTAATATTGCTCATTACTAATAACTTGAGGCTTGTTACTCAAAAAAAGAAGAAGCTTGAGGGTTTTTTTCTTTGAATCTATGAACTGGGATTACTTTCTGTGTTCTGAACTATTAGTCTTTGAATTGATGACCTTGCTCAACTGCCTTCTTTCTTTTTGGTATATGATATATGCTTCTTGTTTCATCAACCGGGTTCTTTTTAATTTTTATTGTTTCTTTTCTTCATTTGTTACCTTTTTTTTTACCCCTATGCTCCTCTGTTTTTGTCATGGATTATGAGTGTCTTTAATTACTATTATTATGATGATGATAATGATGGGGATTTTATAGTTAATTAATGTTAATTTCATGGCCATTCGGGCATTCAGGGGCCTCTGTGTTGGTTGGTTGGACTTGGGAGTCTAGGCTAGCAATTAACTATCTTGTAGTGAGCCACTATAGGGTCATGAATGAATTAGAAAGCTAAGTTGACACCATAGGATAGATCAGGTCCAGTGAACTTGGGGTATTGAAGTGCTCCCACAAGGATTTGATAACTATAAGGATCAGGATAAGGCTCATCAGTAGATGGGAAATGTTTGCCTTTCTTAAGCATTGGAGAAATAATGGGTTTGCACATCTGCATGAAAGCAAGTTCTAAGATATCCTCAGCATACTGGTTTGACATAAAAACAGGCTATGTTGGGTAATGCCTAGAAAGTGATGAAGAAAACACAAGACCTTGATGGAGAACTCATGTCCCAACTGAGAGATGAACCGGTTGATGCGAGTTGAGGACTTGACGAATGCTGGATATCCCTGCCCTTGACAACTTCCAGTATAAGGAGAAAGGTTTCTAAAAAATCGACACCTTGGCTAAACCTCTTAGCCACCAACTGAGCTTTGATACGTTCCAAGGAGCCATCTTGTTTCAATTTTGCTTTGTAAACCCATATACACCTAATGGCATTCATGTCAGGGTGATGTGCCAGTGCCATGAGGTCCAGATTTGCATTTAGGGCAGCAACTTTTTTCATCCATAGCAGCAACCCATCTAGGCTGACATTTGGCAAAGATGATGGATTTTGGTACAATAGGTATATTATGAGTAACCCTTGCTACATGAAAATTAAGGTACCTTGGAGTTGTCATAGTAGGAAGTGCGTCAACTGTTGGTGAGCGACTTGGTATAATATTTGTGGCAGGTGGTGAGAATCCTGAAATAAGGGAGGCATAAGGCAATAGTTTTGTTGATTGAGGTTGCCTCCCAATCTGTGAATGTAATGAGCTCCCCATCAATTTTATTATTCCTATGTATATTTCTTTCAATTTTTCAATTTGTGTTTCCTTTAAAAAAAAAAAAAAAAAAAAAAACTTGACTTAAAACCTTGACCGAATTGTTTTCTTTTTCTTTTTTCTTGGATTTGTATTTCTTTCAATTTTGCTTCTTACAGGTGTTGTTCCATCAAGTTTACTTACTGTGATTATTGAATTCTCCGCTGTCAAACAAGTTGTACAAACAAGTTTTGTGTTCAAGAGAATGGATTGGGAAGCAAATATTTTTTGGTTATATAATGTTTAAATTGTGGTGGATAGACATAGAACCATTTTCTCTTTTGTATTCCCAACGTAGGGTCATCTTTTTTGTATATTGAATTATGACGGGTTTTATTCTAGATGAATGTATTCTCAAGTAGAAATTTTCCAAAAGAATTGTGACAAATTTTATTTCAAGATGTATGGTCAATTATATGATCTTTTATGAATTGAATTGTGACAGGTTTTATTTCAGGTGAATGTATTCTCAATTAGAAACTTTTATAAAAAAAATTGTGACAAATTTTATTTCAGGTGAATGTATTCTCAATTACAAACTTTTCTAAAAAAAAATTAATTGATGGAGAATTTTATTTTAGATGTCTTTGTTATCCTATAATTCTCTTTTTGTATTCTAAATCATGACAGGTTTTATTTCAATTTTTATTCTAAATTAAGTTGTTATTATGTCAAATTTTAGTTTGTATGGTACAAAAGTATTAGTTAGCTTGTATTATTTGGAAATTCATGACCTATCTATTAATTTAAACAAGTATCCATGTACTTTTGATTCTATAAAAGAATTGTTAAAATGTCTTTTATTTTACTTATCTGTAATTCTACATATCCGCATGTATGCATTTCATTTGCAATTAATTGTATCTGTATGAAAACCAATTTATTAGAAACTAAGTACAATTCACATTCACCAACAATTGAAAGTTTATTGCCCAGCACTATAATCTCTTCAAGTATAGCCCAACAAAAACAAATCCATGTATAAGTCCAGCTACAGCCTATGGAAAACTTAAAATTTAAAAAAATGGTCCTAACTTCTACCCTAAAGCGAATCCATGCATGTATCCAGGTGCACTTGAATGCATGCTCTCCTCCAATTACTCTAATGCACACCACAGCCATTCCCATCTCCAAGCTATTTCGTATGATACTTTGGGATTCAATGCTGACGTTACAGATACTAAGGGCATCACCAGTAGCTTCTCCAAATTTTTGTACTGTTTAGAGAATAAACAGTAACATTTAACTTTTACCTACCTACTTTTTCAAATATACTTTCCAACAGATTCTCTATCCCATTCTCTATCTCATTTAAATATTATTTCTTCATTCATTCTTTATTCTTTTTTTATCATCATTTATTCTTTCTATATTCATTCCCAACAATTATATTTTTCATTGAAAAGTGTTATATTCACAACATTTTTTGCAATACTTTCACAAGAATCACATCAAAATCTTATATGGAAAATTATTACTAGTTCTAATTTAAACCCACTACTGAAATGATATTTTTACTCATCAATATTAACTAATAATAATATGTTACTTAAAATTTATTGTGAAAATATTGTGAAAATATTATGGTAGAATTTTTAAATTGTCATTTTTTTTTTTTAATATTATTTTTCCTTTCTTTCTTTCTATCAACCATACGTTTTGTTTTTTTTTTTTTTTTTCCTCTTGATTTTTCTCCATCACACACGTATACCCATATATCCCTATCATCTCCCTTTTTTTTTACTCTACTTTCCACTTTCCAGAACCTTCCCCTCTCTTTCTTTCTCCAACTCTCTTTCTCAACCTTTTTTCTTTTTTTTTTTTCTTTTTTTTTTTTTTTCTACTTGATTCCAACACATTATCCAGCTTTCTCTGTAATAAGAAATAGAGAAAGAGGTAGAGAGAGAAAGAACATATGGGTTAGATGGCTCCGCTTCGCTCTCTGTGCCGCCATGCCTTTCGCTCCGTCGCCGCCGCTGGTCTTCTGCCCCACTGTTGCTCGTTGTCCTTCCCACCACCAGGTTGGGTCAGATCGACTTGTTCTTTTTTTTTTTTTTTCTTCATATTTGCTTGTTTTGATTCAACTTTATTTTAAGAATTGAATTTTGTTTTGTGTTTGGATTATGTGAGAAACGGGGAGAATGAGAGGAAAAGAAAAAAGAAATCCAGAGGAGAGAAAGAATTGATATAATAGTAGCTAGGATAATTTTTTAAGCAGAAAAATTGATTTGGAGTTGCTACAGTGTTCTTTAAATTAAGAGAAGTACTGTAGCAACTTCAAAAAAAAATTTGGAGAATCTATGTGTTTAGAGAACCGGTTGGAGTGTGAACAGTAGCATATTATCTGTTAAAAATAGAGATACAATGACTGTTGGAGATGCTCTAATACAGGCCAAGTTGCTAGAAAGAATGCAATGAACGTGAAAAAAAATAAACTAAGGCAAAAAAATATAGATTAGTTGAAATTGAAACCATTTAACAACATAAAACATTAGTTATTAAAGCAGATATATCTGATTGATACAAATATTATAATTAGGATTAAGTTTTCACTCATATAATGAGAAATGATCTCTTGGCAATATGCTCACAAGCATTCTCCTAAGAATACTAACCCATCAAACTTGACAGGTTATCTTCAAACTTGTAAACTGCATGCAACATCCAAAAGTCCACAAAATAATATAAAAATACTTAATAAAAAATTTTCTAATATAAGAGATAAAATGATCACAAATTTGCAATAGGATCAACAGCAGATGCAGGAAGTATAAATGAATTTCTAAAAAACAATGCCTTCAAAAATTCAAAGTAGGCCCATTATTTTGCTGACCATTACCAAATTTAAACTAAGCAATGCGTACAAGATAAGCATGGTTACCACTACGAGATTTTGTACCAAAGCCACTCAAGCCATGGGACCTGAAATGATATATTGTCTTCAGAATTTTGACTCTCTTTTGGTATTGAGTAAAACAGGATTCATCAGCACCAAAACAAATCTGAATCAATTGGCCTGGTGACTGATACATCTCGCTGAAGCAAACACTATCCGTTGACAAATAATCTAGCTGTAAGCATTAACCATTCATATTGCAAAAGCATGCAAATGATTCCAGCAAAATTTGAAAACCAAACTATTGTAAGATCCTCCAGCAACTTTTTATCGAAGCAAATGTCGAATGGCAGCAACAGCATCACCTTTGTGCTCACGTAAGGTCCTCTCACCCACCTTTGGGTCTAACTGTTCTCAATATTGAAAGAAATATATTGTAAGCCTTTTAATTTTGGAAGCCAAAATACATACATGTTAAGAGAGCATTAATTAAAATAGGAGGCACTAACCTCTAGCTCATTTGCAATTATGTCAACATCAGCTGCCTTGATCTTAACAGCAGCGAGTTCTTTCTCCCTGCAACAAAGAAAATAGCATCTTTGCTTGAAATGCGGCCATATGTAATAGATAAAACAAAAGAAGTGAAATAATATTTTAATTAGAACTTCATGCCACAAGTCCAGACTAACAAAGTCAAAAAATGAAGTTTCTTGAGTAAAACTGTATCAAGTAGCGACTGCAAGTTTAAAAATAAATAACACTTAATTTAAATTCATATATCATATTACTAACAAGCCCAAGATCTCAGGATGTTACTCTTCAAGCTATTATAACATGGAAAACACATAATGGATGTAGATAAATATCCCACCCTAGAAAAGAAAAAAAAAAGTCCTGCATAAGAATGGGAAAACTATGTTTTTATTGTATCAAAATGAGATGGCCAAAAATAAGTTCATCCATTTAAATTGTAGACTGCGGTATGTGAACACAAGTTATTTATGCAGTTATGCCATCAGAGACGGTGTTCTCAAATGAAAATGGTTATGTCAAGACTTAAAAGTTTATCTAATCTTACCATCTGGGAATTGGCTTGAGCATACGCTTGGGCTTATGAGAAGAGTCAAATATTGCACTCTTGTTTGGCCCAGATGTAACAATAGTCAAACTTATAAGTTTACCTCGTTAATTGACATGTTCTTTTTTACTACTTCTATGAATGATAATTTTTTGTCTTCCACTACATTTTTTTGTTCCATCAACTTGAATCAACTCACTCCTTTTCATTGGTGCATTGATTGTTCTCCTTTGAACATGACCAAACCATCTTAAACGTCATTTATTTATATATACACACACACACTGGTATGCACTAAAACACAACAATATAATGCAAGTTTAAACAGTTAACCCCTACCAACTCTTGCCGCTTTATTTTAAGATGGTTAACAATGCAACAGTGCCCCCCCCCCCCCCCCCCCCCCCCCCCCACACCTCTTCTCTTGCTTTTAACATGAACTTATTTAATAAAAATTTGATATTTAATCATTAAAGCAAATCAAACTAAATAGACATCAAGAATACCTTGACCATGTTACAAGTTCGATGTATATTGAGTGTTTCAGAAATGTTTAATGCGTAATCTTGTAAAGAAAGGCATTGGGATCAAAGAACTCTACTTGCACAGTAAGCATAAAAATGAGCATGCGGCGCAAAGCAAAGACTCCAAAAGTACTTAGAGAAGAAAGTCCATAAACATAAAAGAAAGGATTCACTTTCATCCACGCATGATAACTTATGAGCTACTCGAGATATCTAAACCATCATGTATACAAAATGCAGTTCAAGAGCAACAAAAAAAAAAAAAAAAAAAACAAAACAAAATCACAGAACCCGCTTAACGTCTGTCATGAAATTACATGTGGGGTTGACCTTGATTAATCCAATAAGGATTAAAAGTCGACCCCCCAAAAGTTTTGGGACTAAAGCTTAGTTTTTGTTGCCGTTGTAATTAAGGTTTATTGATTGAAAGGTATGCAAATTATCTATATAAATTAGACAGTTCATACTATCTACATATAGAGAGAGTTTTGAAAATCAATTCGAATTGTTTGTATGTACCTCATTTTCATAGCATTCCAATCCGCTTCAGACGAGGCAGCAATCGAGGCCATAGCCTGCCACGTCATCAACCACAACCATAAGAAACCAAAACACAAACACAAACACAAACACAAACAGAGCAAAATTCATGATGCTCCAAAGAAACCCATAAACCCAGAAAAACCCATCAATAATTCGAAATCCAAATTGGGGAAAAGGGAAAATCATGAAAAACAAACCTTTGGATCGTGGCTCACGGCGGCTCCGGTATGTTTCCAAGCTCCACGCACAGCTCCGGCGACCTCTGTGGCGGTGAGCTTCGGTGTGTGGTGTGGTGGAGGTTTGGGCAAGCAAAGGACGGCACAACCCCAGAGGAGGAAGCAGAGGGCACGGCGAGAACTCTTTCTGCTCCGGCGATCTGTGTGGCGGTGGTGGAGGTTCGGCGTGAAGGAATCAGAGGAAGCACTGGTTTTCTTTCTTCAGGCTGTGGTTTTCTTTCTTCGTTTGGAGAGGGATTTAAGTGACTCCAGGCTGGCGTAAAACACTGGTTTTACGCCACCGCCTGATAGAACGTTTTCTCCATTTACAAACAGACTATCTCTCTGATCTCTCAAAAAAAAAAAAAAAAAAAAACATAAAAAAAACACAAAAAAATACAAGATAAGATAATTAACTTCTACTGGAAGAGCGTTTGAAAATGTCAGTGAGTATCTTGTTCTTGATCTGGCTTCGTGATTTCGGAAGGTTTGCAAAAGAAATGGAGGCAGGTTGGGAGGCCCCATTGCTCGTATTTGAGTTGTTTTGATCACTCATATTTCACTCCCTTTTCTTACTTCACTTCTTTTCTATGTGCCTTTGAGTGAGTGGGTTTGAGAGTGGTTAGTGGTTTTTTTTTTTTTGAGGGAGCAGTCAGTGGTTACTGATAATGAGTCAATAGGTGATTGAATTATTGATGTTTGTGATAATTATGGTTAAAATTCATTACACTGAGGTCATAAAGGCCTGAGCATGAGTGCGTAAGGGGTGACGCAGTTAATAATGTCGGCTTGTTAAGAATGAAAATAAAAATTTCTATACAAATTCTTTAAAACCCTATTGGATGTGAATTTTTTTAATCGAAAATATTTACTAATATTGTTAAATATGATATGTCATGTGTTTGTCATATTCGAAGTTGGACAAAATATACCTGGAAGGGCTTTGTCTCTATTGAGTTGATACATTTCACGGGCAATGCATTCTAAAATTATTTGATAAAAACCAACTTGCTGATGACAGAAAACCACAGCACCACTAGAAACGGTATTCACGGCCTTGGATGCTATCACACTATCCCTTTCAAACCCTCCAAGGCACACAACGTTGCTTTGCTTGAAGGATTTTGTTGTGGAAGATAACGCGGGGCCCAGTTTAGCAAATTTTGGAGTATTTATAACACTCGGTATCAGTGGGTGTCAAATTTATACATTTTTGCTAGAAAACTACTCGTATAAGTGAATTTATAACATTGTATAATTACATTTTTGCTACAATAATTATGTAAATATACATGTTTATTGTAACTTTATATATTTTTTTTTCTCTTTCACTTCTCCCTTTAGTTTCGCTCTCTTCCCAGACTCTCTTTCCTCTTTATCTTCTCTTGAGTCATCTAAGCAAAATGCTATGCAAACTCATCAAATTCATACAAATTATCAAATCCATCGAAAATCTAGATCCCGATGAAGAGGAAGAAGTAGCAGTGGGCCAGCAGCGGCGGTGAAGAGGTGAGAGACGAGAGAGTATTCTTTTGAGAGAGAGGTGAGATTGTGAGAAGGCCATATAGTGTTCTTTTTGAGATTTTTGAGGAGAAAGAGACGAAATGAAAATAATAATAATAATAATAAATAAAAATTATTATTTAAATAAAATAGAGTATATAATAGATAATATAAACAGTGTAAATATTCACTGTTACTTTAGTATTTTTGGATATGTATAGTGTTATAGACCCATTGATCTGGGTAGTTCTAGAGCAATTGCACCGGTCTATGGAAAAGAGTAAAAGTAGTGAATTTTACACATTTTTGCTCAAAAACTACCCACATCAGTGAGTCTATAACATTGTATATATCCAAAAATACTACATTATTCGTGCATATTTACACGGTTATTGTAGTTTAAATCTCGCTTACAACAAAAATTAATTGACTTCTTAGCTCAATGATAAAAGCAATCATTATGGAGTGAACGTCATAAGTTTAATAGAATATTTGGGTATCAAACATTGTCTATGCAAAAAACCAATTGGTATCTTAGTTTAATGATAAAAATAATTATTATGAAATGAATACTATAGATTTAAGAGATTTAGGATTCAACTCGTTTACACAAAAACCAATTGGTATCTTAATTTAATGATAGAAGCATCGTTATGAAGTGGATGTCATAGGTTTAAATTTTGCCAAATCTTAAAAAAAATAAAAGATTGATGCATGTGTTCGTTTGGTAGTCTCTTATTTATTTATTTTTGGGTAGAAACGGAGGTCTTATTTAATTATAAACAAAGTTCATACATCAACAGCTATATCTGGCCTTCGAGCACACAGTTTATTACTCCCTAGGCCAATCATATCCCTTACATAACCCGAATATACAAAACTAGGGCAGGTTTGATATATAGTCAAAACTTGCTGTTGGTGGTTCTCTTGTTTCGCGAGAGCATCAGCGCACTCATTTGCTTCACGGTATGTGTGGTGCACCTGAACCAAAGTTGTATATCATAATGTTCTCCAACACAAGCCTACCATACATCGTGTCCATCACGCATTGGGCAAGGCTAGGAGAGCTAGAGCCAGTGTACAGGATAAAGACAATGTAGCATTTGGTCAACAATGAGGACTCCGAGGATCCCTGGGGGCCCCCAATGATTACCTTAACCCCAACTCTTCCTCCATGAAGATGATAGCATGGAATTGTGAGGGAGCTGGAAGTGTAGCTTTTCGGAACCACGCATACGAGCTGTATCGTAGGCATCAACCCCAAATCCTGATCGTAGTTGAGCCCCGCATTGCTGAGGAGCGGGCGCAAACAGTTATTGACAACCTTTCGTACTCCCACTCTTGGAGAGTTGATCCAATTGGTTTCTCGGGAGGCATATAGATGTTGTGGAATGAGGGTAGCAATTTTAGAGTGGAGATTCTCACCACAAGTGACTATAGTATCCACACGTTGGTTAAGTTTATCAAAAAAAAAATCCACACGTTGGTTAAGGTACTGAATCAATCCCATCCTTTTTTGCATCACTGCCATTTATGCTTCACCTAATTTTAATAAACGAAAAATTCTGTGGAATTATTTAAAAAATCTTGCTTCATCGGTAAATCACCATTCGGTGGCTTCAATAAATCCGTTTTTTCACCATTCGGTGCCACCTCAGATGGATTACTATCTTGCGTTGTCACCGATTCAGAGTCCTCATTAGGCAAAACGTGGAAGCCTCTTATTTGAATTGGGGAAAATGACCGTGGTCCACTTGCATGCATTTTTTTGTGTATGTGTGTGTGCATTTCGGTATGTGTGTGATATGTTTTATTAGAAGTAAGAAAACAGCTAGCATAAGCATGCGTTATAATTTATAAGGAATAATTTGGTTTCTTTTTGTTGGGTTTGCATAGTAAGACGTTGGGTGAGATGTCAATTTGCGGAGTACAATTCATTGAATAACCCACATGGCCTATGGCAGCCCTATGCCACAACCCACCAAAAGAAATAAAAAAAAAAGCTCCAAGAAGATTATCAAAGATACTGATAAAGTGACCGAATTAAATTGCTTTGGCCATATCCATCTCCATGTCATTTGGAAATATCTAGCTAGACCCACACAACCTTATGTGAGGATAATGTTTTTGGTGCATTTGTTTCCAAGATGTCCCATCGTTTCCTCATGGCTCATTACTCAAATCTAATACAAAAATATAATAGAGTAAAAAACAAACAAACTTAGATTCCAAGCCATTTTTGTGCTTGCATTTAAAACCAACCAAATGGTTGTGGTGTTTTATTTTATTTATTTATTTATTTTAACAGTCGAAAAGAAAAAACAAGAACAAAAAACAATATATAGCAAATTTGGGTGAGAGGAATAAAACATGGATTATGGCCATCAGAAAGGAAATTGGGTGAGATGTGAACCAATAATTAAACTTCACAGTTATAAACAGCTATAAATTGGGAAATTCTGAAAATAATGGTACTTGGTGGTGGACCTGAAATGGATGTCTATATCGATTAAGTTATTTAGAAAACAAATGGTGTGGGTTCTATTAAAAAATTGAGAAAGACAAAGTCATGGGCCATGGTGGAACTCCCAAACAAATTTTCTTAAAACGTTATAGAAAGAACTTAGGTTTATTGGACACTATGTCATGTCTTTGTCCACAATCTTTCATTTTGTAAGTTTAATCTTTAATGTGATCTGTCTTAATTAGGATGAATTTGCGTTTCGCTGATGATATTGTGTCCATAAGCTTCTTTTTTTTGACAGGTGTCCATAAGCTTAGCATAACTGCTAAAGTACCACTTAAGTTTTGTTTTATTTTTCTAAGCATGTCATGCACCACTCAAGACTAAACGAGTATTGAACAAGAATTAGCAACAGATAATTCCCTACCTCTTTTGACCTTAAAAATTAAATTCAAACATTCATAACAAAATAAAAGGATAAAGAAAACTATTTTTTCTTGTAAGGGTAGAAAAGGGAGTTCATTATATTTTATATATTAACACAAACTCGAGTACAACAAATAACAGCACATCATTAACGAGGACGGCCTGATATAGAGAATCAGATCTTCCACTTGGGTTGCTCTTCTTCTTCATTGACTGTTCCCCGATAAGATGTAGGAATTATTTCTTCCTACGGAAACAGTTCTCTCCTCTTACATAGTTGTAGGTACAATACGATATTGGGCTCGGTCCCTTCAATAAAAGCCCAAAATTCAACCACTACACTAGTAATGATTCCCACCGATTTGAAGAATCTACCAAACTATTCACTGACCCATAGAAATATATGGATTTTGCTGATAGGTACCCTAAAGACACACAATAATTTTCGATTTTGGAAAAAATTTTCTCAGAAATTGAAAAAATATTGACAATTTTTTCAATTCCTGGAAAAATATTTCCAAAAATAGATAACTTAGAGCACACATTAACCGGACCCTAAATATATATATATATATTTATTTGATTTTAACCCAAACTCGAAATGCTATGTCTAAAATATTTCCACAACAAGTTTTAAGTGACAAGTTGTTACTGATTTTAACATACCATTTAAAATTTGTTGTGAAAATATTACAACGCAGCATTTCTTTTTACAAAGATACTGACTCCCCCTCCCGAAAAAAAGAAAAAAGAAAAAAAGAAGCACCTTATTATTTCCCCGGAGAGGTGGTAGTGGGGGAAGAGGGTTTGAAAATGTCAGCCAGAATGGTGTTCTTGATCTGGCTTCGTGACTTCGGAAGGCTTGCCAAGGAAGGGGGCGGCCTTGGCTGATTTGGCTTGCTTTGTTCACTCATTTTCACTCTTTTTTTTCTCTCTACTTTTCAAGTGTAGTGGCCTTTGAGTGAGTGAGGGAGTGAGTTAAGAATGATTATTTATAGAGGTTCAAAAGGTGACTGAATAACTGGAATTTCTGTACAAATGTCTATAATTCATTGGATTGATGAAGTCACAAAATGTAAGCATGAATACGTAAGGGGTGACGTCAAATGCTTGTTACAGAAGTAAATAGAAACTTTTATACATTATACAAAATTATTTAATTCCCTATTGGATGTGAAGTTTGTTCTCATCGAAGATATTTAATAATATCTTTAAAGTTATCCATTCATGCATGTGTTTGAAAATGGAGGTATGTAGAAGAGCGGTAGTTGTGGAAATTTTGCATCATATTTACTTGACAACAAAAAAATATTGTTAAATAATTTTGGACGTGAGAAGTGATTACAGAAGCTATTATAAAAGCGTTGTTAATTTATTTCATAAACATTTATTTTTAGAGTAATGATTATCACAATATCTATATGCCTTGTTATGGCGTCATATATATATATATATATATATATATATATATATATATATTGAAATTACGTTTTTAAAACATGATTCCAAAAAGAAGTGCACAAAATATGTAATAAAATTTTCCTTTATTTTATGTTTGATTTTGTTTTGGGGAAACCATAGAGAAAGTTTATTTCAATGAATAACATTTTTTACAATGAAAAAGAAAATAGAGGGTAATCTTCTAACTATACAACTGCATCTTCAATCTTTTTAAGCAAGCAGCACATCTCTTCACCCCATCACCATGGGATCCTATCACAATTTGTTGTCAATTCAGCACTAGCACTACTCCTTTCAAATGCTCCAAGGCCCACCAGATTGCTTTGCTTGAAGGACTTTGTTGCAAAGATAATTCAACTAATGACTAAATATTCATTGAATGATACCCTATTGTCCTCTTTTTATTTATTATTTGATAGTTGGATGGGAGGATTTGAATTTTGGATATCTCTGTTAAAAATATCAAAAGTGTCAACTAGTTGAATTACAAAACTTTTAATATTATGAATTGAATATCATTAAAAAAAAAAAAAAATTAGAAGTATTTTTAACCTTCACAATTTCCACGAAAAAGCTAAGTAAAATTTTAAGATAGAAACTTCAAAACCACAACTTTTCAAGATTGACCTAAAAGCTCTTTTCAAAATTTGCCAAATGAGTTGCAATTTTGACCAAAGCTCTTTTGCCCCTAGGTCTTTAAGAATTCGAAAAGTCTAGAAACATATATTGAAATTTTTTACATATTTTTCTTTTTCTTTTATGTTGTGGTAGGTCAAAGTAAAGTGAATTGTGATCCAACTGGTTGCCACCTTCTAATATGCGTGAGTGGTTCATTGTCAATGACTTAATGCTCTTCGAGTAGCCTTTGTTTGGAAGTGAAAGTCAAAGTTCCAATCTCTAGCGTCACGAAATGTAGAAAAGAAATACAACCTGTTGAACCAAAAGCCACTTGAATGAACCAGTTTAAGAGAAAGGTAGTCTAGTATAAGGAGCTTGGCTTGTGAAGAAAATTGGAGGAAAGGGAGGTGAAAGTTTTCCTTTTTCTTGAAGGTAATTTGGGATATTCAAAGAAGAGTCCAAGAACACGTGTCGACTTGCGATTGACTTTTTGGTATTTTTGGTAATTTATTCAATGACATTTGAAATATTTTCATTGATATCCGAATAATGACAATAGAATTCACGGGCAAAATTTGCCAAACAGTGAAAATTCTGAAAAATTTTAGCCGGACAGCATGCGCTCAAACTTATTTAGTTAGATAGACTGTTTTTGAAAGTCGATTAGGCCAAACTCGACTTCCAGCCAATACCACTACACCCTACCGCAAATACTTAAGCTGACGTGGAATAAAAAAATGAAAAAAAAAAAAAAGGCACAGGAAGTCGAGTTTACTGTACTCGACTTCCCTGCTGCAGTAAAAACGTTATGAAAGTCGAGTACCATAAACTCGTCTTCCAGGTTAGGTTTAAATTTAGGGATAATTACACATTACCCACCTGTGGTTTACCTCTAATTCTAAGTGCCTACCCGTGGTTTGAATTTTGACACTTTGCCCACCTGTGATTATCTCCGTCTATGTGCCGTGTGCCCACCTCTGTTAAAATTAAGGGTAAATAGGTATTTTTACACCCGTTTTATGTCTCTCTCCTCCCAAAACAAGAAAAACAAAAAAAAAAAAGAGAAAAACAAGATTAAAATATAGTATTGGTTTCTCATTATTCACAAACATGAAGAACATACACAAACATGAAGAACATAAACCCAGAAAACTAATACAAATCAAATGAAGCAAAACCATGAGAGAAAGAGAGTTCTTCATCTTCTTCCTCATACTTATTTTTTGTGCCTGTACTAAGAAATTTATTAAAATCAAAACATAACACAATTTACAACATGAAGAACATAGACCCAGAAAAATCAAACTCAAATCAACCTCCACAAATATATATTTGCCTTGTTGTCTCTCTTTCACCACAATGGTTACTAATTTGTTCAAAGAAAAAAAAAATCAAATGGCCGACCACAACAAACCCAGCCATGGCCAACCACTCCAAACCCCAAACCCAGCCATGGCCGACCACTCCAAAGCCAAACCCAGCCATCCATGGCCGACCACTCCAAAGCCAAACCCAGCCATGGCCGACCACTCCAAACCCTCCCAGATCTGGCTTTTCTCTTGCTCTTCTAGCGTTCTTTTCACCCACTACGAAGCCATGGCCGAAGCAATCCTTTATGGTGCTGCACAGAAAATCATCAAAAATTTGGGATCCTAGATTTTCCAAGAGATTGGATTGCTCTGGGGTGTTCGAGACGAGCTTGAAAAATTGAAGAACACAGTGTCCGAGAAAGAATTGGAGCATCATTTACAGCAGAGAATATATATATATATATATATATATATATGTTTAGAGATGTTCGGTCACAAAAAGAATAGTGGACACAAGTCACAAGAAGAAGAGATTGAATTGGATAACTTCATATTCATGATTAAAAGAATAAGAAAGTGCGCAATCGCATGCTCAACCCCGTGCTTATAAACTCTCGCATTATTTGATGCTAACAGCAGTTGAAGGTTCCTTCCAAAGCGTATCAACTTTTAGCAGCTGCCATCTGCATAATGCTAAATTCGTATCTCAAAAATGGGTTTTTCAGCTAATGGGTTTTTCAGCTAATGTCGCCACTTCGATCAATTTATTATTTAAATAAATAAATATAAAAGTAGGGGCTGTATATGTTCCAGTTTCAAAAAAAAAAGTAGGGGCTGTTAAACTTTTGTTAAGCTTTCAAAGTTGCCCACTAAAGCAGTAGCGATGATTTTGTTTGTGTATGTTCTTCATGTGGGGAGTGTTTTGATCTGTTTGGGGTTTTGTTTTTACATTTTCTGTGTTAGAGTAACGGAAAGTAGAGAGGTGGGCACACGGCACATAGACGGAGATAATCACAGGTGGGCAAAGTGTCAAAATTCAAACCACGGGTAGGCACTTAGAATTAGAGGTAAACCACAGGTGGGTAATGTGTAATTATCCCTTAAATTTATAATCAGGGGGTAAAAAAGGGGAATCCGACTTTGATATAATCGACTTCACTCGCCTATGCCATTCCCCTCTTCGATAAACTTCTCTCTCTCTCCGGTGTCTCTCTCCGGTGTCCCTCTCCGTCCATCGTTTTCCAACTCAACCAGCAGGTTTGTTCTCTCTCTGCCTCTCTAAATGCGATTTCTTTCTCTTTATATTGGCTGAAATGAAATGGGTTTTGATTTGCTTTTTAGGTTTAGTGATTTGGAGATTTGGTTTTCATTTGTTTGTTTTTCTTTCTCTTCATTTGTTCGTTCTCTCTCCATCAATTTTTTTTTTTTTTTTTTTTTTTTTTTTTTTTTTTTTTTTTTGTTTCGGGCATTGCTCCTGTTGCTGAAGCTAGCAGGTAATTCCTCAATAATTTTATGACCTTCAGAGCTAACCTTTACAGAAAGGTGCATATGAAATCTGTCTAACTTTTGTTCATGATTTAGAAAATAATATTATTAATATACATGTAGTTCTTGATCACAGCCAAATTATATAAAGTTAAATCATCTATGCTTTTTTTTTAATGTGCATTTTAAAGTTGCTTATGAACTTTTGGATGTTTGGTTGGTAGTGGGATTAGATTTGAAATATGTTTCCTTTTTCTTCTGAATGTAAATAATATTTACTCAGTTTGGTATTGCTTATTTTTCAATGTCATACCCTCTAAGATTAGTTTATTAGTTGAATGCTAGTGGAAATGGTCTTTAAACTTTGGCATTTGCTTGGTCTCAATGTAAACCAATGAATTTTTAAACTGTTTTTTGTTTCATTCACACTTGGGTACCATCTATAAAAGGCAAAAGAGTAGGGTGAGTGGAGAGAAACTTTTAAACAAATTCTAGTGTATATTATTGTCTGTTAGCATGGTTTCTTAGATTTGTCGTTAGTTACTTAGTTATGGATGATGGCAATTCCCTTTTGAGATATTTGTCTGCCCAAACTATCAGTCATGTTTAGTATATGATATCATTTTGGCTTTTTCCTATTCTTTTTCTTAACTTTTTCGTGCTTAGGCCAGAGCAGATTTGCTTTTAGTGTGATCTCATGCTTTTAGTTGTCTATTAGTTATCATTTGATAATATGCAAGTTTCTGTTACCACTCTCTCAATACTCCATAATGAAAAATAATTTCTTGAGAGTTTTATAGGGTTGTCTCTTTTTTGGTTTCTGCTTAAATTGTTTCCTTATGTCAAGGACTACATGAAAATGAAATTGAAAAATGAAGTTTGGTGACCATGTTACATTTGCAGCATGACGATAGATCCTGGACCCATTGATCATAGTGTATTGACGGAACAAGTTAAACATCGATCTGAGTTACTGTGGAGCCCTGGGGGACAGGTAATTGCATGAGTTTTCTTGTACTATGCATTCATGTCACGACTCTAATTAGCCATAAATACTAAATATTTGCATAAGATTTTTATCTATTGTTATAATATTTGCAGGATCCTCCTGGCACACTGGATTGTCGAAGTCGTCATGAAGAATTGGCACTTCGAGTTCCTATGGTAGATGATCGTGTCCTTGCCATTGTGAGGTTGCTTGGTCTAGAGGGTCTGCACTTGGTCCCATCCATACAGCTTGACCATGCATTGATCACTGCATTTGTAGAGCGATGGCGCCCAGAGACCCATACATTCCACCTACCACATGGTGAAATGACGATCACATTGCAAGATGTGGAAGTTATCATGGGGTTGCCCATCGAGGGTGAGGCAATGGTTGGGCTCAGTAAAAGAACTTGGACAGATGTGTGTGCTGAAATGCTTGGAATTCAAATTCCAAATGGCCCTCAAACTGTGCTAAAAGGTCAAAGGATTTTGATACCTGCACTTGTCGAAAGAATCAGACAACCACTGCCTCCGGATGCCAATGAGATTCAAGTTCATCAGTACGCTCGCTGCTATATCCTAGCCCTACTAGGGAATATGGTATTTATTGACAAGTCCGGAGATAGGGTCCATCTCATGTGGTTAGAGTTCATGCAGAACCTTTGTAATCCACGCAAGTATAGTTGGGGTAGTGCAGCCTTATCCTGGTTGTACAGACAGTTATGCAATGCAACCGACAAAAAGGCAAAGCAGATTAGAGGACCATTGATTTTGGTCCAATTGTGGATATATATCAGGTTCCCACATATGTCCCCACAGATGGTGCCCCAACCTGAGGGTGTTTATGGTCCACCACTACCACCAATTCCTCTTGCTATGAAGCAAGTATATATTTCATAATTAGTGTGCTATCATGTATTATGCCACATTTTCATACATAAACGACTAATGACCATGTGATGTTACCTGCTTGTAGGTGGGCAGGGGCGATGACTACAAAGAATGCTCCCACGCATGTGCTTTCCGTATATCGCAATCAAATTGCTACGACACGACCCAACCAGGTATAATACTTGTATTTATATGTCCATAACATCTTATGTCCTTCAAAAAGTCTTTCATTGCCCACTATTGTGCTATTTTTATGCAAATTATGGGAAAATTTCTGAATGTGGTTGCTTTACTTGGTGGCTTTTGTAGGTTAAGTGGGAGCCATATGGACATGACTTAAGCCACCTTCCTCCTAGTTTTTGCATTGAGGGAAGTAGCGTATGGAGGTCGACCGTTCCACTTATATGTTTTTGGCTTGTAGAGTTCCACCTACCCGATCGTGTCCTACGACAGTTTGGGCTACAACAGGAACAACCCAGAGATGCTAATACCAATCGCGATTTGCACAAAATAGATGCGAGGGGCAAGGTAGAGAAAAATTGGTCGATGATACATGCAGTCCATATTCAGAAGTGGAATGATCGTGAAGAGTACGTTTGTAATGCACTCAGGATGGAGGGGGTGATGTCACGTCATCATCCATATATGGTGTGGTATCGTAGGATCACTCGACTGTATATCGACCGCGCTAGCGCTAAGATGGAAATTTTGGTAATGTGCATAAACTTATGTTGTTTAATAATTTTGGAAATTTTGATGTTATGTATGTGTCATACTTAATAATGTCGGTGATTTAATGACAGCTTGCAACCCAACTGGCTGTCCTCAACTGGTTTAGTGAAGAATCTTACGAATACAAGTTCATTAAGAAGGCCCTTGAGGAGGTGGATGAGGTTGATCGTATTGATTTGCCAGCCAATGACGAAGTAGCAAACCAAACTGAAATACCAGATATAGGGCCCAGTACGAGCTCAGTTGCTCCAGTGACACGTCATCAACCTGCCCCCACCCCTCCTTTGGCCACTGAGACCCCTGTTACACCCGTGTCCACCCCTCAGGGCACAACCGGGCCTCCCATGCCACCCATCCCTCCCATTGACATTGGATCTCCCTCGCGTTTTACCCATACTGAATTCGAGTCCTTCCCACACACCACCACCGTTGACCACAACTCACCCATGGCCCCGTCCTATAGCTCCCCCCAGACAGTTATACCCACCCCTAGCCTTCAAACACCCCATGTTGAGCTCATGTCTACCAGCCCAAGTCATACACAATCACCTCCTACTTCCTCTAACTTGATACATGTTCCACAAGCCACGCATCCACATGACAGTGACATTGAGCAGGGGCAACGTGACCAAGCTGAGCAGCCACAGGATGCAAATGCTCATGCTGCACCCAAACGGAAATCGACTCGCACCATCCAACCAAGGAGATGCGGCATAGGTTCCCATCTGGTATTCCAAGTGCTTTACTTTGATTTTAGTTTCATAAATTTTTTGGGTTTCTTTGTGCAAGAATTGTTTGTAAAAGCTTAAAAATATAACATTATGAGCAGGTAATTGAGCATGTTCCGGCCAAACAGTACACTAGACGCAACCAGAAAAAAAGTAAACGCGGGGAGGGTGCAGCTTAATATATTAAAATCCTATAAGGGCTGCTGCAGTCTTATTGTAAGTATGAACTAATTTCCTTTGAAGGGTTTGTACTTTAATTATTGTTGGTCACTTGATTGGTCTGTTTG
Source organism: Quercus tomentella (assembly GCA_028535165.1). Taxonomy (NCBI): domain Eukaryota; kingdom Viridiplantae; phylum Streptophyta; class Magnoliopsida; order Fagales; family Fagaceae; genus Quercus; species Quercus tomentella. The sequence continues at coordinate 18,602,106 of JAPQVY010000122.1, forward strand.
GTCACTTGATTTGTTAACAGTTTTAATTCTTCTTGAGAGAGATAAGGAAATCAAATTGCTCTCTAGGAATTATTTAAACATATTTAACTATTGCAGAGTATAAGAAGATACTCTTGGAAATTCTGGCTTTACCTGATTGATTTTTTCATTCAACTTGTGCATTAGACTTTGGGGTACTAATCTGTTAAGTTTGTGTGAACAGTAAGTTTATAATGTTTGGGATTATGTGACAATTAGAATGCCTAGAAGCCAATAATGTTTTCTTGTGGATTATGTGACAGTTAGAATGACAAATTCATAAATTTGTGGATTAAGTGACAGTCATCTTATACTCTTTTGGTTAAACTTTTTACAGGTTAATGCTAATGGACAATTTTGTGGGGTAGCTGAAATGCAAATTACTGGCAGCAAGATAGATGGGGTGGGCAGCAAGAATATGCATCTGGGCATTATAGGTTTTATTTGATTTGTATAGCAAATTTTCTTAGATTTTGTATTGGAGGATATATGGTGTTGGAATGCTCTATTAGATTTTGAAGCTTGTCTATCTAGTTGTTAGAGATTTATTCAATCTCATACCCAAATGTCTAGAAGACTAGAGTAAAGAGCTTCTATACTTTGAAGAGCAAACTCATATCCTATTCACTGTGTTTGACATTTCACCACGTTGTTGGTTGATGTTAACTGTACATGAATATTTCTGTAATGGAATGTTAATATGAGAAGTCTTCTGTGGGATGGTAAAATATTATAGCTGTATTAAATGGAAGAATACATTATAAGCCTTGGCAAAAGCTTAAACCCTCCATAGAGATATTGTGCAGCAGAATTTTTTTAATGCGGCAGAATTTTGATGCAGCAGAATTTTTTTAATGCGGCAGAATTTTGGTGCAGCAGAATTTTTTTAATGCAGCAGAATTTTGATGCAGCAGAATTTTTTTAATGCAGCAGATTTTTTTTAATGCAGCAGAATTTTTTCCATGCAGCAGAATTTTGATGCAGCAGAATATATATTGTTTAATGCAGCAAAATGTGACAAGTGATAGTCTGTCTTTCTCCTTATGCAGAATATATATTGTTTTATGCAGCAAAATGTGACAATTGTTTTATGCAGAATATATATATTGTATTTACCATTTGAAAGAACCTGACAACATTGGCTATATATGAGTTTGAGTAATTAACCAAAAACATTGGTACTTATTGGAAAAATTTCCAGAGGTAGCATGAAGAATTCCTTGGCCAGCTTCTCTATGCTCTCAAGCAAACTAAGCTCAATGTCATGGTTGATTACCTTAACAAAATACCAAAGTCTTAGCTTACACTGTAAAATGACCATTTTTAGCACTAACATTAAGATATGCAATTTGTGTACCCGAAAGAATCCCCACTCCTCACAAGCTATTCCAAGCTTCAAAATTTCACTATGGACTTCATCTTCGTCTCCTTTTATAAGCTTGGAGAAAGGGGTACGGGGGCCATAGGAATAGAACTTAGAGGTAAGTGAATGCAAAGACGTTTTACTTGGTAACTCTACTCTTACACATTTTTCATTGTTGCACTTCACTTTTCTACTTCTTTGGGGAATTTTTTTTTTTTAGAATAAAAAATTTTTCCCCAAAGAAGAAGTAGAAAATCGTACTTGAGAATCTTAGAAAGCAAAGGATCATATTCTTCTTAGAAAAGTGAAGTGCAACAATGAAAAATGTGTTTGTGAGATTCCAAGGCAACTAAATTTTGTGCAGCACTAGGCAGTGCAGTTTTGTACTGTCTAACATTCACCATGCTCAACCTGTGAGCTACCTAGCATTGCATATAGAAGTTGTATAAACTGAACAATTTATATGCACATATGTATATATGATCCAAAAAGATCTTTCCCACCCAAATGATCCAATGTCAATTAATATTAAAGGGGAAAAATTTTTGAAGTCCCAAAAGTCTGTTACGATTGGACCAATACATTATTTGTAGTTCTAACTTCTAAATAGCAAAAAGAAAGTAGAGGGGTTGATACATAGTCCCCCCAAAGCCTTCTAAATTGTAATGACAAGTGTCTTGACCACCCACCGTTCCAAGCTTCTAAATTGCTTCCCCCACCAAAATCTGCAACAACAAATGATGGAGTTACTAATTTTGAACTAAATAATTGAACAAAAAAATTACACAAATCAATGTCTTAAAACAGTAGGTGACCAGCTAAAATAAAAAAGAAAGTGTAAAGGGACCAGATAAGACCAAACAAAACACCAAATAATAGTAAATATACATGTACACCTTTATTTGTTCCACGTGAAGTCCCCCCCACCCCCCACATTTTAAGGATAAAATTTTCAATCAAACAAGATAGGAGCTCATCAAAAAATGAAGTGCTAGCTCTCAACAAAGAATAACAATTTGCAACCCTACGAAAAAAAATATCCAAAATAAGGAACTCTAAGCCTAAGCTATCCTCTAAATATTGTTATCCCAAACCCACCCCACCAAACATGCGATAATCACAAGACACCCCAAGCATCCAAAATTGATTTTTGAGCATCTCCTAGGAAAAAAAAGGAATAGAATCAAAGGGTTAAAACCAACAGGTAAAAGTAAGAAAAAAAAATTATTTCAAATAATAGAATTGAACTTACCATACACAATTGAACTAGGTTGGAGAATCAGAAAATTGCATGCATTGCTTACCTAGTTCGGAACATTGCTGCTTGTTGATGCGCGAATCACATTCGGACATCTCCTACGGTTATGGCCCTCTTCATGACACACTCCACATTTCGGCTTGGGTTGACTCTCCCTCCAGTCCATCTCATTTCTTATTCTTGTTGACATAGGTCGACCTTTGTCTCGCAACATTTCTGGGTCAGGGTACAACTTTGGGCCGCCAACCTCCCGCCATAATGACTTATCCTTGGGCACACGAAACTCATGTGAATAAGTGGCAAGTCGTTGTTGTAAAGTATAACATGGGTCAATATACCTCATTGCATTGACATGTTCCCTGATACAAACTGCAATCACATGTGAACAAGGGATCTTATAGATTTCCCATTTGCCACAACTACATGTGTTCTCCAACAACCTTACTTCATGACTATGGTCTCCCCTATCAGATTTGTGTGGATTATACGATGTGCAAACTTGATATATACCGTCCTGCTGGTTAAATGGCCTCACATAATGTCTTGTCCCTTTTTCGTAATTTGCTTCATATTTCTCCATGGCATGCTTGCTGAACTTTTGACCATGTTCAATATCACCCAATATTTTAGTGCGCCGATCATTGAAATAGGCGACAAGTTTGCACCAAATGTAGTCAACCAATGCAGATATGGGTAGTCCACGTGCACCTTTTAGAACTCCATTGAAACACTCGGACATATTGGTAGTCATTGCCCCATAACGATGTCCACCATCATGTGATAGTGTCCACTTCTCCAGACCCTCCTTCACTAGATAGGAGTACGGCTTCTTTTTTGCTATATTGGGATTGGGATCCAAACTAAATTTGAGTTCAGCTTCCTTAAGGCAATCCAATATTTTTTCAAGTTTGCGATCTTGATGCTCGTATCCTGCTTTCAAGGCCAAAGACTTTAAGAATTTGTCATTAAATTGAGTGTTGAAGTTGCTGGCCACATGTCTAATGCAATATCTATGATATACCGGAACATAATCATTGGGCCACTCTCTAATGGATGATATTATACCTTTACGTCGGTCTGATATTATGCAAATGCCAGAATCAGGTACCACATCGCGTATCGCAGTCCGAAGGCAAGATAAAAACCATCCCCAACTGGCCCCCGTCTCATCATCCACAACCGCAAAGGCAAGCGGAAAAATCTCATTATTAGCATCAGTAGCCATTGCAATCAACAACTTTCCTTTATATTTTCCATAAAGATGAGTTCCGTCAATACTAATTACTGGCCTACAATATGCAAATCCAGCAATGGAAGGTGCGAAAGCCCAGAACACATACTTGAATATAATAGTACCTGGTATGTTCCCGTTGATCGACCGAAAAGACACTTGTGTACCCGGATCGCTATCCTTATATGCCAACAACAACTTCTGCAACTTTTGATATGACTCTTCCCAATTCCCGTGTATGTTTGCAATAGCCTTTTGTTTCACATCCCATATCTTGTAGTACGATATATTGTGCTTAAACCTTTCCTTCATTAGATTTTGGAGATCCTTTATTTTGCTGGTGTGATTTGCAAGTACATATGTATGAAGTTCTTTGGCAAGAAAATTGGAATCCATCATTCTGCCATCTTTGTTCACCCCAACTGATGGACAAGTGTGAGGACCGTCGTATACTGTGACGGCCCATAACCCATTAAGCTTCCGCTGCGGGAATGCTCGGACTTTCCATGCACATGACTCATTCGAGCACTTCACACACAATCTTTGCTGGTTGGACCACTCAATTATATAATTCTTGTTGTTGTCCATAGAGTAAACTATTAATGCTTGTCTCACCGCCTCTTTATTAGGGAAAATCAACCCTTTGCTAAAGTTCATTCCCTGCACCCAACTTGATAAAAATGGTATCTCAACATTTGAAGGATCAACTATATTATCCCAAGTGTTTGCATGGAATGATGGGCCATGAGCTTCATATGTAGGGACTGCAGGCTGTAAACCTATACCATCGCCTATAGCATCATCATCATGATCATCCACGACATCATCACGGACATTGTCAACATTTTCATAGTTTATAGTATTCTCGTGAAAGTCATCTCTCCCAATCATCTCTTCATACTCATCTCTACCATGATCAACATCATCTTCATCTTCGTCTTCCCTCCCTAGATTTTGAATACATTCTTGTTGATAACTAGATCCACAAACCTCCATTGGAGTTGCTGTCTCTTGGCATGGTGGTGTATAGCCCCCAACTGTGGTGCACAGGGTAAGAGCAGGATAATTATCCGTCTGTAATGATTGGAATTCTTCCCTGCCACCACCCTCCAAAGTTGTTTGTTGCACATCTTTACTGCCAACTTCTATACGAGGCTCCACACTTATATACAACTCGGCAGCTTTTAATTGAGGCGTAGAGTTTATCCAGTCAAACATAATCTTAACATGCTTGCCTCCTTTTATTTCAATAGGCGTGAAGACAATACGGTCATTGAACACTGCATGAGGAGCACGATATATAATTTTTATGTCATGCAACCGACGGTCCAAATCCAGCTCTTTCATAATTTTCTTTTTCAACTTCTTCAAATTGATCTCCCGCCCTTTTTTTAGCTGAATAATCTCTATCTTTTTACCAGGCCCTTCATATGTCACTCCATAAGTCACATCACTGCAGGGCTCCCCACCATAATATAGATAAAAATCAATCGAACTCATTACAAGCCTATAAGTCAAATAAGTTTACTAAAAGTTAGTGGCGAATATAACATTGTATAGTCCACAAAACAATTTTAAACAAATTTTTAAACTCAAACAAATTTGTACATGGTCGCTAACCTTAAAAAATTAAAATTCGTTACACCTTACAACTAACAAACTATTACACATTACAACACATTGCAAATAAATAACATGTTACCAATTAAAAAATTTGTACATGTTACACATTGCAACTAACAATCCATTACAAAGCATAAATAACAAATGCAAAAAACAATAATAATAATGATAATGAATTACAATTACAAACAACACATTACTCATCAACAATATAAAAGTGGTATGTGTATATATATATATATATATATATATATATATATATATATATATATATATATATAACTACCAAATGAAAAAGTGAGTATATATATTAGCCAAGTCTAACCAAAAAAAAAAAAAAATTAAAATGATTTGAACATTACAACAAACAAACCATTACACATTACAAATAAATAACATGTTACACATTAAAAAATTTGTACATGTTACACATTGCAACTAACAACCCATTACAAAGCACAAATAACAAATGCAAAAAGACAATAATAATAATGATAATAAATTACTATTACAAACAACACTCATCAACAATATAAAAGTGATGTGTATATATATATATCTACCAAATGTAAAAGATTTGAATATATATATAGCCAGGTCTAACAAAAAAAAAATTAAAAAGGTTTGAATAGTTACCTTTGAAGAAGAAGAAGAAAAAGCTTTAATTTGTAGAATGATCAATGTGATTTGTAGTAGAAGAAGAAAAGCTTTTTAATTTGTAGATCAATGTGTGTGAAAGGTGTTTTGACGTGGGAGAGAGCTGTGAGAAGTGAGAGTTTAAGTGGAAAAATGAGAGTTGAGAGTATAAGTAATCTGAGATGGGGTTGTTGTAAAATTTATTGGAAATCGAGTTTGTTAGACTCGAGTTCCGTTTAAATAAATTTTTGCCGTGCTCACATAATTGAGCTAGGTGGGGTTGGTGGGGGGGAATTTACTGGAAGTCGAGTTCAGTGTGCTCGACTTTCAATGGAAACCGAGTTCTTCAAACTCGACTTTCAATACCCTACAACAAACTGGTAAGTTTGTTTAGAGTACCTGGAAGTCGAGTACAATGAAGTCGACTTCCAAGGAAGTCGAGTACACTATACTCGATTTCCTTGTGCCATTTTTTTTTTTTTTTTTGGACCTACACTAGGAGTGGTAATTGTTGTTAGTGCACCTGGAAGTCGAGTAACGTAAACTCGACTTCCTGGTGTTTTTTTTTTTTTTTTCGCCTACAGTAGAATCCTGGAGTGGTAATATTTTTTTACTGCACCTGGAAGTCGAGTATAGTAAACTCGACTTCCTGTGGCTTTTTTTTTTTTTTTTTTCATTTTTTTATTCCACGTCAGCTTAAGTATTTGCGGGAGGGCGCAGTGGTATAGGCTGGAAGTCGAGTTTGAGAAAATCGACTTTCAAAAACAGTCTATCTAACTAAATAAGTTTGAGCGCATGCTGTCCGGCTACAATTTTTCAGAATTTTCACTGTTTGGCAAATTTTTCCGAATTCACGTGGTATACTTGACTATCTTGAACGTACTTATATGGATTTAATGGTATGGCGTGGAGCCGTGGAGAAATGTGATTGACTGAAAATTTCATTCTCTGCCATGGAAAATATCATTTTTTATTTTGCTGCTCTTACTGTAATTTGGAGTATTTTTTAATTTTTATTTTTTTTATAATGATGACTTTATTTTCAGATATTTTAGAACTGATACATTACTCTTTCAACTTTTGTTTTTCTTTTACAGGAAAACAATTTAACTAAAAGATAAAGATTATTTTGAGGTGTTTATTAAAGTAGACATGAAACATCTAAATCCCAATAAAATATAGAGAGAAGATTGTTAGAAATACTGGAAGATTGTATTGTATTTCTTAAATGAAAGAATATACATCAATGCCTTATATAGGAGGCATAGGAGGCATAAGTGTGCGGTACAAGTAAAGTGTAGTACAAGTAAAGCAGTTGGGCCTAAAGCCCATAACAAAACACAATATACATTAACAGCCCCCCTCAAACTCAAGGTGGATGTGAGACCAGCTTGAGGTTGTCAACCAAATCACGAGTGCGACCCTTAGGAAGTGACTTGGTGAAGATATCTGCAAGTTGATCTTTGGAGAAGACGGAGAAAAGCTTGAGAGCACCATGGACAAGATGATACCGGATAAAATGACAATCAATCTCGATGTGTTTAGTCCGTTCATGGAAGACATCATTGTGAGCAATATGAATGGCACTCTGGTTATCACAATAAAGGGGAGTGGCAGAGGATGTAGACACATCTAAATCCGTAAGAAGCCATTGTAGCCAAAGGAGCTTAGATGTGGTATTAGCAAGGGCACGATATTCTGCTTCAGTACTGGAGCGGGCCACAAATGTTTGTTTCTTACTTCGCCAAGAAATTAAAGAAGAACCAAGGAGAAAGCAATAACCTGTAGTAGATCTGCGGTCAGTGGGATCCCCTGCCCAATCAGCATCAGAGAATGCACGGAGTACAAGAGGAGACTGAGCTGAGTAGAAAAGGCCATGGAAGAGAGTGCCCTTCAGGTATCGAAGAATGCGCAGAACAGCAGCATAGTGAGTAGATCGTGGAGCAGACAGATACTGGCTCACCTGATGAACAGCATAGGAGATGTCTGGACGAGTGACTGTGAGATAAACTAGGCTGCCAACCAATCGTCTGTAAAGAGAAGGATTAGACAATGGTTTCCCTCCTGTGGGAGTCAGATGCGCATTAAGCTCAACTGGAGTGTCAACAGTCTTGCTATCAGTGAGTCCAGCTCGAGACAATAGTTCAGAAGCATACTTGGCTTGAGTAATATAAAGTCTATCTGTAGAATGAGTGATTTCAAGACCCAAGAAGTAGCTGAGATGTCCAAGATCTTTCATCTCAAACTGCTGATTGAGAAAAACCTTGAGTTCTTGAATGCCATTAAGGTCATCACCAGTTATGATCATATCATCCACATACAGGAGAAGTAAAATAGTGCCTTTGTCAGTGCGACGAAGAAATAAGGCAGAATCATAATGACTGGCCATGTAACCCAAGCGAGAGATGGTAGAGCTGAATTTGGCAAACCAAGCTCGTGGAGCTTGTTTAAGGCCATAAAGTGCACGTCGAAGGTGACAAACCTTGTTTGATTCAACAGAGAGACCAGGAGGAGGTTGCATGTAAACTTCTTCACTTAAATTTCCATTAAGGAATGCATTTTTGACATCCATCTGAAAAAGGTCCCATTTTCTAGCAGCAGCAATAGCTAAGAGGGCACGAACAGATGAGATACAAGCAACCGGAGCAAAAGTCTCTTCATAATCAATCCCATACTCCTGTGTGAAACCTTTTGCAACAAGACGAGCTTTGTAGCGCTCAATGGACCCATCAGAGCGAGTCTTAATCTTATAGATCCACTTACAACCAACCACAGACTTCCCAGGGGGGAGAGTCACCAAGTCCCAAGTATGGTTTTTAGATAATGCATCAAGCTCCTCTTTCATTGCAATCTGCCATAAAGGGTCAGTAGAAGCCTCACGATAGGTGTGAGGCTCGTGCAGTGTAGCAAGGGCAGTGTAACAATGATAGTCAAGTAAATGTGTAGGAACAGATCTTACCCGAGTTGAGTGACGAGGTGGAATGTCTTGTGCATGATCGTTAGGCGGAGCAGGAGCAAGGGACCCAAGCTCAGGGTTGGGTAGCTCGTCTTCAACCTGTTCATCTTCCACCTGTTCATTAAATGGTGAACTAGGAAAAGGATCAAGGATATCTGGTGGTTGGACAGAGAAGTCTACAGGGGAATCAGGAGCAACTACAGTAGGATCAGGAGCAACTACAGGAGGAATATGTACCTCATCTGGAAAAAGATCTAAGACAGAGGAGGAAGATAGGGATGCACGGAAGTGAGAGAGCTCGACAAAGGAGCGATGTTCCCAAAATACAACATTGCAGGAGACACGAAGACGATGAGAGACAGGATCATAACACCGATACGCCTTTTGAGTTTCACCATAGCCAAGAAAACAACAAAACCTTGACCGAGACTCAAGTTTGTTATGCTCATGTGGCTAAAGAAGAACGAAACAAGCAGAACCAAAGGAGCGAAGGTGGCGATAATCTGGAGGTGACCCAAAAAGGCGCTCATATGGAGTTTGATTGTGGATAACAGGACTTGGAATGCGATTAATAGCATGAACAACATGAAGAGCAGCTTCGCCCCAAAAAGGAGCAGGAACTTTGGCAGAGAGAAGGAGAGCACGAACAGTGTCAAGAATATGACGAAGTTTTCGTTCGGCTCTACCATTTTGCTAAGAGGTACCTGGACAAGTTAGATGATGAACAGTGCCATAGGAATGCAAAACAGCTTGGAAAGCATATTGAGTGTACTTAAGAGCATTATCAGATCGAAAAATTTTGATACGTTTGGAAAATTGAGTTTCAACCATTTTTGCAAAATTAGAATATACTTGCAATAATTCAGAGCGATGTTTCATATGAAAAATCCAGTTATAGCGGGAATAATCATCAACAAAGACAACAAAATATCGAGATCCACCAATACTAGAGACCGGGGAAGGCCCCCAAACATCAGAATGAATAAGGTCAAAGATATCAGTGGATATTGATTCACTAGAATTGAAAGGCAAAGCTGGTTGTTTTCCTAACTGACATGAGACACAATCAAAATTTTCTGTAGACACTGAACCTAATAAACCTCTAGAAGCCAATTGTTGTACTCGAGAGGAGGATGCATGACCAAGACGAGCATGCCAAAGTGCAAGGGAAGGAATTGAGGAAACTGTAGCAGCTGCAGCAACAGAAACAGGAGCAACAAGTGGAAGACGAAGGTTGTCCATGGGAAACATACGCCCAACTCTGGGACCGGTCCCAAGTTCCTGTCCCGTCCTCGGATCCTGCACAATACACCCAGAATAATCAAATATAATGCGATAACCCAACTCAGCTAATTGTCCCACAGAAAATAAATTGTAAGAAATGTCAGGAACATTAAAGACCCCAGAAACCGAAAGGTTGGAAGTCGAAACAGAACCGATATTATGACCAGACATTGTGGAACCATTTGCTGTGCGAATATTAAGAGGGTGTGGTGCAGGTTTGAGTTCAGAAAATAAGGACGAGTGAGATGTCATGTGATTGCAACAAGCGGAATCCATAAGCCAAGAGGAGGGAGACATACCAGATAAAGCTGAGAGAGAAGAGGAGTAAGATGCATTACCAACCATACGAATGACATTGACGATGATATTTTTAAGGTCATCTGTGGACATGGTGAAAGTTCGTTCAGAAGACTTAGACTGTGCAGAGATAGGAGCCATTGGTTGGAAACTCTCAGTGTTAGCAACAGTAGCAGCAGAAATTGAAATAGCTGATTTGTTGCGACGATAGCAAGTCTCAATATTGTGGCCAAAACGTTTGCAAAAATTGCAAAAACGTTTGCTGGATTGTCGGCGACGATTATTGCAACAAGAAGAAGACCTGTCCTTATTTTTCATTTAGAAGCAAAATATGCAGAAATGGACTGCAAAAATGAAATCTACGCGAAAAACTGGGTAAGGAGCACCTGGACTGCAAAAAAAAAGTCAACCCCGGAAAAGTCAACGATCAAAGTCAACGTCCGATCAAAGTCAACGCAGTCAACGGTCAGCAGATGACGTCACCAAGATGACGTGGCGCTGACGTCAGCAGATGACTGGATGTTGACGCAGCTAGGGCTGACGTGGAGCAGATGACGTCACGGGTGACGTTAGCTTGAACTTCAGGCGGCGCGTGTGGCGCGTGGAGCGCGTGGTGCGATTACGCAGAAACTTCAGGCGGCGCGTGAGGGCGCGTGGCAGCTCTGATGACGGCGGGTCTTTCACCGACGTGTAGATCGTTTCAAGACGATCTCAGTGATATCTCCGGAAATTTGATCGGAGCAATATTCGCGGCGGAATGACACGTGCAGTGATCTGTGCGGTGTTGGACTCCTCAACGACAGCGGCTGCAGGTCCGGAACCCGAAGACAACGGTGGAAGACGTCGAAGGTTCAACGGCGAGAGGCTACAGCGACTGTTGTGATGGCGGATGCGATGTTGAGAGTGGAGTAACACCAATAAAGACAAGACTGCTAAGAAAAGGTCAGAGCAGTGGCTCTGATACCATATTAGAAATATTGGAAGATTGTATTGTATTTCTTAAATGAAAGAATATACATCAGTGCCTTATATAGGAGGCATAGGAGGCATAAGTGTGCGGTACAAGTAAAGTGTAGTACAAGTAAAGCAGTTGGGCCTAAAGCCCATAACAAAACACAATATACATTAACAAAGATAAACATGTGACTAAAGCTTGGTCTAACCTTTCCCGTCAAAGTAAAAGCACAAAAGTGGGACAATAGGTCTAAACTTCGTTGGTGATTAAGAAAAGGATCCATGCTTTTAAAAGCATTGCTTTTTATGATGAGTTTCTATTTTTCATAAACATTTGATGAGTGTTTAATCATGCGGATAGATAATTAAGTTTCCATAAATTTTTCAGTTGTGACAATAAGTGCATAATTATTATTATTATTATTATTATTATTTTTTTTTTTTTTGTCTTTAGACTTTTCGTTTAGTATTAGACAATCTATTATTATAATTATTGTTAGATAGAAGTGGCGACAATTTATTGGTTAATCACTTTGTAAATGAATTGACCTTGAAGGTTGTCCTCCGAATGGCCAACCAGGGTCATCAACTAAAAAAAAAAAAAAAAGACCATTCAAGACCAAAAAAGAAAAAAAGAAAAAGTCATTGCCAGATTATTTGGAGTTAGCCATCAAACTAAAGCTTATTGAGTGAGCTATTATCATTTTCTCCATCTTATAAAGCCTTGCTAATTTGCTAAAGGAATGGTTATTTATTTTTCATTAAAAGCTAGCATTGATTTTTTATTCAGAATTAATAAAGAAGGACAAATAAATCCAAGAGATGACACAATGAAATGAAAGTTATTAGCTCCAATTTGCACCCCCACCCTTTACCTGCTCAAGAAAAAGAAGAAAAAAGACAAGACAGAAAACCCTATTAAAATAAAAAAAAGTAACATAGGGCAGCATTTAGTGGGTTTCAAAGAGATTTGGGGAGGATCTCTATCATTAGAGAATCGAAATGTCCAGGTTCAAAGCATATATATTATCTGACAGTGGGAGGGGAATACAGGGGATGCATTTGGTGAGAGAGAGAGAGAGAGAGAGAGAGAGAGAGAGAGAGAGAGAGAGAGAGAGTCAAAAATCAAAAGCATTTTTTAGTCGTGCATGAGTTAGTGGATTGACACTCTTCGTTAAAATGCAAACAAAAACTATGATTAGCATATTCTGGAATATCCAAAACTACCTTTATTACTATGTTGTATTGCTCCAAATCAAAATGTGATTCTTAATGTAGTTGATTGTATCATTGTAGTCAGACTAGTTGACGAGGTCACAAATTATTCATCATCAATATATAGTGTCTCTTGGTTGTTTGTTTTGACATAAAATATTCTTTAAAAAAAAAATAACAAAACGATTTATCTGGATATATGATAGTGTTTTTGAAAATATTTTTTGATATTTAACTTGTACAAGGAAAATGGAAAATTACGATTTAAAAAAAAAAAAAAAACAATGCTATAGTCACAAACTATTTTACAAATTATTTTACAAATTGCTTATATAGACTATTAACAGATCAGTTATTAAAATACTAAAAAAATAACATCAGATTTAAAAAAAACACAAATGAAATTTTCATTCCAAAGTCTAAAAATCAAATCTGAAAATCCAATATTAATTCACTACTTTAAAATATATTTTATATAGATATTAGATTCTAACATTAATTCAATACTTAAAAATATTAATACAAAACAACCTATCCATAAATACAAGTCTTTTTGGGGAAGTCCTTCATTTTAGCCTATCAAAACCGATCACTTAGGGCCTGATTGGTAGAAGGATTTTTGTTTTTGCTTTTAAAACAATATAAAAACAATTTTCAAAAAATTGAACTTGAACCTAGTTTTCAAATAATAATTTTTATATTTTACGTGTTTGGCTCCCACTTTTAGGAACAATTTTCAAAATACTAAAAACAAAAAATAATTGCTTGGGAGACCATTTCTAATTTTGAGATTTAAAAAAAAAAAAAAAATATATATATATATATATATATATATATATATATAAAGTAACGTGTAGAATTTGTAAATTACTTTTTTTTTGTGTGTGTGTGTGTGTGTGTGTGTGTGTGGATAATGATAAGAGAATAGAGCTCATCATATATATATATATATATTTTTTTTAATGATAAGTTTTAAATTTGAAGTGTGAGAATTCTTTTTATGATAAAGATAAGCTCCTTAATTTAAGAGATAAAAGAGTTTGGACAAATATGTGGGATCCATTATTTTCAATTTATTTACAACTATATCATTAAAAACATTTTTTGTATCCTGAAAACACCCTTTTAGCCGTTTTCAAAATCATATTCTAAATCAGGAAAATAGGATATTGTTTTTTGAAAACTATATTTAGAAAATATTAGCTAAACAATAAATTCAAGTGTAGGGGCCACCATTTTATGGATTGCAAAATAAAAAACTATATTCAAATAACCTTACCAAACAGGCCTTATCTTCAAAGAAGTTAAATAGTAGGGATAATTATAAATTAGTCAAATCATAGGTATAATTTTAAATTAGTCATTTGTGGTTTGGATTGATTTCATGTTTGCCTACCCATAGTTTCAATAGTGTCACTTTACCCTTCACCCTAATCCACCTCTGTGTTACCGTTAAAAAACACAAGAAAAAAAAAAAAAAAAAATCTGAGAATCAAAATCCCCCACCTTCTTTTTCTTGAGACTTTAGAAAGACATATTTGACAATCCATAAACACAAAAGAAACATTTCTTTTTAACCATATGTAATCTAAATTCTAAATATTGAAAACGAAAAAGTAAATGACCATAAATCTTGTGAGCACTATAGATAGGAAAATGTATGGGAGAATGAAGGGAAAGCATTACCTAAGAAACAGGAACATTGTAATTTCGAAGAAAAGTGCTTCAAGTTTTTGGGATTCTTACTAACGCTATAGCTATGTTGTTGCTTGAGATAGGCAAAAAAATACAACTTAGCTCCCGCACATTGAAATTGACACAAAAAGGAGAACGCAGAGAGAGCAAGGCCTAAGAACCATGAACATTGTAAGTTAGAAAGAAACATGCTTCGAGTTTTTGGGTTTCTTGACGCTATTGCTATTGTAAAGTTGTGATTTACAATTACATTTTATGTTGGCTTTATTTCATGACAAAAAATGTTGTAATTGCATTAATTTATTTCTTTGTATTTTGTGGGATTTTACTGTATTGAGTTTAGTATTAAGTTGGTGAAAAATCAAGCATGCAATGAAGATCAATACAATTTCGTGATTAGCTCGCAAGAAGTTCGCAAGTAAAGGTTCCCATGAAAAGGCCACGTGAGAAGCACGTGTTGGAAGCTGAAGAGTCAAGTGCCAGGCTACATTTTGCGAGTACTTTGAGAGACAGGCCATCTCGTGGGGTACCCGTGAAACTCTCTACCTAGAAGATTTTAAATGTGACTTTCTTACCCTTCACCCGTACTATATATACTTTAATTACTCATAAAAGTAAAAGAGGCTATTTAGAAAGAAAATCCTAGATAGGTTTCTACAACACAACACACCCACTTTTTAGAGAGAGGCTACTCATCCTTTAGTGAGAAATCATTTTAGTCTCTTTTCCTTCTCTCTCCCATTGTCATACCTTGAGAGAAGATTTGTACCCAAACACAACTCACACCTATTCAGAGTGTAAAGAGTGTTTTGGAGCTTGGGAAGTTTTGAGGATTTGCCAAAAGAAGCTGATGAGGTTTGGCAGATGCAATCGGGCGATATTACGGGATCCGGTAAACTAGTGAAGACAAGACTCCGAGAAGTCCATTGCTAGCAGGAGCTTGGAGGGTCTTTTGTTATTTGTGTACTCCAACTTATTCACTAGTGGATCGATTTCGACTTGAAAGGTTGTGGAGAGGTTTTTCGCTGAGTTCTTCGGTTTCCTCTTCAATAACACGTTTTGGTATTATCTTGTATTTGTATCTCTTTTCCCTTACTCTTTAAGCTTCATATTTATTGTTGCTTGCTAACTTATGGCTTAGAGAGTAGTTTCGGTGATTGCGCTTCTTTTACTCTTGTTCTGTATTTAGATAAATTAGAGTAAAAACAATTAAGCTGTAATTTTAAAATTGGGGGTCTAAACAAGCATTAGTGTTTCACACTAATTTGAGCTTTCAATTGGTATTAGAGCGGGTACATTTGTGTTGGTTTAATTATCTAAGTGTGATCCTTGACCCTTTGTGTTTATTGCCATGGATAGTGCTTTGTATGCTTCTATGGATGTTGTTGATTGTAACATGTCATGTGTTTGTGAATATGCCCCTATGAGTGTCTATCCTCATGTTTGTGATGACATGTTACATGAATCTTTGGGTGTTGTTAAAATTCCAAATGTCAAACTCTTGAAGAAAAAGTTTAAGAAGTTTCATGAGAATTTGAGCAAGTTCACTAGTGAAAAGGATGATTTGATTGCTAAACTCAATGAATCCAATAAATTGGTTGAGAAATATAAGAAACTTGCTGAAAATTCTTTTGAAAAGATGAGGGAGTTTGAATATTTGAATGTGGACTTAGATGCTAAACTTGTTTTGTCTTATAAACTTGTTGATGATCTTTAATGTGAAAATGAATCTCCTAAGATGCATGCCAAGTGTTTGATTGTTGAACCTATTGCTAAAAATGAAGAAAATATTTGTTGCAATCATGTTGTGAGACCCGATTTTGTGCTTATTGTGAGTTCTATCTCTAAAGACAAATCGGTGTATATTCCTCCACACAAAAGAAACCAAAAAGTGGAGAGAAAGGCTCTTAAGCCTAAGCTTTCATTTAAGTCTCATCCCTAGGGATTTGAGTGGATCTAAGTTTGCTCCTACTTGCCACCATTGCGGTGTGATCGGTCACATAAGACCTCAATGTTCCATGTTGAAGAGAGAACAAAACCATGTTGCTAGATCCCTCCTTAAAAGGCCTAATGGACCTAAACCCATTGTGGTGCCTTTGGTCATCTTAGACCTCATTGCTTTAAGTTTCAAACTCTTAAAAGAATTAAAAGAAAAGAAAAACTTGATCTTCTTGAAAGTTGTGCTAAGAAAGCTAAATCGGATTTGATTGAAAGTGGTAAGTTATTGAAGCATGTGGTTAATGCTCTTACCTCCTTGTCTATATGCATCTCCGGTTCTCATTTTTCCAACCCTGGTCTCACTTCTTATGATACACTCATTCCAAACAATCGTTCCGTTTGGATGAGAAAGGGTACTTATGGTTGAGCTTTTGCTCTTTTAGTCTTTGATCTAATTCTTTCAATCTTTGTAGGACTTTTCATGCATTAGATGCTTCATTATCATGCATCTCTCTATATGCATTGTTTTTGTTTTTGTTGTTGATCTTACCTTTATGCTTTTGTTTTGTGTCTGTAAAAATCCAAAAACGCAAAAAAAGTAAAAAATCCAAAAAAGTTTAATAATGTTTGTTTGAGTACATATCACATGTGAGTTTGGCCTAATACCTCCGTACTAATGGAGTAGTGCATTTACGAGTTTAGCTTGTTATGTATGCACATTTTTTAAGTGTGAGCAAAATCTAGAAATCTATGTTTGATTGTTGTAAATAGATTTTCAAACTTGTCGTAAATGATTAGTCAATAATCTTGTTTGATCTTGATACATACGTAGACTTGTGCTTATATATCTTCTCACATTTATTTATTATGTCAAAAAGCTTTACAAACGTCAATCTCTAAAAAGAGAAAGAGCTAAAAAAGTCTTGTTTCAAAAACTAGTTTGACTAGGAAAAAGTGGAGCAAATTGTATTCAAAATGTATGATGTCAAAGCCAAAGGCTTATTCCTCAAAGAAATATAAAAAATTTCATAGCATTGCTGCTCAAAAATTGAGTTGTATCAATCAAAAAGTATAAAAAAGGGAAGCCAAATGAAAAGCTTTCAATCAATGTAAACACTTTGGTTGGGGGGGGGGGGGTGTCATATATGTTCGTTTCTACTAGTGAGATAGGTCACTTGACTTCGTGCTAGTTGTTTATGACTTGATTGAATTGATCATTGAAATTTCATACTGGACTATGGACTAGTTCATACTTGATTCTCACACACAACACACAAGTCCAATGTTCAATGAATGCCTGTTTCATTTGTGTGATTGTACATGTTCAAATGTGATGTGTGTGTACTCAACCATATGTGGAACAAACAAAAAAGATTTTTGATAACTTTATTTGTATTTGGAAGTGTTTTTTATCACTCTTTGTTTTTAAGTTTTGTACTTACTTTGTTTTTCAATGTTTCAAGATTTTTTTTTTGTTGAAAAACAGGGGTCAGAGTTTTTCGCGAGTCGTTTGTGAGTAGTTTGCGACTTAGCTGCAGGTAGCAAAGCTGAAAAATTCATTTTTGGCATTTTTGGTCATCAGGCAATGGCTTTCGCGAGTAGCTCACGAGTTACTCGCGAGTTAGCTACTCGTGAGTAACTTGTGAGTTAGCTACTCGCGAAATGCCTAGATCAGCTATTTTATGGGTATGTCGTGAGTTTTTGGTCTAAAACTCCTCATATGATTCTATTATGACTCCATCTTCTCCAAACGCTCTTTTTCAAAGCTTCTACATCAAAATCCGACTAATTTTAAGTGTTTTTCATTCCATAAACATCTCTAAAGTAATCTTTAACACTTTTAATTGATTTTATCCTTAAATTATGTTTTTTTGGAGTTTTATGTGCATAGTTGGGATTTTCTCAAATAGGGGTTGGAAAGCTTAATTTTTGTCAATCTACTTGATTGGGTTTTGTTTTAAATGTCTATTTACTTTGGATGTTTTCCCATTGTGGTATTCTAAACATGTATTAAGGGTAGATTTTCACATGTTTATGCATTGTTCATCATATATGTATAGTGTGTGTACACTAGGTGTTTGATAAAATGTCTCTATGGTGTTTGCTTCATTGTTTTGGACTCCATTGAGAACCAATTTTTAAGGATCACCATAATTATTCATGTTTATCATGTTTTGATCATTGATTGTGTGTTTTACACACTTTGCCCCATTAGTGCTTGCTCATGCATTGGTCATGCATCTCACATGCATACTAGATGTACCATTAATGCACACACTCTATCACTTGACATGTTTTGCATTCACTCATGCTAGTTAAGTCTTTTTAGACCTTTTAGCACATATAACATGTTCTTGTGTCTATGTCATGCCTTGGTCTATACCTTATTCCATCATCCTTAGCATATCATGTTTTCTTTATGCTTTATAGCATTGTGTTTTTAAGATGTTTTATCTTTTGTTTAAGCTTCATTTTCTCATTCATCTTGCACCCATCATACATCTTTACCCTTGTCATATCTTCATTTCTTTCCCTCCTTCCTCTTGATTCATTTATCTATTCGTGACAAAAAGGGGGAGAGTATACCGGAGTGTATCGTCATTTCTATATGACTCTTGTGCACATTCTCAGGGGGAGAAATTCCATAGAGAAGATGCATATACCAAGGGGGAGAAGACATTTCTTTTCAAGAAAACCTTGCTTTTTTTTTGGTTTACTTTATGTTTATTTTCTTGTTTGGTTTTATGGTTCTTTGAGTTATGTTTAGTATCTATACTTTGTTGTTCTCATCACATCGTGTTTATGTGTTGGACATGCATACATCTCTATGCTATTGTGCTTTATTAATTGCATGTTCGATTGATCATTTTCTTTGTTATGTGATCATTATGGTCATTTCCATATGACTATTTTGTGTTTGATCAAGTTGCTCATATGTTTTACATCATGTTTACATGATCGCATTTTTACTTGTTACACTATACTTGTCATTTTATTACTTGCTTTATCTTGAGGGTCTAATGCATTTGTGCAAGTGTTTCAAGATACGGGTATTATGTTCCAAGTTCATCACAGGTTTTAAATTTAGGTGTGAGTGAGTTTTTTCATTATTCACAAACTCATGTTTAAGTCTAGAGTCTGTTTTATGGTGTTTTTATCACGGAATAGTCAAAGGGGGAGATTGTAAAGTTGTGATTTACAACTATGTTTTATGTTGGCTTTATTCCATGACAAAAGTGTTGTAATTGCATTAATTTATTTCCTTGTATTATGTGGGATTTTACTGTATTGGGTTTAATATTAATTTGGTGAAGAATCAAGCATGCAATGAAGATCAATGTTGTTTTGCGACTAGCTCGCAAGAAGTTCGCGAGTAAAGGTTCCCGTAAAAAGGCCATATAAGAAGCACATGCTAGAAGCTACAGAGTCAAGTGCTAGGTTGCATTTCGCGAGATAGGCCATCTCAGGAGGTATCCGCGAAACTCTCTGCCTTAAGGATTTTAAGTGTGACTTTCTTACCCTTCACCCATACTATATATACCCTCATTACCCACAAAAGTAAAAGAGGCTATTCAAAAAGAAAACCTTAGATAGGTTTCTACGACACAACACACCCACCTTTTAAAAAGAGAGCTACTCATCTTTTAGTGAGAAATCATTGTAGTCCCTTTTCCTTCCCTCTCCCATTGTCATACCTTGAGAGGAGATTTGTACCTAGACACAACCCTCACTTATTCTGAGTGTAGAGAGTATTTTATAGCTTAGGAAGCTTTGGGGATTTACCAAAAGAAACCGGTGAGGCTTGGTGGATGCAATCGAGCGGTATTACGGGATTCAGTAAGCTAGTGAAGACAAGACTCCGAGAAGTCCGTTGGTAGCAGGAGCTTGGAAGGCTCAAGTACATTAGGTAGACTAGGCTTTGAGGATCTTTTCTTATTCGTATACTTCAACTTATTTACTAGTGGATTGATTTCGACTTGGAGGGTCGCGAAGAGATTTTGCATTGAGGTCTTCAGTTTCCTCTTTGATAACACGTCTTGGTGTTATCTTATGTTTGCATTTCTCTTCCCTTACTCTTTAAGCTTTATATTTAATTTATTGTTGCTTGCTTGCTTATGGCTTAGAGAGTAGTTTCGGTGATTGCGCTTTTTTTACTCTTGTTCCGCACTTAGATAAGTTAGAGTAAAAGCGATTAAGCCGTAATTTTAAAATTAGGGGTTTAAACAGGCATTAATATTTCACACTAATTTGAGCTTTCAGCTATGTTATTGTTTGAAATATGCAAAAAGGACACGATTTAGCTCCAGTGCACTAAAGCTGACACGATATGAACACGTGTCCGATTTTTGTCACGTGTTCATGTCATGTATGCTCTAGTACATTGGAGCTAAGCCTTATCCAAGCAAAAAATACTTCTTTTTGTCCCAAGTAAACAACTATCAAGTGATGTTCCCAAGTACACGTACTGTCAGGTGATTCCCAAGTACACAACTGACAAGTGATGGCAGTGCTAGACTTGGTGATATTGTTGTCCAATGTCAAAGGCTAACAGAACAGCATCGATGGCACTTGTAGTGCTAGACCAAGTTATACTTTTCATATAATACAACTTGTACGACTAAGTACAAACTCCAAGACAGACTTTGATGATGACGAATACTGTATCCTACTAAGGGTACGTTTGGTATACAGAATGTGAATTACAACAGGAATGATAATCTTTATTACCAGGAATAAAATGTGTTGTAATGGAATAACTAAACCTATTAATTAGTTTGGTTGTGAGTTGTAACATTAGAATAAAACTTATGATTTATTTTAGGAAATATCTCATTCATACAATTATATTTCCTAGAAAATAATATATTTTAAATTTTAGAGAGATGAATTATTTTTTGATGATTTTTTATTTCCATAATTGTTAGGTGGATATAGAAAGTTTAATTATTTGGAAATATATTAATATTAGAAGTTATTACATCTACTAAGAAATAGCTATTACAACTAGGGATGGCAATTTTGCCCCGCCCCGCTTGACCCGCCCCTCCCCGCTTCGCCCCGTGCAGGTTTTCCCCGCTCCGCAAAGGTGGTGGGGCGGGGATGGGGCGAGATTTTAGACCCGCACCACGGGGCGGGGCGGGGATGGGTTTACACTTTTTAGACCCACCCTGCCCCGCCCCGCATTAATAAGGGTTAAAAGGTAATTTGTATACCCTAAAACCCTACTATTTAAACAAAAATATCATCATCTTATTTTATTTAAGTGGAGATTCTTTTTGAAGAACTAGGCAATTTTTATTTTGTTATGTATTAGGAGTTTGGATTATTTTATTGTGTCATACTATGAGATTTTTGTTGTGATATTATCTTGTTAAATATTTAGATAATATTATTTAGTATTTGCTAAAAATTAGTTTGATTTGATAGGATAAATTTGTTTATAATTTCAAGTATATTTTTATTATTGAAACATGTCATTTTATTTGAAAAAATGGTAATAGTTGTAGGGAAAATTAACAAGAAATAAAGTTTTACGGTGTAAAGCGGGGCTTCACGGGTCTTCGCGGGGCCTTAAGGGGTGGAGATGGGGCAAGAAATTTTCCCCGTCATGCGGGGTGGGGCGGGGATGGGGTAAGAAAAATCCATGCGGGGCGGGGGCGAAGATCCCATCCTTCGGCCCCGCCCCGCCCCATTGCCATTCCTAATTACAACCCTTTTAGAAAGGAATAGTTATTCCTTATTTTAAAGAATAGCTATTCATAAGGAATGACTATTCCCTGTAATAAAAACATAACCAAACTATTGAATAGCTAAACCATAGAAATAACTATTACATTACAATGCCTATTACAGTCTACCAAACATACCCTAAGTAAATTCACGGTGGAGTAGATAAGTAAATTCTCGATAGGGTAGATGAGAGAGCGTGTACACGATCTATATATAGTGAATCTTGCTAAGTAAATTCATGGTAGAGTAGATGAGGAAGCACGTACCTAATAATTTGACGACAAGTCAATGTCTTAAAACTCTAAACTATTAGGGAACTCTGCAAGGGTCTTTACCACATTCTTACCATATTTGAGTCTTAGGAGTAGGGGTGGCAATGAGGTGAGGCGGGGCCAAAGGATAGGATTTTCGTCCTCGTCCCGCATGGTTTTGTCTTGCCCCATTCTTGCTTTACCCTACGTGATGGGGAAAACTTTCTTGCCCCATCCCTACCCCTTGGGGCCCGCCTCACCCGATAAAATTCTACTTTTTGTTAATTTACCCTACAATTGGTACTTTTTTTTTTTTTAATAAAACCTATTTCATCAATAAAAATATACTTGAAATTACAACTAAATTTATCTCATCAAATCAAATTAATTTTTATTAAAAATTGAATGATATTATCCAAGTGTTTTACAAGACAATCACAAAAAATAAATCTCATAGTATAGCATATAACAAAATAGAGGCAGAGAACCAAGTTGAATAAAATAAAATAAGCTAATATTGATATGTTTATTTAAATATTAAGGTTTTAGGGTATGAAAAATTTAAAATTATAATCTTTATCAACTTGGGCGAGAACGGGGAAAGGCGGGGCGAGGTGGGTCTAAAGAGCCTAAACCCATTCCCACCCCGTCCTGTGGCACGAGGGTAAAATCTCGCCTCTTTCTCGCCCCACCACCTTTGTGGGGCGGGAAAAACCCGTGCGGGGCAAAGCAAGGAGGGGTGGGACAAAATTGCTATCCCAACTTAGGAGTACTCGTCGAGGATTTGTGCAGTTGTGGGCAGATTCCATCGATTAGTATGTAACTACCATGCTAAACTTTGTTAAAATTTTGATAACTATATATAAAATAAATACAATCCAATAAAATTAATGAATAATTAAAATTTATAATCCTAAATATTTTTCAAAAGGAAAAAACATCAAATCTAAAAAAACATATCTCTAATCCACCTCACTTTTGATCTAATCCTTTATTTCTCAGTATCTTCTTGTGAAAATTGGAATATTTAGAGACATCAAAAGTTGGGCTTGCAGCTGGGCGATACTCTGGAACTAACCGACCTGACTTGTACCTTACTCCACATGCGTTACACAGTGTTTTTGGCCCCAAGGGTCCTTCTCGCCATTGTGGTGTTTCCTTGGCTTCACAATGGAAGCACTTTCTCACATAACCCTCCTCTTCTTCCTTATTTTTTCTCTTCAACTTCAAAAAAGATGGTTCCTTTTTGGTGTAAATCTTCTTCGTATTCAACCTTTTAGTCGTAAGTTCTTCTTTCGGAGTGTAAATATTCTTCGTATTCAACCTTTTAGTTGTAGGAGTTCTAGGTTTCTGGGAAAAACTTTCTATGCATTTTACAAGTACACCATTCATATCTTTAAAAGCATCCCTCTTCTTTGTCTCTGTTTCTTTGGCAACCCTATTCTTCGTTTCTTCTCCCTTTATCGTTTCTCCTACCTTTAACTTTTGCTCCATATTGCTGTTGTTATGCTCCAAATCGCTGTTGTTAATAAAATCGTTCCAATCGCTGTGAATAAAAGAACCATCCAAGTTTATATCACACAAATCGTCTTGTGGTGTAGCGAGTGTGCTATCAAAATCATTGTCAATAATACTACTGATTGTATTATTCAACTCAGACCAGGCTTCATAGTCATGGTGGTTCATATCATATATAACCATGGTATAAAGAGCCAATAGAAAAATAAATATGGTATAAGATAAAGATGCAACACAAATTAAGTTTGAGAGAGAATGAGAGAAGAACGGCGTAAAAATATACATGTCACCCACTGTGTATTATGTTATATATATATAGTCGGTATTTATGATAAAAGGAAGGAAATAATATAGGATCTGTGGGATAATTTTGCTTCGTCAAGAAGTTTTATCAAAACATAAAACGGCCGTGAGTATGAGTCTAAGAAAGTACATATCCGCATTTTATTTATTTTTTATTTTTATATAATCAGAATTTGGTTCTATTTATATATATGTCTGATTCTAGGACAAATTTAATTTGTTACCAAAAATAATTTAAATGACTTTGGCGACGGTAATGCAAAAACGTGTAACACTCGGACATTAATAAGAGGATAGATAAAAATTCGGGCATCTGAATTTTCAGACAGGGATGACAAAATAAAGGTTGTTTGTAAAAAAGAAAACAAAGGATAGATTGGATTTCTATAATAAGTTTGAAATTGTATGAATGAAAATTTCTCTCATAAAATACGTGGCAGTTATTTATTGGATAGAAAACGTGTATAAAGTTAAAACCGTGTAAATTTGTTTTTGATTAGATCAAAAACCGTGTAAAAAAGTTAATGGTGCTGAGCTGTTATATGGCAGGTTTACACTTAATGATTTAATAATGTCCAAATTCCTTACCTTTTTTGTTTTTTGATAGCTACAAATTCCTTTCCTTAGTTACGAAACATAGGATAGGCTTGTCCAAAAAAAAAAAAAAAAGCAATTTGGACATTATTAAATCATTAAGCGTAAAACGGCCATATAACAGTTCAGCACCATTAATTTCTTTACGCGGTCTTTGATTTAATCAAAAACAAATTTACACGGTTTTAACTTTTACACGTTTTCTATCCAATAAATAACTGCCACATATTCTATGAGAGAAATTTTCATTAATACAATTTCAAACTTATTATAGAAATCCAATCTATCCTTTGTTTTCTTTTTTACAAACAACCTTTATTTTGTCATCCCTGTCTGAAAAAAAAAATATATATATATATTTATATATATATATATATATTTGTTTTGTTTTTTGATTTTGATTTTTAAAGTTTGGATCGAAATGGATTTAGGATGTGTTTGGTTCAAGTGGAAAGCTTTTACAACTTTGGGTGGACTGAAATACCCAATTCCTTTTTATTGTAAAATAGGGCCGACTAGAGTGTAAAATCAATTACACCTTCATTTTACGGTATTCATTTTCAGCCTTCACTCTCACACGCTCTACATGCTCGAAGCAAAGAGAGATAGCAGAGTGGAGAGCTCGAACCAGTAGCCAACTCCACCGTTGAACATTGCCCTCTTTCTCACACTGAATAAGTAGCTTGCGTTATCTCATTTTTTCTTTCTTTCCCTCAGACCTACGAAAGCACCAAAGCTCAATCTATCGAGATCGAGCTAGCATGTACCAAAACTGAAGTTCTTTCTTGCCAGTTTGAGCCATGTCACCAATATGGTATTTTTTTTGTTTTCTACCTCAATCTCTCTCTTAATTTTTATTATTTAGAAATAATTTTACATGGAAGCCAAACAATGGAAATCATTTTCCAGTGTATTTTCCAAAACGTAACTAAACACTAGAAAATATTTTCTTTTTTGGAACATATTATATATCGAGCCAGACACAACTTCAACCTAATAATATTTTCAACCCAAGTAACCAGCCAATACATAGTTTAAAATAATTGTATTTCAATTTTGGATTTGAAACTTTATTAAGATCATGAGGAAAAGTGGTTGTGAATAGATCCAATTTGATTTAACTAGTTGAATTTTCACACGAGCGGTGCATTTTGAAATATTTTATAAGATAATAATGAGAATATGAAACTCACTATTTTTTTTGAGAATCAAATGCAACTCACTAAAAACTATAAAATTAAAATATGAACCTACTACTTAATTGAATTGATAAACTTTAATTACTTTTATGTCTTTATCACATGAAAACAAATTAGACTAGCATATACTCTCCAAATTAATTCTTTTTTTAAAATGAAATAAACTTGCAAACCTTTATTCAAGGCCAGCTATTGTAGCCTCAATTTCTCCTATTTCTTGCTCTTAACCTGTGTTATTAGTTTCCTCCAATAGTTCAATAGTTTTCTTTGTAAAAAATTGTAACATTTAATTTTCTATTTAATATAAAAAATAGAAAGATAATAAAAATAGTATAATGATTTGATCATATTATATGTGTTTATAAATTTTAAAGTTTCACAATATAGTGATTAATAGAGATAGGCATATATATGCCTACTCAAGAATGCAAATATCATTTTGATAAAAAAAAAAAAATGAAAATATCATGCAATTAGTTTTTTTTACATTCTTGATTGTGTGTAATTAAATTTAGGAAATCTCCCATAAAAAAAAAAAAGTAAGTCTAAATGGTTAAGATAAGTTTTAGTGAATTCATAAAAATAAAAATAAAAATAAAAATAAAATATTGTCAAAGTAAATTTACCAAACGTTATTTTTAATAATTAATAATAAAATAATTTTATTTTCTCAAAAAATCCTGTCATAAAGGATATGACATATAATTATTATTTTTCTTATAAAAGGGAATTTGGACTAGCCTCTACTCTAGTCATAGAGACAAGGGAAATTGCAGTGAAATTCGATACTTGGTAAAATCTATAGTATAATTTTAGGAATGTAAAGTTATGTGAAATTCAATAAATTTGATGATCAAGTTGAAATATATATATATATATATATATATATATATATATATATATATATATTTATATATATACATACACACTTAATAGATGCTAGTTTTTTTTTTTTTTTTTTTGGTGTTAATTTAGTTTTGAATAGATATATTTCTCATTTTTTAATGGTGATTTTTTATTATCCACGTACCCTTTAAAGATGAAATCTTGATTCGGTCCCTCGCGGATGGTGTCCCAGTTATTTTACTATAAGTCGTAAATAATTTAAACATATTCTCTCCAAATAAGATTAATTGTAATCCATGTATTCTTAATAAATTACAATAATAAACACTGTTAATATTACATTTTATCTATACTATTTTATTAATAAGAGGATTTCCTCGTTTCATCTTCAATTTTTTGAACGTACTAAAATATCCTTATACAAATTCTGAAATAACAATTTTTTTCCTACAACAATAATACTATCTCTCGTACAAAAGGAAAAAAAAAACTGTTATTCTCACCACTTATCTATTTGAATTCAAATACTTCAATTATCTTTATAAAAAAAAAAAAAAATACTATATTATTAATAAGAGGATTCCCCTAGCTAATTCATCTTCAATTTTTGGTGTACCAAAATATCCTCATACAAATTCTGAAATAACATACCTTTTAGTTTAGTTTTTTTCTACAAAAGTAATACTATCTCACATACAAAAGGGGGAAAAAAAAAAAACCATTATTCTCACCACCAGTTTGTATTCAAATGTTTGATTCTTATCTATATTTGTTATCTATTTGAATTCAAATACTTTAATTATCTTTATAAAAAAAAAAAATTACTTCTTTAAAAAAAAAACACTACCATAAAAACTACTCATTCTTATCCCAAAATTTCTATGGTTTTCTTTTTTAAAATTCTTTAAAACATTCCAAAATTTTCGTTATCCAAATTTTATACCGTTATCACAAATCTTCATCCATCCACACTGACATATATCATCTTTCTTTTATTCAAATCTCAATTTTTTATACTTATCACAATTCTTATTCCAATCAATAAATTCAAATGTCCAATTGGGTTTCAACTTCTTACCGTTCTCTATCTCATTTTTAAATATTATTCCACGTTACCTTATCTCATTCTTTAAAAAAAAAAAAAAAATACAACAGTTATTTATATATCACTTTTAAGCATTATAACACCAAACCAAAAAAAATAAATAAATAAAAAATAACATTATTGCACGCGTAAAGTGCGTGTGATGAGTCTAGTATACATATAAAAGAAAAATTGAAGAAATTTGCCCTTTTGTTCACTTTATAATATTGTCTAGTTCAGAGACCCCACAATTTTCCCACATCATTATTATTTAAAAAAAAAAAAAAAAAACTCGTTTATTATTTGGATTTTGAATTTCTCCACAAATCCTAAACAACTAAATGTAAGGAAACGTTGTAGTAGCTTTCTCCTCTGTCTCCAGTTTACTATCTTCTTTAGCAACAAACCCTACACAGCTAAGCTCAAGGCGACGTTCATAAATAGTGATATTTGTTTTATATCCATGCTATGCAGCATTCTTTCGTTCTATTCCTTTATCAGATCCCTTTTGCTTTTGAGTGTTCAAGATAGTTGCTCTATTCTGATTTATACAATATACTATTTTCATGTCTTTACATTCAAGTAATATACATTGATTCAGCTGTCCTTGAAGGGGAAGCCGAGTTGGTTATAAATTCTTTGAAAGAGGTTTCTCCATCTTATTTGGTCTCTTGATACAGGATGCTAAAGTTTTTGCAGAGTCTTTCTACTATCTTATATTTTCTCATGTTTGCCGTGAGGGAAACTCTGTCGCTAATAACCTTGCTAGATATGTTATTCATATTGTAGGTTATTTAGTGTGGATGGAAGATGTCCTATAACACCTTTTTGGTAATCTAGGCTGATTTCGCTATAGGTTAATAAATATTATATATAGTTTCTTTCTAAAAAATAATAATAACAATAATATACAATTTCATGTTTGTCTTTATTCAGGGACGGACCCAAGTGGGGGCCTGGTCCCCCGGGTCCAATTTTTTTTAATAGTTATTATATATTTAATTTTTATAGTTGGGCCCTCCTCCCAAAAACCTTATGCCTCATTTCTCCTCAATAAGCCTGGCTAACCTCATCCAAATAGTAACTATCCAACCCAAAAACTTAACAAAAATAATAAAAACATTTACACTGGTGATTATATTTAAAAAAAAAAAAAAACTATTTTATCACCAAAGAACCAAAAAATTATGTGTTATTGGAGAAGCTAAAACTATTTTTTTTTTTTTTTTTGCAATTAGAGTAAATTAGTATAAATACCTGTTGACTATAGCAAGTTGTTAAAAATAAAATACAATATTTCATTAAGATTATATCTCTTCCTTCAATTAAAAAAAAAAAAACTCTAATTCTCTCTCTTCCTTTATTATTTTAATGAGTTATTTATATTATTTTAAATGAAGTGATACAAAAAATAGAACATTTGATATCGGGTGTATTGTAAAGTAACATGGTAAAATAGATAAAGTAGCTTGATGTGCTAAAAGCTAAAATTTTTAGCACCACCATTGTGAATATTCTAACTTAAAAAAAAAAAAAAAAAAACCTAGCCTGCCTAATATTAAAAAAAAAAAAACATTATTTTGTTTTTGTTTTTGTCTTTGTTGGTAAATGATTGCATCTTAATGTATTTAGAAACAATGATTTTGTGTATTTATAATTTTTTTAATACTATATGGACGCCTATTTTGAGGTTTTTTTTTTTTTTTTTTTTTTTTTAATACTCTGGCCCCCACTAGCTTAAAATCCTGAGACCGTCCCTATCTTTATTTATTTATTCCTTTTTAAATTATGTGCAAACAGTTTTTTTTTTTTTTTTTGATATTTTAATTTTAATAATTGTTAAGTTGTGCCAAGCTATTTGAGAACCCGAGGTATATAATTTGATCCCTATCGTTGTGAATCTTGTGATACTTCTCAAACAATGGAAGCAAGAGCTAACCCTGCAATCTCTACATCAGACTTTGCTTTACATTACTACTTTTATGTGTAACGATATAACTTTGGTACAAAAAATTCAAGGCCCTTAATGTCTTACCTACTTAAAGATATGCAAAGCATGCTTGTGTTTGCATGTCAATTGGGCTCTCTTTTCTACTGTTGTACTACTTGCACCATGTGTGACTTCTCACAGCTGCATCCTAAATGTGGTTCTTTAAGCCATACTAATGATGACATATGAAGGAAAAAATCCAGGATTTTACAGACCGAGCAATGTGAGGGATTATATTATAAAAAGGAATGATAGAGACCTTAATTTTCGTTAAAGAAAGGATGCCATTGAAAATAGACATGGTAATATGGTATGCCTAACAATATTGGTATTGGACTTTTTTATTATTGGTGCCAGTATATATATATATTTTGTAACTTTCTTTACAAGTGATCATAACTTTAAGCAAGTTGAAAATTTAAAGCTTTTATTTCATTCTCACTTGGAGGAAGGAAACACAATTCTGGCCAATAATTAAGGACAAGTAGACTATTATTAACCATTATCATCATATCATAAATAGAGTTGTTTCTCAACAAACAAAAAAGATCATACATTTAGTTCACAAACATGAATTGCTTGAAAATATTTATACCTTTACTTTTCCCGCAAGCATAAAGGCCTTGATGGTCACAGTTTTTATCACATTAGGACCACCCCAAGCACTCTCAAGCTCCTTAATCACTTCTTCAGGTAATAAATCCACCCCCTGGTCCTTGGCTTTAGTGACTGCCGAAGATGACCTTAAGCCCCTCACCATTTCTTCAAAGGACATCACTCTTTGAATGTCGAGTTGCACTGGTTCTCCCTCAGAACCTAAACCTACACTCTCAAAAGGAAATGGAAGTGTCCTATAACCATCAAGCTAGCATTGTGCCTTTGGGTCATAAAAGGGGAGCGTTGTTTCACGGACTCTTTTCATCACAGGATCAAATGTTGGGCTTACTTCCACGTCATTGTAGCCCCAAATGGCAATTACTCCTCCTGGCTTACGTAGAAGCCGTGTAACAATGGAGTAAAATTTTGGGAGTTCAAACCAGTGCACAGCTTCAGCCACAGTCACCAAATCAACTGAATTTTCACCACCTATTTGAGTCACTAATTCGTCGTCAGAGAGGGATAAGGGGGTGTGGATGTATTTGACTCGAGGATGTTGCCTTGCATGTTTTAGTTGAGCTTCACTTATGTCTGTTGCAATTACTTGCTCAAAATACTCAGCAACCTGGAAAAGCGAACATAATGTATATGGTTCAAGAATATCTTAAAAAGAACAAAATAATTTCAGAATTTTTATTTCAGGTTTTCATCCAATTTTCATTGGAATATTTTATATTTTAATATTTTATTTATTTAGTTTGGGTTTAGATATAAGTTTGGATTACATTAGACTACTCATGAATTAGTAGTTAGAGTTGACGGCAAAAAAAAAGAATTAGTAGTTAGAGTTCAGCTAAGATTTGTTTTCATGGATGTTATCTTTATCTCTTTGTTTCCGGGGAAGCTCTATAAAAGCTCCAGATGGTTTATTGGTTTTCAAATTATATATTGTTGATTAATAAAATTTCATTGGTTAAAATTATGTTTTTGATTGGTGGTGATTCCAAATAATTCTTGGGTAGTGAAGTCTAAGCTAAAATCATACCTACCTTAGACTTCAATTGAATTACCCGTTTATACTAAATTTAATTGTTCTTTGAAAAGATAACACTAAATATATGTGGTTAATGCACTTAAGTATTTAAATTAAATTGAACAACCTAATATACTGCGCCTATCATTATTTATCTTAAAGAAACTGACAGCGATGCATATCCAAAAGGGCATTGATTTGATCTAATAGATGTGAACCTAATCATTGAATTTTGATACCATGGTATTAGCATATTTATCATACAACTATGATCACTCATTAATAATGATATGAGAAAGTCCATGCTTCACTTATTTTATTTATTTTTTTTTGAATTATTAAATTTAATATCATGATTAAGTTACATAAGAACTCTAAGGGTGTGTTTGGTAGAGTAGATTTTAGGGAGGATGGAAAACTTTGGAGAGAAAATAAAAGGAAAAACTTTTTTGAGGTGTGTTTGGTTGGGTGAAGAGGAAGGAAAAGAAATAGTGGGGCCCGAGTGTTTTCTCTCTGGACCCACCAAAATATTTTCTCCCCAATATAATTAAGGATAAAATTAGAGGGGAGATTATTTATAACTTTGTGCAACTAGGCTGACAAAAATACCCATGTGCACTTGCACATGGGCTTTGTCCATGCCCAAGTCATTTTTTTTTTCCCCTTCTTCTTCGTCATCCAATTGCTTTTTGTTTTGTTTTTTGATTTTTGTTTTTGTTTTTTGTTTTTTTGTCCACTTGCACATACACAATATTTTTTGCTAAAAACAATGTGTTATTTTTTTGTTTGCACTACACAATTTTTTTGCTAAAAAATATGTTGGTTTTTTGTTCTATTTAATGGGGACATAATTGTAAATATATACCGACTTCACTTTTCCATCCTCTAATTTTTTTTCTCAATCAAATAAAAAAGTTTTCTATCTTTCCACTTTTCCATCCTTAATTTTAACAAAACACAAATGAGAGAAAACTAAATCTTTTCTATCCTCTCACTTTTCTATTCCCTCCCCATTTTCTATCCTCCCACTTTTCTACTACTCCAACCATATGGACCCTAAGAGCATCACCAATACCTTATCTATATCTATTTTTTGGAGAAAAAACCCCATTGTTCACACTCCAATAGATTCTCTAAATGCAAAATTTTTCCAAATATTTTTAAAAGTTGCTACAATGCTTCTCTAGATATAGAAAATACTATAGCAACTCTAAACAATATTCTCTCTTAAAATAATACCTGGTTGAATAAAAAAATAATTCTTTCTCTCTCATTCCTTTTCTCTTTCATTCTTCACACTCGTGCTTCTCTATCTCAACGGTTACAAACTAAAACAAACCAAAATCAAAACAAAAACACAAGATCCAATCAAAAGATTTGAAACACAAAAACAATCTTTCTCATAAGCTTATTGAAATCTGAACAATAAAATAAAACTAATCAAACCAGAACCAAAAAAGAAAAAGAAAAATGTAGGACGCCGATCTGTGTAGAATGCCGATCTCCACTTCTCTACCGGTGATCTATGTGTATGAGAGAGAATTTTTCTGTGTGAGATAGAGGGAGAGAAATTTGTGTGTGTGTAAGAGAAAGAGAAAGAAAGAGAGAGGGAGAAGTGGAGATATGTTCTGGAGTCTGGAGCTCAAGAACTAGAAAAACAAAAAGTCAAAAAAAGAGTGAAGATAGATATAGGGGTAGGTGTACATGGGTCGAGGAGAAAAAACAAGAGAAAAAAAGAAAGAAAAAAAGTATGGATGAAAAAAAAAAAACTAAAGAAAGAAATGAAAAATAATATAAGAAATAAAAAGTCAAAATTGAGTAACATTAACATGATATTTTCACAATACTTTTACAATAAATTTTAAGTGACAGATTGTTATTAGTTGACATTGGTGAGTAAAAAAATAATTTAATGGTGGGTTCAAATTAGAACTAGTAACAACTTACCATATAAGATTTTGTCGTGAAAGTATTGCGAAAAAATGTTATAGACGCAACATTTCTCATTAAAAAAACATATAATTGTTAATGTTGTTTGGAATTTGAAAAATATAGATGAATTAAGAAATATTAAAAAAAGAATAAAGAAATAATGTAAAAATAATATTTTAATGGAATAGAGAGTAGTTATTGGTAAATAAAAATGTGGTGTTAATGGTAGGCTTAGATGAAAACCAATAAAAAGTTGGTCACATCAACAGTTTATAAAAATGTTATAAAATAATTTGTGACTGTAGCATTACTCATAAAAATAAAAATCTCTTAAGAAATATTACCATTTGAGAAATTTGATTATTGAAAATTTTGAAGAAGTTTTTTATTTTATTTTATTTTTTTATTTTATAAATATAGTTGTTAAAATTTTTTAAATATAGTTGTTGGGAATGACCATAGGAAGAATAAATGATGATTAAAAAAAGAATAAAGAATGAATGAAGAAATAATATTTAAATGAAATGGAGAAAATGATAGAGAATCTATTGAAAAGTATATTTGAAAAAGTAAGTAAGTAAGTAAAAGCTAAATGTCACTGTTCATTGTCCAAACAGTACAAAAATTTAGATAAGCTGCTGGAGATGCTCTAATTGATTTGAATCCAATAATCTCAATTCTGCACTTGATAATAGATTAAATGGTAGAATAGAAGTGCTTCGTCCAATCAGATTCTGAGTCACCACTAGTTATAGCTATGCAAACTGAAGATGACAAAATATGCTTGACGGGCCTAATTTAATGGGCCTGATGGATCGGGTTTTAGGGGCCGACAAGGAGCTGGCCTAACTTTCGCTAAGGCCCATCATTGGTAGATACAGTAACAACCCTGGATGAAGAGTGTTTGCTGCCTACACCTAGAATCCCAAAGAAAATAGGAGTCCTAGCGCAAAAGGGATTCCAGAAGATACGTGCGCCGAAGGAAGATCTTCTCTACATGGAAAGATCTTGCTCACCACGTTTGGAAATATTCAAATAGAGTCCTATAAGGAAAAGACTTCAACACCAAGGAAGAGAGGCCAACCTTCTACTACTATAAAAACCCTAATACCCTCACAAATCAAGGTACGCATAATTTACCCTTTCTAGCACTCTAGAGTTGTGAGAATAGTTCTAATTTAACTTTTGGAGGGTATTTAGCTGATGCCACACCGGTGCTCTCTATTAGGTCTTCACTTTTTTGTTGTGTAGGTGCTATTTCGAATGTGCAAGCACTGTGTGGCTTATTGGTGATTTTTTCGGCATCATCAGTTGGCGCCGTCTGTGGGAAACGCGTTTGTAAGCCATATTACCGCTTCCCGGACAAAAAGTTGCATGGTGTTCACTCGCTCAATGGCAACCACTAACGGCGTTCAAGAAGAAGAACCACCCACGACTGCACTCGTGAGACAAGTTAAAACTCTCGCCGCTGCCATGGAACGCCTCACCAAACAAAATTGCGACTTGGAAGAGCAGCTGCGCCAGAAAAACGCAGCACCAGACAACCAAGGAGCAGACCAAGAAGGAACCAACGCTGACAGAAGAAACCAAGAGAGACCTTAGGCCAGTAACGCCCCAAGCAGACCGGAGCGACAGAACGTGAGCCTCCCTTCCCTCGCAGATACGGCTCCGCCACCTATTATCATGAAGATGCAGGCGATGAAGGAACAGATGGAAGTTATGATGAACGCTCTCAAGGGACGAGTGTCCAGTGATCTTGACGACCTTGTTAAGCAAACTGACTCGCCGTTCACCGCCCTCGTCAACTCCTTCCCCCTGCCAAGTAAGTTCCGCATGCCACAGATAGATAGCTATGATGGGGTCAGGGACCCTCTAGACCACCTAGAGACCTTTAAGACCCTGATGCACCTTCAAGGAGTAGCAGACGCAATCATGTGTAGGGCCTTCCCTACAACACTAAAGGGTACGGCAAGGATTTGGTTCAGCCGGCTGACACCTAACTCCATCAGCACCTTCAAGGAGTTAAGCGCTCAATTCACTGCGCACTTCATTGGAGGACATCGGTACAAGAAGTCTACGGCTTGCTTGATGAGTATCAAGCAGCGGGAGGATGAAACGTTGAGGGCCTACATATCCCGCTTCAATAAGGAGGCATTATTGATCGATGAAGCCGACGACAAGATACTTATGGCAGCGTTCACGAATGGGCTGAAGAAGGGTAAGTTTTTGTTCTCCCTATATAAAAACGACCCAAAGACCATGTCAGAAGTGCTTTACAGGGCCACCAAGTATATGAACGCTGAAGACGCACTGTTGGCCCGAGAAGAAAGGCCCAAGAAAAGAGAAAGGCAAGAAGACACCTGGCAGGACCAAAGCCGAAAGAAAGCAAGGACAGGAGATCGAAGGGATGAAAGACGCCCTAAGCCCCTGGGGGGAAGATTCACAAGCTTCACTCCATTGACCACCCCGATAGATCAAGTCCTAATGCAAATAAAGGATGAAGGGGCTCTGACGTTCCCTGGAAAGTTGAAGAGTGATCCCAACAAACGGTCTAGGGACAAATATTGCCGCTTTCACAGTGACCATGGTCACTACATGACCAATTGCTATGACCTAAAGCAGCAAATCGAGGCCCTTATCAAACAAGGAAAACTGCAAAAGTTCGTTAGCAAGGAGAAAACAGATCCACCCCCACAAGACCAACACCCTCGACGGGATAACGAGCGACAGAGACCCCCCATAGGGGACATAAGGATGATCATAGGAGGAACGGCTGCCGCTAGGTCATCCAAAAAGGCCCGCAAAACCTATCTTAGGATGGTACAAAATGTTCAGCTGACGGGGGCCGTGCCAAAGATAGCTCGAAGAGAAGGCCCCATTATCGGGTTCTCAGAAGAAGATGTGCGGCGCCTTTACCACCCACATGACGACGCGCTAGTCGTCAGTTTACGAGTAGGAGACTACAACATGCATCGGGTGTTGGTCGACAACGGCAACTTAGTAGATATCCTATACTACCTGGCATTCCGGCAGATGAGGATCGAAAAGGAACGATTGATTCCGACAAATGCCCTACTCGTTGGTTTTGGAGGGAGCCGGGTGTTCCCCTTGGGCGTGGTCACATTGTCCGTTGTGGTAGGCGATTACCCCCAGCAGATCATCAAGGATGTAAAATTCCTAGTGGTCGATTGCTCGTCTTCCTACAACAATATCCTCGGAAGACCCACGCTCAATTCATGGAAGGCTGTAAGTTCAACTTACCATCTCATGATTAAGTTCCCTACCAACTATGGAGTGGGAGAGCTGCGCGGAAGTCAGATAGCCGCGCATGAATGCTATGTAGCCATGATGGAAATGGAGGATCAGGTCCAGGCCTTAAATATAGAAGAGCACCGGACAATGACAAAGCCGGTAGAGAAACTAGAAGAGATACCCCTTGATAGTTCTGATCCTGACCGAACAACCAAAATTGGAACCCTCGCTAACCCCGCAATTCGTCAAGAGCTCATAACCTTTCTCAGAAGCAATCAAGATGTATTCGCCTGGAGCCATGAAGACATGCCAGGAATAGACCCTTCAGTTATGGCACACAGGTTGAATGTATCGCCCTCCTTTTCACCCATCCGACAGAAGAAGAGAGTGTTCGCCCCTGAATGAGATCGGGCCATAGCGGAAGAAGTCCGCAAACTACAGGAGGCGAGCTTCATTAGGGAGGTTTATTATCCCGACTGGCTGGCAAATGTGGTGATGGTTAAGAAAGCTAGCGGGAAATGGAGAATGTGCGTGGATTTCACTGACCTGAACAAAGCCTGCCCCAAGGACAGCTATCCACTCCCGCGGGTCGACGTTCTTGTGGACTCTACGGCTCAGCATCAGCTGTTAAGCTTCATGGACGCTTTCTCAGGTTACAACCAAATCCAAATGCACGAAGATGATCAGGATAAAACCTCTTTCGTAACCAGCCAAGACCTCTTCTGCTATAAGTTGATGCCTTTTGGCCTAAAAAATGCAGGCGCAACATATCAGAGGCTTATGAACAAGATTTTTGCGTAGCAAATCAGGAGAAATGTCCAAGTCTATGTTGATGACATGCTAGTAAAAAGCCGAAGGGAGGAAGATCACTTAGAAGACCTCAAAGAAACATTCGACACCCTTCGTTCCTACAACATAAAGCTCAATCCGGGAAAGTGCGCCTTCGGGGTGACAGCGGGAAAATTCCTAGGATTTATGGTGTCCCAAAGGGGGATCGAGGCCAACCCAGACAAGATCCGGGCCATTATGGAGATGGAACTGCCGAGAAATGTGAAGGAGGTACAAAGCCTCAACGGAAAAATAGCAGCATTGAATAGGTTCGTGTCGAGGGCAATGGAAAAATGTTTGCCCTTCTTCCGCACGCTGAAGACATCATTCGATTGGACTGCCGAATGTCAGCAGGCATTCAAGGAGTTGAAGGCTTACCTCCCCTCCTCGCCCCGCCGCTGCTAAGTCTATCACAGCCGGGAGAAAAGCTTTTCCTCTATCTGGCCGTATCCCCCGCAGCTGTCAGCGCTGCCCTAGTTAGAGAAGAAAAAAGAATACAAAAGCCCGTATACCACATGAGCAGGGCGCTTCGCGGTGCCGAAGAAAGATATCCACCTATGGAGAAACTTGCCTTTGCATTTGTTACGGCGGCTCGCAAGCTCAAGCCATACTTTCAAGCCCATACAGTTAACATCCTGACCGACAAACCCTTGCGACAGGCGATGAGTAATCTTA
Organism: Quercus tomentella; assembly: GCA_028535165.1. Lineage (NCBI taxonomy): Eukaryota > Viridiplantae > Streptophyta > Magnoliopsida > Fagales > Fagaceae > Quercus > Quercus tomentella. The sequence goes on from JAPQVY010000122.1 coordinate 18,640,406, forward strand.
AAGCTGCGGGTCAACTAGCAATATGGGCTATAGAGTTAAACGAGTTTGATATCTAGTACCGCCCACGGACCGCCGTCAAAGGACAGATCGTCGCAGACTTCATAGCAGAATTCATTCATGACAAAGACCAGGGGGCAGAAGAGTCCCCTCGTTGGAGCATATATACAGACGGATCATCCAATAGACGAGCCGGGGGGGCTGGCATTGTACTACTATCACTCGAAGGAGACAAGATCGAATGTATGGTTCGTCTCGACTTCCCCACCACAAACAATGAAGTAGAGTATGAAGCATTAATAGCAGGCCTCGACCTCGCCAGAGCAGCAGGAGCTGCGAGCGTAGTCATTTACTGCGACAATCAGGTCGTGGCTAACCAAGTAAATGGAGACTATGAGTGCAAGGGCGAAAGAATGAAGAGATACCTTGATCAAGTAAGGAGAAGAGTAGACGACCTAGAGGCCAAAATCATCCAAATCCCTAGGGGAGAAAATGAGTAAGCCGACCGTCCTGCCAAAGCCGCTTCAGCAGAAGATATGATCATCCCCGGTAATGTACTCTCTTTCGTTCAGCTTTCTCCACTAATAGATTCCGGTGACATACAGGAGATAGGCTCTGGAAGTAATTGGACCACACCGTTAGTTTCGTACTTAAAAAACGGGGCCTTACTAGACGGGAAGGAGGCTGCAAGAAAGCTGAAGGTCTAGGCAGCGAGATTCGTCTTGATAAAAGATGTCCTATACAAAAAAGGTTTCTCTCGTCCATATCTGAGATGCTTGGGTACGGAAGAGGCGGACTACGTCATGAAGGAGATACACGAGGGGATTTGCGGAAACCATTTGGGGTCAAGATCATTGGTACACAAGCTTTTGTGAGCAGGGTATTATTGGCCAACCATGCAGAAGGACGCGGAGGCTTATGTCAAGTCATGCGACAAGTGTCAGAAGTTCAGCAACTTCATCAAGCAATCGTCCGAAGAGCTGACCCTAATGACGGCACCTTGGCCATTTGCTCAATGGGGACTGGACATCATGGGCCCATTCCCAACAGCGGGCAAACAGCTAAAATTTCTGGTAGTTGGCATAGACTATTTTACTAAATGGGTAGAAGCAGAGGGTTTAGCCACTATCACGGAGAAAAACGTTCGAAGCTTTGTCTGGAGAAATATCATATGCAGGTACGGGATACCCAGAGTACTGGTCTCTAACAACGGCAAGCAATTCGACAATAGCGCATTCAAAGATTTCTGTTCGAAACTAGGAATCAGGAACCATTACTCGTCACCCACGCACTCACAGGCTAATGGGCAGGTCGAAGTCACGAACCGGTCCTTGCTCAAGATAATCAAAACCCGGCTCGAAGGGGCAAAGGGTATCTGGCCAGACGAGTTACCAAGCGTTCTATGGGCATACCGGACTACAGCAAGAACCCCCACTGGAGAAACACCATTTCGTTTAGCATACAGAAGTGAAGCTGTCATTCCCGCAGAAGTGGGGCTCACAAGCTATCGGGTGGAGAACTACGACATGGATAAGAACGAGAGGGCCATGCGCCTCTAACTCGACTTAGTGGACGAAGTTAGAGCAGCAGCAGAGCAAAGGTTGGCGCGTTATCAGAATCTCATGGCGAAACACTACAACTCCAATGTCAGGCATAGAGACTTTCAGGCCGGTGATCTGGTACTACGGAAAGTAATGGGCGTCGCTAGAGATCCATTTCAGGGGAAGCTCGGCCCAAATTGGGAAGGACCGTACAGGATCACATCGTGGTAGAGGAAGGGCACCTACCACCTGAAAACGCTGGATGGAAAAAAGCTGCAGCACCCATGGAACACGGAACACTTATGAAAGTACTACCAGTGAAAGTAATGTGGAGAACAGCAACGATCCCAATTGCCCAGTTTATTTAATCTTTTGCTACATTTACTAGTTTTTTTTGGCTTGAACTATTTTGCTACAATCTTTTTGTGCCTTTTTAAGCCTGAGGGGGCAGGTACTTTTTTCTACAAACGCATCTTATTTTAAGAGGAATATTTCAGATACAACTTTGGTTTTCCACATGGATTTTATCATGAATGGAAAGGTTATAGTGTGTCCACAATATGGACGGATATAAAACAAGTCCACAAAGTGGACGGATCATCCCAAGAGGATGAAAATTCGAAGTCCAAAGTGGACGGATGTAAAACAAGTCCACAAAGTGGATGAATCATCCCAAGATGATGAAAATTTGAAGTCCAAAATGGATGGATATACAACAAGTCCACACAGTGGACGGGTCATCCCAGAAGGATGAAAATTTGGAGTTCAAAGTGGACGGATATAAAACAAGTCCACAAAATGGATGGATCATCCCAAGAGGATGAAAATTTGAAGTCCAAAATGGATGGATATACAACAAGTCCACACAGTGGACGGATCATCCCAGAAGGATGAAAATTTGGAGTCCAAAGTGGACGAATATAAAACAAGTTCACAAAGTGGACAGATCATCCCAAGAGGATGAAAATTTGAAGTCCAAAATGGACGGATATACAACAAGTCCACACAGTGGATGGATCATCCCAGAAGGATGAAAATTTGGAGTCCAAAGTGGACGGATATAAAACAAGTCCACAAAGTGGACGGATCATCCCAAGAGGATGAAAATTCGAAGTCCAAAGTGGACGGATGTAAAACAAGTCCACAAAGTGGACGGATCATCCCAAGAGGATGAAAATTTGAAGTCCAAAATGGACGGATATACAACAAGTCCACACAGTGGACGAATCATCCCAGAAGGATGAAAATTTGGAGTCCAATGTGGACGGATATAAAGCAAGTCCACACAATGGACGAATCATCCTAGAAGGATGAAAATTTAGAGTCCAAAGGGGACGGATATAAAACGAGTCCAAAGTGGACGGATATAAAACAAGTCCACCAGGTGGACGGATCGTCCTAGGAGGATGAAAAATTATGTCCAACACGGACGGATATAGACCCAAATCCACAAAGTGGACGGAGTATCTCTGGAAGATGAAGGCTATAAATCAGTACATCCAAGAAACCCACAATAAAAGAAACCCAATAAGGGGACGGATACAAACAAGGTCCGCAATAATATGGATGGACCGCCCTTAAAAAGTCCAGATTGAACGGCTATCACAAGTAGAACGAAATGAATGGATGCATTCAACCGAAACAACAAAACCAAATAATATTAAGCCCTTAAAAGGAAATGTTTACATATTATTCACAACAGATGAAAATTGTTCTCCAAATATAACCAAAAAAAAAAAAAAAAAAAAATTATCTAACTACGGCAACCGTTGGACTTGAGTGTCAACCATCTGCCTTGCAACGTCGTCCCGATGAGTGGCTTCATTGACGACGGACTGATGAGTTGCCTCCACGACGGGCTGTACTTGTGCATTTTGGGCTTGTGCTGACTCCCTGTCGCCAGGAACTTCGTCATCAGCAAAGAGGTCGTCAGTGTCCTCTGAGGCGGCGGGCATGACGGAGGTTTGAGGTTGGTTTTCAACCTTGATGTTTGAAACGTCCAAGTCTGGGTAGGCCTTCTTAATTTGACGAATGGCGTCGTCGAAGCCTTGAAGGAAGGAGTCTCCTAACTCAGAAATCAAGGCGTCGGAGTCACGGTATTCAAGTATCGCAACCTCCTTAACTTGATGGATCTCATCCTTCAGGTCTTCTATCTCCTTGTCCTTACCTTCAAGGGCCTTCTTCGCCTCTTCCATACTTTGCTCAAGACTTTTTCTCACCTTTTCTGAAAGTTCAAGCTTTTTCTCCATCTTGGGTTTCCAACTTCGCAGTTGGCTTAGCTCATCCTTCGTCTGCTCCGCCTTCGCCCGAACACTTCCAAGGTCGTCTCGTGGCTGAGACACCGTCCCATCAGCCCTTTCATCATAACCATTGCCTGAAATAAAAGGTTGAGTTAGATTAAAAGCAAAAGTAATGGACGGTGGTAAAGGAGACGGGCAGGGTTACCTGAGTAATTGCAAAAAGGCTCGTCTCCCCCATGGCCTCCGTAGAGTGATTCCCTAATTCCTCATAGTCCTCCGATGAGATAATGGACGAAATCTGCTCCAGGGCGTGTTTAGAATCCTCCCGAAGGAGGATGGGCGGCTTCTCTTGGTCTGTTGACGGACCCTTCATGAGGCCTTTACCGACCCCGTGTTTCGCAGGCGTGACCATCTTCCCAACCATAAGCCCTATGACGGGCTCCAAGGATACCCTGGCCTTTTTGGCAGGACGGTCCCCCTTAGGCAGCGGTTTCCTCTTTATGGCCGGGATACTTGGGCCCGTCTCAGTGGGAGCCGCGTCACCCGTTTCTTTCTTCTTTGTAGCCTTTGACTTGATCAACGCTCTCCTCTTGGCATCGTCCATTTCTAAAATGAGCACGGGCAATGATAACCACCAAAATAAAAATGAAGACCGTTTAAATGTTAAAGATGACGGACTTACGTCTTCGAGTCTTTTCCTTGTATTTGACGGCTGATGGCGTGGGCTTCGGTCCGTCGCAATACCAGTGGATGGTATTAAGTGTAACCAATTTCGCCCAAGTCCTTTCCTCTGGCTGGGTCTTAGAAATTTTTTTTTTAAGGAAAGCGAACTCCTTAATATCAATTTAGGGGCGTCGTCTAACTGCAAAAGAAGAAGAACGGTTAAAATTGTCCAAAAGGTTATGAAATGAATGGTTAGAAAATTGTTAATACAATAGGACGGGTGCATACTGGACGGGTGTAATATGCCCCAAGTCGTGTCGACGGGCATATGCTCCGTGTCCCCTGGGCTACACATCCAACTGTCACCTTCTTGGAAGAAGTAACGACTCTTCCAATTCCTATTTGAGTTCGGTGTGTCGTAAATAACCTTCAACAACGGACTCCTGGGTACAAAACTATACATCCCCCTGGACCTTCAATCTCATCCGGACGGTAGCAGTGAAGGAACTCTCTCACTGTCAGCCTCTTGGCACTGTCGGTCATGACACCGTACAGGACCTCCATTGCTATGAAGACCCTCCAGGCATTAGGGGAAACTTGGTTGACAGATAGTCCCAAGTATTTGAGGAGCTCGCGGTGAAGGGAACTTAGTGGAAACCTAAGTCCCGCCTTCAGCATTTGCTCATATACTCCGACACCATTGGCTCCGTCGTAATAGCATTTCTCGGACTTATAGGGCAGACGGATGGGGATGCTATCCGGAATTTGGTAGTTATCTCTAAGTGTTTTGAAGTGGTTTTCCTTGATGGTGGACACGAAGTTATTCACCGTCCATTCTGGAAGCATGACGAACTCCCTAAGTCCATCGGCACCTATGATGGATCTTATTATTTGTTCCTCACCGTCATCGGAAGCCTCTTCTTGTTCAACCACCTCCACGTCCTCATTTGTTGAGGACGAGGAGGAGGCAGACAGACTACTATCTTCGCCTGGACTCTCTTGGTTTTTATGACCGGACGGATATACTTCCTCGTAATCCACCCCGTCACAGACAACTGATTGATTACTCGACGCACTAGACATTTCCTACACGTAACGACAAAACCTAAGACTCTGATGGATCTAGATATTATGATTTTAGAAGAATGAATTAAAACAAAAGGGAGCAAAAATATATCCGTAGGACTTATGGGAAGAAGTAACTTACCAATCTTATGAATGAAAGGAGGAAATATGGCGATGACGGACGTAGCAACTAGACGAGGTGGTCTCTGACAGGTATGACGGGTGCGCTCTGACAAGTGAGTTTTAGCTTAAAATGGAGAAATGAGAAAGGAAGACTCTGTTATTTATAGGGGAGGTGCACGGAAGACTAAGCGACGCTTCGATCCGAGATAAAATCGAATCAAAGTGCGACGCGTGTCATGCTTCATAATGCTTTCGGACAGCCTGTCAGATGTTGGCACAATTCTCCGACATCCCCTTTGACATGACTCCGTCAACTCTTTAGCATTGCTCCATCAATTTTTTAGCTTGACTTGATAACTCTTTGGTTTCACCCCGTCATCCCTTTAAGACAAACTGTCATCCCTCAAGCTTTGGATTGTCACCCCATGAGTCCTTCCACCCATCTATGACGGACCCATAGGGTGAAGGGGGCAACTGAAGAGGATAAAATATGGCTTGACGGGCCTAATTTAATGGGCCTAACGGATCGGGTTTCAGGGGCCGACAAGGAGCTGACCCAACTTTCGCTAAGGCCCATCATTGGTAGATACAGTAACAACCCTGGATGAAGAGTGTTTGCTACCTACACCTAGAATCCCAAAGAAAATAGGAGTCCTAGCGCAAAAGGGATTCTAGAAGATACGTGCGCTGAAGGAAGATCTTCTCTACATGGAAAGATCTTGCTCACCAAGTTTGGAAATATTCAAATAGAGTCCTATAAGGAAAAGATTTCAATACCAAGGAAGAGAGGCCAACCTTCTACTACTATAAAAGCCCCAATACCCTTACAAATCAAGGTACGCATAATTTACCCTCTCTAGCACTTTAGAGTTGTGAGAATAGTTCTAATTTAACCTTCGGAGGATATTTGGCCGGCGCCACACCGGTGCTCTCTGTTAGGTCTTCACTTTTTTGTTGTGCAGGTGCTGTTTCGAACGTGCAAGCACTGTGTGGTTTACTAGTGATTTTTTCGGCATCATCACAAACCAATCAAATTTTTAGAGCACAAAAATGCTTTAGGGGTTTACCTAATGGGTGTGCATGTGACTAAAAAGAAGTAAATATTCATTCATCATCTTTGACTTATGCTTTCATGTCACTCGGTTAACAAATCCACAAATCAGCAAAAACATATAGTTATTAGACCAAATTTGAGAGAGAGACTAACAGCAAGAGCAGCTTGGCTGCTGCCAGTGCCAGCATCCCAAGCTAAAAAGTGTTGAGAGGTCAGAGCAACCAGCTTCGAAAACCATTCGCTTGGATAGGTTGGCCTTGAATCCGAATAAATCTCGGCCTGTTTGTCGAACAAACCAGCCATATTCACTACTTGCTTCTTATGATTGGGCTTTCAGTCTTAAGGAGAGAGCAGAGAATATCTTGAATTCATATATAAGCTTCAGCCTTGAGCCTTCAATGAAAGTTGGATTATTATCCAACCACACGGTAGAAAAAGAATTTGCAGACTTTGACCAGCAACCCAGAGTTCGTAACCAAATACAATTTGACTTGCATGCACACGAACGGGGATTGTTAAATATCTTTATAGATATTTGTTAAAGCATAGAATATCTTGTGGATATTAGTTTAATAGTTCTGTATTGTAATTTTGTATATAGAAGTGCTAGTTTGTATATAGCAGTGCGAAGCTATAGTAGCATAGAGTTGTAGTGCATTAAACGGGTGTTGTTTACAGAGCACACTTAGTTAGTTAGGTATCTGCCACTTGTCATGTTTGTATTGGTTGACTTGATTGTTGGTCAGGTGGTTACTCTGTTTCTGATATATAAGGAAGTAGAGTGGATATTTATAAATACGAAATCATTCACAACAATTTCCCTCTCTTTTCTTTCTCTCTCTCTCTCTTTGTGATTCTACCATTGTAGGAGCTTCAAGCTTGTGTTTGATTTCAACAGAGATTGGGTACAAAATTGTAAAAATTAGAATTTCATTTAGACAGTATAATGTACTCTTTTCTTTCTTTCTTTCTTTTCTTCTTCTTTTTATTTATTTATTTATTTTTATTGATTAGGAAATTGGAATGGGAGGAGATCGACTTTAGACTAGAAGCGGTTGACGAATATAAATAGATTGGTCTATTTTTCTTAGGATCTGTTTGGTTGAGAGGATGGAAAAGTGGGAAGATAAAAAATGGTGGAATGATAAAAAAATATTTAGTTTTTCCTAGTTTTGTATTTAGTTGGAGGGATGGAAAAGTGAAGAGATGAAAATCTTTTTTGTTTGGTTGTAAAGAAAAGTGGGATGGTAGAAAATGTAGTTTATATAAATTTGCTATTATGTCCTTAGTACATAATATGTAAAATATCATTTCTTTGTTATAAAAAAATATATAATTGCCTTGTACATACTCATTAAATAAGAAGAAAATACTAATTATTTTTAATTAAAGTTAATAAAATAACATTATAAATAATATAATATAATATATTAATTATTTTTTTTACTCGTTATATTATTTTCCTGTATTATTATATATAATATAATATAATATATTACATATGATATATCAGTGGCTCGAAACAAATAATAAAAAAATTTTTTGGCAAAGAAGTAGAACAAACCTTCTTTGCCAATTTTAGCTGGATATGTATACTTTCATGTTGGCTATGCAGAAGAAACAAAATAGAAGCAAGGTGAGAGATATTTTATGTCTTTCGGAGGAGAGTGTAGGTGAGAGTGAATTGGGGCAATTTGGTAATTGAGCAAGTAAGAGGCTTTTCATGCCTATTCTCTCTCCAATTTAAAGAGAGAGATTTTTGGTGGACTCATGTGAAAAATACTTGAGCCTCACCAAAATTTTTTCTTTTCTCTCCTTACCAAACAACACCCACTTCTATTTTCTCTCTTTTATTTTCCATCCACCATATTCCACCTCCAATCAAACATACCCTAAAACATAGGGGCACCATCAATTAAATTAATGAGCCAAATGTTGGGGAGAAAATATTTCGGGGAGGCTCCGATTGAATAGTTAATATAAAATATAGGGGCGTCACTAATTAAGCTCAAAAGTAAACTTATGAGTTTGGGTCCAATGTACATTAATTGTTCATCATTTTCAATATTATTCAATGTATGACTTTCTTCACTTACATGTGTATACTCAATAAATCCACCATATTTGGAGGAGGCTCCGATTGAGTAGTTAATATAAAACACAGGGGCACCACTAATTAAGTTCAAAAGTAAACTTATGAGTTTGGGTCCAACTATGTTACATTAATTATTCATCATTTTCAATATTATTCAATGTCCGACTTTCTTCACTTACATGTGGATACACAATAAATCCTCTACATGTGTGAGTCTCTACTTGCCCATGGGATTTTTAAACCAAATGTGAGACTTTAAACAAGTCTTACTAACTTCTCCTTGCCTATAAGCTTTTCTTCCTCTTCACCATCATGTCATACATGGGTCTCTTGTACATCATCCATGGGAACCACGTGTCAACCCCACACGCTTATCCATAGAAAATGGCCCACATGTTCATGTCCATTGGAACCTCGTGTGCCACATTGTGATCTAGCACCCATTGGCAATAATTCTTTGTTGGGCCTTCTATGTGAGCTTTATTAGCTTTCCCTGTACGAACTATACTTGTAAGGGCTCTAAGTACACACATTTTTCCCTATAACAATGCACCACTTTGATCCCATTTGTTGGGGAGAAAACAACTTAGGGAGATTTCAATTGAGTAGTTAATATAATATATAAGGACATCACTTAACTCAAAAGCTTAAGCTTATGAGTTTGGGCCCAACTATGTTATATTAATTGATCACCCTTCTAATTATTATTTAATGTGAGATTTCTTTCACTCACATGTATATACCCAATGTGTGAAAATCCTAATGTGCACTAGCTTTTTCAGAAGCTTAGAATGCTACTAGTGACGTGGCAAGCCTCATGCACAATCAACTTCTTGAATTGTTGGAGCTGCTAAACACATTTTTTGGCCTTCCAAAAGAAAACTTATGGACTTGGACTATGAATCAAAGTTTGAAGTGATATACTACGTTTATTCATTGTAGGTGAAGAGATGTCTTCAAATTTTCCAATGATAACCCATAGAGATGTTTTTTGTTTTTGACTAAAGTTGCTCTTACTTTGTTGCAATTATTCTTTCTATTTAAGTAATATGAGAAGATGATGAGTTCCCAAAATCCTTTTGGAATGAGTTTTCATCCTGACAGATCATGAGTGGTGAGAAATCTTCTACTTCTTTATTCTTTGCCATGGCTTCTTTGAACTTTGAGTGAATGTCAAAGCTTATAGTCTTTGGTCTTTCTTTGTTTAAAGGAAAAGATAGAAATGATGTGGCAAATGAATAAGTTGGTACCCATGAGGTTGGGCTGGGGTTGAAGTGTAGAAGTAGACTTAGTCTTTTTCCTTTTGAGTACAAATTTGATATGGATGTAGTGCAAAACTCTTGGCTTACACCATTCAATAAGAGCCTATCACATCAACATTTTACTTAAAACTCAATATATCTTATCACACACAATAACAAAATTAAAAAACTCAATATTTCACAAATGTTTCAAATCTAACCTATCCTCCTTCGTAACATTACCAAATCTCCAACCCACCAAAGACACTACGGAGACTTCGATAAGATTTCCAACTCCGCCTACCATCAATTAATGCGGTCATTATCTCTGGTGGTGGTTCCTTTCCATCACCCCATCTGTCTCTCTCTCTCTCTCAGACATGCACACACACATGGTTTGAATCACCATAGTTGAACCCTTATGCTTTCACCACAACAACCCACCAATGCATAGCTAAAGAACCAAAGAGCCTCCAAATCTTCAATTCATGAATCATTAGTTTCTCTCTAGCACTAGATTGAAAAGCGAGTGCATGAGATAGAGAGGAAGCCCGGTTTAGAAGAGAGAGAGAGAGAGAGCGAGTAAGGAGGGGACAAGAGCTTTAGTTTAGGAGCCATTGTTATCGATGGTGGTTGATGGGTGGTTGTGATAGAAGCTTGAGGATTTGGCCATTAAGGTCTGACCCAATGAGAAAGATTGGGGAGAAAGGATGTATTAGGATGGAGTGATTGTGTTTGGCATGTCTATTTGATTTATTAGTGAAATGCTGACATGGTATGTTTTTATTGGAGGGTGTAAAATGGGGAAAACACCAAGTCCTTTATTGAAGGACACAATTTGGCTACAATCTTGGTTGTAGCCAATGACTATAGCTCCCACTCACCTAGCTAGTTCCCATTTAATTCTTCCATCCTTCTTATAGAGAGACTTGGCTTCGGTGAGCTTACTTGACTTGTAGTATGATATGATGAGGTAGCATGACCGTGAAAAAGGAAAAAAAAGAAGAAGAGGACCTCAACAAATACTAAGAAGAGTCATGTATACATGGTGGAAACATGTTATTGGGTGGCCCTACCAAAATTTTTAAAAATTCTTTTTAATCCTTAAGAAAATAATTTAAAAATATATTTCTTCATTTTTCCCCCAAAATACGAATTTCTTCATCTAAAAAAAATTAAAACTTGTAAATTCTAATATTTAAGAGGTTTGAAAGTTTTAAAAAAAAAGTAAAAGTTATCTCATAAATAAAAGTAAAACTATATGCATATTTTAGAAATATACAAATATCTGAATTTTACTTATATTTTTTGTGCATTGCATGAGTTAGTTATCTATTAATTTTCATCTTTTTACCTCAGGTCCCTCACCCAGTGGCAGAGCCACATAGATTTATTTCCCTCAAAATTTTAATCTTATTTAATACATACGTAAATTAAAATATTTACAATTTGGAAATTCATAATTTTGATTTGGATCTCTCTTAAAAAATGTGAGCTAATCCAAATTTCACAATGACCCTTCTAAAAAGAAAGCAAAAACATTGACCAACTAATATTATGGCTTACTGTGAACACAAGGGGGGAGTCGCCACCTAGTTTTTGCAATGGCCTAGGAACCATATATATAGTGTCCTCTTGAAGAAGGACCTTTTGATCTTACTATCAAAGATATGAGTTCGAAGTTAAGGTACGGTCTTGAAAAGGTGTTAGACACCCAAAATCGCCCAACCCTAAGGTTGGCTTCCTATCATTATGTCTTATGACTTAACCCTATTAAAGGCATACTCAATATTGTTATTCTAACACACACACACACACACTCATCTAACAATCAACATGGCATCAATCATCCCAAAAGACCTAATCATACATCTATCATGGCAATCAACCAAGGCCTAACATCTAATCGTGCATCTCATCACATCATAGACCCTAACATTCATCTAGCATGGCATTTCACATCATCCTAGCATTTATCTATCGTACTTCTCATCACACCATATTACATCATTCAAGATAGTAGCATGTGAATCATTAAAATCAAGGTAGAAACAAAACAAGTCATGTTATCATCCAAAGCATTAAGAACACAATCATAACATCAAACCTAAGCAAGATCATATCACAAATGCATGTACATTACAAATGCATGACTTATCTCACTTACCTTGTAGCAACTCAGCACCTATACCATTATGCATGAGAATGTGAATGCATGTTCATAGCATTAAAACAATAAAACCCTAATTCTAACATGTGAAAGCAAACAAGCAATTAAACATGTGAAACCAAAGCCCAACAACATGTATAGATGAAAAAGGATCTAAAACAGAAGTATTGTAAGTGAGAACATAAGCAAAAATAGATAAAACAAAATTAAGGTTTCTACGCTAGTTCATGCACATGCGCACGTGGGTTTTTGCCCAGAAACCCTAGAAACACAATCATCGACATACACTTTTACCTCATTGTGCATCATATCATGTAATAAGGCTATGACAATTCTTTGGTAGGTCGCACCTGCATTCTTGAGTCTGAATGGCATTATGATAATGCCTTAAAATGTATACTTGTTATATATTTATGTGGGCATTATCTCCTTATTACTATGCTTAATTTATATAATTAAGCCATGATTTGTATTAGTCCCTATTATTTATCTTTACATAATTTCTTAAATAAAATGCCATTCATTGTGTGTAATTTTCTACTTTCAGAAAATCATGTGAGAAAGATGAGTTTACAGGAATTTGTGAAAGAATGGAAACCAAACTAGAATTAAAGTGGAGCTAAAGGACCATGCTTAAATGTCTAAGGAGGTGCAGCTAGAGTGCTTGGATCGTCTACCATGATTGGAAGGTTCAAATAAGGAAAGAAATCAAAGAGGAAGAATCTGAAAAGGAAAATCTAATTTGAGTACTGATCAGTATTTTGGGCGTATCTCTCTCCTCAAAAATTCAATTGACACAAGGCTGGATGGGTTGGAACAGTGACCTAAATATCTACAACTTTCCAGTTTTGAGTTTTTCAAAATTCTTAATTTTTCAAGGCCGAAATAAACTCACAAATTACTGCTGTAAACCTGGAAGGAAATTAAAATTGTAAAAATTTTATTTTCTTTGGACACTTTGACATGAGGGTTTTGAAGGGAGGCTGTGTAGAATGAATTTTGGCAGAGAAAACCTTGTATTTTTCTTTCTCTAATGGTAGCCTAAACTCTCACTAGGACTAGAGGTTATGTTTCTTCTATACAGTATGAATATTCAATGTGATTCTTTCTAGAATTTTATTAACGATATATTTGGTTGTTCAATTAGATTTCTTTTGATGTATTAGTTCTTCCATGCTTTCAATAAGTTCAATCATGTTTTTCTTATTATTTAGATGAATTTCTAATAGTTTCAAATAGAAATAAGGTTTTAAAATGAATGGATTTTTTCTGAAAACATTTCTAACCGTATTATTAATCTAGGTTATCATGCGTTCTCGAATTATCTCAGTTCAACCGAATCATAAGTATTTAATTGTATAAGAACAATCAATTATGAAATATATAATTTCTTAGATCACAAAGAATTTCATATCGATATAGGGAAATACCCTGATGCCCTGGTATTTACATTATTGATTTAAATCGGCTTTTATTATTATTCTTGTTAACAATCACCAAGCAAAAGTACTTTTCTTCTTCACCCAAATTGTTATTTAATTATATTGTCTTTGAATTTACCTTGCTCCTTGTAGTTCGACCTCAATACTCCGAGAATTATATTGTTACGATTTCTTGCACTTGGGAGTGAGCAAGCACATTACAGTGTAACAATAAATTCTCTATTTTGTGGTGAAGGTAGTCTTGGTCATATCCCTTAGAGCCATCTTGATTTGGTTGTGTCTCGAGAAACTATCCATGAAAGACATCAAGGTACTACCGGCCATGTTATCCACAAAGACATCTATGTGAGAAAGAGGGAAGTCATCCTTAGGGAAAGCTTTGTTCAAATTCCTAAAATCCACACACATTTTTACCTTCCCATCTTTCTTTGGTACAGGTACAACATTGGCTATCCACTTGGCTTGGTATACAGGTTTGATGAACCCTACATTCAATTGCTTGGTGACCTCTTCTTTGATCTTTAGAAGCCATTCGGTTCTCATATGCCTCAACTTTTACTTGATGGGCACCATGTGAGCATGTGTCAATGTGATGTTGAGCTATATATCTTGGGATCAATATACATAAATATATATTGTTTTTCTTAGGACTAGGGGGGCCCTGGCCCCCTTAGGCCCCACCTAATTCCGCCCCTATATTCAACAGATTTCACTAACTTTTTTCCACAAATTATTGAGGTTATAGATTATTATGATTAGAATTTGCTACATATCTCTGAATTTAGTTAGAATTGACTCCACAAATTTTTGATTTAATCTACTAAAAGTAAACCCCAAAAAAATTGAATTGGTAAAAAAAAACCAAAGTATGAATACTATGTGTGCACTGTCCAACCACCGTTCGTCTCACTAGGAGTCCATGATGCTATTTCTCGCCGGCACCGTTGGTACATTTCTCTCTTTTTCCTCTATCGCTCTGTGTGCGAACACTGCCTGTAGAGCAGTCCACTCTTGGGTAAATAAACTTTTGAATGTAGTAATGACTTTTTTTATAATAGATATTTTTTTTTCTTGATTTAATGTTACATTATTGTGTACATTAGGTTGAATTATTATATTGTATATCATATATTTATGTTTGATAATAGTAGGAGGTTTTGAGCTAAAGACAAACAATTGTTTAAATGTTTGGTTTGATCTGATTGCATTTAAACAGTAATTGACACTTTTTTATACACGATTTTTTCTTCTTCCTCTAATTTGGTTATATAACTAGTTTATAAAATTCAATATGCAAACTTTAAAATGTAAGTAATTTATGGCGATACCATCCATAATTGATGTATATATTTTAAAAGAAAAAATATTCAAAATTTAGAAGTTATTAACCTATCCTTTGTCCTAATTGTTGAAACTTCAGATGTTTATCCCTTTGAATTGCTCAAAGATGTAAAACTTGTAAATAGACATTGCTTCTTTAAAACGTGACCCTAAATTACAATTAATGATATAGGAGTATCATATTAATGAATGCAATGAAATCTGTTGAATGTATTTCAAAACTGGGTCATATCAATATGGAACTCAAGATTATCAAATAAGTCTTTGATTGATTTTTTAACTATATATATATATATATATATATATATATATATATAAATCAATGCAATGAAATCCGTTTAGTATATCTCAAAACTAGGTCATATCAATATAGAACTCAAGATTATCAAATAAGTTTTTGATTGATTGTTTAACTATATACATATGAGAGAGAGAGAGAGAGAGAGAGAGAGAGAGAGAGAGAGAGAGAGAGAGAGAGAGAGAGAGAGAGAGAGAGAGAGAGAGAGGCTTCCATTCAAAAGGAAGATGCTCCCTCACACTCAATTGCTGAGATGGTCAAATTGGTTCAATGGTCCTTCCAAGTCAAGCACATCAAAGGCAAAGAGAACTTTATCACTATCTATCTCTCTAGGAAACCCCCAGTCATTAACACCATGTTTATCCCTTCACCCTTGTGTGTGTACCCTATTACAGATCTGTCCTCATCTTCAAATCCATCCTCCTCCTCAACCCCTATTGAAATAACTGATATGATAGAAAGTCTTCCCTTGTACATTAAGGACCAGATAAAAACCTTGACCCTTGAAGCCAGATCCAAAAGAATCATTGAAGTTCTCATGATGACCTTAAATAACACCACAACCATTTTCTTGCCCTTTATCCTGACCCAGACCAGTCATGGAAAACCCTTTTTGCCTTTTGGACAACGAACTGGACTGTATTACATTATCTTTACATGTGGTACTTACTCAATGAGTATTACTTGTGTATTCATTTTGAACCAGGATTTTACAGGCTTCTTTTCCCCAATGAAAACAAGTATTTTAAAAAATTCTATTTTGAAATTTTGAAAAAGATGCCTATAATGGAAATTGGAAAGAGTATCCTATTACAAATCATCCAAGATTTGGACACAAAATCACTGTAGGATCAATGATTGTCAAGCTCAACTTGAAAAATGACATCCATGCAGGAGGAATCTTCCACCCGCCAGAAGTTCATTGGCTCACTAACCCAGATGACTCCCTTCATGTACATATAGACCCCTCCTAGTCATGTTGTCAGAAAGCTCTCATAAGGATAGAATCTCTTAATACAGGAACTCTATGTGAAACAGGCCCAAGTACTCTAGAAGCCTACAAACAACAATGGCCACATGATGACCCTTGAGAACTACCCAATCCCCTTTTAGCTAACCATCATGACCACTATTATGATAATCATGACCTAGATACTAACCTTGATGAAGCATAGTTCCAAGGAAGAGACAGATGGGACTAAAAGTTGTCAAAACTTAAAAAAAAAAAAAAAAAAAAAAAAAAAAAATGTCCCAGAAACATCTCTCTCTCTCTCTCTCTCTCTCTGGGGGCACAAATGACACTTCGCACTATTTGAAAATTCCATACTTCTCTTAGTCTTCTGCTTTCATCTAACAACTTGTTTTGAGTGCACACAGTGACCGTATTATGGCTATATATGTGCGAGGGAGTGTGTACAGCCAATGGTAGATAAATAGTACTTAAAGATGAAAAATGAATCATGAAGAGCTAGTGAATTTAAAACAATTTTAAGTGACGCATGTGCTCATGAAGCAAATTGGATATTTTTGAAAAGTTTAGTATTACCTGACATTAGCCCAAATCTTAAAACTAGTTTTTGTATTTCATCATTCTTTCTTTTTAATTAAATGGTTGGGAGGCTACGTTTTACTTACTCTGTCAAGTGGTTTTTCCCCCTCAATAGAAGATATATTACACAGGACAAAATATTTAATTTTTTTTTTTTTAATAAGGGATTACAATTTTATCTCAATAATAAATTTAAAAAATACACAAAACAATTGGAAAAAGGAGAAAAACATGTCTCTTATTAAAGCCAAAGATAAGACTCCTGTTGCGGAGAAGCGTGGTGGGCCAAATTCTGTGCTACCATGTTAGAGCTAGCTAGAAGCACATCGATACAACAGTATTTTGAGGCCAAGCACAGAGAGAATGATCATGGCTGCAAATTTCAGCAAGGAGCCAGCTTGGATCACCCTCGTAGTAGATCATATTACTTAGGCCTCGATCAGACACAAACTTGATGGTGGCTTCACTGGCTTGTAACAAAGCAATATCTTCGGCATAATGATCATTCTCCAGTACTTATTGTTTACTAAAAGCAACAGTAACTAAACAAAGATGGTCACTTGCAAATAAGTTGCAATGATACAAATAACCACAGTAACTGGTGAGAGGAAAAATGCACAAGAAAGGCAACACTCTACATAAGCCAAGCCCTAAGAAAGGACTAGGGTTTCAGCGAAAAATTTAAGGCCCACATTGTTTAATTTAACACTTTTTCAAGAGCAATAGTAACTAGAGAATTTCAATGGCACATATGGAGAAGGCTACTAAATTAGTATATTACTATTAACCATTACAATATCTTATGCAAATATCATAAACAACCCTCCACTCCCTCTTTCCCCAACCCCCTTACCCTGTGGAGTTTAAAAAAAAAATAAAATTAAAGCTTAACTTTTCCAGCAAGCATAAAGCCCTTATAGGTTATTGATCTGATCAATGTAGGTCCTCCCCAAGAACTTTCAAGTTCTTTAACCACGCTTTCTGATAACAAATCAACACCTTGGTCTTTGGCTGTATTTACTGCAGACCATGACCTAAACATATTCAAGAATTTCTCAAATGACACCTCTTTTGGTATATCTAGTTGTTGTGGTTTCCCCTCACATCCTATACCTACACTTTCAAAAGGAAATGGAAGTGTCTTATAATCATCAAATACACTTTCTATTTTTGGTTCCCAATAGGGAAGAGTTGTGTCATAAAAACGCTTCATTATGGGATCAAAAATGGGACTAACTACTATGCCTTTATAAGCCCAAACAGCAATTACACCTCCTGGCTTTCTTAAAAGCCGTGTCACTAGGGAGTAGAACTTTGGGAGCTCAAACCAGTGGACAGCTGTGGCCACAGTAATCAAATCAACTGAATTTTCTCCTCCAATCAAGGCCACTAATTCATCATCTGTGATGGATAATGGAGTGTGGAGATATCGAATGCGAGGGTGTGGCATTGCAAGTTTCAACTGAGCCTCACTCACATCGGTTCCAACTACTTGCTCATAATGCTCGGCAATCTGTCAAGAACAATGTAATGCAATTCTATCAATCTTAGTTTTATTTGATTCTTCATAAACATCAAGATGCAAGGAGACAATTTTATTTTGCAGAAAAGTAACAATAGTTTTTTTTCACTTTTTTCAGTCCAACTGTACAAGATACGGACAAGTTCATGGATTAATACATGTAATACCCAAGATGAAATAACTCTTTTGCTAGAGATTAAGAGTTGATAAATTAACTCTGAACTTTTTTCTTTTAATTTTCTAACTCAACTAATTCAAGGGTTGGGATTGAAAGTTAATTTTTAATTCTCAATCTTAGCCATTGATCGAAAATAGAGTTTTAACAATTTCTGCTTTTCTGATATTATCCATGTAAATGAATCATCACTAAAAAGCACCATCAATTGAGAGCTCAATTGTGATAATCAGACTTCTAAATTTACATTACTGGTGACATGAATCTAGGCTCTAACAGTACAGGTCTTAGAACATCCTTATTATGCTAGTCAAACTAGCAATTTGGTAGAAGAATAACTAAACACCCATATAAACAGCACACATCAAGCTCAATAATCAGCCATATAATTTTTTGTTTATACTTCGGTCCCTCATAACTTGAAATCTTAGCTCCAAGGGAATAGTAAGATGCTTCAAGAGAGGTGGGATATGCGCCCACATTAGTGGCAAAAAAAAATAATAATTATAAGCACAAAATGTAAATTGCTCAACAGAAACTGGCTAAGATGGATCAAACTACAATGTAATTGAGAGATGTAGAGAGGAAAAAAAGACACTAACACCAATAGCAGCTTGACCATTGCCGGTGCCAACATCCCAAGCTAAAGAGTGGTGAGGAGTGAGAGCAGCCAGCATAGAGTACCACTCGGTTGGGTAAGTTGGCCTACCATTCAGGTAAAAATCAGCTTGCTTGTCAAACTTGCCAGCCATTCTCTTAGGTTAAGCTTGGTGTGCTGGTCTTGTGAATTGCTTCGGTTTTCATTTTTAAAGTCGTTGCTGGTAATAGTTTTCCGAAGCTTATGACGTATATGCTTACGCTCTCAGCATCCGTAATTGACTTTAATTGTATCCGTAACAACTTTACTATAATTTTGCTATAATTTTACTATGTGCCGGTTTGTGAGTGGTACAATGATTAACGTGAATTTATCATTTTATTTCCACCCCTTGCAATTTGTTACGTAAACAAATTATAATAAAAGTTGTTGAAATTTTGGTGTGAATGGACTTATGGCTACCTGCCGACCTGGTGGGATTCATATAGACCAAAGTTTAATTCGTACCTTTTCTATCTTTGTAGGTGACTTTTCCTCTTCCTTTTTTTTTTTTCTTTTTTATTTATTTATTTTTTTGGTGTGATTATGAGTCAATCTGTTAAGTTTCGTGGTCATGGTTTGTTTTTAGCTTGCCATTGGCTAACACTAGCATCAGGCGTTCTATTAAAATGAAATTTTAACACATTAAAATTTTATTTTATCTATTTTAATACACCATTTTATAATGCTCCTTATATTACTTATTCTATTTTTATTATTTTAATTAAATATTATTTCTTTAATTTTTTTTTTCTTTTTCGTTGTTCCCACAAGTATTAGAGACATATGAGAGAGAAAATTTAAATAACTATTAATTAATTACAACAACCATGAAGAGAGAGAAAGTTTGAAGAGGGTGGCTACCTGCCAACCTGGTGGGATTCATCTAGACCAAAGTTTAATTCGTACCTTTTCTATCTTTGTAGGTGACTTTTTTTTTTTTTTTTTGGGGGGGGGGGGGGGGTGGGTTATGAGTCATTCTGTTAGGTTTCGTGGTCATGGTTTGTTTTTAGCTTGCCGTTGGCTAACACCAGCGTCAAGTGTTCTATTAAAATGAAATTTCAACGCATTAAAAATTTATTTTATCTATTTTAATATATCATTTTATAATACTTCCTATATCACTTATTCTATTTTTACCATTTTAATTAAATATTCTTTCTTTATTCTTTTTTTGTTATTTCTTTTTTGTTGTTCCCAAAAGCATCAGAGACATATGAGAGAGAAAATTTAAATAACTATTAATTAATTACAACAATCATGAAGAGAGAGAAAGTTTGAATAAAAAAAACTAAAATTGTTTTTTGGCACTTGGCACATGTTTTTTTAGTGTTTGGTGTAAATGCTAGAATTAGAATTAAAAAAAAAAAAAAAAAAAAACCTTACAATGCTAGAATTAGAAATTTAGAATTGTACCATAGCATGTGCCAATTTTTTTGGTATTTGACACGTGGTTTTTTAGTATTTAGTGTGCTAAATTCTAAAATTTTAGCATTTAATTAGCACAACGGGTGCTAGTAGTGAGGTAATAAGACTCAAACTGAGAGGTCATGTCATCATTGCTGTTTAGTTTTAAATAATGTACTTTTTATTCACGTGATGTGCTGCTGCTGTGTGCTTATTCATCTTATTTATACATATTTGTGTTGTTAGATTTGGGTCTCGATTTTCGTCTTTCACTATAGTGAATTATTGTTTCTACGGCCAAACACCTGCATGAATTGCTTTCATTGTGTTGTTTATATATATATAAGGGTATTAGACTCTAGTTGTCTCAAATTGTCTCAAATTTTATCATATATTAACCCAATAATTAATTAGATTATTTATATATGCAATAGATTTGAAACAAACAAACATCAAACAAGCATATATCACATAAACACCAAGAATGATGACCTAGGAAAACTTTTGAAACTCTGGTTTCAATGTAAAAAACATGGGGAGGACTTAACCTAAACAATCCTCAAAGCAACATTTCACTAATAGAATCAAAGTTTATACAATAAACTTAACCCTAAATCTACTGTTACCTCATGTAGTACTTACTAGCATGACCACACGTAACTTCGAATTCACAGATTCTTCTACTGTGAAACTCTTACACACAAACTCCTCTATTTGTGACTCTAAGATCTCCACTCAACAATTTAGATCAGCAACTGTGGTTGACTGAATTCTCTATGGCTTCATATAGATCTGCACTATGGCAGCAATAACAATACTGTGTTGATCTTTCTCTATATGCTCTTAAACTCTCACGTGTTGAATAGATAAAGGCTCAAATCAACTATGAAAGTCTCCACCATAGTGAGATTGAGAGAAACTTGTTTATACAAACCCTAGCTGCACATACAATGATTTATCTCTTTGAAAAGCCTCCCTAGGGATAGCTTATGATGTTCTTTAAATAGCACAACAATTGGATCATGAATCAAGCATGAAACGAGCAAGTTATGAGCTTTTTCACTTGTCAGATTTTTGCTGATATCACAATCTTGATTGATCGAGCTAGGTGTCGACTGGTGTCAAAGTGATAGTTTCGATCAGTCAAGCTGGTGTCAAGTTGGTGTCAAAGTGACAAAACCAAAACCTTTGTTTATTGCTCTGAACTTGATTCTTTCTTGATCTGAACTTGGATCTTGGTCTTAAACTATAAAATACACTCAATACTCATCAAAAAGACTATAAATGGATTACATTTGATCACGGTTTGCCAACTTAAAAATATGGGTCTTGGTCTTGCTAACATTTTGTTTGTTTCAGAGATCAATTATGATTGGTGCTTATTTGGGTTTAGGTTAAATTTACGGTAGGTTTCAATTAATTATCATGCTTAATATTTGGTAAAAGGTATTTTTTGCTTTGTTTATAACTTATACTATGATAGATTGATAGTATCTTTTATGTTCTCCCCCTCTTTTACTTGGAACCTGCATCCTCTTTTGATTTATCAAATTATTTTAGATTACGTTGCTAGTACAAATTCATGTTATACCATTTTCCAAACACATGCATATAATTTAAGAGAAATATTACAAACTATTTTACAACAATTTCATACTATTGAGTTGAAAAGCTTTTATTGATTCTCATCTATTCTACTACTTACATCATTTTTATTACATACCAATAAAATTTTGTTGTATATATAGGTATATACATGGATAGGTTGTAATAATGTTATTTGAGTTTAGAGAATATTGTTTCATAAAGTAAAAATTCAGGTTTTGGAATTTTCTAAGTGAAAATTCAGAATTAAGCATTTTTAATCGGTCAAAGCTTTGGCTCAATCAATCGAAATGGTAAAGAAAAAGTCTTGGAGCTTCTGGATGGCTTGATCGCTATTTGATTCTTGTTCGATCGATCGAAAGAACCTCTCAATCGATAGAAACTCGAAAGCTAAATTTTTTGCAAAATTTTCTGGTGATTATTCGAAAAGGTTGAAGAGGTTTCAAGCCTTGTGAACGGTTTTATGAAACATTTTAACTCTCTATACATGCCTTTTGATGAAATATAACACTATGGGTATAAATAGAGTCTTATTTTTACTTGAAAATAACCCAATATCTTGGTTGTATCCTGGGGACAAATTTGCGATAACCCTTTAGCAACAATAATGTGGGGGGCAAATATTGTCTAAGGAAAATGATATTGTGTTTCCAAGTTATTTATTTTCTGTTTGTCTTTTGTGTTAACCTTGTTTTTCCATTATTACTTTGTATAATATCTCCAACAATCTTAGACAATATTTCCTATGATGAAAGGAACAAGTGATGTTTCAGTGTTAAAGATGTTGAATCATGAGTTGGTGAAATTGGATCGCTTTGATGGAACTAATTTCTATGGAAAGACAAGATGAAATTCCTACTTACTGCACTCAAACTCTTCTATGTCTTGGACCCGAAGTTGATGTCTTTTCCTATTGCGAGTGATGAAGACATTGATGAGATAAAGGCGCAAAGAAAGAAATGGGAGGAAGATGAATTGATATGCAGAGGGCACATTCTCAATACTCTTTCGGATCGTCTCTATGATCTCTATACATCATTGAAGTCACTGAATGAGATTTAGAATGCTTTGGAAGCGAAGTACAAAACTGAGAAAATAGGTACGAATAAGCTTATTATTCAAAAGTATTTTGATTATAAAATACTTGATAATATCTCAATTTTGGATCAAGTACATGAGTTACAGATTTTGGTTAATAAACTCCATGATTTATCAATCAATATTCCTGAATCATTCCAAGTGGGTGCAATCATTGCGAAACTCCCACCAAGTTAGAATAATTTTAGGAAGAAGCTTCTACATATGTCGAAAGATCTCACTTTAGAACAATTCGAACAACATCTTCAAATTGAAGAGGAAAGCCAGGTTAGAGATGGGACTAACACCGATTCTAAAGTGAATGTGAACAATGTGAGCAATGTTCAAAGTGGGAGTTCAAGTAAGACCGATAAGTACTTGAAAATGAATAAAAGTGGGAGTGGTTTCAAGAAGAACAACTCCAAGAATCCCAACAAGGACAAGAAGAACCGAGCATGTTTCCATTGTGGAAAGAAAGGCCATTACATTCGCGAATATAAACTCTTAAAGAACAAGAAAAAGGATGAAGAAGGCAATACCATTGAAATGAATGTCATTGAGGACATTGTTGCTATGGTGAGTGGCATACATATTGATATGATCACTGAAGTTCATATGGTTGTGATTGCAAATCCTTTTGATTGGTGGTTCGACTTGGGTGCAACGATGAATGTGTGTAACAATAAAGAGCAATTCAGGACTTATGATGAGTCTTCCATGGAACAACAAGTGCTGATAGGCAACCACAATAAAGCAAAGGTTCTTAGAAAGGGCACCGTTAAAGTGAAAATGAGTTCTGGCAAGATGTTGATCTTGACCAATGTTTTTCATGTACCCGATATCAAGAAGAATCTAGTATCTGCCAATTTGTAATGTAAGAGTGGTGTAAAAGCTGTACTTGAATCAGACAAGTTAATCTTGTCCAAGAATGGGATATATGTATGCAAAGGATATGCTACTGATGGCATGTACAAACTAAGTATTATTAATAAAAAAGTTTCTAGTTGTACTTATTTTGTTGATTTTTCATATTTGTGGCATGCTAGATTAGGACATTTAAATTTCAAATACTTGAAATTTATGTCAAAGCATGGTATGATTTCATATAAGCATGATGATGAAAAGAAATGTGAAATTTGTATTCAAGCAAAGATGACAAAGAAACATTTTTCTAAGTCAAATAGAAATTCTATTATACTTGAACTTGTACATTCTGATGTATGTGAATTGAATGGTGTATTAACTAGAGGAGGTAAAAGATATATCATTAAATTCATTGATGATTTCTCTAGATTTACATGTGTATTTAATGAGAAATAAAGATGAATCATTTGACATGTTCAAACGTTATAAAACTGAAGTAGAAAATCAAAAGGATAGGAAAATAAAGATCCTACGAAGTGATAGAGGTGGTGAATATTTTCTTAATGATTTTTCTACGTTTTGTGAGGATCATGGTATAATACACCAAAGTTCAGCCCCTTATACACCCCAACAAAATAGTTTGGCTGAAAGGAAAAATAGGACTCTTGTAGATATGGTAAATGTCATGATCTTAAGTGTAGAGCTCCCATTTAATTTATGGGGAAAGGCATTGCTTACAGCATGTCATGTGCACAATAGAGTACCTTCCAAGAAGATTAAAGTATCTCCATATGAGTTATAGAATGGAAAGAAACCAAACCTTGATTATATCAAAGTGTAGGGGTGTTTAGCCTTTTATAGAGTGGTTGATCCAAAAAAAACAAAGTTAGGACCAAGAGCTATAAAAAGTGTGTTTGTAGGTTATGCTGAAAATTCAAAAGCATATAGATTATTAGACTTAAGCTCTAATACAGTAGTGGAATCAAGAGATGTTGAGTTTATTAAGGATAAATTCAATAAAGATTCCATGGATGCTTTGATACCTACTCAAACACAACAATGTGACTTTAATCCTAATACTACTTTGCGTGGTACTAAAAGGATTGAAAGTGGTTTACCAAGTGAACAAAGAAAGAGTCAAAGGATAAGAAAAGTAAAGGACTTTGGTCTAGACTTCATTTCTTATCAAGCTTAATTGTTTCTTGTTGAAAGAAATAGACAAGTGGTCCTAAATAAAATACCTATAATGTTTAATACAGAGGATGATCCTAAATCATATAAGGAAGCTATGGCTTCTAGAGATTTAGCTTTCTGAAAAGAAGCTATAAATGATAAGATAAACTCAATATCATCTAATAATACTTGAGTTCTAGTAGATCTACCTACTGGTTCTAAACTAATTAATTATAAATGGGTATTTAGAAGAAAATATAATACTAATGGATTAATGTAAACCTTTAAAGTAACGTTAGTGGCAAAAGGCTTTAAACAAAGGGAAGGAGTAGACTATTTTGATACCTATGCACCGGTGGCTAGGATCATGTCTATTCATGTATTATTAGCTCTTGCATCCATATACAGGTTGATTGTACATCAAATGGATGTTAAGACAGCTTTCCTAAATGGTGATCTTGATGAGGAAGTTTACATGGAACAACCTGAGGATTTTGTACTTCCTAGAAATGAAAAGAAAGTTTGCAAGTTAGTCAAGTTTTTGTATGGCATGAGAAGTTTGACTCAGCGATTTTGTCGGATGGCTTTGTGCACAATTGTTCCAACAAATGTATGTATTCCAAATTCACAAAGGAATATAGAGTCATTGTATGCCTTTATGTGGATGATATGCTCATATTTGGTACAAATATGAAAGGTTTATGTGAAACTAAAAAATATCTATCTTCTATGTTTAAAATGAAAGATTTAAACGAAGTGGATACTATTTTGGGAATCAAAATTAAAAAACATAGTGAAGGATTTTCATTGTGTCAATCTCATTATGTTGAGAAAGTGCTTCAAAGATTTGAACATCTTAATATAAATGAAGCAAATACACCTTTCGATTGGAGCATAAAGTTGTGTGAAAACATTGGAAGAGCAAGTGCATAGCTCGAGTATGCTAGTGCTATTGGTAGCATGATGTATGTTATACATTGTACAAGACCAGACATATCGTTTTTAATGGACAAACTTTCTAGATTTACAAGTAATCCAAGTGTGGATCATTGGAAAGCAATTGGTAGAGTTCTTGGTTATTTAAAGAAAACCATAAGTTTGGGACTCTTTTATTCCGAATTTCCAGCTGTGTTGGAAGGTTATTTGGATGCTAGTTGGATTACTAGTGTGAGTGATAACAAATCCACATTTGGTTGGATATTCACTCTTGGTTGGGGTGCCATCTCTTGGGCATTAAAGAAATAAATGTGTATTTCTCACTCCACCATGGAATTAGAATTTATAGCCTTGGTGGCAGCAGGCAAGGAAGTAGAATGGCTAAGAAATATGTTGTTAGACATAGAGTTGTGGCCACAATCAATACTAGCAATTTCGGTGTACTGCGATAGTGAAGCCACCTTGGGTAGAGCATATAGCAAAATGTATAATGGAAAGTCTAGACATATAGGTCTAAGACATGATTACATAAGATAATTAATAGAATCTGGTACCATTTCAATTGTCTATGTAAGGTCAAATAGTAATTTGGCAGACCCTTTAACCAAAGCAATGTCTCGAGATATGGTTGGGGTAACATCCATTGGAATGAGACTAAAACCCTTCTTTTAAGAGAATCACCAATAGTGGGAATCCAACCTCAAATTGATTTATTCTAAAGAGGTTTAAAGTGTAACAACAAGCTATTGATACGTGGTTAGTAAGAGCACTAATTTTGTGTCTCATTCAGGATGGATTAGTGCAGACTGTTACGATGAAATTGAGGATGAGTTTTACACTCTTAATGAAGTTCATAAAGTGTAAATGTCTGTGTAACAGGGACATAAAGAGGAACTTCACCTTTGTGAATATAGAAGTGGTGCCACTTCTAGCAAGAGTAAAGGGTTTTCTCTTGTAAATGTTCACTAAACCGGGAAGAGCACAAGGCCATAATGGTGCTAACAACAGTGGATTTCTAAATGTGTTGTGGATGTTCTCATGTGTGTGTTGTTTCCATTTTCAACACTTAAGAGTTTTGGTTTAAGCACCAAGCCACCATTAACTCTGTTGATTTCTTAAGCAATTACATTAAGGGAAGGTTTAAGTTGAAAGATACCTTCCATTATGCATGATAGAATATCAATCAAGTGAGACATATATTATTACAACCTAGTGGGGGACTGTTGTATATATAGGTATACACATGGATAGGTTGTAATAAAGTTGTTTGAGTTTAGAGAATATTGTTTCATAAAGTGAAAATTCAGGTTCTGGAATTTTCTAAGTGAAAATTCGGAATTAAGCATTTTTGATTGGTCGAAACTTTGGCTCGATCGATCAAAATGGTAGAGAAAAAATCCTAGAGATTCCGGATGGCTCGATCGCTATTCAATTCCTGTTCGATCGATCGAAAAGAGCATTCGATCGATCGAAAGAACCTCTCGATCAATCAAAACTCGAAAGTTGAATTTTATGCAGAATTTTCTGGTGACTGTTTGGAAAAGTTGAAGAGGTTTCAAGCCTTGTAAATGGTTTTATGAAACATAGTAAGTTAGAGAGAAACGCAAGAAATCCTGTGGTTATTCTCCAAAATTGTTATTTGTAGAACCCAACATCTTGGTTGTATCTTGGGGACAAATTTGCTATAACCCTTTAGCAACAATAGTGTGGGGGGCAAATATTGTCTAAGGAAAACGATATTGTGCCTCCAAGTTATCTATTTTCTATTTGTCTTTTGTGTTAACCTTGTTCTTTAATTATTACTTTGTATAATATTCCCAACACAATTTGCTAGACAATTGTGATGATTTTTTTTTTTTTTTTTTGTGCTTTTAGACTTATTGCGTGTGGATTTCTTTTTCAAGGCTTATAAAATCCTTCATTCAAAATCTTATTCCTCTATTATATATGAACTTAAAGTATGACTGTCCAACATACTAAACTACCAAATTTTATTTCATGGTCTCCTTCTTTTGAAAGTGTTAAGTTGAATATTGATGATAGCTCCAAAAGAAATATGGACCATTTCAAGTCGGAGATATCATTAGGGAATATTTAGGTCATTGGATTGTTTTGGTTTGTCTAAATAGTGGAATTATAATTTGGGTTTTAGAAGTCTCTTTTTGAAGTTGATTCCTTATAAGTATATAATACTTATAAATCTTATAAATTTCTGGTTAGAACTTCAATCATTCCTCCTTATTTCACTATTCTGTTTGTTGATTGCATATCTATGGAGAAGCCAATAAATGTGTCTCATTGTGTAGTGTATATGGGCAACCAACTTTTGCATCCTTTTGAACTTTTTTGTTTTTGATAATTCAATAGTTAGGGTTAGGAGATTTGAATCTTAGATGTTTTTATTGAAAATACAAAAGTGCTAATTGAGCTATATGCTTACATGGCTCTTGGCACTTCTTTTTGTACTATTTGGTAATTCATATGTAATTTAATTGCCTATGGGAAAGTCGGTAGTTATCTACTTGAGGCTAATATACCCATTTTTCATATTATTTGTTATCTAGTTGTAATATGAATCATATGATCCCCAAAAGAACCAACAACGAGAAACATACTCAAGAATCTTCCAAATGCAACAAAACTCTCTTCCAATTTGAATTAATTAGTAACCTTCATCATAGTCTGCTTAAAGTTCACAACTTAACTTGTAAATCACAATTATAGTCACTATATTTTGCATTTTTTATTAATAGCCTCTCGTGATAGCCAACTGAAAGTTTACAACTTAACTTCAGTTAATTACAACTGTAGGGACAAGGGCCCAAAATAGTGTATCAATCTAAATTGTCTCTGTATTTAACTGTGATCAATATACATAATTGTGACCTCCTCAGACTGAAAGTCCATTGATATCAATACATCTTATTTGTGCCTAATTGTCATTTAATTCCATATTAGCCGTTGTTCAATTCATTAGGACTTAGTTCTTTGACCCACTCTCTACAAATTTCTTGTATTTGACTCAATGGGTTGAGATTCCATATACTTTGGGTTTAGGCCACAAATGGGACACTACAACAACTATAGTCAATAAATTTTGTATTTGTTAATAATTCAACGAATTCAATCCTTAATGATGAGGAAATAAAGACAAATGAAATATCTTTTGAGAATCTAAGTTTCAAGGTGAATAATATTAATCAAAAAGCGCAAAGTGCAACCAAAAAGATTTTTGCTCACTATTTTGTCCATATCTCACAAAATATTATGTATTTCAAGATGAAATTATTTAATGTCAAATTACACATCTAGGCCTTCCTTTAAGCACTTATTCAACCTTCCGCTCAAAAAATAAAATAAAGTAAAGAAAAAAAAGAAATAGTTACTGTCGTCAAAGCTGCCATGCCCGAAGTAACCCAAAATCCACAAAGAGCTTGTCTAAGAAATCTAGTTGTGGGAGGATTCTCTGCAGAAATTTCGCTTGAGAATGCTAAAATTGAATCTTGAATTGCTTTTATCCCAAAAAAGTCCAATCACATCACCTTCTTTAAGTTCCCTCCTTATAACAAATTCCTTGGTCCAATCTTCAATGAAGACATTGCTCCCATTTGTTCTCTGTTTGAAGATCAATTGATGTTCAGACTTGGTATCAAAATCCCAAACAACCACTTGTACCCCATACTTAGTTATGAAATCTTCAATATATTTTTGTTCTCAGTCAAAACATGCTTCTTTACCAAGTCTGTCTCCAAAAAGAGCCTCACCCATTGCTCGTTACTATAGCTTGCCTCAACCCTCTTCTTTATAACCGAAGTATCCTCAAAGCCGTCCAATGAGTCACCTCTATGACTTTCTTCCTTTTCAACTTCATGGCCATTAACTTTCTTTCTTTTGCTTATTTCACAATCTTGAGACGCGAGAGAGACATTACTAGCAAAGTTTTCAAGTGATTTCCTCTTTTGGTTAATGCAATTAGGACCATAACCCAACCTCAATTCTGTTGAGACCTCTTCCAGTTCTTGCTGGTTCTTGGTCTTAGATAGTTTTGCTTCACTAATCTGAGGTTCACGATCTTTCTTTTCCATCGTAGCAAGAAAATTATAGAAGACAGGTTCTCTTTGTTTCCTCGTAGAAAAAATCAAATTAATCTGATCATTAGTTGGGATATTCTCTGTCATGACCTTGGAAGAAATAGATGGAAGTTCACTCTTTTTGCCATCTCTTAGTTCTTGGTTTCGCTGGGCTTGTAGCATAGCACTCCTTAGCTTCAACAAGGCTGTGTTTCTCTTCTCTGGCATAGAAGAAAGCAATAAATCCAAAGAAAGTTCCCTCTTTTCTCCTTCTTTTCCTTGTTGGTTTTTCAGGGCTTGTAGCCTATGCTTCAAAGCAGCAAGTTTATAGTCAATAGCTTGTGCAGTTCCGGGTTTAGAGAATAAACCCGACTCTGATGGGCACGGTAATGCAGATGAACTGGGTATGGAGGAACCTGAAAATCCTTCCATCACGCTGAGAAAAATTAAGAGAGAAAGAGTTTAACAATTATGGGGGTGGTTTTTGAATGAATGAGAAAGAGAAGGCAGTGTTAGAGTTAAATAGAAGAAGAGAATAAACGGTGTGGGAGACGTTCAATGCCAACATGGAAAACTAAAAAACGCATCACAAGAAATTTAAAGCTCAAGAAGTATTAGTAATTTGTGTTTCCAAATCCTATTAGGAATTGGCTTAGTCGGTGGTTCTAATTTCTAACGGCTAGAAGCCTAGAAGAGCAGAACAGATGGGTGTGTGAATTGGGCCTTGTTGGTCGTACACATTAGCGTCATAGTCAATTCCAATTAGGTAAATAGGTTTAGGACACTACTTTAACAAGTATTGAGGTGGCAATTTTCTGATTGGTATGCAGATGTTAATTATAGTTATGTGCAAAAGTATTGTATTAAACGAATGTAAAACATTTAGAACGACATGAGAAATTAAATATACCTCGTGGTAGGTCAAATGTGGCTTCTCTTGCTCTCAGTAGCTCCTGCGCCGATGAGAGTGGTGATTGCTTCTCTTCCTCATCTCTTTTTTGGGATAGTCGTTTGTATTTGCTTTGAGTGTTGCTAGATCAAGCTGACTCTATGAGTGGATTATAACGTCATCAGGTATTGTTCTGTACTTTGTGTGGGTCTCGCATCTTTCGATTAGAAAGTGAAATTGTGTCTTTGGTAGTGCTGCTGTTGGTGGAATAGTTGGAGAGGGTGTGGCCATGATTGCCCTTCCACAATCACTAGTTAAATTCAGATATGTGTCGTATATTCCACACACTGACTATTGCAAACTTACTGTATACACAATATCACCTAGGCTGAATTATGTTTTGAAAATACGATTTTACAATTTTAACTGAATGCGATTTTACAAGGAATGTATACAAAGTGTACAATAAGAAGTGTGAAATAAGTTTTTTTTTTTTTTTTTTTTTTTTTTTTTTTTTTGAGAATAGTGCTATCAAATATTTACAATATTTTCAAAATAATACTTAGGTGACAAGCTATTATTGGCTCTAATTTAGACCCACCACTAACGTAACATTTTATTTACCATTTATAGTTAGGGTGACAATATTCCACAACAAAGTCTAGGTATAAGTTGTTAATGGTAAATAAATAAATAAAAGTTATGAAGGGGATGTGGATGAGAACTAGTAACAACTTGTCACCTAGGCTTTGTTGTGAAAATATTGTGGATGTAGAACTATTCTATAGATATAGTACATGATTATTATTATTATTATTATTATTATTATTATTATTATTATTATGGGTTATAGTCAAGGGAGTCAATATCGTACTAGAGACTATTTCAGTTTGATTAAGGAAACAAAATATTTTAGGTACTAGATGATACCGGTGTATTATTTTGGATTTTACAAGATATATATAAGTTTTTTTAATATAAATTATAATATTTATAGGTTTAATATATTAGTCATTATATATTACCTGAGTATATATTAACACAAATAGTATATATTTATATTTAGAAAAAAAAAATATATATATATATATATATATATATATATTTACAATAAACAACAAGTGAAGGAATGAAAGAAATATGAAAAAAAGAAAAGAAAAAGAAAGATAGATGCACACGTGATGACTCTAGAATGGAAAAAGATATACTAATTTAGCTCTCATTTGAAAGGAGAAAATGGAATGGAATGGAATGAAAAGAAATTAAAAGAATAATTTTAGAATATTTTTCCATTCCCTTGTTTGGAAGTTTTAATGGAGAGAATGGAAAGTTCATCCTTTGTTTAGGAATTTAAATGAGAGAGAATGAAATTAGTAATAGAGAACACTTATTCCTCTCTATTCTCTTAAAATCTCAAATTTTCATTTCCCCTAAAATTGAGAGGAATTAGAGGGAATGGAATTAGATTTAATGAATTTTTTACTAAAACTCCCAAAATACCCTTATATATCCAACCTTTTATTTTAAAATAGGAATCTAATAATAATATTGTCATAAAATGATTTCATTCATTTCCCTCTATGTTACTCCCAAACAAGGTTACTTACATTCCATTCATTTCCATTGTTTTCCATTTCTTTATTTTAAAACATCCAAACAATATTACTTAAGTCGATTCCACTCCTTTCCATTCTCTTATGAACTCCCAAATGAAGCCTAAATTGCCACACCACTCCCACTAGTGGTGGAGCTAAGAAATTTTTCTAGGGGTCAAGCTAAATGTAACAAAATTCTAAAGAAAAAAAAAAAAAAATTTTTGACAGCCCCAAATTTCAGGGCTTTTTTTACAAAAAAAAAAACATCATTTTGCTAACAATTTCGTTAGTTAGCAACATTTCCAAACTGATGGGACTGACGAAATCAACTACAGACGAAATAACGTTACAGACGAAGTTATCCTCATAGACGAACTGAAACAAATGCCTCTATCACTGATGAAGGCATCAGACCATTCAATGCCATCAACAACACCTCGGACGGTTACAACAACAGCTATGCAGACCATTAAAGGCACATTAAGACCCCTTCATTAAATAGGAGGCGTTACCAAGAAGGGCATTAACATCCCTTTATTCACCACAACAGTCAGAATCTAAGGGAACCTATATATAAGGCTCTCACATCACCAACAGGAGGTACAAAAAAAATATACTCTGAAACATTTTCTTGCTCTGTGATACTACATTACTTTTTTGATAACTTCTTGATATTGACTTTAGCATCGGAGACTCTGTGGCAGGCACCACATCGGTGACTGCTTTGAGGACG
Organism: Quercus tomentella; assembly: GCA_028535165.1. Lineage (NCBI taxonomy): Eukaryota > Viridiplantae > Streptophyta > Magnoliopsida > Fagales > Fagaceae > Quercus > Quercus tomentella. The sequence goes on from JAPQVY010000122.1 coordinate 18,673,908, forward strand.
CTAAAACTCGGGCTGAAGATCGGTTCCATCTGCCATCTCTGACTGATGAACTTACGCTTCATCAGTTTGGTACCGTCTGTGGGAAACGAGATTTTTAGATTCATATCTGAGAAAGTAGTTTCCATTAAACCTCTACATTTAGATGGAACCCAATCCAGATTCCGCAACATTGGCCTAGCAAGTCTATCTCTTGCAACCGCCATTGAAGAACTCACCAAGCAAAATTAGGAAATGAAGCTACGGCTTCAACAAGTCCAATAGGCTCAACAGAAGGAGAACCAGTGCAAGGAAAACATGGAGGAAGAAGGGGATGGCCATAGGAGAAGTATTCATCAAAGGCCAACTACTCCGGACGAGGAGAATTCAAATCTCCTTCGAGAAATAAGGAAGGAGATGGACGAACTAAGGAACGCGATTAAGGAGAAGACGGACCGAAGCGTAGACAGAATGGTAAGGGCCACAGATTTGCCTTTCACCTTGGCGGTACTTGAATGCCCCGTATCGTCAAAGTTTCGCTTACCTCAACTTGAGACGTTTGACGGACTCAGAAACCCTCAGGACCACCTTAACACCTTCAAGACGACTCTAGGTCTTCAACAGCCACCTGACGAGATACTGTGTCGCTCCTTTCCCACCACTCTCAAAGGAGCTGCAAGGGAATGATTAACAAAGTTGCCGACTTCGTCCGTGGACAACTTTGAGCAGTTAAGTAATGCCTTCTTGCGTCACTTCATAGGTGGGCAACGTCCAAAGAGGCCTGCATACCACTTACTCACCATTAGACAGGGAGAGAAGGAAACTCTGAGGTTGTACGTGAAACGCTTTACTTGGGAGACTCTAAAGGTGGACGAAGCTGATGACAAAGTGCAACTGACGACCTTCAAAGCGGGACTGAGATCTCGAGATCTCGTGGCCTCCCTCGCGAAGAATCCTCCAAAGACGATGGCAGAAATGCTCCTGAAAGCACAGAAGTACATGAATGTTGAAGATGTCTTAGCGGCCATAAAGGATGCAGAGAAGTCAGGAGACAGGGCAAAGAAGGAAGACGAGCGTAGAGGACAAAAGAGGGAGCGCCCAGATCGTCGGAACAATGACAGGAACAGAAGAAAAGATGATAAAGGTCCTCGGACGGTAAGGTTTACTCCTCTAGTTATGCCTGTTGACAAAATTTTAACGCAGATCAAGGACGAGCATTATCTCAAATGGCCAAGACCATTACACTTATCCCCTAACATTCGTGATAAGAACAAGTACTGCCGATTCCACAAAGATCACGGCCACAACACGGAAGATTGTAGGGACCTAAAGGAGCAAATAGAAGAGTTAATACGGAAGGGGAAATTATAGAAATATGTGAAGAAGGGGGAATATAGTAAGTTCAGGGATGGCAATAAAAGCCAGCATGAGTCCTCCTCCAGGAGTGGCGACCGCCAGTCCCATCCTTAACAGGATGTGATCGGGGAGATAAAGACGATTACAGGAGGACCCTTCTCGGGAGGATCATTTAAATCCCTCAAGAAAGCGTACCAGAGGCAGGTGAATAGTGTCCACTCGGTACCCCCGTTCAAGCAACAACGAACAGACCGGGACATGTCCTTCAATGAAGGGGACGCCAGGGGAGTGAAGCAGCCCCACAATGACCCTTTGGTTATAATGCTGAATATAGAGAGATTCAATATCAAAAGGATCCTCGTGGACAATGGTAGCTCCGCAGACATCATCTACCTCCCTGCCTTCCAGCAACTGAAATTAGATCCATGGAGGCTGCGCCAATTTGACTCTCCCCTCGTCAGCTTCAGTGGAGACAAGGTATACCCCAGGGGCATAGTGACATTGACAGTAACAGTGGGAACTCACTTGGTGCAGTTGACCCGTCAATTAGACTTCCTAGTGGTGGATTGCCCCTCGTCCTACAATGTCATCATTGGGAGGCCCACGCTCAACAAATGGAAAGCAGCCACTTCCACCTACTGTTTGAAGGTGAAATTCCCAACAGATAACGGAGTCAGCGAGGTAAAAGGAGATCAAGTCCTGGCCAGAGAGTGTTATCAGGCCGTCCTAGCTGCAAAGGAGAACCACACATGGATGATTGAAGAGAAGGAAGAAGGCAAAATGGAGGCCCTAGAAACAGTGGAACTTGCTGAAGAAGAAGCGAACAAGACAACTAAGATAGGGACGACGCTAAGCCCGGAGATGAGAACGAAACTCATCCAATTCCTTAAAGAAAATCTAGATGTCTTTGCATGGAGCCACGAGGACATGCCAGGCATAGCTCCAGAAGTCATCTAGCATAAGCTAAATGTGAACCCAGAAAGAAAACCTATCCAGCAGAGACGAAGAGTCTTCGCCCAAGAACGAGACCAAGCAGTCGCTAATGAAGTTACCAAGTTGTTGAAGGCAAGGTTCATCCAGAAAGTACACTATCCTGAATGGCTCGCAAACGTCGTCCTAGTAAAGAAGGAAAATGGAAAATGGAGGATGTGCGTAGACTTCACAGACCTAAACAAGGCATGCCCGAAGGACAGTTTCCCCCTATCGAGAATAGACCAGCTAGTGGACTCTATAGCCGGACACAAGTTACTGACGTTCATGGATGCCTTCTCGGGATATAACTAGATAAGGATGGCTGAAGAAGATCAGGAGAAGACTGCTTTCATCATGAGTCAAGGACTCTACTGTTACAAGGTGATGCCTTTCGGATTAAAGAATGCCGGAGCTACGTATCAGAGGCTGGTAAACAAAATGTTCAGCCAACAGATCGGCAGAAACATGGAAGTATACGTGGATGATATGCTCGTCAAGAGTAAGGAAAGGCTCACACATCTGGACTACCTGAAGGAGACGTTTGCCACCCTTAAAAAATACCAGATGAGGTTGAATCCTAGTAAGTGTGTTTTTGGTGTAGCTTCAGGAAAATTCTTGGGATTCATGGTGTCCCAAAAAGGAATAGAAGCAAACCCGGAGAAAATGGAAGCTATAATCAACATGGCATCACCTAGAACCATCAAGGAAGTCTAGAAGCTCACAGGAAGGATTGCAGCTTTAAACAGGTTCGTCTCTAGAGCTACAGACAAGTGCCTACCCTTTTTCAAGACCTTGAAACGGGCTATCGCCCGGACTGACGAATGCGAAGCAGTGTTCCAAGAGCTCAAACGTTACTTGAGTAGTCCACCCCTCTTAAGCTGGTCCAAAGAAGGGGAAGACCTATATTTGTACCTGGCAGTGTCAACTTCAGCAGTGAGCGCAGCCTTGATTAGAAAAGAAGGCAAGAAACAACTCCCAGTTTACTACGTCAGCCAACCTTTCCAAGGAGCTGAGTCCAGGTATCCACGGATTGAAAAGATCACATTTGCATTAATAATAGCCTCACGCAAGCTAAGGTAGTACTTTCAGGCGAATCCCATCCTCATGATGACGGACTAACCAATCAAAAAGTCCATGAACAAACTTGAGGCTGCCGGAAGAATGGTCTAGTGGGCGATTGAACTCAATCAATTTAACATTGAATACCATCCCAGAACAGCCATCAAGGCACAAGTTTTGGCAGACTTCATCGCAGAGTTCACCTTTATAGACGAGGATAGACTCACCGACGAAGTCGAGTGATGGAAGATACAGACTGATGGTTCGTCAGCCCGAAGGAGGGGTGGAGTAGGGGTCGTCATAACCACCCCCGACGGAGAAATGCTTAAGTATGGAGTCCAATTGAAATTTTCGGCTACCAACAACGAAGCTGAATACGAAGGGATACTGACGGGATTGAGGCTCGAAAAAGTGCTTGGAGCTAAGAACCTGTTAGTCCAAAATGATTCAAGACTAGTGATTGGGCAGATCAGGGGGGAGTACGATGCAAAGGAAGAGAGAATGCAAAAATACCTCAGGCTAACGAAACATCTGACTCAGGAGTTCGATACTGTGGAATTCGTACAGATCCCAAGAAGTCAGAATATGGGGGCAGACGAAGTCTCGAAGCTAGCATTGTCAGAAAAAGGGGAGATTAGCATGGACTTGGCGATGGAAGTCCAGAAGCACCCCAGCATTGAAGAACTGCCAACATTCACAGTCCAGAACATAAACAGTTGGATGACACTAATAATGTCTTTCCTCCAAGACGGGCACCTCCCTCAGAATACAGAAGAAGCTAAAAAGATCAGGAAGAGGGCAGCCAGGTTTACGATCCTCAATGACGCCTTATACAAGAGAGGCTTCTCCATGCCTTACTTGAAGTGTGTCGACGAAGAAGAAGCCAGATACATATTGGAAGAAATCCATGGAGGAATTTGCGGCGACCACGCCAACCCCAGATCCCTAGTAAACAAGGTAATACGAACAGGTTATTTTCGGCCAACTATGCAGGTGGACGTTGTTGAAATCGCCAAGAAGTGCGACGGGTGCCAGCGATACGGGAATGTACAACGGCTTCCAGCAGAGAGACTGATGACAATAGCCTCCCCGTGGCCATTCGCACAATGGGGAATCGACATCGTCGGTCCACTACCCCAAGGTAAAGGTCAGGTAAAATTCCTACTAGTTGCTATTGATTACTTCACAAAGTGGGTTAAGGCAGAGGCTCTAGCAACAATCACCGAGGCAAGAGTTCAGAGCTTTGTGTGGAAGAATATAATCTGCAGGTTCGAGATTCCATTGAAGATTATATCAGATAATGGGAGGCAGTTCGACAACCAAGGCTTCAGAGACTTCTGTTCAAACCTTGGGATCAAGAACCAGTTCTCATCCCTAGGGCATCCTCAGGCAAATGGACAGACGAAAGTAACGAATCGGATGCTACTCAAGATTATTAAAGCCAAGCTGGACGACGTGAAAGGTGCCTGGCCAGAGGAATTACCAAATGTCCTATGGGCTTACAGAACCACGGCGAGAACCCCAACAGGAGAAATCCCGTTCAGGCTTACCTATGGCACTGAATCCGTAATCCCGGTCGAAGTAGGAGTAACGAGCGTCAAGCGAGAGACATTAAACGAAGAGTGCAATGACGATGAACTGTGGCTCAACCTGGACTACTTGGACGAAGTAAAAGATAAAGCCTCTAGTAAGATGACAAAGTACCAGCTGAAGATGGCTGAATACTACAATAAGAGGGTTAAACTCAGACGACTGGACATAGGTGACCTCGTCCTGCGCAAGATCACCACTGCAACTAAAGACCCTACCCAAGGAAAACTGGGTCCCACATGGGAAGGACCTTACCGAGTCATTCACTACTCAAGACAAGGCAGTTACCACCTGGAAACCATGGACGGACAGAGACTCCCCCGACCATGGAACATTGAACATTTAAAGAAGTACCACCAATAGATGTAACAAACAAATATATTCATTCCTGAAATTAATAAAAGAATTATTCCTCTAATGTTTCTGTGTAAGCAGGTCTAGTCAACTGTACGACATAAAATGGCTAAGTAACAAGATTCCGTCCTGACGGATGTAAGTTACTGACGAAGCCACGAACTTGACAAAATCCCTTAAAAGGGTGTAAGTCAAGGCTAAGTAACAAGATTCCGCCTTGACGGATGTAAGTTACTGACGAAGCCACGAACTTGACAAAATCCATTGAAAAGGTGTAAGTCAAGGCTAGGTAACGGATGTAAGTTACTGACGAAGCCACGAACTTGACAAAATCCATTGAAAGGGTGTAAGTCAAGGCTAGGTAACAAGATTCCGCCTTGACGGATGTAAGTTACTGACGAATCCACGAATTTGACAAAATCCCTTGAAAGGGTGTAAGTAAAGGCTAGGTAACGAGATTCCGCCTTGACGGATGTAAGTTACTGACGAAAAAAACATGCCAAAATCCCTTGAAAGGGTGTGAGTCAAAAGGGCTAAGTAACAAGGTTTCGCCTTGACGTATTTGTAGGCCACTGACGCAAGCACAGTCCTTTAGTAGGCGCAAGCAACAAGATTCTGCCTGACGAATGCAGGTTACCGACAAATACACGTGAAAAAAAAACAAAAAACAAAAAAAACAAAAAAAAACAAAAAAACAAAAAAAAACAAAAAAAACAAAAAGAGAGAAGGGGCAAGAACCTGGTAACAAATCAAAACAAAGCTCAAACTGTATCTAAGCCTCTCTGAAGGATTGTGAGTTGCTAACTAAGTAACAGATCAGTGACGAATGGAAGGAAAAGATCACAGCTAAAGATTTATGCTAAGTACAAGGTATGGACGAATGTAAAACAGCTCAAGCAATTGATGAACAAGTAAGTATGCAACAAATTCAATTAAAAGCCCAAAAACCAAGGGCAATTACCATTGTTGTTATACCCAAAAAAAAAAAAAAAGACCCATAAACGCTGGGCCACGAACATTGTTCTCAAGACGAGATAACAAGTAATTGTCTTGAAATTAGATTTACAAAAAAAAAAAAAAAAGACATGACGGGCATCCACAAAATTTTTTTCTAAGTAATCAGGTCAGGCATCAACGGCAAGATCGTCATCAGCTCGAGCGTCAGTAGTGGCCTTAGGGACATCACCTTCGGGAGCAGAGGATTGGGCAGCTTCGTCTATCGCCATCTCTTTGTCAACCTCCTCCAGGTCCAAACTCTCCATGTCGACCCCAGTAGGATGCTTAACCAGATATCTCCTGAGAAGTTCGAATCCTTTGAAGTACCAACTAAAAAGTATCGTGTTGTACTCGTTAGTTGTCTGGAAGGCCTCAACTGATCTAGCGGCAATTGTTTTAAGCTTTTCCTTGGCATAAAGGAGCTCCTCGTCCTTCTGCAGAGTCAATTTGCGCTCAACTTTGAGGTTGTCATCCAGTGTCTTGACCTTTGCCTTTAAAGAAGTAGCCTCGTCCATAGAGACAATTAAATTCTTCTTCAGCTCAGAATTCTCCTTCTCCAAGGCCTCCATCCTAGACGTTAAGGATGCCACCTTAGCCTCTTGAGTAAAATACTCAGAGGTGATGTGAAGACTTTCCCCCAACACCTGGAAAGGAGTTTTTGAGTCGTCAGTAAAAAAAAAAAAAAAAAAAAAAAAAAAAAAAAAAAAAAAAAAAAAAAGGGAGTTAACACCCTACTTGGACGAGCCTATGGACGTGACGAGACGCAACCTCATTAAGAGGCATGTCAGAGAGGGTCCTTAAGTCTGCTGCAATCACGACCTCATGAGCCCTGTCCATTACCAATCTCTCATCATCCCATATAGTGGAAGACCGAGAATCAACCTTCTCCTTCTCCTTACCAGATACACGCGACCTTTTGGAACCTGGAGTAGGGATCTCTTCTACCGACGTGGCTGGGGAAGCCGTCCTCGTCGTACCAGTAACGGAAATTGTGGGATTAACGGAGCCAAGGGGATTGACGAGAGGGCCCTTCTCGGTAACACGCACTATCTTCTTCCCAATGTTTGACAGCGACTCATCCTTCTTGGACCTCATCTTCGCGTACATATCCTTGTTGAATTTGGTCGTCATTTCTACAAAAGAAAAACACTTAAAAGGAAAACCCAAGTGTACATAAGAAGAATTGACACTGACGATGTCAATACTTACTTTTTTTTTTCCTTCAATACCAATATTATGAAGAACGTAAGGAGACGGGTCAGGTCCAAGGTTGTAAAAGGCAAGAGTCCGGGGATCAACCAGATCATCCCAACTCTCAATCGTCTCTGCGTATCCTATTGCGGTTTCAATACAATCCTTATGCATGCTCTTAAGTTTAGGTCGTCTCTTAACTGTGTTAAACAAAAGACCAAGGAGTTAGTAACAATAAACAGCAAACGAGGCAAAATTGAAACGACAGGGAGAAATACTGACGCACCTAAAGTCGGGGTTCCCCACCAACGAAGCAACCTCAGGATATCGCCCCAATCCCTACTAGATTGAGTCTCGAAATAATCCCCGAACACAAAGAAAAATCGCGATTTCCAATACCTGAAGGACGAAGGTAAAACCTTGACAATCCTTGTTCTCCTCTCCTAAGGGACTAACTCATAATATCCATATTCCTTCGACTCTTTTAAACGGTATAGGTAGGTGAGTTCACCTACCTTAATCATGTCTCCATTGGCAGCCAACCATATTTGCATACAGTTGACCACAATTCTCCACGAGTTGGGCATAAACTGCCCGGGAGCAATACCAAAATGGGCCAGAAGTTCCATAAGGAACGGGTGGACAGGGAACCTAAGCCCGCAAGAGAAGGCCGACTCATAATAACACACCTCACCTGGAAAAAAATGACAGGCCCTATCCTCGTCATTAGGGCGATGAACACGAACCCACTCCGGAAACTAAAACCTATCCTTGAATCTACTCACAGTGTCGGCATCCAAACCGCACACCTCCCCGAGGGCATAAAAAGCCCTAACCTCTCGAGGGACGAAGATGGCAGTATCTCCCTCCACCGGGTCACCACTAGATGATAACCCAGTCTCGAGGTCGCTGGACCTAACCTCAAACATCACCTCTCTCTCTCTCACCAGTCCCTCGAACCAATTGAACGATTGGTGAAGCAAAGGCAGCAGATCGCCCAAAACCACACTTAGACAACTGCCCTCAAAAACAAAATTCTCTAAATTTGGGATAACACCCAAAGACCCTCCTAGGCATGCAAAAAGAAAGGAAATTGATGGGCAAGCTATCCTAACCTTAGAATTGTTAACCATGGAAATGTAGAAAAAGGGGGCAAAGGGAGACAACACAAGCTAAAACCCCAAGAAAATCGAAGGCCAACAAAAAGCAAAAGAAGAGAGGAAAAAGAGAATCAGAGGCTATATTACAGTAAGATAGAAGGGAAAGGTAAAAACATGTAAGGGAAAACATACCTCAACAAACGGCGAAGTACATGTGCACAGCACGCTGGTTTGGAGTAGAGTTGCAGAATCAAGGTCCGAGAAAAAATCGCTCAGAACAGCGATTGGAAACTTTTTTGAAAAAGTAAAGGAAATTAGAAGAGGAGAAGTTTTAAATCAAGTCTCAAAATGATTGAAAACCAGCGAGAAGCCCAATAGTCCCACAAAGCGAAGCATTAACCCCACCAAGCAAAAAAGCACCACGTGGCCACTCCCTGTGAAGAGCCGCCACTACGCATTTAACACGACACGAAGTCCCAAAAAGGCTTACCAAAAAAAAAAACTCTTCACCTTCCATGGCCGTCATGACATGTCAAGACGACCACAGAATCCGGGGGCAGCTAATGGGACTGACGAAATCAACTACAGACAAAATAACGTTACAAACGAAGTTATCCTCATAGACGAACTGAAACAAATGCCTTTGTCACTAACAAAGGCATCAGACCATTCAATGCCATCAACAACACCTCGGACGGTTACAACAACAGCTATGCAGACCGTTAAAGGCACATTTAGACCCCCTCATTAAACAGGAGGCGTTACCAAGAAGGGCATTAACATCCCATTATTCACCACAACGGTCAGAATCTAAGGGAACCTATATATAAGGCTCTCACATCACCAACAGGAGGTACAAAAAAAATATACTCTGAAACACTTTCTTGCTCTGTGATACTAAATTACTTTTTCAATAACTTCTTGATATTGACTTTGGCATTGAAGACTCTTTGGTAGGCATCACATTGGTGACCGCTTTGAGGACGCTAAAACCCGGGCTGAAGATCGGTTCCATCTACCATCTCTGACTGACGAACTTACGCTTCATCATAAACTATTTAGAAAATTTAGCATCTCAAGTCATTGAGACTCAAGTTAACTGTAACAACTCAAGTTCCATGTGCTGGCAGAGCTGATGTGGATTAAAATCCACATGGAACTCGAGTTCTAGTTCCTGCACTCAGTTCTTGTTCTTCCTTCATTTTTCTTTCTTAAGACTCAAATCAAAGATTCAGAAAATACCTAAAACCCATTGTTCTTCCTTCTTTTTCTTTTCTTAAGACCTAAATCAAAGATTCAGAAAATACCCAAAACCCAAAGGCTCGAGTTCCTGTAAATCTGGTTTAGAAAGAGAGAGAGAGTGTGTGTGTGTGGGTGTGTGTGTGTGTGAGAATCTGAGGTGGAGAAGTCATCATTATGATGGTGGTGGTTGGGGTTTCGCCGTTAGATCGAGTCGGCATAAGAGAAGAGGATTTGGTTTGAGTTTAGAGAGATGAACTTGAGATCGAACCACTGCTAATGGTGGCGATGATGGTCGGAAGAAGAGCAAAGGAGGCTCGGCCAAAGGCCGCCACCTGGGTTTAGTCTGAATCATCTCCTGGGTTCAATCCGAACCATGGGGTTCAGTCCCAATCATCACTTGGTTTCAGTATGAACCATGGGGTTGCTTCGTTGTTGCTTCTCTAGGTTTGTTGTTTATCGTTGTTTTTGTTTTTGTTGCTTGCTCTAGGCTGCAATCTAGTTTAGAGAGAGAGAGAGAGAGAGAGAGAGAGAGAGAGAAGTCATCATAATGATGGTGGCTGGGGTTTTGCCGAGAGATCGAGTTGGCTTGAGAGAAGAGGATTTGGTTCGGGTTCAGAGAGATGAACTTGAGATTAGACCACTGCCTCATTGCTTGGGTTCAGTCCAAACTGTAGGGTTGCTTTGCCTAGGTTCAATCCAAATCATCACTTGGTTTCAATCCAAACCATGGGGTTACTTCGTTGTTGTTTCTCTGGGTTTGTTGCTTCATAGTTGGGGTCAGGAGATTTGAATGGTAGATGTTTTTATTAAAAATACATAAGTGCTGATTAAGCTATATGCCTACATGGCTCTTGGCACTTCTTTTTGTACTAGTTGGCAATTCATATGTAATTTGATTGCCTATGGGAAACTCAGTAGTTATCTACATGTAGGATAATATACCCATTTTTCGTATACTTTGTTATCTTGTTGTAATATGATCCTAAAAGAACCAACAACGAGAAACATACTCAAGAATCTTCCAAATGCAACAAAACTTTCTCTTCCAATCTGAATTAATTAGTAACCTTCATAATAGTCTGCTTAAAGTTCACAACTTAACTTGTAAATCACAATTGTAGTCATTATATTTTGCATTTTTGATTAATAACCCTTCGTGATAGCCAACTGAAAGTTTACAACTTAATTTTGGTTAATTACAACTATAGTCACTACATTTTGTATTTGTTAATAATTCAATGACTTCAATCCTTAATGATGAGGAAATAAAGACAAATGAAATATCTGTTGATAATTTAAATTTCAAGGCGAATAATATTAATCAAAAAGCGCAAAGTGCAACCAAAAAGATTTTTGCTCACTATTTTTTGTTCATATCTAAAAAATTATTATGTATTTCAAGATGAAATTATTTAATGTCAAACTACACATCTAGGCCTTCCTTTAAGCACTTATTCGACCTTCCGCTGAAAAAATAAAATAAAATAAGAAAAAAGAAAAAAGAAAAGAGAAATAGTTACTATCTTCAAAGCTGCCATGCCCGAGGTAACCCAAAATCCACAAAGAGCTTGTCTAAGAAATCTAGTTGTGGGAGGATTCTCTGCAGAAATTTCGCTTGAGAATGCTAAAATTGAATCTTGAATTGCTTTTATCCCAAAAAAGTCCAATCTCATCACCTTCTTTTAGTTCCCTCCTTATAACAAATTCCTTGGTCCAATCTTCAATGAAGACATTGCTCCCATTTGTTCTCTGTTTGAAGATCAATTGATGTTCGGACTTGGTATCAAAATCCCAAACAGCCACTTGTACCCCATACTTAGTTATGAAATCTTCAATATATTTTTGTTCGCATTCAGTCAAAACATGCTTCCTTACCAAGTCTGTCTCCAAAAAGAGACTCACCCATTGCTCGTTACTATAGCTTGCCTCAACCCTCTTCCTTATAACGCAAGTATCCTCAAAGCCGTCCAATGAAGCACCTCTATGACTTTCTTCCTTTACAACTTCATGGCCATTAACTTTCTTTCTTTTGCTTATTTCACAATCTTGAGACGAAAAAGAGACATTACTAGCAAAGTTTTCAGGTGATTTCCTCTTTTGGTTGATGCAATTAGGACCATAACCCAACCTCAATTCTGTTGAGACCTCTTCCACTTCATGCTGGTTCTTGGTCTTAGATAGTTTTGCTTCACTAATCTGAGGTTTGCGATCTTTCTTTTCCATCGTATTAAGAAAATTATAGAAGACAGGTTCTTTTTGTTTCCTTGTAGAAAAAACCAAATTAATCTGATCATTAGTTGGGATATTCTCTGTCATGACCTTGGAAGAAACCGATGGAAGTTCACTCCTTCTGCCATCTCTTAGTTTTTGGTTTCGCTGGGCTTGTAACATAGCACTCCTTTGCTTCAACAAGGCTGCAACGGCTGTGTTTCTCTTCTCCAGCGTAGAAGAAAGCAATAAATCCAATGAAAGTTCACTCTTTTCTCCTTCTTTTCTTTGTTGGTTTTTCAGGTCTTGTAGCCTAGCACATTTATGCTTCAAGGCAGCAAGTTTATAGTCAATTGCTTGTCCAGTTCTGGGTTTAGAGAATAAACCCGACTCTGATGGGCACGGTAATGCACATGAACTGGGTATGGAGGACCCTGAAAATCCTTCCATCACGCTGAGAAAAATTTAGAGAGAGAGTTTAACAATTATGGGGGATGGTTTTTGAATGAAAGAGAAAGAGAACGCAGTGTTGGAGTTAAATAGAAGAAGAGAATAAACGGTGTGGGAGATGTTCAATGCGAACACGGAAAACTAAAACTGATTCGCAAGAAATCTAAAACTCAAGAAGTTTGTAATTTGTGTTTCCAAATCCTATTAGGAATTGGCTTAGTCGGTGGTTCTAATTTCTAACGGCTAGAAAAGCAGAACAGATGGGTGTGTGAATTGGGCCTTGATGACTTTTTATAGCGAAAGAAACCCCACATACCTTCTTCTTTGTATTTATGATAGTGCCCAGAAACCCCACAAGCTTAAATCACAAAACAAGAAAGACCTAGATGAGGAAACAACTTCTATATCGGAAAACAACAAAGACCCAGATAACAGGGAATAGCCTAAACCAATAAAGAATTTTAAAAAGTAATTGAAAAATGCAAAAATATATTTTTAGTCTCTATATTTTGGGCTTTTTTTCATTTTGGTTTTTAAATTAATTTTGCACCTATTTTAATCCCTAAAACCAGAAAAATGTTTCTGTTTTGGTCTCTGCCCTCGACCCACCAATAGAAAATGCATATATGACAAACAGAATGTCCTGTTTATATAATAAATATTGATATAGTTAATAAAATAATAATACTATATTTTATTTAACATTTTTTAAATGTCACACCAGCATTTTATTTTTTATTTTTAAAGCCACCTCAGAAAATTTAAACAAATAATAAATTTATTGAAAAAACTCAAATCTAATTTAATTCAAAATTGAAGATCGGACCATATGTGATAGGTCATAAGCAAAAGGTTTAGTGACACTTGGAAACGACGTCGTCTTCCTCGTCCCTGCGGTTGTGCAGTGTCGAAAATCCATTAAACCCTCTGCAATCTGACACGAGGGTTCTAGTTTTATCAGAAAGAACTTTCTACTGGTGCCTGGTGGAGTTCAAAAATTCGCTCTGCTCACAGAAGGCATAGGCGAGTTTCTTTCTTTCTCACTCGTTGAATTTCAATCTTTCAGAACCCATGTTTTATCATTTTTGCAAAACCATTCTAAATGGTGGTAAACACATTACTATAGCTCAAACACCAATTCACAAACTGGGTTTTCTTCAAAACCCATCTTTATCTTTTTCTTTGAATGCAACTACATTTCGACCACTGCAAATCAGCAACCATTTTCAGTCTCATACCACATAAACACACTTGGATTCTCACAAGAAGCTGCTCTATCAGCTTCCAAGTACGTTCATTTCGAAACCCCAGAGAAAGCAGATTGTGTGGTAACTTTTTCAAGAACCGCGGGTTCTCTCAAGCCCAGATCTCAAGCCTAGTTAGAGGGACAAAAATGGCCTACTGTTACTTGAAATAATTAGTAATATACCACTATTTTAGAAATACGTAGGAATCTACCACCTTTTTGAAACTTGAATTTACATTGTAACTCAAGTTCTAGTTTGAGTTATTTGAAAAAATAAACTTTATATTTGCCGAAATTTTTTTATGAAACTCGAGTTCCATCAAAAAATTTCAAATTTTTTTTATAGAACTCGAGTACCATAGAAAACTCAATTTCCTTAAAGTCGAGTACCCAAAAAGTGGTAGATCCCTACATATTTAGCATTTATTATGCAAACAGGGCATTCCGTTTGCCACGTATGCATTTTCTATTAGTGGGTTGACGAAAATGACCAAAACAAAAATGATTTTCTAATTTTAGGGATTGAGGTAGGTGCAAAATCAATTAAGGGACCAAAATATAGAGACCAAAAGTGTATTTTCGCCTTCAAAAATCGGTGCATGTCTAAATCAGCAAAGAAAGGATGTAGAGAGATAGTGATATGACCAAGCTTTTTCTTTGCTCTCCCCTTATCAGATTATTTGTCCTCATTTAGGCAGTTCAGGTTGTGCAACTTTTTTTGAGAAAAATCCCCTCAGGGGTAGAGATCTTATTATTGCATCCTCAATAAATCAAGTTGGTACACCTCAAGAATGTCTGGTGAAACAAACTCCATCCAGACCAAAAAAGGATAACTGGCAGCTCGCCTAGCAAGTTTATGTGCCACACAGTTTCCTTCTCTATTAATATGCTTAACTGAAATGTGAGAAAAACAAGAAAATAATCGTTTGATATCCAACAATACATGACCTAAAGCCGAGTGATCCATGTGACCTCCATTAATAGAGGTAATAGTGTTTGCTGAATCTCCTTCCACAATCACCCTGTCAAAACCGAGTTCTTTAGCAAAAACCAAAGCCCGACAAGCCGCTAACACTTCCACCATCTCCACCGAAGTAGGTAGTGGAATTTGTTGTGAGAGAGCAACCATAACTAATCCTTGTTCATTCCGGATTATAATGCCGATGCCAGCTAGTCCATCCTGTGAGAAAATCGCTCCGTCGAAGTTCGCATTGGCACAGGTTTCAGGTGGTGGCCTCCAACGCACTGCATGAGCTGTCCTCGGTATCATGGCATGCGTAGGACGCAGCTGTTGAAACTCCTGAAAAGCATCATAAGCCGAGGAAGGAATCTGCCCCAGTGGAAATGCCATTTCACCCAGATGGACTTGATTGTGCCGCATCCAAATTGCAGAGACCATCATTGTAAAAAGCTCGAAAGAGGTTATTACAAGTAAGGCTCTATCAATGACTTTGAGAAAGGAGGCACAATGTACCGTGTCTGCCTTCAGTTGACCAAAATGAACTTTCCATGTATCATTCAATTTCGAACAGGACCAGAGCGCATGCATGGTATCCTCTGTGTATAAATTACATTCCTGGCATAGAGTATCATTTAATATTTTCCTTTTAACAAGGTTAGCCTGAGTTGGTAAAGAGTTGGTCCCAGCACACCACATAAGGGACTTAACACGGTTTGGAACTCGAAGACGCCAAATAGATACTTCCACACCATCGAAGTTGCCCCTTCATTTGAGCTGCTTGCTACCTCTGCTTCAGCTTGGTCCAACAATAGCCGGTAACCAGACCTGACCGAGAAGACCCCATCTCGATTGTGGGGCCAATAAGGAATGTCCTCCCAATTGAACAAACTAAAGGGGATGGCCTTAATGATTGCAGCTTCCTCGGGTATAAAAATCCTATCAATCTTGTCCTCCTTCCAACAGATACTTTCATGATTTATTAAGCTATAAACCATCACATTAGCTTGGCCATCTGCTACAGGGGATATAACTGTGCCTTGTCGAGACCCAGGTAGCCAAGCATCACAAAATATGCGAACCTTAGAACCATTCCCTATCCTCCATTTTAATCCTCGCCTAATAACTTCTCTTCCCTTCAAAATGCTTCTCCAAGCAAAAGACCATTTATTTTCCTTAGCATCAAAAATGGTCCCATGTGGGAAAAATTTTGTTTTGAAGAACTTGAAGAATAGAGAATCTTGGTTTTGTAATAAGCACCAAATTTGCTTGCCAAGCATAGCATCATTAAACTTTTGGAGTTCCCAAAAACCCATACGTCCAAGAGATTTAGGCCTACACATTTTACTCCATTTAACCCAATGAATATGCCTTCTAGTGCCTTGTTGACCCCACCAAAACTTTCTAATCATAGCCTCAATCTCATGGCATAGTGTAATAGGAAGTTTGAAGCAACTCATAGAATAAGCTATGATATCTCTCTCTCTCTCTCTCTCTCTCTCTCTCTCTCTCTCTCTCTCTCTCTCTCTCTCTCTCTCTCTCTCTCTCTGATTTAGTGATTTTTTTTTTTCTTATCACGTGAATGTTACGTGAGTGGACTGTTAGTTTATTGCCTTATTTTCGATGTAAAGTGACAAAAGCTTCTAATTGATATATGTGTAAAGTTCATGGAGTAAATTTACTAAAATAAAAATTCAAGGAATGTAATAATCACTACCTTAGAATTTAGGGGTGTTTCTGCATTTGTCCCAAATAACTTGTTGGCCAGCTACGTTTTACTTACTCTATCAAGTGTTTTGTTCCCCCTTCAATGAAATATATATTAGAGCATTGAGCACTAGCATCAAGTATGCTAAATGCTAAAAATTTAGCATTTAGCACACCAAATATCAAAAACACTCATACATTAGATCTCTCAAATGCTAAAAAAACTTTGGCATTTCATACTTTAGGCTTTTACTAGTAGAAGCTTAAGGTCATGTGTTGTAAAAATAAAAACCATTTTTTTAGTTAGCTTCTTCTCTCTCTTCTCCAATTTTCTGACTTTCTAGCTCTCCCTTCATTCATCTCTCTCTCTCTCTCTCTCTCTCTCTCTCTCTCTCTCTCTCTCTCTCTCTCTCTCAAACTCACCTTCAACATCTCTTTCACTCCCTCTTTTAATTTCTGGGTTTGCTTGAACCAATATTTTAAATCTAGTCCCTCTCCTTTCTCTCCTCGCTGTTGCACCCAATGGTCGTTGGTGGTGGGTTTGTGGATCGATGGTGGACTGTTTGAGGTTGTGGATCAGCAAATAGAATTGGGTTTCGTTCTGGGTTGTGATTGACAAATGTAAGTGGGTTGAGTTTAGGTTGTGGATTGTTGACGGCGACGTGTTTGGGTCTAGGTTTGGATTGACAAACAGTGGCAACGATGGTGGTGGGTTGTGGACAGCAGTGATGATAGTGGTGGGCTTGGATTTTGGTGTTCAAAACTCTTGATTATTATTATTATTATTATTTTTTAGAACATATGTGATTAAAGTGTTAGGAATATATGTCACTATTTTATGTAATTGGCTAATCTTTTGACAAAACACACTTTACTTGTAATTGGGTAAATCTAGGATGTGTTTAATGCTTCCAGAAATAAGGTTTCAAGTTCAAGTGTTAAAGTCATGCAAGTCTGTCCAAGAACCAAGTCAGAAAGTGTTGTCCATTAAAGCTCGATAGCTGGCTCGACAACTAGCATCTATTGAGATTTGAAGAGCTGTTCTAGCTCGAGGCTCGACGGCAGCTCGACAGATAGATATCTATCGAGGTTTATGAAATTCAAATTTTCTGTTCTGTTTTTCATCCAATCCGTGAATGTATGTTTGGACTTTCTTTTCTCACAACCCTAAACATATATAAGGATTATTTTAAGGGCTGTAAAAGGTTACACACAATAGCACAAGAGAAAATTTCACAAGAGTGAAGAAGTGTGACTGGTAACCTAGCTTTGCCCTAATTCTTGAAGAAGTTGTTGTGTTTGTACACCATAGGGTTTTGTGACCAAGCAACTTCATGATCTGAAGAATTTTGCAGCCAACAACCTTCTCTAGTTGGTGATTGAAGTCGCGTACTGGGATCCACGCAATTGATTAGTCACGTACTGGGAGTCGTGCATTACAAAGAGAGATTGTCACTACAGAACAAGTCCAATTAGGTATTGGGGTAAGGGTTCAACTGTAGGTTTATATAAGGTACTGAGATTCCTTTACTTGTAACCGCTTGTTTTGATAATAGTGGATTCTCGGGAATGGTGACCTTAAAATCACCCAGTGGGGTTTTTACCGTGTAGGTTTTCCCCATTTGTAAACAAATTACCGTGTCAATTTAATTTCCGCTACATACTTTAGTTAATCGGTGATTTGTTTGTGCTACCATGTACATTGCATGTTAATTTGATTAATTAATAAACTTGGCTAATTAATCAATTAATTTATCACAAGGGGTCAATACGTTTTTGGCATATCATTATTATTATTATTAGGTGTTTTGATGTGGTGGGTTTTGGTGTCTTGATGGTAGGTTGTAGGGGTGGGATGTAAGGGGCAGTGCCGAGTTTGTTTGGGTTTTTTTTTTTTTTTTTTTTGGTTAATTTTTTAATATTTTTTAGGGATATTTTAGATTATTTTAATATAAAGTAATCTTAAATAGAACATGTGATATAGGGTGTATTGTTAAATGTTGTCTTAAAATAAATAAAGTAACTTTTGGTGTGTTAAAATGACATATTTTAGAACACCAGCATCTAGCGTTCTAAAAAATGCTATTTTGACACATCAAAAAGTTACTTTATCTATTTTAATACCATTTTACAATACATCTACATCACATATTTTATTTTAAGATTATAACACATTAAAATAATCTAAAACAAACCTCATCTACATTAACAAAACAAATATATTTATCAAGTAGGGAATCTGTGAGAGAGAGAGAAAGAGAGAGAGAGAGAGAGAGAGAGAGAGATGAATAAAAAAATATATTGTAGCAACTTAGTTAGCTTTTGATACATCTCATGAAAGAGAATTTTTTTTTTTTTTTTTTTTTTTTGGGTATGCTAAATGCTAAAATTTTAGCATTTAGCACACCTTATGCTAGTGCTTACACATGATAAGACGGTACAATTGCAAAAAGGTGCTCACACAAACAATAAAATAGAATAATCATACAAGACAAAAATATTTATTTGATTTTTTATAAGGAATGGCAATTTTATTTCAATAATAAATTTAAAATGGTGGTGAATTATCTAAATTTTCCTCTATTAAAGCCAAAGATAAGACTCCTGTTGTAGTGAAGCGTGATGGGCCAAAGTCTGCGATGCCTTGTTAGAGCACTAGCATCAAAGGTTGCAAAAATATGTCAATTTAACACATCATTTTACAATACACCATACATCACATATTTTATTCTTTAATTTCATACATTAAAATAATATTTACAACACATTAAAATAATATTAACTCAAAAGTCAAACCAATACAAAACACAACTAGTGACCACCACCACAACCATTACACAACCACTGCATCCTCCACAACCCAAAACAAACCCAACCAAATACCCAAAACAAACCAATAGTCACCACCACCACAACCACCGAAATCCTCCAACAAATTTCAAATCTAAAACTGCAAATAAAAATAAAAAATAAAAATAAAAACCTCAAATCCTCCAACAAGATAGAGATCAAAGAAGAGAGACAAGAGTCATCATTGTGGTGGTGGAACTCTATCGTGGGTTTTAGGTCGCCTTCTCCATTGTGGGTCACCCAAAACTCCAATGTAGTATCTGATATTCGAGAAGAGAGAGAAGTAAGAGAAAGCGATAGTAAGGTTTGAGAAGAAAGAAGAAAAGAGTAAAAAGAGAGAAAGAGAGAGGTCATAGAAGAGAGAGAGAGAGAGAGAGAGAGAGAGAGAGAGAGAGAGAGAGAGAGAGAGAGAGAGAGAGAGAGAGAGCCTGAGAAAAGAAGAAAGGAGAAAGAAGAGAGAGATAAGCAAGAGCGAGAAAGAAGAAAGAAGAAAGAAAGGCAAAAAGAGAGGAGTATTGATACCGTATTTTTTCCAGCCCCAAAATTAATGGGAATTTTAGATGTCAAATCAAAGGTTTCATTAGTGGTATGACATTAAACACTTTTGAATACTTTTTATTTTAATATC
Organism: Quercus tomentella; assembly: GCA_028535165.1. Classification (NCBI taxonomy): domain Eukaryota; kingdom Viridiplantae; phylum Streptophyta; class Magnoliopsida; order Fagales; family Fagaceae; genus Quercus; species Quercus tomentella. The sequence continues at coordinate 18,693,791 of JAPQVY010000122.1, forward strand.
CAAAGACCGAAATCAAGCTTGAATTGATTGAATTGTTGTGAAAATGGAAAAGTTGCTAGTTAAGAGTTCACCTCTAAAATGAGCTTTGTTATTTAAATTGGCAGTTGATTTCCTTCAAAATGCATATCTAACATGATTACCAAAGTTTGCAGGATTGCTCTGGTGAGCTGCATTTGGAATATAAATTAATCTTGGGCCATGCTCTAGGGATGTAGGCATTTACTTTCCTGCTCTGTGTGCTAGCATTGTGCATGATGTATGTATATATATATACTTGCTCCCCCCTTTTCCAGTGTGATTGTCATAGTCCGTGTAACCTAAGGCAAGCGATGCCTAATATCCTCTGCAAAAGCAATGTGACATGTCGCCAAATTTTCACCGTGGAAATCCGATACTCTGCCAAATGCCTAAGGAAAGTATAGATTGGGACTACACTCATTCAGAAGCCAAAACCTTAAAGTCCCCATGCATGCAAACCCCCGAAAGCCAATGCCAAAGTCATGTTTTTACTGCCAATCTCTGAAATTAAGGTTTTATCAAAATAAAGGATTGTCCTTAGACAGGCGTTGTGGGGTGCCTAACATCTTTTCCACATGTAACCAAACATCTAGACCTAAGAATCAAGATTTTCTTGTCATCCACATTAAATTAGGAAAAACGCCACTTTTTCTTAACCTAGGATCGGTAATAAAATCAACTAGAAACAAGTGACCAATCACACCTTAGAAAAACCCAATGATTGGTGGCGACTCCACTCACCTTTGGTAATCACCTAAAATTTGGCCCAGATTCCTGCCATAAAACCAAAGGTAGACCTACCTACCTCCATAGAGAGAGAGAGAGAGAGAGCATCTGAAACTCCGTGCAAAGCACACGCATGTGCCCCACACCACCAATTCAAGAGGGGCCCTCCAACGGGGCCCTGCGCGCACAAGAGCTTTCGCCACAGCGGGTGGTCAAATGAGGGCCCGCGACGGCAGCAGCGGTCTTTCCACTGTCACTCCTGATCGAGACCAAGCGTCGATAAACTGGAGACTCCACTGGGGTTCAATGAGAGTTTAGCCTTTAAAGCTTTTGATAAAACCATAATTTTTGGACATTGGCTTTCAAAAACACAAAAATTGGCATTGGCCTTCGAGGCTTTCCTTTTGAAAAAGACTTCTACTATATCCTAGTAGACTATTTTCAAAAGAGCAAAAAAAAATTTCCAAAAAACCTTTTTGCAAAAGGGAGGCTTTGAGGTATTTTCAACATGGGGCTGTACCGCTTTCTTCACATGCTTTATCGCTTTCCTCACATGCTTTACAACTTTCCTTCACATGCAAACATAGGGTAGCAAAATTTAATTTCCGCTACACCTTTATCTGCTTTCCATATATATATCTGTTGTGCTTTGAAAAAGTCTTTCCCTTTCATTAAGGATTGCATGACATATACACCCTTTTTGGGATGAACCCAGGCTCCGCACTGCTGGTGTAGTCATATCTCTTTGGGGATTTCATCACCCCATCTGCAGATGCCCAAACACACATATCGACTGTTTTACTCATAGTTAGATTCGGGGCTAATGTTGTAGGCACTTCTGGGTCCATGGGTGGATAGGAGTTGCTGAAAAGGCCCCGTCGATCCTCCCTACCCCGTAACTTCCATGAAGGGAAAGGTACGGCGATTGAGTACCCTAGGACAAGAATAACCTACCAGTTAAGCAGTTGCATATAGTTGGCCTAGTTATGTCAAACCTGTGAGGACTAGATCAAACCCAAAGCCCATCAAGACTAGGTGAAACCTAAAGAGTGAATATCCAAGCCTAGGAAAGGATACCCTTATAGGGCTAGAGGTCAGGGGAAAGTGTCTTGTAATAGGTGCACCCTTTTTGCTTGCGCCAAAGAAATTGTGCTCTACTCCAAGTTCCTTCTATCCTGTTTGCACATCATCCATGATCAAACCCTAGGAAAAGCAACCCTGTTGCTTGTACGTGTTAGATCACACCATATCCCTAAGGGCTTACAACCCTACAAGGGCACTCATGCATACACTAATTGGTTCCATCACCTAATTGTGCAATAATAAAATTTGTGGCAAGTGACTGAAACTCCATTCAAGGGGGAAGTGTTGCTGGAAAACTGTCGAGAATCCCAAGACATCATGAGTCCAAGATTTCTCCCAAGGAAAATCCAAAAAAGATTGCTAGAAGGCCAAGGGGTCCCCCAAGAAATCCAAAGGTCCGAGAGATCCATGCTGTCCAAATTATCAAGAGGTCTAAGTGTCCAAGAGCTTACCCAAGAAGTCCACATAATCAAAAGCCGAGCTTTTCCTCGCAGTTACATTTCTTGTATTGAAAAAGGCCTATCATTGGAGCCGATGAACCCAGCATTGTAAAAGCAAATCTTGTACAAGCATGTAATCAAAGAATTGGTCCTTCTCGCATTATTGAGCATGTCATGAAAGTTTCGGTTACATGCTAATCTTGTGCATTAATCTTGCATCATAGTAGAAACTCACCATGATAAATACCCAATCAAGAGTGCAAAGCCAATTTTTGAAAATGATAGGAGCATGTCCTTAAGCATTTTGTTTGCAGGGTAGCAATTCTCCAATAAAGGTATGATCTTTACTTGCTTGCATAACATTGAGAAACCCTAGGAGATAGGGCTGTCCAGACCCGACCGGAGCCCGACAACCCGGCCAAACTGCCCAACGCCGACCCGATTTCGGCCCGAACCGAAGGTCCAGTCGGTTGGCGGTGGGTTTCTGTTCTCAAGAACCGACACCCGCGGGTCGAGTGGTGGGTTTGCTTCTCTAAAACCCAGCAACCCGAACCCGACCGGAGTTGTATAAAAAATTCGGCCAAATCCTGCAAAATCAAGCCAAATGCGGCAAGATTTCGACCAAATCTGGCGAGATCTCGACCAGATTCGGCTAGATCTAGTGGGATTTAGCCAGATCCGACCAATTCCAGCAATTTTTAGTGAAAAATTTCAGATTCCAGCGAGAAAAAATGAAGATACTGGAGAGATTTTCCAGATTCCGTCATTATTTTCCAGATCCCAGCAAGATTTTCCAGATTTCGGCATTATTTTCCAGATTCCGGCGATATTTTTCAGATTCCGGTGACTTTTTTTTTTTTTTTTTTTTTTTCAGATTTCGATGATTTTTTTTACTCCAGCAACCGACCGACGCTCACCCTCACCCAAAACCGACTCAACCAATTTTTCCAACGGTCAGTTTCGGGTTCCTCTACCCCTCCACCCAACTCTGGCGAGTCGAGTCCGGGTTGGGCCCAAAACTGACCCGGCCCGACCCGTGGACAAACCTACTAGGAGAGACAGTTCCAAAACCGCTTGTGCATTAGAACCAACCTAAAGGTCCCCGACCCTACAAGGACATGCATGCATTTTCTGATATCTCCCACCTAATTGTGCAGATAATAAATTGGGTGGCAAGCAACCGAGTTTTTCCATAGAAATGTACAAGAGGCTAAGTTTTTCTTCAAAATTGTCAAAAAGATCAAATTTTGTTTTCCTTGTATCAAATGCCTTTGCATCAAAATTGGTTTCTTTGTCCAAGGACCTTTGTGAATATCATTACAAAAACCTTAGCCATACAAATGGTGCCAAATTTTTCCTAAAAGGACAAGGTGTTACACCTTAAAATTTTCACTGTGTCCGTCCCAAGACTTTTCAAAACCTATGCTAATGCTCAGTTGCTTGCCACAATTCGGTCATGTTAAGATTTGCATCACTTTAGGAACTCATTCAAAAACAAGAATTCCAAATCATGGAACTTCTCCCCCCATAATTGCAAAATGAAATAGGGGCATGCTTAAAGCATTTGGACATAAGACTAACATGTGCTTTGGTTATTGTTTCCACCATGAAAATATCCCAATCCATCTCGAGGTGTGAGAAGAAATGTGGGAAGTTTGAGATTCTTGTATCTCCTAGCTTATACAAAAGGACATGTGCAAGAACAAAGATTGCAAACCGAAGTCTCAGTTCATGTTAGCTAAGGATCTTCAAGAGGCTATTTAGACGGTCGAAGGACCAGAAAAATGCCATATTGGGGCAGAATTTTTCTCGATCCTTCTCCCATGTAAAAAGAGATGAAGTTGATGGCAGTAAAAGCATCATGAATCTCGGTGCAATTTTCATAGGGTTTTCTCCAATAGACCGGAGGGTAATCCATGTTCTCCAAATTCACCTCAATCGATTGCAATAAACCTACTTTGGGTTATCTTGTGGATGCAACATCTCTATCAATTAGTATGAGACACTACGTTGGACATGAGAAGAGACAGTTAAAAGGATGCATGAGGCCACCCTATAGGAGGAGGGCCTATGTATTTCCAATTTTGTCAGACCTTTTTAGGACCAAGATTCCCTGCTAACTTCAGTCTTTTGAATTTCCTTTTCAAGGATTAGCTTCGGCCTATCAAGTATCCAGAGAGGCATAACCTAGGTTGCCTACTCCAATGAAGTTTGACCAATTTCTTTCGAGGAAGCCACCAAGGGCCCTAAATTCCCTATCTCAAACATGATCAACAACCAATTCTATTAAAGCATTAACAGTATGATTGATGAGATCAATGATCCACAAGATATCCGTATGGACCGAAGAAGGCCAAGCCTTTAGGAGCTCTCAATATGACATTGGGGTAGATTTTTAGTGGTCTCATTCCCATAAGACCACTAAAAATCCATTTCGTGCAACTTCCACATTATCCATGAAGGTTAGCTACCACAAGCCTAGGAGCAGAATTTCGCCAAAAATTAGAGCTGATCCATACAGTTTACAAGCTCCTTTGTCAAGGCATCTCAAAAGGGTGAAAAGAACCCAACATCTCTCAAGCAAGATTAGCCCACTCAAACTTGGTTTTCTTCAACTTGTTTCAGTAGGCTTTTCCTTCCAGTCTTCAAAAAAAGGAAAAAAAAAAAAAATCCTCTTTGCCTTTAGGTAGTCTAGGTATTTCCTTCAAGTAGATTAGGGAAGTTCATTTGGAGAAAAAAAAAAAAATCTTCTTTTGCCTTCTGGTAGTCTAAGTATTTCCTTCGAGTATTTCCTAGATAAAGTCTTCACTCCCCTTCGGGTAGACTAAGTGGTTCCTTCAGGTTTCTCCCAAACAAATATTCCTTCGGGTCTTCCTCAGAAAAAATATTCTTTCACCTTTGGGTCTTTTTGAACAAAGTCCTCCCTTTCTCCAAGTATCTTGAGATGTCTTTGGGTTTCTTGATATGTGAATCCTCACGCCCTTCAGTTGAAAATCTCACCAAGTTGTGAAAGTGATCGAGAGACCATGGAAAACACCACAATGGGGTAGCTTTTTTCACACAGTCTCTCCCCTCCGAATGGACTTCTTTTCAATAGCCTCAACAACATCTTGAAATTTAGCAAGGACCACAATCGCAATTTCTTTACAAGGCCATCAAAAGATCTTTTCAGTTTGCTCGAAGCACTCCTTGGAAGCCTGACCTCTGCATTGACAACAAAAAATGGCGAACCAAGCCTACATTCAGGAAGAATCATGAACTATCTCTTGTTTTATTGGATCCTACCACGAGCAAAGCATTCATTTAACTTGGAACATTTCCTTCTCAGGAACATTCATAAAATATTGGGACCACCTTAGTCATAATGATTCACTTGACAAATCTCAAATCCATGAGAAATTAGCTCCGGCTACTTCAGCAATACATTGTCAAAACTTGCTCATAATGGATGCCCACATAAGAACCAGGGAGGAAGAGTAAAAGGATTGAATTTGGTTGAATGAGAGCTCAACGATATACATCCCTGGACTCGCATTCTACACACTAGCGATATACATTCCTAGACTTAGATCCTAATCTACAGTGGATGCACCGACAACAAGCGTCCCTTAGGCTCACATTCATTCAAAAGAGTTTCCAAATCCCTAATCTACAATGGGTGCACTGATGGCAAGCATCCCTCGAGCTCACATTCAGTCAAAAGTTTTCCAAAATCCCTAATCTACAGTGGGTGCACCGACGACAAGTGTCCCTCAGGCTCACATTCATTTAAAAGAGTTTCCAAATCCCTAATCTACAGTGGGTGCACCGATGACATGCGTCTTTGGGCTCACATTCATTCAAGAGTTTCTGAATCTCTGATCTACTATTCCCGACTACTTGGTAAGTCCCCTTACCCATATCCTGCATTTTATTTTTAACATTCAAATTCTTGCATATTCACGCACTCATATATCAAAAAAAAAAGAAAAAAAAAGCCATGTTATTTACAACCATGTCCATGAGGTGTTATAGGTTTGGAATGAATTGTGACAGACAAAAAGGAAGACAATGGATACAACAGGTAAGAGAGGTAACTAAGCATAGACCCCTTGATGGTTCTTTCAATACTTGTCTAATTTTCGGAATATGTCAGCAAAATACGGCATCTTTCTTCTTTATCCAACACCTCTCATTTTAATCGAGATGTTAGATAAAGAAAGGGCAGCTATTGATACCATATTTTGTCTGGCCCCAAAATTGATGGGAATTTCAAATGTCAAATCAAAGGTTACATTAGTTATTTGGGTATGACATTAAACACTTTTGAATACTTTTTACTTTAATATCCAAATACCGAAATTAGGCTTGAATTGATTGAATTGTTGTGAAAATGGAAAAGTTGCTAGTTAAGAGTTCACCTCTAAAATGAGCTTTGTTATTTAAATTGGTAGTTGATTTCCTTCAAAATGCATATCTAACATGATTACCGAAGTTTGCAGGATTGCTCTGGTGAGCTGCATTTGTAATAGAAATTAATCTTGGGCCATGCTCTAGGGATTTAGGCATTTACTTTCTTGCTGTGTGCTAGCATTGTGCATGATGTATATATATATATATATATATATACCTGCTCCCCCCTTTTCCGGTGTGATTGTCACAGTCCTTGTCATCTAAGGCAAGCAATGCCTAATTTCTACCGCGAAAGCAAGGTGAAATGTCTCTGGATTTTCGCCGTGGAAATCTGGTACTCCGTCGAATGCCTTAGGAAAGCATAAATTGGAACCACACCCATTCATAAGCCAAAACCTCAAAGCCCCCATGCATGCAAACCACCGAAAGCCAATGCCGAAGTCATGTTTTTACTGCCAATCTCTAAAAATTAAGGTTTTATCAAAACAAAGGACTATCCTTAGACAAGCATTGTGGGGTGCCTAACACCTTCCCACACGTAACCAAACTTCTAGACCTAAGAATCAAGATTTTCTTGCCATCCACATTAGATTAGGAAAAACGCCCCTTTTTTCTTAACCTAAGATTGGTAATAAAATCAACTAGAACAGATGACCAATCACACCTTAGAAAAACCCAATGATTAGTGGTGACTCCATTCACCTTTGGTAAACACCTAAAATTTAGCTCAGATTCCTACCATAAAACCAAAGGTAGACCTACCTACCTCCATAGAGAGAGAGAGCACCTGAAGCTCCCCGCGAAGCACACACATGTGCACCACACCACCAATTTGAGAGGGGCCCTCCAATGGCGCCCTACATGCGCGAGAGCTGTCGTCATGGCTGGTGGTCAAACGAGGGCCCACGACGGCGGTGGCCGTCACGGCCCCTCATTTTGAAATCTTGAATATATAACATGACCCCAAGCATTGGGAGAATGATAATGGCTACAAATTTTAGAAACGAGCTAGCTTAGGTCACCTTTGTAGATCACTTTACTTGAGCTTTGAACAGACACAAACATGGTGGTGGCTTGTAGCAAAGCAATATCTAGGGCATAAGGGTTATTCTTCAGTATTTGTTGTGATGTAGAATAGATAGCACATGCCTTCTTGGAGCAGCATGAGCAAAGGAAGTCATAACGCAAGATCAAAGGGGGGTGCCAGTAAAAGCCATCAGGGTGACAATATCGGAATTGCATGAAATTAGGTGAATTCCTTCATTAATACCCCGAAAACAGTGTTTTTGTTATTTATAGTAATATTTGTATTTTCTTTAATAACTTTTAGTTTAAAAGTCAGAATAAGGCATCGTCTGTTTTAGTACGACCCTTAAGGTCAATAGTTTATGATTCTGCATTTAACTTAATTTTTCCATTTTTGGTAAAATTCGGTATTTTGTCCTCTAATCGTGTAATTAGTGCGAATTAGGATTTTTAGACGTTTTTCTCAGTATTTATATGTTTTGTAGCCATCAAAGGCAAGGCAGACTATTATCAATAAACACAGACGCTTTGTCAAATTTTCTTTTGGTGGATTCCAGTTTTATTCTCCTTGAGGATTCAGGAAAACCCCTCGTGGATTCGAGGTTTACTACCAGAAACTAACAGTTTAGTTTTTGTTCCATCAAGAGAGTATCGTGTATGCTTGCTTTAGGCTTCTGTGACATCATGTTGGTTACTAACGCTCTGTTAGTTTTGAAGTAAAATATTTTTAGGAAAATATTTTCACATTTTACAGTGTTTGTTTTGCTTTAAAATATTTAGTCAAAAGTAAAATATTTTCAGTCAACAAAAATAACCAAAGCAAATTTGTGTAAAATATTTTACACTTGAAATATTGGTAAAACATTTTACATTTTGTTCTCTCTCTCAACCCGATACTCTACCTATTTCTTTCACTCTCACACTCAGTATTTTCTCCAAAACTCAATCCACCACAATCCTTCTCTCCCACCTATCACTGGCTTCACCTTAGGCACCACCCATCACCGGCTCCTTCCTTCGCCGGCGCTACCCATCACCAGCTTCACCTGAGTTTTTTTTTTTTTTCCTTCTTCTTCTTCTGCAGTCCTCCATTGTTGTTGTCAGCTCCACCATTTCTTGGCTACCTTCACTGTCATCAACTCATCCACAGGTTCTTAGTTTTAATTTTTTCCCTTTACTGTCGAGTGGGTTACTGATCTGGGTTTTTGCTCCGTTTGGGTCTAGCATGGCTACTTTTGTGGGCTGCCGTGGATGGTTGGGACAATTTGTGGGTCAGGGTGGTGGTTCGTGGTGGCGGAAGGTGGGTAGCTAAGATGGTTTATGGGTTGCTGTGGTGGCTGTGTTGTGGTGGTGGTTGGCTGTGAGAAATATGCCAACAACGATTTTTGTGATAACTCTGTTGAGAATTTTGCACTTTCTTTTCTTTTGCAATCATCCATGATTCTATACTTGCATTTTTTTAAAATTTAAAACACTCAAATTCTTTATTACAATTTTAGGAATTTTGCATTGTTGCAGAGGAAGAAAAAAAGGGCATTTTAAACAACAAAAAGAAGTCTCAAAGCCTTTCTCTTCAAAGCTCTCCCTTTGTTGGTGTGGGTGTGAGTTTCTATTAAGTGATTGGGGTGTTTATGTTTCATTTTGATTAGAGATTTCGAGAATTTTTGGCATATTTGTGCTTCTTGTTGAACTTGATTTTCAGGATTCAAGGTAGTCCTTTTTGTAGTCCTTGTAAACCAAAACTGTTTTGTCCTCAATCACAATGGTTTTAAGATAGTCTTTTTTTGTAGTCCTAGTAGACTTTGATGCTCCCTCCATCTCTATGTATTTTTTGGAAGTTAATTAAAAAATATATTTTAAATTTTTAATAATTTTTTCTATCCATTTTATGTTGTGCTAAGTACTGAAAAATATTTTACACAACATTTTCATGTACACAGTCAAACACGGTAAAAAAAAATATATTTTCCTGCAATTACATCGAAAAAAACAGAGCGTAAATGTAGCACTAACTGAACCCAGATGATCACTTGCAAATAAGTTGCAATGATACGACCAAAGTAACTGGTGGGACAAAGATTGCACAAGAAAGGTAAGGCACACTTCTACGTAAGCCAAGGCCTAAGAAAGGATCAGGGTTTCAGAGAAAAATTCAAGGCATTCTTTGTTCCTTTTTTTTTTTTTTTCTTTGAGGGAATAGTTCAGTTGATTTAATACAACTTTTTCAAAAGTAAATATAAATAAAAACAAGAAATATGTCATGTCCAAAGAGAGCCACGATCCAAGTTCAGGCATCAGAGCTATGAAGCACGGGTGCAAATTTGGGTTTGGGTTCGGGTGCGGGTGCGGGTGCGAATGCAGGTGCGGGACTCAGTAATTTTTAAAAAAGTAGGGTGCGGGTGCAGCAGAATACGTTTACTAATAAATTATTAAATATATATATTTTTTTACAAATTATTAAATATATTTTCATATAATGGTAAACCTATACCAATTTAAGAGTAATAATAACTACAAATAATTCAGTAATTTCAATTTAAGTTGTTTAACCTACAAATAATTTGACAAATATATAATTAGTTAATAACTAAATAAGGAATCAACTCAATTTTTTTTTTTTTTTTTTAACATGTATTTCGGCTTGTTTTGGATGATTTCGGCCAGTTTTGCTCAAATTGGAGCCAAATCGGCTTGAATCGGCATTGAATCAGCGCAAATCGGAAAATGAAGAAAAAAAAAGGGTTGGAGAATCGACGCGTTGTTGAGTGTCAGGTGCGGGTGCGGCGATCCTGGAGCCGCACCCGTGCTTTCTAGCATAAGAGACATCAAGTTGAAGATTTGAAGACAAGATTAGGATAAGTGTGAATTAGTTGAATCCAAAGTTACGAGTTTGAATTCAATAATGATTCCGATCAGATTAGAATTGTTTGTTTAGATTAGATTAGTTGTTTTTAATTTCAATTTCAAATTGTTATAATATAAGACTAGTGCCTTGTCTGATATGGCTATTTACACCGTATCAGTTGTAATGCAAAGGATAAGCAAAAAAATTTATAAAAAAAAAAAAAAAAAAAAAAAAAAGGCGGTCTCTTTTTATCAATGCTCAAGTGATTGGTATCTCGAATCGACTAAATTATCATTTTATTTTCCAGTTCATAATAGAATATCAATGGGACATAAAGAGAATAAACTTTTATATTATTATTACTGTCACAATATTTTATGCAAGGTTGTCAAAATCGAGATCCTACATAGGATCGTGGGAGGTAGGTAGGATCATGGATCGTAAGATCGAATCGTGGATCGTAAGATCCTACCTATTTTCAGATTTTAAGCAAAAAAACCTATTGATAGTGACTTTGTATGTTATATAATCACTTAAAATATGAATCCATCCATTAAACAAAAAAAATTGCATCATAAAATGTAATTTGCACGCACTACATTGTTCTTATGTTATTCTAACAAAACAAAATATATTTAACTTTTGACATAGTATCTAAAAAGTTCAGTACATGTTTAATTAACAACTAAGTACCAAAATATTATCTACACATATGGAAAATATTTTCCAACACCATGTTCCCATCCCAGGTCAGATCTATTTCCTGGTGCATTTTTTCGCTTAATTTTCTTTCTAGCCAAAGTAGACATTGTATATTTGTACTAGAGCTGCAAAAAAAGACACCAAGATATAGAGCATGCTCAAAAAAATCACACCGAAAATTCATCAAACAGGTTGTGTGCAATTCTAAACTACTAATTGTGTTTACTAATATTTCTCAAAGAATCAAATACTAAAGATCCTGTTTCATAATTTTTCAAATTTTACTTAATTTAGTTAATAAAATAGAAAAATAAAAACCTTAAAAGCTTTGTCAAAATCATAAACACAACACAACAATCTGGAATCAAGCTATCAAAGTACAAATAAATGATAAACTACTAACTACCAAAACAAATTACCAGAAAGTTTAAAGGCAACAATGGCTCACGGCAACATCATTGAAAGGGCTGAGAGGTGCTAGGTTTTTGACAGAGGATTGAGGAGGCGCGGGACTGAGGTGCTGGCACTTAATGTTTCTAAATATTTCTAAATACTTAAGAAAGCTTGAAAGCAACGATGGCTCACCATTGAGAGGGCTGAGAGGTGCTTGGTTTTTGACAGAGGACTATGGAGGCGCGAGACAAAGCTGTTGTGTGCTGGAGCTTAGTGTTTCTAAAATATTTAGGTTTTGTTTTTGAAAACTTAACTTAAGTAGTATAGGTTTTTTTGAGATTTTATTTTGAGAGAGGGGTAAATTTGGGACTTCAATTCATTGGGCTTGTGGGTTTAGGACCTTTAGGTGGACCAGGGATTACCTTACTAGACTTACCCAAATGACCCAAATGAATCCTGCTTAAAAAAAAAAAAAAAAAAAAAAAAAAATGGTAGGATCAATAGGATCCCATACGATCCTACAAACAATCCTAACATTTTTGCGATCTTGCTACAATTTTAATCTTTTTGGTGAGGTAGGAACATAAAATCGTGCAATTTTACGATCCGGATCGCGATTTTGACAACCTTGATTTTATGCAACAATCATAAACAACTCACTCCCTCTTTTCTTTTTTTTGGTTAAAAGGATATGAATTAAACAAAACACAACCATACAATCACTGCCTCACCACAGGGGCAGGGCTAGCGTTCAAAGTTCTACAAAAATACATATCAGATACATCCATGTTAACTATAGAGAGAATATCAGAGCTAGGGGGCAAATCAAAAATAAAAAAACTCTCTGACATGGTTGTGCCCCATTTGGCCAGTGCATCTGCTCCTTTATTCCCTTCCCAGTAAACATGCTCCGCACGAACTTGGTGAAAACTTGCCGAGTAAGGATCTGCAGTCATCTAGCATGAAGGACAAAATTCCAGCTTATCAAATAAAAGGACAAAATTCCATTAGTCTTGTTGTTAGAATGGAGAAGTTCCACTATCACTTTCGCATCCAGTTCCACAACCAGGCTCTGGATTCCAATACTATTAGCTAGCCACCCACTCCCTCTTTTCTCAGTCCCTTACCTGGTTTCCACCCAAAAAAAAAAAAAAAAAAAAATAATAATAATAATAATAATAATAATAATAATAATTAAAGCCTAACTTTTCCGGCAAGCATAAAGCCCTTATAGATGATTGATCTGACCAATGTAGGTCCTCCCCAAGCACTCTCAAATTCTTTTACCACACTTTCTGATAACAAATCAACACCTTGGTCCTTAGCTGTATTTACTGGAGACCATGACCTGAACATATTCAAGAATTTCTCAAGTGACACCTCCTTTGGTATATCTAGTTGTTGTGGTTTCCCCTCACATCCTATACCTACACTTTCAAAAGGAAATGGAAGTATCTTATAATCATCATATACGCCTTTTATTTTTGGGTCCCAATAGGGAAGAAGTGTGTCAAGAAAACGCTTCAATATGGGATCAAAAGTGGGGCTAACTACTATGTCATGATAAGCCCAAACAGCAATTACACCTCCTGGCTTTTTTAAAAGCCGTGTTACTATGGAGTAGAACTTGGGGAGCTCAAACCAGTGGACAGCTGCGGCCACAGTAACCAAATCAACTGAATTTTCTCCTCCAATCAAGGCCACTAATTCATCATCTGTCATGGATAATGGAGTGTGGAGATATCGAATGTGAGGGTGTGGCATTGCAAGTTTCAACTGAGCCTCACTCACATCGGTTCCAATTACTTGCTCATAATGCTCAGCAACCTGTCAAGAATAATGTAATGCAATTCTAACAATCTTAGTTTTACTTGATTCTTCACAAACGTCAAGATGCAAGGAGACAATTTTATTTTGCAGAAAAGTAACAATAGGTTTTTACTATTTGTGATGCAACCGTACAAAATTCGGACAAGTTCATGAATTTATACCCCATGCAATACCCAAGATGCACTAACTCTTAAATTTCTTTTCTTTTCTTTTTCTTTTTTATAAAAAAATTCTAACTCATTAATTGAAAGGTTTTTTTTTTTTTTTTTTAATTCTCATTCTTAGCAATTGATCCAAAAATAAAATTTAGCAATATTATCCATCTAAATGAATAACTAAAAAGCACCATCAATTGGAAGCTCAATTGTGATAATCAGACTTCTAAACTTACATTGCAGTTGATAGGAATCTAGGCTAGCTTTAACACTGCAGGTCAAGCGTCCTCATTATGCAAGTCAAACTAGCAATTCGGTAAAAGAATAACTAAACACCCATATAAACAGCACGCATCAAGCAAAATCATCAGCCAATATATTTTTTGTTTATACTTTAACTCGAAATCCTAGATCTGTTTCTACTTTTGAGAGAATAGTAAGAAGCTTCAAGAGAGGTGGGATAGGCATCCTCATTAGAAAAAAGAATTCTAAAAGAAAAATTATAATAAATTGTGTTGATTATAAACTAGCTAAGATGGATCAAACTGCAATGTATTAGAGAGATAGAGGAAGGACAAAAGGGACTAACACCAATAGCAGCTTGACCATTGCCGGTGCCAACATCCCAAGCTAAAGAGTGGTGCGGAGTTAGAGCAGCCAGCATGGAGTACCACTCGGTTGGATAAGTTGGCCTAGCATCCGCGTAAAAACCAGCTTGCTTGTCAAACCTACCAGCCATTCTCTAGGTTAAGCTTCGTCTGTGAATTGCTTCTGTTTTCAAACTTTCACTCACCATTCGGATCTAATTGAGAATATATGGACTGGGTGGTTACCTTCCTGCCACGTGATATTAACCTAGTCCACACATTTATTCGTACCTTTTCTAACATTGTGGATGACAGCTTTTGATCATTATTCATGAATAGATATTTGCTCTATTGATGTGAACCACAAATTTAATTGGCACCTTGTCTAAATTTGTCGGTGGCTATTTTTGATCACTATTCATGAATATATATGTGTAATATATATGTGTAGTTTACCAACAAAAAAAAAATGTGTAGTATATCTCATGTATTGACTATTGCACGCTCACCATATATCACGTGGATTGAATCGTATATATGTTGAAAGCATAATTTCATCATTTTTATCTTAAACAAATTTATAAGAGTATGTGATAATAAGGATTTCATAAAATTTGGCCATGATACATTTATAATATTTTTACAATAAAGTCTAGGTGACAAGTTATTATTAGCTCTAATTTAGGTCCACCACTCATGTCACTTTTTAAATTACCACTAATAGTTAATGTCAACATTTTCACAACAAAACTTACATGTCAAGTTGATAATGGTAAATAAAAAGTGATATCAGTGGTGGGTCCATATGAAAACCAATAACAATTTGCCATCTAGCTTTTTTGTAAAATTATTATGAAAAGTAAAATGCTAGAATTACAAACTATTTTACAACATATTTTACAAACTGCGGATGTGATGAGTGGTTATTTGTAATTTGGTAAGTGAAAAAGTGATGGGCCAAATGAGAACAGTAAGAATTGACCCCAAAAAAAAAAATTGTAAAATAATTTATAGTTGTATCATTACTTTTGTGAAAATGTTATGAATGTAGCACTATTTTATAGATATATAGTACATGATTATTATCATGATTCCAATTAACTTAACTGGTAAAGTCTCCGGTCGTCAAATAAGAAATCTAGGATTTGAACCCCGCCTATACTAAAAATAAATGAGAAATGCATGTCCATAGCATTTTTCACAATACTTTCATAACAAATACTGGATGGTAGATTGTTACTGGATATTATTAGTGGGCGAAAAAATAATTTTTGTGGTAGGTTCAAATTGGAACTAGTAACAACCTACCAACTAAAATTTGTTATGAAAGTATTATAAAAATGTTGTGAACGTAACAGTTTTTTTAATAAATTGGTATTTTATCTAATGATAAAAAGCAATAATTATGAAGTGAAAACTTTAAATTAAAATTCTATTACAATAATAATAATAATAATAATAATAATAATAATAAAAGGTACATGATTATTATTATTTTTAAGCACAAGAAGATTTTGGAAAATCTTGTGTGAATCAACAAAAATCATATCTTTTAACTTTTCATCCCTTCTTCTCACATCTAACACCCAGTGGTGGAGCCATTTTGGCCGCCAAAGTTTTTAATTTTTTTTATATTCCTTGGCTCTCTCTTCAAAAAGTTGAGTTAGTTCCATGACCCTTCTAAAAAGAAAACAAGAATACTAGCAGGGAATTTTTTTTCCAAATAACATTAACTATCAAAAAATTTAGTTAGTTGTCACGTTTCAAAACAATACTGGAAACTAGCATCTCTTGTATCTAAAACTCGAGTTCCAAGATAAAACTCGAGTTTTTAAAGATCGATTTGTAAGCAGCTGGGTATGATGTGGAAAAAAGTCCACCTGGAATCCTATGTGGAACTCGAGTTTTAAAGACTCGAGTTCCATAACACCAAAATAGATTCAGCAAAACAGAAACACGAAGAACACCAGAACAGATTTAGCAAAAAAAAAAAAAAAGAAGAACACCAAAACAGAAACACACAGAAACATGAAGAACACCAAAACAGAAACACGAAGGAATAACCAACAAATCAGAAGAAACACGAAGGAACAACAAATCTGAACAACAAATCAGAAATCCAAAATCAGAAACACCTACACGAACCCAGATCTCCCTAACCCAGGAGCGACGGAGGCCACGGCGGCGAAGCTCCGTCGTGTTCTTCATCGTGTTCTACCGTGGGTTCCCTGGGCATTGTGTTCTTCTGTGGGTTCTTGTTCTTCCTCTGTTCTTCATCGTCAGATTGTTGGTTCTTCTTTAGGTTGTCGTTCCTCTCTTCGTCGTCAGATCGTTGGTTTTTCTTCAGGTCGTCGTTCCTCTCTTCGTCGTCAGATCGTTGTTCTTCTTCAGGTGTGTTCTTAGATCGTTGGTTCTTCTTCTTCGCCATTCCTCTCGGTTTTGATTATTAGAACTCAAGTCTTTTAGACTCGAGATCTACATGGCATTTTCTGTCCAACTCATCCAGCTAAACATTCGCAAAGCGAGTCTTAGGGACTCGAGTTTTAAATTGGATCTCAAGTTTCTAAAACTCGAGATGCTAGTTTGCTTATTCATTTCAAACGTGTATTAACTTACTATATTGTAGACCCTTATACAATTAGTCTGCAAATATCCCCTACTAGTAGGCTGAACCAGTGGCTTTCGAAAGAGGGGTAAAAAAAATGGTCTACATAACCCCTAAAAATATATTTTAACCAAAAAAAAAAAAAAAAGGCAGAGTTTGATCCTATCAAAAAAAGAAAAGGCAAAGTTCGACCACAAAGTTATATTCTTAGAGAATATCAATGGCACAAAAAGAGAAGGCTACTAAATTAGTCTATTACTAGTTACTAGTTACTCTATGATAGAAATAGAAGCAAACAACATTGTACTATGTTGTTGCTAGCTTAAAGAGTTCAACCTCAAGTGATTTTCCATATTGTCTATGTTTACTTTAAACTGATAACTCCAACCTACGAATCTAATACCGAAATCTCAATTATATTAAATAGTAAACCAAATAATCCTAAAACGAAATTGTAGAAAAGCTCCATTATTTTCTTGAATGGACCAATAGTCAATAAGTTTTAGCCCCTAGTTAAAACTCTTAGGTTACTCTAGAACCCAAATTCATCAATGGCTTGTTATCGAATAGAATTATAGAAATAACAAAAACTTCTACAAAATCCTATGTTACGAAATCCTATGTTTACCTTCTCTTTGGACACTAAAATTAATAGAAAGAAGATATTTTTAACTCTTACCCATGCTTTAGATATTTGAAAATCTAATCATGTGTCCTTGCCACTTGATTTGTAGAAAAACAACTTAAGTAGCTCTATACAAACACCAAGACAACTATAGAAATATCTGCAATTATCTAATCAATATGTTACAATTAAAACCTATACATTACAATTTGAGACTGTTCATGCCCATTTTTGACAAAAGGGGCCAATGACAAAAGAAGCCCAACAATATGAAAAAAATGAGGAAAAAGAAAGCAGTAAAGTAAAGACCATTGGGCCAGAATGACAGAAATAATGGTCCACAGGCCCATAAATAATAAAGTGGCCCCAAAGAAAGCAAATGAGTCAATGAAGTCTCAAAGAATGAAGTAGTAAGCCCATGGGAATCGTAAGAAATGGAAAGAAAGCAAAAACGGGCTAGAGGAGCCCAAAGAGAGGAATTAGTAAATGGGATTGGTTAAAAGGCCAATAAACCCAAAGGCAAAGGATGTGGTAATTGGGCCAGGGAAGCCCAAAGGATTTAGCAAAAACCCATGGGAATGTAAGAAGTAGAAAAAAATGAAATGGGCTAAGGATGCTCAAAGAATGAAATGGACCGAGGAAGCCCAAAATGTTGAATGAACTGACTCAACAAGAATATTGGGTAGTAAAGACTAAAATATGGAATAATATGAGAAACTGGCATGGCAGGCGCTTCAGCCAGCAAGCCCAGAAGTAATAACAAGGTAAACAAAGGTAAATGATATCATAGCAGGAATAATGTAGTGGTATGGCAGAAGCACCAGCCAACCCATGAACAAAGGATGAAAAGAGACATGGGTTGAATTTAAGAAGAGAAAGCCCACACCCAAGCAATGCTCAACCTAAAGAAAAAATGAGATGCAGAGAATGAAGACCCAAGAACTCATTCACGCTGCAAGAGTTAAACAAGCACCAAAGCATGCAGTAGAGTCAAACAAACTTGTAGGCAATGGCAAACACGTGAGCGCCAGAAAAGCAATGGATTCATATGGAAGCAAAGCACGCACATAAGGCTCAAGCACCATCTACCTATACCCAACCAATACAGGGGAGGTGGGCCACAGGTCAGAGGTAAGAGAGGGTGTGGTCTAGCGATGGGGAGAAAAGGGAGCCTATTTTGGGGTTCCCGCTCAAGGTTTTTTGGGGGAAATATCCTGCTGGGATGACATCTCACCCAAAAGAGGTAAACATGAGCTGGAATCACTAGGTGCATGCTATAGAGGTTAGTAGGGGAGAAGTCTAATCCTTATCCAGATGGGAGTTTCAGGGGAAGTAAAAAACAAAACAAAACTACTTTTGTCTAGGAATGAGGCGTGGCACGGCCAACACAGTGTAGTAGTAGTGGCTGGGTAGCCGGCAGACTAGTAGGTAGTCCTAGAAGGACACCCACAACAGGCCAAAAGCAGTTAAGGGGTAAAAATGGTAAATCCTATCACGGCAGGCAATATAAAAAGGCCATAAACATGCACAGTAAAAAACAGCAACAACAACGGGAAAAAGAAAGAAAACAAAGAAAAACGAGTAAGAAAAAGAAAGAAAAACAGAAAACCAAGAGTAAGGAGGGAAAGTATGAGTGATAGGAGTAAAAAAATGCACCAATAGGCTACCCATTTCTCTCCCTCTCAATAGCCCACTCTCTAACAAGTCAAGAATCTGAGATTAAGCCACTTAGGTCCATTTTCCAAAGTGAGTAACTTCTACAGCAGGATTCCCTTCTGAGGTTACCCACATTGGAGATTAGTTCCCTTTTTTGGACTGGAATCTGCTGAAAACTCAAGCCCATTCCTTTCGTAAACTAATCTTCTTTTTCTTTTGCCATGGTTGATTAAGGGCTGACGTGACTTTTTGCTATTAATCTATTCTTGTTGTAATCACGTTGTGATACTTTTCCTTTGTGCAATTGTTCATGCATTATTGTTGTTAGAAGAAAATACTTTAGTTAACATGTTTAAGTTATCCTGTTGTATTGTGTTTTTCCTGCTACAACATTTTGTAATAGTACTTCCTACTGTGAGCACGTGACACGCTCAAGACTCTTGCTAGGGCTCGTCAACACAAGAAAGGCCCAACATGCGCACAAGCTAGCCTAAGGTGTGTTTAAATTAAGTCAGTCCCGACTCTCCTACCCTAGAATCATAGGGTCATAGTACAGCAGGAGCAATCTAGCCCAAGACACAAAATGGCCCACCACAGAGACAAACCAAACCAAAAATATTATGTTACCCATTGAAATATCTTAAAAAGACACAAACAGATTACTTGTTTACAAACAGATTACTCATATACATGTATCTTGTCTAGACAGAGGAGGCAACCTAAGTAGGTTTGAAGAAACATAGGGTTTGAAAGAAAACAAAGCAGATGATTACGGATGTTTATTTTCAACAACCCTATGTAAACATATTAATTGGTCAAGATTGCCCATCGCTTAATCATAAAAATAAACTAATCAAGAAATTCAAGAACCTAAAATCCAAAATCAAAACCCTAAGTAGGACTGTAGGAATGGAAAAGCTAAGAAGCAATTGGAATCTATATATCTACCAAAATTGAAAACCCAAAGAGTTAGAGAGAAAAATCTAAATGGCTATTGTTTCAAAGAGAGAAAGAAAGAGAAAAGATTCATGCAAAGTCATTGGTGCAAATGGGTGGAAGTGGAGAGTTGTCTCTTGGGTCAATTTGCCACAAATTGGTCATTGTTCAAGCCGTTTTTGGCTTTTGCGTAATCTTCGAATCTCAATGGTTCTGTGGAGCCTCTTTGTCGAGTCCTTCTAATGGCATTGTGTAGTCATGACGAGGGTCTTGGGTTCTACGTATTTACAGTGCTATAGGGCTGGATCTTGTAAAGTGGAGAAGAATTGGAATAACAATCTTGTGCTTGATTTCTTATGTTTGTGTTTTTCATGGGAAACAATGGAGAGGCCGAGAGGAAGAAAAAGAAGGAGATGGGACTTATGTTTTGTTCAAGAGTCAAAGAGAGTAGTTTTATCGGGTTTTTGTTTTGGGGGAGAAAGGGAGTGTTTTTATTATTATTATTTTTTTATTTAAATACTATGCTGTCGTGGAAAATTATAAAAGCTTCAAATCCTATATGGCAAGCTTTCAGAGAGTCAAAAAAAAAAAAAAAAGTCAACAAAGAGAAAAAGGTTTCGATTTTATAGTATATATAGATTATAAAAATTGTTACAATACTTTACGCAGCAAATCTTATACAATCACATACAACCCCCACTCCCTCTTTCCCCAACCCTTTACCTTATCTTTTACAATAACATTTTAAGAAATAAAATTAAAGAATAAATTTTCCCACAAGCACAAAAGCCCTTATAGATAATTGATCAGACTAATGTAGGTCCTCCCCAACAAATTCTCAAATTCTTCTTCTTCTTTTTTAATGTTTTCTTTTTTAATGTTTTCTTTGGTCTTAATGCTTCCTCACGCAAGCAAGGCTAGACCCCAACATGCCCAACAGGTAAGTGTTCTCTAACAAAGGAAATGTTAACAATAGAGAAGTGTGGTGGCTCAAAGAGACAAGGATGAAGCTGAAGGAGAAATAGTTAAGCCCAAAACGGTGAGTTTAGGTTTTGCGAAAACTATTGATGGTTTTTTAGTATGGATGGAGGATGTTTCACCACAAGTTTCTGATGTACTTTTAGCTGACTTTGGCTGATTTCAGTATTTATATGATGAAGACGGATTCTCCAAAAAAAAAAAAAAAACATGGCTAGAGGTGTGTTTTATTTTCTTCTATTGTTCTAAATTTCTTAGATCCAGTTCTTAAAGGCTTACAAGTTATATTTCACATCCTCTGTCATGCCTTGTCTTGGAACTGATTTAGGGCTTGTGGTGGTGTTTCTCGATGCCTCTTGTTTGTTAATAGTTATGATGACCTATTGAAAATCCCTTTCAAACTCAACCTGCAAAAAACAAAGTTCCTTCATGAAAGTGATTGCTCGACTTGTTGCCATCGCTTCTGCAAGCTCAACCGAATGTGGATGTTGTATTTTTTGGCTTAGAACTGCTATAATATATGCCGTCAGACTCTCGAAATACCACTTCTAAACCAGCCAATGAAACTTTTGAAAAATATCAAAGCATCAAAGTTAGCTTTATAAATTCCAGCTAGAGGAAAAGACCATCATGTAGGGACCTTGCGATGAATCACCTTAGGAATTCATTGTTGCAACTCAAGAAATTCCGTCAATAGTTCATCTGCTTTCTATACCAATAAAACAAACCTCTCTAATTTTGATCCTCCTTTGCCTCCAAATATGACTTAACCTACATTCCAAAGAAACTCGAAAGAATTATCCATTTACCCACCCACCCCCACTCCCTTTTCAAAAAAATTACCAATTTATTTTTTTCACCAATTTTTAATTTTTTTAATTTTTATGGAATCGCCAATTTATTTTCAAGATCAAAGAAAACTAGAGAATATCAATGGCATGTTAAGAGAAGACTATTAATTTATTATACAACAATCAGAACCAACCCCCCCCCCCACCCTGTTTTTACATGAAATTTAAAGAAAGAAAACTAAAGTCTAACTTTTCCTGCAAGCATAAAACCCTTATAAATGACTGATCTAACCAATGTAGGTCCCCCCCAAGCACTCTCAAACTCTTTAACCACACTTTCAGATAACAAATCAACACCTTGATCATTGGCTGTAGTTACTGAAGACCATGACCTTAACATCCTCAAGAATCCCTCAAACGATAGCTCCTTTGGTATATCTAGTGGCTGTGGTTTCCCCTCATATCCTAAACCTACACTTTCAAATGGAAATGGAAGTGTCTTATAAGCATCAAATATGTATTGTATTTTTGGGTTCCAATAGGGAAGAGTGGTGTCATGAAAGTGCTTCATTACAGGATCAAAAATGGGGCTAACTACTATGTCATAATAGCCCCAAACAACAATGATACCTCCTGGCTTTCTTAGAAGGCGTGTCACAAGAGAGTAGAACTTGGGGAGGTCAAACCAGTGGACAGCTTGGGCCACAGTCACCAAATCAACTGAATTTTCTCCTCCAATTAGTGCCACTAATTCATCATCCGTGATGGATAACGGAGTATGGAGATATCGAACACGAGGGTGTGGCATTGCAAGTTTCAACTGTGCCTCACTCACATCAGTTCCAACTACTTGATCATAATGCTCAGCAACCTATCAATAAGAATGTCATGCAATTCTAACAGTTAGTTATTACACAAACTTTTTTTCATTTTTCTTTTTTACTAAAAAGGTAGATATTATACATACTTTAAACAGTTTATTATTATATGCCTAATACTTTTCCTAGTCTTCTTAATAAAAACCAATTAAGATATATTGTTAACTGAAAAAAATATAAAAAATTAAAAAAACATAGACAATTTTTATGCAGAACCAGACAACATAAAGTTTAACTTCGAAACTGTAATGAAAACTGGCTAAGGTGGATCAAACTCCAATTTCATAAAAAAATAAAAAATAAAAAGACCAAACTAAAATGTATTAGAGAGAGAGAGAGAGAGAGAGAGGAAAGAAGGGAGTCAAGGGACCAACTGCAATAGCAGCTTGACCATTGCCGGTGCCAACATCCCAAGCTAAAGAGCGGTGAGGGGTGAGAGCAGCAACCATAGAGTACAACTCGCTTGGATAAGTTGGCCTAGCATCCAAGTAAATTTCAGCTTGCTTGTCAAACAAACCAGCCATTCTCTGAATTAAGCTTGGTGTGGAGCCTATAGACCTTGTGAATATCGAATTTGCTAGTATTTTTTTTTCTTTTGTAGTAGTTGGTAATATATCCGAAATTTCTGACGCATGCGCTTATGCACTTGCATTTATCTCAAAATAAATTAATCAATGACTTTGGACTGGATGGATGACTAGTGAGACTATGGTTTTGACACGAAACTTACATTTGTCGAAGGTAGACAGACAGAGGTATCGCATGCATATATGAGTCACCGAATATACATTTGTTTAAGATATAGAGTTAGCTGACAAAGTTTTATTCTCCTCTTTTCTAACTTTTTAATTTGGTGACTAAATAATTGTTTCTCATTAATTAAGATCAGTTCAATAAAATAATTAATATAAAAAAAATTTATTTTGTTTATCGGCTGATATTTGTGCTTAATTAAAACTATTACAATAAAAAAAATAACTTTATTTGTTAAAATTTAGAAGCCTTTCTACTTGAGGCCTTAGATAACCGTCTCATTTGCCTATATTGTAGAGTCGGCCCTACTATCATTTCACCTTGTTTCCCTTAATAAATTCACTACTAAACAATTTGTAGCGTTTTTGTTATTACAATGGACAAAGACAAAGCGGCAAATCCTCAACAGACTGGACCTTGCACAAGTTTCTTCCAACAGGTAATTATTGGATATTCCCAAAGTATTATAAGTACATACTCTCACCTTTCACATAATTGTAAGTTCTACTAATTAAATTTATGGTGGAACTCACAATTCATGTGAGAGAGAGGAGTACGTATTTATGGTATTCTCGAAGTATTCAATAATTTTCCCCTCCAACAAATGACCCCATGGATGAACCAATGAAGTCTCATCACCTTGCAAAGCCTTTTAATGACTATTTAAGATCATCATTTATTATTAGATATGTGAAGTATATTTAATGCATTAGCATTATTACTATTGTTGGGTTATAAATATTGACCCTAGTTAATTATCCGAGTTGATTAATTAGATCAAATTACATGCAAATTAAATTAGGATACAAACAAATCACTAGTCTAAACTAGAGTGCAATGAAAATTAAACTTGACATGGTGATTTGTTAATGAACGAGGAAAACTTTCACGAACAAAAACCTCATCGACTGAATTTCAAGTCATAAGTTTTCTTAATCTCCAATATTTTTTACAGTTTTCTTAGAGAGTTTGCTATTTTCTCCAAATCTAAGAGAGTAAAGATTGAAGAGTGACTGCATGCATGTATGGTTTTTAACCATTACTCCCTAGGTAAACATCATGATTTTTAAACTACTATGCATTTGATGTTAAATAAATAAATATATTATATAACATATAAAGAAAATTAGCTCATTAAATTTATAAAAATATATAATATATTATAAATAAAATAAAATATTTTTAATTAGTTATTTGATTAGGTTTTTTAACGCATTTCATGATCGGTTGAGACTTAGCTTTTTTTTATTTAATAAAATGAGTAATGACTGAATTGAGACTTATATAGCTTTGATTTACATATGTGCATGTGATTCCTGAATTTCATGAACATATACTAATTTATTCAAATATTTGTGAAAATTATTCTTTTTTAATGATTAATTACTAAAATGTTTTGAAAAAAAAAAAAGACCAAAATGTCTTTTTGGGACACCCAAAAATACAATGAACAATTATGAGCCTAATACAACTATTTGGCACACCTAACAACAATTTTTGGAGTATGATCATTATCCTCTCACACTAATTTACTCTCAACAATTCAGTTGGGAGCAATTAGCCTGCTTTTTCCTATGAATATTATCACAGTTCACGAAAAACTTTTGTTGGGCACCTATAAAACCTTTAGTAAAGACATGAAATAATGTATGATTTTGAAATGGTAAAGATTTAATACACTCCATAATAACCAATGGGTAAAATATAATAATTTTAATAAATTAAGTAATTTTTATCTTCCAAAGTTGAGTCATTTAACTACATTAAATTTTCTCTCATTTTAAAAGTTGTCATTTATTCATAGAGTTTTTAACAGTATTCTATGTAGTGTGCTCTTTCTTTTGGAAATATTAATTTTATTTGCAGACATATGTAAGTAATTATCTATGGTAATATTTATACATAGATATGACGATGTAATGTTTTGATTTAGTTTGACATCCTCCAAGATGAGATTGCAAGAAGGATAATCAAGTGTCATACTTTAAAGAGGTTGGGTGATCAATGGAAGAATTGGAAGCGCCCTTTGAAAGCAAAGCACTTTGATGAATCAAAAACTGCAACATAAATAATGGCTGAGGCTCCAAATATAGTAACTCACCAAGATTATGTTGAGCTTGTTTACTCTTGGTTTAGAGGAAATACAATAAAAATAATGCACGTGAAAAGATATGTGTTAGGGACATATTTTATGTAATTGACTAATCTTTTGACAAAATACACTTTACTTGTAACTGGGTAGATTTAGGATGGGTTTAAGATTTCAAGAAACATGTTGTTCAAGTCAAGTGTTAAAGTCATGAAGATCTGACCAAGAAACTAGTGAAGAAAAGTTGTTCATTAAAACTCGACAGCAATCTCGACAGAAAGACTTCTATCGAGATTTAAAGTTGAAACTTGACAGAAGCTCAACACAAGCTATTTCTATCGAGACTTACAAAATCAAAAATTCCAGATCTGATTTTCGACCCATGCTTGTATATTTGTATAGGGTTTCTTTTCTCACAACCCTAAACATATATAAGGCTTATTTTAAAGGCCGTCACGCATGTAGAAAGTGCCCTAGTTCATTATTCTCTCTAAAAGAATCTACTACGTCTTTACGCCAAGGGTTTTGTAACTAAGGAGCTTTCTGATCTTCATTGTTGATGAACTGAAGAACTTTGAAAACAACAACCTTCTTCAAGTTGCTTAAGTTAGTCACGTACTAGGATCCGTGCATCATTAGTTAGTCACATACTGGGATTCATGCATTGAACTAGAAGATTGCCAATACAATACAAGTCCAATTTGGTATTGGGGTAAGGGTTCGATTGTAGGTTGGTATTTTGGGATAGGCCAAAGGGTTTGGTAAGATTCCTTATACTTGTAACTGCTTGTGATTGATAATAGTGGATTCTTGATAGCACCTCGACAGATTCTCGATGCATCAAGATTTATGGATTTCTTCTCAATAGAATCTCAACAGCTTCTCGATCCATCGAGATTTCTAAGTTCCTGCTCAACACATTCTCGACAGCTTCTTTGATCCATCGAGCCAAATTTCTTTGCTCTCTGTCTGCTCGATAGATTCTTAACAAATTGTTCGATCAATCAAGGTGATTTTTGTCGTCGATAGATCCTCAATAACACCTCGACAGATTCATTTCTGTTGAGATTTAGAGCTCGACAAATTCCTGATAGATCCTCGATCCATCGAGATGCAGTTTCTATATATAGTGAGGCACGATCCGGTTCATTTCATTCTCACTTCTCCTCGATAGAATCTTCCTCTCTCTCAATCCAAACCTCTCTTTCTCATCAAAATCCATCAACCCATTCCTTTCTCAGCCTAATCCAAGCTCGAATCACTTGGTAAGACTTCTCAATCCCTCTTTCTACATGCATTCATGCATTTTAGACCTAGGTTTTGAGTTTTTGGGAAATTTTTGGGGTTTTTGAGTTTTTTGTGAAATTTATAGGTTGGGGTTTATGTTATTGCTATCACATGCTTATGCATTAAATATTCCTTGCATTATAACTATGTTTCATGCATTTTAGGAGTGTGTACTTGATTTTTAATGTGAGTGCTGATAGGATTGGATTGGGTTTTTCCCATGATGCTTTTAATTTATGCACGTCACATGTTCATGCATTCTTCATACATACGTTCTTTCTTTTCTTTCCTATTCTAAGCATGTGTTGTGTTCTGTTGTGTTCTCTCTCTCTCTCTCTCTCTCTCTCTCTCTCTCTCTCTCTCTCTCTCTCTCTCTCTATCTCTCTCTCTCTCATAGACTGCGTCATGGCACCTAAACAGGGCAAATCTATTCCGGCTTGGAATCCTCATGGTTCCGGGTCATCGTCTTCTTCTATTTCTCCTATACCCTCTCATATTTGATTCCGTGATGAGAAGGCCAAGACGGACTTCTTTGAGAACTTCCAGGCTCATGGCGTTCATCCGGAACGCCAGGTCATTCTGTCGGATTTCTCCGACACTACGCTACCCGATGTCATTCAGACTCGGGGATGGGAATCTCTATGTGAGAGACTCGTGCGTTGTCCCATCGTGTTTATTCAGGAGTTTTACTCCAACATACACAACATCGATATAAGTTTGTTACTACATTTAGAGGTACACGTATTGTAGTTACTCCGAATCTTATATCCGAGGTACTACGTGTTCCTAGGGTAGCGCATTCTGCCTACCCTAGCTATGATCGTCTACGGACTATATCCAGAGACGAGCTTATCTCTCACTTTTGTGAGACTTCTTCCTTATGGGGTGGTAAGCTAAACACTCCATGCTCGGGTTTTACAAAAGGCCCGAGATTCCTTAACATAGTGATGACATTCACTCTCACACCATTGTCTCACTATAACTCCATCACTGAGCCTCGTGTTTGTTTTCTTCTCTCTTTGATGGAGGATCTTACCATCGACTTTCCCTCTCATTTCATCACATTTATTATAGATGTGTATCACGATTAGGGGTGTCCACGGGTCGGTCCGGGTTGGGTTTATGCCCAACCCAGAACCGACCTAATGACATCGGGTTTCCGGCAAGAAAACCTGCCGCCAACCGCAAACACCAACAGGTCAGATCGGATCGGAGTTGTTTGATCAGCGGTCGGATCGGTCGAAGCCGACGATGATGCCACCGGAGATTCCATTTTGATGGCGACTATATTTTTCACCAGATCTTCGCCGGATTTGTGCAAAAATCACCAGATCTAAGCAAAAAAAAATCAAATCGTCATCTGATTTTTGCAAAACTCACGAGATCTGAGAAAAAATACACCAAATCGTCGTCGGATTTGAGCAAATACCATCGGAGTTTCGCTGGATTTGAGCAAAACCCATCATATTTTCAACGGATCTAAGCCTTATTTGAGCAAAATCGATTAGATTGTAGCTGGATCTGAGCGTAAACGACGAGATCTCGCCAAATCCGGTGGAGATCTCATGGATCTAGCTGAAATCTTGTCGGATCTAAAAAATCTCGCCGGCAAAAGCTATAGAGCTCGGTCGGTTCGGGTTTCTTCGGGTTTTGGGGAGAAGATCCGAGACCGAACCGCCCAGATCGAATTCTGGAGAAGATAACCCGCCACCGACCACCGGAGTAGTCGGGTTGGCCGGCGGGCGGTTCGGGTCCAGTCGGATTTACCGGGTGGGTCGAGCCACCGGTTGAGTTGGACACCCCTAATCACGATACTGCTACTTGTGATAAGCTTATCTTTCCTTCGGCTATCATGCAGATCCTTCAACACTTCTCCATTCCTATTCCTCTCTCTCCTTTCTTCACCATCATGGGTGCCATCAGCACTTGTTCTGTCCGGCGGAGCGAGGCTCAGCTTCAGTCGAAGCGGCACCGAGTAGAGACGTCCGATCCTGCAGCTCCACCATCTTTAGTTCCGTCTTCTTCCGCTCCTTCTACCTCCGCAACTGGTGGTGTGAATGGCGCAGCTTCAGCAGATGGAGGCTGACTTTGGTGGTCGTCTTGACTATCTCACAGATGAGATATGTCAGATGAACACCCGAGTTGGTCGCATTGCCCACAAACAGGCTCGCATGGCTGGCTTTGCTCCTTCTCCCTCTCCAGAGCATCGCGCAACCTCTCCTTCTGTAGATGATGATGATGATGAGGATGGTGCTGGCTCTTTCAGCGATGACAAGACGACGACCTTTCAGTGACTTGCCCTTTGTCATTCGTGACAAAAAGGGGAAGTAGTTTTGGTTTGAGAGTAGTCTTGTACTTAGAGGGAGAGCTAGTATAGGACATTTTTGTTAGAGGGAGTGTGTATATCTTTTTGAGGGATGTAGTGAGGACTTCGTGTACTTTTCCTTCTTTTAGTTTACATTAGCCTCTTATACACCAGTCTTGTGACCATTTTATTACATATATTGTACTTTATTTTCATCTATATGATGATAATGTATGTTTTCCTTCACCTACCTCTACATGTGTTATTTTTTTTCTCTCTTTATACACATGTTTCTTTATGTATGCAATCATTATTTCTGTTTCACACATGATGCCTTGATGAGTTTTGTTTAAGTGTTTTAGAAAGACAAATTGTGAAAGTCTATCATGTTGGGGTGTATGCCCTAAAATCCAATTTATTGGCATGCTATACATAATTAAGTTGTTTAATTATATGAGACTATTTATGAACTAATGGGACATTATCATAGTCCATGAGATGCATTGTATGTGATTTATGTAATTTAGTCACAGAAGATGTAAATCACAAGTTCCTTGTAAACTCAAAGTGTAGTTCGTAGTCGGTGATAAAATTGGGCGTTTCATCTGCGAAAACTATAACACATCAACTAAGATGATTTGTCTTGATCATGGAAGTGGAGACTTCTAGTTGATGTGTTGATGTGTCTTAAGAGTTAAGACATATTGAACTGGACCGCTGTGAGATTTATTATTCTCCTAACGACTGTCAAATGAATAATAAATCTCACGACCTCTATTTACATCAACTCTAAATCCTGAGAGTATAATGGACCTGATCATGAGGTGTAGATTGCTTTAATATATCAGGAGTGAAATCTATAAGTCACGGTTAAAACCTCGGTATATTGGGCAGCCACATTTAATGTTGATGGAACATATATTCTCAAGATGGAATTCATAATCTCTTAATGGAGATATAAAATATTCTCTTGAGATAAGTTTAATGGGTTTGGTTATTTAGAGTGTTGGGCCCAACCACTTTAGTAAGGAGTGACTAAAGTATATATTTATGAAATTGGATTTCATAAATATATGATGAATAACATAAAGGATTAAACCAGGTACTCAAGGATTAAAATGTAGTAATCTTCAAAGTGGCAGTCTACATTCATGACTTTGTATTACTACGAATATTTTAATGAAGGGGTTGTATGTATAATATAGTCTTGGGATATAATTTATTAATAAGGCCTAGAGTGCAATTATATTTATATAGTGGTATTAAATATAATTAATGGTAACTTTGGACTTGTCAAGAGTTGACAGAAAAGCCAAGGCCCATTGGAGCTAGTGTCTTATTGGTCCCTTTTGGTCCCACTCCAAGTATTTATAATCTTTTGTTTTGAATTTCACCACACCAAGGTACGCTATCTTGTTCTTAAATTCTGAAATTTACATAGTGCATGTTATCAATCATGAATGAAATAGATCCATGTTTGTTGCTTCCGCTGTGTGTTTTGTATGAGATACAAAACTAGATTTTCCAACAATTGGCATCAGAGCCAGGTTTTCATCTCATGCTTGTATAACATGTGATTGAGATTTTAGAATCAAAGAAAGTAGTTTTCTTGGTGATTTAAATTTTTGCCAAGTAAAGTTTCTTGCATAAAACTGGTATATCAATCAAAGCATGAGCATTTGGTTTTGCATTGGTTGGTTATAATTGACAGTTGAATTTTGTTTGATAACCGTTCCCAATGCCATTGACTTATATGAGACATGATGATACTGGGTTCACACCAAGGATGCATATTCTCTTGGTTTGTTCGAAGTGGTCAAGATTATGTCTCTCCATGTATGGCGTGTTATGATGGTGTTTGTATTGGACATGATCACAATAGTCTTTGTATTAGAGACGAACACATAAACCTATAATGCATTGATAGAGTTTGATGTGTCGGTCTCTTGTTTTCTTGGAATGGATATAGTTAATGACTATTGAATGTAACTGTCAAGTGCGTGAATGATGCTTTGTACCGCTTGGATATAAATATAAATATAAATATAAGGCTTGCATGGTTTGATTATTATAAGGCTTTTGGTCTTGCATGGTTTTGTGGACCCATGTGGCATTTTCATTCCGCCATTAACATGCTTTGATCAATTATATTATGGGTTTATATGCAAGTTCTTGATGGCTATCTTATAAGCATGTAATATTTGCCTTGGTTGTACAATCCGTATATTATATTTATATATATATATATATATATATATATATATATATATATAAATATATGGGTTTACATGCAAATTGTTTATAAAGGATTCATCATATTGTTGCTTGCCTTGCATCATATATTTGTAGTCAAACAGTATATTAATGTTAGGGTTATGAAATTTATTCATAATGAGATTAGGATTATGTTTTCAAGGTTTCTAGCATTATTATGGTTCTTGATCTTGATATTGAAAACCCTAATGTTTGATTTGTAAATCTTCGTTGATAAAATCAAAAATGTTTTTGATGGAAGAACAATGAAGATGTCAAAAACGGTTATTTGAAAATTCTAAAAAAAATTCAGTTATACGAGTTTCGATCGATCGGGAATTCCTTTCGATTGATCGAATGTACTTTTCGATTGATCTAAGAGGAATCGAGAACCGATCGAGTCAGGCAGAAGCTCTATGATGAAATTCTTCATTGTCTCGATCGATCGAGAATTCCTTTCGACCAATCAAATGTTAATCTTGATCGATCGAATAGGAATCGAGAATCAATCGAACGAGGCAGAACCTTTGTGTTGAATTTCTTCATTTTTCGATCGATTGAGTAATGTTTGTGATAATGACTCTATGAGTATGTTTGAAGACTGTCCTAACAATGAACTCCTAGAGTTATTAAAAACAAAGAAACATGCTAGAATGTTTGTTCACATGCTGAAATATTTTGAAAATGAGAACCATATACTACACAATAGACTATGTGAATCAAATTCTTTGATTAAGAAGTATAAAAGAAGGAATAGAATATTGTGTGATAAGGTTAACGATCTTAAAAAGAAAATTCAATCTAACAAGAAAGTTGAAAATGAAGATAATTTTCCATTTAAAGATCAAGAGTACTTGTCCCATGCTTACTTATTTATGCACACCTCCTTGAAGGTATTTAATTCGTGTTTATTATATCTTGACAGAGGCTGTTCTAGCCATATGACAGGAGATAAATCATTATTTAAGTCACTCAAAGAGAAGGTCGATGACTATGTGACATTTGGTGATGGAAGCCATACTCAAGTACTTGGCAAAGGGACTATTGAGATACCAAGGCTACCTCTATTGAAGGATGTCTTATACACCAAAGGGCTTAAGGTGAATCTCTTAAGCATCACTCAAATATGTGATGGGGACTTCCTTGTTCAATTCTTAAAGAAGGGGTGTGTAATCATTGATGAAGAAGGGATTCAAGTATTGGAGGGAAATAGTACTACCGACAATTGCTATGAAGTAGTTCCTACATCAACGATTTCCTGTAGAAGTGCTCGTGTTGACATGTTGGAACTTTGGCATCAGCGATTTGGGCATGCTAACTTCAAACAAGTAGCTAAAGTGTCTAAACTTGAAGCTGTTATGGGGCTTCCAAAATTTGGAAAGGTGGAGAAGACCATTTGCGGTGCATGCCAAATAGGGAAGCAAACAAAGTCTAATTATCACAAGGTGAATGTGATTTCTACCTCACGATGTTTAGAGCTTCTTCATGTTGATCTAATGGGGCCCACAAAAACTGAAAGCCTAGGAGGAAAAAGGTACATCATGGTCATTGTTGATGATTTCTCAAGATACACTTGGGTGGAATTTCTTAGAGAAAAATCAGAAGCAAGTGAGAAGATGGAAATTCTGTGCAAGAGACTTCAAAACGAGAAAGGGGTTCCTATTGTCAAGATAAGGAGTGATTATGGCAAGGAGTTTGGGAATGCAAGATTTGAGTCTTTTTGTGAGAAAAATGGGATCAAAAAGGAATTTTCAACCCCTAAAACTCCTCAACAAAATGGGGTGGTTAAGAGGAAGAATCGGGTGATTCAAGAAATGGCAAGAGTTATGCTACTCAACAAGCAAATCCCTCAAAATTTTTGGGGAGAAGCTGTGAACACTTCCTGTCTTATTGGTAATAGAATATTCTTCCGAGCGGGAACAAAGAAGACCACATATGAAATTTGGAATGGAAAGAAGCCTAAAGTGAAGTACTTCCGAGTCTTCGGGAGAAAATGTTACATTCTAAATGATCGGGAGAACCTTGGAAAATTTGATGCCAAAAGTGATGAAGGCATTTTCCTTGGTTATTCTACCACTAGCGGGCATATAGAGTCTTCAACAAGAAAACAAAGACAGTGATGGAGTCCATCAATGTGGTGATTGATGACGCCATAACAAACGTAGAGATTGATGATGATGGAGAAAGACCAAGCTCCAAAGAATCCACCATTGAGGTTGAAGCATAAGATATTAAAGTGGAAGGACTTACACCGAAAAAGGATTCGACTCCCGTCAACTCTAGAATGGAGTCAAGGTCAATGTCTAGATCATCAAGTTCTCTCACCCCTCCGGAAGTTCATCCTCCTATCTCCCGGAATGATGATGTGTCCACCTCAAAGAAGCCATCATCAAGAGTGGTTAAAAAACATCCAGAAAGTAACATCATTGGGTCTCTAGATGAAGGTCTTCGTCTTAAAAAGGGAAACACACTTCTTGCCAATCATGTAACATATCATTGCTACCTTGCCCAATTTGAGCCGAAAAAGGCAGAAAAAGCCCTTCAAGATGAAAATTGGGTGGACTCAATGCATGAAGAGCTGAATCAATTTGTAAGAAATGATGTATGGGAACTTGTTCTTAGGCCTAAAAACGTTCATGTCATTGGCACCAAATGGATTTTCAAAAACAAGACCGACGAAGACGGCGAGAATATATGGAATAAGTCTCGGTTGGTGGCTCAAGGATACACTCAAGTGGAAGGAGTAGATTTTGATGAATCCTTTGCTCCCGTAGCAAGGTTTGAGTCTATCCGCATTCTTCTGTCAATTGCATGCACTATGAACTTCAAACTCTACCAAATAGATGTGAAATGTGCATTTCTCAATGGATACCTGAATGAAGAAGTGTTTGTCGAACAACCAAATGGTTTCCAAGATCCTCAGTTCCCAAATCATGTGTTGAGGTTGAAGAAGGCTCTTTATGATTTGAAACAAGCTCCTAGAGCTTGGTATGATCAGCTTATACATTACCTCTTGGACAGAGGATTCAAAAGAGGATATGCTGATCGGACTCTATTTGTCAAGACTGATGAGAACTACCTTCTTGTGGCTCAAGTATATGTTGATGACATTGTATTTGGAGCTACCACTAATGCTCGAGCTATAGAGTTCTCCGAGGAGATGAAGAAAGAATTTGAGATAAGTATGGTAGGGGAGCTTACATTTTTCTTGGGCCTACAAATCAAGCAAAAGAAGGAAGGTATATTCATTTCACAAGAAAAATATGCTAGAAATCTTGTCAAGAAGTTTGGATTAGATTCCAAAAAGCATGCCTCCACTCCCATGAGTTCATCCACAAAACTTAATCTTGATCATTCTGGGGTAGAAGCGAGTCCAACTTTGTATAGGAGCATTATTGGGAGTTTACTCTATCTTACGGCAAGTAGACCTGATATTGCTTTTAGCGTGGGAGTTTGTGCTCGATATCAAGCCGCTCCGAAGGAATCCCACTTGACTGCTGTGAAGCGAATCATACGATATGTTAATGGCACTCCGGATTATGGCTTGTGGTACTCAAAGGATTCCAATGCATGCCTTGCGGGGTATTAAAATGCAAATTGAGCTAGGAGTGTGGATGACTGGAAAAGTACCTCAGGTGGCTGTTTCTATCTTGGCAACAACCTTGTCTCTTGGATGAGCAAGAAACAAAATTCAGTGTCACTCTCTATGGCGGAAGCAGAGTACATAGCTGCTAGGAGCTGCTGCACACAACTTCTCTAGATGAAGAAGATGCTTCACGACTACGAGATTCCTCAAGATACAATGTGTGTATTCTGTGACAACACCAGTGCTATAAACCTCTCTAAGAATCTGGTTCAGCATTCAAAGTCAAAGCACATAGAGATACGTTATCACTTCATCTGGGATTTGGTGGAAGATAAAGTCATGTGTCTTGAGTTCATACATATAGACAAGACATCTTCACCAAACCTCTCAATGGTCCATAGTTTGAATCACTCCATAAGACCATCGGCATTGGTACAATTTCCTGAATCTCATGTGTGATATGTGCTTTACTTATCTATCTTGATTTGATTTCACTTGTGTATAGCACACACCACTTTATTGGTCACATGCATAGCATGTTTTGACAAATTTTTGTTTATTTTTAAGAGCTTTGAATGTTTTCTTTTTTATCAATCTTTACTTTCTTTTGTGTCAAAAATCCAAAAACACATAAAAAGTAGAAAATCCAAAAAGCTTAATCGGTATTATTGTGTTTTATCACACGCATGTTTTGCCTTGTACCTTCATACAAATGGCTTTGTGCATTTACGAGCGTAGTTTGTGCTCTATGCATTCATATCATTGTGGGAAAAAATCTTGACATCTATGTGACTGTTATAAATAGATCTTTAAACTTGTCATAAATGATTATTCAATGATTTTGTTGATCTTGAGACTTGCATAGACTTGTGCTTATATATCTTCCCACTTTTTTTTTTTTTTTTTGCTTAAAGAGCTTAACCAATGTAAATTTCAAAATGAAAAGAGATAACGAGTTGCAAAAGCCGTCGCACATACTATTATTTGACTAGGAAAAAGGGAAAGCGATTTTTATGAAAATGTATGGTGCCCAAAAGCCAAAGGCTTACTAATCAAATTGAAATATCAAAAATTTCAGGCATCGATCTCAAAATAAGATGTATTGTCCCAAAATGATCAAATCTTATGAAATGTATGAAGCCAAATGAAAAGCTTCAAAATTATGTATTCAAGTTTTGTGGGAAGTCATATATGCATACTTCTATAATTAAGATTGATCACTCTTCCTAGTGCTAATTGTGTATGTCTTGGTTGAATTGATCATTGAAACTTCACATTAGACTGAGGACTATCTCATCTTTGATACTCACACACATCACACATGTCTATGTTCAATGAATGCCTTATTCATTCGTGTGATTGTACTTGATTAAATGTGTTGCACTTACTCAATTATATGTTGATCAAACACAAAAAGATTTTTGAGTATTTTAATTGTTTTTGGAAAGTGTTTTTGTTTTGAAAAATTTCAAAAACTATGCAACTCTGTTTTGGCGATTCACTCTCACGGGTCAATCTAGTTGCGAGACCTCAGCCGTGAGTTACTCAGAAGCTTTCGTGACTTTCTGGCGAGTCAAGCCCCCAGTCACGAAAAAGACTTAGAAAAATTTCAAAATTTCTGGTTTTTTAGTATTTTCGCGACTCACTTTGGCGATTGGTTCACAAGTGGAAGCTCCAGTCGCGAGTTTGCTCAGAATGGTTCACGACTCCCTTTGCGACTTACTCGCAAGTGGACCTTTTAGTCGCGAAAAACACTTAGACAAATTTTTCAAAATTTGTCACACGGGATTTTGGTGACTTGCTCGCAACTTATTCCAGTCACGAAAAATGCGTGTTTTGCACAAATAGGGTTATATCCAAGGCAGTTTTCCCTTGCATCACGTGCTGTTTCATTGTTTTGTCCACCTCTCCCTCTTCCAAAACCACCATTTTCACTCACAAAAGCTCCATTTTCTTCATCAATCTTTCACCAATCTTCAAGAAAATGTATGGATTTTCTCTTTTTCTCAAAGTATTTCATGTTTCTAGCCCTTGATTTCTTGGATTTTGTGTTTTTGTTGAGATTTGAAAATATGATGTTAGAATATGGTTTGTTGATATTTTGTTGAGTTTGATGTATGGGTTTTGTTGGTTTTGGTATTATAATGTCTAATATACATGTTTTTCATGTTTGTTTCTTATTTTTTTGCATTATACCATGTTTGTGTTGTGTTGTGCATATCATGTCCATGATAACATGTCTTATAGACATTTTCTTGTGTTTCTATGAATTCCATGGAATACAATGGTTGTAGGGATAATCATGTTTCTTTGATTTTGAAATATCATATGATTATGTGTTTTTACACTTTGCCCTAATTTGCACACGCTTTGCATTTGATGCACACACACATACTCTTTGACATGATTGAGTGCTTAATGTCATAATTCTATCATGTATTGATGAATTATGTCTTTACATGTCAATTTTGGGTGAATTACACTTTAAATTTATGTTTTTAGGGTTGTATTTCAATGTCCATTGTGTTGGTACTAACTGGTTACTAATCGAGTTTGTTATCATATTTTGTGCTCTGTTTTATGGTACTTGTTGCTCTATTTTTATAGATGACTCCAAAGAAGAAAACCACTGCACAACGCGCTAACAAGAGGAAGAAAATGGACAATACTCGATTCTGCTCTACCCAACACTTTGAGAGATACAATCAATTCTTTGAGAAGGCTCCAATCATCCAAGAACGATTTGTGGACCTTGTTGATTTGAAGGACTACTTTATCCCAGGCTGTTTTCAAGATAGGGGTTGGAAAAAGCTCCTTAGTGATCTTCCCGGGGTGTGTGAACCATTGATTCGGGAATTCTATGCAAATGTCATTCTACGGGAGGATGAAATAGATTGTTGGATTAGAAGGAATGAGTTCACCATTGATGTGGAGGACATTGATGAGGTTCTTGGCTTTGAGGACCTAGAACATGATTTCACTCACTTCAAGGACAAAATGCTCTCCATAGAGATAGTTCAATCCCATACAGATGGTGTTAGAGAAGGAAGATGTCTCAACACAACTACTTTTCCACCGAATTTGAGATGTCTTACATACATCATGATGTTCAATCTGTACCCGGTGAAGAAGATGACCACCATCAACAATGCTAGGGCCATTTTTCTCATGGAGTTTTGGGAAAATACCTACATTGACATTAGTGCTCATGCATTCTCCATCATTGCCAATGAAACAAGGACAACTTCAAGGGCAAAGCTTATTCTCCCTAGTCTACTCATGCGGCTCTTTCATGCAAAAGGTGTGGAAATTCCCCAAGATATCAGCCTCATGCCTACTCATCCGGCTATCAATGCTTTAACAATCGCAAGGATCAAGGTTCGTCTTCCGGGTGATGAAGAGGAGGGTGATCAAGCACAAGGAGAGCCTATGGACACCGAGACTGAAGCAGAAGGACAACCCTCAACTTCACAAAGTCGTGGTAAAAGGAGCAGAGCGTCATCATCTTTAAAAGTGCCTCCAGATGCATTTTAGATCATTCTTGAGAGGATTGACGGCCTGCGAGACATCCAAATGAGCACTCTGACAGGTTGAATGCTATTCAAGAATAGATCAATTTGCTTTTAGCCAAGTTTGATAGCTTCACTAACCAACCTTAGCCCTTTGGCCATTCCAGTAAAAAAAGGGGAGATATAGATGGAGTAGCTCTTGAGGGGGAGCCTTACCTTGAGAGAGAGAAAACTTTTATAAGTTTTTAGAGTTTTTATGGTTTATGTTTGGATTTAGTTCTATTATGGGTTTTCATAGCACTTATTTTAGTACCTTGGTTTTGTTTTTAAGTACTCTATAACTTTAGTACTTGGTTTTTAAAATATTTGGACATGGTATGTTATGAATGCTTGAATGCTTTAGTTATTTGAACCATATTTAAATATATACCTTTGCTTTTGTAGCCTAGTACTTTTAGTTAATGCTATGCATTTTCTTTAGTACTCCATACGTGTGCCCTTGTTGGATCTTGTATCCTTGATGCAACTACCTTTGTGTTTTTGTATTGGTTCTGTGTTGAACATGCAAATGATATTTTGCATTGAGCTTATTTGCTTGCATGTCCGGATGTTCATTCCTTATGTGAATGATCATTGTGATCACTATTTATAGTGATTGTTCATGTTTGGTCAATCCATGCTTTATTGCTATAGTCGTTACTGCTTGATCGCATTGTGCTTGTTTCATATGTATTTCAAGATTTCTACTTACAATGATCATCTTGTGTTATTGTTTTCAGGAAAACTTGTCTGTTTGGTTCAAGAGCTTCACAGTTTCTAGAGTTAGGTGTGAGTGAGTTTTGGTAACTGTTTCCAACTCACATTTTAAGTCTAGAGTCTGTTTTAGGGTTTTCTCACGGAATAGCCAAAGGGAGAGATTGTAAGGTTGAATTTATTCAATCATGTGTTGGCTTTATTCCGTGCCAAAGTTTCTTGTATTTTAGCAATTAGATACCCTGTATTTAGGTGGGAATCATGTAAGGGTTGTGTGTAAGAGAGTGTGAAGAAAACTCAAGATGTGTGCAAATCAAAGGAGTCTCACGACTGGTAAGTTGCCAAAGTGGCACACGTGTGAAGCATGCAGGGAACTAAAGGGTCACGACAGCTGGAGCACTACAAGACAAAAATGTACAATCTGGCCAGGCAGTTAACTCGCAACTCAAACTCAAAACTCGTTCCAGTCGCGAGGCTGAGTCGCCAGAATGCCTTGTTTGGATGAAAACTGACTTTTCACGTTCCTCACATACACTACTATAAATACCCTTATACCCACGAAATGTAGAAAGCTTCCAGAGAGAATTTTGAGAGAGAAACCCTAGAGAAAAACAAGATTGACTCATCCACAATCTTCATCATTTGATTCTCTAAATTCCTCTACTCTCACCCTCTCCATTAACATATCCTTAAGAGTACATTTTTCCAAATCCTTATCTCACCATACCCATATCAGTGAGGAGGTATTTTGGTGCTTAGGAAGCAATTCGGAGATAACCAATTTACTTGGTTGATGCAATGAGCTTATTACGGGATCCGTGAAGCTAAAGAAGACAAGGTTAGGTGTAACCCTATTGGAGCAAGAAGCTTGGAGGGCTTAGATGCATTGGGTAGATTAAGCTTGGAGGGTCTTCTGCTATTCATGTATCCCAACTTTGTTCTTTAGTGGATCATTTGACTGATTGGAGGGCGGCGGAGAGGTTTTTCACCGAGATTTTCGGTTTCCTCTTCGATAACACATGCCGATGTTATCTTTGTGTTTGCATCTCTCTTCCCTTACTCTTTACCTTTTAATTGCTGCTATGTTTGTGATTAATTATAGTTTAGAGTGTTTTACCTATTTGGTTATTACTTATATACATCATTCCGCACATATATTGTTTGTCTATAAGCTTGTGTTGTTATTATTAAAATTGGGGGTCTAAACATTCATTAGTGTTTTACACACTAATTGAACTTTCAACTAAAATCACCCAGTGGGGTTTTTGTCTTGTTGCTGTGTTTGTGATTAATTATGATTTAGAGTGTTTTACCTATTTGGTTATTGCTTATATACATCATTCCGCACATATATTGTTTGTGTATAAACTTGTGTTGGTATTGTTAAAATTGAGGGTCTAAATATTCATTAGTGTTTTACACACTAATTGAACTTTCAACTAAAATCACCCAGTGGGATTTTTGCCTTGCTGCTATGTTTGTGATTAATTATGGTTTAGAGTGTTTTACTTATTTGGTTATTGCTTATATACATCATTCCGCACATATATTGTTTGTGTATAAGTTTGTGTTGGTATTGTTAAAATTGGGGGTCTAAACATTCATTAGTGTTTTGCACACTAATTAAACTTTCAACTAAAATCACCCAGTGTGATTTTTGCCTTGCGAGAAGTTTTCCTCATTTATCAACAAATCACCGTGTCAAATTTATTTTCCACTGCATTTAGTATTTTTGGTGATTTGTTGGTGCCTCCACAATTTGCATGCAATTTAACCTAATTAATCAACTTAGGTAATTGAATTAATTAACCGGGGTCAAGCTATCTTAACCCAACAAATATATTCTCTCATATTTGCCCATACAGATAGTTTTCACTAATGCAAATATATGGTTTATTGTACTCCAGGAAACTAAATCAATACATTGGAATATAAAAGGAGGCCAAGTTTCATTGTTGGAGTGACTTTTAGCATGCCTCAAAGAGGGAATATTTATAGTCTTAGTTTTTATTGTATGTCATCTACATTTATTTTATCTTTATCTTGTCTTAAGTACCAAAAAATATGGTTTATACTGTTATTTGGCTATTTGAGATTTCAAACCTCAAATTGTAAGGCTTTATTTAGGATTTCGATCAATACTATTAATTGTTTGCAGTTACTTTGTTACTTTGAGTTTTGAAATTGTGGATTTTAATAGCATTTCAAACATGTTATATTACTAATTTTTAGGGAACAAATTAATAACCAAAAATATATTTCTGTAATATTCAATCATTTTTATACCTTCAGTAGAAGCTTTTATAATTGTTCTTATATGAAACCTATAGTAGCAATTGTTTTCTCTACTGCAATAACTAATTTACAACAAAGTGTAAGAACAAATGAACTAGCAGTTTTTTAATTTTATAGTAGCGTTCTATAGAACATGTTGCTAAAGAATCTCTAATAGCGATTCCCAAAACCGCTGTTAAAAATAATTTATGCCAGAAATAATGGAAGAGTATACTAGCATTTCTATTTTTTTTTTAGTAGCGGTTTACAAAACTACCGCTAAAGAATCTATGGCAATGGTTACATAATCGTTGGTATAAATAATTAATTCTAAAAAAAAGGGATGAGTGTACTAGCAGTTTTTAATTCTCTAGCAGCGATTCTATGAATTGCTGTAATAGATATTTTCTATACCAACAATTCCTAAAACCGTTGTTATAACTTGTAGTGACGAAAACTTAACAGCAGTTATTCAGGTTATAGTTGCGGTTCAAAAAACCACTGGTCTAGAACTATTTGACTTTTAGTAGCAATTTTTAATAGTTTTAGAACCGTTACTAAAAAAGTTAAGTTTTTTGTAGTGTCTCCACTTCTCTTTCTTAGATTTATTTGCTTTACCTTAAATTACCGATTTATTTTCCTTTCAAAAACATTATAAATTTATTTTTCTCACCAATTTATTTTGTCTTTTTTTTCATGGAATCACCAATTTATTTTCAAGATCAAAGAAAATTAGAAAATACCAACACCCATAAAGAGAAGGCTATTAATTTATTATGATTGACCATTACAATATATATATTATGCAACAATAAGAAACAACATGCCCCTCTTTCCCCAACACCTTACCTTGTCTTCACAATGAAATTCAAAGAAAGAAAACTAAAGTTTAACTTTTCCAACAAGCATAAAACCCTTATAAATGACTGATCTGATCAATTTAGGTCCTCCCCAAGCATTTTCAAACTCTTTAACAACACTTTCAGATAACAAATCAATACCTTGATCCTTGGCTGTAATTACTGCAGACCATGACATTAACATTCTCAAGAATCCCTCAAATGTCAACTCTTTTGGCATATCTAGTAGTTGTGGTTTCCCCTCACATCCTAAACCTACACTTTCAAAAGGAAATGGAAGTGTCTTATAAGCATCAAATATGTATTGTATATTTGGGTTCCAATAGGGAAGAGTGGTGTCATGAAAGCGCTTCATTATGGGATCAAATATGGGGCTAACTACTATGTCATTATAAGCCCAAACAGCAATTACACCTCCTGGCTTTCTTAGAAGGTGTGTCACAAGGGAGTAGAACTTGGGGAGGTCAAACCAGTGGACAGCTTGAGCCACAGTCACTAGATCAACTGAATTTTCTCCTCCAATTAGGGCCACTAATTCATCATCTGTGATGGATAATGGAGTATGGAGATATTGAACATTAGGGTGTGGCAGTGCAAGTTTTAACTGTGCCTCACTCACATCGGTTGCAATTACCTGCTCATAATGCTCAGCAACCTATTAAGAACAAGGTCATGCAACTCTAATAGCCTTAGTGATTATGCATACTCAAAACAACATATTATTATATGTCTAATATTCTTCTTACTAAAAACCAATTAAGGTTGTTAATTGAAAAAATAAAAATAAACACAGACAAGAATAAAAATAAAAAGCACTCAACCAATCCTTTATGTGAAATCAAATAACATGACCTCAATTAAACCCCAATGTTCCTAAAGTTTAACTTTGGGTCCCAGACATCAAATAAG
This sequence comes from Quercus tomentella, assembly GCA_028535165.1. Taxonomy (NCBI): domain Eukaryota; kingdom Viridiplantae; phylum Streptophyta; class Magnoliopsida; order Fagales; family Fagaceae; genus Quercus; species Quercus tomentella. The sequence continues at coordinate 18,737,035 of JAPQVY010000122.1, forward strand.
AAAATTGTAATGCCGAACGCATATTAATTAAGTCAACATTTTTTTTTTTTATAGATTTTTTAGGTCAATTTTTAATTTTCAATTTTTGGAAATCAAATGCAAATTTTATGCATCTAAACTTTCACAAGGCCTGCCTACGAATGATTCCATCCCTAACACCCACGTTAACAAAAAATAAATAAAATAAAATAAATGTAAATTGCTCAATTGAAACTGGCTAAGATGGATCAAACTTCAATTTCCCAAAAAAAAAAAAAAAATTATGGGCCAAACTATAATGTATTAGAGAGAGGGAGAGAGAGAACAAAGGGACTAACAGCAGTAGCAGCTTGACCATTGCCGGTGCCAACATCCCAAGCTAAAGAATGGTGAGGAGTGAGAGCAGCCAACATGGAGTACCAGTGGGTTGGATAAGTTGGCCTAGCATCCAGGTAAAAATCAGCTTGCTTATCAAACAAACCAGCCATATATTCTCTAGAAATAAGCTCCGTCTGTAGACCTTATGAATGTTGAGTTTGCTTCTTATATTTTTTCTTATAGTAGTTGGTAAATATTGGAATCCAAAACTTATGACGCATGCACTTACATATGCACTTGCACTGAGCATCTTTAAAATAAATAAACAAGGCTCCTAACGAAACTGAATCAAAACTTACATTAATTTGTTAAAGGTGAGGCAGACAGAGTTGTCGCATGCATATAATATTAAGAATTTACATTTGTTTAAGATATAGAGTTAACGGACAAAGTTTTATTCTCCTCTTTTCTAACCCCTTTTTTTTTTTTGTTGATGATCTCCTCTTTTCTAACTTTTTTTGGTGAACAAATGACAGCTTTCTCATTAAACTGGGGTAAAGAAAGGAAGGGTTGCTATCAGTCCACCTTGTTTCCCTAGATAAACTCGCTACATGTCTACCTGATCAAACAGTGTGCTGCATGCGCTGTTTGTATTGCGATTTGAGACGGACAAATTAAGCTAAAGAGGCGATACCTCAACAGACTGGAACTTGCACTTGCGTCCTTCAGCAAATGACCCCATGGATGAACCAGTCTCTATAGTCTCTCTCATCAACTTGCAAAGCATCCCTCTTGTTTCAATATTTCGGAAAAAATTAGCTAAAATCAATATCTAAACAATAAATTATATTTTTAATAGGATTTTTTTGTTGATCAAAGATAATTTTCCTTTGATATATTTTATTTTCTGCTATCAAATACAAGAAAACACTTAAAATTATTTTCGCAAAAGTTTTATATCAAAACAAACGGTGACAATCTGAGAATCCCCTCGAGCACCACATCTGTTAATGACGATCTTTTTTTTTTTTTTTTTTTTTTTATGAAACCTGTTAATTACTATCAAGATCATCATTTATTATTAGATATGTGAAGTATATTTAATTCATCATTATTGTTATTATTATTATTATTATTATTATTATAAGCACAAGAACCTAGAATTTTAGTGAATCAAGGAAAGAAGTCGGAGTTTACTGGATACAGCTAAAAACTGAAAATTAAAAAACATTTTAGCAAAATAATTTTTAAATGTGTAAATAGTACCGTAGACTCATTTTTAATAAAAAAGTTATTGAAAAGTGAAATTTGTGGGTCTGTAAACAGTGTATGAGACCCACATGTGGCTGAAAATTAGTTGAAAAGTCAAACTTTTCAGCTAAAAAAAAAAAAAAAAAAAAAAAGGCAGAAACGCAAATGTGGGTCTGGGAAGCGGCACACTAGGTGAAATCTGTTGCTTCACTTTCACCCTCCCAACAGATGCGTCCAATACAAAATACAAAGAGCATGCATGTTTGGACCAGCTTGTGGGCCTTTTATATATATATATATATATATATATATATATATATATATATATATATATATATATCAAAAAAGTAACCTTTATTTATATATACACACCTAAATACAATGACTTATATTTTTCCCCTTCACACTTATGGTAAACTTTATCATGAATTTAATTAGTGAGCTCCTTATTTATATATACACACCAAAATACAATGACTTATATTTTTCCCCCAAACACTCATGGTAAACTTTATCATGAATTTAATGGGAAAAATGCTCATACACCCCCTCAACTTTGAAGTAGTGGCCAAGACACCCCTTAAACTTTTTTATTGGCCAATTTACTCCATAAACTTTGCACATCTGCCAAATCAGTATCCCAATTAGTTTACTGTTAAAAAACTAACGGAATAGTCACGTGAGGCACACGTGACTTTTAAAAAACAAACTCAGTCCTGTTAATTTGAAACCAGATGGATTGAAGAAAACAAAAGAGAGTTAGGTCTGGTCGGAGAGAAGAGAGAAAGAGGCAGCCACCGCAGAACGTCACCCATCATCTCTTCGCCCGTGTCCCGACGGCGCTTGGTGGTTTTGCTGCTCTGTTTGACAGCCACCACTTGGTGTTTTTTTTTTTTTTTTTTTTTTTTTTTTTAATGCAAGTATTGTTATTTAAATCCACAGAGAGCTCTCTGTTTTACTGATATGCTTGTGCGAATTTCTATAAGAATTTTTGGTTTGGTTTAATTTTTGGGGTTGGGTTTTTGTGAACTTGTTTGTTTCATAAAAGTTAATGGAATTTACAAATGAAACAAACATTAAATTTGGGGTTGAAATTACAGTATACATATTAGGTGAATGAATTATATTCTTTACATTGTTTTGCAATTGATGTTTTATGCGGCCAGTGATATAGTGAATGTGTATTGCATCATTGCTTTTGAGTTTGCTATATAGTTGTTTGATGAAATGCATGAGAGAGATATGACTATTGCTCTAATATATCAACTCTTTGATTCTTTTTTTCTTGCATTGCAGCACTCCCCAGCATTGATACTATTCAAAATATTGTTCAGTCTTCAATCTTCTCGTGTCTTGTTTAAATAATGTCTCAAATTTGAACTAGTAACATGTCTTGGCAAACTGTACAAATTGATGCTAACAAGTGAAGGTTATTGCTGTGAGGTTTATTTTTTCTGTTGTTTATGTAATATATTGACTTGGCTCCATATGATTTACGGATTTTTGACACATTTGTTTACAGTCACAGATGTTTTGCTTGCTACAAGCAGTATAACAAAAAGGAGAACCTAGTGCTGCACAAATGTTCTGCTTGACACATTTGTTTATTGTAAATCTTTTGAATCACTAAGGCAGCATGTTATTGGTGAGATTTTATTTCATATGCATTCTGATCCAGAGTATTACATATTTTTGTTTTCTTTTTTTGAATCCTTTGGTGCAAGCACTAGGTGCGAGGTTTTCATTTGTTTGCTTTGGTTTCAATTAATTGTGTTTGGTTTATAACTTGTGCATAATCTAATAATTATTTTTTTCTCTTTGTGTAAGATCGTAATGTATGTACTACTTTGAATGGCATGATATTGAATTCACCCCAAGGAGCAAAAGTGTTATTAATGGACTATTGGACACCAACCGAAGACTTGAGAATGAAGTAGCAATGAATAAGAGGATTTTTAAGTGACTTAGTGTTTTTTGGTGGTTTCTTGGATCTTCAGGGGATTGTGGTAGCCTTTTATTTAGTATTGAGTTTTAATGTTAGACGTCATCTTTACTTGAAGTGACTATTGATGTAGATTTGCTGGAAAAAAAAAAAAAGGATTTGTAATGTAATATATCTATATATTTAGATTAAATTTAAAGTAATATATAAAAATGTTCACAAGTATGTAATGTTCAATTTGATTTTGGTCTAGTAAGATTTGGAAAAAGATTCTTGCTTCAGTTGCTTGTACTTTGCTTTTTATATAAGGTTGTCATCACCAAAAAAAAAAAAAAAAGCATTCTACTCACATTGAAACATCATCAGAGAAAAAATAAGGAAAAATCTTATTAGAAATACAAAAATGATATTGTCCTCTTCAATTTCTTTATATGAAAAAATATAATTAAAAAAAACATTCAATTTTTTACATCCCCATAGAAAAAAATAATTAAAAAAAGCCAAATCTTTGCTATTCAAGTATGATCATCTCCTTCACCATTCCAAACTCCCTCAAGTTGCTTGCCCCAAATCTCTCTACTAATTCTATCATCCCCCATACCAAAATCTTCATTTATATCATCATCAGATTCAACAGTGTCACTTAAATTGTAATCTTCATCATCCTCATCATCCTCCACACAAATTGGAACATTAACGAATCAAATTGGCCTTCAGCCTCAGTAGAATCATATTGGGATTTAAGGGGTGGTACATTTGGCATAGAAGGTGCATTTGTAGGGAGTGAAAGTGGACTTTCATCCATGGCTGCAACAAAAAAAATTAATAAGAAGATTAATAGAAAGATCTAGAAAAGAAAAACAATATAGAAATGGGGGAAAAATTACACTAAACTCCCTATCCATAAGCTAAATTGTTCCCTTAAAGCTAGTGATTTTTATCAGACTACTTATTTAAAGAAAACAATAAGGAGAATATAATTCATTACAAATGACCAATAAAGAGTCAAATAATTAGCAACTAGATAACACATCTAACAATATACACACCAAGTGCTAAAATATCACCTCTTGGCAAGCTTGCTAAACTGCACTCTAAATTGTGTTGTCCTTCTCTCTTATTCCACCAACTGAAAAGAGATAGAAAGGAAAAAATGAGTTAGCAATTGAAGGCATTGAAAATTAAAATGACCTTCACTAGTTAACATCAATTTGTACCGTTTGTCAAGACATGTTACTTGTTCAAATTTGAGACATTATTATACAAGACATGAGAAGACCAGAGACTAAACAGTATTTTGAATAGTATAAATGTAGAATACAATCAAACAACCTCCAAGAAGCCATTTTTCCACAAAATACAATCAAACAAACTGTGTAAAATAATCACTACCTTTACAAATTCTCCTCTTCAATTTTTTTTTTTTTTTGGAACCATTAAAAGTAACTTCAAAATGTAATCTTCCGCTAGAGAACAGAATCAAAGAGCTAATATATTAGAGCAGTAATCATATCTCTCTCAGGCATTTCATCAAACAGTTGTATAGCACACTCAAAAGCAGTAATGCAATACACGTTCACTAGAGCACTGGCCACATAAAACATCTATTGCAAAACAATATAAAGAATATAATTCATTCACCTAATATGTATACTGTAATTTCAACCCCAAATTTAATGTTTGTTTCATTTGTAAATTCCATTAACTTCTATGAAACAAACCAGCTCACTAAAACCCAACCCCAAAAATTAAACCAAATCAAGAAATTCTCATAGAAATTCGCACAAGCAGATCAGTAAAACAGAGAGCTCTTTGTGGATTTAAATAACAATGCTTGCATTAAAAAAAAAATTAAAAAAAATTAAAAAAAATTAAAAAAAAAACCCAAGTGGTGGCTGTCAAACAGAGTGGCAGAACCACCAAGCGCCGTCGGGACACGGGCGGCGAGATGATGGGTGACGTTCTGCGGTGGCTGCCTCTTTCCCTCTTCTCTCCGGCCAGACCTAACTCTCTTTTGTTTTCTTCAATCCATCTGGTTTCAAATTAACAGGACTGGTTTTGTTTTTTAAAAGTCACGTGTGTCTCCTATGACTATTCCGTTAGTTTTTTAACAGTAGACTAACTGGGGTACTAATTTGGCAGGTTTGCAAAGTTTATGGAGTAAATTGGCTAATAAAAAAGTTCAAGGGGTGTCTTGGCCACTACTTCAAAGTTCAAGGGGTGTATGAGCATTTTTTCCGAATTTAATTAGTGAGCTCCATTAAGAATGTGAAACAGGGGAAGCACCACATCTCTATAATTCGAAAGTACCAAAGAATTACCAAAGAATTACTCGCTTAGCTCCAGCCCTCCCCTCTCTCTGCCTCTGTGTGGGCCACTTGGTTGACACTCATATATGCCACCTTCCAAAGGCGAAAGTCGTTGATCCGACTGTTATTATCAGTAGCACTTACTGACAATCTCGAGGTACTAGTAGTTCATGCAATGAGTTGATAATATTTTTTGAGGTACTTAACACCTTCAACACTGTAGTATCACTTGAGTTTAGATATGTATCAATGAAAAATACCTATTTTAGGTGGAGGGCAATAGATGTAGGCTCGTTGATTATTTCTATTTTTGGAATTTCTTTGGACTTGTTAATTCTTAAAAGGTAATGAAATGTAATTTGTAGATGCCTAAACTTTAAATTTTAATTTTGTATGATATAAAATAATTTATTATACATACTTAGAGAAAGACTTTCTCAAAAAAAAAAATATATATATATATATATATATACTTAGAAAGACTTACTATTTTATATATTATTAAGAAAAAAAAAAATTGTGGGGCTAGTGGGCCATTGCCACCCATGGTCTCACTGTGGTTCCGTCTTTGCATTCCATTCTTTGCACAGTAGAACTACCTTTAATACAACCCCCACCTGGGACTAAACCCTTCAAACTCTTCACAACAATTTTTATTTTTAAGCCTGTAATTTTATTCTCTAATGGACAAGCAATATCTAGCTATTTCTTCGTTAAGGAATATTTTTTCCCTTTTATATCAAAGAAATTCCTTACTTGTCACACCATGGAAAAAACTTTCTTTCCAAACTATAACAAAGGTTGCTACTTAGAGGAAAAACTTTTTTGGACACGGTTTGTGTCCAGTGAAAATTTCCACTGGATACGTTGGATGATGGGCACGTGTCCACCATCCAACGTGTCCGGTGGAAACTTCCACTAGACACAAGCCAAACCCAACTTTTTTTATGGACAAGAAAAATTATGGAGAAAAAAAAAAAAGCTTCATCAATTCCAAACCTCTGCTATAGGAAATTGTATGTCAAATATTGAAACAATATTTTTTGTTGGAAATACTTATATTTTTTGTCAAAAACATGATTTGTTTTGGATGGGAGTGTTCCTGCAATACATTTTTTTTGACAGACTTCAAATGTTCATCATTAATAAAATATTATTTACATCAAACAAAAATAAATTGCCAGAAATATTCAAACCAGTGACAGCTTTCTTCTCGTCAAATATAGAAATATACCTTTTCTTTTTCTTATTGGATTGGCATTTGCAACAAATTTTCTTCCGTCGTAATAGGTAAGTCCTTAAAAAAATTATTATCTACAAATCTAAGAATCCATTGTAATAAATATTATGTTCGATGGTCAAATGGTAATCTTTTGGAGGGAAAATTCTTGCCTTTACTTTTGATATGTTTGATGGCTTTAATATATATATAAATATATATATATATATATTAATATTATTGTTATTTATGATAATGATAAATATATTTTAGTAATGTAAATAGTTAAAATTCTCTTAAAAGAAAAGAATTAAATAAATAAAAGACATAACTATCAAAAATGGTTATTTTTCTTATTGTTTTGTTAGTTTCTACAAGCTTTTTTAGGCGTTAAAATGTTCTATTTTTTTTAATGGTTAGTAGCAACGAAATTTTTGTACCTAACTAAATAAAAAAAGATAAAGTAGAAAATGAACTTATATAAATATAGCCTAATCCAACACAATCTGGAATATCCTGGAATAGGTCGGAATTTAGAGACTGGAATTTGTCCGGAACTCCAAAATAGTCCAAAACAAACAGGAATTTAGACCGAAATAGAACAAGGGGTTAGTGCATCGGATTAAGCACCAAAAAGGAATATTCTGGTCTGAATGGAACAGAATTTAAAACATTGAGTAGAGGGATATGAAGGAGGCAAGTGGTGATGGGGTTTGCCAAGGGTTTTGATGTGGGTGAAGAAGGTGAGTTAGGATAGTGTTATTGTTTTACGTACCGGTGGGTATTAGGACAAAAGCGGGAGGGTTATTTATTTTTTTGATAGGGAATTGTGGAATTGGATCTCCAAGGTTTTTGTGCTATGGTTATTTCTTTTAATTATTAATTTCATTATATTTTCATAATAAATAAATAAATAAATAATAGGAGAAAACATATTTACTAATGCCATATTTCATTATATATAACTTTGTTATGTTGCAAAATTCTACCTCACATTCACACCCGTTTTATTTCTCTCATCTATTTCTTTTTTCATTTTCACATTTCTCTTCCTTAATAAACTCTAGCCGATCTTTTTAAGATTTTATTATTATTCTTACTGTATGTACACGTCTAATTTAAGATCTTAAGATGTTTTTATTTTTAGAATGATACAATCATTCTAATAAATAATATATAGTATGTGTAATTATTTTTAACAAAAATTGCAATTTTTTCTTTTTTATTTTTTTATTTAAGGGAAGAAAGTATTATCCAATTTAATTGAAATAATTTCATTTAGCTAATTGCATTTGTCAAACTGCCCAACCCGCTTAACCCGATGACTTAAAACCGTTAAGATTTTCAACCAATCAACCAGATTTATAGATTGGTGGGTTGGTGGAGGATTGGAATTTTCCCAATCCACCATTGATGGGTTGATTAAAAATATTTCTCTCCACCCACCCAATCTGACTCGCGCACACTTCTACAAGCAACCTTTATGCAGGCAGCAACATCTAATGACATGGCTTAAGCTAATTAGTCCTCACTAGATCCCAAAATCAAGGTCTGATCCAACATTAAATACTACTTAATCATGATTGACTAGCAACCAACTGCCATACCCAAAGAAGCAAAGATATGCTAAAAGGATCATTTTGGGCCAAAATCAAGGAAAGATATTCTTAAATATCCTTGCTTATTGGACCTAACCCTTTTCCTCTTTTCCTAATCACCCCCTAAATACCCACTATAAAAAGAAGGCATTAGAATAAACCCAAAATCAACTATCCATCAACCATTCTATCTACCCATCTATTATCATTATCAAGCAATTATCCTTGCAATTAGAAAATCCCAGCCCATATTATAGCAAGTATCTCACTTATAGTATCATATACCCCTCTCCAAAAATCAAAAGTAGAGCAAAAAAATAAGGATGGCAATTTTGCCCCGCCTCACTTAACTCGCCCCTCCCTATTTTGCCTCGTGCAAGTTTTCCCCGCCCCGTAAAATTGGTGAGGCGGAGATGGGGTAAGATTTTAGCCCTACACCATGGGGCAGGGTGGGGATGGGTTTAGACTTTTTAGACCCACCCCGCCCCACCCCTCCTTATCCCCACCTTGCCTTGCCCTGCCCCGCCCCGCATTGCTAAGGATTATAATTGTAAATTTTTCATACCCTAAAACCCTACTATTTAAACAAACATATCAATATTAACTTATTTTATTCTACCCAAAGTGGTTCTCTACCTTTATTTTGTTATGTGTTATACTATAAGATTTTTTTTTTTTTTTTTTTTTTTTTTTTTTTGGTGATTGTCTTGTTATACGCTTGGATATATTATTCAATTTTTTCTAAAAATTGATTTGATTTAATGAGATAAATTTAGTTGTAATTTCAAGTATATTTTTATTAATGAAATAGGTTTCATTAAAAAATTGTGCTAGTTGTAGGGCAAATTAACAAAAAGTAGAGTTTTACATGGTGTGGCGAGACTTCGCAGGGCCCCAAGGGGCGGGGATGGGATGAGAAAGTTTTCCCCGTCATGTGGGGCGAGGTGAGGATGGGGAAAGACAAAACCATGCGAGGCAGGGATGAAGACCCCATCCTTCGGCCACACCCCTCCCCATTGCCATCCTTACAAAGAAACCTTAGCCACCTTATACGGCTAAAAATAGCAAACACTTCACCATTCTCACATACTTATCCGTAAAAAAGCACTTTTACTCAAAAACAACTCTCACTACAATCTTATGGTATTTTGTTCCATATGGATCTCTCTTATAGCCATGTCATGACAAAGAGGGATCTTGCTTGAGACATTGCTATATACAGCTAGACACTTTTTCTCTCCCTTCAACTACACTAAGTTTTCCTCTTTAGTAATTACTAGTAGCTAACCTGTGCTATACACGGGAACCTGCCTATTTGTGAGGTAAACTAAAATAAATTTATAAAATTTTAAATTGATTAAGAAACTACACCATTGCATGATTTGCTCTTGTATGACTTCAATTTGTATTACAATTCGATGAAGAAGTCGTTGCTTGAACGTGCAATGGCTTACAAAAAATTCAAAAATTTAGATATTAAAACTTCTGAAAGACCAAAAAATATTAAAGAATCAGATGGTTGCTTAGAAATTATTGAAACAAAAAAATATACATATGACTAAACAATAGAGAAATATAAGAGGAAAATGAGTTACATTCAAAAGAATAATCCATGGCTATAACTATTGAAAGGAATCAAAAGATTCAGAGCTTACAAATTATAGATAATATATATATATATATATATATATATATATATATAGACATCGCATTTTGTACCATTTACGACTCGGGCCCTCGTTCCCCAATGATACCTAAACTCTAAGGCCCAAGGCCAGTTTAGAGCCCAATCAGATATCAAATTGACTTGGGGAGTGTTAAAATGGAATATATAACTTTTAAATGAGCAAAAATCTATTTTGAAAATAAAATGACCAAATTGGCCCTCGGCCCATGTACGTGGGCAGCAACCTACATACGTGGGCTAAAGCATGCGTACACAAGCACACTGCTGCGTACACAGCTAGGGTTTCAGAAACATAAAAAATGCAAGTTTTCTGCAATAATGGCTGAGGTTTGTAATGAATCTCACATCATCTAGGAGCCATTCCAAACTCCATTTTTTCCACTATATAAAGTCTTACATGGTACATTTTCAAAACACAAAGAAATCCCATAAGAAAAACCTAAGATTCACTAGAAAATAGTGAATCAAAAGGGAGTTTTTCACAAAACACCCTCAAGTCAATTTTATTTGATTGAGACCTTTTCTGACCCCAATCCTTTTAGTTTAATGTTGCTAATCACTTTCTTATTGGTTTATGAATAGATATGATTGAGGAGAACGGTTAAAATCAAGTTTGGAAATCTTTTGTATGAGGTTTCTAGTCTAACTTTTCTTTTTTTTCTTTTATTTTCTACCTTTAAATCTTCTTGTTTGCTTTGTTTGGTCATTAGAATATGTTTTAATATGCTTTTCTAGATTAGGTTTAAGTTTTTGTATGCTTAAAATGCATGTTAGGTTGTTAGAATTTTCGTTTTAAAGTTCTGCTTTGTTTCTGTGTTGTTAGGTTTTCTAGGCAAGGACTTGCATATGCATAATTTTGCTTGCACACGCATGCTTGATTATGCGTATGTAGGCTTGTTCTTGCGTGCATTAGTTGCTGCCCAGAAACCCTAATTTTTATTTGTTTGTTTTGCTTCTGCTTTTACATGTTGTCCTGTTCAGTTTCTTTTTGTGTTTACGCTTCCAAAATCTTTGTTTCACATGTTTGTTTGTTTATTTGCTATCATATGTTTAGATTAGGGTTTCTTAGTTTTAAGGACATGCCATGCATTCACATGTCCATGCATTAATGTCATAGGTGTTGTGTTGCTGAAACAAGTGAAGGTAAGTCATGCATTGGTATGAACATGCATTTGATGATGTATGTCATTTGAATGTTTGTTTTATGTCCAATTGTATGATTTATATGATTTTATAATTGTCATGATGTCTTGCTGCCATGTTTAGGTTACTGCCTTGTTTTAAGATGTATGATAAGGTTTCACATGCTAGGATTTCTTATATGCGTTTGGGTTTGGCTCTCTTTTGTCTAAAGGTAGATATGTATGTGTTTAGGGATTAATGATGCCATGTTATATGCTTAGATGTATGCTAGTGTGTGTGTGTGAGTTAGAATTAGAATACAAGTATTGAATATGTTTTTAATGAGGTTAAGACGTAAGACACAATGATGGGAGACCAACCTTAGAGTTGGGCAATCTTGGGTGCCTAACACCTTCCCAAGAGTGTATCTAAACTCCAAACCCATATCTCTGGTAGTAAGATCAAAAGGTCTCTTCTCAAGAGGACGCTATATATATGGTTCCTAGACCATTGCAAAAACTAGGTGACGACTCCAAAACCCCCTTATGTCCACAATATATGTGTGTTTATGTGTGTGTGTGTGTGACTACACAACAGAAAAATATAAGAGGAAAATGTGTTACCATCAAAAGAAGAATTTAGATGTCAAAACTTTTGAAAGGCCAAAAAATATTAAAGAATCATAATATTTACTTCCTATAAATTTTTGAAACAAAACAAAATGTATATGATTAAACAATAGAGAAATATAAAAGAAAAATTGATTACTTTCAAAAGAATAATACATAGTATAGTCATTGAAATCTACTAAATATGTTCAAATATTACGAAAACTAACACAAATTCAGATGTTAAAACTTCCAAAATGCCAAAAAAGATATATAATTAAAGAATAAGTTATTGAAACAATTCAAAAAATATATGACTACTTAAAAGAGAAATATAAGAAAAAGAAAAAAAGTACATGAACTCATAAAGTAATAAATTTTAAATTTTAATGGGTCTAAACTTTAAACGATTAAAAAAAATCATATACAATCATAGGTATAGGGTTTGGTGGTCAGGGGCAACCCAACATAATTTGGGGCCTAAGGTGAAAAATTTATACGGGGCCTTTAATATGTAAATATTAATTAAACAAAATTATTTAATACTAATCAAATTAAGGTTAATTTGATACATTAAATACATAAATAATACCAACTAGACTAATGTTAATTTCATATAGAGAATTGAATATCATAGTTGAATTATAAATATTAATAAAAAGAAATAAAAATATATTGTGATTGAAAAAGATACTTTATTTTGGATATAAGACGATGCATAGTTAAATAAAGTTGTAATCTAATTTTTAATTTTATATTTTGATTTTAAGAGAGAGAGAGAGAGATATTATTTGGTGTGTGGCTTTGTAGGATATTAGTTTACAAAAATCAAAGTCTCAAACTATCAAGGAAGATTAATTTATAATTGATGATTTAACACATTTGCAACATCTTTTTGAAATATTTTAGAGTTTCAATTGAATTAAGGTTCTATTGGTCTCGTAATTTGAAAGTCTTAATAGAAATAAAAAAGAAAAATGCGCTAATTAAAAGCACTATAAAATGTTTAAAATATAATGTGACATTGTCTCTCATTGATGAACTTCATCAATTTAACTAATGAATGTTTATATCACTTTTTTGTGATTAATAACATGACAATTTGTAAGCCAATAGTAAAATTTGTAGTATCCTTAATATCACTAATAAAAAAAATGTACAACCTTTAGAAAATATATATATAATTTTATAAAAATTTGAGCCTTTAACTATGGAAAGTGGGGCCTTTTTTCTTAAGAAAATTTTTGTTTTTTGGTGGGGCCTTAGGCCTAGGCCTAACTTGCCTAGGCCTTGAGCCGGCCCTGTTGGTGGTTCATGTAGGAAAATCACTTTTTAAAAAATACATGAAAAACCATAATATTAATATATATATATATATATATATATATATATATATATATATATATATATATATATATATTTTAACAAAGTAGAGGAGAAGAAAATAACAAAAAAACAGCTCGTACCTCTACTCGGCTTTAAAAAAAATATATTGGAGTTTGCACTGCTTTTATAGTGTTCGTGATTAACCTCAGAAATTTGAAGATAAATTATCAACGTTTGAGTTTGAGTTTAAGTTAGATTTGTTAAAGAGATAGAGTTTCACTCCTTATTAAGTTTGGACTTTGGCTGTTGATGTCAAAGATTAGTCCTCCTCAGGTTGAAGTTGATATTGTTAATTAAAAAAAGTTAAATAATTTTGTTTTAAAAAAATGATAATGATGTAGTAAGCTCTGAAGAGGTTAATAAAAAGTCAAATGTTTCGATTTTATATATATATATATATATATATATATATCATTGTTTATTGCTTTTCTATTTAAGGATATAATGTATTTGTTACTATGTAATTATTCTCTTGTATTGAATTGATAATAGAAGAAGAATACATGCTTTGTCAGAAGTGAACACATTTCTAAGTCTGTCTGATATGTGGATGTTTCTCATATTTTACTGCTAGATTGATATCTAAGCACATATTTGTGGTAGATCATCTCTTGTGCTGACTCATTATTTCAGGAGGTATGTTGAGGCCTTATCATAACCCTTGACAAGCATGGTTTGGGCCTTGAGCTGAAGTGCATCTATAACAATACACTGATAGCTATTGGGTTATATTTTAGGCCGAACGTTGAGTTTCAAATGGCTTCCCAAAATTATCCTTGTAATAAAAACCACCTCAACAATAATTCTACTTTTACTCAATAAATTTCAAAACAAAATAAGCCAATGAAACTGAGGACATCCAATAACACTCATTAAGGCTTGTTTGGTAACTTTTATATGAATGCATTTTACATTTTTATAAAGAAAAATGCATTTCATATTTTAGTATAATGGTAAACGAATTAAGTTGTTTTTTAGCAGTTTGGGCTCAGTTTTGGAAAGTGCTTATTTATTTTCTTTTATTAAGCAAATGAGCCAAGTCTAAGTCGAAATTTAACCTCAACTATTAAACGAGCTATGATCAAATACAAAAATCTGTGTGTGAACAAACTCATGATATGTATATATGTATACATATATATAAAAGAGTTAAGTAATTTTACACTACTTAATAACAATTTATTGAATTTAAAATTTAAAATTCTACCATTTGATCACATTTTCATAATGTTCTTAGCTTGCATGCCAAATTTCATGCCAATTGGATGTATATACTATATAATCCAAAAACTCATCTTTTTTGTGTAGTTATAAAATGCAAATACTTGAAATTAAAACATTTTATAGATAACATAGTTATTGATCTCTAATTATCTATAAATTTTGCACGCATGTGGGTATAAGAAGAAATGTATTATAACTATGGATTTGTCAAAATTCGCATCTAATAAAAAACATCAAGTAGTTTAACATTACTTAAAGTTACACTAGACATAATAGTAAAAAATAGTAAAAAGAGCAATCATCCTGGAGTGAACACCATAACTTAAAATTATCTATATAAAAACAAATGAATAAAAAGGGTAAAAGTACACTAAAGATCTATGACATTTTAGAAATAATCCATATGGTCCCTAAACCATATGTTAAATATGACAATTTCATTTTCAAGAGCATATGGTTTAGGGACCAAATTAGTTATTTTTGAAATGTTTTGGACCACCTTAACTCAAACCTTAGGAATGCTCACTGTATTCTACCCTATATGCCGAAAAGCATTTTGAGAAGGAGACACCAAACACCACCTAAGTCTAATATTGTTTTGGTGCTTCCGCCAAGCTACCGTTGGTCCGTTCCTCCACTTAGCCATCTATGTTCTATCCATGACCTTCACAACTAATCCGTACACACAGTTTTAGCCTCTTTTCTTTTTCACAATGGCAGCGACACTCACATTTCATCTTTCCCACCTTGCTCGCCACTTCCCTTTCTCTTCTCCAATTCTTCGTCATCTTCATCTTCCGAAGCCTCACGTCCTCGCCTTCCGACGTAAGCTTCGCCACCGCTCCCTTTTCTTCAGCTGCCACTTCTCCCGCCGCTGCTTCTCCGTCTCCGCAACTTCGGACTCTGGAGGTATAAGTACAGTTGTTTTCTTTGAGGCATTTTATCAAACATGTTTGTGGCATTGCGGATATTTCAGATATATGCTTTGTTTTGTTGCTGAGAGAAGAAGTGGTAAGTGGGTTTTGCAGATTGGAAGAGTAATGTTGGAGCAGTTGATGAAAGGTTTGATGTGATTGTAGTTGGAGGAGGACATGCTGGGTGTGAAGCTGCACTTGCTTCTGCTCGTTTAGGGGCTAAAACTCTTCTACTCACACTAAATATTGATCGAATTGCTTGGCAGGTTTACATTTCAGCCAATTTAGTTTTATTGTTTTATATAAGTATTGAATATAAGGAATTATGTCACTGCCTCCTATGGTTCCAAAATTTGTTGTTTTCAGTTTGAAAATTTTCTGATAAGTAGCTAGAGAGTGAAAAAAGAATATGTCAATTAAAGAAGTACCAGAGAGTATGGTTTTGGGTAGATTAGGATGTCGAAAAAGAATGCATGTGGCTGACCCAAAAAAAAAATTGGGATTAAGGCTTGGTTGTTGTTGTTGTAGCTAGGTAGTGAAATTGACAAATTTATAATTTTTAAAGATGTCTTTTAGGCACCAAGGTTCAAGACTTAATTTTTAAGAAGTTTAAGTTTAGATACATGAGATAGAATTTCTGAAATGAATTTATGTACTTAAGTCTTCTTGGTGAAGGGTGAGGATGTGGGTTCAAAACTCACTGAGTGCGTATTTAACTCACTAATGAAAAAAATGGACAAGCTGTTATGATGCAAGGTAACTCTTTCAGTTTGAAACTCAGCCATTGCTACCACAGCTCTCTCTCTCCCCCACACACACATGGACGCATGCATGCATGCACACATATAAAATGCACAAAAAATGTCTTTAAATCGTAAGAGTCTTATGTCAAGGCTATAGAAAGGATTTTTGATTGAGAAGTTTGACGCAGCCTTGCAATCCAGCAGTAGGAGGACCTGCAAAATCACAACTTGTGCATGAAGTGGATGCACTCGGTGGTGAAATTGGGAAGCTTGCTGATAGGTAATGCATGTTTCCTACATTTGTTTGAATGTACTTTGGCCAGTGACATGTGGGAGAGTGCAATTGTTGCTTGCCATTGTTTGTGTCAATAGAGTTACATTTTACCTATGAATACCCTGTTTTCATTATTCCTTCTAGGAATATATACTTCATTGATTAGTGAATATATATATATATATATATATATATATGTGTGTGTGTGTGTGTGTGTGTGTGTGTGTGTGTGTATGTGTGTGTATGTTAAACTTTGGTCTTTGGGAAGACCATCATGAAGTTAAGCTTAAGGTGGATTGAAAAATGTAAAATGAAATTATTAAACATAAGTTTGAATGAAATCTTTTTGAAAACCTATATTTTCTGTGAGAGGCCAAATTCTACGCATGTAAAGGTGAACAATGAATGGATGAGTAAGAAAGGAAGAGAAGTAGTATGCTTCAATAACTGTGTAGTTGCAAGTATAGTTCAAATTCAAGCCTTTTAAACAAGTGATAATAAATCAATACTAAGGTTAGCATTCGATTAAAATAGTCCAAGTTCAGCCAGGTTTTTGAACTTGGTGCAGTGGCAAGTTCCCTCCACCCAAAGCAGCTAGGCTGGACAGATTCTTGTTCTCTCCAGATTGGGAGTATAAGTTCCCTACTGTTTGCCAGGGAAGAATGTCAAGGCTCTTATCGGATCATTTTCCGATTGTCTTGGAAGGTGGATCCTTTCATAGGGGCAGGAGGCCATTTAGATTTGAAAATATGTGGCTTAAGGATGAGGGTTTTGTGGAAAGGGTGCGATCTTGGTGGGAATCTTATCATTTGCATGGGGCTCCAAGTTTTGTGTTGGCAAACAAACTAAAGCTTCTAAAAAATTATTTGAAAAAATGGAATGTAGAGGTTTTTGGTAATGTAGAAGAACGGGGGAAACAATTGTGGAAGGATCTTAGTGTTCTAAAGAGAATTGAGGATAGTCGTGGTCTAACAGAAGAGGAAAAGTTGGAGTAAGAAAGGATCCGAGGAGAGTTAGAAAAAGCTTCTCTTTTGGAAGAAATTTGTTGGAGACAAAAATCTAGAGTTCTTTGTATTAGAGAAGGAGACAGGAATACTAAGTTCTTTCATCGTATAGCCAATTCTCACAGGAGATTTAACTATATTGATAGGCTTATGGTAGATGGAGATTTGTCTTCAAATCTGGAGGCCATAGTAGAGTGCATCTCTCATTTTTATAGGCAACTTTATTCTGAAAATGTGACCCATGGACCTGTCCTAGATGATGTGGAATTCTCTAGAATCTCGGAGAAAGATGCTCTTTGGTTAGATAGGCCTTTTGATGAGGATGAGGTGTTTGGAGTAATTAATGGGTTCAATGGTGATAAGGCTCCTGGTCCAGATGGTTTTTCCATGGCTTTCTTCCAGTCTTGCTGGAGTGTTTTGAAGAAAGAGATTATGGATGTGTTTTAGAATTTCCATACTCAAGCTGTGTTTGAAAAGAGTCTTAATGCTTCATTTCTTGCCCTTATTCCTAAAAAGGTTGATGCTGTGGAGGTTAAGGATTTCCGGCCAATTAGTTTAATTGGTGGGATTTACAAGATTATTTCAAAGGTGTTGGCTAATCGGTTTCGAAGGTTTGCACATGGGCTTATTTTAGATTCGCAGAATGCTTTCGTGAAAGGTCGACAAATTTTGGATTCCGTCCTAATTGCTGCTGAATGTATTGATAGTAGACTGAAGATAGGGATTCTAGGGGTGTTGTGTAAGTTGGATGTGGAGAAGGCGTATGACCATGTGAATTGGGGTTTCCTAATGTATATGCTCCAGCGTTGTGGGTTTTCAGAGAAGTGGAGAAAATGGATAATGTTTGGCATTTCTACAGTTAAATTTTCCATTCTACTTAATGGTAGTCCTTCGGATTTCTTTGGCAGCTTTAGGGCAATTCGGCAAGGGGATCCTTTATCTCCATTGCTATTTGATGTTGTCATGAAGGCTTTGAGCCATATGTTGGATGTGGCTGCAAATACTGGACAGTTGTCGGGATTTTATGTAGACAATACGGCTAGTATTTCGATGATGGTGACTCACCTCTTATTCGCGGATGACACCCTTATTTTCTATGATGCTAACCCTAATCAGTTAGTTACTTTGAGGGAGATTCTGACTAGATTTTGAGGAGGTTTCAGGTTTAAGATTTAATTTGGGGAAATCAGAGCTGGTTCCAGTTAGACACGTGCACAATCTGGATGATCTGGTGGGATTATTAGGGTGTAGACATTCTTCCCTTCCTTTGAAATATCTGGGCCTTCCTTTAGGTGCAAAATTCAAGGAGCTCTCAATATGGAATCCTATTTTAGAGAAGATGGACCAGAGACTAACAGGTTGGAAGAGGTTTTATTTATCTAAAGGGGGTAAGGTAACTCTTATTAAAAGTACTCTCCCTATTCTTGGAAAGGTGGCTAATCGCATGAAGAAATTACAAAGAGATTTTCTTTGGAGTGGTATTAGTGGTGATTCTAAATTACACCTGGTGAAATGGGCTAAGGTTTGTAGGCCTGTGCAAGTTGGGGGGCTAGGTATAAGACGTTTGAGAAGTTTTAACTCTACCTTGTTAGGCAATTGGTTATGGAGGTATGGCATAGAGACAAATGCTTTATGGAGGAAGGTTATAGAAGCGAAATATGGGAATGTTTGGGGTGGTTGGTGCACGAAAAAGGTGACAAGTGCGTATGGTGTTAGCCTCTAGAGGTTTATTAGAAGTAGCTGGTTGATCTTTTCTAAACTCCTACGGTATGAAGTGGGGGATGGTACTAGAGTGAAGTTTTGGAAGCATGTGTGGTGTTGGGATTGTACCCTCAAAGAGGCTTTTCCAGAACTTTACTGTCTTAGTAGGGCAAGAGATGCTTTGGTGGCAGAGGTGATGGGTTGGTCTGGTGGGAGGATTCATTGGCATGTTCGATTTTGTCATCCACCTCAAGATTGGGAGCAAGAATCTTTTGATCGGTTTATGGGCATTGTCTACTCTTTGACTGTGAGAGGGGTTGGCCGTGACAAAGTTTGTTGGAAACCAACTAGGAGTAGAGGTTTTGTGGTTAGAGGATTCTATCTTTCTTTCTACCCTCCTACTCTTACTTCTTTCCCTTGGAGAATGGTGTGGAAATCGAAGGTTTCTCCAAGGGTAGCTTTTTTCTCATGGTCTGCTTCCTTAGGTAAAATTCTTACAACAGATAACCTTTGCAAAAGGTGTATTATTGTTCTTGATTGGTGTTATATGTGTAAGAGGTGTGGGGAGTCAGTGGATCATCTTCTTCTTCATTGCCCCATAGCATTTGAGTTGTGGTCTTTGGTGTTTTGTTTGTTTGTTTGGAATTCACTGGGTTATGCCACATAAGGTAATTGAGTTGTTTGAATCTTGGCAAGGTAAGTTTGGGCGTCACCGCAATATAGGCCTTTGGAGACTAGTGCCGCATTGTTTGGTGTGGTGTATTTGGAGTGAAAGGAATGCTAGATGTTTTGAGGGATGTGAACGGTCCTTGCTAGAGATTAAGTCTTTTTTCTGTCACACTCTCCTTGTTTGGAGTGTGGCTTTATCGCATTTTACTTGTTCTTCCATTCTTGTTTTATTTGATCATTGAAATTTTGATTCTTGATTTTTGTCCCCATAGTACATCCCCAATGTACTCGGGTTGGCTGCTTTTTTAATAAAATTTTTCGTTATCTATAAAAAATAAAATAAAAAAGTTAGAGCCTGGAAATCAGCCTCTCCAAAAAAAAAGGTGTAAGGTTACCTACCAATCACCTCTCCAAGCCCCGCAAAATTAGGAGCTTTATGCACTAGGTATGACCTTGTATAGTGACAACCATGATCTTTTGTTCTTGTTATAAAATTTCATTCAGAATCTGGCCGTGGATTTAATCAGATCATCTGTCCAGCTATAATTTTTACTTGGTGAAATGTGCGTTAATACCTTCCCATTCTTGTTTTTATTGTTGATTTTTTTCCAAATTAGTTGGTAATATCTGAAATTCTTTTCATAGTTATATTCCCCGTTTATCTCTTTGAGGTTTGTGCATTAATGTGTGTCAAGGGAATTAGGATTTTTTTTCTACACCATTTTGATATCAATGAGAAATACATTCTTGGATTGTATCATTTGGTACTAACCTTCACTTTTTATTTTTATACTCAGGTGCTATTTACAAAAGCGTGTTCTCAATTCCTCTAGAGGTCCTGCAGTTAGAGCATTGCGTGCTCAAACTGATAAAAGGGAATATGCTATGCAAATGAGAAACATAGTGGAAAGGCAAGTGCATATGTTTAGTTTTTGTGCAGTATTCTTTCTAATGTCTATTTTGTTGCTAAGGTGATGCTTATATGTAATGGTCTAAAAATATTAGTTTTTGGCATGAACAATCTCCTTCATGATACCATATGTGACTGATTTTGAGGTCCATCTTGATTGTTTAGTCAACCACACAAGCATTTCACATCTATTATATTTTCAGCTTTGAACGGCGAAATCTGAAAGGCCATCCCTCATTGCTTGATGTGGTGCCTTTGGCAGGAACAAAATACTAGGAACTTTGAGTGGTGTGAAAGGATAGTTCTAGACCTGAAATCTCTGTTTCTTAGATCCCTATTTGAATAGATGACTATGTCAAAATGTATTTTCTTCCTCAAACTTATTAGATTTTATTAATCATTGTAATCTTGGAACTTGTGAGTTGTACACCTAGTATACGCCCCTAGAACTTGGTGCATTTCTTCATCTAACAAAGCTCATTATTTATAATAGATATTCAGCTTTGATGCCAATGTGCTCTAGCTCAATTGGCACTTCCTCCCCTTGCAAGTACTAGGTGGAGGGTGAGGTTGTGGGTTCAAGACCCATTCGGTGCATGCGTAATTTACCAATCAAAAGGGGGAAAAAAAAATCAGCTTTGATGATCTAGAGGCACTGAGTTTCAATTTGTGATCTATTCTCATAATTTGCTCCAAGATGTTACTTTTCACCTGGAATATTGTGTACAACAATTCTCCAGTTCTTTTTATATTCTTTTGGAAGAACTTTGAAAACTAGCTCTTACTTGTTTTACCCTGCAACAGACAGAAGTGTGAGATGATCCTAGTGATGATAGCATCACTAGGAATCTCTTTTGCCTTTTTTATCTTCTTTAAAACCCTAAACTTTCTTACCTATTTTCCTGCCCAATTTTATTTGTATGCTCTTGCACTTGGTTGCGTATATTTGTGGGGATGTGTGTTCTCTTCCTTTTGGTAACTGTTCAGATTTGCTTTCTGTTCCAGCGCTCCAAACCTTTCTATTAGAGAGGCAATGGTGACAGATATCTTATTAGGGAAGAATGACAACGTGGAAGGTGTCCGCACATTTTTTGGGATGGACTTCTATGCTCCTTCTGTTATTCTGACAACGGGCACTTTTATGAGTGGGAAAATTTGGGTTGGTAGGACTTCTATGCCTGCTGGAAGAGCTGGTGAGTCAGCGTCACAGGGACTTACCGAGAACTTGCAGCGCCTTGGATTTGAAACTGATCGGTTAAAGACTGGAACTCCAGCACGTGTGGACTGTCGTACTGTAGACTTTTCTGGATTGGAACCTCAGCATGGAGATGAAGAGGTACTTCCTTTTACTTCCATATGTTCAGTAGATTAAATTATGCTTTGTGCAAGTTTCCAGATCATGCTCCACAAGCTTCTTTCTGCAAACAGATCATAAGTGCATAGTTGATGTACAATCACATTTCATCTAAAGATGTTTTGCCAATACATTCAACAAGTTAATGTAGGTAAGGGTGCCAGGTAATTGGATAGACTGATAACTTTATTACCCTGTCACTGCCTGGGCAGGATCAAGGATGTTTCCTTTACTAGGCAGTCTACCTCTAACTGAGCTTAAGGTCATGATGCAGTATTCTGCATATTAATAGATCCTAGAAATTTAGATCTATCTTATGAGATGATTAATGTGGCCAACCTTGACTATTCTATTGAGGATCCATAGCAAACCCCAAAAATTTAGGACGAAGGCTTGGTTGTTGTTCTTCTTCTTGTTGCATATGAGATGACGAATATCTTACATGTTTGCCTTCTCTTTTAAATGGTGATGAGTGATGAATCTGCTTGATTCCTATGTATTTAATGTGTGTTAATAATTAACAGGTCAGCTGGTTTAGCTTTGATTCTGATTTTCATATTGAGAGGGAGCAAATGTGCTGCTATCTAACACGTACGACAAAGAGCACTCACCAGCTAATCAAAGAGAATTTGCATGAAACTCCCACTTATGGAGGATGGGTTGAAGCTAAGGGACCCAGATACTGCCCTTCCATTGAAGATAAGGTGAGATTGATAGTTTATGTAATAACTTTTTCTTGCATAAAAAATTCTTGTTTTATAATACCCCATTTTTGTTGTTCACTTCATGTTCTAACTTATCTTCTTAAGAAAAAGAATGATTGGCAGCTTCAATTGCTGTGGAATAGAACACTTTATCTATGCATTTTCTTAGGATTATCAACTGACAAATATCCCTTTCAATTGTCACTGCTATTATGTATCTATTGCATTTGGTATTTTGTACGATACATTGTTTTTAATTAGAGTTATTTTTTTTGGTTCCAGATCCCATTATATGAGTTAATAAAAATATGATTTCTTTATTGTATTTGGATTTGGCTTTACCAAGTGACAAGAACTGTTAAGATAGACACGTTCTACTTATTACACTATTTTCTGATAACAACTTTTGATTGGTATATTCTCAAATTCTTACAATTTTTGTTAGTTTCTGCATAAAATGCAAATTAATATAAGGTTATTAATATTTATTAAACTTTTACTTGCCATCTCATTTATGACAATATTTTGAATATAGTTTCAAAATACCAGAGTTTTTCATATGAAAAATCTCACTGTTTGTTTCTGCAATTTATGTTATAAATATTAGTGAAGAAGAAGTCCTTCTCCCAACTGTTTTGGTGCAGTTGGGAGCACAGACTCTAGGAGCTAAAAAAAGCTACAAGCAGACTAATGTTTTTCATAATGTCAGGAGTCTCTTATGGCCTTTCATGACGTAAAACTTGTATTCAATATGATATCGCTCCTCCATCATTTTTCTTGTAAATATGGAATATTTGCTGATGAAATTCACTTTGCTCTTTCTTTTTTCAAATATATGTTAGATTGTGAGGTTTCAAGACAAAGAGTCGCATCAAATATTTCTTGAACCAGAGGGCCGAAATGTGCCAGAGCTTTATGTCCAGGTGCGCCAACATATAACCTTTTTTATTTTTTTAAATATTGGCTATTGTTTGGATGGAAAGGTGTGTGTGGTTGAGGTGTGCCCCAGTAAGTGGTTGTGATGTATGTATAACTGTGTGCGTGTGTGCCTGGTTGCTAGAGAGTTATGGTCTTTGGCAGGGTTCGATGGGTAGTACCTCAGTAAGTGGTTGAGGTGTACTTCACTTGGAAAAGTCTCTTTGGAAGGCATAGAAGCAGATTTACTAGGATAGCCACTCCACTTTGCTTTTATGGACAATATGGAGAAAGATAAGAAACGACACATTTAATGACATTGAGTTGTCAATTCTTGAGCTAAAATCTTGATTTTTGCTATCATTGTATGAGTAGTCTACTGGTTTTGGCAGTGTTAATATCCCTTCCTTTGTAGACTTTGTTGATTATTTGAATGTTAGCTTGTAATTATTTAAAGTAAGCCTATATATGCTGCTTGTAAGTATATAAATTTCCTCATTTTCTAATAAAGTTAATATCACCTGTTAAAAAATAAAAAAAATAAATAATTAAAAAAAAAAAAAGGCATGAAGGAGGTATTCTTATCATGTATTCTGGTAGTCTGCTTTGTGTTTACGGGAATTTATTATTAAAGAATTTTCTTGGCATTGACTAGATCCATCTTGTTGCATTATCTGCCTTTTTACAGTTGAACTTAACTGTCTTCTAGTCTAGCAAAATATCTGTTAAATGAGTCTTAAAGTGGATTTCTTGTAAACCTTTTTACCTTATATATTGTACAAAAGCATCTAAAAAACATTTTCGCCTTTACTGGTCTTTTTTTCTTTTACAGGGTTTCTCAACTGGTTTACCAGAGAGGCTACAGTTACCACTCTTAAGAACTTTGCCAGGACTTGAAAACTGTTCAATGCTGAGACCTGCTTATGCTGTAGAATATGATTTTTTGCCTGCTCATCAATGTTCTAGGTCTCTTATGACAAAGAAAATTGATGGACTTTTCTTCTCTGGTCAGATAAATGGAACCACTGGCTATGAAGAGGCTGCAGCACAGGTAATATCTTTTGGAGTAACCTTTGTACTTCTGAAGTATTGCAAGAAACATTATCTGGTGAACTTTTTGATTATTCTGTACTCTTAGGCACATGAAAAGATAGCATCTAATTGGTTTTGCCTTGGTGGAGAAAGAATTTTATGCTATGTGGCCATATTGATATTTACATTATCTAACAAGCCACCTTTCTTATTTTCTCCTTTCTGTAGGGCATCATTTCTGGTATCAATGCTGCCAGACACTCAGATGGTAAGCCCCTCATTGTTCTTGAAAGGGAGAGCAGCTACATAGGGACACTGATTGATGATCTGGTTACTAAAGATCTTCGGGAGCCTTATCGAATGTTGACAAGGTAATTAGCTCAAAATTTCTTGTATCAAATTATAGGTATGACTATTTTCTATGTTTATTTATTGGTTTTATCTTTGGACATGTATTTATAAGATAGTAATTGCTGATGAGTAGAAAACTTAATAATTATTAATTGGGGTTAGTTATTTGGAATTATCAAATAACAAGAAAAAAAAAATTCATTTGCTTGAACTGTGTTCCTCATAAGCTCTTACATTTCTCTGTTTATTTGCATCAAGATTGTTGGCTGTTATATGATTAGAATAAGATTTTTTGGTATCCACTTTTCTATACTCTCCAAAATACCCCTAGCATTTGCCAAGAGTCTTATAGCTCAATGACACTGCTCGATTTCCTTTACAAGTAGAACTAGGGTTCAAATCCCCACCTTGGATTGTTATAATAAGTGAATTTATAAAAAATAAAAAAAGAAAAAAAAAGAAAAAAAAGAAAAAAAAAAGAGACAATTGAAATTACTTAGAATGAAGCACACCTCATTTTTCTTAAAATCAGCACCCTATCTCTATTAGGAGTGTGATTGATTGCGTTTGCGAGTGGTTTTTTTATGCATGGTTTAATTTCCCCTACTTATTCTTGGGTGGTTATCGTATTCTTCAGTTGTCCTCTCTTTGTATTGCAAACTTAATTGTTCTTTTTTTTTTGTGTCAATTTATTCTTGGAAGAAAAGAGAGGGAGAGACCCTTGATCACATGGGTAGAGTGCTCAAGACTAGTAACCTTTTAAGCAATTTGGAATGTGATAGTCCTGATTCTGTTTAACAGACCATTTATCTAATGAAATGTTTCCAACATCAAACTTAAACGAAAAACTGGTGCTTTTATGGTTTTAAGGTGGTATTGACTATCAAGTTACAGGCCAATGATTTTTGGACCTAGTGACATCTTCTCCCCTTGTAAGGCATGGAGATCAATGTCATAGGTTCAATCCTATGTGGACGTGGACATATCATGGATCTTTTCTACTGATCATATCTAAGAAAATTGGGTTGTGTTTGGGCTAGGGGGTGGGTGGAGTTGGTTAAAGTATTACCATGTAAATGCAAGTCCTTGCGTGCCCAGAATGAGGCTCGTCTAGTAGCGTGTTTATAAGGGATCCTTAATGCTCTGTGTAGCAAAACATGCCACACGTTTGGCAATTTTGCTAAAGGTCTTTAAGGAGCCCCCCTAAGGCTGAAAAAAAAAAACTTTAAGTTAAAACCTAAAGTGTGAGGTTTAGTGTTAAAGCTCTTTAGGGCACTACTCCAGTTTTTGTTAGAAATGATGAATTGATATAATTGCCCATATTTATTTTTCAAAGTGACACTCAATGCTCACCCATTTTTAGAGAGAGCTAATAATAATTATAAAAAATTGATCATTAATTGAATTATTTGGGCTCAAGTATGAAAATACAAAGCTCTTTTGTAATTTCTTACATATAAAAGTTTTTTTTGTTTTATCAATTTGGTTACCAAATGGGAGTAACAACTTCAGAGCACTTTGTCGTCGTAGTTTGTCAAACACTCTAAATGCTATAACAGTTTACAGTTAAAATTTATTTATTGCAAAATTTCTACAATTAAAGCTCTAGAGCTAAAGCTTGACTTCCTAGAGCAATGCCAAATACAACTCTAAAATGTGCTGTCACATCACATGCCATTTTAGAATCTGTAACATTTCTTGTGGATAAGGGGACTAGAAGTCACCTAAAACAGAATGTTGTGATGCATCTTGAGACTTCAGAAATAATATACAACAATGTCACATTACAGAAAAAATAGTGTAGAATGCTTACTCAGAACATGTTGACCTTGCATGTGCCTGACATGATTTTTTATTTTTGAACAGCAACTAGTACATGAGACTGTATGTGCATTGTTATATTCATGAAAATTTTATTATATTAATTTTTTTTTTTAATCCTCTCAGCCGCTCAGAACACCGATTAGTACTTCGATCTGATAATGCTGATAGTCGTCTCACACCTTTGGGACATGAAATTGGGTTGATTGATGACAGACGCTGGAAACTATACCAGGATAAGCAAGCTCGCATTTCAGAGGAAAAGAAGCGATTAAAAACTGTCAAGATTTCTGGTTTGAATCTTTATTCTTTCTTCTTCTAGTATGTTTGGTGCACCATTGATAGAAGAAAAGAAGGGAAAGTATAAAAATCTTGATTTCTATTATTTGGTTCATAATAGAAAAAGAGAAAATAAAAGAAAGAAGGAAAAGTAAAACTAAATTTTCCACTTGGTCCCACCAATATTCTCTCCAAATTTGGTAATAGGAACCAAAAAGCTACCAAAATTATCTTTTCTTCTTTTTATGTTCCCATTTTCTCTACATAACCATATAGAAAGAAGGATAAATTAATTCTCTGATTTTTTTTTTTTTAACATTATAACCAAACAAAGCCTCATTTTTCTTTGGGTTGGTGGATAATTTTGGATGTCTTCCAGCAGAAGATAGAAGGGAACAAAACCCATAGTTTAAAGCAAGGAAACTACTTAGAATCCCTTTACAAGATTCATGTACAAAATAAAAATACTTGTTCTAATATTTGTTGCTTTCGTTGTACAAGTAGCTCTGGTACCAACAAAATTGTTAAATGAGAATCAACTACGTTAATGTTCTCTTTCTTCCCTCACTATTTTTTCTTCAAACAAATAACCAACACAAAGCAGGGGGGCCAAAACTTTGAGCTTTCGTCTGTTAATGATGAACTGCCAGTGTATTCCACCCTCGAATGAATCTTACTCAGACAACAGGGAGATACTTAGCATTCTATGGAAGCTGGGGCTATGAGCTTCTGATCCAATATGATCTTAAATAGGAATACCTACTCCAGCCTTGAATAAAACTTACTTGATACAACAGGGATAAACTTCACATCCTATGGAATCTAGGGGTATTGAACTTCGGATCCAAGACGATCTTAAATAGGAATACCAAAAATGTGGCTGCTAGCTTTTTTTGCACTTATCATAAGACTTGCGTTCAAACATGTCTGAGTATTTACCATCGTTCTACTTTGTGTCAAGTTTCAGCCATTGAGCTTTAATTCTTCAACTTTTATTTAAAACATTAACATACATAATCATCATTAGGCAAGGTAACATGTTAGGCGTAGGAGTGAGAAATTAGGCCATATGTTGACTGTGGGGATTTATTATGGAAACCCAATTTCAGGAGGAGATTTGGCTGCTGATGTTACTCGCCTGTCTGGTCAGCCTGTAAAGGACTCTTCAACACTGGAGAGTCTTCTCAAGAAGCCACACATACCATATAGAGTTCTTGATAAGCATGGTCTTGGGAATGAACTTTTATCTAGAGTGGAGAAAGAATGTGTTGAAATTGATATCAAGTATGAAGGCTTCATTACACGCCAGCAAAACCAACTCCAACAGGTGAATGATAAATACAGTGGTTTGTTCAGGATCACCTTAGCTCATGGCATTTTATTTCCTTATTGGATATTTTTTTCTGCATGTTTAGGCATTGAATGTTGAGAATTTCACCAGTTCACTTACTTTATCATGTCACATTGTCCAATTTTTTTTTTTGTAGATGGTCCATCAACAACATAGACCACTTCCAGAGGACTTGGATTACTATGCAATGACAACTTTATCTCTTGAAGCACGTGAGAAACTCTCCAAGGTGTGTGTAGGATAATTTTTCTTTCTTTCTTCTATGGATTTAGTAGCATATTGGGATTTGGAGGGTAAATGATTTTTCAGAAATTGTTAGAGACTTTTTTTTTTTTTTTTTTTGGATAAGTAATAACTTCATTGAAAAAAGAAGAGCAAATACAGAGGGAAAAAAAAAAAACACAGACTGTGTTCTGGAAGCAATGGGAAAAAAACAAACAATGAAAGTACAAAAATCAAGCATATCAAGTAATTAAATAAAAGTAAAAACACTTGTAGCATTTGCCCAATCAAAAAAAGTCTGAAAAAAGAGAAGCTTCAACTCATGAATCGATCTTTCATTCCCGTCAAAAGTACGTGTACCCTCCAAATGACCCACATAAGACAATGAGTGATCGTTCTCCAAAACTCCTTAGATCTGAGTCTGTTGAACTTGTTTGACCAACGTGCCAAAAGTTCCGCGACACTACACGGCATGACCCATTGAACCCCAAATAGTGAACACACCATATTCCACAACTCTTGAGATATTGGGCATCGTAGGAGTAAGTGGTCAGTAGTCTCCCCATTCTTCTTGCACATACAACACCAATCCACCACCACCACTTTTCGCCTCCTTAAAATATCAATGGTTAAAATTTTCCCCAAAACCATTGTCCAAATAAGAAAACTAACCTTTGGAGGCACTTTTGGTTTCCACAACAGTTTCCATGGAAAAGAATCTGGATTTGGGGTTGTAAGGCCCTATAATAAGACCGAACATCAAAAACACCCCTAGTAGAGAGTTTTCAACAAATGAGTGAGTGGACGAGAAGTTATCTCATGCATCCTATATCTCACAACTTGTGAGTCCCACATGGTTCTAGCGTCCACAGAGGAATCATATATTGGATGTGTAGATAATTATTGGTGAGTGGGTACACATGCACATGTATGTAAGTCTGATTCCAAAAGTAATAGAAGTCTACTGGAGGTTGGTGGGGAGAGAGAGAAAGAGAGGCATTTATGTTTGGATTCTGAATATCTTTTTGTACTGAATATGTTAGGTATTGTACTTTTCAGGAAATCCTCTGGCAATACTGAGGAAGTATTGGATTGTTTCTGTGCCTATTAGAAGATGCATTTTTTTGAACTAAATAACCAACAACCAAAAAAAAAAAAAAAAAAAAGCGTTTCTTTGAACTAGTGGTCCACATTGATATCAAACCACTTATTTTTGAAGGATTTTATAACAAATTTTTCTGTTACATTGTTTTTGGTTTCTCCTACTTCCAGGTCAGGCCACAAACTATTGGCCAAGCAAGCAGAGTGGGTGGGGTAAGCCCTGCTGACATTACTGCTCTCCTCATTATTCTTGAAGTCAATCGTAGGAGAGCTCAAGAACAGCGGAGGCACCAGAGATTGAAAGAAGTCATTACAGATACAGATCAACATGTGTCCCAAGTTCCATTGACCGAGACAATCATCTCTTGATATGTCCTGGGTTGGCTACTATTATTATCTGCGTATCAGTTTCCAAATTGAGTTGAATGCAGGCTTACACCCCACTCAATTCAAAGAAGCATTAGAGAACTAGGCAAATGTGTGTCAAATTCAACTTCTGAAAATCATGAGACCTATCGGAAAGCTATGTGGTAATTATGTAAAGACGGGTTGTTCAGCAGAATCTACAAAACTAACCACCAAATGCACTTCTGCACCCATGCAATTCAAGAATTTTGATCATCTTCATCACACTACCACAGCAACAGATGTGAAGGTCAGCTTGGGGCCACTCTCAGACGCAAGTGCAATAGTTGAGTAAAATTTTCTCGGCACTTGATCTATATTTTCAACAATGAATTTGTCTTAAAGCTTCTGCTGTGTCATAGTTTTGTAGTCTCACTGGATCAATGGGTATTGTTTTAGGGAGAATTGTTTGGTTTTTCCAAAATACAGGTGACGTGGTATTCCAAACCAATAAAAGCAAGCCATCTAATATAAATATTAACTTTTTTCATGACTTTTTGAGTTTATATCATATTTTTGTGTTTGGTAACTTGTATTTATTGGTTTGGAGTACTACGTCAATTATAGTCTAGGGAGAACTCTTTGTTTAGTATTGTTCTTTGTAATTAGTGTATGTATACAGGTCTTGATTTAAGTGAAACTCTTTATAGTGGCTACAAACTTTGCTTAATAATAATTAATACTCATCAAGAAGATTTCTAGGTTCAAATTCTTTGTACTAGCGGCAAATGAGAAACTGGTGTATGTTCTTTCATTTGTTTTATCATTTAGTTTTGGACGTGTTTCATTTGATTCCACTCCATGTAAAGTCAGGTTGCAAATGTGTGGTGCATTTATGAATAGTTGTTTCACTACTACTTCCATAATTTGAATATCAAAAATATCAACTAATGTCATGTATTATTATTGACCCAACATACTCTTTATCCCCTTAGACTTTGATACAACTATCAAAAAATTTTAGTAAAACCTCTTAGCGGTGAAGTAGTGTTTCAGATATCCCTGTTGTACTCTGTTTTGTTTCAATAAAACAGAGTTTTACAATGGGTGGTTCTACATTTGTTTTCATTGAATCTAAAACTTTTGAGTTTGCTATTGAGGAAGGGGGTTCGTTTTTCTTATTACGTATTTATGAAAGAGGTAGGAATTCCTTACGGTCTATCTGTATGGGTAAGGAGAGTGCTAAGAGAATTCTGTTTCACGTTGAGGAGTTGATATCCAAGCAAAAGCATGGCCAGTTTGCGAGAACGGTCAGGGAGGGAGATAGAGTTCTTATTCTACAGTTGGGGTCCAATGCCCATGGCACCTTTTTGTTGTTTTCTGAGTTAGATAATAGCCGCCAACGGGGTTCCATTGTCATACCGGAAGGGAAATCGGGGAGTGGCTGGAGAGGTTTTGGAATGCATTTGAGGAAGACAATCCTTCCCATTATTCAACCTATTGGTATTAGGCAAGCGAGAGCCACCTTTAAACCGGTGAGGGTGATGGAGAATTTCCAGCAGAATCCTAGAGGTTTTGGAGACAAAGGAAAAGAGATTTCTTCGGGTTTTCAAAATTTGAAACCGCAGATTTCTTAGGGAGGAAATTCCGGGACTGACAAGGTGGCGGATGTCATGTTGGTCATCAATGGAGCTGCGGATAAAGGTGTGAATACATCCTTGTCCCTGGATATTACCTTGCGTGTGGAACGAGGGGTTGAAGGGAAGTGGATTGTGTTGTCTTCTGATATTAAAGAGGTGGGCCCAGTTACTGTTAAGCCCACTAGAGAGAATAATACACACACTTTTAAATCTATGTTGATTAAAGGAAGTGGGCCTAGGCCCCAGGTTGCTTGGAAGCCCAAGCCCAAAGCATTACTTCTTAAGTCTGATCTTCAGAATCTCAGTCCTAAACACAGCCCCATTACATCGGGTGAAACTCAGCCACATTTTTCAGTCCCTACTGATACAGTGCCAAGTATTTCCTTTCTCGCTTGCAACGCTACCAGCCAAGTGTCTCGGGTTTGTTTCCTGGGTCTGGGTCTTCGGCGCCTCATCCTTTCACTACATGCGACACAGATTTTGGGCCTCCTCCGTTGCTCTCTAGTAAGCTACCAGATCAGCCACCTCTCTTCACATAAAAGGTGGGTATTAACATTCCGACGAGTGACGCAGTAGGAATGGGGTCAGAAGAGGGGAGTAGCGAGACTTCACCACACAATTTTGGTCCTACAATCAGTGATTTTGTTGGTGATTTGAAAACATGGGATAATTCTAAGGATTGGATGCTCGAACTTCAAGACGGGAGGAAATTAGTTATTCCGCTTTCCGCATACCGTTCTTTTGAATCCGTGTCAGATCGGACTGCTTCAGAGGGTGTAGTTAATCCAAGTTTGGCTTCTCTTTTTAACGAGGGACAAATTATTAGTTGGGCTCCTGAGTGTGATGGACCTGATGGTGTTGGGAGCTCAGTTGTCTTTGATTTTGGGTCAGAGGGTGAGGCTTGGGACTCTGATGAGAGGCTGTTGGATTGGGAACATTTAGGCAAACCATTAGAATTGGCACCTCTGGCAATGGATAATTCAGTGGTTATAGAGATTACTAAAGTTGAGGAGATAGGGTGTAAGAGGGATGTAGATAACACCAAGTTGTCACAATGGTAACTAATAGAGTTAAAGCTTTCCAGAAATCTGTTGGGACTTCGCTTAAGGGTTTCGAAGAACAAGTTACAGGTTTGCTCTTAGATTTAGAAGCTCGAAGAAATAAGCGAATGCTTGATGTAGCTTCTAAGAGGAAGATAGGTAAGGCTGGGCACAAAGGGCATCATGAATTAAAGAGTTTAATGAGTTCGTGGGGTGATGAGAATGAGTCAAAGGAACAGGAGTGCTAGTAGGGATCGAGCTGTTGTAGTGCATCAATGAATTTGAGAATTGTTTCATGGAATGTGAGAGGGTTGAATGAGCTGGATAAGCGGCTTCGGGTCAGAAATTTGATCCGTAGGTGGAAAGCAGATTTTGTTTGTCTGCAAGAAACTAAGATGGAGTTTATTAATAGAGGTGTCATTTGTAGTTTATGGGGAGGTTAACATGTAAATTGGCTCAACTTAAGCTTTGTGGGTGCTTCAGGTGGGGTTTTATTGATGTGGAACAACAGGGTAGTGGATAAGGTAGAGGAAGCGGTGGGCCGTTTCTCTGTCTCTTGTAAATTCAAAAATGTGGTGGATCATTTTGTTTGGGCTTTCACTAGTGTTTAGGGTCCCAATAGTGACAGAGATAGAAGTTTCTTATGGGAAGAGTTAGCTGGCCTTCGTAGTTGGTGGGATGTGCCTTGGTGTGTGGGAGGTGATTTTAAGGTGGTGCGGTTTCCTTCTGAACGTTTGGGTTCTGCAAATTTCACTTCAGCTATGCATCGGTTTTCAGCTTTTATCTCCGAGCAAAGCCTTATTGACTTGCCTTTGGTTAGGGGGAGTTTCACTTGATCTAATTCTAGAGAGGTTGCTTCAAGATCTGGATTGGATAGGTTTCTAGTGTCAGCTTCAACGCCATCTACCTAGGTTGCTTTCGGATCATTTTCCTATCCTTCTTGAGGGTGGGAATTTACATGGAGGCAAAAAACCTTTTAGGTTTGAGAACATGTGGTTAAAGGATGAGGGATTCTTGGAAAGGGTGAGTTCATGGTGGGAGTCCTATTATTTCCAAAGATCTCCTGGTTTTTCTTTGGCTAACAAACTGAAGTTGTTGAAATTGGATTTGAAAAGATGGAATGTGGAGGAGTTCGGCAATATAGGTCTGAGGGTGCAGAATTTATGGGAGTTTAATGCGTTGGAAGTTATTGAAGATGACAAGGTTCTTTCAACAAAGGAAAATAGGGATAAGGATCAAATTCGTGGAGAGCTAGAAAAAACAACTTTGTTGGAAGAAATTTGCTGGAGGTAGAAATCTAGGGCTCTTTTTCTTAGAGAGGGAGATAGGAACACAAAATTTTTCATCGTATTGCAAATTCGCATAGAAGACGCAATACTATTGATAGGCTTATGGTGGATGGAGAGCTGGCTACGGATCAGGGGATCATTGAGGGGTGCATTACTCATTTCTATAGGCAGTTGTACACAAAGAATGAGGTCCACAGACCTCTTTTGGATGAGGTTATTTTTTCTAGAATTTCTGAGGAAGATGCCACTTGGTTGGACAAACCTTTTGATGAGGAAGAAGTATTTGGAGTGGTCCAAGATTTCAATAGTGATAAAGCGCCAGGTCCGGATGGTTTTACAATGGCATTTTTCTAGTCTTGTTGGTGCTTGGTGAAATAAGATATTATGAAGGTGTTTCATAGTTTTCATGCCCACACTATGTTTGAAAAGAGCTTTAATGCTACTTTTTTTGCTCTCATTCCTAAGAAAATTGATGTTGTGGATGTCAAAGACTTTCGGCCTATTAGTTTGGTGGGAGGGTTGTACAAGATTATTACTAAGGTGTTAGCCAATTGAATGTGTAGGGTGGTTCACGGCCTTATTTCTAAATCTTAGAATGCCTTTGTGAAAGGTAGACAAATTTTAGATTCTATCCTTATTGCTTCTGAGTGTTTAGACAGTCAATTGAAGGCAAGGGTTTCGAGGGTGCTGTGCAAACTAGATATTTAGAAAGCATATGATAATGTGAATTGGGAGTTTCTCATGTTTCTGTTACAGCAATGTGGCTTTTTTGAGAAGTGGAGAAGGTGGATCAGATGTTGTATATCAACTGTTAAATTCTCCATTTTGATCAATGGTAGCCCTTTTGACTTTTTTGGGAGTTCCAGAGGACTTCAGCAAAGTGACCCTTTATCCCCTTTTCTCTTTGAAATTGTCATGGAGGCCTTGAGCTATATATTGGTTGTAGCTACTGCAACAGGGCAATTTTCGGGCTTCACAGTGGGGAATGTGACTAGTTCCTTGATGACGGTGTCTCACCTTTTGTTCACGGATGACACACTTGTTTTCTGTGATGCTGATAGCAATCATATAACAGCTTTGCGTGGGATTCTCTCTAGATTTGAGGAGATGTTAGGGCTAAAAATTAATTTAGGAAAGTCTGAATTGGTTCAAGTTAGGGATGTGCCTAATCTTCATGAGCTAGTGGAGATTTTGGGCTGTAGGAAGTCGGCTCTTTCGCTGAAATATTTAGTTCTTCCATTAGGTGCTTCTTTTAAAGATAAGACGATTTGGAATCCTATTTTGGAGAAGATGGAGCAAAGGCTAGTTGGTTGGAAGAGGTTGTATTTATCTAAGGGGGGTAAGGTTACCCTTATTAAGAGTACTCTTTCTAGCCTATCTACGTATTTCCTTTCTCTTTTCCCTATCCCAAGCAAGGTGGCTAAGAGGATGGAGAAATTACAAAGGGACTTCCTTTGGACTGGTATGGGGGACGAGCATAAGATTCACTTAGTAAATTGGTCTAAGATATGTAGGCCAGTGAAGTTTGGAGGGATAGGCATTAGGTGTTTGAGAAGGTTTAATTCTGCCTTATTAGCCAAATGGTTGTGGCGCTATGGTTTGGAGAATGATGCCCTTTGGAGAAGGGTCATTGGGGCGAAGTATAGGAATGAGTGGGGTGGTTAGTGCTCAAAATATGTGTCTAGGGCATATGGTGTTTGTTTGTGGAAGTTCATTCGAAGTGGCTAGGGGAATTTTTCCAAGTTCATTCGGAATGAAGTGGGTGATGGAACTCGTGTGAAGTTTTGGGATGATGTGTGGTGTAGGGATCGTCCTCTTAAGGAGGCATTTACAAATTTATATAATATTAGTAGGACAAGGGATGCTTCGGTCTTGGAGGTTATGTGCTTTGTAAATGGGAGAGTTTCTTGGGACATTCAATTTTGTCGTTTAGTGAATGATCAAGAGTCACAATCTTTGGATTTGTTTATGGTTTTGATCTATTCCACAAAGGTGCGGGGTGTTGGTTCTAACAATCTTTGTTGGAAGCTAGCCAGCAGTCGAGGTTTCAAGGTGAGTGGGTATTATCATTCTATTTCTCCTTCTACTGGCATTTCTTTCCCTTGGAAAATGGTGTGGCAATCGAAGGTTCCTCCTCGGGTAGCTGTTTCTCTTGGACTGCGGCTTTAGGCAAGATTCTAACTATAGACAACCTTCGAAAGAGGCATTTTGTTGTCCTTGAGTGGTGTTTTATGTGCAAAAGGTGTGGGAAATCTGTAGATCATCTCCTCCTTCACTATCCTATAACTTATGAGACGTGGAGTATGATCTTTTGCTTGTTTGGTACTTGTTGGGTGATGCCTCAAAGGGTAGTGGATTTGCTGGATTGTTGGACATGCAATTTCAGGCGTCATCGTAATATAGTTATTTGGAGGCTTGTGCCGCATTGTTTGATGTGGTGTATCTGGCGGGAACGGAATTCTAGAAGCTTTGAGGGTCGTGAATGGTCCATGATTGAGTTTAAGTCTTTCTTCTTTTTTACTCTTCTCGAATGGTATCTTGTTTTAGCATCTTTTTCTTGTTTTTCCTTCCTGAGTTGCTAGATCTTTGTAATTTGGTTTTTTAATGTTTTTTCCTTTTTGTACATTTCCTATGTACTGGGCTGTGTGTTTTTTATTAAAATTTTTATGTTACTTATCAAAAAAAAAAAAAAAAAAAAACCTTTGCTTATACAAAAGTATGTTAAACTTTTAGAAAGTAGAAGTTACTTTCAACTCTTTTTTTTTTTTTGGTAAAATATTATTTTGGTCCCTAAATTTTACAAAAAAGTTTGTTTTTCAACTTTAAACTTTAATAAGTTCATTTTTTGTCTTTAAACTATTGAAAAGTTTGTCTTTTATCTCAAAACTATTGAAAATGTATTTTTTTCCTTAAACTTTAAAAAAAGATTTTTTTTTCATCTCTAACCTATTGAAAAAAAGTTCTTTTTTCATCCCTATTTTTGTTCCTAAACTGTTGAAAAAACTATTTACAAAGTTTAGGGATGAAAAAATAATTTTTTAAAGTTTAGGGATGAAAAACAAACTTTTTTTTTTTTTTTGGTTGAAAAAAGTTGCAGATTTTAATAAGTTCATTTTTCGTCTTTAAACTACTAAAAAGTTTTTCTTTTATCTCAAAACTATTGAAAATGTATTTTTTTCCTTAAACTTTAAAAAAAGATTTTTTTTCATCCCTAAGCTATTTAAAAAAAGTTCTTTTTTCATCCCTATTTTTGTTCCTAAACTATTGAAAAAACTATTTACAAAGTTTAGGGATGAAAAAATAATTTTTTAAACTTTAGGGATGAAAAACAAACTTTTTTTTTTTTTTTTGGTTGAAAAAAGTTGCAGATTTTAGAATGCTCAACCCCTTCCAAGCTGGCTCTTAATTAAGAAGCAGGTGTTTCAAATGCAGTCTGGTTGGACTATCGGCCTGACTAAGAGGCATTTTCTTTCTCTTTTTTTTGGCTGGATAAATATGGCTACCGGACGCATCTTTTGGTTGTCAAAAATATAAAGAAAATGAAATGGAAAAAAAATAATAATAATTGAAGGGAACGAATTAAAAGTGAGCAAGACCAAGTTAATCAAGTACTTGAGGAAAAAAAAGAAAAAGAGTAAAATGCAACCTAGCTAGTGCTTCTTATCCTATTCCTCTAAGGCAGAGTGCCCGGGAAGTAAAAAAATTTGACAGATTGTAGATTTTTCTATTTTTATTTTTTAAAGATTTGCTTGGTTCTAGATTTTTTTTTTTTTTTTTTTTTTTTTTTTGATAAGGCTTAGTTCTAGATTTCAAATAAGTGGTTCCCCCAACTTGCACACGCATTTGTACGTCAAATTTATTGGACGTTACACGAGAACAGTGGAATTTGTACTGGTCTAACATATATAACAGAAGTTTCAATTAAGTATTATTACGAGTGGTGAACTCAGATTAAAACCAATAAAAATTTACCACTTAAGATTTGTTGTGAATATAGCAATTTTCTTGGATTATCCCAAGAATGTAGGAACTAAGGCTGTAAAGGCTATGATCATTCCAAGTTACCTTCCTAAATTCTATAAATTTCCAAATCATCCGATGTTCTAGAGTCTATATGCGCTGTAAGAACTCAATAAGATTGTAAGGAAATAATAGTCCATGTTTAGTTCTTTTTGCGGCACAAATATTAAGCCATCAACTTTCAATTTGCATTAACTATAAACCGACACCAATTGTCTCTCTCTCTACGGCTTGTGGGCATTGGTTTATTTTGATACAATCCATGTTTTACGTAAACAAACCTTTGAATATGTCCACCATCTGAAAATCCCATCTCAGACCTCAATGCAACAACAGAACCTGGATGATTCATCTCTCGTAGACCCTGGTCTAACCCTAAGCCAATCTTGATCTTCTTCTCATACAAACGAATATCACTAAAGGAGATGGATGATGAAAAAGACGAATCCTTAATCCAGGGTTAAGATCTTTTTTTGGTTTTCTACATTTACACAAATGCCTGCACCGGATCAAAGGGTCGGAAGCACGTTCATATGGCTTATCACAGTCCTCCTATTTATCTCTATCGCGGCTGGAGGCGGCTGCCTTATACTATACATAATCCAACCGGATGCATCTTATTCATCTTGGCTTCCCTTCGCTGGGGCGGCATTGGTTGGCCTTCCGTGGTTGTTTTGGGTGTTCACGTGCTGCTATCGATGCATGTCCCGTAGATTTGGATTTAGGAGTGGCAGCGCTGCTGGTGGAGGAGTTGGTGTCAGCGGTAGTGCACGTGAAGGAGGCAGCATTACAGGTGGTGGTGGTGGTGGTGGTGGTGGTGGTGGTGGTTCTAATGTTGTGAATGCAGCTGGTAATGTGGCCAATGAGGCTGGTTCCGTAGACCCAATTGTGAGATCTCCAGAAAGTGATGCAAGAAGGCGTGCTCAATTTGAAGCTATCCTAGCATTGGACGATGATGATGATCACGACAGCGAAGAAAGGAAGCCTAAAAAGAGAAGTTCAACGTCGAGCCATGAAATGTCTGTGGCTTCACATGAGAGTGAAATGCCATTGGCCTCATCAATGGCACCTTGATCACATATGGGTAAGCAATATATATATATGGACTCATCGATATCTTCATGCATATGGTTGCATCAGAATGGATCATGATTTGAAAGAGGAGATACTTTGAATGGATCGCACTTTTCACCTTGGAAGCCATTCCATTTCTTGATACAATGCTTGTTTTTGTCTTTATTTTTTTGGGATTTTCCAAGACCTACACATATATTAAAAAAAAAAAAAATCACGATCTCAGATTATTTAAAGGTACGGCTCTTTCAATACTATAGGTCCTGCCTGAGTCTTGAAGCCTAGACCACACCCACATTGTCGTTGGTGATATAAATGGACTGCAATTTAAACCAAGAGGACCATCAATTCTCACGACCAGCTTTCTTTTGCTCATTGGGAAA
The DNA here is from genome assembly GCA_028535165.1 of Quercus tomentella. NCBI lineage: Eukaryota > Viridiplantae > Streptophyta > Magnoliopsida > Fagales > Fagaceae > Quercus > Quercus tomentella. Next base: position 18,776,814 of record JAPQVY010000122.1, read on the forward strand.
TTGCATTTGCGTCTGCTCAAACAAAATGGAATTCCTAAGTTTATTGTCATCATGAAGATGATCTTCAAATAGTAGTAGGCACTTTTTGTCTTCATCTATCGCAAAACAACCTTATAGAATCTAATCATTTTTGTTTATTTTTCTCTTCCTTGATTTGTTTATAAGTCATGTAGCAGGACATTTTTAGATATTGTTGATATTTTTTATTAATTGAAGGAAAATAGACAGGTTTATTGTCGTCCTTTTGTATGGTGTGCCACTTCTTTTTACAGTAGATGTTCAGAAAATTCTTAAGCTTCATTTATATCAAATACTCCTATCACGAAATGGGTACATATCAGAGTTGTTTTCCTTAATATATATTATTGATTCTTACTAGTCATAGTCGGAAATAATGTGTTCATATGCCCCTCCCTCCCTTTTTTTTTCTTCAAGTTTTAATGTGAACAGGATTAACATTAAGAGTATGGACATGTATTAGACCAATATTAGTGGTAAGGTTATTCAAAAATCTTAAGTGCCTCTCTTGGTATTTCTCTGTCATCCAAAGTTATAGAGTAAGAGATTGGAGGAAGCCCCCTCTTGTTCTTGTTGTATGCATGCTATACCAGATCATGTTAAAGCTATCAATAAGTCTAGATATCAATCTAAAAACACAACATTTTTGACAAAATTTTCACAATTGCTAACATAGTTTGTTGTGATTGATGCATAATATATAAAATAATATTAGTGGTGGACCTATGTGAAGATATTGTTGTTCCAATTATTGTTTGCCAATTTTACAGGTTCCAAAGCCCTATAAGCAAGAGAAGAGATTCTTTGAACTCATCTAATAGGAATTGATAATTGTTGCATCCCCTTTGTTGTTTGCCTCTATCTAAAGCTATGTTGATTTTTCTAATCTCTCGTTATGCCAGGTCATCTACCTATTTTTAACCCTTTCTCTCTCATTTTTTACTCTTCCTCTCCCTTTTATTCTCACCTAACTGTTATGCTTCCTCCAACTTTTTTCCTCCCTTTTTTTTATCTCTTTTCTTCCCACTATTATCTACCTTATCATTACTCTTCCTTTATTCATTGCTCTTCCTTTAATTTTGACTATTCTTCTCCTCATATTCTTTTTTATAAATTTGTCATTCTTTTTCTCAGTCTACATATTTTTCCCATGCAAAAAATATGTGATTATTCTCTCTCTCTCTCTCTCTCTCTCTCTCTCTCTCTCTTATTTTTTTTCTTTCTTTTTTTGGTGAATTTTTTATTCTTTCTTGCAACTCTACTTTAGGTTAATGAAATTGTTTTAATTCTAGAGAGAACGAATTATAAATTATAACACATTACAAAATAATTATATATTCTCACTCATTGTGTGAGTCTGTGACTAGTTAATTTAAACATTTATGCAAAATGATAAAGGGTATGTAATGCACTAATGTGGATATTAGTTATAGAGTAGTGCTGCAAGTACTATAACTTTTACTACATTGAGCTGTTTACAAACCAATGTGTCACCAATTACAAATAGGCAATTCAAATATCATTTATGAGATAATTGAAGCTCACCAATTACATTGATTACCACATCAGTTTGTAAGTTCAATGTAGTAAAACTTATAATACCGTTATCATTTTCCTTAGTTATATGCTTGGTTAATGAAGATGAAATTTTGAATTTTTTTTTTTTTTTTTGAGAATACTAAATATTTTTAACACACACACACGAGGAGAGTGGAGAAGGTTTTTAAAGAAACTTACAGTGATGTATGTCCAAAATGGCCTAACTCTTGAAATTTTGAATGTTGATTGTTGTATTTGTGTTATGGATTTTTGTTGGCATTCAGTTTGGTTGTTGTGAAAATGTGAGAATGGGAAGAGCAAATGTGGAGAATGGTCAACAGTTGAAGTTGGCGATGATTGAGTGGTTCCAAGGTCAGCTTGATGCATTTGAGAGTTTTAGGCGAAAACTAAATTAAGGCATTTTATATACAGGGACGGAACTAGGATTCGTACCTGGGGTGGCCAAAGCTTAAAACCAAAAAATATTTATGAAAATAAAAACTAACATCTATTTCATATTCAACAAAATACTACATACAAAATAAGTATTTCTTAAACATTTCATATTATAAAACACATCAACAAAGTAAAACATACAAAATAAGTGTTTCTTATTTTGTGCGCGATTTTTGTTTAGTCCATATTTATTTATTTATTTTGTTTTTGTAGTTAAAGGGGCATGAAATTTATTTATTTATTTATTTTCTTATAGGTCAATATCTAAATATTTTAAAGGAGGAGAGACAAATATATATATATATATATATATATAAGGGCAAATCTTAATTTTTTTGTATACCAGTTTTTTTTTTAATTGAGGGGGGGGGGGGGGGGGTATTAGCTTATTTGCATATATTAGTTTTTTTTTTTTTTGGTTGGGAAAATTACTAACTATTGTGAAAAATAACTAATGTAGATTTTTTTTTTTTTTTAGAAAGTCTATAAACACAAAAAGATTTGATAAAACTTTTCACGTCTTTGTTGATATGCCAGATTGATAGTAATAAATAAATAAAAAAAAAATGATGTTAGTGGTAGACATAGATGAAAACTAGTAAAATTTTGCAAACCCAACTGTTTTGAAAAATGTTATAAAATTTTTTTTGCATATTGCTTTATTTTTTTAGAAGTACTATAATCACAATATTTTCACAACAAATCTTAAATGTTAAGTTGTTACTGATTCTAATTTGAACCCACCAGTAAAATTATTTTTTTGCCCACTAATAATAGCTAGTAATAACCTGCAACTTAGGATTTATTGTAATTCTTGAGAAAAATGTTTTGGACATAGAACTTCTCTCTTTTTTTTTTTCTTGTTTTTCATGTGATAAAAATATTATTTTATATATTGGCTAATATTTGGGTTTAATTGGTACTATTACAATGAAAGAAAGAACCCCATTGGACTATTGGTTAAAATTCGAGAACCTTTTTTTTACTTAGGGGCCTTAGGCAACCACCTCATTCGCCTATACTATGAAACCGGCGGCTCTTTTATACACCTAGAGTAATGATAGGGACGCATTTTTTCATCATTGTTTTACAACTATTGACATGGCTTCTTGTGATTAGAGCAATATCACTTCTACCTAAATTTATCATTAACACTACTTTTATTATACACAAATCATAACAAGTTATATTAGCAGAGAAAAAAAAAAGTTATGTTGATACATCTAAGCTAAAAACCTAATATTTTTAGGACAAAATTTAGTTACAAAATTGGTTTTAGTTTAAAATTACAATCTTACTTAATATCTTTTTATTGGAAGTTAATTTTGACAAATCCACCATTAGATTACATCTTCTTCTTATATCTTCCATGCATGAAATTTTTCTAGAAAATTAAAGAACAATAGCTATGTCATCAATAAATTGTTTAAATTGCAAGTTTTTTTTTTTTTTTTTTTTTTTGGGAAAGAAATTGCAAGTTTTTGTAGTTTAAAATTATGTATAAAATATAAGCTTATAGATCATATAATAAATAATATTCGATTGACACAAAATTTTGACATGTGTACTGAGAGAATAAAGAACATGCAATTCAACGGTTAAATTTTCAAAATATATAGTAAATTTTTTATTTTATTGAGTAAGATTGTAATCTTAAGCTACAACCAATTTTGTAACTAAATTTTTTTCATATTTTTATCTCACTAAACTTTTTTATTTATTGAAAGTGTGTGTCACGTAGGCATTCCATTAGGCATTAGGTAAACTTAAGCATTTCCCCTAAGTAAGATGATAGGAAAGGCAAAAATTGAAATAATGTCACAACATGAAGGCGCATAAATTTAAACAAATGAATTTTTAAGGACTAAAATGAAAACACCCTATATTTATGAGGAGAAAATTGATTGTTTACCTATTTTTAAGAGCTTTAATTAAGGACTTAAAGTTGAAAAACCGTTTTAAGCTAAAGTTAGAATTCTGATAAAATAATGAATTAATATAAATGTATGTGTTTTTTTTTTTTTTTTTTTTTTTCTCAAAATGATGCTCAATGTCTACTCATTTTGAGAGAGAGAGAGAGAGAAAGAGAGAGATAGATAATAATAATAAAAAATAATGAATTGGGTTTCTTCTTCTTCTTCTTCTTCTTCTTCTTCTTCTTCTTCTTCTTCTTTTTTTTGGTGCTAAATTATTGGGTTTTGTGAGGGCCAGTTACTCAGGAAGTATTGTTAAAAGCGGTATTAACTGGGCCTATGGCCCTATCCGAGGATGTTGGCCCATCCGAGGAGGCCCAAATGAGGCTATAAGTAGAATAAAGCTGAGAAAGGGGTAGAGGCCATGTGAGATGGGTCCAATAAGTGTCCGAGGACAACAATATCCTCGGCAACATGTATCCGAGATGAATCTGAGTACCTTATCATCACGAACTTACTTCGGAACTACGTCACAACTGAGAGGGGGACATTGGATCAGGGATAAGGATAAAAAGGCAGACAAATATCTTCAAAGGCTACGACCTCTGCATTAATTGTCTCTCAACCAACTCTCTGGCTGCATTAATGTGGAAGTGATGCCTAAACAGTGATCATGCAGCCTTACAACTACTGGCTGATGGTACCAGGGAGTGTTGGATGGGACAGAAAGGAATCCCCCTAATCTAGCATACACGTGTGTGGTAAGGATGACACGAAGATTGCAGTATATAACTTGGAAGAATGCACTGAAAGCGGGATGGAAAAAACCCGGAAACAATAGACTTTTTGAGTAAAACGAGAGAACAAGAAACAACATAGTTGGTTCCGAGGAAAATTCGATAATCTTGTCTGTGTCTTATCATCTTGAGTCATTAAGTTTAATCTTGTCTGTCTCTTATCATCTTGTGTCTTATCATTTTTCTTTTGGGATAAATCTAGTTCTTTTACCGACTCTCTACAAATTTATTGTTTGGGCCGTTAATGTTTGAGCCTGATCCGGTTTTGGAATCAATACAATTTCAGTCCTTACAATTGGCGCCGTCTGTGGGAGAGCTTGATTTAGATTAAAGGAAATCTGGTTATAACGTTTATGATGGAGGAAGCGGATCCACATCACTTCGCAGCAGGACCTCACCAGGTAGATGCTAACCTGCACCAAGCAGAGTCAAGAGGTTCCCAACATGAAAATCCACAACGGAGCCCCGAACGGAGAGGGGCCGTGAGGGGAGTGTGCGCACAACTCATACCAGCAAAAGTCACTCTCGTGGGAAGAGTCACGTTTCCCATGCAAAGAAGGACAGGAACATGCAACGTGAGATTGACGAGTTGAAAAGAGAGTTGCGCCATGCCCGGCGAAGGCGCTCCCCGCCTAGCTTCGAACCATCATCTGAAGAGACAGATGGAGCTAGTTATAGACGGAGATCCAGGACTCCGCCTAGTGAAACTTTTTCCTATGAAGAGAAACACAGCCATCAACATAGGTACAAAAGTCCACCTCGCTGAGGCTTGGGGAATAACGCCATGAACAAAGCATTAAGCCAAGTTTCCAAATCACCCTTCACGAGGAATATAGAGGATGCGAACCTGCCCCGTCGATTTCATCAGCCCACATTCACCCTATACAATGGTCGGACAGACCCGGTAGAACACGTTAGCCATTTCAGCCAAAAGATGGCCATCTATTCCAGAGATGAAGCTTTGATGTGTAAGGTCTTTCCATCAAGTTTGGGCCCGGTGGCGATGAGATGGTTCAACAGCTTAAAGGCTAATTCTATTGATTCTTTCAAGAAACTCACCCGGGCTTTTGGCACTCGCTTTATTACCGGTAGCAGGGTTCCTCGGCCTTTGGGGTCCTTGTTGTCTATGTCCATGCGAGAGGGTGAGACTCTTAAGACATATTCAGACAGATACTGGGAAATGTTTAATGAGATAGAGGGAGAGCATGATGACATGGCTATAAGTACGTTCAAGGCTGGCCTTCCAGCCGAGCATGATTTGAGGAAATCTTTAACTGGTAAACCAGTCACTAGCGTACAACAATTAATGGATCGGATTGATAAGTATAGAAGAGTAGAAGAAGACCAACTGCAGGGAAAAAGAAAGGCTAAGGTAATCCCTCAAGAGAGGAGGGATTTCAAGTCGGACCGGTATAACAATAATCGACCTCGGAAAGACTATATGAGGCAGTCAGGCTCTGCCAACGCCCAAGCGGTTAATGCCGTGTTCTGGGAACCGGTACAACAGGTACTGGAAAAGATTAAAAATGAACCATTTTTTAAATGGCCCAACAAGATGGCAGGAGAGCCTGCTAGACGCAACCAGAATCTTTACTGCTACTATCATCAAGATCATGGACATACGACTGATGATTGCAGGAATTTATGGGACCATTTGGAGCAACTAGTCCGAGAGGGGAAGTTGAAACAACTCTTGCACCACTCCAACAGTCGAATAGGCCAAGCAGGCTCGGAGAGGCGGGGAGATGCTTCTTCAAGACTCCCCATTGGCACAATAAACGTTATTTTTGTTGCCCAGGGGAGAATTGGCTCTTGTCCTTCCAGGGTACTATCGGTATCTCGATCTCCAGCCGAAGAGTCTAGCTCGGTGTCTAAAAGAGCCAGGATGAACATCCCGTTGGTTTTGGACTTTTCAAATGAAGATAAAGTAGGAACCATACAGCCACATGATGATGCTCTGGTGGTCACGCTGAGAATCGGCGGGTACGATGTGAGAAGGGTAATGGTTAACCTGGATAGTGCTGCGGATATAATGTACCCTGACTTATACAAGGGGCTAGGTTTGAGGCCTGAGCATCTGACAACTTACAATTCACCCCTGGTAAGTTTTGAAGGAAGAATTATCGTCCCAAAAGGTCAGATAAGGCTACCTGTGCAGGCCGGTACGGACGTGGTGGAGGTGGACTTCATCGTCGTGAATGTTTTCTCTCCATACACGGCTATTATGGGCCGACCCTAGCTCCATACCCTGGGGGCGGTCTCCTCCACCCTACACCAGAAGGTAAAGTACCCATCCGGAGGCTAAGTTTTGGAGATAGTAGGAAGCCAGGCTGCAGCTCGACAATGCCTGATGGCGGCTATTCAACACCGGCCAGAAGCGAAGACCTCAGCAACCGCCAATAATGGTTTATAGCAATTAATAGCCCCAACATTGCCCTTAAACGCACTGGCCGATGAGGCAAAATGTGAAGTTCTGGAGAGGGTAATTGTTGCTGATGATCCTGAGAAATTCTTCCAAGTTGGGGTCAAACTGCCTTCACGAGAGAAGGAGCAGCTGGTGAAATTCCTCAGAGAGAATATCGACGTGTTCGCCTAGAGTCCATATGAAGCCCCGGGTTAGACGTGGTAAAACGGGCGGGTCGGGTCGGGTCGGGTCAATCGAGTCACAGGTCAAACGGGTCACGGGTCAAAAACGGATCATTTTTAAACGGGTCAATCGGGTTGCGGGTCGGGTCGGGTTGACCCGTATTTTTCAAACAAATTTTTTTTTTTTTTTTCACTTACAAAATGACTAATATCAAACTTAAAAGACTAAGAAAGAAGAGCAACTCACATTGAGAGTGCAAAAGATCTAGATTTATATTCAACTTCCAACAAAAGCAAAACAACTACATCTTGATTTAATGCATGGAACTTAAGCTGCTAAGCACATATTTTTTCATATACAACTTACAAGCCTTCCACCACCTTTGTCATCAAGTAACCAACTCAAAATTTCTAACAAGCATCTTTTTTTTTTTTTCTTTTTTTTTTATACCAAAAACAGTACAAAGCAAATGACATTAAGAATTTAAGAGTTCATATACAAAGCTGGATTCAACCAGCGCTGGTTCAAAGGCACTAGAGTTGCCTGCTTAGGCTGCCAAGCCAGACTGAGGACGGCGCAAGAGATGAGAAGTGGAGGAATGAGGAGAGGAACTCAACTTTCAGCTTTAGCCTTTAGGTTTCAGTGTTTTTTTTTTTTTTTTTTTTGACTGAAGGTTTCCGTTTCACTGTTTTAGCCTTTTAGTTTTAGGTTTGTACTGTTTGTAACTTTGTTTGTATAATTAATTAATTCATTTTTGTGGCTTTGGACAATGGAGAATCGGAGTGGACTACAGCTAGCAGCCTAGCAGCAAGCATAAAACATTGAAATTGGATGAGATTTTTTAATTTTTAATGGTTGTGAGACAGCCTTCTAAGCCATTGGCCGGTTGGTCCTTGACTAATTGACTTACCCTTGTCACTTGTGTTGTGTTTGTAGTGAGTCTAGTGACTTCACTGACTTGTCTTGTCTTAGTCTTAGTTGTTTACTGTCAAGCATTGATTTTTTTTTTGGGTAAACTGTCAAGCATTGATGGACGGTTGTGCACTTATGCTTTATTACTACTTTATTAGTTTTGATACTTATGCATAAAGTATCAGGACGTAATTAAAAAAAAAAAAAAATTTAGCGAATTTTTTAATGGGTCGGGTCACGGGTTATTCGGGTTGGGTCGGGTTGACTCGCAAAAAAATCGGGTCGGGTCACGGGTCAACCCGTTTTTGCTTTGGGTCAAAAAAATTAGGTTCGGGTCAGGTATTTTTCGGGTCGGGTCGGGTCGTGTCAGAAAATTCTGACCCGTATTGCCATGTCTACCTCGGGTATAGATCCGAACTTCATCTGTCATCTCAATGTGAATCTTTCCATTGTTCCGAAGAGACAGCAACCTTGGCGACCGTCAAAGGAGCACGCCAAAGCTGTTAGAAGTGAAGTGGCCAAGCTCAAGCAGGCCGGGACTATCAAAGAAGTATTTTACCCTCAATGGCTAGCCAATATAGTGGTGGTGAAAAAGAAGACTGGGAAATGGTGAATGTGCATGGACTTCACGAACCTCAATAAGGGTTGTCCTAAGGATCCTTTTCCTATGCCGAAGATAAATCAGTTGGTCATCCTCGGATGAGTTTTTTGGATGCATTCCAAGGATATCATCAGATACCATTAGCATTGGACGATAAAGAAAAGACCACTTTTGTCACCCCCATTGGAAACTATCATTACAAAGTAATGCCCTTTAGATTGAAAAATGCGGGGTCTACTTACCAACGGATGATGACTAAAATGTTCGAACCGCAGCTGGGCAGGAACATTGAAGTCTATATCGATGATATGGTGGTGAAGAGTAAGGTGGTGTCCGAGCATGTGGAAGATCTTGCGATTATTTTTGGAATCCTGAGAAAGCATAAGCTATGTCTGAATGCCTCAAAGTGTTCCTTTGGTGTGGGTTCTAGAAAGTTCTTAGGGTACATGGTGACTCATAGGGGAATTGAGGTGAACCCAGACCAGATTAAAGCCATTAACGATTTACAAGCACCTCGGAACCCGAAAGAGGTGCAGAAATTGACAGGAATGACTGCTGCTTTGAACCGATTTATCTCCTGGTCAACTAATAGATGTAGACCTTTCTTCCGTTTACTACATAAATGGAAGGGATTTGAGTGGACCGAGGAATGCGCCGCAACATTTCAACAGTTGAAAGAGTACCTGTCTCAGCCGCCTATCATGTCTAACCCTGAGGTGGATGAGGTCTTGTTTGCCTACCTAGCAGTTGCCTCTCATGCAGTTAGTTTTGTCTTAATACGAGAGTACAGTGGCGTTCAAAGGCCAGTTTATTACGTAAGTAAGTCACTTCATGAAGCCGAGGTGTGATACTTGTCCCTAGAAAAGGCATCTTGGCAGTAGTCCATGCGACTCGCAAACTCCCACATTACTTTCAGGCGCATACCGGAGTCGTCCTAACTCAGTTGCCACTCAAGTCTATACTTAGAAGTGCAGATTATATGGGGAGGATTGCTAAATAGGGGACGGTCCTAGGAGCTTTGACATCAAATACATGCCACGCACCTCTGTAAAAGGCCAGGTCCTCGCCGATTTGGTAGCCGAGTTCACCGAGCTCCTAGAAGAAGCTGAGATGAAGCAACGTGACATGGATGAAAAGTTGGTTGGCCTGATTTCCACACAGGATGTCTCATCCTGGAAAGTGTATGTGGATGGTGCAGCGAATCAACAGGGAGCGGGAGTGGGGCTAGTGCTGGTATCCCCCGAAAAGATCATCATTGAAAAGTCCTTAAGGCTGGGATTTTCTGCTACTAACAACGAAGCAGAGTATGAAGCTTTGTTGATGGGAATGAGAATGGTCCAGAAAATAGGTGGAAAAGTAGTAGAAGTATTCTCGGATTCAAGATTGATAGTCGGCCAAGTGAAAGGGGATCTCGAAGCCCGAGATGCCAGAATGCAGGAATATCTGGGTCAAGTTAGGCGTGTGCAAATGGGATTTGAGTCTTTTGACTTATCACATATACCCCAAGGTGAAAATACCCACGCCGATTCCCTGGCAACCCTTGCCACCTCCTCAGCATGGAATTTGCCCCAGGTCATAATCATTGAGGATTTGTGCACCCCCACCCCGGCAGGGAGTGACGCGCTTCAGGTTCATCAAGTCAACCTAGCGCTGAGCTGGATGGATCCCATACTGAAATTCCTCGAAAGTGACACCTTGCCTGAAGAGAAGGTAGAAGCCGAGAAAATACGGAGGAAGGCTCCTCAGTTTTGGTTATCAGAGGACAAAAAGTTATACAAATGTTCTTTTTCTGGGCCGTATCTGCTTTGTATACATCCCGAGATGTCAGAGTCACTCCTAAAGGAGCTGCATGAAGGAATTTGTGGAAGTCATACGAGGGGAAGGTCCTATCACACAGGGCCATTACCCAAGGATATTGGTGGCCAAATATGCAAAAGGAAGCGCAGGAGTATGTTAGAAAATGTGACCAGTGTCAGAGGTTCGCACCAAACATCCACCAGCCTGGAGGAATTCTTAACCCTCTGTCCAGCTCTTGGCCTTTTGCTCAATGGGGGTTAGATATTGTCGGCCCTTTTCCTAAAGCATTAGGAAACAAAAAGTATCTGCTGGTCGGCATGGATTATTTCACTAAGTGGGTCAAAGCTGAACCTTTGGCTAACATCAGAGATGTAGATGTTAAGAAGTTTGTCTGGAGGAATATCGTGACGCGGTTCGGAACTCCACACACCCTTATCTCGGATAATGACCTTCAATTTGATAGCAAGGCCTTCAGGCAATACTGTTCAGACTTAAGGATAAAGAATAGATATTCCACTCCGGCCTATCCTCAAGGGAATGGGCAGGCTAAAGCTGTTAATAAAGTAATAGTCAATGGACTTAAGAAAAGGCTAGATGATGCAAAAGGAAAATGGGTGGAGGAACTGCCACATGATCTTTGGACCTATCGAACAACGCCACGACGATCAACAGGAGAGACTCCTTTTTCCATGACCTATGGAGCCGAGGTCGTCATCCCTCTGGAAACTGGATTTCCAACGTTAAGGACTAGTAAATTTACCTCAGACGATAACGATGGGCTTTTGGGAAAAAGTTTAGACTTGATCGAAGAGCGAAGGGAGAATGCAATGGTCCAATTGGCTTACTACCAGCATAAACTCAAGCAAGGCTATGATAATACCGTTAGCTGTAGGAGATCTAGTGCTGAGGAAAGTTCTGGGAACCGCCAAGAATCCAGCTTGGGGAAAATTGGGGCCTAATTGGGAAGGGCCTTATCGGATTACATCAGTAGCCAGAATATGAGCCTATTATCTGGAAGACCTAGATGAAAAAGCCGTGCTCTATCCTTGGAATGTAAACAATCTCAAGAGGTATTATTATTAATAAAAGTAGTCTAGTTTGGGTTTCTTTTAATTTATGCTGATCATGCATCTTGCGTTTCTACATCTTTTGAAGTATTAAACAGAAACTAAGTTATGTCAGGTTCCTCGAACCACAGACTTAGTGGAAATTAATACCCTATGACATCTTGTAAAGTATTAAACAGAAACTAAGTTATGTTGGTTTCCTCGGACCACTAACTTAGTGGAAATTAGTACCCTATGACATCTTTTGAAGTATTAAACATAAACTAAGTTATATCAGGTTCCTCGGACCACAAACTTAGTGGAAATTAGTACCCTATGACATCTTTTGAAGTATTAAACAGAAACTAAGTTATGTTAGGTTCCTCGGACCACAAACTTAGTTGAAATTAGTACCCTATGACATCTTTTGAAGTATTAAACAGAAACTAAGTTATGTCAGATTCCTCGGACCACAAACTTAGTGGAAATTAGTACCCTATGACATCTTTTGAAGTATTAAACAGAAACTAAGTTATGTCAAGTTCCTCGGACCACAAACTTAGTAGAAATTAATACCCTATGACATGTATTGAAGTATTAAATGGGCTCAATGGAAACTAATACAGCCCTTTGTTGTTGAAATGTTGGTGTCGCATTAACTTAGGCGCTTCAAAATAATAAACCCTCAGGTTCCGTCCTCGGATCGCAGGGTCTTAATTATCTATTGAAGATAATAAGTCCTAACAAGACTGCGAGCATCATTTAATGTATAATTGAAGTATTTTAGACCTAATTTTAACTAACTTTTGAACACTTCTTTAAGTTTCAGCTTATTAGAATGGATATATATGCCTATACGAAATGTATCTATGAGATGTCATGGTTAATGGTTATCATCCATTTTGGCTGTCAACTGTTAATATGTGTAAGTTGTATTTTTTCTCTTGTATAAGCGAAGAACGATCAGGGTGAAACCACCCAAACCAAAATGACAAAATGGGCAACGCAAAAACAAGATAAACATCAACTCAAACAAATTCCAAAAAGTAAAACGCATACTTCAATAAGGTGCGTCTATAAAAATTAAAAAAAAAAATTAAAAAAAAACAAACGTGAAACGGAAACAAAATCCCTTACAAAAGCTTCTAATTAAATTGCAAAATAAAGCCTATTTTTTCAACTTAATCTGGAGCTTGGAAGTCTGGTCGGCCGGTTTGTCTGCCTCAAAGGTAGTTACTCCCTCTTTGTCCTTAGCAGACCCCTCAGCTAGCCTGATTGTAGAAGCCAAATCTTGCTGAAAGCCTTGAGAGGCTACCTCTGCCTCAGGGGCGGCTACAGCTTTATCCAAGGATGCATCTTGGGGGGCACCAGGCTCTTTAGCTGGTTCTGGTTGGCTAGGAGGAGAAGGATTCTGAGGCGGAATTACTTGATTGGGATCAGTAGTTGTTTAAGTCACCTCGGCTTGAGTAGATGGAGGATCCGAGGCGCGGATTGCAGTAGGATAGAACACATTCTCTACCTTTCTCAACTCAGATGAAGCCTCAACCCCAGCAGCTTTAGATCGGACTGGCTGGGGAGGCTGGTGAGAAGGTTAGTGAGGAGCGGGAGGAGGAGACTTAGTAGAAGGAGGAGGAATCTGAGACCTCGTGGATCTCCCCGGTGCACTCTTCCCAGGCTGATTCTCTATCAGCTCCATCAGACTTTTCTGGGGCTTCCTTTGTATGCCCATTTTGTTAAGATCTTCCTTGGAGTGTATAGTTTGATTAAAAATCTCGAAGTCGTCCGAGGAGTCTGACACTTCTACAACTCCCTTTGGATTTTCTTCTTCTTCGTCCTCTTTTTCTTCTTCCTCTTTCTCTTTTACTTCCTCTTCCTTGAGGGCAAGCTGGGATGAAGAGGCTCCTGCTGAGACAGTGGCAACAAAAAGAGGTTGAGTGTGGGGGGTATCTCTAGGAGGTGGTATACCCTCTGGAACGACGAACCCCTTATAGGCGACGCTAATACACTGGAGCCGAGGGTCACGAGCTTTAATTACGTATTGGGGAGCTTGAAAGGCGAATGAGAGAGGTGTGTATCCGAGGATTAAGTGGGCTACTCGGAGTTGACCGTCAGTTTCGTTCACGTATATTTCAGCTCGCAACACCCTATCCAAACTCTCTTTGTTGACTAGGTGGAGGTTGGGCTTGGTATAACGCCTATCTGTAAAGTCATTGAATTAAAGGAAAGTTTCATGAGAAACGAAGGTATTGAGACATGGAACAAACGAAGAAAAGATGTAAACTAAAACTCATGAGTCCATGGCTATACTACCACCTGGTACTCCCTCCTCTGTTGGGCAAGACAAGCCATCGTGCCATTCCCCGGAAAAAATAAGGAAGTCCTCCTTAAATTTTTGTTTGAAGTGGGAAGGCACTGGATTAGCCTTACTGCGGGATACCTCGATTTGAGGTAATATCCTTGCCCCTTCAAATTATGTAGATTGTATACCCAGTTTACATCATAATAGGTAAGGTTCAAGTTCATTTTCTCATTTAAGGCTTCTATACTTCCCAGGACCCTAAACATGTTTGGGGCACACTGTGTGGGAGACAACCTAAAAAATCTAAGATAGCTTCTAGTAATAGGGCCCATGGGAATGGTCATCCCACCTTCTATGAAGGCCATCATGGGAATGACTACCTCCCATGTTCTCCTATTGCCAACCCATTCCCCCTGGACAGCGTATCTCATACCCACAGTTGGTGGAATCCTATATTTGGCCCGGAAACTTCTCATACCCTCCTCGGATTTGACCAGATCTTCGAATTTACCCATTCTCCTAAGGGGTTTTGAAGAAAAATCAATAAGTTTAAGATAGAAGTTAAAAAGAGGTTTCAAGAAGACTTACAGGTTTGAAAGAGGGTCCTCGGACAAGAGTCTAGTATTTGTAGACGCACAGGGAAACGAAGGAAAGTGACAGGTTCAATGTATGAGCTCTAGGATTGTGTGATTGATGAATGTAGGAGAGAGAGTTTATTTGAAAAACTATTTATATTGGCTCAGAAGTTACAAGCGGGAAAGTTCCCGCTCGTAAAACAAGAAAAGCCTCCCACCGTTCGATTTACATCTTGCCGTTGAATGTGGGAGACAGGGACGTCGCCAAAATTTAATGCTAGGCACGCCTTGGACGCCGAAACGTCAGGAGCGTATCCAATGTATACCAAAAGACATGAAGGAGGTCAGAAATACGGAGTGAAGCCAAAAACAGGACGTAATAAGAACATCAAAATCATCCTTTTCTTCCGAGAAGTCAAAAAGCAAGATTTTGCGGGGCTATTGTGGGGGCCAGTTACTCAGGAAGTATTGTTAAAAGCGGTATTAACTGGGCCTATGGCCTTATCCAAGGATGTTGGCCCATCCGAGGAGGCCCAAATGAGGCTATGAGTAGAATAAAGCTGAGAAAGGGGTAGAGGCCATGTGAGATGGGTCCAATAAGTGTCCGAGGACAACAATATCCTCGGCAACATGTATCCGAGATGAATCTGAGTACCTTATCATCACGAACTTACTTCAGAACTACGTCACAGCTGAGAGGGGGACATTGGATCAGGGATAAGGATAAAAAGGCAGACAAATATCTTCAAAGGCTACGACCTCCACATTAATTGTCTCTTAACCAACTCTCTGGCTGCATTAATGTGGAAGTGATGCCTGAACAGTGATCAAGCAGCCTTACAACTACTTGCTGATGGTACCAGGGAGTGTTGGATGGGACAGGAAGGAATCCCCCTAATTTAGCATACACGTGTGTGGTAAGGATGACACGAAGATTGCAGTATATAACCTGGAAGAATGCATTAAAATCGGGATGGAAAAAACCCGGAAACAATAGGCTTCTTGAGTAAAACGAGAGAACAAGAAACAACATAGTTGGTTCCGAGGAAAATTCGATAATCTTGTCTATGTCTTATCATCTTGAGTCGTTAAGTTTAATCGTTTTTCTTCTGGGATAAATCTAGTTCTTTTACCCACTCTCTACAAATTTATTATTGGGCCGTTAATGTTTGAGCCCGATCCGGTTTTGGGATCAATACAATTGCAGTCCTTACAGGTTTCAATATAAAAATATAGAAAAACTTTTTTATACCTACAATAAGATTTAAAAGCTATGGCATTTACTTCATGATGCTCTTTGTCACTAGATCAGTATATCAATGGGTTTCTTTTTTGGTGTTGGCATAATTTAAATATTTATTTCACGATAATTAATCTTTAATCATTTGATCAAGTCACCAATGGTTTTCTTTTCTAATGTAGGCAAAATCAAACTTATTTCTCTTATTTGATGATAAAAAAAACTTTATCACTTAATAAACTAAAATCCATTCTTTTATCATTTCTCGTATATAAAAGCTATTTCAATCTAGGGTAACATTTTCTTGTTTGCCAAAGGCTCTAAACACTAGAACTTTTAATAGCAAAACCATTACATCTAAAACTTAAATTCCCAGAGCAATACCAAACGGACACACTCTTCAGGCAACTTTTCCTTCACGATCAATATTATATCACATATAAAAGTCTATTTACATGTATATAAAGAATCCTTCTATGTTGAGTCAAGTAGTTAGACGTGCAAACCGTACCCAATAACAAGATAGAGAAGACAAGACTTAATTTCAATCCAAGCTTTTCAGTCTACCTTGAATCTCGCCAGACACAATATGTCTGCATCCAATCCAAGGTCTGGATGTGCATCCATATGGCTCCTTTGTTCCGTTTTGTTTATCTCTATAGTGGCCGGAGGCGGGTGCCTTATTGTATACATGATCCTACCAAAGTCACAATCCACCTCTTGGCTTCCCGTTGCTGGGGTGACATTGGTTTGCCTTCCCTGGTTGTTTTGGTTCCTCACCTTCTTATATCAAGTCATTTCATGCGCCTGTCGATTTAGACTTCGTCTCCATGGTGTGGATGCTGGAGAAGATGGTGGAGCTCCAAATGTGGTGACAGAGCCTCCTAGCGACTCTCAAGGAAAGCAAGCTGGGCACCTAGGGGTTATGGTTGTGGGAAACCAAAATGGCCATATATGGTGGCATGGAAGGGAAGCTTGGAAAACAAAGTAGGTCGTCAAGCAATGCAAGCAACAATTTGCATGGGAGTGAAATGCCATTGGCCTTATCACTGGTATCTTAATAAAAATATTTGGTGGTTTAGAATATTTGCTTTTTCTTCATATATAGTTGCATGACTTGCTTAAGATCGGATTGCAATTTGAAAGAAGAAATTCCTTGAATGGTTAATGGTTTATTATTTTTCACTAGGGAAGCCATTCTTTATATATTTGTTACAATTTAATTTTCTTTTTAATTTTATAGCTCCACAATCCACAAACATCTTCACCATTCTACTGATAATAGAGAAACTAATAGATGTGCAAATAACGTTAACAAAAATAGGGGTTATTCAAAGAACTGATCTCCTTATTTGAACGATCCACTGACTGTTGTGGAAAGTTTGTTAGCTTTTAATAAAGCTGAGCTTTTTTGTAACATACTAGTTATTTCTAGTTAATATTATGTGCTTGTTTAACAAAATAAATAAATAAAAGCTAAAAGCCAAAATGTAGAATTTAATTCCAATACCTAAAAAAAATAAAAATAAAACCTTTCTAGTGCTTTATTTGATATCCTGGTGGAGACACCCTCTTTTGCAATTTGGAGTCAATTAAGGGCAAAATAGTCATTTTAACCACAAAATGGTAAAAATACCATTTGAACCATGGATGAACATGAAATTAATTCCAAAATACATCAAAGTTCAAAATGATGTGTTTAATAAGAAATTATTTCTATTTCTCATATATAACACTTTTGGGAATTAATTTCAAATATATTATGGGAGATTGAAAATAGAGGAGAATGTAAATTGTCAAATATATAATTATTTTCACAAACCTAAGCACATTTTTTTTTTTTTTGTATCCGTTGTTGTTGAAGTACTAAATTCAAGCAAGAATGCCAAGTTTCTATAATGATTTTTTTTTTCCACATAAATTTTAAAAAAAACTAACTATAGTTTTTTTTTTTTTTTTTTTTTTTACATAAATAATTAGCACCACCTATACATAATCAATAAGTGAAAAAAAATTCATCTACCCCACTAAACTCTTCTTAAATTTTAAGTACTTTTGTACGTATTTTAAAAGTATGCACAAAAGTTGAGTTTGTAGATCGAAAAGTGAATGAGATAAGACCATCACCCATTGAATGCTCCAATACCCTCCTAATTTAATTTTTTTAGATGTAAGACATGTGGTGTTTAAAAATCAAATAAATGCCACATGTTGCACATCTAACTAAAAATGGGAGGGAAAATTGTCATACATATCAATTTTTTAAAATCCTTTTTTCTATCATCTAGGGAGATTAGTGTAAATAGCTTGCAATTTTTTAGAAGTGAGAGTTTTGTTCCAAACTAAAAAGGAAGTGTAATAATGGAAAACTACAGAGGAGGCCAGTACAACTTTTCGATGTTAACAATACAGACGACATGTAATCTATTGGTAAGATTTTCAAAATATATTCCATTCAAAATTGACATATACAAAAAGTGGAACTACAAATAAACCATGAAGATTGAGTTGTCAAGATTTCACTTGATCACTAAAAAGTGAATGCACTCTCTCTCTCTCTCTCTCTCTCTCTCTCTCTCTCTCTCTCTCAAAATTCTTTTCTTTCTCTTGCTGTATTTCTAAAACCCTATTCAGATGGGAAGAGATCCTATTTATATTGGTTGATCCTCCCTTCAATAGTGGATTATATTAAGAGAGCTCATAAGATACTTGTCCCATTAGGTGTCTCCTCCATTTTTTGGAGAGGTTGAGTGGTTAATGGGTATGGAGCATTATTCAAATTGGTCATTTAATAATAAACTAATCGATGTCTCGCGCAATGTGTGGATACTTAATATTTTTATTTTGAAATAATTTCTAACTATTCTTTATGGCCCTATAACACTCATCTTATGTTCAATTATATTATTCATATCATTAATAGGAAGAAAATTAAAAGAACAAAACTTGTTATAAATATAAATAATTATATATATAGCCTAAATGAATTCATAATTTGGCTAATTAAAGTGTGCAATTTCCTTTTTCCATTCCTTGAAAGAGAGTGGGCAATTAACTAGAAATATAATTTTTTGGCTTTAAGAGTCTTCTACATTAGAAATTAAAACAAAAAACAAATTGAGAGAATTATTGTTTCTATCATAGACACCATTTATTTATTTTTAATAGATTCCACCATATAAAAGAATAGGGGTAGAAATAATCCATTTTTGTGCAAAAATAATATTTGCGATAAAATGATTTATTGAGGTAATTTTAATTATAACATCTTAGGTTGATTCTCTATATATGGATAACATATTTCATTTAAAAAATAGAACCATTTTTTTTTGGCATACAATTACAGAATAAATTCATAAAATAATGAAAGATCATATTATATACCCCTGAATAAAGCAAAAATTAAAAAGTTTAAATTGTGATTAAAATCCTAATGAAATCACCATCATCCATACCAAAAGTCAAGTTACAACTTTGTTAAAAGAAGCTCTATATTCTTCTTCATCACCTGCTATCTTTGCACTAAGTGCCCATTTGTTTCCACATTTTGAGTCCAAAAAAGGCTTTTTGAAAAAAGCCAAACCTAAATTTGCGTTTGGTTAAGCCCAAAACGCAACTTTTTGATAAAAGTTACGTTTTGGGCATAGACCAAAAACGCAGACAAACGCGGAAATTTTTATGGACCCTCACCTCTGAGGGTCCATAAATGAAAACGCGCAGTGTGCGTTTTGGATGGGTTACCGTTGCTACGGTAGAATTACGGAAATACCCATTCAATTAGAACAACTCTTTTGGCAACAGCAGATCAAGAACAGAAAAAATAAAATAAATAAATAAATAAATAGAACAACAACTCTTTCGGATCAACAGCAGATCAAGAACAAAAAAAAAAAAATTAGAACAACAACTCTTTCGGATCAACAACAGATCAACAACAACAACAAGAAAATTAGAACAACAGCAGATCAAGACCCTCTGGCGGATCAAGAAGACTGACGAAAAAAAAGGGGGGGGAGAGATTTACCGACCATCCAATCTTCCTGATCATCCAAGAACGAGAAAAAAAAAATAGAAAAAGAAGAAGGAGAGCTGGTTCCTTTGTTCGTTTTGAGGTGCTAAGAGGAAAAAAAAAAAAAAAAAAAAAAAAGGAGAGCTTTCTGTGGAATGTTCTGGACTGAAGTGCTAAGAGGAAAAGAAAAAAAAGAAGAAAGAGAGCTGTGGAATGTTCTGGACTGTGCTGGCATGGTAGGGAATAAAAGAGGAAAGAAGGAAAAAAGAAAAGAAAAGAAAAGAGTGTGGGTACGTGGGTGGAGGAGAAAAAAAGAGGGAAAAAAAAAAAGAAAAAAAAGGAAAGAGAGCCCACGTGTGTGGAGAGAAAAAAAGAGAGAAAAAAAAGAAATTATATCACAATATTTTCACAATAAATCTTAAGGTAGGTTATTATTAGCTAATATTGGTGAGAAAAAAATAATTTTTTAGAAAGGGAAAAAAATAATTTTAATAGTATGTTAAAATTAAAATTAGTATCAATTTTTATCACAATACTTTCATAATAAATCTTAAGTGGTAAGTTATTATTAGCTAATATTGGTGAGAAAAAAATAATTTTTTTAGAAAGAGAAAAATTGATTTAAGTATGATGAAGTAATTGATTTAAGTATGAAACAAACTCACATAAAAAAAAAAAAAAAAAAAAAAAAAAAAGGTATGAAATAAATTCCCTTATATATACATTGTCATTTTTGGTAATTTATCCCTCAAACTGTCACTTTTATAAGTGCTAGCCAAACACTCAGCTTTTTCATTATATACTTTTTAACAGTTTTTACCAAACACTCAGCTTTTTGAAACTCCACTTTTTCATTATGCACTTTTACAAAAAGCTGAACCAAACTCACCATAAATCAATTTATCTTTGCCACATCTGAGTGCAAGCTCCGCGTCACTAATTTTTTGGTCCAAGGTCAATAAAATTTGAAAAAAAAAAATCTGAAATTGAATTAATTTGTATCGAGAAGATTTTAAATTACAAACAAACTATAACATTAGGACCAAATTTGATAAGTTCTATCAATCCTAATCTTTACAATTTGATAGCTTCTGTCCTAATTGCAGAAAACAATCCTGATGACTTCCTTGATTTGGAAGGTGTATTTACTGAGGAAGTAATTGCGGAAGAAAGAAGGAATTTCTCAGAAGTGCAGGGAGTCTTCTCAGCAGAGGAGGAATTAGAAGAAGGAGAGATTCTTGAATAATTGAAACTGTAAAAGGAAAGGACCAACTGCCGAGGGTTGTGCTGATATTTATGATTTTTGTTTGTGCTTTGGCATTGAGCTCTGGTTGCTGCAATCATGCCTAAGAAACAAAATTACTTTCTTAGCATGATTGATTGAGAAGCGCATGCTTTCATTCATATCATGTGGAAGGAGGTGTCTCACTAGCTCATAGCCTCTACATTTCCTCTTATACAGATGATGATGCTTTTGGTTGAGACTACAATATCTAGCCTGTCAATTTTCTAGGGAGCATTGCCCACAAGCTAAACAGGACAGAAGCAGATGACATCAATAGTTAAAAGGTGATCTGAATTTGAGGATTTCCCAAGATTTGGATAGCCTGCCTTCCTGATTACAGTTGTGCTTCCTTCAGGGAGCAACTTTAATGCAATGTATTTTGCTACAGCTCACTCAGAACTGCTTATAAAGTCGTCATTAATTGATTCTATTTACTGGTTTAGAGTGTCAAACTCTCGTCTTCTGTCATTTTGGTATAATTTGCTAATATTGATTTCCTTAGATGCTTGGTAAAGTATGATCTACATCTAACGTTTTCTTCTTGTGAAGATATGAAAATTTATCGTAGAGATATGAATGTGTTTTTTACACTGATTCCATGGTCATTTGTTTTTCTTGACTTAAGACCTTGTTGCAAATGAAAAGAAAACCAGAATCTATCCAAAAAGAAATGAAGCATGCTCCCAATCATGTGTAAGGTAAACAGATGCTCACCCAAAATGGTTGTCAAATTCCTATATAATTCATTAGTAATAGAATAATCAATTCTTATTTGTTATTATTTGACAGAAACAGCTTCCTGTCAGTTATTACAATTATAAAAGTCAGCATTATGGAAACTGTAGTAGTATTCAGATAATTCTTGGATGAGGGAGGAAGTTCAGGATTAGAAAATTCTGGAGCAGAAGGAGATTGATAAATGGAAGCTGCGCCCAACATTGAGATAGATGAAGGGAAGTCATCCTCAGACACACTGATAATATTCAATAGAATCAATTTGAAGGACTTACAGTAGTTTAAATTTGTAGATATCCACACTATATATAGACTATAGACAACAACAACCCCCAAAGTTACAACTAAATGTCAAAACACATTTACAAGACAAACATGGTAGTTTACAGTACACAACACAGTTAGTAAGTGGCAGTACTAAGCTTAAATTCAAGACAAGATCTATTGATTAATACAATCTTTCCAAATGACTAAACTTTCAAAGGCAGTCACGAAAATGCTATTTGGAAATTATTTGGCCAATTATGACACTACATCACTTAGACACTACTATTATTTGAAAATCCCATCGATGACTTTTCAGCTTAGGATGTTGAACTGTAGAGGAAAGGACAGGGAGGTGCAGAAATCTCAAGAATTCCTTCTAGCATATGAATGACTTCTCTCATGGAAGGCCTCAATAATGGCACATCCTGTACACACCAAATTGCCACCATTACTAGCCTCTTCACCCACTTCATATCACTAATAGCATCTTCATCATTTTCCACCAATCTTTCAACTTTCCCTCTACTATAGCATTCATATGCCCAATCTATAAGTATTGCTGCCCTCTCCATCTCAACTTCCACACATCTCCTGCAGCAAACGATCTCCAACAACATGACACCAAAACTATAAACATCCACCTTTACTGAGACAGGTGTGTTCCTAAACCATTCTAGTGCAACATAGCCTTTAGTCCCCCGGATGCCAGTGAGAGTCCGGGCTTGTTGGTTCATCAAAAGCTTTGCCAATCCAAAGTCAGAAATTTTGGCTGTAAAAAAATCATCCAAGAGTATGTTTTGAGGCTTTATGTCGCAATGAATGATTTGCATGCTGCATTCTTCATGTAAGTACATTAGTCCTCTAGCAATTCCTAATGCAATTTGCATTCTTTGTTGCCAACTTGGTCTTATTACTCCAAATAGGGAACTCGACAATGAGCCATTGTACATAAACTCGTACACCAAAATTCAGTGTTCACCTTCATCACAATAGCCAAGTAACCGTACCAAATTCCTATGGTGAGTTTGGCCGATCACAGTTACTTCAGTTTTGAATTCCCTCTCACCTTCCTTTATCATCTTGTCTAGCTTCTTGACAGCAACATATTTGCTATGACTTGATACTAATACCCCTTTATAAACAGCGCCAAAAGAACCCCTACCCAATTCTTCTTTGAATCCACTAGTGGCTTCTTCAAGATCTTTGTATGTAAATGAACGAAGATTCATATCAAGATCTTTTGTATGTAAGGTTCTGTAGAAATGTGGTAGTTTTCCTTGCCACAAACAGAAGAAAACTAGAGAAATTGCAGCTACAGAAGAGAAATTAAAAAATACAGAAGTACCTAGGAGGACTGCAAGGATCAATGTTGCTTGATTCTGTTTTCCTTGGCCCGGATTTGGATTTGTAGGATTTTGTGAAGAGCTATTCAATTTCAATATCTTGAATAGAGCTTTTCTATCAATGGCACCGCGGTCATACCTCCCATTAGAAAGCGGTAATTTCTTCTTCCAACATCTTCCTGTGCCATTATTATAGTTCGGATCCTGGAAAATGGCAACTGCACAATAACAATCGTGCAGACAAGATTTCTTGCATTCAAATTCTGTTGTGGGTTCTAGTAGTTCATAGGCAGTTAAAGGCCAATCAGCATTCTCCATCTCCAAGATTTCAAATTGATCTTCCGAATTCACAGTACCACCAATCTCGTTACATTCATTCATGTAGCTTACATAGTCTTGTTTGCAGCCACTATACTTGTTATTTACATCCAAAAGAGAAAAGCCTGGAGCGCATTGGCACACTGGCATACCATAAGCTCCTATGATACATATGCTGTTATAACCACAAGGGCCACTTCCAAAAGTGTCAACAATATTCAGGCAGATGTTTTTAGGAACATACCGAATTGCAGACCAGGTTTGTTTTCCAGTAAAATTCTTTGGGTGAGTATAGAGTCTGAAAACACCATCAAAGTCAAGTGTTGCCCTGTAGTAGGAGTCTGAGTCTGTCGTCAAGACCTCACCCTCTGATGAAAGGTTGGATATAGCTCCCAGTGAGCTCTTGACTAGAAGGTAGCCTGACTTATCCATGATCAGCTCAGTAACATTAAGTTCAGCATAATAAGCTCCATAAGTATTTTGGGTGTAGACACCTATTTGATTAAGTATCAGATCGTATGAGGAATTTGATATATTTTGTTGTCTGAAACGGAGCTGAAATTTACCCACCCCGTAGCTTTTTTCGGACATGGTAGAGAAAAGGCTGCTCCTAAAACGCAGTACTTGAGTTGGTAACATGGTATTGGTTGGTTCATCGAAGCTATTCCATAAGATGCTTGAGTTTGTGCTTGTTATAGCAAAATTCCCAGTGTCTAGCATAGCCCCATTTGATACTTGAGGATTGTCATTGTTGCTGGACCTCCACAACTCCCATCCACCTGGAACTTTGAGTACAAGCTGTCCAGCTGTGTTAAGCTCAACTTTTGATTCTCTCTCTGCTGGATAGCGTCCGTTTGCAGACCAAACTATAGTTTCATCTGGTATCTTAGCAAACCAGATAGCAAGAAGGAACTGATCTTGTTGACCTGGAAGGCGGCGGAATCCAAACGAAAAATCACCAGATGGTGAAGTCCAAGTGGAGTTATCATCAGTGGCAAAGAGAGCTGAACCCACACTTATGTTGGTATTAACTTGAGCTATTGCAGGAACCAGGAGGGTGATGACAGATACAAGCAAATGAGAGTGAAAAAGAGCAATTATTGAAGACATTAGGAAAAGATAGAGCTAATACGTAAGTGGTAAATGGTGGACTTATAAAGAACTTTGTATAGCCATGGTGAATATGATTGAGTTTAGGAGCCTAATTTGATTTTTTTTCAATGGTCAAAATAGTCGGAAGTCCAGAATGCAGGCAGCAGGAATATTTGCCTAATTGATACGTCTCATATATCACAAAGGCTGCATAATCTCGCTGTTTTGGATTTCCTGTTGGCTGCTTTGCACCCAGGGGTCAAAAGTTAAAAAAAAGGTTTTGAAGTTGTTTTGGCTTTGGGCAGTGGCTTAGGCGTGTGGGACACGATCAGTAAAGAAGAGCCAAAATAAAGAAAAGCCATTTGGCCAGTCCCCAATGGAATCTCTTATACACCTATAAAATGAAATCTCACATAAAATGAATAATCTTTTCCAAATTTTTATATTATAAATATTTTCAGATAAAGTTTAGTTACAAAATCTTACTCAATAAAATAAACAAACATTACTATATATTTTGAAAATCTAACCGTTGAATTGCATGTTCTTTACGCTCTACATGTCAATTTTTTTGTCAATTGGATATTATTTACTATATGATCTATAAACTTATATTTTATGCATAATTTTAAACTACAAAAAATTAAAATTTAAACAATTTATTAATGATATAGCAATTGATCTTTAATTTTCTAGAAATTTTACAAGCTTAGAGGATATAAGAAAAAGATGTAATCCAATTGTGGATTTGTCAAAATTTGACTTCAATAAAAAGATATTAAGTAAAGTTGTAACCTTAAACTATAGGCAATTTTGTAGATAAACTTTGTCTAATATTTTCTATATTATGTTCATTGCTTAGAAATTGTCTTTCTTCTATTTAATCAGATATTTTGTATTTTGTATTATGTATTGCATGTGGCTTGGAATGTGTTGGTAACGTCGGCTTACAAATAGCCAACTCTGGATTAAGATCTCAAACCAAGGACAAGACTTGACTAATTTAGTGACAGTTTATCACTACTACGTTTTGCAGGCTGTGAGTCACTTAAGAATTTGTCTGTGTAAATCTTACGAATTTAGAGAGTCAAACAGCATGGGACATCTTGCAATGTCAACCACAAGTTGACAGCATTGCCATCAGGGTTAAGCTATGCTTTGCGGCTAAAACTAATTCAGGTTCATCTCTCTTTCTACATATAGTAGGTATGCAGTCTGCCAAAGGCTGTCAAGATGTTTGGAGTTTTTTCGAAATAAATATTGTCATGCTTCGAACCCAAAAGGGTCCAAAGTATGAGGGGGAAAAAAACATCAAGAGAGAAACTGTAGGAGATTTTTTTTTTCCCCAAAATGATAAGAATATATAATCATACTGAAATCTCCACGTTACAAGTTAGAGCTCTATAACACATTTACAAACGATCATGTGCCTCCATAAAATACATGAATATATTACAAAACTCCAAATGGATTACGCAGTCACAATCTTATCAAGAATAAACAAGCTCAAGTGCCCAACCTCCAGTAGAGTTAATTATGGCCTCGTTGAATGTAGTAAGAATGAGTCACTAATCGTTTACAGCAAAAGTCTCATAATTTAACATAGCACTCCAATCCCCACCAAAAATAGTAAGCTCCATACCCGAGGTATAGTTAATTGATTTGAAAAGCTGCAAGAGGGTGGGATGGGCTAAAGCCTAGTAAGTAGCATAATTAATTGGGGAGGGGAGGGGGGGGGGGGGGAATGTAAGTTTCATAATGAGGAATAGTTTACAAAACATGCATAATTGAGAATTTCCAATTAATTTCTGCAAAATCAATTTCATTAACAACATGACAAGAATAATATGAATAATGTAGCACCAAGCTTCCCAAAATAACTATGAAACTACATATTAGTCAATGTGAGCCATAAAAATATCCAATACCATTGCAAAACCCAAAACCTCACCCAAGGCCACATGACAAGGTTGCCACACAGACGGGATCGTCACACAAACGGGAACGTCACACAGACAGGTAGTCACACAGGGTAATCGTCACAAAAACAGGGTAATCACCAATATCATGGCACAATGGCAAATATATTGATAGAATTTTACACCAATTTATTTTCCTCATCCTCTCCGGATCAAATTGAGGAAGCTTTAGAAGCCAC
This sequence comes from Quercus tomentella, assembly GCA_028535165.1. Classification (NCBI taxonomy): domain Eukaryota; kingdom Viridiplantae; phylum Streptophyta; class Magnoliopsida; order Fagales; family Fagaceae; genus Quercus; species Quercus tomentella. The sequence continues at coordinate 18,803,801 of JAPQVY010000122.1, forward strand.
TCCATTGGTGATTACAAAAGAGATGAATGATGAACTTGCTACCCCTTTTCAAAGAATTGAAGTGGAATTAGCTATGAAGCAGATGGATCCTATAAAAGCACCCGGTCCGGATGGGATGCCTCCATTATTCTTCCAACAATTTTGGTCAACCGTAGGGGAGGATGTGATAGAGGCAATCCTAACTTGCCTCAATTCCGATACGATCCCTCCTTCCATCAATCAAACCTTCATTACACTCATTCCGAAGGTAAAAAGCCCAGTGAAAGTTTTTGAATTCCGCCCTATAGCACTTTGTAATACTCTTTACAAGATTATTTCTAAAGTCCTTGCAAATAGACTTAAGAAAATATTACCTTGTGTTATTTTAGAATCTCAAACTGCATTTCAGTCTAGTAAAGCTATTTCTGATAATATATTGGTGGCATTTGAAACTTTTCATCACATGAAATCACAAAAATTTAAGAAGACTGGTTTTATGGCTATGAAGTTAGATATGAGCAAGGCGTATAATAGAGTTGAATGGAAGTTTTTGATGAAGATTATGGAGAAAATGGGCTTTTGTGAAAAATGGAAGTCTCTTATTTTTTAGTGTATTAGCACTGTGTCTTACTCGATTTTGGTGAATGGTGAGCCTAAGGGAGACATTAGACCTTCTAGAGGGATTAGACTAGGTGATCCTTTGTCACCCTATCTTTTTGTGCTATACTTGGAGGGGTTAAATAGGTTGCTTCAAAGGGCAGCTTATAATGATAAAATAAGGGGTTTTTCTTTATGCAAAAATGGCCCAAAAATCTCACATTTATTTTTTGCAGATGATAGCTTGGTGTTTTGTCGAGCTACTATGTCTGACTTACATGAAATCCAAGCCATTCTCTCCTTATATGAACGTGCTTCAGGTCAAAAGCTCAACCAGGAGAAAACTTCCATAATTTTTAGCAAGGTAGTAAATGTAGAAAGAAGGCAAGAGATTTCTGACTTCTTGGGGGTTCCGGAGGTAAAAGAATATGAAAAATATCTTGGCTTGCCGGCGGTGGTTGGAAGGAATAAAAACGAGAGTTTAAGATACATAAAGGAAAGGGTATGGAATAAAATACAAGGGTGGAGAGAAAAACTATTATCTCAAGCAGGTAGAGAAATTTAATTTATTGAAGGCAATGGTGCAAGCAATTCTGTCCTTCACCATGAGCTGCTTCAAATTACCGGTGAGTCTTTGCAATGAGATTGAGGCTATGATTCGAAAATTCTATTGGGGGCAAAAGGGGGAGCAAAGAAAGATCCATTGGAAAAAATGGGAAACTCTTTGCAAACCAAAGTGGGAGGGAGGCATGGGATTCAAGGACTTGGAAAAATTCAACGATGCTATGCTAGCTAAACAAGTGTGGAGGCTATTAAGGGATCAGAATTCTCTCTTCTTTCATGTCTTCAAGGCCAAATATTTTCCAAAGAGTTCGGTCTTGGAAGCTACAACTTCATCTGGGTCCTATGCGTGGCAAAGTATTATGAAAGCTAGGAAGGTAATCTCAAAAGGAATGAGGTGGAGGATTGGAGATGGCAAGAGCATAAATCTTTATTGTGACAATTGGCTTCTGGGTGGGGGGTCCTCAAAAATTATTTCTCCATGGGTACCTAAGTTAGAAGGGGCAAAAGTTTCTTATATCCCAGGATACAGGTACATGGGACCAGACTCTGCTACATCAACATTTTTTCACCTTTGAAGCCCAACGTATCATGGCTATTCCTTTGTGCCTAACAAACCAGAGGGATGTTTTAATATGGCCAAGTTGTTCCAATGGGGAGTATTCGGTCAAATCAGGTTACAAACAGCTATGTGAGGAGGAAAACATTTCAGATTCATCGACCTTGGATGGCTCACTCCAAAAAGCTTTCTGGAAATGCATTTGGAAGATCCGGGTGCCAAACAAAATTAAAACATTCCTTTGGCGAGTATGCTCTAATGCACTACCTACAAAAGTGAACTTGAAGAAGAGGAAAATCCTTGAAGACACACAATGTGGCGCTTGCCTTTCAGCTCAAGAGACCACCCTCCATGTTATCTGGAGTTGTGAAGAATTGCAAGAAATTTGGCTCCCCTGTTTCAGCTGGGTTAGAGCAAAGTACCTAAACATTAGTGAGGTTCAAGAGCTAATTAACCTGGTTGGGATGCAGAAACAGAGGTTGGAATTGTTCGCAATAGTGGCATGGTTCGTATGGAATCGGAGAAACAAACTACAGCTCAAAGAACCCAATTTGGATAAGAGTAAAATATTCAGTGCAGCAGCGCAATACCTCTCGGCTTTCCAGTTGAAGTTTCCGATGAAAGTGGCTAAGTCCCCTTTGATTGAGATGAAATGGAGTCCACCATTGGGTGAGGAGTATAAAGATAGGGCAGTGTTTGAAGACTCGAGTGAGGCAGGGATCAGTGTGGTTGTACGAAATGCTACCGGTGAAGTGCTAGCTGCACTTTCAAAGAAAATTCCCTACCCCAGCTCTTTGGATTTGGTGGAGATCCTAGCTGCAAGAAGGTTGTTCAATTCATTGTGGAATTGGGCATGTCACAGTCAATATTTGAAGGAGACTCAGAGATAGTTTACAAGGCATTGAAATCAGTTGATGTGGGCCATTCCTCAATCGGTCAATATGTGAAAGACATTATGTCTATTTCCGGTTCGCTTCGAACTTTCTCGTTCTCTCATACTAGGAGGCAGGGTAATTGTGTGGCTCATGCCTTCGCCAAGAGAGCAAGATTTTCTTTTCCGTTGTTAGTATGGATGGAGCATGTTCCGTCAAATGTGATTCCTGTTGTAGTTTTAGATTTATAGTTTTCTAATAATATTTCGTCGTATTGATTCTCCAAAAAAAAAAAAAAAAAAAAAGACTATCCAATCAAAAGATCAAGATACATCAAGATCTAACAATTAATGTGCATTCTTGCAATACTGGATCTAGTACATGTGATTATGATTAATTAATTTTAATTGGTTATCAAATAAATTAATTAATTACATGTCAAAATTTCATTGATTTAAATTTTCAAATAAGATTGTAATAAAAGTATTGGATAAATCCTAGGGATAAATAATTATGATTTTTGAAATTTAAATCAATTATCTTAAAAAAAAAAAAAAAAAAAACATTAAAATGACTTAATTATTCTCAAACAAATCAAAAAATTGAGTTAAAATCATGCATGAGTTCTTAATATAGAGCCAAAGCAGTATTTTGGTCTAGATAATAAGTGTCAAACGGTACTCAATATTTTGGTCCGGACTCTAGATAATAAGTGTCAAACAGAACTTTGGTCTAGAAACTATAGATTGTTAAACTTTGGCGTCAGTTTTCAAAAACTCCAAAATAGAGGGATGGGAGGGAAAGTTAAACTTCCTAATCCTTTCCCCTTTATAAATACAAGAATAAATAATTAAAAAACAATCTTAAATCTTTGAAGGGGTATCTAGGACTAGCATTCAGAATTTCAGATTCAATAGTGTTGTAGAGAGAAATTAGGTTGATCACTATTCTCTACAAGGAGCACAACCAGAGATTTATTTTCACTCATTTCCCACCTCCTAAACACCATTTTCTCATCACTCAAGTCAAGTACCACAATCCCAAAACCCTAGAGACAATAGAAGCATCAAATGCCCTAAATACCTGTTGATTGGACTCCAAAAACTTCTTTCGTTGAAGTTACAGCGAACCATTCTTCATGATTATTATTTCAACCTCAAGATGATAAACTCTTAAAGCCTGTTTCAAGAATACACCATTCATAAACTAGAAGGAGTCAGGTTGCATACCAAGGCCGGCTCAAGGTATTGTGGGGCTTAAGGCAACAACTTTAAGTGAGGTCTATTTTTATACTTTGAATGTTAATAGAATATTTATTTAACCTTTGGTTTTTTTAATTTAAAATCTATTTTTTTAGAAAAAAATTACAAATTAAAACAAACCCATCGCATTATTCAATGACTATACAACTAAAATAATCACTATCTATTGAATGAAGTAACCAAATACTAAAAAATTATTAATGAAAATTATTAATAAAGTTATATATTTGATATTTCTAAATAGAATTTGAGTATAAATTTATTTACTAGTGTAAGATTAATGAGTTCTTTTAACATTTATGTGTGAGAGATTAAATGATTGACCCGTCCTCTTCAAAAAAAAAAAAAAAAAATGATTGACCCGTCCAATGAAAATATTTTTCTTTAATTGGTTTTTCTTTGATAAAAAACAACAATTTTTTTTTTATTGGTGAATATTTAGGGCTTAATTAATACTTCTATTGATACAAGAATATCTCTATTGGTAAAAATTTAGGGGCCTTTTTTCATTGGGGCCTTAGGTGGTCGCCTATTTGGCTCACCCATTGAGCCGGCACTATTGCATACCAGAAAACAACAACACACAACAACTGCTACTACAAGCACAGCTCTCTCAAACATGCAAGTGAAAGATTCGTGGATTGATCCAAGGGGACCCAGGTAGCAACTCAATCAATATTCTTAAAGGTAATCCACCATCAAATTATTATTTCAACCATCAAATGCATGCAAGTAGGTTTTGGAATCTAGTATACTTTTCATTATAGTTTGATTATAAAATTGCATCATATGTTGAATATTCAACATTTGATGACATGGGTTGATGTTTGATTTAATCATGCATATAACATAATGAGCATGCATTCTATGATTAATTTTAAATAAATATGATTCAAATATCATGACTAGCATAATGTAATTCCTCTATAATTCATGATATAATGATATGATTGAATGTATGACTTGTTCATAACATGATATAACTATTACTTTCTCGAAAGTTTGATCTTCTTAATGGACATAATTTGTGCCTAACACCTTTTCATTTTGGAAACTAGTCTCTAAACTTAGATTTTGGATTTATTCCTTATCAATGTAATTTTGTTTTTTCTATTTTGTAACTAGGAAGCAAAATCAAGTCATCTTTCTTTTCTAGATTGTAATCAGGAATCAAAGCCATGTAATCTTTCTTTTTAAGATTGTGTATATGACCAACCGTGTAATTTTAATAATTTCAATAATGCAATTTTCAACTTATTCAATAATTATGTTTTTCATGAGATTTTCTTAATTAATTTTTCCTCTTTAATTAAATTAAATGGGGACTCCATTATAAAACCATCAATTTAAGAGGTAAGACATTGTTGATAAAGTAATTATTTGAGGGTTCGATTGTCTCCTCAAAGACTCAAATCTTCACACCCAAATATATATTGTTTGGATTTTTGCACACGATTTTCAGACCCGGACAGTTCATTGAACCATAAAAGGGAGAGGTTCAAGGTTTTTAAGGTTGAACCAAGGTTGAACCAGGTTTGAACCGTGATGACGTCATAATTAATTTAATAATTATTTAAATATAAATAAATATATTAAATTAGTATAAATAAAAAAATTAAATTAAATGGCCTAAATATAAAAATTTATCTTTCAAATGTATTTTTTTTATATCATACTTTCACAGGTTTGTTACATATCACTCCATCAATAGTCACATCACATCACGGGCTCAAAGCTGCAAAAATCTAATGGCTGAATCATTTTGCCATCTTTAATTCAAAAATCAAAAGTTTTATTCTTTCCTAATGCCAAGTCACGTGAAGGGCTTTGGAAACATAAAATTTTCTTCTTTCCCCAATGACTTAAGTTTTCTTCTTTCCCCAATGCCAAGTCACGTGAGAAACATAAAAAAGAATTCCAAACAAACACAGAGAGAAGGTGAGAAACAACAGCAGTGGAGACGTAAGGAAGAAAGAGAAGGAGAAAAAGAAGAAAGAAGAAGAAATAGAAGCAGAAGACAAAGATGAAGGCCGTGATGGGCGATCTGTGCTAGGTTGCTAGCTTGCTGCTTCAACTTCGCACAGCCCCTACTTTGTCATCTTCTTCTTCTCAATTTGTTTTTTTTTTTTTTTCCCTCACAAATCTTTTGATTCCAGATCTGAAAAAAGTCCAAAGCATGCCGGCCAAATCTTTAATTTCAGCTGGTATTTGCTGAAAAAAAAAGGAATCGCAAGAACCGTTCACAGTTTTAAGAACTGTGCAGTTCAACCGCGGTTTGCACGGGTCCATGCTTTTCTTGCATAAAGAGGTTCTTAAGGCTAAAAGAACCGCAAAGAAGAGGGGTTCACGGTTAACTTGGTCGGACCATACGGTCTGGTCTGGATTTCAAAACCTTGTTTTTGCATGAAATTGGACTTTGAAGATGTTACGCATGGCATAGGTTGAATCTCACATCAAGTATGTATTAGGTCAGACTAAATTATATAAAAAAAATGATTACAAGAAATCTTAATTATAACTTGACTAATCCTAACAATGAGGATGTACATGATTGAAGTGGGGGAATTATTTCAAAAAAAGAAAAAAAAAAAATATTGAAGTGGGGAGATTGTGATATCCTAGATACTAATTTTAGGGGTGGCAAAATTGGACACAACCTGCAAACTCAACACGACATGACACGAAATTAGCAAATTATAGGTTGAAACTTAATAAGTTCGTGTCATATTCAAGTTGACACGACCAACCCGTTTAATAAATGGGTTGGGTTAGTGTTCAATATATAGAACCTGTTTGACCCGTTAAACCCATTTAATTAATGACATTTTACTAATATAACTGTCAAACCCTAAGTATATAAACTTATTAGTTGTTGTGGATTATTTTTTTTAACATGTTGTGATTGATTATTTGTGATATTGAGATATGCTTTAGTTTTGAATGACTATTTGTGATGCAATTATTCACTAGTTTTGAATTTTATATTAAAAGTATTTATTCGTTTGTTTTTTCATAAATATTTTTTTTTTCATTTTGATAAAATTTGATAAACAGGTCGACATGACTGATTCGTTTAATAAATGAGTCGTGTTGGGGTTGAAAAATCTTGACCCATTTAATAAACATGTCGAGTCAGTGTTGACCTATATAATCGGATACTCATGAGTTGACACGACACGACACGACATGAACCCGACACATGAACACGAATTGCCACCCCTAACTCTAATTTTTTATTGTAATCTCTCTTCTATTTTTTTCCTTCATGCTTGTGGATTAATTACGTTGCAAAAGACTAAAGTTATTCCCCATGTTGATACTCGAACACAAAGGGTCTACAGTCTATGATGAAGCTATTCCAAGGCAATCAATATATAATAATAGAGGTTTTTTCAATAAATTTGCCAAAGCTCCTGTTACACTATATCACTAGTACTTCATCACTAGCAATTTTTAAATATTTCATTCCACTCCCTTTTGTCTTCATTAAAATATCTCATTTATGCCTTACTAAATTCTACTATTAAAGGCCCTTTTGTATTGGTATTTTGGGTTAAGTAATATATTTGAGCTTGGTAAGAGAATGTAATTAAGAGTGTATGTATTTAACAATTAGTTTGTTTCTTAAAAAAAATAAAAATAAAAATAAAAATTCTACCATTGCACTTTGTCCAACCTTTTCTCTTTTTTTATTTATTTTTTTATTGTTGTGAAAATGTCCTATCATTCAATCCAATTTCCTTTATGCATTCTTAAATCCTAGTGGTTTTGTTGGGTCTGGGGTTGTGATTTTTTATTTATTTGATTTATAATTTATTTTAAATATATTTTTTTGTATTTTGGATATTAGTGAGAGAAAGTTTGATTTTTTTTTTTAAATCCTAAAAGTGTTTGTTTCAACTTTTTTTTTTCTTTTATTTATAATTCTTTAAGATACTTTTCCGGCGTATTAGATAAAAGGGAGCAAAAATGTTAATTTTTATGTGTTTTTTTTAATCATGGTTTTATTGGGTTTTGGGTCCTAAAAGTGTTTTCTTTCAATTTATTTTTATTTTCTTTGATTTATTAATTTTTTTAGTTTTATGTTTTTGTATATATGGATAGATAATTTGGATTTTAACAAAGTTTGTTTTTAAGGAATAAATATTAGGAATACTTTGATGATGCATAAACTTTTGTAGGTAAATGTTAGGAGTGAATACTTTTTATATCTTATGTTTTAAGTTTGTGAAAAAAAAAATTCCTTTCAATTTAATAAAGAAAAAATAATTTATATGTGTGTATATATATATATATATATTATTAGCCAGAGTTTAGAGAAAAACCAATTAGATTTTAAATATTGGATTCTTAATTTTATGTCACGTGTCCCATTTAATTTTTAATTTTGTGTGAAGTGAATTATTGATTGTAAAAATTAAAAAGTCCAAATCCAATTAAATTCAAAATTGGATTTCAATTGAAATTCAATTTTCTGTCATGTGTCCATCTAAATTTTTAATTTTTATGACAAGTGAATTATTAGTTGCAAAAATCGAAGAGTTTAAAACCAATTAAATTATAAATTATATATAATATAATATAAGAAATCATTACATATTTTTGAAATGAATGGTTTTAAAAAATGTAAGCTAATACCATGTATAATTTAAACTTCTTATAAAAAAATTATATATAATTTGAATCGTATAATTGTGACTATATTTAATTGTACCAGACTACCCGCACATATTCACGGGACTACACATTAGTTAATTATAAGTGAAAACACTATTTTAGTCATTACATTTTGGGGTCACCCATCAAGATCAATTTGGTCCCTATATTTTGGTAACAGTCAATTTGGTCACTATTATTTTTAACTTACAGTCAATTTAATCCTTACCGTTAATTCACTAACTGAAAATGCTTACATGTCAAACAGTTTTCCTTGCTGGCGCACATGTGGCTAATATAATAATATAAAATCAAATAATTAAATATTACAAAAGTCACATAAGCATTTTAACAATAAAGGAAATCCATGTTAGACACAAAATTTTTGAAAAGATTAATTAAAAGAAAAAAAATAAACAAAATGATTTTTTTTTTTTTAAGGAAATCCTCACTTTCTTTTATTTTCTTTAGAATTCTTGCAATTTCTTATTATCCAAACACAATACCCAGCAACACCACAATATAAAATAAACTCCCAATACCGAGCACTTTCTTAGTTTCCCTCACCTCTCCTTCTCTCTCATTCTCTCACAGACTCACACACAAATCTAAATCTATAATTTCTAATAACCATTGTTGATGGTCAAATTTGTGGAGGTTTTGACAGTTGAATTATTATTATGTGGCTACAAAGAAAATAGAAGAAAAGAAAAGAATTGAAAAGAAAATTGAGTCTTGATATTTGATAAATTATTGTTTGGTTTAAGTTAGATTGTTGTGTTCCTGGGTATTGTCCATAGAAATAGAAACTAAGAAAGTGCAAGAAGTCAAAAGAAAATAAAAGAAATTGAGATTTAAAAAAATTATTTTCTTTTTTTTCTTTTAATTAATCTTTTTAGAATTTTTTTTGTCTGACATGGATTTATTTTATTATTAAAATGCTTATGTGGCTTTTTTAATATCTAATTAATTGATTTTATTTTATTATGTTAGCCACATGTGTGTCAACAAGCCATGGATGGTAGATGTATGAATTTTATTTCTTTGCAATTAAGAGGTTACTAGGAATTTTATTACTACATAGCCACTACTTGCTCCTTGTTAGCGTTGGTCAGCCTAAAGACTCGTTGGCAAACCATAGTTCACATTGGTCAGCCCGTGATGTTAAGCCGACGGACAGGCGTTGTTTGGGTGGTCCCGCAATGGAGTTTCCCGGGGAGGTGGTCCCAATAGCAAGGATACCAGTGGTTAGTAATAATTCCGCCAGTAATTATTAATTGCTTAGAAATAGAATGAATATGTTTAGTCACTCATTATCTGTTGCTAGGACACACTTAGGTCAAGCACACACTAATCTGAACATGGAAAATGATAAGATAGTTAATTCTGAAGAATATAGCATGCAAGATATAGACAGAAATTTATTAGAATGGAATAAATGGAATATACCATCTGAAAGAACTGATAAAATCTACAAACAGACTACTTTTTCTAAATTATCTTTCTTGACAGATTACACTATAAAGACTGTTGAAAGAACTTACTCTTTATTTAATGAATATGAAACAATTCAGTTATTTTCAATAGACTCAATTAACAGACATAGAGAAAAATATGCATTTTTATATGTTGGCTTGGTTCAAATAGCTGTTAAACCATTAACAAGAGAAGCCTTAAATGCAAGTGTTTTACTTTGTTTAAGAGATGACAGACATTTAAGATTTAATGACTCACTCCTAGGAATGATGGAAAACAAGTTTACATAAAGGACCAGTTTATTTTAATTGTTATCCTAACTTTGCTTTAAGCCTATCTGACAGAAATAACCTTGAATATAAAAACAAATGGTTATTACATGAAAGAAGGCTCAGAACCTTTAGCTATTATTTATAGGATTTATTATAAACTGATGAAAACCACTTTAGACACTCAATCCATAGTTGATCCTTCCCCTAAAGGTCAGACTTTCCTTCTGCAAGCCTCAACCCGAAATACTAGATTACGGGTACCTCAACAAATACAGTGGAAAGATATAACCCTTCCTGAAAGATGGCAACTTGAGGTCATTGCCCCCACACCAAATATAGAAAACACTAAGCCAGACTTCATAGCCCAAAATATAGATGGTACAGTTATTATTTCTTTTAATAATAATGACAGACATACTGATAGTCTCATAAGACCTAGTAGTTCTACAGGCAAAAAGACCCCTATGATGTTTACCCCTAGAAGCTCCTTTTCCTCTAGGACACCTTTCTCTGATTCCAGACCTTTACCTCCTCAGAATCTTCCTCCAGTTATACACCTTCCCCCTATAAACACTAAGAAAACCCCTAAAACAGCTTATTATCCGACAGATACCACACAACCTACCCCTAATGTTCACCAACCTCTTTATCAGCCTCAACCTCAACCTAATTCTCCTACCCACACAAATATATTAGGATTTACAGATGATAGACAAATTAATATTTTATCTAAAGAATTTGTTTTAGATAAAGAACTACTAAAATATGATTACTTAAAACCCGAAAATAATGACAGAAAGAACCAATTTTTTTAAGAATATAATGAATAAGAAAGAAATAATTTAAGAACTAAGTATTTTGAAATGATGACAGACTTACAAACACACTTTAGTTTCTTTGACTTTTTGGATATCATAACAAAAAGATAAGTGTAATAGAAAAAATATTTTCATAGACAAAGATAGAAAATCATGAGAAAGTGTATTAGACTTATCCACCATTTGAATCAATTATATTAAGTCAAAATAGTGGAGTCCAAGTGTTGGCTACTCCTATCAAAAGACCTAGCCTAAGTGATGATAATAAGAACCTAGATAGTATAATTCAACAAAACAATTACACTAATACTTACCTAAAAACAATTGGTCAAAAGCTACAAGACATAGAGGACAGAATGACACCCCCTTCTACTTCTATAAAGAAAGAAAATACGTCCAATACCCCTTTGTTTATCCCCCATAAAATACCTCCTCACCTTAGAGCACCTTTAAAGAAACCCATGACAGAAAAAACTGATAATTTACTTAATGAAATAAATAAAAAAATTGGACCTAATGAAACTAGAATCATTAAAGGATATGGAGCCATTAAAAAACAAGAATATTATAACGTTAAATACAACAGGACGAGTTGACTCTTCGGAGGATGAAGAATCAGAAGACAATCAATTGACAGATTTGATAGATTTATCTGACATAAATAATTTGGAATCACAATTCACAGATAAATTACAAATTAATAAATTAACTTTAGCATCTTCATCGCAAGATCGTAAAAAAGGAAGAATTGAAAACTTATACCCCAGAAAGAATTGGTATCCTAAACCTACTCCCCCTGATTTACAATTTGAAGAAAGACATACTTATGTTAATTCATCTTATTCGCCAGATTTAATTTATGAATGGAATATTGATGGAATGTCAGAATATGAAATAATAAACCTTTTACATGAAATGACTTTGCTCACTAATGTTTACAAGAATCACGGAAAACAGGATCATCAGATAGCTCATTTAATTGTTACTGGTTTTACTGGTCAGTTGAAAGGCTGGTGGGATCATTATCTAAATAATGATGACAGAAATGGAATATTAACAGCTGTTAAAAGAGAAATAGATGGAAGTGTTATAATGACAGATAGACAGCCTTCACAAGATGCAGTTAATACTTTAATTTTTACTATAACTAAACATTTTGTTGGTGATCCCAATCAATATAAAGAAAGAGGTTCAGATGTTTTAATTAATTTAAGATGTCTACAACTTTCAGATTTTAGATGGTATAAAGATGTTTTTATTTCAAAAGTTTTAAGTAGGAATGATTGTCAACAGTCCTACTGGAAAGAAAAATTCATTGCTGGTTTACCTTATTTCTTTGCTCAGAAAGTTAGACTTGATATAGTTAATAATGACGGAACTATAGACTATCCTAGCCTAACATATGGAGACATAATATCTTCAATTAATAAAACAGGTCTATGGCTATGTAATGACTTAAGGCTAAAAAACCAGATAGAAAAAGAAAAAAGATATGCTAAAAAAGAGCTAGGAACTTTTTGTGAGCAATATGGTTTTGATCCATTAATTGCTCCCTCTAGGAAAAGAAGAAAAGAAAAGAAAGATGACAGAACTGATAGATAGAAGAACAATAATAGAAGATATTATAAAGGTAAGTCTAAAGACAAGAAAGAAGAATCCAAAAGAAAGAAACATGATAGGCGTAGGGAAAGTGACATTACTTGCTTCAAATGTAGGAAAAAGGGACACATTAGCAGATATTGTAACTTTCAAAGAAAGATAAATAAACTTGATATCAGGAAAATTAAAGGATAAATTAATGAGTATAATAGAACTAATAGATAGTGATGAAACAGATAATGAAATCCACCAGATAGATAATAGTAATAGCACTTCATCATCCTCTACAGATGTTTCTTCACATGATGAAAATGTTAAATTATGTAACTGTAATAATCCTGATAATTGTTATTGTAAAAGAAAATTAAAAATATGTGTCTTAACAAAACAAGAAGACATAATAATGGATTTAATAGATAAACTTCCAGATCTACAGTCTAAAAAAGATTATTTATCTAAATTAAAAGAATCTTTAACTGAAACTGATAGATTTGAAATAGATCTAAAAGATTATAAGTCAACTTATAATTTTACAGAAATTACTGATAGATTTAAACCTAATAGACCTATAACTGTGACAGACCTACAAATAGATATTAATAACCTAAAAAATGAACTGAAAAAATTAAAATCAGAAAATTTCATATTAAAAGGCATGGTTGAACAGATAACTGCGCAAGTAATTAGCATAAAAGATAGAATTAAATATTGTAATGAACCATAGAATTAAATATTGTAATGAACCTTTGACAGACTCCCCTTTTCTTGATAGACATAATTATACTAGTGAAAGTTCTCATAAAGAAGATGATAAAGATGAATTTTTAAATATAATTGACAGAATGATATTCCAGAAGTGGTACACGGAAATAACTTTGGTAGTTCATAAAGAATTTTCATTAACAGTTATTGCCCTTGTCGATTCAAGTGCTAATATGAATTACATACAAGAAGGATTAATACCCTCTAAGTATTATGAATCAACAACAGATAGACTAACTCAGGCTAATGGTGATAGACTTAAAATAAGTAATAAACTAACTAAGGCATACATATATAATAATGGAATCAAGTTCAGAACATCTTTCTTCTTAACAGATAAGTTGTCCTCTAAAGTTATTTTAGGAAATCCTTTTTTGGCTTTAATTTACCCTTTTTTCATGACAGACAATGGAATATGTACTAATATTTTGGAAACAGAAGTATTCTTTAAGTTCCTCCTACCCCCATTCCCCAAGGATATACACTTACTGAAAGAAATTTCCATCTCAAAAGATAGAAATACTGATAACAGTGACCTAGCGATAGATGATGATAAGATTCCTACAATGGTAGATAATAGTATTCTACCCAATAGCAGTAGTACTTAAGTATATATATACTTAAGTATGTGTATATATATATATATATGTGTGTATATATATATATAAAAATATAAAAAAAAAATATTTTCCTACTTTTGTTGACTATTCTAGTCTTTCTTTTGTTCCTACGTACCTTTCCATTATTTCTCCTATCTCTATGCCAGGATCGTTGTCTTGTACTATAGGATCATGACTTTTAGTTCTTTCTTGTCTTTTCTCATCATATATTTATTCCCATCTCATTGTCACTTTCATAATGGCCTTAAATTAGTTAATTTTAAAATTAACGGTCAATTGTCTGGCAAACAAGATAGCCATTCTAAGGCTAAAATCTCAGACCAAATTCTGCCAAAATAGAAATATTTAATACAGATTTCAGTTAAAGCATGAAGGCATCTCAATAGAGACAATATCCCTTCAGAATACAAGGTCAAAAATGACAATGTATTCAAGTGGTGATCAGAAAGGTTTAACTACTATAACTACCACATTAGACAAAATAACAGACAAGATAGAAAACTGTGCCAAATCACTATCCCCTTGCGCCAGATTATTTTCCAACAGATACAGACATATGTCCCCAAGTCATTTCTATTGTTCACGAGCATGCGTAAAAAGAGTTCAGACAAGGACAAAATAGATTTTAAAAGTCACAGCTATTCCAGAGTTCCAAAGTTATTGCCAGTTCGTACGAAGATTCTCAGATAGACCAAGCAAAGTCTAGACAAAAATGGACATAAAGTACAGACAGGCATTTAAAGTTACTACTGTTCACTAGCATGCGTACCCGGATAGAGTGCCAGATAAACTACTGTTCATAAAACTTTTACTGTTCAAGATTCTACCGACAAATTAACTTGAGTTCACTTTACTTAACTCAGGTTACTTTTGAAGACTTACCATGGTTCACTCCATCTATAAAAAGACAGACTCTGAAGACAGAAGACAGGCCCAGAATTTAGGTCCAATCTTTAGGTCCAAATTTCTAGTTCAATTCTCAGGTTAAAAGCTTAGGTCTAAGATAGCTCTCCCTCTCCCTCAGAAAGACTTTTGTAATCCTTTCTCTCTTGTAATCCTTCCCTTCTAGATAGATATAACCTTGTAACCCTTTACAGATTTTACTTTGTAATCTTGTAACTCTTCAGACAGTATTTATTTTCAAAGCTTGTATCAAAGACAGTTTATTTTCAAGTTTAATCAAAGACAGAAGTTTTATTCAAGTAAGATTTTATTGGTTTTAGTTTTCATATTCCATACTCTGTTTTAATTTATTTTGACTATATCTATTTTGCTATCTTCTTCTTTATCATCTATTTTATCATTGTTTATGCTTCTATATTACTGTTGTGCTCTCTCTTGGGTAGTTAATGCTGGGTAGTTAATGGTATCAAAGCTTGGTGAAAGTTCTCATAAAGAAGATGATAAAGATGAATTTTTAAATATAATTGACAGAATGATATTCCAGAAGTGGTACACGGAAATAACTTTGGTAGTTCATAAAGAATTTTCATTAATAGTTATTGCCCTTGTCGATTCAGGTGCTGATATGAATTGCATACAAGAAGAATTAATACCCTCTAAGTATTATGAATCAACAACAGATAGACTAACTCAGGCTAATGGTGATAGACTTAAAATAAGTAATAAACTAACTAAGGCATACATATATAATAATGGAATCAAGTTCAGAACACCTTTCTTCTTAACAGATAAGTTGTCCTCTAAAGTTATTTTAGGAAATCCTTTTTTGGCTTTAATTTACCCTTTTTTCACGACAGACAATGGAATATGTACTAATATTTTGGAAACAGAAGTATTCTTTAGGTTCCTCCTACCCCCATTCCCCAAGGATATACACTTACTGAAAGAAATTTCCATCTCAAAAGATAGAAATACTGATAATAGTGACCTAGTGATAGATGATGATGAGATTCCTACAATGGTAGATAATACTATTCTACCCAGTAGCAGTAGTACTTAAGTATATATATATATATATATATATATATACTTAAGTATGTGTATATATATATATATGTATATATATATAAAAATATAAAAAAAATATTTTCCTACTTTTGTTGACTATTCTAGTCTTTCTTTTGTTCCTACGTACCTTTCCATTATTTCTCCTATCTCTATGCCAGGATCTTTGTCTTGTACTATAGGATCATGACTTTTAGTTCTTTTTTGTCCTTTCTCATCATATATTTATTCCCATCTCATTGTCACTTTCATAATGGCCTTTAATTAGTTAATTTTAAAATTAACGGTCAATTGCCTGGCGAGCAAGATAGCCATTCTAAGGCTAAAATCTCAGACCAAATTTTGCCAAAATAGAAATCTTTAATACAAATTTCAGTTAAAGCATGAAGGCATCTCAATAGAGACAATATCCCTTCAGAATACAAGGTCAAAAATGATAGTGTATTCAAGTGGTGATTAGAAAGGTTTAACTACTATAACTACCCAATTAGACAAAATAACATACAAGATAGACAACTGTGCCAAGTCACTATCCCCTTGCGCCAGATTATTTTCCAACAGATACAGACAGATGTCCCCAAGTCATTTCTACTGTTCACGAGCATGCGTAAAAAAAGTTCAGACAAGGACAAAACAGATTTTAAAAGTCACAGCTATTCCAGAGTTCCAAAGTTATTGCCAGTTCGTACGAAGATTCTCAGATAGACCCAACAATGTCTAGACAAAAATGGACATAAAGTACAGACAGGCATTTAAAGTTACTACTATTCACTAGCATGCATACCCGGACAGAGTGCCAGATAGACTACTGTTCATAAAACTTTTATTGTTCAAGATTCTATCGACAAATTAACTTGAGTTCACTTTACTTAACTCAAGTTACTTTTGAAGACTTACCATGGTTCACTCCATCTATAAAAAGACAGACTCCGAAGCCAGAGAGCACAGCAGTAATATAGATGCATAAACAATGATAAAATAGATGATAAAGAAGAAGATAGCAAAATAGATATAGTCAAAATAAATTAAAACGGAGTATGGAATATGAAAACTGAAACTAATAAAATCTTACTTGAATAAAACTCTTGTCTTTGATTAAACTTGAAAATAAACTGTCTTTGATACAAGCTTTGAAAATAAACACTGTCTGAAGAGTTACAAGATTACAAAGTAAAATCTGTAAAGGGTTACAAGGTTATATCTGTCTAGAAGGGAAGGGTTACAGGATTACAAGAGAGGAGAGATTACAAAAGTCTTTCTGAGGGAGAGGGAGAGTTATCTTAGACCTAAGCTTTGAACCTGAGAATTGAACTGGAAATTTGGACCTGTAAACTGGACCTTTGAAATGGACCTAAATTCTGGGCCTATCTTCTGTCTTCGGAGTCTGTCCTTTTATAGATGCAGTGAACCATGGTAAGTCTTCAAAAGTAACCTGGGTTAAGTAAAGTGAACTCAAGTTAATCTGTCGGTAGAATCTTGAACAGTAAAAGTTTTGAACAGTAGTCTATCTATGAATCTGTCAGTTCGCATGCTAGTGAATAGTAATTTTCTGTCAAAATATCTTTCTGGATCTACATTTTGTCTTTTGGTCTTTTGTCTTATCTGTCACATGTCATAGGGGTCTTGAGAATCTTGGAATGCTTCTGGATGAGTCTTGTAGTTTGGAGAGGAGGATTCCATTGCTTCAAGCAGTTGTTTTTTAAGCTATCTTCTGTTTGAAATAGAGGCAAGCTGGCACTGAACTTGACTCTTTTCTAGAAAGAAATTAGAACTTTCTGTTTGGGAGGAAGAGGTCTTTTTCTGTAATTCTTGGCAAATATGATCAAAATTAAACTTATTCCACCATTTTAATTTAAACTTTCTGGCAAGCATAGGAAAAGGATACTAGGGATGTTTTTCTATCTTGTATTCCCATCTAATGATCCATGGGAGATCTGGAAACCTGTAAAAGAACTGCAAAAGGTGTGGGAAATCCCTAAGATGCAGTATGTTTGGTTCTTTCTTGAAAGTCTCATAAGCTTTTAAAAGATCTGGGGGGAGAATCATAGCTTCAGGACCATAGGAATTCCACCAGTCAATGAACCATCTTGGAATCATCATGTCTTTCTTTCTGTACATATCAAACCGGAAAAACCAAGTATGCCTGTTAATATTATTTTGGAATAAAAGGAATTTGTCCCAAGCTTCCATATAGTCATAATAATTACAAAACTGAGGCTCAAAAAGTACAGAAAAGTTCCTGGTGATCCAGGGTTGTGCTTTCCACTGAGAAGGGGTGAGAATCTGTTTTATAACAACTTTAGAGTAACCAACTCTATTTAGTTCTTGGGAACAAGGCATATGTGTTACTAATATTGAGTCTGTATCTACTAAAATATGCTCATAAAATGTTTGGGTCTTAAAAATTTCTGTCTTAGGATGTTCCCATCCTGGGGGTATGAGCTGTCTAACTAGAGAGAGGGTGTCTGTTATGTGCTGGTATTCTGGTTCAATCCACAAAATAAAATTCCAGGAGTCTTTTGGGAGTTCAATGCTTTGATTTTCTTTTGGGATTTGAGTTTGGGTTTCCTGAGAGGTAAAGGATCTATATTTTGGTTGGTTGGAGGGAGAGGCCAAAGGAGGAAAAGAAGATGCAACTACATTAAATGGTTTCTTTAAAGGAGGGGTTAAGGAGGTTGAGGGTAGGGCATAAGTCTGTTTGGATGTTGGATTGGGGCTTGGGGAGAGTGGTTGGAAAGGGTTTGGACTACAGGTTAATGGGGTTCTTTCTTGAGATTTATTTGAAGAGAAAGTGGGTGAAGTGAAAGAGGGACAAGGGAGGAATCTGCTAGGGGGAGGAGGAATCGGGGGAGCAACATAAGACTATCTGGTTCTGGGTTTTGGGGATTTGCTCTTATCTGCAGGGGAACTCATCTTCCCTGTAGAAATTCACAGGATAGAAAATCAGGAATTGAATTAGTTTCCCCCTTAATATATTCAATATCAAAGTCAAAAACACTTAAAATAGCTTGCCATCGAGCAAAACTCTGTTTGGATACAAGATTATGAACATCTTTTTGTAAAACTTCTTTAGCACTTTTACAATCAACTCTGATTAAAAACTTTTGATTAAAAAGATCATTTTGGAATTTTGAAATACATAGTATGATAGATAAAATCTCTTTCTTAATAGTGCTGTAATTCTGCTGGGTAGATGACCAAGAGCCAGAATGAAATTTAACAATTTGTTCTTTAGCATCATTTTTTGCTACTTGTTTTAGAATTCCACCATAACCTATATTAGAAGCATCTGTCTCAACAATTTTGAAAGTATCAGGAGAGGGGATAACAATACAAGGGAGTTGCTTAACATATTTTTTAATCTGTCTAACTATCATAGTATGTCTGTCTGTCCAAGGTGGAGGATTCTTTTCTAATCTTTTATACAAGGGTCTGCATATTTTTCTTAATCCCTGAAAATAATCTGAAACATAATTTAAACTACCAAGAAATCTTTGTAATTGATTTTTATCTTTAATCTTGTCTGGGAATTTATTTGCAAATTGAATAGCTTTGTCAATAGGGCTTAAAGTTCTCTTATAAATATTATGACCTAAAAATCGAATTTTATCTTGAAATAAACTTATTTTAGAGGCTGAAACAACTAAACTGTTTTGTTTGATTATTTTGAGAAATATATTTAAATGTTTCTAATGGTCATCTATTGATTTAGAAAAGATTAGGACATACTATATAAACAATGGAAAAATCTGTGAAAGGTGTAAATATATCATTCATTATATTTTGAAATTCACTAGGTGAATTCTTTAAACCAAAAGGCATAACATTCCATTCATAATGACCGAAAGGAACTGTAAAAGCAATTTTGTATCTATCTATCTCATCTATCTGTATCTGCCAAAATCCACTTTTCATGTCAAATTTAGAAAATATGGTTGCTTCATGAAGTCTGTCAAGAAGATCTTTCTTATTGGGAATAGGATATCTTATCCACTGTAATGCTTTATTTAAAGGTTTATAGTTTATAACTAATCTTGGAACTCCTCGCTCCAATTCAGCCTATTTATTAACATAGAAAGCAACACAACTCCAAGGAGACTTGCTCTTTCTGATTAATCCTTTAGTTAAAAGATCTTCAATTTCTTTCTTACAATGTTCTAATAATTCATTGTTCATTTGTATTGGCCTAGCTTTAGTAGGTATCTGTCTTTCATTAAAATCTTTTTCATAAGGTAACTGTACTATATGTCGATGCCTGTGCCACAAAGCAGTAGGGAGATTGGAACAAATCTCTGTCTCGATCTGTTGTCTGAATAATTTTATTTTATTATTTACTATGGGGTTTGTTAATTGATCAGCTATTCTTTTGTATATTATTTCTAACTTCAAAGATTCCAAATGACTATTCTTTCTATCAATTCTTTCTTTGTCAATTTCTTTTATTATGGTATTAAGTGAATAAATATCTTTTGGAATCGGTGGTAAAATAAATTTAAAAAGTATATCTTTCCCTAGCACAGTAGTTTTAATACCTTCTTCTGTTGTTAAAAAGGGGTAAAGTAAAGTCATAAAAGGATTTCCTAGAATGATTTTAGAAGAAAGGTCTTTAATTAAAACAAAAACTGTTTCAAAACAAACTCCGTCATTACATATGTGAACACTAGGTATTTATAATTAATTATCAACTTTTCGCCATTAGCTTGAGTTAATCTTTCAGATGATTTTTCATAATACTTTAAAGGTATTAATCCTTCTTGTATACAATTCATGTCAGCACCTAAATCTATTAAAGCAATTTCTGTTAAAGAAAACTCTTTATTAATTACTAAAGTAATTTCTATATGCCATTTTTGGAAAATTACTCTGTCAATTAAACTTAAGAAATTCTGTCTATTGTCATCATCATCATCATCATCAAATTTTCTGTCTGTTGGATTAGAAAATTCTTTTAAGTTTATTATTTCTGCAATATTTCTCTCATTTATGTCTGTGGAATTTTCTTCTTTAATTTCTTTAATTTCCTTTTTTACCATTTTTGCTTCTGTCATTAAATCTTGTAGAGCTACTGGTTTTATCTTTACATCATCTTGTTTTATTTTCATTTTTATCTTTTCTTTCTTGTCTTTTTCTTTCTTTCTACAATCCGTAACATGGTGTCCATATTTCCTACACCTAATACAAGCAATAGGTATTTCTATAGAGTCTTTCAATTTTAATAAATATTCTTTCTTGTCTTTATGGTGATTCGGTAAATTTTCTATCAGTTTTATTATTATGTCTTTTTGTTTTCTTTTCCTTTTATTAATCTTAAGTGGGTTGATTGATTTTAACTCTTTCTTTACTTGATCTATTTCTTTTTGACTAACATTAAATATTTCCATTAATTCATTTATTATATCTTTCTCAAATTCTAATTTACTAATTTGTTTAATGATTTTATTATGTCTATCACATTGTTTTTTAGTATGTCCATATCCTTTGCATTTATGACAAATAGTATTACTAACATGTCTGCCAGTTTTCTCATTATCTGATAACTCAGTAGTATTTAAAACTACTATGTCTCTTTCTCTATCTGTCTCTAAAGGTGTATTTAAAATTTTCATCTTTTTAGTTAATTTTGTCAAGCTATCCGTTTGTGTATATATTATATCTCTCTCAATTGATTTTAATCTTTCATCAATTTTTTCCTTTAAACTATTACACTTCTTGTCTTTTTTATTGACTACTTCCACTTTTCCCGCTTTTACTTTTACTACACTATCACTATTTGTCTTTTCTTTTAAATTACCATTATTATTGTTTTTCCTACCTTTGTTGACTTTTCCTATCCCATCCTTTGTATCAAGTTTCATACGTAGAGATTCTTTAAAAGCACTATTTTCTTTTAGCATGTCTTTTCTTATAACTTTCCCTACATCTTCTTTTGTCTTTAACTTTCTACATAGTTTTTCACTATTCTGTCTTTCAGTCATTTCTTTTGCTTTGTCTTGTACTGTAGTATTAGTCCTTTCTTGTTCTATCTCTTCTTTTAACTTCCCACGTAGAGTACTATTATCTTTCTTACTTGTCTCTATTAGGCTCTTTTGTCTTTCTATGTTTTCTATTATTTCTTTTACTATGCCATTCCTTATCTTACCTCTTTCTTTGTCTTCGTTTATTATTTCTCTGACACTTTCTATAGTATTTCTATCTTTTCTTTTATCTTCTATACGTGTTACTCTTTCCTTAATTGGGCTAGTTTCTTCGTCAACTAATCTGTCAGTTACTTTTAATGTTTGTAAGTTCTTATCTATAATTTCTTTTGAATTATTATTTATATACCAATTATCTGTCATAGTTTTTGTAAAAGATGATCTATGATGGGGTTCAAATTTGCTTTCTTGTTTCAAAGGTGAATTTAAAGCTTTCATTCTTTCATAGAGGTCCAAAAAACTATCACTTTTCTTTTCAACTTTATTATATATAGCGGATCTATCAATATTTTCTAAAGATTCTAATTTTCTATTAATTCTATCTAAAAAACTATTATTGTGTTTATTAGTCTGTCGGTTGATTTTATCTCCTGTTAAAGTACTCCAATTATTTGTGTTACTATTATATTTATAATCGTCCATATCACTGTCATAATCAAAATCTGTTTCATAATCCATATCACTATTTGACCAATTATCATCTATATCTTTCATGCTATAACCTTCATCATAATCTATATCATCATAGTCCATGTTTCAAATTAGTGTGTGCCTAACCTAAGTGTGAACAAGCAGACAGATGATGAGCTGATAAATGTAATTATTCTCTTTCTAAGCAATTAATAATTACTAGCGAAACTATTACTAACCACTGGTATCCTTGTTATCGGGACCACCTCCCCAGGAAACTCCATTGCAGGACCACCCAAACAACGCCTGTCCGTCGGCTTAACATCACGGGCTGACCAACGCGAAACTATGGTTTGCCAACGAGTCTTTAGGCTGACCAACGCTAACAAAGAGCAAGTAGTGGCTATGAAGTAATACTCGTATAAAAGTTTATTTTCTCTGTGATATGAGAGTTACCTAATCATTTACTATAACTTCTCCCTCATTATCATGATTCATGATAATTAAAATCCTGGAAGTAATAGTTTGAATCAATAACCGCCTACTTGTTATTTTAAGACTTTCCAAGTTCCAAGAGTATATGATATTACCTACATATTTAGTATTTACAACAAGAGCCATTGCGTGCTTTGACTCCAGGTTGCAATTTGTCAAATTGATGTTTCCATTTTCGGGTAAAGATATTATTTTATGAGTGGAATTAGCATATATTATTATATTCAAAACCTAAAATTTTAGCTGTAAAATAGAACTATTTTAAATGGAAACAATTACTTTCCTTACAGTGGAGGGTGTAAAAATAGACGGCTTTTATAGGAAATCCTTTTAGAATTTAAATTAAGATATATTTTAATTTGAATATTAATGTGAAAAATGTGAGATTCTCAACAACAACAACAACAACAAATAAGGAGAAAGATTTTATGCAATATTAGAAAAAGTCAACAAAAACTCAAAGATTTTCATTTTATATTATACAAATTGAAAACCGTTTTCGCTCAAAAAAAAAAAGAAAACCGGTAAAATGCATGGTAAATTTAACATAATATAATTTTTTTTTCTCTTTTATTTATTTTTTAATTTAAATATGAAAGTTGTTAATTATGGTAGTTATTAATAGACATTTATGATGATAGTGTTTGTATACAAAACTATATATTCTAGTCTAGTATAAACATTTATTATAATTTTATTTTTATATGGAACTATATATTGTACCATTTAAAGAAAATTGTGTCAAGATTCTAATTAATAGATGGTTTAAATAGAGATAGAAATTTAATTTAATTAAAAAGTAAGTAATATAATAAAAAAATAATATTATTCTGAAATTTAGAATATTACTGATTTTTTTAAGGGTATTATTATGATAAAAAAAAATTCAAGTTATTGGTGGGAGATTACTCAAATTAGATGTATTGGTTGGGTGATAAAGAGTCCGCTCGAGTTTTGGGCCTTTTGGCTTGCAATGCTTCACCTCTTTTTTTTTTTTCTTTTTCTTTTTGAGAAGAAAACAACTGTGCCATTAAACTGAAATTGGAGTAAAAGAGAGAGAGATATATAGAAATAGCAACTAAATCAAATTGGCCACAAAGGCCCAAAAACACCCTTCCAGCCAAGCTTCAATGCTTCAACTTTTGCTATTTTTACTTTTGCTATTACATATCTTAATTAATCTATACTATTATTTAAGGAGTTTCTCTTATTTGGATTCTTTATTTTTTTTAGTTCAAAAATATTCCTACACCTCTATGTTTAAGTAGAGACAAGACTAAAAAACAATCCCACTAAAACATTGCCTAAAAAGTAGGTTAACCTACTATAAATTTTCAAATTGCTTTATCTACTTATAAATTAGGTTCATTTTCAACAAAAAAAAAGAAAAAACTTATAAATTAGATTCTTAAAATAAAATTTATATATATAAAATAAAAACATGGGATTTTTTTTTTTTTTGCTTAAAAAAAAGCCTTTATACCCTGTGATAAGGCTAGTAATTAGTAATTATATAAAGAGTTTCCTTATATATTTCAAATTCAAATCCTCACACAGCGGCAAAAAATAAAAAAAACATGAACCCCAATGACCATTTTTTCTTCACAACTTCTCTACTCTTCACAGCCCAAAAATTGAGAGAGCTTTTCTTCTTATCCTATTCAAAATGGCCTCTTCTGGTATTCCTTCACTTCCTTTTCTCTCTATTAATTTTTACTTTCTCTCTGTACCATTTTTTGTTTTATATATATTTTTGAAAAGTTTGGAGTTTAATATTGTTGATTATTGTTCTGTATAGAACTTGAAGTGAAGCCAATCATAGTCATTGACGATGATAATATTCCACGATTCTCAGGAATCACCGATTCCAATTCTCTTCTCGGTAATATATATATTTTTCCTCCTGTATCTTGCACGCCATATGTATGTATAAATTTCTATTTGAGTGTATGAGTGAAAGTATCATTGTTGTCTTTGCAGAGAAAGAGAAACCAACGAAGGTTAAAATCGAACGCAGGCAGTGTCTATGTGAAGTTAGAGATAATGATAGTGATGATAAAAGAGTGGTGGTTGATGAGCCAAATTTTGTTTATATTGCTGATTTTGATTCTCCGTTGAAGGTTAAAATCGAAGGCAGGCAACGTCTATCTATTGTTTCAACTCAAGATAATGATAGTGATGATAGAAGAGTGTTGCTTGATGAGTCAAATATTGTTGATATTGCTGATTTTGATTTGCCATCGAAGGTTAAAATCGAAGGCGGGCTGAGTCTATCTACTGTTTCAACTCAAGAAAATAATAGCGATGTTAAAAGAGTGGTGCTTGATAAGCCAAATTTTGTTGATATTGCTAAATTTGATTCTCCATTGAAGGTTAAAATTGAAGGTAGGTGGAGTCTATCTATTGTTTCTACTCGAGATAATGATAGTGATGATAGAAGAATGGTGCTTGATGAGCCAAATTTTGTTGATATTGCTGAATTTGATTCGCCATTGAAGGTTAAAACTGAAGGCAGGCAGAGTCTATCTATTGTTCCAACTCGAGATAATGATAGTAATGACAGAAGAATGGTGCTTCATGAGCCAAATTTTGTTGATATTGCTGAATTTGATTTGCCATTGAAGGTTAAAACCGAAGGCAGGCGGAGTCTATCTATCATTTCAACCCGAGATGATGATAGTGATGATAGAAGAATGGTGCTTGATGAGCCAAATTTTGTTGATATTGCTGAATTTGATTTGCCATTGAAGGTTAAAACCGAAGGCAGGCGAAGTCTATCTATTGTTTCAACTCGAGATGATGATAGAAGAGCGGTGCTTGATGAGCCAAATTTTGTTGATATTCCTGAATTCGATTCGCCATTGAAGGTTAAAATCAAAGGCAGGCGGCATCTATCTATTGTTTCAACTCGAGATAATGATAGTGATGATAGAAGAGCGGTGCTTGATGAGCCGAATTTTGTTGATATTGCTGAATTTGATTCGCCATTGAAGGTTAAAATTGAAGGTAGGCGGAGTCCATCTATTGTTTCAACTCAAGATAATGATAGTGATGATAGAAGAATGGTGCTTGATGAGCCAAATTTTGTTGATATTGCTGATTTTGATTCACCACAGCCCAAACATGTTGTTAAGGGTGGTCATGAGAATGGTGGTGGGAATGAGAATAAGGATGTCCTCAATGACTTATTATTGTTTTATTGGATTGTTTTTTTGAATGTCTTTGTAGAGAAAGAGAAGCCAATGAAGGTTAAGACTGAAGGCAGGCAGTGTCTATCTAAAGTTTCAACTCAAGACAATGATAGTGCTGATAATAAACCAGTGCTTAGTGAGCCAAATTTTGTTGATATTGCTGATTTTGATTTGCCACCACCCAAAAATGTTATTGAGGGTGGTTGTGAGAATGGGGTTGGGAATGAGATTAAGGATATTCTCAATGTCTTATTATTGTTTTATTGGAGTATTTTTTTGAATGTCTTTGTAGAGAAAGAGAAGCTAACGAAGGTTAAAATCGAAGGCAGGCAGCGTCTATGTAAAGTTTTAACTCTTGATAATGATAGTGATGATAAAAGAGTGGTGCTCGATGAGCCAGATTTTGTTGATGTTGCTGATTTAGATTTTCCCCCACCCAAAAATGTTGTTGTGAGTGGTGGTGAGAATGAGATTAAGGGTATTCTCAATGACTTAGGTGGTACGTGTGATTTTTTGTCCATTGAGAAGAAGCGTGCTCTGAAGAGGATTGGCCCAAGTGAGGATTGTGTGAAATTGGTGAAAAATTGAAAAATGAGTGAAGTGGAGAAAGCTGATTTGCCAGAATATCCAAGTGTGGGGTCTTTGTTTCTTGCATCTGACATGTTGGATCCCTCCTTGGACGTGATTAAGACGCTCGAGAATGTTGTAGAAGAGCAGGAGGAAAAAAGTGATTTGTGGAATGTTTCTACAGGTAATGGGGTACATAAAGTGAATAACATTGATGAAAGGCTAAATAGAAATGAACCCAAAAATTTATTTTCTAAGGGACTGCCTTTTATGTCTGAAGTCAAAGAAGAGGAGGTTAATTATTTGCATATTGACACAGAGGATGATGATGATGATGATGATGAGAATGATTGTGTTGCTTTGAGTGGCAAGAGAATGATTAAGGAGGTGGAGAGGAAGGGCAGTAAGTCCAAAGACGAGTATGATGATTCTGATGGAGTTAATGTATTGGATGATTTTGTTGCAGAGAATGACAATGCTATTACTATGAATTCCCCAAATTCTACTTACAAATTTCCTTATAAGATTGCCAAAATGTTGTATCCGAATCAATGTGATGGGTTAAGGTTGCCTGAATATGTGAGTGCAGGGTCTTCGTTTCCACCTGCATTTGACACATCGGAATCCTCATTTGACTTGATTAAGAGGGCTGAAGGTAGGGTTGAGAATGTTGTAAAAGAACAAGAGAAGAAGAGTGACTTGTGCAATATTTTTGAAGGCAACAAGGTGCATGGAGTGAAGAACGATAGTGAAAGGCTAAATAGAAATGAACCCAAAAAGGAGGGTGAGAACTTAATCTATAAGAGATTTCCTTTTGCATTTGAAGTTGAAAAGGAGGACTATACTCATTTTCATATTGACTCGAAGGATGATAAGGATGAGGGTGATTGTTTTGTTTTGACTGGCAAGAGAATGGTTAAGGAGGTCCAGAGACAAGAGACTAAGTCCAAAGACGAGTGTGCTTATTCAAATGGCATTGATATGTTGGATGACAATTTTGTTGCAGAGAATGATGGTTATTTTACTTTGAATGGCCCAAAATCTACTTATAAGTTGCCTGGTAAAATTACCAATATGCAATATCATCATCAGTGTGATGGGTTAAGGATGCCTGAATATGTGAGTGCAGGGTCTTCATTTCCGCCTACATCTGACATGTTGGATTCCTCATCAGACATGATTAAGAACGTTGGGGGTAGGGTTAGGAATGTTGTAGAAAAGCAGAAGGGGAAGAGTGATTTGTTGGATGTTTCTAAAGGTAATAGGGTATATGGAGTGAACAACCCTAGTGAAAGGCTAAATAGAAATGAACCTAAAAAGGTGAGTAAGAAATTAATGTCTAAGGGTTTGCCTTTTGTGTTTGAAGTTACAAAAGAGGATGTTACTCATTTGCATATTGACTCAGGGGATGATGAGGATGAGGATGATTGTGTTGTTTTGAGTGGCAAGAGAATGGTTGAGGAGATCGAGAGACAAGAGACTAAGGAGATCGAGAGTCAAGAGACTAAGTCCAAAGACGAGTGTGCTGATTCAGATGGTGTTGATGTGTTGGATGATTATACAGGTGGTTTTGTTGAAGAGAATGACGGTGATATTACTTTGAATGGCCCAAAATCTACTTACAAGTTGCCTGGTAAAATTGCCAAAATGCAGTATCCTCATCAGTGTGATGGGTTAAGGATGCGTGGATATATGAATGCAGGGTCTTCATTTCTGCCTACATCTGACATGTTGGATTCCTCATCAAACATGATTAAGAAAGTTAGGGGTAGGGTTAGGAATGTTGTAGAAAAGCAAAAGGGAAAGAGTGATTTGTTGAATGTTTTTGAAGTTAATCGGGTACTTGGAGTGAAGAACGAGGGTGAAAGGCTAAAAATAAATGAACCCAAGAAGGTGGATGAGAAATTAATGTCTAAGGGACAGCCTTTTGTGTCTAAAGTTAAGGAAGAGGAGGTTAATTATTTGCATATTGACTCCAAGGGTGATAAGTTTGTAGGTAGGGTACTTGGGACAAAGAAACACGGTGAAGAATATAAGCCTCAACCTGAAAGGGTGGATAAGAAGTTAGTGCCTATTGAACAATCTCTTGTGTCTAAAGTTGAAGAGGGAATGGATGATGATGATGAGGATGCTTGTGTTATTTTAAGTGGCAAGAGAACTGTTAAAGATGTAAAGAGGGAAGGGAGTAAATGCAAAGAGGAGTATGATGATTTGGATGGTGTTGATGTGTTGGATGATTACACAGATGATTCTGTTGCAGAGAATGACTGTTCTATAACTTTGGATGGCCCAAAATCTACTTACAAGTTGCCTGGTAAGATAGCCAAAATGCTGTACCCACATCAGTGTGATGGGTTAAGATGGCTCTGGTCTTTGCATTGTCAGGGTAAGGGGGGAATCTTAGGGGATGACATGGGTCTGGGCAAGACAATGCAGGTAAAGAAATGGATATATAATATTAGGTACTTATATATATATATATATATATATATATATATATATTATTTATAATTTGTTGATAGTTGTTTGTATCTGATTGCAGATTTGTGGCTTCTTAGCTGGATTATTTCATTCGCGTTTGATTAATAGGGTATTGGTTGTGGCCCCAAAAACATTACTGCCCCATTGGATCAAAGAATTATCAGTTGTGGGGCTCTACGATAACATAAGAGAGTAGGGCTACTTGGCATGTACCTTTGATAGAGATAAAAGATATATATTTATGTTTGAATTATAATTGCCAATGTGTCCTTCCATGCAGATACTATGGGGCTTGTCCAAAAGCTCGACAGTATGAGCTCCAGTATATACTTCAGGTATTAGATATGCTGTTTTTGCTTATTTAATTTGGGTTTCAAACTTGGCATATGAAACCTTTCTGGCAAAATTAATACTAAGAATGCAACAAGGTTTATGCATTAGATTAAATTTGAAGTTTGATGGAGGCTGAAAGAGTTAACACAAGTCTGGAATATGTTAACCTGATTCACAATCTTCCAAAGTTCGAATTTCATTAAATGCTGAACTTGGAAGTTCAAAATTTGTCATCCCTTCCATGTAATGGTTACTTTGCAATTTTGAGAGTTATGGTTTCTAGAGATGTGGTACCATGGGGTTCTGGTGTTCTTCTCCTGGTTTGCTAATTTTTTGTTGGATGTAACATTCTGTGACTGTTACTCGCAGGACAAAGGTGTTCTTCTCACAACTTATGATATTGTACGGAACAACTCAAAATCTTTACGGGGAGGCTATGACTTTGATGATGAGGGAAGTGAAGATAGTGTCACATGGGATTATATGATACTTGATGAGGTATTTTGTTAGATCCTTTCCCCGTAGTTTGACTTTTGAATGGATTGCAAAATTTTTAGAATGCATGATCACTTTACTGTAATGCATACTATGTTTTGTCCCCCCACCCCCAGCATACTCTCTGTACTCGTGGTACATATTTATGTATGTGCTTTTATGTTTGTCTACTTTGATGGAAATATATATATTTGAGTATTTTATCTTTTTGACACAAAGTAAAATTCTTTTGTGAATACCTTATGTCATAGAATGTAATAAATGGGTATAGGAAGAGATTTGTGGAAGCTAGGTAGAAATAAATAATAAATTGGATGCCTGAAGAGGACTAAAGTCTCAATGGAAGTCAACAATCGTAAATATAAGAAACTCTTTATGCTCTGTTTCACATGTCTTGAGTTAAGCCAATCAGGGAGTCATTATGTTGCCAATGCAAGGGTATTTGATCATTCAGCAGTGCCTATATAATTGAGATTCCATATACGATTAATATGTTATCAATTTCAAGAACAACTAATATTAGGAGTGATTTAACCCTTTAGCATTTCAGGTTGGGATATGAGATACTTCTTGCAAGCTGTTAACAACTAATTCTGAGTGATTTTTTTGGTATTAAAAAAGTTCAAGAAAAACTAGGGAGGTCAGCATTGGAGCTCAGTGATCTTTCTTTGAAAATAAATAACAGTGAAGGAACTTTTGTGACAGTATAGCTGGGGTTAATTTTCAGCTTTGTTGAATGTTTAGAAGGGCTGCACTCATGCCTCTAGGACTGCTGCATGGACTGAACATAAGGTGTATGAATGTCATTTTAAAGTTTCAAATTTGTAGGCTTATACATGGCAGATTGATGGAGAATATACCACTCAGATAAAAGTTCCTCCTGCCTTAACATTGCTTCTTTTCAAGTTGCAGATTGGTTCAGGGAGAGTATTTTTCTCACCGTAGGGACCTGTCTTGGTCCGGTTCCATTGCCAATCCTATAATTCTTCATTATATTCAAAATTGGAATTCGCATGAAACTGTTCTCATATTGCCATTGCGCATAATAATATGTTTTATGTGACCTAACAATTCTTTTTTTGTATTTTACGACTACTTCATTATTATTTGATCACCCCATTTACTACCAGGGGCATTTTATAAAGAATCCTAGTACACAAAGAGCCAAAAGTTTGCTTGAGATACCAAGTGCTCATCGTATTATCATTAGTGGCACACCATTGCAAAACAATCTGAAGGTAACTTACATGGAATTCATTATGTGATCATTTGTTCTTTTCTAAAATTATACTTCATTAGTTCAATGTTATGTTCATTGATTGGATTTGGATTTTAGTGTGTGATCCTTGTTTAGTTTTCTCTGTGCTTGTGTTTGAATTTTTTTTTTCCTTGAATTAGGAGTTGTGGGCCTTGGTCAATTTCTGTTGTCCTGACCTGCTGGGTGACAATAAATGGTAATAATAGTCTTCTTTTTGTGGTCGTCTTGAGTTATGAATGTGCTTCTTGTTTCACTAAAAATTGGAGTTTCCCAGGTTTAAGGAAAAATTTGAGTGTGCCATTCTTCGTGGAAATGAAAAGGAGGCTTCTGATACAGAAAAGCATATTGGTTCTGAAGTTGCAAAGGTAATGATATTTTAGTATGGTTAGATTGTGGCTTGTGCTTTTTGAACCTTGGTTATGTTAGAAATGATTCTGGAGGTCTTTTTTTTGGGGGGGGGATAAGTACAATGATTTATTAAAAGAAAGGAAAGCTTGAAATGGTGAGCTTACAAACAGACATGGTCCATAAGATCAACTAGAAAACAATGAACAACCCCCCCCCCCCCCCCTCCCCCTCCCCCTCCTCCAAAATCACAGTGCAATGTTTAAACTTTAAACAAAGTTTTCAGGAAACTATTCTTAATATCCAGTATTGATTCTCTTCATTATGAAACTTGAAAAGTCCTACGGTTTTGCTCTCTCCTATTGGTCCACATGATGCAATGAGGAGTCAATTGCCAAATAACCCAGTTTCAATGACGTCAAATCTTATGGATCCCCCAAAAAAGGAAAAAGAAGCTGTTAGAATGTTCATTTTGCATTTTCACTTTATGGGTTTCAATAGTTTGATATTGAACACCATATTTGTGTACATTGTATGTATTATATTCCCATCTTTGTGATTACGAATTGCAGTTTTACTGATGGTCAAAGCATCTTACATGCAAAAGGTTCTTAATTTTCTTATAACAATAATCTAAAAAAGGCTATGGCAAATAATAAATGCTGAAATATACTACTTATTGAATAATTTGCAAGTTATGGAAAAGCTCTTGTTCATGTTCCAAATTTTCCCTTACGGGGAGCTTTGAAACATTAGCTAAGAAGAATTATTCTTATTTGTTTTATGTATGCACGCATACTTATAATCATTGTTGTCAATGCGTATTTTACAATAAGTATCGTATCGTGTACAAAAAGTTTTGTATTGTAAGAGCATATCGGAAGTGCTCATGAATCGTATGATATAATGATGCGTATCGTATAAATTATATCATATCGTACAATTACAGACAAGTGGCTTTAAAATGGGTTTTTCATATAAATTTATGTTTTTATTTGAATCCAACAAGTTTGTTAGATTTGTTTAGTTGTTTTTAACTCAAAATTATTAGATTACTTAATTGAGCCCAATAAAATAACATGTCCAAAAGTTTTTTTTTTCCCTCTTTCTCCTACAAAATTTTTACACACTTTGACACTTCACTCTCATATTTGCTAATTTCTTTTCTATACTATGAATAATGTATTAAATAACAATATAATTATTTTTTATTTTGGTCAGTTTTGTTACAAGTCTAAAAGCTAGAATGTCATGAAGAAATTTTTAAAAATTATTAAAATAAAAGAACAAAAAGAGATAATAAATGTTGATAATGATGGAGAAAATTTCAATCAAGAAATAAATATGCAAGATGATGAATATGATGACAACATTGACTTATATGGAGTTGATTAGGAAAGATGATAAATGTGATAAAAATAAATTATTATTTTGGGTTATATGTCATGTATCATCACTTTTGAGTTTAATCAATTTGAATGTGTATGTTATAAACATATGTTAATTTGATTTATTTAGTTAACTTGTTAAATGTTTCTCCAAAAAAAGAGGTTAGATTCTTAAATATTATTACATAAGTGATGATTAATTAGTCATTAGTTGAATGTATTCCAAATTTATAATGAATACGCCCTTTATATTTGTATGTTTATAAATTTTATTAGGTGTTTGTGTATCTTACGATACACGAAAAACGATACACAATACACAATACAAAAAAATAAAAAATTGTTTCATGACACGATTCATGTTTTGACAACTATGCGTATAATATATGATCTACAAATTCCAGATCAGCTGATACTGTTTATTTAAGGTTCTGGCTTAAACTATTATATAATGCAGGTTGCAGACTTGCAATCTGCTCTGCTATCACAGCAGATGCTTAAATATGAGACCAGAAATTTAATAATTGTGGCCATATCTATCTTTATATAGAAGTTATAATGTTTAAACCTTGAAATTTTTTAACGTTTTTAAATGTTGGCTTTACCTTGTTAATGATGTTTAGGTTTCTAGTGAGGTCCTAAAGTAATGCATAATAGTATAGCCAAGAAGTGTTAGTGATGAACTGCATGGATGGCTGTTTTACAGATCGGTATTCCAAAATCTGTTTAAAAGTGAGGGAAAGAAAAACTGTGTCAAGTCATCCCGTCTTTGATACTTATTGTGTACTATATATTTTGCCCTGTATGCATCTGTTTTATGTCATAAGCTCTTTAACTTGCATCTTATTTTTTATTGCTTTCTCACAGATAGAGGTAGCTGTTAACTTTGTTTCCTTAAATGCCAGACAAGGACAATAATACTGTTCATAATTTTTTGACAGGAGCTCAGAGAACATATTCAACCTTATTTTTTGCGTCGCTTAAAAAATGAGGTATTTGATGAAGAAGATTCCAAAACAATTGCCAAACTTTCTAAGAAGAATGAGGTCATTGTGTGGCTAAGATTAAACAGTTGCCAGGTTTGATCTGCTTTTTCTCAGTGTACTTTTCATTTCATCTCCCATTATGGTTTTATTTAAAATGTCATATTCATTTCCTAGTTTGCACTTATTTGGTGTAGAGACAACTTTATGAAACTTTTCTGAAGAGTGAGCTGGTTCTTTCAGCCTTTGGTGGCTCACCGCTGGCTGCAATTACGGTATTGTTTGTGATCCTTGATCATGCTTCTGTTTCTTCTTTTTTCGGTTAAATTCTTGTTTAAAAAAAAAAAAATCAGTGTCTACTTATATGATTTATTTTTTCTTTTTTGATTGTAATCTAGTAGTGCCTTTGGAAGTTTACTAGATCATGCATCTAGACATATTGTTGCGGACTTCTTTGCTAATTTTGTTCTATTTAAAATAGATGGAGAAGTACCTACTTCTGGAGATTCGTTGTTCTCTAGTACAGTTGAAAAATGTGCGTTTATTTATGTTTAAAAGCGTTGGTTATGACATCCCCAAGGGTAGCAACAGAATTTTAACTTAATATTATTTGTTTTCAAGTTCATCACAATTATTATGTCATTATATGTATATGTATGAAACTCTTGAATCTTTTTATATGTGTCTTCAGAGTTGGCTTAATTGTGGGTTCTAATTAGTTCAATTGATAAACTTTTCGTCAAATAAGGGACTTGGGTTTGAATCCTACCAACACCAAAAACCAATTAGTATCTTGGTTTGATAATAAAGAGTATCATTATAGAATGAATGCCATAAATCAAATCCGATCATATCTATATTAAAATAAATAAATTGGTTGGCTCAGTTGAATCACTTGGTTGATCCAATTTGGACTCATCTACTAACTTGACCAGATATCAAAACAATTCCATCCCACTTAAAGTACTTTTTATTCTTGCTACTTTTGAATTTCTTAATCTCATTTATTTGAGCTCTAGCTAAAACTGTAGCTCTTCCCCCAATAAGAAAGGGTAGAGGGTAAGTTCGTAGGTTTGAAACCCATTGGATATGTGTGTGACCAATAAAAAATCAGAGGAAGTTCTAATATCTTGTTTAAAAAATCTCGTACGTAGTACACAAAACTCCCACTTTTGTTGGGTTTGGGAGAAGTTATGGTAGGTAGTCTTAACCCCAATTTTGTTTGGAGAGTTCAATTCCCAAAGTTCTGATATCTTGTACGAGAGGAAAAAAATGCCCCCCATTTTTTATTATGATATTTTATGGGTATGAATGGGCTTGTCAGCTTGTGAGTAAGGTTTGAGGTTCAAAACCCATTGAGTGCGCAGGTAGACCTACCAGTCAAAAAAAAAAGGATGTCATTGGATAGTACCATGAATTTGCTATTTTCAATGTGTAGCCAATTTGCAGGGACAAAATTGTCATGTACCTGTTTGCTACAATGATCCCCCCACAAAAAATATATATATCAGGAAATTAAAAACTAGTTTATTATTTTTTTTCCTGAAAGGATAACTATAAATATAATTTAATTTGAAACAGATTCTGAAGAAAATATGTGATGATCCACTTCTCTTGACAAAGAGAGCTGCTGCAGATGTCTTGGAAGGAATGGAATCAATGCTAAAACCAGAAGATGTTCATGTGGCTGAAAAATTGGCAATGCACATAGCTGATGTCGCTGATACAGATGACTTGGAAGAGAAGCATGACAGTGTCTCGTGCAAAATATCTTTCATATTGTCTTTATTGGTGGGAAATGCTGCACATGGATTAATAGATTCCCCGGATATTTAAGTTGATTGCTCAATATGATTTGTTCAATGATTTTTTACAGGATAACTTGATACAAGAAGGCCGTTGCGTTCTTATCTTTTCCCAAACCCGTAAGATGCTTAATCTTATCCAGGTTAGTCTTAACTTCGTTTCCTTTTCAAAACTTGTCTTAAATATAGTGGATAGTATGGGGAAGGGGAACAGAAAGTATTTGTTTATTTAATTATTCCTGTGTGGTGGATAGTCTTAGGACACTCTTCTTAATCAAGGTTTGTCTTTTGAGTCAAGAATTTAATAAAGATGGAGTGATGACTCAAAAGACAAACCTTGATTGAGAAAAATGTCCTAAGACTATCCACTATATTATATGAAGTTTGATGAGGGTCTATTAAGCGTTTAAGTGAGTAGTTGTTTGGCATTGCAGCAAAGTGAAATAAAGATAAATGTCTAGTTTATGTAGGGTTTTTTTTTTTTTTGGGTACAGGGTTGTATATATCTGCCACATAATGCTTGTCATAATATGATGCAAGTTGACGTTCAACCCATCATGTGAATTCATCTAGGGGTACATAAGTCTCTCACTAATTGTCTACAATTAGAAGTTTAACCCGTCTGATTCATATTATGTGAAAAATAAGCTATTTTTTGTCACTATGCATATGTAGAAGTCGCAGTTTTTATTCTCATTGAGGCAAGTTGCTGCTTCTATTTTCTTTTAATTCCAAGACATTTATTCGGACACATTTGCACACTCTATCCATAAATGTTAGTGCAATATAGTTATTTGGCATAACATATGACTTTCCTTGTGTGGTATGAATAATTCCTTCACAGTTTCTATGCTAGAGCTAATCTAAAGCTAAATTCCGCTAAGATATATATGCTTTATGTTTGGATAGTTTGTATAAGGTCCCCATGTTAATAGCTAGAGAAACTCATTAGATGTTACATTTACATCCCTGGTTGTACACTAGCTGGAGAACCAACAATTTTGCTTGAATATCATATAATTGGGAAAGGGATCCTCTCTATTTGAATTGGTTCCATTTCATGGTTGAGATTATATCCCTGGTTGTACCAACCTAAACATGTATAGACCGCCACATCATTTAAATTTTAAATGACACGGCAGTTTGTACATTATTAGATTCGGAATATAAAATTTTGACTGTGAAATGGATGTAATTTAGAGAGGGCTTGAAATGGAGAGGATCATGTTTCCTATTATTAGGGGTAAGATTGCCTACCAATCACCTCTCCTAATCCCGCAAAAGTGAGAGTTTTGTGCACTGAGTATGGCCTTTTATTTTATAGTGTGTATTTCTACTATAGTATACTTGACACAAATATTAAGGAAACTACATTTACAGAATTTGACGTTTATTAGAACTGCCACTTGAAGATGAAGCTTCAAATCTTAAGATTTGAAGCTTCTGGTACACTGATTTAACATTATAAATATCTTTTTTATAATGCAGCAGAAAATTCAAGGAGAATTGCAAGAAACGAATAGAGCAAAAAAAAAAAAAAAAAAAAGGAGATAAAACTAGGAATCAGCACTTAATGATGAAAAATTGGAATCAACATCTAGGGTTGCCTAGAATCAGCACCAAGCTATTGAAAGAATTCCAGCCTAAAGTTTATCAATCAAGTAAAGCATAACAATACTGAACCTTGGGACTTTTAAATAAGATTCCTAAAGCAAATAAAATAAAATCTCTAATCTATTAGATCAACAGGTCAGCTGGCAGCGGGCTTCCATCATGCATCCATAGTCACTGGATGGGCCAACTTCTTGTGTCGACATCCATAAACACACATAATTGGAGGCCTATCTAGTGTCTGCACCACCATGAAAATCAAATTTTTTCTTGTTCACCTTGGATGCATGTTTTCACAGTGTTGAAATATAATCGATTGATTATTTTATCGACTTGGTTTTTGTTCTTCTAAGTCACCTTTTTTTTTTTTGCCTTTTGTTCAAATGAACTCAATCAAAGTATGATGATTGAACAGATTTAGGAATTGGATATGCTAATGAGCTCTAATTCAAGTGGCATTTTCTCCCCTTGTAAGTTGTAAGAGCAAATTGGCATGTGAGGTCGTGGGTCAAGATCCACCTGCTGCGTGTGTAACTTGCCAATAAAAATATGTATATGAAACCTAAAATGATGATTTAAGATGGTAATTTGATGTTCTGTTAAGCACCATGTTTTCTTATTGACCTAGAGTTTGTTGTTATATCAGACTTTCCCGTAATTTGACTTATTAGTGATCTTTTGTTTTATAGAATTCAATAGTATCCAAAGGTTACGAGTTCTTGCGCATTGATGGTACCACAAAAGCTGGTGATAGAGTAAAGATTGTTAATGTAAGTGTTGTATATAATCAAAGTGGTTTGATTTTCTTTCAATAAAAAAAAAAAAGTTTGTGATTCTCATGATCCTTCTATCTGTAGGATTTCCAAAAAGGTGTTGGAGCTTCCATATTTCTTTTGACATCTCGAGTTGGTGGTCTAGGCCTTACACTAACAAGAGCAGACCGTGTGATTGTAGTTGATCCTGCTTGGAACCCCAGGTGCTCTTTCTAGTTTTTCTTTCTTTCTTTTTTTTCTTTTTAATAAAAAATATGGACGATTTTGACCAACCCACCTTGTTAGTTAGGCAAAACATCATTTTGGATACTTATTTGTCTTTTCTGATGGTCATTCACCAAAAGTTATTACATTTTTGAGTGAACTAGTATGACTCTAAGAACTATACTTTTTCACTGCTTTCATTGGATACTTGCATAATACATTTTTACAACCTTCTCTCCCTCTCTCATAGGGTTCATCATACTTACCAGAAAAGTGGTCAACATCCTGCAACGTCTTTTGTACTGTTTCAATTCTAGTTCTATTTACTTCATCTTTGCTTTATTTTTGTCCCATGAAATAGAAGATGTTTACTGGTCTGGTCATCAGATTTAGTTGTTTGTTAGGTTACCTATTATATAAAAATTCAATGTGTTCCTCCATAGTGACCAGCACATCCTTTTGGTTTGGCCAAATATGAATCTAATCTTAAAGAAGGGATGGGGGTATTAGCAGCTGTGGAAGTAACAGAGGTCAAGGAAGTTGTTGAGGAATCAGTTTATCAGTTATGAGTTGGGTTGCTGAGTATTTCTTGTCTTCCCTTTCACTTCTTTATCTGACTCAAGCTATGGAATTTAATAATATTTGTAAAAAAACCATTTATGTATAGCTGCTTTGTTAATTTACCTTTGCTCGGTAATCTCTTTCTTAAATTTTCAATTCCTCTGTTGTTTGTAGTGGTGTACAATTTATATGGTCTTTGAATTAGTATTCACATATGACTGCTTTCCTCCTTGCTTTCCATTTCTCTGTTTTTTCCCCTGGATTTTTGAGCTTCCCAGTTTGTTAGAGTAATAACCTGTGGATCAAGGTTAGTTAAACTAAATTTTACACCTTTTTTTTTTTTTTTTTGCAGTACGGATAACCAAAGTGTTGATCGTGCTTATCGAATTGGGCAAACAAAGGATGTCATTGTATATAGATTAATGACGTGTGGAACTGTTGAAGAAAAGATATATAGGAAGCAGGTGAAGTCTATTTCCCCTTTTTCTGTTCAGGATATACAGAGGCAGTATTTGATTATGCCATGGGGCATGAAGTGTGCTGTTGGGACCTACTGTTTGCTAGAAGTTTTAATACCTTGCTGCAAATGGGGAAACATTGCCTTGCTGGGACTATGCTCTAAGTCGTATAAAGCTGTTTAAAGGAAATAGTTAAGATATTTTAGGTTTCAAAATATTTAAAATAAACCTTCCGTGGTTCACATTAAATAAAGATAATATGAGGTGGACATGTGCCTCTTTAAGGTTCGATATGTTTTAACTGGACCGTTTTTCTCTGTTTGTGTATGAAATGCATGCTTCCAGACTAATAGATACATGATCGCCCTTTCTTGGTGTTTTTCAATTGTATGACAGGAGATCTTCTTCCTGGCATATCTATTTATTGGTTGAAAGTATGTTCCAACCATACTTTCTAAAATTTGAGGCATTAAATGTAACTGTTTTATTTTGAATAATTGAATATATCATTTAGATATTCAAAGGAGGATTGTTCAAAACTGCAACTGAGCACAAAGAACAAATTCGGTACTTTAGCAAGCAGGTACGCACTTCCAAAAAAAAAAGTGTTGCTTTACTACCTAGATTTCAAGAACGTTACTAATCTAAGGGTTTGATGTTCTTTTCTAAACTTGTGATAATTTTTTGTAGGATCTTCGGGATCTTTTTAGTCTCCCAGAACAGGGGTTTGATGTCTCTGTTACCCAGAAGCAGTTACACAAAGAGCATGATTGCCATCACATAATGTACTTCTGCACATGCTTTTGCATTCTATATCTTCAGTCCTAGAATATGATTCAAATTATATTTGGGGTTTGTTATTAATCTGAAAACACTTGACTGTAACAAACCCTGTAAAATTCTAACCTCATGTTTCTTTAGATGCTAGAAAACTCTCAAATTTATTTGAACTTTGACAAGGTATAAAGTTTCAGTCAACCTGATTGAGTTTACTTGTTGCTGATGGTCCTGAACAATGTCATCTTTTTATTGATCTAGGCAGAGTTAAAGGAAGCAAAAGGAGAATGCCAAAGCTAAATTGTTTTCTTTGCTTAACATTTTTTTAGAAATTCTCCTTTTGTTTCTCTTTCTTGGATGCATGTGGAGGCAGGGATAATAATGATACTCTGAAGATAATTTTAGGTGTTTGTTTGTCGTAACATTCTTCTATATGGCATTTTATATGTCTCGAACCCTTATATTATTAGCTTGAGGTGCAAAGAAGTTGCATGAAAATTTCCTTATTGGTGATTGGTTTAACTTTTAATACTCTTTCATAAAACAAGTTATATGTGCAGTCCAAATATAATTATGCTTTGAGGAACAAACAAAATGGATAAAAATCTCCTTATAGGTGTTTGGATTCAGTGTACTTTTTGAGCAGTTGTGTCTTAGCCATACCTAACCCTTTTTTTTTCCATTCTAAGTAAACAACACTTACTTTCATTTTGACAGTTTCAATAATAAGAGCAAGTGTTATATAATAAATAGCTTGAAGTGGAGCACAAGTGACGTGCATGCTCATACATACCTATCAAATTTTGATGGAGTTGAAGAAATCATCCACACAATGTTCCTTTTCTTGAAAAGACAATATGTCCCTTTTCTTGAAAAGAATGTTGAAGTTTCAGGAGTTTTTCTTGAATCAAGGATTGAAATGTCTTAGGGTGAGAGAGAGAAGGTGGAAAGAAAGGTGACTTAGGCTCCATTTAGTTGGGAGGAGGGAAAATGTTTTAGCTTTCCATCATGTTTGCTTGGTATAGAAGATGGAATGGTGCAAAGGATGGAAAATAAATACAAATTTCCTTTGTTTGGTTGAGAAGAAAAATGAGAAGATAGAAAAGATAGTTTAAGGAAATATTTAGGTCAAAAGCTTATTTTTTGTTTATGTTCAATTCTTGATTATGATCATGAAGTTTTATTATTATTATTATTATTATGGACTCCAATATTGGCAATTCCCTTTCTACAGTATCATAGATGAAGATGGATTATAGAAGTCCATAAAGCTAAGGCTTTGTAGAAGCTTCTAGATATATGAATAGCAGTCTCGCTTAACACCTTTATATAATAATATTTATGCTGCTGAGGCAATATGAAACTTTTATTATGTTGTTTACATGCATTTCATTTGCAGATTTTGTGCAGTTGTAATTCATGAAATCCGCTTCTCTTCTATGTTAAGTTATTAATTATTCTCTTGTTTGTCATAGGGATGACTATTTGAAAGCTCATATAGAGTTCTTGCAAACTCAAGGTATAGCAGGAGTTAGTCACCACAGTTTACTCTTCTCCAAGACAGAACCTGTACAAGTTGTAAAGGAAGAAGAGGAAGTGATAGCACCTGTACAAGTTGTAAAGGAAGAAGATGAAGAGATTAGGTGATTACCTTTGGTTTGCCGCTTTCTACTTTGGCTGCATTCGTTTTAATTTTAAATTTTTTGGTGTCCCTGTTTGGACCATTATGGGACAAAGATATTTTACATAATATATGAACCCTATCATTTCTTGGGGCTACATCTATGTTTATCTAAAAGATTTACAAATCATGTTACCAGTTCTCTATATTGTAGTGTTTTTGCAATCCCTTTTTTTTGTCTTCCCATTTTTAGGTTTTCTAGTGGATACATGTGTAACCTAACGAGCTTTGGCAAACTATAGAGCTGGTTCAATTAGTTTTGAAGCAATCTTAAAATAAGCTGATGAGCTTTGGCTTAAATGAGATCCCATTCCTTCTTAAAAATGGGATAGAGCATATAGTCGTGGATATAGGACTTAATCTTGAAATAAAAACTAGTTCAACTTTATTCTAGTTTTGGTTTGTTGAAATTATTTTGATTTGTATATAGTTTGTCTAAACCATTTATAACATATATACAAATTTTGGAATAAAAAATGGAAAATTAAGAACTAGTTCTATATTTTACAAAATTTAACAGACATGCACTCGATAAGTCTTGTACCCATGACCTCACCTTTCACTTTACTCTAACACTCCCCCTCAAGTCGGATATAAATCAAACATGTTGAAAGGCAATCATTGTAAGGAGGCACATGCTAATGACTTTGTGAGGATATCACTTTAGCATATATATTTATGTTATAAAAACATGTTGTGATTATAAAAATACTCTTATGCTAAAAAAAAAAAAAAAAAACTAGAATTAACTGTAGCATTTTACCATGGAAGGATGTGCCATTTGAGTTCATTGGCATTATGTTAAGTTATTCTCGGTTGACCCAGTTTATGGTTTGCCAAACACCCCATAAAACTTAAAAGCATGTT
Source organism: Quercus tomentella (assembly GCA_028535165.1). Lineage (NCBI taxonomy): Eukaryota > Viridiplantae > Streptophyta > Magnoliopsida > Fagales > Fagaceae > Quercus > Quercus tomentella. The sequence continues at coordinate 18,846,680 of JAPQVY010000122.1, forward strand.
TCTATTTGTTTGATTGGTTCCAAAGGAAAGAAAAGAATTTAAAAATTGCCAAGAGAGCTCATTGCAACTCAAATTGCAGGTATTTTAGCTTGTGTTTGTGCAGGAGAAGGTGTCTTTAGAAGTATATGAAGTGCTATGCTTATTTGGTTACCTGTTTGTGTGCAGCAAAAAAGGGACTACGTTTGTAGGATGTTTGCCATCAAGTTCTTCGCTTGAATGTATTGTTGATGGGTATGGTCTATAAGCATATATCATAGTAAGTCTTGTTATTGAAGTTACAAATATACTTGTTCTTGAAGTGAAAACTTGCCTTCTATTTTTATAGTGCTGCATATGATTTCAAGCCAAAGGATGTAAGCATGAACAAGAAACGCTGTTCCCTTGACAGTGGGAGTAATCTGACGAAATTTGAAATTGAAGAGAAAATCAATTGTCTATCTCAAAAGCTTGCAAATAAGGTACATTTTATCTTTCTCTTTCTAGCTAAGTAAATAATTATGATCTTGATGAAACCATGCCAATGTTGGTAAAAGTGCAGGGCACACTTAAGCATAAAGGCTTCCTAGAACTTAAGCACAAAATGCTATTATGTGCCTAATTGAAGTGAAGGGCACATTTTAAAAATAATAATGTAATAAATTTGAAAATTATCTTGTGCTTGAAAAAATAAACATAACCATAATATTTGATAGCCATGATTAAAATGAAGGCATGAACTACATGGTTGAATAAAAATATACCCTAAAAGCATAGGTCAAAAAGCACTAGAATGTTAAGTAATAATTTCTATGCCTAACAAAAGCAATGCAATTCTAAAGTATCTAATCATCATCCTCATTCAATATACCACTGCCCTCACAAGTTTTGTGACCCTTATAATCTTCTTTTACTTTTTCTAAATTATTAGTCTCTCTCTCAATGGGGAAAAAGGGAAGATCAATGGGTGTGGGTGGGTTGTGGGTTTTAGGATCAAGCAAAGGAGAGTGTGTGTGAATCAAGGAGAAATAATAAAGAAGAGAGAGAGAGAGAGAGGGAAATATATCTGGTATAAAGGTAAAGTTTGTCTGGCTTGAGTCTCCTTTAGTGAGAATGAGTATGGTCCTGAATGGACTTTTGCATCTAGAATTTGTAACTGGATGGAGGGCTGGGCTTAGATGTATGATATCATACCAGAAAATTGACCTTTGTATAACATTAAGATTTGACAGTTGCATACTTGCATTATACATTTGGTTTTTTTTTTTTTTTTTTTTTTTTTTTTTTTTTATGAAAGAAAAGTAAAAAAGCTCCAGAATTTTTGCAAATGTGCCTCACTTTAGAGGTAAAAAAAGCACTATTTCTGGCACTTTGTGCTTAAGCGTGCTTTTTCCAGCAGTGAGCCATGCATATGATTTGTCAAAATTTAGGCCCATTTTGATTGGGCTTTTTCAGCTTTAAGGAACCGAGGCTATCATATTTTCCCGTTTGGTGACAAATGGTGCTTTAGTATGCCACCATTTTTGTGAAGTCGGGTTCAGACTTTTTTTTTTATGATTTTTTTTTTTTTTTTTTTGGCGAAGAAGTCCAAGGATAGATTTAAAAGCAGTTGCATATTGTGAAAATTTACAGCCCTGCCAAACTGATCCTTTATTGATTAATAAATAGCTTCAATTGAAGATAATTCTGCTTGGCTTCTAGTGAAGTTTGCAGGTTGCCTGTAGTTGGAGCTATTCACATAACTGGGTTAATTTAGGATTGTTAACCATCCTAACATTTTGAATATATCGTCATTTGCTTGCAATCTTCTATATTTTCCTTAACGTCTTAGGCCAGTAATATGTTATTTAGGTTGAACTCTCCAAATTGTAGAAGTGAGCTGTATACCGTCTAAATCCTATAATTCCTTCAAGGGCCTATGTAACCACCCCTCTAAGTAACGATCCTGAGATTTATGCTATGTTTGGAAGTTTTGAGATAGAGGAGAGTAGAGGGGAGTAGAGGGAAGGAGAGTAGTGGAGAGGAGAGTAGAGGGGAATGATTATCCTCCACCTTGTTTGGATGTTTTTAAAATTAAGTAAAGGGGAGGGGAATAATTAGTCTTTTTATTTGTAATTTTGTTAATATGGTAAGGGTAAATTTGATAATTCACTTGATCAAACATTTTAATGCTCCACTCTCCCTCCAAATCTCTCCAATTTGGGGGAATTAAAAATGAGGGGTTGGAAGGAGTTTAAACCCCTCCAAACCCCTCCAAATCCCTCTCCCTCATACCTTAAAAAACATCCAAACAAGGTAATTAAATTACTCCCCCTCCCTCTACTCTACTCCCCCTCCTTTCCTCAACATCCAAACATAGCATTAAATAGACTAGTCTTGACTACTGTATAGCTATCCAACATGAAACGCTAAACTGTATTCAAGTGAGTTAGTTTAGTCATTATTCTATAATATCTTTTCTTGATTAAAATGTAATCTTACTCAGGTTTCTTCTGTTTAACTGCTTCATTATTCTCTTTAATAGGGCATGGTTTCCAGATTACCAGACAAGGGAGAAAAATTACAAAAGCAGATTGCTCAACCAAATTTTGGGCTCTTTAAAATTAGAAAAACAGAAAGAACTCAGAACACAGTTATCGATTTAGATGATTAACTGAGGAGCTTAGATCATTTTTGCTGATTAAATAAACATAAACTTTTGGAAAAATTAGTTGTATATGTTTTTTTTGTAGGGTTGATTGATAATATTTGATTTGTGGTATACTTGGTGTAACTCTTTGCAATATTACACCACTCCATAAATTTTTAGTAGATTAATATTTTGCGAATTCTGCCTTTGGATTACATATTTTATGTGTTATGCATATAATATTTTGTATTAGTCAGATCTTGTTTACTTTTATTCATAAACTCATGATTTATGAATAATTTTAAATGTCAAAAAAATACTTGACATTGAACATTATATAATGAGATAGTTATTGATCTCCCATCATCTTGATATTTTGCAATCATGGAGAGTATGACAATGCAACATAATCAAAATACCCATTCAAAAGAAATTTATGGAGTGATGTAAGTCATGTAAGATAGCAAAAAGTTACACTAAAGTGTTTATAAAGCCTCTGTTTTGTGTTAGAAGTTCTTGCACAATGTTAAGTGACACCATTCATTGTTAGTATAGGCATAGAATTTACATTCTATGAAGTGATTCAAAATAAACGCTGTAAATTTTTGTTTGGCTGCTACATTGGCCTGTGATTGTTTTTACCTTGTGATTAACGAGAACACAACCAACTGAAGTATGTACTAGGAGTGTGCAATGCCAAAAGGCTACCATAGTGAAGCATTTGTTTTCTTAGTGTCCACCTTGTTTCTTTAACCTTTTCCTTTCAAATTGGATGAATCAAGCCAGTTCGTGTTTTAGAGCCCATATGGGGATTTTATTAACGGTTAAAATTTCTGGTCATACTGCACCTAGATTTGGCCATATGGGGCTTTCATTTTTGGTTGTGATTGTTGGAAATATGGACCATAATTGAAATGAGACCAAGATTTTAAATGGTTTCTGAATCTTCTAATGTATTGTAGAAGTAATAACCTGTACATGGCTGTGAGATCTTTTTTTTTTTTTTTTCTTTTCATGATGGTAGGGTATGTAACTTGTATTAGCTGGTTACAAGTTACACAAAAATTCTATAGTAGTCCGCTTGTTCCCAAATTCTATATCAACTTCAAGGATAAGCAAGCTTGTATAACGTGTACATAAAGACCCAAATTCTTCCATTGTTCACCTAACTAATCGCTAACCCATGCGATACACAGAAAATCCAACAATGAGTAAATAGACATTTTGCTAGTTAGTATTTTTTTTTTTTTTTAAATGAAGAAATATTTAATTTCTATACTTTTCCATAGTTTAGAAGTGCTGTTTAACATTGAACGTTATTGAGTTGCAAGTGCATAGTTACCGAAACTTACAAAGTAATTTACAATTCTTAAATTAATAAAGCAAAACTCTAAATAGTTATATACACACACACACTCAAAACTAATATAAACTACAAATATATAAACAAAGACTATGATATGAGGAAGACATATCAAGTTTCAAATTTAAGTAGCAATATAACTTTCTTGTAGTAATAACAATATAGACAATTCAAAACATAGAACAATATCAAAATTATAATACTTAATTCCATTATCTTTTATGTTGATGAATCCAAACAAATAATTAATTGAAATTAATCCAAAAAAATAATTAATCAACCAAAAGTCATAGCTTTTAATAAGAAAACAAAAAATCACATGAACTTAAATAAAAAGCATTTAAGGTGAAGAATTAAGATCAACCTATTGAGACGCAAATACCAAAAACTCTAAGATTTAAAACTTCAAAATTTATAGAATCCCTAAATTCTACTTCAAAACCAAACCAAATTCAACAAATTTATATATAACATACCAAATAAAAATTTATCGTTCCTTAGGCTGGAAGATATAGGTTGCAGTTTTGATTTTTCTCCAAAAAAAATAGAGATGCTTTATCTGCCATGTACAATATAAAAATAAAAAATAAAATTAGTAGAAATTTCAACCTTAAAACCAAACCCACGAAAACAATGTCCATATAAATATGGAGATTAACCCCAAATACTCAAAAAAAAAATCAATTCTAAACATAACAAAAGAATAAGATAGAAAGAAAATCTCAGGCACATGTGAAATCAACTCTATCTCTCTCTCTTTCTCTCTTTTTCTTAATCTAACGTGAGTCTTTTTTTTTTTTTTTTTTTTCAACGTGAGTCTTCTTTTTCTTTTTTCTTTTTTTAGTCCTATTTTCAACGTCTCTTTTTTTCTTTTTCTTCTTTAGTCCTATCAGAATTTTTGTTTTTATATACATTATCAACTTTTGAGTTTGAGTTTAAGTTGGACTTGTTAAAAAGATAGAGTTTCACTCCTTATTAAGTTTAGACTAAACAAAAGATAATTTTATTTAAATATTGTGCTGACGTGGAAAATTGTGAGAACTTCAGAGGATTCGATTATTTAAATATTGTGCTGATGTAAAAAATTGTGAGAGATTCAGAGGTTTCGGTTTTATATATATATATATATATATATATTGTGGACGACTAAATTTCTTAGTTCGAAACAAATCAAACAAGTAAAAATAGTTTCACAAATGTAAATTTGTATTGATATTGTGGTACAATACTCTATGATTACAAAAGAGTGATCATCTGATTCGATCTCCTTGAAAGACAAATTGGAATTATGGTAATGTGATTTTGATTTGAACACCAAATATACTTCAATTTGGCTGAAGAATGGATCGAAGATCTTTGAAACAGAATTACAATGAATTTCTGGCTATGAGCTTGTTAGAAATCCCTTGTTCTTCACGTTCTTCGTTTTTGAAGGTTTGTGATGGAAGTTTTTCGAGACTTTAAAGGCTTGAATCCATAGCACTTCACTGATTTGTGGTTTGTTGAGGTTTCTGAAGGCTTTTGAGCTTAATTCCAATGAACTTTGAGATCTAGGAATATGATTTGGATGATTCCTCTTCAAATGTTCTTCGTATTTGAAGGTTTGTGGTGGAAGTTCTTCGGGGCTTTGGAGGCTTGAATCTGTAGAGTTTCGCTTGATTTGTGGTTTATTGAGGTTTTTGGAGGCTTTTGAGCTTGATTCCAGTGACCTTTGAGATCTAGGCAGGTAGTTTAGATGATTCTACTTTGAATGTTCCTTGCATTTGAGACCGAAGTTCTTGAAGTTCCTAGAGGCTTCAGGGCTTGATTCTAGTAGAGCTTCAATACTTCTGAGTGCTTCTGAATCTTCTCTGATGCTGCTTATGCTCTAGATGGCTTGGTCTGTGTGTTCCAAGATCTCTCCCAAGGTGTCTTGGTCTCTCCAGGATCCTTCCAAATGCCTTAGGAAGGCTTCTATTTATAGGAGTTTGGGGGTGGGTGAACGACACATGGTGGAGTCTGATTGGTGACATATGTCACAACCTGATTGGTCTGCTTATGTTATCGTTTACACGCACTGGATTACATATGTCATCGCTTACACATGCTGGACTGCTTATGTCATCGCTTACACGCGCTGATGTGTGATTGGTTTTTGCATGACACTTGGCAAATTTCTGTTGGTTTCTAAGTAGTGATAGCAAAACCTAGCAGCAATACGTGGCGCTTTGTAATTGACTGTATTTTGTAGACTTGGTAGTATGATGTGTCAACTTGTGATAGGTCAAGAATTCTCCCTCTCTACATATATATATATAGATTATGAATAAAATCCTTCTTTGAGTTGTCTCCACTTTGCATTTCTCAACATGACAAATTCAGAAGAAGAGGTGAAACAATCACTGCTCATATTTCTTGAGAAATTCGCACCAGCTAATCAAGAAAGATATCCTTATTGCCTTATTGGATTTTGAATTTGACACTGGACCGGTGGATCCTTTCATGGGAGCAATGGAAGGGTCAAGGGTGTGACATGAATATGCGATGCTCACTCCAACTATGGGATGAAATAGTCCTTGATGCCCCGTTCACTTTACAAGTCACATATGCTTGAGGTAACAAGCTTTAATTATAAAGGGAAATTACATTTTACTTATTTAAATTATACCATTTTTACATTTACTTTTCTAAATTATAAGAATGCACGTTTGCCCCCTAAATTATAAGCTCTTTTACACTTATTCTATAAACTATAAGAATGCATACTTTATACTCGTAAACTATATCATATTTATACTTATCCCCTAAACTATGAGAATGCACATTTATTTCTCTAAATTATTATCAAGAAAAAAATAAGTTTAAGAAGGGAAAAAGATTAACATTATTGGGCTAATGGATCAGTCTTTTCCACACTTGGGCTTGGGCGCAATCTAATTGGCTCAATTCTAAGAGCAATCAAGCCTTCTCCGTTTCTATATGTGATTGAAATTTAATTACTCAAAGCCTCTTACATAATACTACAAGTATTTTCACTCTAACTTCAGTGCAAAATTGCAAATGTCATGTTGCCATGTTAAAGTCTCTCATTCTATATATTTAAATATGGTCATTGCCTAGCACGATTATGCAAATTAGTTAGTAACTTAGGGCCTGTTTGGATAAGCTATTTGAAAATGAGTGTTTTTAAAAATAGTGTTTTTAAAAGGTGTGTTTGGAAAACACAATTTTAAAAATTATATTAAAACGTTTGGTAAAATTTGTGTATAGTATTAGTCTAAAATTGTTGTTTTGGTGCAAATTACCAAAAAGGACTGGAAAAGACTTGATTCTGACGATATTATCCTATCATATTTGAAGTAGCTCATGAAAATAATAATAATAATAATAATATTCACTTTCCCTCTAACCTTTTCTTTAAATAAAAAAGTATTATTATCAAAAGCAAAAACTAAATTAAAATAATCCCAATTACTTTCTCTTTCCCCAAAGCTAATATCAACCACAAACCTGTCCAAAATATATATATATATATATATATATATATATATATATATATATATATATATATATCAACCACAAATAATGAAAGTGAAAAAGAGATAGCAGAAAGAGGGAAACCAGATATTTCCTTCACAGTTCACACGGACAGCTTTTTATTGCAAACATGGAAAAAGGAGCTAGTGGACATGTTGTTCCTGCGAGTGGTGATTTCTTATTTTCATTTTCAATACTGCAACGATTGAGCTCTTTTTTGTTGTGTCAACATTCTCCACTGCCGTTCCAACATCCGCCTGAGACCTTGAGCACAGTGTAGTCGTTGGAAAGTCAGGGAGGTGAGGTTATTTGTTGGCCGGTGATTTTGTCATTTAGCAAATGCGTGAGGGTATATCAGGTATTCAAGCCTTAAAAAGTATTACAAGATCTGCGTTTTAAGTGCCGTTCTCAAAAAGTTGGCTGGAACTTCAGTTTCAAAACGTGATATTTTGCGTTTGAAAGGACGCAATTTCTAGTAAAATTACAGTGCCAAACGCACGCGTAATTGCGTTTTTAATAAAAACGCGCGTTAAGGCTTTTAAAACAGTCTATCCAAATGGACTCTTAGTATAAGAAATAAATATTTTAATACTTACGTTTCAACATGGCGATACACGGATACAAGTTGATAATTCTACACAAAAACAAAGGGTAATTAATATTTCACTCTTGAATGTACACTACTTCATACAATGTCTTCTTTTCATACAAGATATTTACATTTGTCAACACTTCGTGCTTGATGTAAAGAATAAAGTACAAACACTATTGGATGTGAAACAATCAAGATCCTAAACAAAGACAAGCAATATAATAGATTTTAGTAGCAAAGATGGTGAACATGTTTAACGACCCTCTTGAAGGCTTGTAGTTAATAAAGGTTGACCCGAGTTGAATAATAGTGGTGTAGGTGCATGATACATTGGAGTAGGCATTTGCATCGCAAGAATCGGCACTTTTACCTCAAACTTAAGAATTTGAATTGCTTGCCTTATCGAGAGCCTTAGATTTCGATCAGGGTGAGCACACCATAGTCCAACGATCATCAAACACTCTATCTGTTTTTCATCAAAATCTGTTTTTAACTTTCTATCCACAGCCGAAAGAAGATCTCCTCTTCCATAAAGACTCCAAATCCACTCTACCAACCCCATGTCAGAATTTGGTCCCATAAGATTAGATGACCTTCTTCCCGTAGCAATTTCTAAGGCAACTACTCCAAAGCTATACACATTTGAATCTTTACTAGCCCTACCTGTGCTTATATACTATGGAGCCAAGTATCCTAAAGTTCCAGCCAATCTAGTTGTCTGGAGGCCTAACTCATGATCCATAAGCCGAGCTAATCCAAAATCACCAAGCTTGACGTTGAAATTAGAATCTAGCATGACGTTACTTGATTTGATATCCCAGTGCACCACACATTGCTCCCATTCTTCATGAAGATAGAGCAATGAAGAGGCCAACCCAAGAGATATCTTGTATCTTACTAGCCAAGAGAGAGGACTCCTTGTTCCAAAGAGGTGGGAATCAAGGCTACCATTTGGCATAAACTCATAGACAAGTAAGAACTCAACTCCATCATGACAACATCCTATGAGTTGCAACAAATTCCGGTGCCTCAGCTGACTAAAGATCTTCACCTCGGTTATATATTCTTTCTTCCCTTGTTTAGACTCCCTTGAGATTTTCTTCACCGCGACTGGCATGTCTAAGTCAGTTAAGTAACCCTTATAAACAGCACCAAACCCTCCTTGACCTAACTTCCTCTCGTTTGAGAAGTTGTTGGTAGCTAAAACAAGATCTTTGTAAGAAAATCTTCTTGGTCCTGCTACTTTCTCAAGGTCATCATGAATTGAGGTTACATTCACTATTTCTGCTGTTACCTTTTTATTTCCCTTCCATATCCACTGTTAGAGATATATATTAGACATATTAGCCCAATGTAATAGGCCCAAGCCCACTCCTGCTTGTACTAGTAGTCTAGGGTTTAGTCGCCTATATATTCTCATGTTAGGGTTCATTGTAACATAGGTTATTGTACTACACTCTTATACACAATAAAGATGTAGCCTTTAAGGGATTCCTCCGTGGATGTAGGCCGTCAAGGCTGAACCACGTAACTCTTGTATTCTCGGTATTCCTATTATATACTTCCCTTTCCACATCCACTCTAACATATACAACATGGTATAACACATCACGTTACTAATATTAATAATACTAATATGTATTCAACATGGTATCAGAGCCAAACTTCATTCTTGGCATCAAACAAAACATCTCTAGCAAGCAAAGAAGAATATCACATGCACACCACCACCAGAAGTCACGTATGCTTCTCTACTGGATCTAAACTCCACGGCATCTCGCAGCCACCGTGGCGCAGTGCTGTGTCCAAGGTTCACAAACTCAAGCAAAGTTGTGACTTAACTTTTCAGATCTGTGCACATCAAGCCTTCGCCTGTCGAAACCGACACCACAGACATGCTCCTCGGCCTCCTGTGAGGAAAACCCAGAAATCCGGTCACCCGAAGCCTTGCCATGCGCCTCCACACACCTCAGTTGTTTCCGAAAAATCTCCCACGTGCCGCCGAAGGTTCTTGACTCCCAGCTTGGATCTCAGCCACACGCGCTGCCAAGACGGCCTTGTCGTCCCCCGATCTACTTGGCTTGAGAATCTAGTGATCATACGAACTCACACACGCCGACACGCGCCGCCCGGGTATCTGTCTCGCCACCACACACCGATAACGCCGTCACGCGCTTTCCACGCGCCGAAGAACTGCTACTGATGTCATCTGACGTCACCAGATGACGTCACCTCTCCACGTCAACATGCCACGCACGCCCTAGTCCGCATCATCAGCCACATCAGCAGTGTCGCCTTGTCAGCACCACGTCACCTAGCTGACCGTTGACCCGGCCAACCCGACCCGGACCACCCGGATCTGACCCGTGAGCATTTTGACCGTTGATTTTGACCCTAGACCAGTTGACTTTGACTTTTTGCGTTGACCTTTGACCAAAAGTCAAAATTTTCAAAAGGGCTTATCTTGCTTAGTTTTTTACGTAGATTCCAATTTTGGACTCCGTTTCTTCATTTGAAACTCCGAAATTGGTCAATTGACACATTCTTCATTGTGGTTTCTTCAAAAGCATTCTTCAAGGCATCTCCAAGTGATCTCTAATGCTTGTCCAACCTCAAGCCTTCATCAAGCTTCTGCCTTGAGTTTGAGGGAGAGTGTTAGAGATATATATTAGACATATTAACCCAATGTAATAGGCCCAAGCCCACTCCTGCTTGTACTAGTAGTCTAGGGTTTAGTCGCCTATATATACTCATGTTAGGGTTCATTGTAACACAGGTTATTGTACTACACTCTTATACACAATAAAGATGTAGCCCTTAAGGGATTCCTCCGTAGATTTAGGCCGTCAAGGCTGAACCACGTAACTCTCGTGTTCTCGGTATTCCTATTATATACTTCCCTTTCCGCATCCACTCTAGCATATACAACATGGTATAACACATCACATTGCTAATATTAATAATACTAATATGTATTCAACATCCACAACATTACAAAAACTATAATAATCAACCCAACGACTGCCAGTTCCACTATTAAGCTAATATATTCGGCTTCCTTTCCAGTTGTTTCTTTTATATCCAAGCTTGAACTGAATTCCCAGGACTGAATTGAATTTCGCTCGATTCTCACACCAGTAGCAGCCGAAAATCCAACAGTAACCCTCTCATGCAGAACCTCCATTAGATCAATTTGATCGGAAAGACTCGTATTCTCCTGAGTATTAGTGGTGTTTTGATAGGTCCAAGAGACGCTCAAATTCTTAGTAGTAACGTTGTAGATAATCCAAACATCTGCCGTATCTCCACTATGGAAGCTGGTATTCCAAAGGGTGGAAATGGCAGAAACAATCGAGTTGTTGTTAATCCCAACATGCGTAAATTGAGGATCCCATTCCTCGTTCACCTTATAGAGTCGAACTCAACTAGAAAATATGGTTCTGAGGTGAACGCATGGTTGTGACGTTGAAAAGGCCTAGACCTCCCCCTGCTGTATTTGGTGCAATATTGTCAAATCCCGCAGGAGCTAGGAAGAATGCTAGCCCATCACCAAAATCGGAAGTGCCCAATCCAACGGAGCCGATTGTGAAGGAGAAACGTGTACTAAAGTCAGTGAGCTTTCCTGTATTAGAGTCCCAGAGTGGCACCTTCTTAGCATAGATAACCCAACCAACACGAGCTTGAATATCAACTCTGGTCATGTCAACAACTCCATTAGAAGCTACTGCATCACCCAGATATAGTATGTCAGTGTCATTGGGATCAAAGTGAGTTTTTTTGAATTGAACTGAATAAGCAGTAGTAGCTGGAAGAAGTAGTAAAACAAAGAAGAAAAGAGGAAACATAGGTATGTAATATTATTTTAGCTACCAGCTACATTGAAATGTTACTATATCCTTAGTTATAATGTTCGGTTTATATCTTTGTTAGATAGATAGTGAAATGAGCTTAATTGAAATGGTACTAAATCCTTCAAATATAATATTAAGATGAAGATTCGTCGCCGGCACAATTGTACGTATACCCACTGGAACAAAAAAGATTATTGACCCAAAAAAGAAAAGTTTTCGGTTGTGGCGTAGGTGGTAGTGGTACCTGCATGCGACGACCAACAATTGCAGGTTTCAACTGTCTCATACCTCTGCAACAATCCCTACAAGAAAATGTTCAGTTTGCCGTTTACGGCATTAACAATGTGAAAAGATTGTTTCCTTGATCTTAACGGACTTAGGGTCCGTTTGGATACAGCTGAAAATTGAAAAACACTGTAGCAAAATAATTTTTAAATGTGTAAATAGTACCGTGGGACTCATTTTTAATATTTTTTTCTGAATAAAGTGATTGTAGGTCTTATGAACAGTGCGCAAACAGTGTATAAACAGTAAAATTTGTCTCCCGTACAGTGCATGAACAGTACTTTTACTGTTCATTAGCTAAAAAAAAAAAAAATCCTGAAACGCACTCTTAGTATTTGTCCTCACTGTCTCCTTTTCGATAGGTTTGAGGTTGACCATTCTTTTAATTAATTTATATATATAATATGAAATAAAGATATAAAGTTTTTGACTAGGCTTTTGAAGGCATATTCAAGGTTTTTCTTTTTCCTTGGATCGGTGTTTGGAGTTTTTTTGTGGCAATTACATGTGTCGTGTTTTGATGAGTGGCTTACTCACTCCACTAGATTGTCTGATGGCCGCTATCATTGTGTTTTCTCCTAAATGATAGAAAATATAATGAGTGATCAAAATAATGAATTAATTAATGAGGACAATAATCTTCTCATGTGTAAATAATTCAAACTATAAAACATAAATGAATGGGAGGAAATATATTAGGCTTCAAGGCATATGAAGTTGAGGTAATTAAATACATTTTGTAAGGCTAAACAAATATATTAGCGAGATTTAATAAATATATATATTTGTTAATGCCCAATTTAATATTCAACATATTTGTTAATTAAATACATTTAGTAAGGAACATTATATAAGATGTGTTACAAATCCTCATTTATATTTACTAGAATCAAGGGTTACAACTGCATTGCATTGCTGCTAATTAATCCTTTATTTATGGAAGAAATTGTGATTTTTTATTTTTTTTTATTTTTTTGGAGAAAAATGGTGATTTTTTCTTTTTTTTAGATAAGAAGAAATGCTGATGTTGAATGAAGCTCTATTACACAATAGATATAAATTTTTATATTGAGCTCCTATAACACATAGCATCAATCATGGGTCCAATGGTCTCACAAATGTTCAAAGCTCATTTGTCAAACTTTGAGTGGACCCAAGTTGATGTAGAATGACCCCTTTTCTCTCTTTCGGCTGCCTCTCTCTTTAAGGGTCCTTTTGGTTGGAGGAGTGGAAAAGTGGAAGGATGAAAAATTGTGGGAGGATGGAAAATATTTAATTTTCTCTCATGTGTGTTTGGTTGGAGGGATGGAAAAATGGGAGGATGGAAAACTCTTTTGTTTGGTTGAAAAGAAAAGTGGGAGGATAGAAAAAGTAGTTTATATAAATTGACTATTGTACCCTTGTTATATAATTGGTAAAAAATAGATTTATTTATACTCATTAAATAATATAAAATTTACCAACTATTATATTTTTCAATAAGAAGTGTTACGTCCACAACATTTTTCGTAATACTTTCACAACAAAATTTATGTGAAAAGTTGTTACTAGTTCTAATTTGAACCCACCACTGAAATTATTTTTTTACTCACCAATATTAACTAATAATAATCTGTTACTTAAAATTTATTGTAAAAATATTGTAGTAACATTTCTCAATTAGGTTTTTTTATTTTTTATATTATTTCTCTTTTCAATCTTTTCATTACAGCCCTACGTTTTTGTTTTTGTTTTTTTTTTCTTTTTTCTATGCTATCTCCTCCACCACACACGTGATCTCTATCCCTACCCCTTCTTTTTCTTTTTCTTTTTCTCCACACATGTTCCAGCACTCTCATTCTCCATTCATCTTCTCCAGCTTGCTCTCTCTGGTTTCTTTTTTTTTTTTTTTTTTTCTTCTTCCTCCATCCAAGTTTTTCCTTATCTCTTTATCTCCCCCTTCTTTTCTTTCTTTTTCTCCCTCATTCAAGAAGTGCTTTCTCTCTTTCTTTTTTCTCCAGCTCCCGGTCTCTGGTGTTTTTTTTTTTTTTTTTTTTTTTTTTAACTTGATTCCAGGACAGCCGTTGTGTTTGTGAGGAGGGTAGGTGGGAGAGGGCATTTGTGTAATTTCACGGTAAGAGCAGCTTTCTCTCCACAGTTTTCCTCCTGATTTGGGAGGAAAAAAATTGGTGGGTCCGGGAGGAAAATTTTCTCCCGGATTTTCCATCCTCTCTGTTTTCCTTTGCTTCCCAAACAGTGGAAAACACTGTTTTCCACACCATTTTCCACCCATTGTTTTCCATCCTCCCTATAATCCCTCCAACCAAACATAGTGTAAGTGAGCTGTGAGTCTGGTTCACATGATAGAGGGAAGCACTTGAATTCTAGTTTGATGTTGTTCCAGCCATGGGCTTTAGTTGGCCGCCACTATTTCTTTATGGGCTGACATTATGTGCCCAAATCAAATCAATTCCCATTGTTCGTTTGGGCTCTGTGGCATTGGCTAAATTCACAGACTTTAGGCTTATTTGATTGGGCCTTGGACTGACTTTATGAGCTGTCGTATGTTAATTTGTTGTCCAAACAATTGCCTCTAACAAACTTAAGAGTTCGTTTTTCATGATAAAACTGAAGAAAAGATTATATATAAATAATTTGATATCTATGTAAATTGCGAAATTTTTAATCAATCACAAATCGTCACATTATATTTCAAAGTCCACATAGTACGTTCAAAACAACCAAATATAAAGTGCCAAGTTTAACACATATGATTGTGTTTTTTATAGTTCTTTTCTAGGCTTATTTCCAATATTGTTTAACATATATGATCGTGTTAGATGGTAATTTAGAATGAAAGCTTTTAACTTCAAATGTTGAAGTGTAATTTTTTATTGGTTCATAATCGATCAGTTACCTAGTATGTGTTAATATATATATATATATATATATATGCATTTTAGTTAATCTGTT
This sequence comes from Quercus tomentella, assembly GCA_028535165.1. NCBI lineage: Eukaryota > Viridiplantae > Streptophyta > Magnoliopsida > Fagales > Fagaceae > Quercus > Quercus tomentella. The sequence goes on from JAPQVY010000122.1 coordinate 18,861,844, forward strand.
TTATGATGGAATATGGATTATATGTTCTTTAAAAAACATTATGTAGGTTGAGTTACTTTGAGAAGAAGTAAGCAGGGCTATGAAAGTCACGTTTTCTTTTAGTAAATAAAACTTTTTGAAATTTGGATAATGGTTAGCTTTTTCTATAGTTCATATCCAAATATTAGACAAGTATATGAATCCACTATTATATAACCATTATTATGGTTTTTAATGCTTACCCAATTTTTCTCTTGATGCAAAAAGTAAATTTAGAAGCTATAATAAAATAAAATAAAATAATTATTTGCTTAGTTTGAAACCAAAAAAAAAAAAAAAATTATAATTTTATAAAAAGCTTTAACCTGTGCATCACATGAAAGGGGGAAAAAGAATTTTAGCTTTTTAGCACCATCAATACTAATGCTCTTATATGTTCCTAATGGATCAGGCTTGTCCATACATTGAGCACAATCTAACCGACTCAATTTTAAGAGCAAATAGGCCTTACACGTTCCTATATGTGTGATAGGGTCTGATTTAGGGTGGATTTCAAGGATAGTTCAAGACAGTCGGGTCTCCAAGAAAATTAGAAGAAGAAATGAGATTGAGGAGTGAGAAAAAAAAAAAAAAAAAAAAAGAATTAGAGAGAAAAACACTAAATCTAATCTTATTATTTTCATGCTTTGTACAAATTGATCTTATCCTTTTATATCTTCTATATTGATCAACTGATTACCAACTAATTACCAACTAATTACTAACCATTTAACCAACTCTGGTAGCTCATGTGAAGTAATTGCTAACAGAAATAAGTCAATAACGACTAAAAACTCACTAAGCACATGGCTGAATTGCAACAGACACGTGTCTAATTACAATGCTGACTAAATCTCATTATAATCATACTACAATTCAAGCTACTGAATTAAACTACAGGTGTTGCACGACAATGCAGCAGTTGTTGCTACAATGCAAAAATGCTGTCTTGTTCTGCACTGCTGCTGCCAGGTTCTTATCAATGTGTTTCAAATTTAATTGCTAAAGTCTCTTACATAATCTTATAAATATTTTCACATAATCTTACATAATCTTATAAGTATTACGGTAATAGATGGATACAAGTTGATGATTCTACACACAAACAATTAATGTTTCACATTCCAGAATGTATACTACTCCATACAATTTCTATACTTTTCATACCAAATGTCCACATTTTTCAACATACTCCATACAATTTCTATACTTTTCATACCGAATGTCCACATTTTTCAACATACTCCACACTTTGTACATGATGTAAAAGAGTAAACACTATTGGATGTGAAATAATCAAAACACTAAACAAAGACGAGCAATATAATAAATTTTAGTAGCAAATATGGCAAACATGTTTAACGGCCCTCTTGAAGGCTTGTAGTTAGTACAGGTTCACCAGAGTTGACTACCGGTGGTATAGGTACATGATACATTGGAGTAGGCATTTGCATTGGAAGATTTGGCACTTTTACCTCAAACTTAAGAACTTGAATTGCTTGCCTTATGGAGAGCCTCAGATTTCGATCAGGGTGAGCACACCAAAGTCCAACGATCATCAAACACTCTACCTGCTTTTCATCAAGATCTACTTGTAACTTCCTATCTACCACCGAAAGAAGATCTCCTTTTCCATAAAGATTCCAAATCCACTCTACCAACCCCATGTCAGAATTTGGTCCCATTGGATCAATTGACTTTCTTCCGGTAGCAATTTCTAAGTCAACTACCTCAAAGCTGTACACGTCCGACTCTTTACTAGCCCTACCTGTGTTTATATACTCTAGAGCCAAGTATCCTAAAGTTCCAACCAATCTAGTTGTCTGGGGACCTAGCCCATGATCCATAAGTCGAGCTAACCCAAAATCACCAAGCATTACATTGAAACTAGAATCTAGCATGATATTACTTGATTTGCTATCCCGATGGACCACACATTGCTCCCACTCTTCATGAAGATAGAACAACGAAGAGGCCAACCCAAGAGATATCTTTTATCTCACTTTCCAAGAAAGAGGACTCATCTTTCCAAAGAGGTGAGAATCAAGGCTACCATTTGGCATAAACTCATAAACAAGTAAGAACTCACCTCCATCATGGCACCATCCTATGAGTTGCACCAAGTTCCGGTGCCTCAACTAGCTAAAAATTTTCACCTCAGTCATATATTCTTTCTTCCCTTGCCTAGACCCCCTTGAGATTTTCTTCACAGCGATAAGCATGTCCAAGTCACTTAAGTAACCCTTGTAAACTGCACCAAATCCTCCTTGACCTAATTTCCTCTCATCTGAGAAGTTATTAGTAGCTGAAACAAGATCTCCATAAGAAAATCTTCTTGGTCCTACCCCTCTCTCAAGGTCATCATTAAATGATGTGACGTTTACTCCTTCTGCAGTAACCTTTTTCTTTCCTTTCCACAACCACAGCATTACAGATACTATAATAATCACCACCCCAGCTAATGCAACTGTCAGTCCCACTATTAAGCTTTCATTTTTCGCTACCTTTCCACTTGTTTCTTTTATATCCAAGCTTGAACTGAATTCCCAGGACTGAAGTAAATGATGCTCTACATTCAAACCAGTAGAAGTCGAAAATCCAACAGTGACCCACTCGGGCAGAACCTTCATTAGATCAATTTGATAGGAAAGACTAGTACTCTCTTGAGTATTAGTGGTCTTTCGAGAGGACCAAGAGACGCTCAAATTCTTAGTAGTAGCATTGTAGATAATCGATACATATGCAGTATCTCCACTATGGAAGCTAGTATTCCAATGGGTGTACGTGACAGAAGCAATCGAATTGCTGTTAATCCCCACATGCGCAAATGGAGGATCCCATCCATCGTTCACATTAGAGTCGAACTCAACTAGAACAATTTGGTTCTGAGCTGAAAAATAGTTTGTGCTGTTCAACAGGCCTAGACCTCCCCCTACTGTATTTGGTGGGATAATGAATCCCGTAGGAGCCAGGAAGAATGCTAGCCCATCACCAAAATCGGAAGTGCCTGATCCAACGGTGCCAATAGTGAAGGAGAAACGTGTGGTAAAGTCGGAGAGCTTTCCTATATTAGGGTCCCCGAGTGGCACCTTCTTAGCATAGACAGCCCAACCAACACAGCAGTTTTCAACTCTGTTCATATCAACAAATCCCGTAGAACTTACTGCATCACCCATATATAGTATGTCGATGTCACTGGGATCAAAGTAAGTTTTTTTGAATTGAACTAATAAGCACTAGTGAGGAGAAGTAAAACAAAGAAGAAAAGAGGAAACATAGAGGTATCTAAATAGTAATCTGTAAAGTTGGTGAACTAGTATTCTGTTGCTTGGAAGTGGTAACTGAATTTTCGGTTTATATCCTGATGATACTGAAGTTTCCTTTCAACTACCAGCTACATAGTTAAATAGTGAAAGAAGTTCATTAAAATGGTACTACATACTTCAAATAAAATATAATGATGGAGATACATCGCCGGCAAAATTGCGTCTGATAGGTCAAGAATGTATTGATTCCTTTGGTAACTTAATCAATTAATTAGCCAAGTTAATTAATTTCATTCAATTTAATACAATAAGCGTGGTAGCACAAACAAATCACCAACTAAGTTTAATCAGTGGAAAATAAATTTGACACAGGTGATTTGTTTACGAATGGGGAAAACTACCGAGGCAAAACCCCACCGGGTGAATTTAAAGTCACCACTCCCAAGAATCCATTATTATCAAAACAAGCAATTACAAGTAAAGGATTCCCAATATCTTATACCAACCTACAATATAGTTCTCAGAACCGAACCGGACCGGAAAATCGAACCGTGAAAACCGGGAACAGAGATGAAAACCGATTTTTTAAGCATAAAGAACCGGGCATATGTGGCAATTTCGTGAACCCCTAAAACCGGGGTTGGACCACACGAACTGGTGGCAAGAACCGTGCGGTCCAACCGCTTAGCAATTTTTTTTTTTTTTAAAAAAAAACAACTTAACACAATTTTATTCTACTTAATTAAATTATCCATCTCTTACAAGGAATAAAAAAAATTATAATTAAAATCCTTCAAAGATATTCAACTTTACTTCAAAAATTAATCATAAATTTTAATGTTTTTATGGTTATTATTTTATTTTATTAACTTTCTTATTTAATTATTAAATATGTGCTTGAAAATCATTAAATTTCCCTCACATATATAGATATATTAGTTAATTTTGCTAGTTTTATAAATTTAATAACTATATTTAGGCTTTAATTAATTATTAAATTAATTATGACGTCATCACGGTTCGACCCCGGTTCAACCTCGATTCGACCTCAAAAACCTTGAACCTCTCCCTTTTACGATTCAATGAACGGTCCGGGTCTGAAGACCTTGACCTACAATTGAACCCTTACCCCAATACACAATTGGACTTGTAATATAGTGACAATCTCTCCTTTCAATGCACGGCTCCAAATACGTGACTAACCAATCGATGCACGGATCCCAGTACGTGACTAACACATCAACTTGAGAAAGATGTTGGCTGTAAAGTTCTTCAGTTCATCCACATGATGAAGATCAAGAAGCTCCTTCGTTACAAAACCCTTGACACACAAATGCAGCAGCTTCTTCAAGAGAAAGATGAACTAAGGCAAATTGTCTCTAGTCACAATTTGAGTGAATAATCACTTTGCATCAAGTTGCATCACCTTAGACAACCCTTAAAATAATCATTATATACGTCTAGAGTTGTGAGAAAAGAAACCCCACACAAATAACTTGGATATAAGTGAAAAACAGATCTGGAAATCTGAATTTCATAATTCTCGATAGATACAGCTTCTATCGAGAGCTGTCGAGAATCACATATTAAATCTCAATAGATACATCTGTCGAGTTTTAATAAACAACACTTCTTCACTTGTTTCTTGGACAGACTTGCATGACTTCAATACTAAAATTGAACTCTTGTTCCTTGAAATATTGAACACATTTTAGATCTACCCAATTACAAGTAAAGTGTGTTTTGTCAAAGGATTAGCCAATTCTATATGTCAAATGTTCTAACAAGTTCTACATATGTCCTAACAATCTCTCCCTTTGGCAATCTATGACAAAACCACAACAAACAAATGAAATATGAGAGAAGTCATAAATCACTAAACTCATAATCACTTGTTAAATACAATAAAATCTAATCCTAACACAAACTCTTGAAAAATTTTGCAAGAAAAGAGTTTATGGCATGATAGATTTTGATAACTTGTCTTTCTGAAACACTTTAAACAAAACTCATCAAGGCATCTTAGTGTGAAACATAAATAAAAGATTGCATACGTAAAGAAACATGCGTATAAAGATAGAAAAGAAACAATACATTGAGAGATAGGTGAAAGTGATAACAACATCATATATATATATATATATATATATATATATCAAAGATAAGAACAATGTTTGCTATTACTAAGTGGTCACAAGACCGATGTACAAAAAGATAAAGTAACTACATAGAAAGAAAAGAAAAGTACATATATCTTCACTACATCCCTCACAAGATATAAACACTCCTCCTATCAAAAAGTCCTATACTAACTCTCCCCCTAAATACATAACTACTCTTATACCCAAAACTACTTCCCCTTTTATCACGAATGACAAAGGGCAAGTCATTGAGAAGCAGTCATCTCCTCAACACCGGAAGAGCTAGCATCCTCATCCTCATCATCATCATCATCATCATCATCGTCCTCGTCCTCTGAAGCTTGTGGAGATGGAGAGGGAGAAGCAAAAAAGCCACCAAGGCGAGCCTGACTGTAACACCCCAGCCTTTATAAAATAAATAAATAAATAAACAAATAAAAAGGTTGCTTTGGAAATTATTTGAGTGGGGGCATTTTTGTAATAAGACCCAAGCCTAGCCCTAGCTTTATATGTAACCCACGTTGGCTTCCTCCTCTATTTTTCTAAAGTGCCGCCTTCCATCACCTTTCCCTCTTTCCTCTGGTGTTCCAATTCCCCATAAAATCCTCTCTCTCATCCTCATGTGAAGTTTATTCACTTCTGCCTCTTAAATTTCTATCTTGGCTTACTCATGGAAGGTTCTTTTCCAATCAAAATCTGCCACCAAGAGTTCTAGTAACTATTTTGGCAGACCCATTTGAGGTGTTGGGACATTTAAGACTTTATTTGGAGGCTAAGTATTTAATGAGGTGAATTGGATTGATTTTTGAAAGTGAGCTCCTTGCATTTTGGAAAAGATTTTGACATATGTGAAAGTTGATGGTATTGACTATGAAATTGTTTAATTGATATGTACATTATGCTTGTTGCATGCTAAGTATTTGATGAATTGTCTATATGAGTTATGGGACTGAATTTCTTGTCTACGTTGTGATGATTGTTATATGAGGTTTTGGGTTGCATTCCTAGTTGTTAATGTGTGCTAACACATGTAGCTCTAAGGTTAATCAAGTCTCAAAACTTTAGCAATAATATTAAAATCATAGTAATTTTCTTTTGGGACTCTAAATCTGTCCCTAACAGATTTGAGTCAGCTACAACAGGTGATTTTTAATAAATTATAGAAAAATTATTTTGTGCTGAATTTTTGATGGTACATACGACACATATAAGAGCTTATCCCTATTTAATTTCAAGTTAATCGGATGACTTTTCATGGACCAAACAATTTTTACAAAATGGCTGGCCTGCTGTGTATTGAATTTGAAAGTGCGATGAAAACGCTGAGATTTTGTGGTATTTACTTCAAATCTTTGTTGAATGGATTGGTTTGTAAATTCATAGGCTTTCTTCGACATGTGTTTTACTTAGTTAAGTCTAATAATGGTTTGGTTTAATCATTTAGTGCTCTAAAGGGAAACTCATGAGATATGCTACTCCTATTATGAATTGATGTGTTTTATGTTATGTTTATATGTGCACATTGCTTGAAATGGAGAATCAAAGTGCTTTGGTTTTGTGCTATGGCACTATGAGTTTGTATGCTTGTTTGGTTCTCGTTTGGGAATAGGTACTTGTCTTAGGTTGGGCAAGCTAGGCTTTAATACATTTGATTTGTTTTAGGAGATCCTATTCGATTTTGGAGACAAATGTGATGATAAACTTTACGATAGGCCTTGTTATTAATAGGCTTGTTCCTTATATTTCTAGGTTTTGAGATTCCTGGTGATGGACCTAGTGATGAGATTAGTTGATTTTGTGATGCCCGGTTAAGGTAAAATTGGTTAGCTTTCCGAGATAAGTAGCTTTTTAATAGGATTTTTGGAAAATAACCATGTTTCATAAATGTTGTTTTTGAGTCAAACACATCTTGGAAAATTATATATGGATACATGTTTTCTTAAAAAGTGTTGTGTTGTGACCCTATTATATATTACTATATGTGAAAATGCATCATATTTGGTATTGCATTTGGGGAAATGCATGAATTGTTGATATGGAAAAATGAGTATCTTTTATTTAATCTTTGATAAGGAAATTAAGGATTTTATGCTATATTAGAAAATTTAAAAATGCTTATCTTGTCTTGTTATGTGGGAAATTGATAGAAAATCTTTGACAAGAATGAAGTTGAAAACCTTACAAAACTTTGTGAAAGTTAGATTTTTCTAAAATTACCTAGATATAAACTATGTGTTTCAAAGTATATGTAACCTATGAGCTTTATGTGGTTTTAACACCATGTCATGTGTGATTTCCTAGTGATCATCCGATTTTGTTTCCGCAGTCTTTGTGACAACGGAATCAGACCCAAGTCAGTGCCCTTTCACTTTGTTATGTGGGAAATTAATAGAAAATCTTTGACAAGAATGAAGTTGAAAACCTTACAAAACTTTGTGAAAGTTAGATTTTTCTGAAATTACCTAAATATAAACTATGTGTTTCAAAAAATATGTAACCTGTGAGCTTTATGTGGTTTTAACACCATGCCATGTGTGATTTCTTAGTGATCACCCGATTTGGTTTCCGCAGTCTTTGTGACAACGAAATCAGATCTAGGTCAGTGCCCTTTCACTTTGGATGACGCGTTCTTCCCTGCTGCACATGGGGAGAAGAGGTTTCTTGATTGTGTGTGGGTGAGGCTACTGCCCATGGGACCAAAAGACCACATGCAAAAGAGGTCCTATTTGACGCACCCTCTCTACTGCCCATGGGGGGAGAGAAAAACCTTGAGGGTAAGGGCGAGACTGCTGTCCATGGGGCCAAGAGTCTGCATACCAGAGATGAAAATATCATGCCAGTTGTGAATGGGTGGATCCCCTAACCAATCTATGTGGTAACGTGGTATATTTGTGATAAATTACCTTATGTTAGATTTTATGGCTTTGGAATAATATTATTAGTGCTCACAGATTATAATATATAGTTTCATGATATTATTTTGAGAAACTTTGTGCTTCATCATTTAATTATTTTTCTTACATTATTTTTGAAGCTGGAACCAAAAATTAAGGGCCAAAAATGAAACTTGTGAAACGTTAGGGGCCAAAATGAAACTTGTGAAACGTTAGGGGCCAAAATGAAAACAATCCCAAACATTATGGGTCAAACTTGGTCTTAGATTTTCTTTTTAAGATGCAATTTTACTAATTAATTATTCTTTCTAATTATGAATTTTATTTGAAAATGTGAAGGAATTATATGAATAACAAATAAATTATTAGGAGTGTACAAAACCAACCACACCTTAACCAACCAAAATGAACAGCCATATGTGGTCATTGCACTCGTTGACCACGGTGGAGGTGTAAAAACTGCACTTGCTGGTGCAGATGCAATGTGGTTTGCAGTTCTATTTTCAAAAACCGGTAACAACTGCACCATACCTATTAATAAATAATTTTTATTTTATATTTAATATATGTAATATGAAAAACTATGTTTCTTATATGCCACTTCTTACACATATTTGTATATATAAGTAAGCTAAGCTATATACACATGAAAAATGAACTATTTCCCAAATTTCATTGTTTGCCTCTTTGAATTCAAATTATTTCCCATTTTCCCTAAACCAACCCAACAGGTAATTGATTCTTGGCGAAAATGCACTTTTGGTCCCTACATTTTGGGCCTATTCTCGATTTGGTCCCTAAATTGATTTAACTCTTAGGTCAGTTCCTGATTTTTAAAAATCATTTTTAAAACAGTCACTGCCGTCAACCCAATGACAGAAAAAGTTGAGGTGGCAAATGGAGATCCTAGATGTCAAACCCATTTATTAAAATAATAATTAAAAATCTAGCGTGTCCCACTTACACCCACGTGACCCTGCCGCCTCATCTCCCGCGGACTTAACCCTCACGTGTCCCTACCCATCAACTACCTTCAGCCACCCCTTTGACAGACACAAACAAAGAACCCTAAATCACTCACAGACAAAAACTCTGCCTTACCCACTCATCAAAACCACATTGAAGAGATGAAATCAAGCTCATCATCCTCGGCAAGCCTAAAAAGGAGAGCATCACGCATGTGTTATTGCCCCAGCCCTAGTAAACCAGTTCTAGTGGTGTCCTGGATGGAGAACAATCCAGGAAGAAAGTTCTATGGGTGTCCTAATTACTAGGTAAGGTTTGAGTTATTTCAAAAAAAAATTCTTTAGTTCGTTTCTTTAGTGGGTTGATTGATTTGGTTTGAAATTTTGGTTTGAATTTTAGGTTGGACGGAAGTGCAAATATTTTCAATCGGTTGATAATGAGATTTGTCCGCGTGGTAAGGTCCTTATCCCAGAACAGAGGAAAACCATTCTCAAACTCGAGGCTGAAGTTTCAACTTGCAAAGAGAGGGAGAAGTGTTTGACAGTGTCTCTGATTTTGGCATTGCTAATGTGTGGGATCTACCTTTGTGTGATTTTAGTTTTTGTGGTTTAGATGGGTGGGTTAGATGGTGTATGCAGGGTTAAGGTATGTAGGGTTAAGGTAGATAAATAAAGTGCCTTGTATGAAGCATTTTGTTTGTGGAAAACTATATCCCAATTACCTTTGTAATTTCAGTTTGAATGAAACGAAATTATCATGAATTGAAAATATAGTGTATATGTTGTTTTAGATAAATTGTTCAATGTTATCTAGTTTTGTAATGAATGAATGAACTTAAGTTGGTCACTGTGTATAACTTATTGAACTAAAGTTACCAATTCAGTCATTGTGTGCAAACTGCCCACTAGAAAATACTTGTCACTTATCTGGCATGAGCTGCACCTGTAAGGTGCCCTGTTTTTACTCAAAGCCAACTAAATGCAGTTATGGTGCTCTATCCAAGCCTTCTCCTATACTAAATCTTGCTCTTGATTTGATATAAATAACTTACAAAGGGTCATATGGTAAAGAGCCTTTGGACATAAATGGTAACCAATAAGTAACTAAATACCCGATAAATGCTGGAGCAGGTTGCCATTAGCCATATAATGAACTTAAGTTGGTCACTGTGTGTAACTCACTAAACTGAAGTTACCAATTCAGTCATTGTATGCAAACAGACTGCACTATATACATGACAGACATGAATCTGTCCAAAATACACAAATCACAATACATAAAACCCAAGCAATCCCTGCCATATTACACAAATCACGAACCATATAAGCAATCCTTGCCATATTACACAAATCACAATACACAAACCATATAGGCAATCCCTGCCATAATACACAGATCACAATATTACTTGCCAAAAAAAAACCTTAGCTGCCATAGTTCAGGCAATCAAGTTCCACCTTAGCTGCCACAATATTACAATATTATAGGCAATCAAGTTACACCTTAGCTGCCACAATATTACAATATTATAGGCAATCAAGTTACACCTTAGCTGCCATACACAAATCACAATACAAAACCATTGCTACCACAATATTACAATATTATAGGCAATCAAGTTACACCTTCATTTGCAACTTCTTTTGCATAATTTAGCCACTGTTTAGGCAACAAAAACAAAAAGGTGATTGCACCTCAAATTGCAGTACTTAGTTTCCATAGTTCAACACTACCAAAATGTACATAATTCAGCCATAATTCAGCAATAATTACAACCAACAAAAATGACTTTTGCTGCCACTGACAAACTTTCACACTGACTACCACAAAAAAGTTCAAAGAAACAAAAAACAAAGAAATGGAATTTGCTCAGTCTCCACCAGCTTATCCCATTGGCCCAGGGGCGTAGCCAGGAATTTGTACATGGGGGGGCCAATTCGAAGGTTGAAATTGATGATGATAAGTATCGTTACTGTATGGATAGTCTATATTTTTTGGTTGATATGGACATTTTTTGAAATAAACTCATCGGATTTCATCTTGTTTGTTGATAGGGAATTCACATATTTGTTTACGTGATCCTAGATCACGATCTATCTCTTTAAATTGAATTCTTAAACATTTGGAGGGGTATTCATTAGGCATTAAAATATCAACATTTGTTTTTACAGCCACCGAGTCCTAATTTTTGAATTGCTAACATTTTTTTTCTTAAAGAATGCATCAATTGTTTTTCATTTGCTTATAATTCTTTTAGTTTTAAGAATATGACTCAAAAATTAACATGAAAATAACTTTAAATAATAAAATTTTAATTAGAAATTTTTACTTAGTTATATGAATGTTATTCATACTCAGGAAAAAACAAAATTTCCACTCTAATTTAAACAGTCAACCCATTTTTAATACGATTTTAATTAATAATAACCCCTCAAACAAAAACAAAAATAATTTAATTAATTTGTCTTTTATTATGTATTGGTTAATTTAATTATATAGCTTTGATTATGTTGTTTAGCATAACAATAAATGAAGTGGGCCAACAGCTTTTTGTTTTATTTGGAGTACCTAAAACTAGTTGCGACTTCAGGAAATTTTTTCAGGGTATTCCTTACACAGTTTAATAAAAAAAAGAAATTCATATATTGACACTAACAACAACCAAAAAACACACAAATTCATATTTGAACGAAGATTTTCTAAGTTAAAGTTAATACAAATCCGCTTAGAAGATGAAGATGAATCTTTCACAAAAAATAAATCTTAGATACATGGTTTCTTTATCAAATATTTGTCAATAATAACTAGCAAAATAATAAACAATAAATTATAAATTCATTTGAAATATTAATAAAATTATTAATTATTTTTATTTAATTGTTTAATTATTTTTCTTTACTTACCACTAGTAACCTAGCACACACCTCACTGTTAGTTTTGCACAATGTAAAAAATACAAGTACACCGCATCATCCACCTGATTCAACCCACTGTCTAACGTAGTTCATTTTTTATTTTTTTATTTTTGTCTTTTAATAATGTGTTGTTCTGGGTGTTGCTTTTAAGTACAGAAATACACAATTACATATTTACATATATACACTTACACAAAAAGCCAATTTAGCCAAAAGAGAACTAGAGGAAAGCACAAAAAGCCAATTTAGGAAAGCCTAAGTCAGAGCAAAGAAAAAGAGAGATTTCAAAAGACAAAAAAATAGTCACAATGACAAGGTAGAGCAGAGATGAGATAAAAGAAAAAGAGAGAGGGAATGCCGCTCTCAGTGAGGCTCAGAGCAGAGATGAGATAAAGAAAAAGAGACAGAACTGAAATACCTTGATGTTGCCTGAGGTTCTTATCCCGATCTCGCCGTCGCGATGTCGCCAATCTCCGATCTGCGCAACGGAATCTCTGATCTCGCCGTCGACTGCTCTGGGTGTGGCTGTTGCAGTGTTGCTGAGTCGCTTTTGCAGAGGACTTGAGGTTTCCGTTGCCGTTGGTTGTTGTCGTTGAGCTGTTCTGGTTTTGCTTTTTTTTTTTTTTTTTTTTTTTGATAAATGGTTTTGCTTTACTTGATGAATCTCTTGCTCATGCTCTGGTTTCTTTAGGTTAGGTTGTAATCGCGTATATTGGGTTTTGGTTTCTTATTTTTTATTTTATTTTTATTATTATTTTTTTTTGAGATTCCGTAGGTTTGCTACGCTTTACCTTGTTTTTTTTTTTTTCTTTTGATTGGGTTCCTAATATGTTGTTTAAGATTGATGATGGGCTTTTTTTTCTATGGTGGGCTTGTCCTGTTACATTTTTTTTTTTTAGATTTTAGTTCAAAATTTTTATTTGGGCTTTTTTTTTTTTCGCTTGAAAGTAAAACAAATGAATTTTTTTTTTTCTTTCTGAGGGTGTTAAAGCTGGGGCTGGGCTGGGAGGATAGTTGAGAAGTGGGGAGGGGGGGCCGGCTGTCCAATGTTGAGGGGGCCCATTTATTTTTTCTTCATAGTCTAATGGAATTTTTTTTTTTTTTGCAGGGGCCACGGCCCCCCCAAGCCTCTACGTGGCTCTGCCCCTGCATTGGCCCATGCATAGATGACTAGCTCTCAGCAAACCTCAATGCTTCTCTGTACCTAGATGCATTTCTTGATGCATTCAAAGTCTCACTTGTGACACTCCCCTTCTTTCTCTTCTTTGGATTTCCATGTGTGTTCCTGCTTGGATTGGATGTTGTACTATTGGGGGGTGCACTGCTTGTAGCTTGTTTGGTGGTTGCTGCACTACTTCCAGCTTGTTTGGTAGGTGGTACCCTTGGTGGATTTGGCTCATTGATGGCCACTCCTCCACTTGCTCCACCAACTCCACCAGCATGAGCCTTATTAGTTGTCTATAAACAACACATACACTCAAGTTAACATTAAAAAATTGAAACAAGTACAAACAAAAAAAATTCATGCACAAACAAGTACTATACTTGTTTTAGCCTAAAACTCCTGTTGTTTGGACCACCAGCAGCAGCTGTAGGCAATGAAGAATTCCCTCCAACCTCACCTTTACAACTTCTTTTATTGTGGCCTATCTTCCCACATGACTTTCACCTCTTGGCAATACCCGACCCCTTGCTACGACCACTTCTTAGTTCATTGGGTTCCCTTGCTCTCTTCTTCTTGGGCCTGCCAGGTGGCCTTCTCTTTATTGGAGGCTACACAGGTGGGAGTCTAGTTGGGGTCCACATATTTTGACCATTAATGAGATCAATGATGGGCTCATAGCATGCCTTGTATGTGTTGACTTTGTAGTAGTCATTGGTGTATTTCTCAGTTGCCTCCCTGTTAAAGAATATGCATGAAATTGCATGGCAACATGGAATACCAGTGATGTCCCATTTCCTACAAGTACATGTCCTCTTATCTAGGTCCACAATGAAACTTTGTAGCCTATTCTTAACTTCAAATCTTGTGTGAGAAGATCAATAAGCCAACCATTTACTGCTACTCATCTTCTTCCTATGCAATCTTTTACATACTTTAGGGCACAACTCAGACTCTACTTTTAAAATACTCAGTCTATTTTGTTGGGACCTATTCATCAAATACAACATAATGTCTTCAAGCTGCATACATAAACAACCCACATATTAGTGCATGCTAAAAATATATATAATTCAAACCTACATACATAAAGTATAGGAAATTTGCATACCATGCTAATAATGGGCTTTCCTTTGAATTTTATGATCCTATTGTTGAAGCTTTCACACATATTTTTGAGGACAGTATCACTTAGCCCATCACCCTTGAACATGTGTCTAGCCCATATTGTTGTGGTGTGTCCTTTCAGCCAAATGTATGCACCCTCATCAATATCTTTCATCTCATTCATTACCCTCTCAAATTCCTGTGCATAAGTTGCTTTTGCTGCACTCTAAGACAATTCTCTAATTAGAAGATCAAGATGTTGCTTCCTCAAGTTGTTTTACACATGTCTACAACAAATCCTATGTTCATAATGAGGCCAGTTCTCTGCAAATGATTGCACTAATCCCTGCCAAATGCAAACAACAAGAAGTAAGTATATACACATCACATATAATTGTTGTTCATATTTCTCATGTTATAAACATAAAATATGGAAATACCTTCTGTTGGTCTGATATGAATGTCCACCTCTTACTGTCACCAATGTCAGCTAGCAACAGGTTTATAAACCAAGTCTATGAGTCCTTAGTTTCAGCTTCCACTACTGCCACAACCAAAGGGAAATATTCTTCATTAGTGTCCATTGTCACTGCAACAATCAGCTACCCCCCACCTTGGTTTTAAGATGGCAAGCATCCAATCCAATTATTGGCCTGCAGCCTGCCAAGAATCCCTTCTTACAGCCAGCCCAGCAAATGTACAATCTCTCAAAGTAGGGCACTCATATCTGTAAATCCATTTCAGCTGCCAATTCTCCTTCATTATAAGTGTGAGTCTTCATCAGAACTGTACTACCAGGACTAGATCTCCTCAACTCTACACAATAATCCCAGAGCTGATTGTACTTCTCAGTGTAAGACCCATCAACAAACTCTTGAGCCCTTTCCCTAGCCCTTCTGGCCTTCCCAGCACTGATATTCACCACATACTTCTCATGCACTGCTTCTTGAATATCCTTCAGCTTTATATCATGTTGTCTCCTCACCTTTTTCATCAACTTCCTTGCAAGGAACTTGGCAGTGCACCTTGGATTTTTGTAGCTCTCGGTACATATGTGCTCCAAGTTTAAGGTCTCAAGTTGGTAACTCATCTCCATTGGCTGCTTTGCTAGGTAAGCTGTAAACTTGCAGGGAGGTTGACACTTGGCTCTAACCCTTAATTTATCATTCTTCACAAACTTCACCCCCCATCCACCATTCACTACATACTCAATGGTAGCATCCTTGAACTGTTTAGGCGAAATAAACAACATATTCTTCTCAAACCTCATGTGTTCAGGATTAGAAACTGGTTTAAACACTGGAAACTTCTTCCTCCTAGTGGCATTATCCACATGTCCATGAGCAGCATCACCATCACCCTCACTGTCACTATCATCAACCCCTTCATCACCACTAGATGATGACTCAGTCAGACTTAACAGCTCCTCACTGGTGTAATCTGAGTTCATTACACCAGCCCCCATATGATCTGGCAATGTCACCACAACATCATTGTCCCATCTATCACTACTATCTTCACCCACATACCTTTGGTTGGGGTTCATTTCTCTAGTCCCTTTCATTTTAGTATCACTAGAACTCTCATTACTATCAGTGGTGACAGCCCCATCCCGTTGTGGTTCCTCAACAACTGGTTCCTTACCAGGTCTCTTGCATCCAAGTATTTCAACATCAGAATCACTTTGGACACCATCTCCATTAGTGGGACTAGGACCTTCACCTCTATCATCCCTATCACCCTCACCCTCATAGAAATACTGATAACTATCAAAATCATCCCTACCCCTATCATCCCTATCATCCTCATCACCCTCATAGAAGTACTGATGACCATCAAAATCATCATCACCATCATAGAAGTCATCTCCATCCTCATAAGCAGGTTCCCCATCACTAGAATTGCACCCTTCAGGCTTAGGCTCAGGCTCTACAACAAGGTCCAATGTTACACCATTACCATTATTAATCAGGATAGGGTCATGTACTGGATGCTAGACATATACATGAATATGTCCATGACCCCCCACCAAACTAGTCATGAACATTGCATCCTTGTCATCCTTGATCAAGTGGAACATCCTACCCTCCTGATCATCCCCAGGTCTTGTGTACCACAACCTACTCATACATGTGTACCCAAAATCTTTACAAATGGACTCAATTTCCACCTTAGACCATTTATCAGGATCACAACCTTCTACTACCCCCACCTCACCCCCCACATACTCCTGATAATTTTCACTAAAATGTCCACCATGATGCACATATAGAGTAAAAGACTCATCCATCCTGTATGCATTATTTACCAAATATTTTATTTCAATAAAGACAAAACTATACCAAACAGTCAAACATGCATTGAAACAATGCCAAAACATATATCATTTACTGATAACAGGGAACACACATGGTCCACCATGATCCTTAAAGGCCAAACAGAAAAATACACCAACCAAACAGACAACATTATACAAATAAAAGCATAATAAAGCACTCAAACTGTGGTCCATAATAGATGAGAGAGACAGAAAGCGTTAAAAGTAAGAGACAGAGACAGATATACACACATTCACACCTTTTCGAAGAGAGTCAGATATACACACAGATACACACATAAATAGATACACACATAGAGAGAAATAGATATGCACCTCTCAGCTTATCAACTGCAGTAAAAGTCTCTGTCGTTCTAACTCACTATGATTTCTCAGATTATTAGTTTTCAAGTTTCAGGGAAATGGTTTTCTCAGAGGAATGTTACTGTTTTCAAGTTGGATGTTGGGGAAGAACACGAGTTGATTTGGGAATGTTAGGGTTTAGTTTCCAGGTGAAATTTGGGGATTTTCAGTGAAGGACTGAAGGTAGTTTATGAGTTAAGTCACAAGAGGGTCATGTGTGGGCTAAGTCCGCGGGAAAATGATGTGGTAGGGACACGTAAGGGTCACGTGAGGGCTAAGTTCACGGGAGATGAGGTGGCAGGGTCACGTGGGTGTAAGTGGGACACACTAAATTTTTAATTATTATTTTAATAAATGGGTTTGACACCTAGGACCTCCGTTTGCCACCTTAACTTTTTCTGTCACTAGGTTGACGGCAATGACTATTTTAAAAACGATTTTTAAAAATCAGGGACTGACCTAGGAGCTAAATCAATTTAGGGACCAAATCAAGAATAGACCCAAAATGTAAGAACCAAAAGTGCATTTTCGCCTTGATTCTTTTGAAATAAAAGATCAGCTCCTTCACAACCAAGAACCTGCCAGGCAATTCTAAATAAACCCAAAACAAAGAGGGAAAAAAAACACATTCATGCTAGCCCAAACCAACCTAAAATTTTTAAAAAAGGCCCAGCCCAACAATGACCAAACCACACTACACAATCTAAAATTACGCTGCAATGATGAGGTGACTAAATCAATTAAGGTAAGGTGCTGTGCGGTGATAAATATGGCCAAAACTGCATAGCACCAGATCGTGTACATCCACTTACATGAGTATTCTTGCTAAATAATTTACTTGAAATAACCGTTTGATCTTTTTTTATTACACAGGGTAAATTACACGTAGCATATATGTGGTTAATCCTTAAAATACGGAACTACCTAATAGTTGATTTTGTGACACTTAGCAAATATGTTGTTTCTTTATGCATCATTTTCTTCCTTGTTGTTTGCTTTGTGGGGAATTTCTGCTAAGTTCAACTGATTTTGATGATGCAAATAATGTGCCAAGTGCCAATATTACCCAAAAAAAAAAAAAAAAAATTGAAGAAAAAGATAATTTTACTCTTGCATTCTTCTTGTTGGGAAATTTAGATCCCGGTTAATAGAATTAACAAGTTTTAAACCCAAGTTGTTAATTAGATTTATTATGAATAAACCTTGTTAAAACAAACAAACATCAATATCATGTCAACATTATGCACAACAGAATAGTAAATAAGAAAAGATATGATGACCTAGGAAAACCAATGAAACAAACTAGTTTCACAGTAAAAAACCTGGGGGAAAACCTTCCCGAAAAGCAATTCATCATAGTAAAGAGAAGTTTCAGATCTAGTACAAAACCTTTGTCCCTAGACTCTACAATCCTCGTAGATGAACTCACAGCAGCAACCTTCTACCGCTTCAAAACCTCTGAACTCTTCAATATATGAACGTCATCATTTTGCACGGATCCCATTATGTGACTAACTCCAGCAACTTGAAGATGTTGTTGGCTGCAAAGTTCTTCACTTCATCAACAATGAAGATCAAGAAGTACTTGGTTACAAAATCCTAAGGCGCAAAAGACACAGTAAATTCTTGCAAAGAGAATAAGGCATTAGGTCACTTTTTGCATGTGTTCTCCATGTATAATGGCCTTTAAAATAAGCCTTATATATGTCTCATATACATGTTAACTAGGGCCAAAAATTAGATCTGGAAATTCTGATTTCATAGATCTCTACAGATTCAGCTTCTATCGAGCTTCGTTTTTTAATCTTGATAGATCATTTTTTCGTCGAGGTATCTGTCGAGCTTTAATGAACAGCTTTTCTTCACTTGTTTCTTGGTCCAATCTTCATGGCTTTAATACTTGGCTTGAACTCTTGTTTCTTGAAGTACTAAACCCATCTTAGATCTACCCAATTACAAGTAAAGTGCATTTTGTCAAAGGATTAGCCAATTACATAAAATATGTCCTTAACACTTCTATCTCTCTCTAGTGTTCTCATTCAAATCTCCATTCGGATTTGTGTATGTTTATGAATTACAAACCTTTAAGATAGAACAATTTTTTTAAAAAAATTATTTTTCAATGGGTATTGTTGGCACTTACCGCATGAAACTACTTTGAAATTGGCAAAAATTTCTTACACTCTGTTTGTTTTGATGGAAAATGTTGTGCAAAGATAATTTTTTGTGTTTTTCAGTGTTTGATAGTATTAGAAAAAATGAGTCAAAGAAAAACTATTTTTGGTCAACATAAAAAGTATGGCTTATTTTTAGAAAATTTTTTCCACTAATTTTGTTTGGAAAACAACTTTATTTCACAGTAAGCTAAATAAGGGAAGTTAAAAAATTGTTTTTCAACTCATTTAATGTTACAACCAAACATAGGAAAATGAGATAGTTTTTTAGAAAATATTTGTTTGAAAATGACTAATTTTCTAGAAAACATTATTGCCGAAACAAACAAAGCGTTATAAAGCAAAGCACAAGCAAGGTAAATGTCTCCTTAAACAAATTGCAAGAGAGGTAAATGCCATCAAGCAAAACACGTGGTAGCTCAATGTTTTGGAGGGTATTATTTGTAATTTGCCTTCAAATTTTAAAGATATATATATCCAAAAAGGATGTTATCATTTATAAATATTATTATTTTTATTTAAAGAAACCAACTAAAGAGATTGATATAATGGTTCCCAATGCTTTATAGGATCTATAAGGTATGAGATTCAAAACTAAAATCAATAATCACTATGTTGTTTGTCTCTATGCTATACACACCAGACGAATAGTGGAGTGTTCCAAAATCTCGTACAACAACAATTTCCTTTATTTGGTTTATGCAATAGAAGAGAAAAGAGAAAGCACTCGGGCTCATATTCTACAATCCGCCCATTTTGGGCCGAAAATAGAGAGAAGAACTTCAACCAAAAATAGAGCATAACATAATTCTCTTTCATGTACTTGAAATTACATTTTTGCCCATTATTTATTTAATTTTTTTTAATAACTCTCAATTTCATGTGGGCATGTAAGTAAAAATATACATTCTTTTTATTATTATTATTTTTGATCTTTCCATTTCTTTTCTCTTTGCAAACCACACATAATAAAGAAAAGAATTATTTATTTATTTATTTATTTATACTCTTTCCATCCCTATTTCCAAACATACATAAGAGAAATATGTGATTTTTCCCGTTCTTTCTCGTTTCCTTTCTAAACTGCATCCACAAACACAGAGGTAATGGAAAATTAACAATAATAAAGCCCACCACCACATAAGGATACAAAATTCAAACTTCACATGAGCGGGAAACAATATTGACCTCCCAAATAACCCCTGAAAGCCCACAAGAATTACAACAACTCAAAACCCTGCCCCAACCTTTTCTCTCTCCCCCTATGGCTCTGTATATATATGAGTAACACTCAGAATGTCCATTTTCAAAAGACAGTCACAGAGATTTGCTTAATATTCCTTCCTTTCTCTTCTCTCTCTGCTTCAAAAATGGCGGACAGAATGGGCAGCCGGAAGACACCAATGAGCCTCAACGATCGCCATTACCGTCTTCTCCAAGACCTCTCCGCTCCTCCTAAACCCTCCTCCAAGCACTCTTTCGGTACTCACTCCTTCATTTCCCTCTCGCTCTCTAAGATATTATTCAAAATTTACACTGATTATTGAATATTGTGTCTCTCGCAGACGATGATGGTATTCCCCAATTCTCAGGGATCACCGATTTCGATTCTCCTCCACTCGGTACTCCTCTCTTTCTCTCCCCTCACTTTTTTTTTTTCATGAAAATTTTTGAAATGTTTTAGAGTAATTGTTGATTAATGTACTGTGTAGAAGTAGGAGAAGCGAAGCCATCGATAGTCAACGAAGACGATGATAATATTCCCGATGATTCTGATTCTCAGCTCGGTATTTATTTATTTCCCCTTTTTATATCTTGTACGCCATGTGTATGTATAAATTTCTGTATGAATAATGTATGAGTGAAAGTGTTTTTGTCGTTTTATTATATGGTTGATTTTTTAATTTTATTTTATTGAATGGGTCTGTAGAGAAAGAGGAGCCAACGAAGGTTAAGATCAAAGGTAGGCGGCGTCTATGTAAAGTTTCGACTCGAGACAATGATAGTGCTGATAAAAGAGTGGTGCTTGATGAGCCTAATTTTGCTGATTTTGATTCGCCAATGCCCAAAAATGTTGGTCAGGGTGGTGGTGAGAATGGGGGTGGGAATGAGATTAGGGATATTCTCAATGAATTAAGTGCTAAGTTTGATTTTATGTCCATTGAGAAGAAGCAGGCTCCGAAGAGGGTTGGCCCGGGTGAGGAGGAGAAAGTTGGTTTGCCTGAATATGCGAGTGCTGGGTCTTCGTTTTCGTCTGCATCTGACACGTTTGATTCCTCATTGGACGTGATCGAGAGGGATGGAGATAGGGTTGAAAATGTTGTAGAAGGGGATGAAGTGAAAAGTGATTTGGGGAAGGTATATGAAGGAATTAGGGTGCATGGAGTGAAGAACGATAGTCAAAGGCTAAATAGAAATGAACCCGAAAGGGTGGGTGAGAGATTAATGTCTAAGGGACAACCTTTTGTGTCTGAAGTTGAGGAAGAGGAGGTAAATGATTTGCATATTGATTCGAAGGGTGACAATTTTGTAGGTAGGGTACATGGGACAACGAAATGTAGTGTAGGGATTGAACCTCAACCTCAGAGGGTGGATAAGAAGTTAGTTCCTGTGGAACAATTTCTAGTGTCTAAAGTTGAAGAGGGAGAGGATGATGATGATTGTGTTGTTTTGAGTGGCAAGGGAATTGCTAAGGAGGTGAAGAGGCAAGGGAGTAAATCCAAAGACAAGTATGATGATTTGGATGGTGTTGATGTGTTGGATGATTATGCAGATAATTCTGTTGTGGAGAATGATGGTTCTATAACTTTGAATGGCCCAAAATCTAGTTACAAGTTGCCTGGTAAGATTGCCAAAATGTTGTACCCACATCAGTCTGATGGGTTAAGATGGCTCTGGGCTTTGCATTGTCAGGGTAAGGGTGGAATCTTAGGGGATGACATGGGTTTGGGGAAGACAATGCAGGTAAAGAAATGGATATATTTTATTAGGAAATTTTGTTTTATATATATACACACACGCATATAATATTTGTAATTTGTTGATAGTACTTTTTTTCTTATTTCAGATTTGTGGCTTCTTAGCTGGATTATTTCATTCGCATTTGATTAAGAGGGCAATAATTGTGGCCCCAAAAACGCTACTCCCCCATTGGATCAAAGAATTATCAGTTGTGGGGCTCTCTAATAAGATAAGAGAGTAAGGCTACTTGTCTTGTACCTTTGATAAAGATAAAAAATATTTATTTATGTATGAATCATAAACCAATGAGCTCTAGCTCAATCGGCACCTCCTACCTATATAAGTCCTAGGTGGAGGGTGAGGCTGTGGGTTCAAAACCCATCTTGTACAATTGTAACATACCAATAAAGAAAATGTAAGAATCATAATCACCAACTTGTCCATGCAGATACTATGGGACTTGTCCAAAAGCTCGACAGTACGAGCTCCAGTATGTACTTCAGGTATATATATTGGTTGGCAACTTGGCATTTAAAATATTTCTAGCAAATCAATACTACACACACAACAAGGTTTATACATTAGATTGAACTTGAAATTTGATGGAGGCTGAAAGAGTTTATGTCAGTCTGGAATACGTTAACCTGATTCACAATCTTCCTAAGTTCAAATTTGGTTAAATGCTGAACTTGGAAGTTCAAAATTTGTCATACCTTCCGTGTAATGGTTGCTCTGCAATTTTGATAGTTATGGTTTCTAGAGCTGTGTTACCATGGGTTGGTGTTCTTTTCTTGGTTTGCTAATTGTTGGGTGGGATGATAAGATTCTGTGTTTGCTACTTGCAGGACAAAGGTGTTCTACTCACAACTTATGATATTGTACGGAACAACTCAAAATCTTTACGGGGGGACTATGACTTTGAGGACGAGGACAGTGAAGATAGTGTCACATGGGATTATATGATACTTGATGAGGTATTTAGTTACATCCTTTCCCTGTAGTTTTGATTTTTAAATGGACTGCTAATTATTTAGAATGCCTGACTGCATTACTGTAATGCATAGTATGTTTTGTCCCCCCCCCCAACCCACCCTACTCTAGTTGTACTCACATGTAATATGTTTGCATGTATTGTTTTTATGTTTATAATTGCTACTTTGATGGGAATATACATATTTGAGCTTTTTTTTTTAATCTTCTTGACACAAAGCAATCCTTCATGTCATAGAATGTGATAAGTTGGTGTAGGTAGAGATTTGAATCAGTCATATTGGTTTTGTGGAAGCTAGGTAGAAATAAATAATAAATTGCATGCCTGAAGAGGACTTAAAGTCTCAAATCTCAATGGAAGTATACAATTTTAAATATAAGAAACTTTGAACTGTTTTGCATGTCGTGCATTCAGCCAATCAGGGACTCATTATTTTGCCAATGCAAGGGCATTTGATTATACAGCAGTGCCTATATAATTGAGATTCCCAGTACTATTTATATATTATCAATTGCAAGAATGGGAGGGGTGTAACCCTTTAGCTTTTCAAGTTGGGATATGAGATACTTCCAAGCTGTCAACAACTAATTTAGAGTGATGTTTTTGCGATTAAAAATGTTCAAGAAAAACAAGGGAGTGAGCATTTGGAGCTTGGCAATCTTTTGTAGAAAACAAATAACCGTGAAGGAACTTGAGTGGGGTTAACATTCTCAGCTTAGTTGAATGTTTAGGCCTGCAAGGACTGCTTTGTGGACTGTACATGAGGTCTATGAATGTCATTTTAAGGTTTCAAATTTGAAGGCTTATACATGGCAGATTGATGGGGAATCTGCCACTCAGATAAAAGTTCTTTCCTGCCCTCACATTGCGCTTTTTCAAGTTGCAGGTTGGTTCAGGAAGAATATTTTTCTCACTGTGCAGGGTTGGGGAAGGGAGAGGCCAGTCTTGACCCTGTTACTTGCGAATCTTATAATCATTTGTTATATTTAAAATTTCACTACTGTTCTCATATTATCATTGCACATAAATTTTTTTTTTTTGCATGAGCTAACGACCTTTCTGTTGTATTTTATGACTACTACATTATTATCTGACCAACCCATTTACAACCAGGGGCATCTTATAAAGAATCCAAGTACACAGAGAGCCAAAAGTTTGCTTGAGATACCAAGTGCTCATCGTATTATCATCAGTGGCACACCATTACAAAACAATCTGAAGGTATCTTGTATGGCATTCGTTATGTGATCATTAGTTCTTTTCTAAAATTATACTCCTATTTCAATGCTATGTTGTTAGATTTGAATCAAATTCAGATATGTGATCCTTGTATAGTTTTCTGTGTCTTTTTGTTTTTTTTTTGGAAATAGGAGTTGTGGGCCTTGTTCAACTTCTGTTGTCCTGAGCTGCTGGGTGACAAGAAATGGTAATAATATTCATCTTGCTGCAGTTGTCTTGAGTTATGCTTGTGCTTCTTGTGGCACTAAAAATTGGAGTTTCTCAGGTTTAAGGAAAAATTTGAGTATGCCATTCTTCGTGGAAATGAAAAAAAGGCTACTGATAGGGAAAAGCGTATTGGTTCAGCAGTTGCAAAGGTAATGATATTTTACTATTTTAGCATGGTTAGATTATGGTTTATGCTTCTTGAACCTGGGTTCTGGTTGATATAAATTGGATGTCTTTTTATCTTTTTGATATGTATGATGGTTTATTATAAGAAATGAAAGCTTGAAATGGTTAACTTCCTCAAAGAATTACAAATGTACATTCATATGATTCAACCATAGAACTACTTGACACCACCCCAATAATGGTGCAATATTTAGATAAAGTTCTCAGAAAACTATTTATAATATCCAGTGTTGATTTCTCTTCATTGTCAAAATTCCTATGGTTATTTTTTCTCTCCAATGGTCCACATGATGCAATGGGGGATCAATTGCCAAATAACCTGGCTTTGATGATGTCAAATCTGTTGGATCCTCCAAAAAGGGAGAAAAGGCTTTTATAACGTTCATTTTGTGTCGTTACTTATGGGTTTTAGTAGTTTGATATTAAACACCATGTTGGTTTGGTTCCTTGTGTACATTGTATATCTTTAATTGCCCTCTTGGCGGTTAAAAACTTCAGTTCTGCTAATGCTTAAGGTATCTTACATGTAAAAGGTTTTTAATTTTCTCATAACAATAATCTAAAAATTACTTTGGCAG
Source organism: Quercus tomentella (assembly GCA_028535165.1). Taxonomy (NCBI): domain Eukaryota; kingdom Viridiplantae; phylum Streptophyta; class Magnoliopsida; order Fagales; family Fagaceae; genus Quercus; species Quercus tomentella. The sequence goes on from JAPQVY010000122.1 coordinate 18,887,329, forward strand.
ATAATATTGTGCTTATATAATTTACAAGTAATGGAAATACGTTTGTTCACTAACCAGATATTTCCTTTTAGGGAGCTCTAGCTGGGAAGAATCATTTTTACATGTTTTATATCTGCGCACATACCTATAATATATTATTTACAAATCCAGATCCATTGATACTACTGTTCATTTAAGGTTATGGTACAAGTATCAACCAGCTATTTGTTTTATGCTTTTGGATTTTGCTTATTTCAATAATTTTTATCATACATTTTTCATTAGCCTACTAATGAGCGGAGAAATTATTCTTACAAAATTCCTGGCTTAAATTAATATTTTCTGTAGGTTCCAGTCTCCTCTGCTTGTCTCTGCAGCCACTTAAATAAGATACCTGAAATATAATAATTATGTCCATATCTATCTGTATTTAGAAGTTAGAATGTTTAGCTTTAACTTTTGAATGATGTTTAGGTTTCCAGTGAGGTTCTAAAGTAATGCATTATATAATAGCCAATAAGTGTTAGTGATGAGCTGCAAGTATGGATGGCTATTTTTAAGAATCTGTTTTCCAAATTCTGTTTAAAAGGAATGGAAAGAAAAACTGTATCAATGTATTTCCTGACTTTGATACTTATGGTGTGCTATATACTTGTAATTGCCCTATGTATATGCATCTGTTGTATGTCATAAGCTCTTGCACTTGCATCTTGTTTTTTCTTGCTTTCTATCAGGTAGCTGTCAACTTTTATTATTTGAACAGACAAGGACAATAACGGATTGTTAATATATATATATATATATATATATTTTTTTTTTTCAGGAGCTAAGAGAACGTATTCAACCTTACTTTTTGCGTCGCTTAAAGAGTGAGGTATTTAATGAAGAAAATTCCAAAACAACTGCAAAACTTTCTAAGAAGAATGAGGTCATTGTGTGGCTAAGATTAACCAGTTGCCAGGTTTGATCTGCTTTTTCTCAGTCTACATTTCATTTCATCTCCCATTGTGGTTTTATTTTAACTGTCTTGTTGATCTCCTAGTTTTCTCAGTCTACATTTCGTTTCATCTCCCATTGTGGTTTCGTTTAAAATGTCATGTTGATCTCCTAGTTTGCACTTGTATTGTGTAGCGACAACTTTATGAAGCTTTTCTGAAAAGTGAGTTGGTTCTGTCAGCTTTTGATGGTTCACCACTGGCTGCATTAACGGTACTGTTCATGATCCTTAATCATGCTTCTGCTTTTTTTTTTTGGTAGTTAAATCATTGTTTTTAAAATATTATTTAATGTCTACTTTTATGATCTAGTAGAGCCTCTACTAGATCATGCATCTGGAGATATTGTCATGGAATTCTTTGTTAATTTTGTTTTATTAAAAATAGCTGGTAATGATAATTGGCAAGAAACAAATTTTAAAGATTCATTTTTCGGTGCTACAGTTATAAAAATTCGGATTATTTATATTTTAAATTGTTGTGTTGATAAATTAGTCATAAGATAATTTACTCATAACATTTGTTGGGGACCACGCCTCATGAAGTGGAGGTCACTAGTTTGAATTTCCCTGTCCCCTCCTCTTGGGCCCAAAAATTGCATATAAAAAGCCTTAGGAGATGACAAATGATCCTGCTCTCTTAGTGTCTCATTTTTTAGTGTTTAAATTCTGTATGCAAAGATAGATACAACAAAATGCTGATCTTAGTCACAATTCATGACCAAGTGAAAAAACTTGAACTTCAAATTAGTTCCAATGTGCTCTTTAAATGTGTAATGAGATTCCTGTAACACATTAAATCTCATACCCTTGTATACTTTTTTGGGTATTTCTATCAAGGAAAAATATTTTTTGGGTATTTGATGCTTGTTATATTTGCACTGGAAGAAAGTACCTAGTCTTCTTTAATAATTACATGATTTTGGCTCCTTTAATGCATACAAAGAATCTCTTTCTTTTCCTTTTTGTTTTCAATATTTGGATGGTGGGCATTGTTATATCACTAGCTTTGATAATAATATTTGATCCTCAAGGATGAAGATTTTTCTTAATGTTATGTCTGCCGTTCTTTTACAAAATAATGCATATTGGTTGCCAAATTCTGTCACCTCTATGTTACTTGGGAGGAAAAATACAAAAATTGGGGGATCATCTAGTAAGCATAGGGATCAAAGATTGAATTTGTGGGAATTGACTTTTTAGGTAGCTATGATTAGACTTTGATGTATTACCTGGTAATTTGACTTCTTGATGTTGGAAAGCTTTCCACTATGGTTGGATACAAAAGCTCCAGTGGATTGATATATTGGCCGATAGTAATGTTCTGAGATGCAGTCTGGTTCTGTTGAATAATTAACTTGGCCTGAACCCAGCCCAGCTACAGGATTGGGTTGTCCATTTAGCTGACTGATCCAAACTGGGTTCTGAACATGAAACTAATAATCTAGTTACAAGGAGATTATTGTATAAAATTCATAAATTTGAGTTCATTAAAATGTATTATATGATTCATATGTTAATTACTGGCATGTGTAGACCAGTGTTGTTAAAAGCGCGCTTAAGCGCAAAGCGCAGAGCGTAGAGCCCTTGGGGCTTTTTCCCTCTAAAGCGAAGCGCCCTCACAAAAGCGCGCTTTAAGCGCGCTTTTTTGAGCTTTTTTATTAAGCGCAAAGCGCACTTTTTTGAGCTTTTTGTAATTTTTTTTTAAAAAAATACTGATTTGATTTTTAGCCATTAGATCTAAATATGTTTGATATAAGCTATTGATTTAATACATAAAAACTAATAGTGTGGTGTGCCACCATACACCTAAGCCTATCTCTTTAGATATTTTTGAACTTTTAACCACAACCACACAAACAAACACTAAATCAGACACTCACAAAGATAACATTACTTAACATTCTAGTACTTTTTAACCTTTGCCTTCTTGGTTCATTACTTCTATTTTGATTCAACCATGTTTTGTAATCATGGCCATCAAATATCATGGTTGCATATATTTTGTAAAGCACAAAAGAATTATATAAATTATATAAAATGTTTTATTGTAATTTATATGATTAATTGATCACTTGATTGTTGTATGATCATTAATAATTTTTTTAAATTATTAAATTTTTTTTTTTTTAAAATGTGCGCTTCACATTGATCAGGCGCACACTTGCGCTTTGCGCCTAGGCTCTAGGAGGCCTTTGCGCTTAAGTGCGCTCAGCGCTTTTAACAACACTGGTGTAGACCTACCAATCAACAGAAAATGATTTGTCACTGGACAGTACCATGGATTTGCTATTATTCAATGTGTTGTTCAAACCTTGCCGTTCATTTTTTTCTTTAATAGTTCCTCAATGCTTTTCCCCATTGAGCCAAGTTGCAGGGACAAAATTGTCATGCACATTTCCAAGCTATTCTATTCTTTAGCCCCAGAAATCAGTAAATTAAACTTTAGTTTGCTATTTTTTTCCCCAAAAAGATAATGATAAATATAATTTGATTCGAAACAGATTTTAAAGAAAATATGTGATCATCCACTTCTCTTGACAAAGAGAGCTGCTGAAGATGTATTGGAAGGAATGGAGTCAATGCTAAAACCGGAAGATGTTCATATGGCTGAAAAATTAGCAATGCACATAGCTGATGTTGCTGAGACAGATGACTTGGAAGAGAAGCATGACATTATCTCGTGCAAAATATATTTCATATTATCTTTATTGGTGAGGAGTGCTGCACATTAATTAATTGATGCTCCAGATATTTAAGATGTTTGCTCAATATAATTTGTGCAATGAATTTTCTTAGGATAACTTGATACGAGAGGGCCATCGTGTTCTTATCTTTTCTCAAACCCGTAAGATGCTTGATCTTATTCAGGTTAGTCTTAACTTTGTTTCCTTTTCAAAATTTCTCTTAAATATAGTTGATAGTATGGGGATATTGGAATGTTTTTTTTTTTTTTTTTTTTTTTAATTTAATTATTACTTTATTGTTTTTGCAAAGATGGATATCTTATTGCATGCATTAGTGTATATTTTAGGACACTTTTCTCAATCAAGGTATCTTTTTTATATTTATTAAATACGCCTGTTTTGTGTGGAATTTATTGCCTCTTCTCATGTATTCTTTCTCAATGATATACTTCATCAACTTGAACCTACAAACCTGCATTCATGTACAGTATAGTTGTTTATATATAGAGCCCACCCCATGCTTGTCATTGCCCTGTTTGCATCTTTGGATGTGTGTATTGATGATTGTATTGTTCTAAGGCTCCATTTGGCATTGGATTATAAGCCAATTTTTTTGCTTTTAGCTTTTATGTACAGTTTTTTAAAAGTTAAATTTTTCTTACTTTTTCTCACTTTTTCAAAGTACAAGTATCAGCAAAAGTTTTCAGCAAAACAAATAGTAGGTAAGACCTTTTGTCCTGAAACTATGTTCATTTGCCAAAAAGAGGGGAAACCAATCTAAAATTATTATTTTGGTCTCCATCACCTTATGTCATGTGCCTTTTGATAGGTTCAACTTCACCTCCCTCTCTCCCCTTCTTCCTATTTCTCCTACATGCCTTAAACGTGATGTGAGTGTGTTGTGTGGGTGTTGATTCTCACGTTGGGTGTTTACTAGGTGGATCTTGGGTTTATAAGTGATTACAAGGAGTTTTAATTGTAACTTGACTAGTCCTTTTGGAGTGCATATATGGCTAACGCTTTTCTCGGGAAATTATAAACGGTATCAATCCAAACTTGGTAATGCCATGTGGCTTGGGGGGCATTGCAACAAAACGTGGGTCTTGATGAAAACATCAGTAATTTAAGTGGGGGGAGATTGTGATATCCCAAATTGTGGGGATCCAATTAGATTGGATTGGTACTGTGTGTTGTGCAGGGGGTGTGTTGCGTCCCATATTGGGTGTTTACTAGGTGGATCTTGAGTTTAGAAGTGATTATGAGGAGCCCCAATAATAATTTGACTAGTCCTTTTGGGGTATAAATGCAGAGATGACTAGCGCTTTCTTCGAGTTGTTACACTTAATGTGATTGAAGTCCATTTCCTGTTCTTTATTTAACCTATAAATGTCTTTCGTCAATTTTTGTCATCTTAGATTCTTGCTTTTCTTGCTTGTCCTCTCTCTCTCTCTCTCTCTCTATATATATATATATATATATATATGTATGTATGTTCTTAGTTCTTACATGTTCCTTGTTTATTCTTTGATTTGTTCTAAACACCTAGTACTTGTCTTCACTAAGAATTGCTTGTTCTGAACTGCCAATGCTGCATTTGCTGCACTTGTATATTGGCTATATTTGCCACATAATGACTTGTCATAATCTGATCCTAGTTGACCTTCAACCCATCATTTGAGCTTGTTTAAGGGTAAATAAGTCTCACTCTGATTGTTGAGGAGTAGAAGTTTAACCCGTGTTTGATTGACATCATGTGAGAAACAAGCAATGCCTTGTAACTATGCAATTGTGGAAGTCACTTTTATTCTCATTGAGGCACGTAGCTGCTTCTATTTTCATTTACATCCATAACATTTATTTGGACGCATTTGGACATTTTATCTATTAATGTTAGTATTATATGGTTATTTGGTATAACATAAGATTTTCCTTGTGTGGGAAGAATAATTTTTTCAGAGTTTTTATGTTGGAGCTAATCTCAAGGTAGATCTCATTAAGATCGATAGTCCTTATTTTAGGATAGTTTGCATAAGATCTCCCTGTATTTTAATAATTTTAGCATTAGATTTGTCATTGAAGTTTAGTCCTATGTGGTTATTCATCCATATTGTCAATTGATAAACTCATTAGATGTCAAATTTACATCCTTGGTTGTACGCTAGTTGTAGTCAATTCCAATAAAAGTTTTATTGATCAAGTCAAGCATAACAATATAGAAACTTGGGGATTTTAAATAAGATTACCAAAGCAAATAAAATAAATTCCCTAATCTATTTGGTCAACTAGGCCCAACTAGAGGTGAGGTTCTGTCATGCATCCAGAGCCACTGGATGGACCATCTTCTAGCATCAATGCCCATAAACACCCGTGATTGGAGGCCTATCTAGTGTCTTCACCATTGTGAAAATGAAATCTATCCTTGTTCACCTTAGATGCATGTTGGTGCTTGTTCTTTTGCGTCACCCTTTTTTTGAAATGAACCATATCAAAAGTGTGATGATTGAGCAGATTTAGAATTCAAACAAAGCTTTGGTATTTCTTTTAATCATCTAATAAATTTTAGTTTATGGATCATTAAATGCCAGTGATCTCTAATACAAGTGTCACCTTCTTCCCTTGTAAAAGCACGATGGCAAGTTAGGTTCTGGGTTTAAGACACATTGGCTACGTGTGTAACTACCAATAAAAATATGTATTTGCAAGTTGAAATGATGAGTTATGATAGTACATTGATGGTTTGTTAAGTGGCATGTTTTCTTATTGACCTGTAATTTGTGCTATATTAGGCTTTCTTGCTAGTTTACTTATCAGTGATCTGTTGTTTTGTAGAATTCAATAATATCCAAAGGATACGAATTCTTGCGCATTGATGGTACCACAAAAGCTGGTGACAGACTTAAGATTGTTAATGTAAGTGTTGTATATAATAAAAATGGTAAGATTTTTTTTTTTTTTGGTAAAAATAAATTGATTCTCATGTTCCTATTATCTTTAGGATTTCCAAGAAGGTGTTGGAGCCCCCATATTTCTCTTGACATCTCAAGTTGGTGGTTTAGGCCTTACGCTAACTAAAGCAGATCGTGTGATTGTAGTTGATCCTGCTTGGAATCCCAGGTGCTCTTTATATCCATTTTTTTTTCTTTTCTTTAAAAAAAAAAGGATGACTTTGACAAACCCACCTTGTAAGTTAGACAAAAAAATTAGCTAGAATTTCTTTGTAATATTTTTCACTTGTAACGAACATTGTTCGGGAAACTTCTTTGTCTTGTCCAGTAGTCATTGTCGCCATAAAGTTATTCTATTTTTGAGTGAATTAGTATGACTGTATGAACTGTAATTTTTTGCAGTTTTTGTTGGTTATTTGCATAATAAAGTTTTCTACAACCTCGCTCTCTCTCTCTCTCTCATATGTTTCATCATAGTTGCAAAAAAAGGGTTCATCATGCATCTGTCACATCATTTTACTGTTTCTATTCTAATTCTATTTACTTTACCTTTGCTTTATTTTTGTCCCATAAAATAGAAGTTGTTTACTGTTTATCAGTTTTAGTTGTTTGTCAGGTTACCTATCATTTAAAAATTAAGTGTTTCTGCCTAGTGGGCAGAAGATTTTTTTGGTTTGGCCAAATCTGAATCTAATCTTAAATAAGTCAATGTAGTCTTGTTAATAATATCATACCATTGGTAATGGCAAAATGGAGTGTGAAGAGAAGGGTTGGGGTGTTAGCAATCTGTGGAAGTAACAGAGGTCGAGGAAGTTGTTGAGGGATCAGTTACAAAGTTGCATTGCTGAATATTTCTTGTCTTCTCTTTCACTTCTTTATCTGACTCAAGTTGGCATTGAATAATATTTGCAAAAAACCATTTACGCATGGCTGCTTTGTTAATGTTACCCTGCTTGGTAGTCTCTTTGTTAAATTTTAAATTCCTCTGTTGGTTGTAGTGGTGTACAAGTTATATGGTCTTTGAATTATTCACAAATTTCTTCTGTCTTCCTTGATTTCCAATTCACCTGTGGATCAAGATTTGTTAAACTGAATTTAAGTTTGTTTGTTTGTTTATCCCGCAGTACGGATAACCAAAGTGTTGATCGTGCTTATCGAATTGGGCAAACAAAGGATGTCATTGTATATAGATTAATGACATGTGGAACTGTTGAAGAAAAGATATATAGAAAGCAGGTGAAGTTTATTTCCCCTATATGCTCTATTCAGGCTGTACAGATGCAAATATTTGATCATGCCATGGCGCATGAAGCTTGCCATGGGAACCTCTTGTTTGCTTGAGGTTCAATATGTTGCTGCTAATAAAGAAGCATTGCCTTGCCCTTCGCTCTAAGTTATATAAATCTGCTTAAAGGAAATAGCTAAGACAGTTTAGGTTTCAAAATGTTTAAAAGTAAAAAAACCCTTGAATGAGTCACATTGAATAAAGATAATATGAGGTCAACATGTTATATTGGACTGTTTTTCTTTGTTTGTGTATAAAATGCATGCTTCCAGACTTATATGTAGGAGATCTCTCTTTTTTGGTGTTTTGCAATTATATGGCATGAGATTTGCTTCCTAGCATATTTATTGGTTGAAAGTATGTTCCAGCCATACTTTCTAAAGTTTGAGGCATTAAATATTATTGCGTTAATTTGCTGCTTGAATGTATGATTTAGATATATAAAGGAGGATTGTTTAAAACTGCAACTGAGCACAAAGAGCAAATTCGGTACTTCAGCCAGCAGGTATGCACTCAGAAAAAAGTGTTGCTTTACTACCCAGATTTCAAGACCATTACCGACCCAAGGGTTTGATGTTCTGTACTAAACTTATGATAATTTTTTTATAGGATCTTCGGGAGCTTTTTAGTCTCCCAGCACAGGGGTTTGATGTCTCTGTTACCCAGCAGCAGTTACATGAAGAGCATGATTGCCAGCATATAATGTACTGATACTGAGTCTAAGGAATTTAAGTTTATATTGTAAATTTTTTTTATTAAAAAGAATAAATTTAATAATGCTTGTCTTAGTAGTCTTTGTGTGCAGAGTTGTGCTTATGAACATGTTTTTGCATTCTATGTCTTCAGTGCTAGAATATGATTCAATTTATATTTTGGGGTTTGTCATAAATCTGAAAACACTAGATCATAATCTACCCTGTAAAATTATAATTTCTTCGTATGCTAGAAAGTCTCATTTTATTTGAACGTTGAGGTGGTATAAAGTTTCAGTCAACCTGTTTGGGTTTATTAGTTGCTGATGATTTTGAACAATGTCAACTTTGTATTGATCTAGGAAGAATTGAAGGAAGCAAAACGGAAATGCCAAAACTAAATTGTTTTCTTTGTTAAACATTTTCTTAAGAAATTCTGCTTTCATTGTTCTCTCGTGGATGCATATGGAAGCTAGAATAATGGTGATACTCTGAAGATAATTTAGGTGTTTGTCTGTTGTAAGATTCTTCTATATGGCAATTTTATGACTCAAGCCCTTATTACCTTATTATTTACTTATTAAAAAAACCCTGATATTTTTACCTTGAGGAACAAATAAGTTGGATGACAATTTCCTTATTGGTTGTTGGTTAAACTAGTAAAACTTGAGCTGTTGTGTCTTTGCCATAACTAACTTTTTTTTCCCTTCTAGGTAAACAACTTGTACTTTCATTTTGACAGTTTCAATCATAAGAGCAAGAGTTATACAATACTAAAGAGCCTGAAATGGGCACAAGTGATGTGTGTGCACATTACATGCCAATAAATTTGGATGGAGTTGAAGGGATCATGCACATAAGACTATGCTGATTGCAAGTTGAGTTTTTCTTGAAACTAGGATTGAAATGTCTGAGGGTAACTGGGTGTGTGTGTGTGTGAGAGAGAGACAGAGAGAGGTGTCTTAGGGTGATTGGAGTTCTAGGGTCTGAAAATTTGAAACAAATATTGAGATGGTGTCTATGCATAAGTGGGAGACTATTAAGGAAATATCTGTCAAAAAGCGTGTTTTGTGTTTATGTTCTATTCTTGTTATGTTCATGAAATATTATTATTATTAAATAACGGACACCAATAGTGGTGATTCCCTTTCTACAGTATAATTGATGAAGATGAAATATAGAAGTCCATAAAGTTAAGGTTTTGTAGAACTTTCTAGATATATGAATAGCAGTCTTGCTTAACACCTTTATATAATAAGATTTAGGCCACTGAGGCAATATGAAACTTTTATTATGCTGTTCACATGCATGACATTTTCAGATTTTGTGCGCTTGTTTGGCTTTAGGATCTGTAGTATGATCATGAAATTCACATCTCTTCTATTTTAATTTCAATCATTTTTCTTGTTTGTCATAGGGATGACTATTTGAAAGCTCACATAGAGTTCTTGCAAACTCAAGGTATAGCAGGAGTTAGTCACCACAGTTTACTCTTCTCCAAGACAGCACCTGTACAAGTTGTACAAGAAGAAGATGAAGAGATTAGGTGATTCCCTCTCTTGGCTTGTCACTTTCAACTTTTGCACTCCATTCATTTTAATTTTAAATTTTTGGTGCCCTCATTTGGACCATTATAGGGCAAAGGAATTTACATAAAATCTGTTCCCTATTTTTGCATGGTGCTGTGTCTATGTTTAATTAATAGATTTACGAATCCTAAATTGTCATATAACTAATTCTCTGGACTGGTGCTTATGCCCCCCCCCTCCCCTCTCCATTTTGTCTATGTTTTGTTTAATTCCCTTATTTAGCTTTTCTAGTGGGTTACATGTGTAACCTAACAAGCTTTGGCAAACTATCCAACTGGTTCAGTTAGTTTTGAACCAATCTTAAAATAAAGTTGATGAACTCTAGCTTAAATGACATCTCCTTCCTGCATAAGAACATGTTAGAGCATATGGTTGCAGGTTGAAGACTTAATCTCGAAACAAAAACTAGTTCAACTTTTAACTAGCTCCAAATTAACCCCAAATAATGAAGATACCAAATTTTAGCATACGAAAAAACCCAAATTACAGAAATAAAAAAAGAAAAAGAAAGAGTAGCTTCACAAATTAACCAACAACCAAACATACAGTAGAAATTGCAGCAAAGCACTCCAAAATTTCAAGGCTGGCTAAACTTCTCAAGCCATAAAATAAATCAACAACAAACAGCTCCTCTTGAATCCATAAAACTAGGTACAAAACATTACAAAGTAGCAAATAGCCCTCACCCAAGTCCTCGTAAGTCCTATGAAGTAAACCCAATTGACAAAAACTGCAAGAAAACTCCAGAATTGCACATTGAAAAAATGGAGCATCCATGCTTATAGATTTCCTTTTGGGGTGCAGCAAAAAAGCAACTACATTTGTTGGATGTTCATCATCAAGTTCTTCACTTGAACGTACTGTTGACGGGTATGGTCTAAAAGCAACTATCATAGTGAATTTATTTTTTAAAGTTACAAATCTATTTGTTCTTGTGGTGAGAACTTGCCTTATATTTTGGTAGGGCTGCATATGCTTTCAAACCAAAGGATGTAAACATGAACAAGAAAAGTTCTTCCCCTGACAGTGGGGGTAAATTGACGGAATCTGACATTAAAGAGAGAATCAAGCATCTATCTCAAATGCTTGCAAATAAGGTACGTATTCTCTCTCTTTATAGCTAGGTAAATAATTTTGATCTTGATGAAACCATGCTAGTCTTGGTAAAAGCGTGGGTCGCACTTAAGCCCAAAGGCTTCATGGAGTTTAGGTGCAAAATGCAAGTGTGCTCCTAGTTGAAGTGTAACAAACTTTTTAAAAATAATTTAGTAAATTTGAAAATAATTATTAATGGACAATATAACAATTAAGTGGTCAATTGATCATATAAAATTGAAATATAGCATTTTATATGATTCTCTTGTGCTTTACAAAATATACATAACCATGATATTTGATAGTAATGATTAAAATGAAGACATGAAGTACATGGTTGCATCAAATAATACCTCAAAAGCAAAGGCCGAAAAGCACTAGAATGTTAAGGAATAATTTCTATGCCTAACAAAAGCAATGCAATGCAAGCCTAAAGTATTTAATCATCATCCTTTTTGAATTGAGTTTGTTATGTTTCATATTAAACCATATTGAATTGAGTTTGTTTAGTCATTTTTCAGTTATATTTTGTCTTGATTAAAATATAATCTTATTCAGGTTTCTTCTGTTTGACTGTTTCATTATTCTCTTTTTTAGGCTATGGTTTCCAGGTTACCTGATAAGGGAGAAAAATTACAAAAGCAGATTGCTCAACTGAATTCTGAGCTCTATAAAATGAGGAAAGAAGAAAGAACTGAAAACCAAGTTATTGATTTGGATGATTTGAGTGGGGAGATTCAAAGGGTTTTGAATGTATAGATTTTTTATGCTGATTAAACAAACGTAATCTTTCAAAAAAGTAGTATGTTTATTTTTAGGGTTGATTGATCATATGTTTGTATGATTTGGAGTATACTGCCTCTGTTTTGTGTACTTATCCACACAAAAAAGCCTCTGTTTTGTGTCAGAAATTCTTGCGCAATGCAAGTGTCACCATGCATTGATATTATGTGACAGGATTTACGTCCTTTGGAGTATTTATTTAGATTAAATCTGTAATTATTTTTGTCTAGCTGCTATATATTGGCCTGTGCTTGTTGCTACCTTGTGATAAATGAGAATTATGTTTCATTGAGAGTGCCAATGAACTTGACAATGATTGAGTTACAACCAGTCTCAAATAGGTGCTAGTAGGAGTTTGCAAATGCCAAAAGGGTACTATAGTGATGGCATTTGTTCTGCATCCAACTTCTTTCTTCCCTGCAAATTTGTTAGGTCATGTTCTAGATCCCATATGGGATTTTATGTTAATCTTTCTAGTCATAGTGCACCTAGATTTGGCCATTCGGAACTTTAATTTTTGCCCGTGATTATGGTTGTCAAAATCCCGATCTAGATCTTACAATCTTACGATTTTACAATCTCACCTGCTCAAAACGATCTGGATCTTTCAAGGATCTTAGCGATCGTTCAGGATCGTACGATTTTGATGATTTTAAACAATCTTACTTTCTTGTAATCTTCTTTAACTTAACAAAATGCTTAGTTGGACTTAAATGAAAAATAACATTTCAATGGACCAAGTTTTGCTATTTTAATGTAAAAAGATGTGTTAGTTGAATCAAATGAAAAATAACATCCCAATAGAGTGTCACGTTTTGAGATTTTTGGCCTTTTTAAATGATGTTACAAATGGATGTAATAATGTATGGTAATTACATTAAATGGATGCAAATTTTTAGTTTTTTTATGAATGTATAATTTATGAGATTATTTAACATACCAATTTGTTTTTTTGTTTTTCTTAAATAATGTAGGATCTTACTATTCACGATTCGATCCTACGATCCTTAATCCCACCTATCTTTCACGATCTTACGTAGAATCTCGATTTTGATAACCTTCTATGATCATTGAAATATGGAGTGTACTTGACATGAGACCAAGAAGTTGAATTATTTCAGATGCTTGGAATTCAACACTAAACTCTTGGCATGAGGCAATGGAAGGGAGAGATGTGCAATGCTTGGTCCAATTGCTCAAGCTACTAAAGCTTTAATGATAATGGTATTAGAGGAAAGATTCCAAAAGAGTTTGCAAATTGCAAATGATAGACCAGACAATTATCCTCGTCCAAAAAAGCCAACTTGGACGAGGATAGAGAGCCATAAAGATAGGTACTTAATGCCCCGACGGTTACATGTCAAGGATGAGACCATTGGGGCTTCCATTAAGGCCAAATTAAATAGGCCTGAGACGTTACCAAATGAGCCTTCAAGTCACCAATTAAGAAGGACAACGGCTAGTAAGAAGAGCCTATTTATAGGACCTACTAAATCTTAGACAAGGTACATACACACTAATCATTTTACTCTCATTACTAAATTCCCTCTTCTTTGAGCTTCATTCGCTGACTTTATTATCGGAGACTCTGTGGTCGGCACCACACTGGTGACCACCTGAGAGGATCCCCCTTCTTTCACTAACCTTGTAGGAATCTGGACAAACTTGTATTGGAAGCCTTCTGGACGAACCCAACCACTAACGATCTCAACATCATCAGTTTGGCACCGTCTATGGGGACGAGAAATTCAGACTTTTGTTTGAAACGCTGTCTCGATTGGTTCCGACATCCAGATGAAGTCCAATACCCCATAAGATTCTGTAGCATTAGCTTTGCAAATTCAGACACTTACAGCTAGCATGGAAGAACTCACCAGGCAAAACCAAGAGATGAAGCTACAACTGCAACAAGAAGAAAATCGTTCACCTATGAGGGATGGGACTAATAGGAATAACGACGAAGATAGCCACAAGAGAGATGACTACCGACGACCAAACTCTTCAGACGAAGCGAATTCAAACCTCCTCAGAGATATGAGGAAGGAAATGGACGAGCTGAGAAACGCGATGAGGGAAAAAACGGACCAGAATTTGGATGGGATGGTCAGAAGGACGGACTCGCCCTTCATTGCAAAAGTCTTGGAGTGTCCTTCCCCCAAAGTTTCATCTACCACAGCTCGAATCATTTGATGGTTTGAAGGACCCGTTGGACCATATCATTACCTTTAAAACAACTTTGAGTCTACAGCAACCCTCAGACGAGATATTGTGCCACTCTTTTCCTACCACCCTTAAAGGAGCAGCGCGAGTGTGGTTCAGTAAACTAACAACATCGTTCATTGACAACTTTGAGCAACTGGGCAATTCCTTCGTGTGCCATTTCGTAGGTGGGCAACGTTAGAAGAGACTAGCGGACCATTTGCTCACCATCAAGCAAGGAGAGAAGGAGCCCCTGAGGTCATACATGAAATGTTTTACCAGAGAAGTCCTAGAAGTTGACAAAGTGGATGACAAGGTGCAGTTAACCACTTTTAAAGCAGGTTTAAAATCCAAGAATTTCGTAGTTGCCCTCGTGAAGAGCTCGCCGAAGACAATGGCCGAGATGCTGCTGAAAGCCCAGAAGTACATGAATGTAGAAGACCCCTTAGCTGCGATAGGGGAAGAAAGCAAGCCTAAAGGGAAGGAAAGTGTCAGGGAAGACCGAAGGGGACATAAGAGGGAAAGGAACGATCATCAGACCAGCTCCGATGGAAATAAGCGAAGAGACGACAAAATTTCATGGACGGTAAAATTCACTCCTCTAGTGATGCCTGTCAGCAAAATTTTAGCACAAATTAAGGACAATTATCACCTCAAATGGCCAAAACCACTTCATTCCTCGCCCAATGTATGAGACAAGAGGAAATATTGCCGTTTACATAAAGACCACAACCATTACACCGATGATTGCAGAGACTTGAAGGAGCATATAGAAGAATTGATCCGGAAAGGCAAGTTGCAAAAGTTCGTAAAAAAGGGTGAGTCCAACCGATCTAGGGACGATCGCAAAGAAAAATCTAAAAACCTGCCCATAGACGAAGACAAGTCATACAACCGTCCACAGAGCGAGATCGGAGAGATAAAGACAATTGCTAGAGGACCATCCACTGGTGGATCTTTCAAATACCTTAAGAAGTCCCAACAGAGACTCGTGAAAAACGTTCACAGAATGCATCCTTTGAAGCAGAGAAGATGAACAAGTATGGACATCTTATTCTCAGAGGAAGGTGCTAGAGGCGTGAAGCAACCACATGACGACCCCCTAGTCATCATGCTTATGATATAGGGATTCAACACTAGACGAATTCTCGTTGACAATGGCATCTCTGCGGACATTATTTACCTCTCGGCTTTCCAACAGCTGAAGGTGGATCCCAAGAGGTTGCGACCATTTAAATTTCCCCTCGTTAGTTTCAGCGGAGATCGAGTGTACCCCAGAGGAATAATGACACTAACGGTCACAACAGGATCCTATCCCCTGCAAATCACCAAACAGCTTAACTTCCTAGTGGTGGATTGCCCATCATCATACAACGTGATCATCAGAAGTCCCACTCTCAATTGTTGGAAAGCAGCAACGTCTACGTATTGCTTGAAGGTAAAATTCCCAACTGAACACGGTATAGGTGAAGTCAAAGGAGACCAAGTGTTACCCAAAGAATGCTACTAAGCTGTTCTAGCCGCGAAGGAGAACCGCAACTGGATGATTGAAGAGGAAGAGAAAGAGAAGGTGGAAGCCCTAGAAACGGCAGAGTTGGTAGATAGAGAACCAACGAAGTCGACGAAAATAAGGATGACTCTGAATGATCGAATGAAGAAAGAACCGATGCAGTTTCTTAAGGAGAACCTGGACATTTTCGCATGGAGTCATGAAGACATGCCTCGTATAGCAGTAGAGGTTATTCAGCATCGTTTGAATGTCAATCTAGAAAAGAAACCCATCCAACAAAGATGACGAGTCTTCGCCCTTAAACGTAACAGGGCCATCATGGATGAGGTAGACAAGCTGCTTGCAACTGGCTTCATCCGAGAGGTTTATTATCCTGACTAGCTAGCCAACGTCGTCTTAGTAAAGAAAGCAAATGAGAAGTGGAGGATGTGTGTGTGGACTTCATCGACCTGAACAATGCCTGCCCTAAAAATAGCTTCCCATTGCCAAGGATTGACCAACTGGTAGATTCCACCGCCGGGCATAAGCTCCTTACTTTCATGGATGCCTTTTCAGGCTATAACTAGATCAAGATGTCAGAAGAAGACCAGGAGAAGACTACCTTCATCACTAGTCAAGGGCTTTACTGTTACAAAGTAATGCCCTTTAGGCTGAAGAATGCAGGAGCCATTTACTAGATGTTGGTCATCAGGATGTTCAGTAGATAGATCGGAAGGAACATGGACGTATATGTTGACGATATGCTCGTCAAAAGTAAGGAAGAGAACACACACCTGGACAATCTTAAAGAGACCTTCGCGACCCTTCATTAGTACCAAATGAGGTTGAACCCTGGTAAATGCACCTTTGGGGTGGCATCGAGAAAATTCCTCAGGTTTATGGTGTCCCACGAGGAATAGAAGCCAACTCGGAGAAGATACAGGCCATACTGGAAATGACCTTTCCAAAGACAATGAAGGAGGTACAGATGCTAACAGGAAGGATCGCCGCCTTTAACAGGTTCATCTCCAAAGCTATAGACAGATGTCTGCCTTTCTTCAAAACCCTGAAATAGGCTTTTGCCTAGACGAATGAATGCGAAGAGGCCTTCCAAGAGCCGAAACGTTATTTGAGCAATCCTCCCCTTTTGAGCCCATCAAAGGAAGGGGAAGATTTGTTCTAATACCTCGCAGTGTCAACCACGGCCGTGAGTGCAGCTTTGATTCGAGAAGAGAATAGGGTACAACTCCCTGTTTACTACGTGAGTCAAGTGTTCTAAGGAGCCAAGGCCAGATGTCCACACATGGAAAAGATTGTTTTTGCCTTAATTGTAGCCTCGCGAAAGCTTCGTCCCTACTTCCAAGCTAACCCCATTTTGGTGATGACAGACCAACACATAAAGAAAGCAATGAACAAGCCTAAAGCAGCAGGGAGGTTAGTACAATAGGTGATTGAGCTAAGTCAATTCGACGTCGAATATCATCCCAGAACAGCCATCAAAGCTCAAGCATTGGCTGACTTCATCGCCAAGTTCACCCTATTGGACAACGAAAAAGAACAGGACGAATTAGAAAGTTAGGCGATATTGACAGATGGATCGTCAGTTCAGAAAAGAGGAGTGGTTGGGGTTATCATCAATACTCCCGAAGGGGAAACCCTTAAATATGGAGTACGGCTTCAATTCCCTGCCACCAACAACGAAGCAGAGTACAAAGTCTTACTGATAGGACTTAGGATTGGGAGAGCCTTAGGAGCCAAAACCTACTCCTCAAAAGCGATTCTAAGCTAGTGATAGGGCAAATAAAAGGAGAATACGAAACAAAAGAAAGCAGGATGCAAAAGTACCTCAAGTTAACGAACCAACTGGTCTAGGAGTTCGACCAAGTGGACTTCACGCAAGTCCCCTAAAGCCAGAACTCAGAAGCAAATAAAGTGGCAAGGCAAGCATCGTCAAAGGAAGGAACGAGTTCGCCCGATTTGAAAGTGGAAGTGCAAAGGCATCCAAGTATTGAAGAACTCCACACTTTCGTGATCCAAAGCCAGAATAGCTGGATGAACCCAATCCTCTTTTTCCTATGAGATGGATGCCTTCTAGCAAGCGCAGACGAAGCAAGTAAGGTCAAGAAGCGAGCATCTAGGTTCACAATCCTAAATGACACTCTGTATAAAATGGGCTTTTCCATGCCCTACCTGAGGTGCGTCGAGGAAGATGAAGCCAAATACATCCTGGAGGATGTCCACGAAAAAATCTATAGAGACCACACAGGCCTAAAATCCCTGGTTAGCAAAATCATCAAAACAGGCTACTACTAGCCAACCATGTAGAAGGATGCAAAAAAATATGTGGAGAAATGTTATAAATGCCAGAGGTTCGGGAACGTTCAACGTGTCCCCGGAGAAAAGATGACGGCCATAACCTCCCTATGACCCTTTGCTCAATGGGGGATCGACATCATGGGCCCCCTACCCCAAGGTAAAAAGCAGGTAAAATTTCTATTAATTGCAACAGATTATTTCACTAAATGGGTAGAAGTAGAAACTTTGTCAACGATCACGGGAGCGAAGGTCCGGAGTTTTGTGTGGAAAAATATAGTCTGCAGGTTCGGCATACCAAAGACAATCATATCAGATAATGGTCGTCGGTTCGACAGCTAGGAATTCAAGAGCTTTTGTTCAAAACTTGGAATTAAGAACCAGTTTTCTTCACTAGAACACCCACAAGCCAACGGACATACGGAAGTGACAAATCGAACGTTGCTGAAGATCATCAAAGTTCGCCTGAAGGGGGCAAAGGGTGCATGGCCAGAAGAGTTACCAAATGTCTTGTGGGCCTACAGAACCACAACTAGAACCCCGACTGGAGAAACACCATTCAAGCTCACCTATGGTACTGAAGTAGTAATACCAGTTGAAGTATGAATCACCAACATAAAAAGAGAATTCTTTCAAGGAGGCAAGAGAGGAAGCATCCAAAAGAATGACAAAGTACCAGCAAAAGATGACCAAATACTACAACAGAAGAGTAAAGCTCAAAAGACTAAACATAGGAGATCTCGTTTTACGCAGAATCACACCAGCAACAAAGGACTTAGCACAAGGAAAGTTCGGACCAACTTGGGAAGGACCCTACAAGATCGTCCACTACTCAAGACAAGGAAGCTATCACTAAGAATCAATGGATGGGAAGAGATTGCCACGATCATGGAACATCGAGCATTTGAAGAGGTATCATCATTAGAGACAAACCATTGTTGTAATCGTAAAAGAAATCCTTTATTGAAGGAAATAAAGCAATAAAAGTATTATTCAGCAAATATTCTCGAAAGTCACATACAAACAAACCATGGACGATCTTATTATCAGGATAGTAAACCAAAAAAAGAAAAAAAAGAAAGAAGCCAAGTGATAAGATTCCTTAAATGGATGTAAATCACTAAAAATAACTAAGTGATAAAATTCCTTAAATGGATGTAAATCACCGAAGAAGCCAAGTGATAAAATTCCTTAAACGGATGCAGATCACCTAAAAATGACTAAGTGATAAGATTCCTTAAATTGATGTAAAACACTGACGAAGCCAAGTGATAAGATTCCTTAAACGGATATAAATCACCTAAAAACGGCTTAGTGATAAGATTCCTTAAATGGATGTAAATTACTGACGAAGCTAAGTGATAAGATTCCTTAAATGGATGTAAATCACCTAGAAATGTCTAAGTGATAAGATTCATTAAATGGATGTAAATTGCTAACGAAGCCAAGTGATAAAATTCCTTAAACGGATGTAAATCACCTAAAAATAGTTAAGTGGTAAGATTCCCTAGACGGGTGTAAATCACTGACGACGCCAAGTGGGATGTAAGCCGCCAGAGAAGAAAAACAAACGATGCAACCCCAGGTGAAGACAAAAGTCGTCCAAACAATGCTAAAAGATTGCCACCTCACGGCAAAAGGCAAAAAAAAAAAGTTCATGCAACAGGAAAAGAACATACTGCACCACCACAATATATATATATATATATATATAACAGAAGCAAATAAAAGAAAAAGTGTATTAGGTAGTGGCCTCGTCCCTACCAGCAGCATCAACAGGAGCGTCCTCAAGTTCAGGATCGTTGCTTTCTAGAGCGTTCTTTTCAAGAGCAGCAGTAGCTTAGGCAGCCTCATCAGCCTCCATCTCCTTGTCCACCTCCTCGAAGTCTAATTCCTCCAAGTTAACTCCAAAAGGGTACATTACCATGTACCACCTAAGGAGCTCAAAGGCTTTATAATACCAACTAAAGAGTAGTGTTGTACTCTTCAATCAGTTGGAAAGCCTGAACAGCCTTGGTAGCCATGGATTTAACCTTTTGGTTTGCGGCTTGGAGTTGTTTGTCCTTTTGCACCATTAACTACTTCTCGACCCCAAGCTCGTCAGCCAATGCCTTGGCCTTCTCCTTAGCTGTGTTGGCATTGTCCATTGTAGTAATGAGGTTTCTCCTCAGCTTTGCGACCTCAGTCTCCAAAGCCTCCACTTTGGACCCTACCACCACGGCCTTCTCCTCCTGGCCAAGGTACTCAGCAGATATGTGGATTGCCTCTCCTAGTGCCTGAAAACCATAAGGGGGGAAGAGTTATAAAGTAATGAAAACCATTCCACGCTGTAAATTATGCAAAGTGAAAAGAGGTTTACCTGGACGAGCTTATGGATATGGTGGTTCACAAGCTCATAAGAAGGAACACCAGAAAGCGCCTTGAGGTCTTCAGTAGTAACAGCAGAATGGGCCCTCGCCAAGGCAATTCCAGCATCGTCATAGACATTGGACACCTAAGAGCCCACTTTCTCCTTCCCCTTTGCTAGAGTCCTCTGCCTCTTTGGACGAGGAGTGAGCTCTTCCAGGGAAGTTGTAGGAGAGGCTGTCCTCGTGGCTTCAAGGACAGAGATAGCTGAGGTGATCAAAGTCCCCTTCTCAATGACCCAAACCACTTTCTTTCCGAGACTTGAAAAAGGCTTGTTCTTCTTGGCCTTCATCCTAGCGTACATTTCCTGATTAAACTTGGTTGTCATCTCTGCATGACAAAAAGGAGATATATATATATATATATTAAAAAAAAAAAAAGGAAAAATTCAAAACTAAACTTACTTTTTTCTTCAATCTCGATAGTGTGTAGGATGAAGGGGGAAGGCTCCGGACCAAGGAAATGACAAGCCAAAGTTTGGGGATCGACAAGGTCGTCAAAGCCCTCAATCATCTTCACGTATTCAATGGCCACTTGGACGCGCTCCTTATATTTACTCTTGAGCCTGGGGCGCTCCTTAACTGCGAATGCACAATCAAAGGTCAATGACGAATCAAATTGAAAAGAGAAAGAACTGTCAAAATATATATATATATATATATAAATAAGCAAAGGACGACACACCTAGCCTCGGGGACCTCCATCGACGAAGCAATCTAGGAACCTCACCCGAGAGGTCATCAAAAAGGGTTTCCCATCCATCTCTAGACACGAAGAAGTATCTGGACTTCCAATATTGGAAAGACGAAGGCAGATCCGTGATGATCCCTACCTTTTTGACCAGGGTAGAAGCTCATAGTATCCATACTCCTTGGACTCCTTCAAACAATATAGGTGAACAAACTCGTCCAACCTGATCATGTCACCTTCAGTGACGATCATCCAAATCTCCATATAGCTAATCACTATCCTCCACGAGTTTGGCATAAGTTACCCTGGAGCGATGCTAAAGTGGTTTAAGAGTTCCATGATGAACGGATGGACGGGGGACCTAAGGCCACACTGGAAAGCAGCCTCGTAGAAGCACACTTCTCCAAGCGAGAAATGACAGGCTTTTTCCCCTTCACGAGGAAGTCGAACCCTGACCTCCTCATGGAATTGAAACCTATCTCTAAACCTAAAAAGGGTATCAGCGTCCAGGGCACACTCCTCCCTAAGGGCATGAAAGGGCCTAATTTTCCTCCGTCCAGACGACGAAAGGCCAGACGTAGCGGTATCTCCCTCTGCCTCGATAGGGTCATCACTAGACGACAATCCCGTCTCAAGCTCATTGGACCTCACCTCAGACACTACTTCCCTCTTACCCACCATTTCCTTAAACCAATTGAGAGACTGATGCAGCAAAGGGTGCAAATCAGTCACCACAAAACCTAAACTACAACCACTAGGTATGAAACCCTCATTTAGGAGGTAATGAGTGCTAAAGGAACCTAGAGATGCCCCTAAACGAGCAAAGAAAAACGAAATAGAGGGATAGAGTTTCCTAACCTTAGAGCTATCAACCATGGAAATCAAAAGAAAAAATGTGAATTTCTATCCCTAAACCAAAAAGGAAAGGCAGACAAAATTTTGCTATAAAAGGAAAAAAGAAAAAGGAGAGAAACCGTAACTTCAAAAACCAAGCTTAGAAGAGAAAAAGTTGATGGAATTCAAAAAAGCTTGGAAAGGAAAATGCAAAGCAACAATGGCGAGAGAAAGAAGAAAAGTAAAGAAAGAGAAAAAAAGCTAAGTGGTTTAAAAAGCTAGACTTGGAAAATTGAAAATTGGCAGGAAACCCGAAAGTCCCTCGAACAAAGCGTTGTAGTCCACCACACAGAGAGCGCCATGTGGCCACGACACGTACGGCGCCACCACTCCGCATTAAATACGGACACAACAAAAATCTCAAGAGTCACATTTGACCAAATGACCTTTCATAATCTTAAGATCGTCATCACAATTAAGGACAAACTCAGAATAGGGGGGCAACTGATAGACTAGACAATTATCCTCGTCCAGAAGAGCTAGCCTGGATGAGGATAAAGCATTATAAAGACGAGTACTTAATGCCTCAAAGGTTACATGTGAGGGATGAGACCGTTGGGGTATCCATTAAGGCCAAATTAAATAGGCCTGAGACATTATCAAATGAGCCTTTAAGTCACCAATTAAGAAGGACAACAGCTAGTAAGAAGAGCCTATTTATAGGACCTACCAAATCCCAGACAAGGTACATACACACTAATCATTTTACTCTTATTACTGAATTCCCTCTTCTTTGAGCTCCATTCCTTGACTTTATCATCAAAGACTCTATGGCCAGCACCACACCGGTGACCACTTGAGAGGATCCCTCTTCTTTCACTAACCTTGTAGGAATCTAGACGAACTTGTATTGGAAGCCTTCTGGACGAACCCAACCACTGACGATCTCAGCATCATCAGCAAACATCTAATAAGCCACTTGTATCTACGTGGGAAGAATTTTTCAAGCAATCTTTTTCAGGCTTTCTATTTGTTTAAAGGGATTGAAAGAAATTGACATTTCCAACAATGACTTATCCGACAATTGTCTGGTTTTTCCTAGATGCTAGGGCTAAATTATTTCCATATGCTCAAAACACTGGGCTTAATGGCAAAAAATACTGCATTTCAATTTCACCAACCTATTGCAATTTAGGGCTCATTTGTTACCATTGTTTAAACAACAGTTTTCAATGCTTAAACAACATTATATGTATTTTCACATACTTTTTCACCCACACGTATTTCCAAAAAATACAAACAACGTTACTAGAACAACATTACCAAATGGGCCTATATGTCTCTAATAACAAAGGTTTTGGAGGTGCAATCCCTGACGTCAATGGATGTTTCAATGCAAAAAGCTTCATGGGGGAATCCCACAAATTGCTACATCCTGATACACAGGATTGCACACTTTCCGTACACAATGAAATCGTGTTTTGTAAAATGGTGAAATTGTATTTTGAAAACACAATTTTTGCTAATGTGGCATTAGGTCTCTTATACATATGGTGTATAAAGGAAAATGTTTGGATTCAAACATGTTTGGAGTCTTGGGTTTTAAAAGCACTCACATCAGCTGGTGTATTATAGAAAAATGTGTAAAAGTTACATAGTTTTGCCTAAAAATAACACATATTAGTGAGTGAAATTTACAAGTTTTGCCTAAATTTATAATTGTGGTATTTTACACGGTTATCGTAGTAAACTTATAAATTTACACTAACACTATTTATTTTGTATTTAATTTTTTACTATTATTTCTTTATGCATCTTGATGATGAAGAAAGAGAGTAAATGGTGGTTGTGTGTGAAGAAAGATGAACAATTAAAAAAAAACAAGAAAATTTGATATTTGAATAAATTGCTATGTAAAATAAATAATCTAATGTGTGATGGTTTGAAAAGTAAGTAAAATAGAAAAAATATGTTCTAATGCTAAAATAAACATAAATTTTATGAATGCTTTAATCATCATTAAGAAGATGACATGTATCCTATCATGTGCAATGTGCATAACTCATTTAATCCAACCAACCAAGTGAGTTGTGCTGCATATGACCATGGGCGGCGCCATGTATAGTTTGGGGGGTTCAAATGAACCCCCTGAGCTAGCAAATATATATATATATATATATATAATATATTTTGTTTTTTTTTTTATTTGATCCTCTTAAATAAAAATTTGAACACTCTGTTGCTAAATTTTTTTAAGACCCACTTGAAATAAGTTTAATTATGATTATTTTAACAATATTTTTATCTTTTTAAATACAAAAAATGCCTAACAACAATCCAATTTTATCTAAAATCTGGGAGAAATAGTAAGCCCAACAACAAAGTAAAATTTTCTTCATCTAATTTTTTTTTTAAAAAGCCCATTTAGATCTTAATAATTTTGAAATAAACTAATGGAAAATTCATAGTTTACATTGTACTATCATTGTAATATTTACATTGTTTCTAAACAAATGTGTACAATATTGTATAGTTTTTGCAAATGTGTATAGTATAATTATCTATAATATAAATCTTACATTGATAGTACAATGTAAACATATAATCATCATAAACTAATAAATAAAAGTATTTTAAGTAGTAATAATTAAAATTCACTTAACAACAACAATTAACATGTTCATTATATTAAGAAAAAATATGTCAAATGAACCTATAGTTTATTTTTTATTCTATTACTAGTATGTACTATAGACAAATTTGTAATAAGAAAGTCATTTAGACCGTAAGATTCATATTTTACCTAAGATGTATCTTCTTTACTGACTCCCTTAGAAAAAAAAAATCCTAGAGTCGCCATTGCATATGACAAAGACTAATGTTATCTTACAATTGGTGGTTAGAGCCCAAGGTTACAGACATGTTCGGAGTCAAAATCTTTCCATGTGTAAATAACTAAATACCACTACTCATTCCAAATTATGTGGGAAACAACTCCAAACTTGTGCCTTCTATCTACGCATGTTATGTGTCTAGTGTACAAAATACCTACTTTTCCAAGGTTTGATAGAAATAAAAAAATATGCATCCTCTAATATGTTACACAACAATTTATAAAATCATGAGCATGGATTATTTAAAGAAGTCATATTACTTATTAAATATATCATTTAACTTTTTAAATAATACTCAAATAATTTTATCAATAACTGCCTAGTATGTTAGAGGAAATAGGAAATGTCCTTCAAAGTTTAAAATTAAACTTTTTTTCCTTAATGTTTTGTTTGAATTGCATCTATTTTATCGTTTGCGCTTTGCACAATGCATTCCCATACGCACGCAGATATATCACAAATATGAAAGTGTACATTATTTTAAAATTTTAAATGAAATAACATTTTATTGATAATTAAATCCAAGAATAAAATTCCATTGTACTTTCTCCTCTTGGAATTTCAATGTATGATTGTACTTGTACCGGTCGTTCGCTTCATATACATGAGATGAGAGAGTGAAAGAGAGAGAGAGAGAGAGAGAATCAATGGCGTTAAGAAAACTCCCAACTCATTTCTTCCCTTCCCTCCAACACCAACTCCGACCCTTCTCTTCACTCAACCTCCCGACCTTAGAGCCATCAAACGATGCCGAACTAGTATCCAAAATGCTCCTCCACCACCACAACCCATTCCACGCCATGGAGTCCTCACTCCAACTCCATGGCATCACACTCACTCCTCATCTCCTCCACCAAACTCTCCTCCGCCTCAAACACTCTTCCAAAATCGCCCTCGCACTTTTCAACTATTCCAAATCTCTCCCTTCCCCTCCTCTCACCTCCACTTCCTTTCACATCCTCATTGACCTCTTAGCCAAAGTTCGCCAATTCGACCTCGCTTGGCAACTCATTGTCGAAATGGACCAACTTTCACTCTCTCCCACACCCACCACTTTCTTTATATTGATCCGTAGACTCATCTCTGCTGGACTTACTCGCCAAGCTATTCGAGCTTTTGATGATATTCAAGGTTATACTCAGACTAAGACTAATAGTGATGATTTTTGTTTTTTGTTGGATACCCTTTGTAAGTATGGCTATGTGAAGGTTGCAACCGAGGTTTTTAACAAAAAGAGAGATGGGCTTTTGCCGGATGCGAAAATGTTTACCGTTTTGATATATGGGTGGTGTAAGATTGGTAGGATTGATATGGGGGAGAGGTTTTTGAATGACATGATAGGGAGAGGGATTGAGCCAAATGTGGTTACGTATAATGTGTTGTTGAATGGGATATGTAGGCGGGCGAGTTTGCATCCGGAAGGGAGGTTTGAGAGGACGATAAGGAATGCAGAGAAGGTGTTCGATGAAATGAGGGAGAGAGGGATTGAGCCGGATGTGACTAGTTTTTCGATCGTGCTTCATGTGTATAGTCGGGCACATAAGCCCGAGTTGTCGCTTGATAAGTTGAGGTTGATGAAAGAGAAGGGGATTTGTCCTAGTGTGGCAACGTATACTTCAGTTGTTAAGTGTCTGTGTTCATGTGGGAGCCTTGAGGACGCAGAGGAGTTACTCAGTGAAATGGTGAGGAACGGGGTTACTCCATGTGCAGCAACTTATAATTGTTTTTTTAAGGAGTATAGGGGGAGAAAGGATGCTGATAGTGCTTTAAAGTTGTATAAAAAGATGAAGGAGGAGGGTTTGTTTGTGCCTAGCATGCACACATATAACATATTGGTGGGGATGTTTTTGAAGTTAAATCGTTTTGGGATTGTGAAGGAGATATGGGATGATATGAAAGAGAGTGGAGTGGGACCTGATTTGGATTCGTATACAATGTTGATTCATGGTTTATGCGAGAAACAGAAGTGGAGAGAGGCTTGCCAATTTTTTGTGGAGATGATAGAGAAGGGGTTTCTTCCTCAGAAGGTTACTTTTGAGACGCTATACAAGGGCCTAATACAATCTGATATGTTGAGAACGTGGAGAAGATTAAAGAAGAAACTTGATGAAGAGTCTATAACATTTGGTTCAGAGTTTCAAAATTATCATTTGAAGCCGTATAGGAGATGATACACCATTGATCTGCAGATGTAATGTGTTCTTCAGTAGGTACTTCTGAACTTTTTGGCTTATTTGTTATTCGAAATTTGGTTTTGACTGGTTGTAGAATTATAAGTGATTTATCTTCTGAAATGGATTAGAGATGTAAAAATGATTCTTGGCAAGTGCGTTGTTGGCTATTTGAAAATTTATCTGTCCCATATTTTCCATGATTTCAATGAGAATAATTGCATTAAGTCTTCAATCATCACACTTAGTTCAGAGTTGATGTCATTTCCATTGCTGTAAATTTATAGTAGAATCAGGAAACTGAGATCCACGAATTGGCCAAGTCAGCGATACTATCCATGACGAACTAATATTTCTTTTAAATGAAGTTTTAACTTTTGACAAATTGAAAAGAGGGGGGGGGGGGGGGGTGGGTGGCGGCGGGGGAGGGAGAAGAAAAAAGAAACACATGCACAGACAATTTGTATAACTCAGCGAAAATTGCGGTGAGGTAATCATAAATTCCCTACTATTTGACAGATAGAATAGATATCCCTTTTTCTGGTTCATTGTTTTGTTGGCTCCCACATACTTGGACTACTGCTTCTTTGTATTCTCTTTTTCCCTTTTCTCTTTTATTTTTTTGGGGGTGGGGGGGAGAGCAAATTATTTTTGAAACTGAGAACTGTTTTCTTTTCAGAAAGTTCTCATCAATTTCACTTTTACTGGTGAGTGGAATGGAAGCTGGAAATGGAAGATTTTCATATCTCTGTTGCCTACAAATAGGTTTCATATACGCAGAGCTCAAGGTTTTTATAATAGATGAAGGTATTTTGAATTTATCTTTTCTGTTTTGCTTAATTGTTGCTTATAGCAGAAATTTTAGTGTCACCACTAATTATATGCTTATCATGTGAATTTGTTTGCGAAGGTTGAGTTTTTTTTTTTTTTTTTTCCTCTTTGCTATTTTTAAGACAAATTGTAAGCTTAATTTGTCATGATTATGACAGGATGATGCTTACTTGGCCAAAACTTCAGCTTTTTAATCCACTGTATCAATAATTGGGTGGCCTTGCCCTTGGATCGTGCTGTTGTCCGAGGATTGGGCCCCAAAGAAAGAGATCCTAATAGTCGTGGAATCATAACCACATAGGTTGTGCGGGGTGACAATCTAGGTAGAGATTGCAGATCTACTAAAAGAATTCATTTAGTACGTTCTTATTTCAGTTTATTCACTTGCAGAAAAGATTGCAACTCATGTAATGATAAGGATCGTTTCAATTGAAATAGATAAGACGATATGTGACAGGACATCAGCGTTGGTATCAGATCATAACATAAACAAGTTTCAAGTAGAAGTCCTTGCATGGCCAACTTATCATGACTGGCTTACACCATCAAGAGTACTTGATTTAATTGAAAAGTACAGGAGGAGCGGGGGAGAGCTAAAATGATATGCTGAGAGAGAAGCCATTACGGCACCTTGGTTCAGCAACTGATAGGCCTTAGATGAAGTTTAATAACAAAAGAATGTTCATGTAAGCAACTGTGAATACTATAGATTTAGTAAATGTATTTTTGTTTTTTTAAAAATAGGCCTATAGGTTTGGCAGTGGATTTTGGTTTATAGTTTTAACTTCACTATACATTTATGTACTTCCATGTGTCATCATTGGATATTTATTTAGAATCACTGACCTCCAAAATTAACTAGCTTAATTTTATATACACGTGCTCTGCACGTGGATAAATGTATGTCTCCGAAGAACATTTATGATTTAATCTCCGTTTGGGTAAGCTGCGTCCACGTCCAGCGCATCCACGTCTGCATTTTTGGCCTTTTTTTTTTTCTTTTTTCTTTTTTTAAGTCCAGCGCTTGGTGCATTATTCATGGGAAATAAACAGTGCATCAAGTCAAATGTACAATAAATTCATTAATGAACAATAATCAAAAAATATTTTTTTTATTGTTTTTAGTTTTCAGTTTTCAATTTTCAGCAAAATAAGCGATATCCAAACGCACACTTAATAATGATACAAATCACCATGAAGCCTTGGGTAATGTCTTCTACATTTTTGTTAATTTGTTTGTTTAATCATTGGTCTACACAGTGGAGGTTAACCCTTTGTCTTATAGCCTTAGTTTGTCACAAATACAAATTTATTACACTTATGATACTTGGTGAAATGGTGTAAGTACCTACCTTTGAGAAGGAAGACAGTCAACTTTATTAAGAAAAACCAGCAATATCAGCTAGTACAAGAGAAACAAAGGGTGGTGGAACAGTCTCCATCTACACCGAAAAATCAGAAATACTAATGAAATTTCTTGCTAAGTTATGCGCTACCTTATTACCCTCTCTCTTTACATGAGAGTAAAGTAATTGATTAAACAAACTAGCATTACATATGATATCCTCAATTAGTAAACCAAAGGAAGACAGGTAGGTGCTATTATTTCTCAAAGCATTTGACAACACCTGAGAATCTGTTTCCAGTATTGCTCAACTAAAAACCAACTCAGCTGCAAACTCAAGAGCTGTTGAGGCTGCCAGTGCTTCAATCTGTTGAGGCTGCCAGTACCTACCTAATTATGAAATTAATAAATATTTATGCTCATAAACCACCTTAGAGAAAATTTTAGTTATTTTGATGTCAAACACCTGATTTGAAAACCAATTACCTACAGCTTGAGTTTGCAAAGTTCGTTCATGCATCTTACGTGGGACTTTGATTCTCGGTTCCATCAAACTTTTTTCTTGAGAGGCATCTTACATTTACATGATGTTTGAGCATTAAGGATATTGGACATTCTAGACTTTTGATTGTAACACCCCATAATTTATGTCATATTGACTTGTGACATTATAAGGAGAGATTAAAATTTTATGAAAGTGGGAGTTAAGTGCACAATGACAAAAAAGAAGGGAATTTGTGTGTGTGTCTATATATATATATATATATATATATATATATATATATATATAAATAAAGGGAGGTCCATTGCTTGGGTGAAAATTTGAGTTCAAGGAGTTTAGATGAAGTAGTTAGTTTCTTCTATAAAAAAAAAAAAAGGAGAAGAAGTAATTAGTTTTCGGACAAGAGAAAGTAAATAACTAATTGAGCCTCAATAGACTAAAAATCCTAGCCCATAATCTAATTAAACAAAAAAATTTATGCAATTCTCCCCTATTTAGGCTGCATTTGTTTCAATTGAAATTGATAGCAAGAAAATATTTTTCGCAATTGCGGATGTTTGGGGTGGCTAAAATTGCTGGTCAACCCAAAATTATTTTCAAATTGACCTTAAAATAGAGACTTTGGGCGCAAAAAGTTTTATGCTTTTATTTGTGGCATGATGTAAGTTGGTACTGTATCCTCTTTTATATGTTTGGTAATACCACAAACTCTAATTTCAACTTTTTTAAAAACTGTTTTAACTTTTTTAAGAGTTCGGGATTTGTGGCTTATTGTAAGTTGGATTATCTTGAGATGGGATTGTGAAACCAAAGACTTAGCGGTGAAATTGGAGTCCAAATAATAGTTTGGCTTTGCCAAAGGAATTGGGATCAAAGGAAAATTGTAGGGATCAGCTAAGATATAATCTTGATTTTTGTTTATGACTGAAAAATCAGCACAATGGTGCTTTAGTTACTAGCAAACAATACTTAATAGTATAGAAAACCTACATTTGACATTGAGAGTCTTGTTATTGCAAATCTAAAAGACTAAAGAGTGTAGAAAATTTCACCCACCGCATCTCATTATGATATATTTATCAGCTCAATTGTGCACAATAGAGGACGAAAGACAATTCAATCTTATACAAACTATATACTACTCTGAACAGATTCTCTGACCGGTTTGTAGTTTAATAATCTCATTAATTGTTTAACTTGTTTTTTCAATGGACCATGAGATCTCACCATGTGGACATAAGAAAGTTCATATGCAACTTCATGAAAGACAATAAAGGGAAGAAGGGGCTATGTATTTGGGGTCTAGATGCCCATATAATAGAAAATAGAGCGTGTATATGGTGCTATCATGTGATGTGATATGTACATCAAACCAAAACTGGGGTGTTTAGGTGAACTACAATATGTAGAGGCCAGTAACATTTAGACATGATCCCCATATTGACAATAAAATGATGAAAATAAAGATCATTTATGATAAATGATAATCCTGACATAACTTGTTTATGCAGTTGTATAAGAAAAACATACATATTTCAACACGAATGATACATATAAACTTTTAATCATTATGAAAACAAAGTGGAATTGTTTAGCTCAGTTGCATGCAGATGCAATCAAAATAAACCAGATACAACAAAACCAAAGAAATGCCACCTGCAATTAATACACCAGCAAGTTGATCGAAGCTAATCACCATTTGTATTATTAGTAAGATAATGATAAGGCAGAAACTTTCTAAGTAATAAATTTCTTCATAAAAATTCAAACAAAATTTTACATTTACTTCCTAATCATTCAGAACCAGTTTTTACAATGACCTTTTGAATCTGTTGACAGTATAAAGGAATAGAGTAATTGACATATACATAAATCAAGAAGGTTGGCCAGTTGGATTCAGACAGTGTTTCTATTCAGTGTGGCATCTTACTCTGTTTAGAAACATGTTCCTCCAAAATTTAAGGTGAAAAGCTTGCTTACAACAGCCATTAACCTGTAGGAAGTTCTTTGGAGGTGCAATCACCTGATCTGCTCAGTTATTAAGAAAGATATATGTAATTGAATTGAAATGATGAGGTTGCAAAGGGACATACATACAACATTGACACAAGTTAAGAACCAAACATTAGAATTTATGTATTCTTAATGTTGGCAGTCCTGCTCAGTACAAATGGTTCAACCACTAAGGAAAAATGGACATAAAATGAGGGTAGATATGGAGTGGGTATAAAGGAAAGACAGAATTAAGTTAATGTTTCTTCTTTTATCATCATTATTTTGAGAGCAGAAGATAGCATTGCCAACATAGGAGACTTTTGATCCAAGTTGAAAGTGGAAATGGGCAAGAGCAATGCCAAAACAAAATTTGAAGTAGCAAGGGAAGACAATAAAGCCTATGAGTTAACAAAGCTTATGTCACTAGATACAGTTGACTGTAGAAGAAGGTATTTTGTAGCAGAACTCAACCATTTTGGACAAAATGCTGCAGAATTGATAACATGTATTTAGATAGGACAAACGAGAGCATAACTCCATACAGCCACATCCCAACACTTAGACTTGGCTACTACATAAACCCTGATCCATTATTCAACTCAAGTTAAGGTGTTTTCCAATGTCAAACATAGGCCATCATGTCTTTCCCACAACCTCAATAACAAGTTTTCATTCGGTTTGACATGCCCCCCTACTCCTAGTGCCCCTAACTTGAATCAAACACTCATTTTTCCTAATGCAGTCCTTCACCCTTACTGCACACGACAATCAAATTGTACTTTGAAACGATTCTGGGATTAAACATTAAGATGTCTTTGTATTACATTGTACTATCATAAAGAAAATGCCTAAATAACTTTGAGGATAAGTTTTCAATATAGGAAACTCACGAACTAATTTAAATACCAATCACACCCAAAAAATGCCAAAAATGTAAGCGCATCATGGTTAGTTCAATTTTCTTATCAAATATAGAGTTTTAATGGCTTATTGACTTGAATAAAATGAATTACAAAATAAAAATGAGTACGCGATTGTGGGGTGCAGTAACATTCTTCACAATACAAATTGCATAAATTCTTTTTTTAATAAATCTAAAATATTCAAATAAACTTGCATATTCACATTTGCATTAACCCAGTATGCTGAAAAAAATATTGGAGACAAAAGCCAAAATAAAATTAGAGACAGACCAAAATTAATTTAACTCATAGTTATGGGAGTGGGACATTAAGAACACAAAAGAGATGCTTAAAACAAAAATGCAACTCTCCTCGTTCCCCTCAACAATAGTGAAGCAAGATAGAACAAAGCATAAACTGCATAGCTTAACTGTAAGGCAGGAAAGCACAGTTTGTTGAAGTTAATCTATCATGACAAAAAAAAAACAAAGGACAAACCTTGACTGTCCAATGTAATGGATATATGATAATAGGGGATAAGAATACATCATTGAAAGAGAAAAAGTATTAAAAAAGAACCTTATAATTTTTACAATCATTCAAAGCCTCAGGGAGAGCCATTGAGAAAAAATTAAGGTCCATGACCCATTGACCCAAGGAAAGTTTACAATATACACCTTGATTATATTTTTAATATCAATACTTTTATTTTAAAAGAAAGATGGTGAAGCCCTAACACACAAAGAGTATATAAGAGTACCACCAAAGAATTAACATCCAAAGTTACAAAACAAATATAAAAAATTAATAGAATAATTATAGGCTTAATCCCAATATCTTTTTAGGTTAAATCCCCAATATCCTTTAACCATTGAAACCAAGATCTTAAGAATAAAAGTTTCATTTGAAGCAAGGAGTGACCGCATCAAATGTTCTAGCATTATGCTCCTTCCAAATACACCACATCAATACAATGGAATCGTATGTTTCATAGTGCCACCGCACGAACATGCTGAAACCTTCACTGCTCTAATTATTGCAAAAACACTATAGCACAACACAAGAAACGATGATTTATTGTCACCCCAGTCTCTGCACATGCAACACCAATATAATGACTATGATTTGCCTACACGCAGTTGATGATTTTACCATGAGCTGCTGTTCACAAAAAAAAAAAAGGCTACTTTCTTATGAGATTTTGTGTTCCAAATTGCTTTCCAAGGGAATCCATTCTAGAGTCTCTTCATAAAGCCAGGTGATTAGATCTCACATCAAATTTCCCATTCTTAGATAAAGACCAACTCATCCTATCCAAGTCTCTCCCAGTGCTTTGAATCTTATAGAGAAAATCAAAACAGATTTGAGTTCCCAATCATTCAGAGCCCAAGAAAAAACTTGACACCTTTGAAGAACATTCAGAACATTCATGCCAAAGGCGACCACAAGGTCCAAAACTTCCATCCCCAACAAAATATCTAACATACTTCAAAAACCTCGACCAACAACTCCTACATGTTTCCACATGCTCACACGATGGACACCCCAAACCTAAACAAGACACCATTGACCCCTATCTCACCAAATTTACTCCCCACAACCCTAATCCATAAAAGGTTCCTTTCTGTGGCGTAATGCCATAGCTATTTCCCCAAGAGAGCTTGATTGAAAAATCCAAGCTTCCGAAGCCTAACACCCCCTCAACCCCATGTTCCTTAAATTGAGTTGTAAAGCTAACTGTGTCTCAATTCACCTAATGAAATTACCTTTCATCCCCTAGGCCACTCAACAAGAAGTCTCTTTAAAGCCCTCCTAACATTTTACAAGAGAAACACAAGCGAAAAGAAAGTGAATTTATAAAATCCACAATAGATCACTAGATGCAAAAGTACAAGACCATGGGGTTGTTCAGTTCAACTTCAACAATAATAAAAACTTAGTCTAAAACCCTCTTAGGCATCATGCATTGGACCCGAAAATAATAGAAACTAAAGGCCATGGGACCGTTTGGTTAGGCACTTTAGGAGCTTAAAAGAGCGGTTTTAAAACCCAAAACTCTGTTTTGCAACCACAACTCCTCATACATTTTTTACAAATGCTCATTTTAATCTCAAAACACAGCTTATACAAACCCACCCCATAACTCATAAGCAATAGCACAATTGAATAACAAAAGCAGTTCATGGTAAAATCATACCTCTTCTATTACAAATCTGGATATAGTTATTTTCTGTTGACAGTTTTTTTAGCAATCATAATAATAGCAAAAGCAGTTAAAAGTAAAAAACCTCTATCACATCACATGGATATGGAAATAATAATGTTGATAGTAGTGGAGAAAAGAAGTTATATATAATTACTGATTACTTATTGGGTATTGGGTTTTGGGTTTTGGCTTTGGCTTCAGCTTCTTGGGGAGTGTTAGCGACAATAGAAAGAGCGTGTAGACCAGAGTGAAGCTCGTCGGCAAGAGCATCATAGACCAAACGATGGCGTTTGAGGAGGCTCTGTCCGTCGAACTTGGGGGAGACGATCTTGACGTTGAAGTGAGTCTCACTCTGGCCTTCTGCAGTGCTGGCTCTGACGGCGGCATGCCCAGCGTGCTGGTACGACACGTCGTCGATCTCCAGAGCGGTGGCTTCCAGTGCCGATTGCAACTTTGCCTTTATTCTATTCGCCCTTGTTACCACTACTCGAGAACCCATTCCTTCCTTTCTTTCTTTTTTTTCTTTTTTTTTTTTTTAATATCAATTCAATTTTCAAACCCTCCCTTTTAATTTTGGTTTTGCTATATATCACAGAGGGATGAGGAAGAATGAGATGCTGAGACGAGAGAGATTTGGAATAAAATATAATATAATATAATAAATAATAAATACAGCTAGTAGCAGTTCACTGCATCAAGGTGGTGAATTGTTTGTTTTGTTTTGTGTATATATATATATATATTTTTTCCAGATAATGCAATTGGTAAAGTCTTCGATACTTAAATAAGAGATCTGTGTTTGGTTTCTGTTTACACCAAAAACTTATTGGTTTCTTAATTCGATGATAAAGAGTTATCATCAGGAGTGAATACCATTGGTTAAAATTCTCTTAAAAAAAAAAATGGCAAATTGTTTTACAATCATCAATGTGAATAATCTAAAACCACCAGATAAAGTGTGACAAACTTGGGGAAATTTTGAAATTAAACCTACTCTAATCTTTATTTGTTGACCTTGCAACTCAACCCCTCCTTCTCAAGAAATTAATCAATCCTCTTGGAGGACCATTAGGTAATAGTGGCATGGTCTTTAGGGAGAATTGAATAATTCCCCACACCCTACTTGAGCATAATTTGAAGAGAAACCTTGTTAGTAAGTAAGAAAATGTTTCTTTCCAAACTAGTTTGAAGATAAACCCATTAAACTCCTCTTATTTCTTTTTATTAGGTGTGAATTTTGAAAATCTAACGGTTAGATTCACCTCTAATAAAAAGATGTAGGGACACGATTATTCACGACCCAAGAATGACGTTAGGCTCGTATGTAAAGGGCCCGAACAACATAATTTATAGAGTGTGGGCTTGAAAGGCTTGACCTTGGTCATTGGACAGCGGTCTAGTCGTGGTTTTTATGGGAGTTCATATGAGGGTGGACCTGGCGTGACTGACTGAACCTTTCTTCAGTGCGACCTATGGGGTTTTTGTCCTCGGATCCCGTCCGAGGAGCTTAGTGTTCTTCTTGTTCTCCCTTTTTTAGGACTTCTCCTTCCGGGGGATCCCCTTCCCCCTTGGTTCTTCTTCCCTTTTATACTAGTAGTTACTTCCCTTTCAACGTCCACGTGTAAGTTTTACTTTTTGGGATGGAGACTTGTCCTATCAGCCCATACCTAAAGTGGTTGGGAGTAGACGTAAAAGTTGAATAGCATGGTGAAGAGCATGGGCCTGTCAGACGCAGAGTTCTTTATTACAGTATTGGCAGCTTTTTTCACTTGTCCTGTCCCTGCATTAAACTCGTCCTTTTTCTTTAGGTGTCTTGTGAGATGCTGAGCGTGAGATCATCCTCGGCCACATCCTTGGGCCTTTTTGGGGCTTTCATTATGCATCCTCGGCAATAGGTCTCCTCGGCCTGGGTCTTGGGCCCTTAATGTAAAGTGGGCCGGGACCACAAATTCCTCGGCCCCACAAAAGATATTAAGTAAGGTTGTAACCTTAAATTACAACGAATTTTGTATCTAAACTTTATCATTTTCTTATTATATTCTCCAGACTTGCAAAATTTCAAAAAAATAAAGAATCAATAATTATATTATCAATCGAATACTTAAATTTCAAGTTTTTGTGGTCTAAAATTATACATAAAAATAAATTTATTACTCGAATAGTAAAAATCATCCTATTTGAATCAAATTTTACATTTATGTTAAGAACATAAAGAACACGCAATAAATCGGTTAAATTTTCAAAATTCACATATAATAAAAAAATATAGGAGCAGTTTGAAGAATTTCTCTCTAAACTAGTTTAGAGGTTTAGAGAGAAACCTTGTCCTTGTAAGTATTGTACGTATCGTATTATAGTCAAAATACTTTGTATCGTAAATGTGTATCGTAGGGCTTATAAATCGTACAATATATAAGTGTGTATCATATGAGTTTAAGTTGAGCATTTTCCATTAAAATTGAGGCTTTGGATTGTCCAAAAGTTGTTCTACTTGTTTTTAAACAAGATTTTGGGTTAGTATGGTTTAATATAGCAAAGTGACTTATAAAAAAAATAGTTATATATGTGTGTGTGCACGTGCGCTATTTTAATATTAATATCATGGTTCTTAGAAAATTTCTGTCATTTGTGTGATTATACAAATGATAAAGTTTGGCAACAAACTTAGTTGTAATCTAAGACTACAATTCCACTCAATATCTTTTTATTAGATGTGAATTGTGACAAATCAACCATTGAATTACATTTTCTTCTTATATCTTCCATGCTAACAAAATTTACAAAAATTAAAAATTAATAACCATGTCATCAATCAAATATTTAAATTTCATGTTTTTGTGGTTCAAAATTATACATAAAAAATAAGTTATGGATCGAATAGTAAATAGCATTTGATTGGCACAAAATTTGACGTGTTTATTAAGAATATGCAATCTAACGATTAGATTTTCAAAATGACAAAGTTTGGCTACAAATATGGTTGTAGCCTAAGGCCACAACCTTACTCAATATCTTTTTATTATATGTAAATTTTGATAAATCCACCATTAGATTATATTTTCTTCTTGCATTCTCTATGCTTACAAAGTTTCTAGAAGATAAAAAATCAATAGCTATGTCATTAGTTGTTTAAATTGCAAGTTTTTATAGTTTAAAATTGTTGGGGGATCACAATTTGACTCCCTACAACTACTTTAAAAATAGGTCCTTGTGGCGTGATGTCGAATGCTGTAAAAGATTTGAGTGTGTCTTCCTCATCACCAATTGGTTTTGAGGTGGAATGGCACAGCTCACGATCCGACAAAAGTTATTCATAAAAAATAAGTTTATGGATCATATAGTAAATAACATTCGATTGACACAAAATTTGACATATGTTTTAAATCATAAAGAACATGCAATCCAATAATTAGATTTTCAAAATATGTAATAATGTTAATTTTTTTAAAGGAAGTTGTAATCATAGGCTACAACTAAGTTTCTAGTCAAACTCTGTCTTTTTCAAAATATATAGTCATGTTAATTATTTTAGTCGGAGTTGTAGCCTTAGGGTACAGCCAAGTTTTTAGCCAAACTTTGTCCTAGCTTTCCTAATTTTCTAGGTACATAGATTGATTATACAAATTCATGTGTTCCTATATGTTTTTTGATGCCTAAAAAAAAGTGATAAGAGAAAATGAATTAGGGAAAAGGATTCCAATTGGGATCATTGTATCTGTATTACTGATAGACAAGTAGGCTAAAACTTAAATGTAATTTTTTGTGAAACAAATATTTGAACAGAGTTATATGAATGAGAAACCGCCTGTCAAAAACTTATAAGGATGTTAAATCATGATTGAAGGTGTCAAAATGATGTTAAAAATTAATTTTCCAAACTTTTGTAAAAAATTAAGAGGAGAAATGAGTAGCTTGATGGTGATTTTGATGTTGAATGTCTTCAAAAAATAATTACAAAATATTAATGGTGATAATTAAATTTGTCATTAATTAATTATGTATCATGTTTATAATAATAAATAAATAAATCATTTCATATATGTATATTTATAAATTTTTTTCATAAGTTTTATAAAATGTCTGTGTATCTTATAATACATTATACATAAAAATAAAATTAAGAAACAATTCAGAATGCAATTCACGTTCTGATACTTACAAGAGCGGATGACACTCTAATCTAATCTAAAGAAAGTAGACATGCATGTTTGGCATCATAAAAGGACTTCATTTTCTCCTCTTCTTTTGATTTATGCAAGCAGTATTTAGAGGGTGAGGGGGAAGAGTTCTTCTACAAGCACAACAAAATTTAACAAGTTTAAGTGTCAACCCATCATATGTCAAAATAAAATAAAATAAGATTATACTCAGATTCACCACAACTCAAAACAAGTGTTGTAAAAATGTTGAGAGATTTTATTGTGTTTGACACATTCTAAAAAATAATTGTCAGCTAAAAATTTCTTAATTAGTTATAATTGTTTTTAGTTTGATTTTTTTTTTAAATCATTTAATATTGCACTAGTTATATTTGTTTTAAAAATAATCATTTTTGTTCTTTTATAATTCACCTTTTTGTGTTTTTAATGGAAACATTCAGCGTTCAAATCTCCCACTCTCCAACTATCAAATTATAACTTAAAAAAACTTGTTAATTTCAAATTTACTCTCTCTAAAATCTTTTATTTTTATTTTTAGTATTTTCACTTTTCACATGAGTTGAATAGGCTTTCTTGTTGGCTTATAAGTTTAATCTATATAATATGTTAGTGTAGAAATTTCAGTTATGTTTTTTTTATGAACAGAAATTTCAGTTATGTTGCTTGGTAAGACCAAAGCTTCATGTATACAAAACTTGGTTTATGGGTTTTACTGTGTATGCTCAAATAGTGTGAAAACACTATAGTTTGTTTAGACTCCAAAATAAAACTTATGGCTGGATTGCTTTTACCATACTTAACTAAATGCGGAATAAGAGTAAGAGTAACGCAATGAAACCAGAACAACTCTCTAAAGCATAAGTATATACAATAAACAATAAATGTAAAGCTTAAAGAGAATGGAAGAGAGATACAAACACAAGATAACACCGAAATGTGTTATCGAAAAGGAAACCAAAGTACTCGGCGAAAACCTCTTCGCGGCCTTCCAAGCCAAATCGATCCACTAGTGAATAAAGTTGTAGTACAAGGATATCAAAAAGACCCTCCAAGTTCCAGCTACCAATGAGCTTCACCGAGCTATGTCTTCACTAGTTATCTGGATCCCGCAATTAGCTCTAAATTGCATCCGTCAATTTATGGCTTCTTCCAATGCTTCCCACATGCACCAAAACTTCTCACAACTCTCAAATTGGTTGAGGAAAGTGTTTGGGTTAAGGACCTCTCAAGGATTTGTAATTGGAGAGGTAGGAGTAGAGGAAAACTAAGAGAAATTGTGTAGATGACTGTGAGTTTACAATCTCTAACTCTCAAGTGTATTGCTAGGGTTTTGTCTCTGAAATGCTCCTTACAGTTTTGTGAGTAATGAGAGTATATATAGTATGGGTGAAGGATATAAGAGTCACATTTAAAATATTCAGGCAGAGAGTTTTGCGGGTCACTCGCGGGTTAGCCAAGTCACAAAGTGACTCGCGAAATATAGCCTAACACTTAACTCTTCAGCTTCCAGCATGTGCTTCTCATGTGACATTTCGCGGGTTGTCCACTTGCAAGTCAGTCGCGAGCAAGTCGCGAACTTCACTGTCTTGAGCAATCCTCACTAACTTAATACTAAACCCATTACAATTAAATCCCACAAAATATAAGAAAATAAATTAATGCAATTACAACACTTTTTGTCATGAAATAAAGCCAACATAAATGTTATGTGAAAAAACCGTAACTTAACATACTGTAATGTTGCAGCTCATGCTTCTGCTAAGCTGGTGGGTAGTCTTAGAAGGTCATTTTCTTGTAATAAGTTCAACCTCCCTGCTTCTATTGCTGATATTTACAGGACTGATTGTTCTACTTTTGTTCTTTAGTTTTTTTCCCTTAATGAAAGTCTAAACTGTCCAGTTTATCAACAACAACAAAAATGACAAAGTATTGATTAAGTGGAAAATTTTACAAGAACTAATCTATATATATATAGAGGTAAAGTTAAGAGAAAGTTCAATTAGAATTTGAAATTAGAATCCAATTGTGTGCCATGTGTTTAAGTTTATGTGAGGACCACACCATAATTATCCACTTAAATTTATGTCATGTATCTACTAAGTTTTTTTAATTTTTGTGCCAAGTGAATTAACGAGTGCAAAATACTAAGAATCTAATATTAAAGACTTATAAAATTTATAAATAAATAAAAAAAATCAATCACATATGCTCAATAAAAATCACCACACAAAAAAGATCACCATACGTTCTATCTTATTAAAAATTAGGAAAAAAAATAATAAGTAGTATTAAATTTATGTAAGAATTTTAATATGTGACTAATTATGTTTACTTTTTCAAAAAAATAATTTGACTAATTATTTTTATTTTTATGATAAAAATTGTGTTTAATTTTAAATGTATCCATATGTATGCATGTATTACATGCTATTTTTAAAAAATAATTTGACTAATTATTTATATTTTTATAAAAAAAATTTGTGTTTAATTTTAAATGTATCCGTACGTTTGCATGAGTTACATGCTAGTGTTATTAATTAAGGAATATACTACGTGTCAGCTACTATACTTTCAATTGCAATCTAACAATAATTTATAATAAAAAAATGGACTTAGGTGTCACTATAACCTAAATACTACTAGACACTGCGGCTGATTTTGAGTGTGTCATAGAAAGGGACTTACCTTTGGAAGGATTAGGATTTGGTGTAATACCCTAGGTATTGCACCGGGCGCAATTCACCCAAATCCTTCACAAATTTTTTTTCACTTTTCACCTTTTTAACTTTTACTTTTTACTTCTTTTAATTTTTTTCTTAACTTTTTTGAATCAATGGTTGAGATTGAAAGTTGCTTTTTGCAACTATCAATCTTAACCATTCATAGAAATTGCATCAGGTGCAATACCCTAGATATGGTATTGCCCCGATCTCAATCCCCTTTGGAATAGTACTATTTGACATGAATTTTTCTTGATTGAACTTTATCATGCTCAAAGAAAAGATAGGAATCTTGTCATCTCTGTGTTTTATATTGCTTTGTTAAATGCATGCACATGCACTTAAACATATGATGAATGTATGTATGTTGCTATCGGAACCCTTTGAGATGGGATTAAGGTTTTCTTAAGTTTGAGAGTTAGAATGCAAGTTTATATACTTGAAATGCTATATTGTTATGCTTTGAGAAACTTCTGTAACGTTAGAACTAATGAATGACATATTTTAAGTCAAAATTTTTATATATTATATTATATATTTATATACACACAAATACATTTGATAGGTGGGTACTCATAACTCATGAGTACCCGCTAAAGCTAGGGTGGGGGAAAGAATCCACCCCGAAGCAAGAGTGGGGCAGGGTGAGGAATAGAAAATCCGTGCCATTACCATCCCTAATGGAGGGAGCATTCACTCGAAACTATTTTTTATTCATTTATATTTTATATTTACTAATATTCGTTTGTTAATATTAATATGCTTTATTTAATATTTAGTCTCAATATCAATACTATTTCTTATTTCAAGGTGAAATGCCTATAAAAAAAAAAATTGGTGCAATAGGTTTCCGAATCGAAAAAATAAAACGAAGCACCTAACAATGTATTTTTTTACAGACTAAGAACTATGAGATTGCCCATTTCATTTAGAAAAAAAATATATAATAGGTCTCAGATTCTTTCATAAAGTGTGTAAAATAAAGTGTTAAAAAAGATTATCCATGTGGCATAAAAGGGGGGAGGGAAGAAGAGGACACTCATTTGACACAATTGTAGTACATAGAATGTAAATTTAATAATGTGTGTAGGACGAGACTAAACATACCCAAGAAGAGAATAGTCAAATGCTAGAAAAATTTTAGTCATTCACTTTAACAAGGAAAAAAAGAAGAAGCAAATTTAATAATATAGTATATGATATAAAAAATTTCCCTCTATATATATATATGGGTTCAAGTTACATATGATGTAACTCTAACCAATTTTACACCACTCAATATTTTTTAATTGAATACAAATTTTGACAAATCTATCATTAGATTACATTGTTTTCGTATATTCTCCATGCTTGCAAAATTTCAAGGTGATCAAAGATTAATAGCCATGTCATCAATCAATTTTTTTAAATTCAAGTTTTTGTTGTTTAAAATAATGCATAAAAGATGAGTTTATAGATCAAATGGTAAATAACATCCAATTGACATTAAAATTGGCATGATTGCTAAGAACATATAGAACATGTAATTCAACGTTGAGATTTTTAAAATATGAATTCTATAACAAGTTATTAGGTGGTATAACATTACTTAAAGTTAAACCAGGTGTAACTTGAACACAACCCTCTATATATATATATATATATATATAGTCTTTTCTTTTTGCTGCCACTGGTATGTTACTCAAATGGTATTAAATTACACATTTGGCGACACGAATCAAAATTAATCGAAAAAAGATATTGGTACTCTTGGAACAAAGTGAATTCTTATCCATTTTTTTGATTTAGGGCCAACTTGATATAATTTGAGACTTAAGAAAACAATTTTAAGTGAAGTCCTTTCAATTTTTTTTATAAGAATATAACCAAATACATCATTAATATTTTTCTTTGATTTTTTTATGTCTTCATAAAAAGCTTATATATATATATATATATTATGTTTGAATATTATTATAATTATGTTAATTGTTATGCAGCATTTTATTTTCTTCTTGTTAAATTTCTTATTAATTGAAGAGATTTTCACCTAACGATTTTTTTTTATTGCTATTATAAAACTTATCAAGTGATCCTTAGTGAGATTTACCTAATTTTTATTTTTGCTTTATATACCCACATCCATTTTTTATAATTAAAAAAAAAATAAAAAAATATTTACAAATAAGAACACACTATCTATAACATAAAATTTTGATATGTTCAAAATAAAACAAATTCTAATGTGTATAACAATAGAGATTGATTTATCAAAAACACTATTAGCTTCACTTAACAATAGGACCTAATTGTTGAGATTTCTTGTTGCTGAAGTTTTGTTGAAATAATAAATTTAACA
This sequence comes from Quercus tomentella, assembly GCA_028535165.1. Classification (NCBI taxonomy): domain Eukaryota; kingdom Viridiplantae; phylum Streptophyta; class Magnoliopsida; order Fagales; family Fagaceae; genus Quercus; species Quercus tomentella. The sequence goes on from JAPQVY010000122.1 coordinate 18,931,373, forward strand.
CTTAGAAAGAAAGTATTAGATACTTTATAATGAATCTCACCATACACAAAAAATTTCTCAATAAAATGGAAGCTTTATCGATACTTATAACATTACACACACACCACTCTTCACTATTTTCACTTGCTTCTTATTTCACTTACATTAGCATTTGCCTACATATTTCTTGCAATCGATGAAAGCTTTATACATAACACAAAGAAGACTACTTCAAGAACAAACCACCAGCCTTTTGCTAGAGTCGGTAATGACTCTTACATAAACCCTGTCCTTTACAAACAACAACAATTTACCTAAAATCATATTAATAATAAAAAAATTCATGTTAATTGTTTATAAAGCTAAATAAATATATAAAATTAACTTTTTTACTTTAAATGTGATCCATGATGATAAGATCAAGGGTAAAAGAGAGAAAAAGTGGTTTAATGGTTGATTGTCAAAAGATGTGATTAGAGAGAGTGAGAGAGACGTTTGATAAGATGGAAAGACTTCTTTGAGAGAGAGAGAGAGAGAGAGAGAGAGGGTATAATAGCTTTTCTATTCGTAGATATACATGGAACACTTCCAAAAAAAATCAATGAAATTGCAATATATTTTATTGTAAGTAGCTAATTAGTATTATACTATAGCATGAGACAATTATTTAAGTAACCTAATGAAAGAGCCAACCTTGTTTGATGGTAATGGTGTAAAAAATGGTGTAAAAAAGCTCAAATTTTGTAAATTTCATCCCTTTATTATTAATAATACTATTTAAGTATTGGTAAAAAGAGCTTTATAACTCAACTAATGAATTTATCAAATTTCTCCCCTCATTATAACTATCGAATTTATCTACCTAAAAAAATAACTTGAGGTAAGGAAAACCTCAAAGCTTTTATATAAAGTGAAAGAAGAGAAACAAACATGAGGTCTTCTCATAGCCTAGAAACAAAGAAAGTTGGTAGATTTCATTAAGATATTTGCTATGTCAAACTTTCCTAATCAACAATTGAGAGATAGGGATTTGAAGCGAGGTTCTCCTCATGAGAATTGGATAGTGTCACTACATCTCAAAACTCTTGCCATGCTTTGCAAAACTTCTTGAAAATTGTTAGGCAATGGAAATTTTTTTTTGCATCTCACAAACTCAGAATACTATTGCACTTTTAGACTCAAATATATGAGTTTTGAGGGAAAGAGAGTGCGAAGATAGATGCTATAGTAATCTTTTTTTAGTTTTTTACAACTACAAGCGAAGGAGAAAACTTGTTGGGAATGATTTGATGGTTAATGCGGATGGTGCCGTTACACATTATCCAAGAGATTCTATACAAGTCTTTATTGTTGCTATCCGAAGAGCATATACAAAAAGATGATAATCTTAGACCAAAACAACCTGAAGTCACGAGCTCAACTTTTAACTGATAATAATATAGTCAGATCTCTACATGATACAATTTATTTGGTAATAGTGAGTTGAGATAGCTTATTTTCAAGCTCCATTTGCCCCGCAACAAATTATCTCTAAACATTATTACACCAACCATCTATTAACTCTTGGATATCAAAAAAAAAAAAACCATCTATTAACTCTTACCACACAAAAAATTCCTGTCTGAAAAATGACACTGAAATCTAGGAGATTGTCAATTTATGAGAATCTACATCTTGACAATGGTTTAGAATGTGAAAAATATCAAAATTGAATTTATGCATGCTATTGGAAACTATTTTGCATTTGAGGTTTCTCCAATTCTCACCAAACTTGAGTAAGCCCAACCAATCTGTTTCCAAAATCAAGCAATTTTGATGGGTAAAAGAATCTGGTAGAGCCATATAAGCTAACTATTTGGAGGTTTTATCAGGAGCTGGTGGAGCCTTCTCAACTGATTTCGCAGTGCTTGCTGACTCTTCCGATTCCACAAGCTTGCGTAATCTCTCTTGAAGCACTCGTACTCTATCCTCAGTCCTACGAAGCTTTCTCCATCTGTAGGCACCCCAGAGAGCAAAACCACCATAAACAACAATATAGGAACCCCACACATAAGGGTAAGTTTCTGCATTCTCCTTGATTTTACGATATTGTTCTTCTACCATTCCTCTCAAGCCAACAGCTGTGGTACTTGTGACCTGCTGATCATCTTCTCCTTTTTGCTCCGTTGCCATCCTGTTTTTAAGTCCTTTACAAATCTTTGGCAGACTGACAAACAATGAAAAGCACAGAAGGAACAGGCCCTGCAAAAGTTTCTTACTTGAGAATTCAAAGAAAATAGCTATATGTTCATAGCCTTCTATAAAATTACTTGAATGCAATCACAATATCAGGACTATACATAGATTTCCTATCTTTGATCAAAACCAGCCTGCCTAAACAACATCAAATCCAAATATTTCTCAAAACCAGTCAACATACATAATTTATCCATATACACACCATGATCCTCAATGGATACAATCTGATAAGTTCACATCAAGAATGAAGTAACAATGACAATCTATTTTTTGTCCTTGCATCCTTTTCTAAGCATACAGAATAATCAAAATTTTTGAAATAAGCCAACTCTATGGAATTTATTTTAACAAAAGAAAAGCAACACTTCTCAAAACAACAAGGGTCCAACCCCAGAGTTAGCATCTTTCATATGGGATGGCGACAGGACTGGGCCAGATCATGGGAGCAAAAGCCCACCCTGCAGGGAAATTATCCTGCCACGCAGGTTGGGGCAATCTGCCCTGCCACGCAGGTTGGGGCAATCTGCCCTGCCCCGTCCCTGACCTGCAAGATCTGCCCCATGCTAAAGGTACATAATTTATATTCAATAACACCTAATAAATTGATGTTCAATAACACATTAAATATTTACCAACTCAATGTTACCAATACATAATCAAATACACAATGCCCACGTCTTTAAGAATCATTTAAGTCACGATACTCTTAGATAAGTCATGATATGCTAAATTAGTAAGCAATACTACTAGCCATAGATGTGAAACAGACATGAAAACCATTTTTTTTTTTTTTATGATCTCCAAAATAAAAGCACACTGCAGCATAAGCTTTGATGCAGGGGAATATGATGGGCTGTAAGAGGAATTAGAATTAAATGGGATGTGAATTGCTTAGAACAAATTGATAGGTGGTTAGGCATCTACAAAGAACACAAAGTTCTCAAAGAAAAGCTCTCAAGGCTTATTTTCATTCACATATCAAAACTTATTTATGAAGTGCTTACATTCTGGTACTTAATACTAGTTTTTTGGCATTGGCAACCTCCTAGATGATTGACAAGTGTATAAATCTTATTGGCCAATGCTTAAACAATCATCTAACTAACTCACTAATTAGTTACAAGCCGTTGACTTAGCTACTGTTGCTACTGATTTTGTGTCAAGTCTGCAAATGTAAAACAGCCTCTTGAAATGACCTGCATCAAGCTTATGTCGCTGTTGGATGATATACATGTGCCTAATGCAAGTTCAGGGCGTGTGAACACTCCGTTTGATGGAGCAAACTTTGTGTACATGGTGGAACCTGCATCTATATACCCTTTTTTTATGACATGGAACCTCACCAAGGCAGGGCCCAAAAGGCCTTGGGGAGTAAACCACAGATACACGACCTCACCTGCAAAAACCGTGTATCAGGTAATTCAGGGGCGCCTACAGATAGAGAATGCAGTTGAACCCCAATAATTGGCTACTGCATGCCTCATCTCAATTTTAGCAGCGTCACAGTTTCTTCTAGAGCCAGAATTTATGGTGGTAGAGGATGGGTTGGGTATGACGCGAAAGTAGACTAACTAAAATGCAAAGTCTGGTTGAGATCAAATACAGCATATGAGAATGAATCAGCAACACATAGCTCCTCTTGAAACAACAAAGCCCAAAATTTTGAAAGCCAAGAATTATCTCAAAACAACAAAGCCAAATGTCACGTAATAATTGAATTAGCCTCATATAGTTCCTCTTGAAATCAAATACAGCAGAAGATAATGAATATACCCATTTCAGTAACATATAGTATCAATAAAAAAGTATGCAGACATTAATGAATTTAACTTAGAGGTGTGGGGAAAAAGAACCATCCATTTCACCAGGATGAAAAAAATAATAATAATAAATCTTTTTTTTAAAAAAAAAAAAAAAACCCATACATCAACAAACAGCCAGGGTTCAACCATTAATCAAATGAAACAAGATCTCATTCTAAGAAAAAGACAGAGGCACTTACTCTAAGAAGTTGGGTGCTCTCTTTGGCTTTGACTTTGAGAGAGGGGTGGGCAGAGTGAGAAAGGGCTGGGTAGTGGCAGTAAGAGTGTGCTGTGCGAAATGTGACATAGGGTAGAAAGAGGAGAATGAAAGAAAGGAAAGCCTATGGGTAATTTTGAAATTCTGAAAAATATTTGGGTATTTTAGTAAATACATTCGGAACAGAGCAACTAAAATCTGCCCACACCCTCGTGGTTGGTGTAAATATTTCACCCTTTGGAGCAGGAAAAATCTGTGCGAGAGGGGATTTGAACCCTTGACATCTTTGCTGGAAACACCAGGAAGTTCCAGTTGAGCTACAAGGCTCTTGACCCTCCACTTAAACTAAGCAAAAAGAGAGGAGACCAACATCCTAAACTTAGACGAGTACATGGCCCTATGCAGCATGAAAGCTACCTGTGCTCTACAAAGTGCCACTGTATAATTGAACACATCCACAGGGAAAGATCAATGCTTATGTAAAGCTCCTGTATACACAAATTCAATTTTTTCAATATAATTATTATTTATATAAATTTTTTATAAAAAACACCAATATAAAGTTGGTGGAGGACTGAAAGTAGAGCAAAAACTTTCTTGTAACAGCAGGTATTCAGGCATCAGCAATAGCAATAACTCCTTGTGTATGTGAGGAAAAAGAAAGTTAACCATTAAAAAAAAAATCAGACTACTGTGGTGAAGTACTTATGTCATTGTGATTTCAAAATTACTGTAGGATCTGTTGGAGCCTGCAACAACTAAAATCACAAGCTTAGAGTTAAATGTTGTGCCCTTGCGCAGCATTTAACTTGAGAAACATAATTAACTGCCTAAAATTAGTATATAGATTATACACAATCAGTCAAAATCAGGCATCTCAAGCAACAGCAGGGATGCTATTTTGACTGCCTAAATTTGGTATCTTATCCATTTTTTAGATAAGTAATCATATATTGGTATCTTATCCATGTTACACTAAACGAATCAAATTAGATACATGATCTATAATTGTAAGATATTGAAATCATATATATAGAATGAACTATAAAAAGTCAACATATAAATCTTGATAACAAACGATAGCCGGTAAAGCATGTCGACACGGTTCAGGTGAAGCACTTTATAAGCTATAACCCAAATATCCTCTCTCTCTCTCTCTCTCTCTCTCAATTGTTAAGCCACAAACACACCCAATGGGTCTAGAATTCATGACCTCATCCTGCCATTTGAGCTAGAGCTCATCGGCTATAACCCAGATATCCTCTTACTATAAATCAATGAAAATAACACTTTCAAAGCAAATGTCTAATAGAGAATTACTAACAGGCACAAATAATAACAATAATTCAAAGAACCCAATACAATGTATTTCCTTTAGCTCTGTTTGGTTGAACAGAATATAAATACTGAAAACCCAGATTTTGTTTGAAGAGAAAAAACCAAAAAAAGAAAAGATTGAAGTGAATTTTAGCGAAGTACTATTGTGGGATCAAATGGGTTTTTTTGGGTTATCTAATTTTCCTTTCGTGGAACGAAAAAAGTGAAGAAATGAAGTGAAGAAATGAAGGATTACCTGCTGAAATACCAAGTTGCAGAGAGAGAAGGTGGTGTCTTCTCTTCTACACAGAGACAGCGCGCGCATAAACCCTAAAACCGAGAGGGCTTAGTAATCTCGGGTACTTGGATCCGAAACCCGTAGGTTTTTTTAATGCCCAGTCCAGATTTAAAACTTCTCTTTTTTGTTGGGCCATACATAGCCTGGGCTTTTCTAACGCAAATTTCCCAGTTTTACTATTGTTAATGACAGGATTTAAAAAAAAAAAAAAAAACTAGTCGCTAATCCGTGCAATGCACGGAAAATTTATTGAGGATGATATATGATTTAATCTTAGTTTATTTTATTACAATTGCAGATATTGAATTTATAAATAACACTATATAGCTAAAACAAATATTAAACAGTTATATGTTATGAAATGAAGAAAAAAAATGTCTTGTATAGTTATTGTTAATAAGGTAAATTACAAATTACACTCCTAAAGTTTGGGGGTGTTTGGATTTTACAAACTAAAATTTCAGAATTTAGATTTTATATCTTTAAGTTTAGAGTGTTTGGATTTTACGCCCTGACGTTTCATAATTTGGATTTTACCCCCTAAAGTTTGGGGGTGTTGGGATTTTACACCTCCAAATTTTGAAACTTCAGGGTTTAAAATCCAAACACCCTCAAACTTTAGGGAGTAAAATCCAAACACCCCTAAAATATAGGGGGTAAAATCCAAATTCTGAAACATCAGAATGTAAAATCCAAACACCTTCAAATTTCATGGGGTAAAATTAAAATTCTAAAATTTCACGGTGTAAAATCCAATCACCCCCCAAACTTTAGGGGTGTAATTTGCAATTTACCCCTATATTGATTATAAAAATGCTATGGAACATAAAAAATATATATAATTGATTATAAACTAACAGAATTGGTTAACACACCTGAAATTGAATATGTACGCCAATATAGAGCTCTTGATCTTTTTTAATTAATTTTTTAAATTGATAAGTGTAGCTCTTGAATCTTGATAAAATAAAATCTACATAAAATAAAATCTACAAATAAAGAATTTAACACATTAAAAAAGTTTTATATCCCTAAATTTATTGTTTAATGATTGTCTACTATAGTAACCTGTTGCAATACTTGTCAATAAAACCACAAACCCCTTAATCCCACACTATCATTTGATTTGAGAAATTTATTAAAATCCATAATTCATAACCCATAACTCATAGATTCCCAATTTAAATAAATAAAAACAAACAATAAAAAAAACATCAAACATATCAAATTCTATACCCATTTAACAAAATCTGCTTCGTATTGAATATTTTCTGATTATTTAACAAATAGACAATCTCTTCTATAATATCCAACAAAAATACCTTAAAATAACCCAACTTAAAATTTGGAATGATGAATCCTATTAGTGGATAGCAATAACCACAAAGGCACAAAGATTATATCTTTTTTTTTTTTTTTGGTAACAATGGAAAATCAAAGAGTGTATGTAAAAGACTGGGTTGCCATCTTCGCCAATTGCTGGACTTCCTTGAATATGGGTTCAGGAGCAACTTTGATTTGTAGACTTTGAAACATTCTCTTTTGGGTTCGGATATCTTCTAGGAGAATCTCTGCTTCCTTGTTGTCTGTATTTATGGTTGCCAGCTCATCCGCTAAATTTTTTGAGTTAACAAGTAAGATGGCTTTTCTATATCCTTCCTTCCAAGCAGTATAGAGCGCTTCGCGAATAGTTAAAAGATTGATGGTCTTCTTATTCCTCGTATACCATGAAAAACATTCCTTCTTGACGGACTGTCCTAAGTGATTTTTAATCACAAAGGCTCCTCCATCCCAATTTGTATTGCCGCGACAGTTTTTGTTTCCTATGATAATTAAAATCTGCCATCCCTTACAGCTTGAGAAATTTATGTAATCTCTTTTCTCTTGTGGGTTGTAGAAGTGTTGCTCTTGGAGAGTCATTGCTTGCATCCATTCACTCTTTAATCTTTGGACTGTGCGCAAAGCTTGATGGATGTCTGGCTCTAGTCTCTCAAAAATAGCTCTATTTCTTGTCTTCCAAATTGTCCAAAGAATCGCTCCTTGTTTAGTCAATATCTCTAAATCCCCTTGACTTTTTATATTACACTTTTCAATTTGTGACTGCATCCAGTTAGCCATATCTGTTGTGTATATCAGATGAGTTCTCAGCCCTTGAGCAGAACCATACCATATAGCTCTAACAAAGTGACATGACATGAACAGGTGATCTAGAGTTTCCTGGTCTTCTCCACAAACCGCACAAGTATCATCCGTAATTATCTGCCTCTTGGCTAATTCGGTTCTTGTAGGTAGTCCACGGTGAAGAAATTTCCACAAGAAAGTAGACACCCTAAAAGGAAATCCTGATTTCCATAGATTAAGCCAGCATTTTTTCCTTGTATGGTCATTACGATTAGTGTTTTCTTGATATAAGGCCGTTAATATCTTGTAGCCCTTTTTTACTTGATATTCTCCGCTACTAGAGAAGGGCCAAATTACCTTATCAATATTTCCAAATTTGGAGAAAGTCGTGCTCAGGATAGCTTCTGCTTCAGTCCTATTATAAACTGTATTAATCAGATTGCTATTCCAGTTCCCTGATATAGGATCCATAAGGTCTTTAACTGTACCATACTGTAGTTGAAGAAGATCTAAATGGTCAGCACTCCTCGGCTTATACCAAAGGGAGTCTCTTAATCTAATGCTGTCCCCGCTTCCCACTTGCCACTTTGCTTGCGCCAATGGGGAATTCCTTGTTTGCCATATATTTTTCCACATCTTACTGGAGTTTTTAGGAACTCGATCTATTTCCCATATATTGTTGATCTTGGGGAAATATTTGCTTTTCAAGGTTTTGGCTAATAACAATTGCGGATTTTGCCCTATCCTCCAAAATTGTTTTGCTACTAAGGCTTTATTGAATGTTTCTATTTTCCTAATTCCAAGACCACCATTGCATCTTGTTTGGCAAATCTTTTCCCAAGCAATTGTATGAATCCTTTTCTTCTCAATATTATCACCCCACCAAAAATCTCGCACTATTTTGTCAATTCGATTACAAGTATCCTTTGGAAGGAGATGTATCGACATTGTATAAATTGGCATAGCTTGCATGACTGATTTGATCAAGGTGAGTTTGCCTGCTTGGGACAATAACTTACCTTTCCAGTTCTGTAATTTACTTTGAATTCGGTCAATGATTTGATTTCCTATTTCCTTCATTTTGGTGCCTGGATCAATGAGAATCCCCAAATATTTTCCAATCTTGTTTTTTATCTGAATCTTGAACTTGTGTTGCAACTCTTCCCTTTCTTCAGAGTTGCAGTTCGGACTGATAGTCATGACAGATTTGCTATCATTTATTTTTTGTCCAGACATTTTACAAAAGTTCTCCAAGACCTCTTTCAATTTTTCTGGAGTATGGTTGTTTAGTTTCATGAATAAAAGGATGTCGTCAGCAAAAAATAAGTGTGATATAGGCATTTCTCCTTTTCGTAAGCCAATACCCTGTATGAGTCCTTTATTCTCTATATCTAGTAGCATGCAAGATAGAATATTAGCACAAAGAATAAAGAGGTAAGTGGAAAGCGGATCACCTTGTCTGATACCTCTTGTTGGTTTGATGTTTTCAGTTGGTGCACCATTGATTAGGATTCTGTAGGTTACAGTGCTTACACATTGCATAATAGAGTTAATCCATAGTTGGCTGAATCCCATTTTTTGAAGGACAGCTTCTAAGAAATTCCAACTTAGGCGGTCATAAGCTTTACTCAAGTCTACTTTTATAGCTGCAAATCGAGCTCGGCCCTTCTTCTTGGTTTTTATGGTATGGAGTAATTCATGAGCAATTATAAGATTTTCTGAAATTAGACGCCCTTTGATGAAAGCATTCTGGTATGGGGTAATAATGTCTTCCATAATGGGTTTTAATCTGTTTGCCAAAACTTTCGATGCTACCTTGTAGGCAACGTTACACAAGCTGATTGGTCTAAAGTCTCCGACCATTTCCGGACTTTGGCACTTTGGGATCAAGGTGATGAAAGTGTTGTTGAGTTCTTTGAGGATGAAACTTGATTTTAAGAACCCAAGAGTAGCTTGTGTAATTGTAGGTCCCATTATATTCCAACATTTTTGGGGAACCAATGCAGGAATACCATCTGGTCCAGGTGCCTTCCAGGCTCCCAACTGAAAAACAGCATCCTTAACTTCCTTCTCTGTGAAGTCTTTGTCTAGTTCTTGCCTATGAATGAAAGATAACCCCGGAAGATTGTAACTATCCAGTTTCCTTAGTATGTCTTCCTTACTCATCTCTTCTGGCATTTGGTAAAGTTTTTCAAAGTGTTCTCTAATATGTATTCTAATAGATTCATCGTCCTCCAACCATTGCCCCGATTCCTGTCTGATGCGAACTACATGATTATTTATCCTCCTTTGCTTTACTAAAGCATGAAAGTATTTTGTATTTCTATCCCCTTTTTGTATCCAATCTTTTCTAGCTTTCTGTGCCCAGAAGGATTCTTCCATATCCAACAGTAGTTGTAGTTCCTGCTGTTTCTCTTTCTCTTGTTTGTCTATCTCTGGAGTGTAATGTTGATTTTGCAAATACGTCAATTGGTTCTTCAGATCTGCTAGACGTTTATGAATATTTCCCAGATCATTTTTATTCCATTCATTACATACCTGTTGCACTCTCTTGAGTTTTGTTTTCAATATATATGCAGCTAAACCCGATATTTTTTCTTGCCATGTCTCTTCTATGAGCTTTTTGCAGCTCGGGTGTAATAACCACATAGCTTCAAATCTTTGGGGTCTTTTGTGAAAGGTTAGCCTTTTATGGGTATCTAATATTAGAGGAGCATGATCTGAAATTGATATTGGCCAAGCTTCCAGACTGCTATGTTCATAAGTGTGTAGCCAATCCAGATTAACAAAGGCTCTATCAAGCCGTTCACACACAAATTCTTCCCCTTCCCTATTATTTTTCCATGTGTATTGTACTCCTGTGGCATCCATAGGGATCATACTTGCTTCTTGGAGACAATTGTGTAGGTCTATTGCACCTGGGCATGCTTGATTCCTAAGGGAAAATTTATCTTCTTGGTTAAGGACTTGGTTAAAATCTCCAATCCATACCCAAGGTCCTGTTACAGTGCTACGAAGGGATAAAAGATGATTCCATACATGTTTCCTTTTGTGTGTGGTTGGATGACCATATATGAAAGTGCAATAGACAAAACCAACATTTGGCATTTTTATTCTAGTGTGGATAATATTCTTTGATGCATCCAATACAACAAGATGAACATTTGACCAACACAACAAAAGACCCCCTGACATACCCACTCTACCCACTTCTTCAAAATTCTCAAAAGACCATCTATGTGTCCAATATTTGCCCTTACCTTCCTTTTGTTTTGTTTCCATCAAAAACATAATGGATGGTCTTTGTGCTTGGACAATCTTTGAGCATAGAGAAACTGTAGAGGGATTGCCTAGACCCCTACAGTTCCATGCCAAAATCTTCATGGTTGCTTTGGAGGCCTTTCATGGGCCGCCTCCGATAGCCCTAGGTTGGCCAAAAGGTGCAGAATCTGTGATAACATCAAACTAGCTTGTAACTGCTGAGAGGTTGATCTGTTCCAGCTGAAGTTTGGCTCCCTGTTTTGAGTAGGGTTGTCAGGGATTTTAATCCTAATGATAAGCTCATTATTTTCAATACCAGAACATTGTAGAGCTGCAATTACAGTTGACACTTCCTCTGCTTGATTATAAGAATCCTGCTGAGTTTCAGTACTCGGACTCCATTGATGCTAATCAATTCTTCTTCAGCGCGGGCTGCTTATAACCTGTGCTTCATCACATCTTTGCCTTTTGGGTGAAGGCTTTTTTGGTTTTTGATTTTGCAGCTTATCAAAAGAGGGACTGGAGTCATGCATCATAACCCCTGTACTTGCATGTTGGTTAGGCAGAGTAGCTATATAATGAAACCTGGGTTCACTTGGTTGCCTCACAAAGAGACCATTTACCAGTATGAATCGTTGTATCAGCTCTTGGAGATGATTTAGAGTGAAGGCAGGTCTTTGAGTTTTGCAGCAAAGGGAAAAGAGGGTTGATATTGCTAATTGGGGGCTGAGCTCCCAAATATGTGTGTTAAACTCCATGTTTCCCACGGTGTTGTCTCCATACTGGCTAGTGAAGTTATGGGAGCTTATGTTCTCATGTTGAGCCTCCCTAGGCATCATACTAGTAATAGTGCCTCCAATAACTTGTGTGTCTTCGTTGTCATGAGTTGTTCCACTGCTTTCTCCAACTTCAAAGTTTGAAAATCTTGGCTCTTCTGGTAAAAGCTCAGCCATATTGGTTTCAGGACCTTCTGCATAAATCACCCCAAAGTCATAACTTGAAAACTCTTCTCTTATAGCCCTTTGGTAGCTAGGACAAGATGCCTCCCAATCCATAAAGACCAGCTCTGCATTAGTCAGCCCACATAAACCTTCTTCTAGCTCCACCAATTTAACATTTGAACCTTCCGGTAGTTTCCATAAATGATTTTGTTCATTAGTAGCCTGATCTGAGGCTTGTTGCGTAGTGGTGTTCAATGCAGCATTTGAAGAATCAATATCTTCATCAGTATCAGCTAGAAAGTTTGTTTCCCAGAGGCTGTCATTTGTAGGACTATTGGGATTGTGGGCTTCCAAATCACTTAAATCCCTTACCATAAACCTATCAAAGCTTGATAGCCCATGCATGGTCCTCTGGCTTTGAGAATGGTTCCTACTGGATTCACCTGAATGAGATTGGTTGTTGTTTTGAGGTGGCTGATTGTTGGGTTGTTGGTACAGGTTGGTTTGGTGTTGGTTATCTGGAGGTTGAGTACCAGGTTGTTGGTTGTTTGAGTGGTTTATTGGACTGGACTGTGAATCAGCTTCGTACCTGACTTGAGTTGTCCTTCTGCTAGGATGACGTCTGAAGGCTCCTATGTCATCAGTGAACAAAACTTCTGTGATATCCAGAGCAAACTCAATGGGGTAGCTAGAACGTATTCGGAAGGCTTGATCTCTAAGTAATTCTTCCACATCCGCAATATCCATGTGACATTGATTTCGAGAATGCCCAATCAGTCCACACTTTTTGCAAATTTTGAAAATACGTTCATAACGACACTCTATCCACATGTATTGACCATCATCACATTTAAGAATGAATCCAGCAACTAGAGGAAGCCATGGATCAATCCTCACTTGCAATCTCAGGAACCGGATGTTTTGAGGAAAAGAGGGCTGCTAGTCCATAGAGACATATTCTCCAATTAGATCACCCATAAAATGTGCCAAATTAGTATCATGATATTCCAATGGTAAATTGAGCACTTGAACCCAAGCAGTAAAGAAAGTTAGCTGGATTCGGTTCAGAACTAGATTGGGAGTCCACTGCTCCACTACAAGCAAAGCACCATCAACAGACCAAGGTCCCTCACGAAGGATATATTCCTGGTCTGTTGGATATTCAAAATGGATGATATAGTAGTTCCCTTGCCTCCCTACTATTCGAATACTACCTCTGAGCCTCCAGGCAGACATAAGAATGGATTGCATTCTTCTTACAGAGAAACATCTTCTGTCTAGGAGATATCCCACCAAGCAATGCCTCCATAATACTCTATTCCTTTCTAGGGAGACACTATCTAGTTGAATAACAGGTCCCCTGCGAAGGATAGAATTGGTAAGGATATCTTCATTATTGTGGTTTTGTGTATCACCCATATCTTCAATATCTTGCCAAGCTTCCGAATCGCTACTATCGCTCCATCCTATTTCTCTGTTATTCTGACTTTGTTCCGTGGGTTTAGAGTAGAGGTGGTTTGATTGATGAAGGGCAGGGCTACAAGATTTTTCCTTTGCTGGGTTGGGATGAATAGAATGGGAGATAGATTTTTGGGGTGGTGTATGGAGTGAGCTGTGTGTAAAGGGTTCAGGGTCTTTGTCTGAGTGCTTGTAATCCACCGTATGCTGTTTTTTAGAATGTGCAGAGATGGGTGAAATTTTTTGGAGCTTTGTAGGGTGAAGTTCGTCTATATAAGGGGGAGGGTGGAATGATTTCTTCCAAAATTTCATTGGCTGATTTAGTGGTGGAATAGTAGAGTTTGCTTGAACATAGGGGTAAAAGTTAAACAGCTGGTCTAAGGAGCTGGGTTGATCATGGTAATGCATACATTGAGGAGGAGGCACTGTACCCATTCTAATTAGCTATCAAAATGGATATTTAAGTTCCCAAAAATAGCTATTTGTAGGTTTAGGTAGTATCAATTATGAAGTTAGCCTCACCTGGATTTTACGTGGGTAGACGGTTTGCTTGAGAATGGCAACAGAAGTGGAGTGAGTAGAATCTGTAAAAATTGGTTCAAAATAGCAACTGATAAATATAACCACTTTAGGCCAATAACAGAGCATCAAAAATGATGACTAAACTTGAAACCACGAGCGTACAGAACACAAATCGTGTTTGAGGGTTTAGGTTATGAAGAAACTATTGTAGAAAAGGGGTTTTAGGGATTTCATAAAATTGGGTTTAAACAGTAAAGGATAATTATAACCACTCTAGGCCAATAGTAGAGTACCAAAAGTGATGATTAAACTTGAAAAAAAAAATGAGCTTACAGAAACCAAAACGTGTTTTAGGGTTTTTGTTATGAAGAACTGTCACTGAAAAGGGGTTTTAGGGATTTTGATTGCAAAAATTATCAATTGGATGTAATCTGAAGATTAAATGGAGAAACGGGTCAGGTGAAAAGAAAACACACAGCAGAGGAAAAGATTGAACATCTGGACAAAAGAAAAGGGAAAAAAAAAATGAATTACGAGGTGGGTATAGGAAGAAACGTGGAGATATTGGGAGGGGCTAAAATATAGACTGTGTGCTAATGCTTTACTCATTCTTAATTAAAACAGTTCTAATTTTCTCTCTGCTTGACTGAGAGCACTTTACTCTCTACTGAGAGCTTCTTCGTTGTTCCTTCCAAATAATCTCTGTTACTCTTCAAATCTGATCCAAATTTCCGGTTGCAATCATTTCTCTACTCACCTATTCTATATCTTTTGATTGCCTATAACAGGGCTAAATGACTATAGTAGATTTTTGTATATAGAGCTAAATTAAATGACTGGATTAATAAGAAATTCTCACCAAAAAGAGAAAGAGAGAGCGAAATAAAAAACATTTTATATAGACAATTCAAAGAAAGCTTGTAAGAACCTGAGACCAAGAACTTAATCTCCACAGAATAACATAGCCTCACCTAATATGACAGGTAACATAGTTGGGTTTACGGTTTAGTTGTTTACATATTGATTATCTGTAAGACATGGAGCTTGTACTGTTGTGTGTGCTTGTTAGACATTGAGCATGCTCTGTTATGTATTCTATAATTGATTAGCAATGTGAGTCAAACTCGAATTCAAGCTAATGAGACCTACAAAAATGGACATGGTACAATTTCCAAAATATGAACAAAAAAATCAGGTATTTTGTCAACCAATTTTAGAGCATGCAACATAGAGTCTCGTTATTTAAGTCCACACCAAAATAATAAAGAATTTTTTTTAGAGGGGTGATTGGTAGAGAGAGACAAACAAATCAAAGCTTCAAAAAAACAAAATAGCCAAGCACTAAATTA